>CM060885.1:50120000-52520000 GCA_030762935.1 Hymenopus coronatus
CAGATTTCGTTTTTAACCTTTCCCTAGTGTGGTTAATTAAATATCATCTTTATCCTGGCAGACTATTTAGATGTTAAATCATTTAAAGAGATTAAATAATACAACTTGCAGGACTGGTTGTGTAAGTTTCCGCGCATTACACCGCAGTCTTGCTATTAACGAGACATAGTCTTGCGAGAATCGAGACTCCCGTAGGCTCGTTGGTCCAACTCTCTCATGCCAGCTGTGCGTTCAGCTGCATCTACTGGCTACAAGAGGCGCGCAATGCGGCAGCGAAATTCGAGTGAGACAGAGCTGCCTTGCCCGGCTCTATGTAGAAGAGTAATAATGGAATACACTAGATCAAAGCGTTAGTCAAATCTTTTAAAAGCTGATACTATGCGATTGAAATTTGTTTCTTTGTATGTCAACTTCCAGCATGAGAAAAGTATTTAAAAACTGAAACCAATAATAAGGAATGTTTTGGTCAACTCCACTAAGAAATGTATATGGCATAATCTGAGCATTTCCAAGAGATCTACATTTTTGTGTAGTAAGTTTTTTCTATCTCTTACGGTTTACCATTTATACAAAAGGCATCTAGAATGAAGAGGCCTTCAGATGTTATTCACAGAAAATTCAAGATATATGTTTTATTTGCCATGCAAATTGCAAATTTTTAGATAGTTAAAAAATTCTAAGTTATTTCCAAGTAAGTAGTTGTTTAGGGTGTGTCGTGTTGCATCCTTGGAAGTCCAAGTTTGGTATTTTACCGAGTTTTCGTTTTTGAGTTATCGTATTCAGACACATGGACATGCGCACAAGGACCTTTTTTCTAAAACGTCTTTTACAGGGGAACCCTAAAACATGTAATCCTTGTGAAATATATGTATCAAATTTAGGGGGAATGCAATACCTTCTCTACCTAATTTGTACATTCTACATACATGGTAGAGAAAGTAAAAGTACACAACAAATATAACAATCCATCTAAGTCTAGTATATATTTCATGGAAGCGAAAACTTTAGAAATTGTAGGTACTACCAAACAATGCTGCTCTACGCCTCATTCCAGATCCGCAGTTCTCCCTGAAATTAGATATTGTACAAAGGTCTGTATCTAGAAATGATGCATGAACAGTTTTGACATTTTCTCTACATCGGTAGCAATTTTGTGCAGGTTCAATCATCAATGCAAACATAATCGTGCTTCACGGCTGAAGAAATGCAAACTGCAGAAACATAATCGTGCTTCACGGCTGAAGAAATGCAAACTGCAGAAACATAATCGTGCTTCACGGCTGAAGAAATGCAAACTGCAGAAACATAATCGTGCTTCACGGCTGAAGAAATGCAAACTGCAGCTTAAATCTTCTTCCTTTTAGTTTGAAATACAATTTGATATTGATCTAATAATTGTACCTTTATTTAATAATTGTAAAAGCAGGAAACCTGAAGAGTTCAATACAAATGTTTATGAGGAACCATAAAGCAGATTTAAAATTATAGATATATTTCAGATGTTTATGTTAACTTATGTAAGTCTGAACAAAATATTATTTGGGAAGATTTTTAGTAACGTTATAAATATATTGAAAACATGATGTGTTCCATTCACATGACATTTCTACATCTCTACAACACATTATCGTTAAAAAGCTAATTAATCTATTTACTCCATGCTAATCGAGAAACAATTAGCAGAAATTGTCTTATTACTTGTTTCCATGCAAGTAGAAGACAAATATGGGAGTTCCATAGGCTAAAGTGACAGTCAAAAGCTGGTTGCTATGTAATTGAAGTTCCTTTGTTCGTATGGACAGGAGTTGATAAATTCCCGTTCCAGAAAAGTATAAGTATTTTATAGCTGAAACCAATAACAAGGAATATCTCAAAAACAATCAACTCCACGAAAAAGTGTATTTAACATAATGTATTTTAACGTGATTTACATTTTCTTGTGTCGTAAGTATTTACCTATCTCTTACGTAAAATTCAGAAAAATTCACCCAGAATAAAGAGGTCTTTAAAGGCTATTTACAGAAAATTCAAATATACATTTTATAACATTATAGAAAATTCAAGATGTATTGTTTTTTCCAAAAATTATGTTATATTGTTTTCCAATCGAAATCTTATAGCCCTTTTTACTTTCTGTACACGTACCATATACATTGTGTATAGAGAAGGCATTGTATTAATCCCAAAAAATTCGATGCGAGGTTTCTTCGGAAATACACGTTTTAGGGTCCCCTGTAAAAAAACATTTTCAGAAAAACGTCTATGTGTCTGTGAACACGATTACTTAAAACGAAAAGTCGGTAAAGTACCAAACTTGGTATATAAGTTTAGTATATTCCAGGGATTGGAGACGAAGATTTTGAGAAAAAAACCCATCCCAACTACCATTTACATGGAAAAACTTTCGGAAATTTTATTTTTCTCAAAAGTTGCTAACGATTTTGATTAAAATACCGCATATTAATGGGAAATAATAATAATAATAATAATAATAATAATAATAATAATAATAATATGTATATCTTTAATTTTATGGGATTGGCCACTAAAGACCTGTTTACGAGGGTCGGCTGATAAGTCCCGGTTCTCTCAATGAAAACAGCATTTAAAAATGTTTTTGCTTTATTTCTCAACATAATCTCTAGAAAGGCTAATACATATGTCATATCGGTGTTCTAATTTAATTAAACCATCTCTGTATCGCGATTTATTCAAGGCCCTCAAAATAGCTGTTTACCGCATCAATGACCTCGTTGTTGTAAAGTCTGCATCCTGAAAGACATTTTTTTAGGTTTGGGAAAGGTGGTAGTCACTGGGCGCTAGATCTGGCGAATAAGGTGGATGTTCAAGAAATTTCAAATGTTTAATTCGCACATTTTTCCCATTGCAATGACTGAACAATGGCCCGGAGCATTGTCGTGATGAAACAAGATTTTTTGTTTGTTTGCTAAATAAGGTGTTTCTTTTCACCTCATCACTCAAACGTTGCTGTATGCTTGCGTAGTAGTCACCAGTGATACTTTTACCCTTTTCCAACTAATCAATACAAATAATTCCCTGTGCATCCCAGAAAACACTCCCCATAACCTTGTTAGCTGATAGAATTGACTTTGCTTTTTTTTTTTGAGTTGGTTCACCTGGCGCAATCCAGTTTTAACTGTGATTTACTTTCTGGAGTGTAGTGATGTATCCCAATTTTTATCCATGGTAATAAGCGGTCTCAAAACTTCACTGAGATTTTTACCGTAGAGCTCCACATTCCTAAGAGAAACAGTTTTTCTTTGCAACTTTTGATCAGGTGTCAACAAACGGGGCAACCATTTTGCACAGACCATATGAAAGCCCAAAATATTACTTAAAATATTACCTGCACGTTCCTTTGATATGCTTACAGCCTCTGCAATCTCAAACAACTTTAATCTGAGGTCTTCCAGTACTAAACGATGAATTTTTTCAATGATCTCTGGAGTTGTCACTTCTACACGGCGCCCAGAGCAAGGCCTATTTTAAACTGTGCAACCCACCTTTTAATCATTGAATATGAAGAGGTAGAGTCTTTCAATATACTGTTCATTTCCTTCTTGATTTCTTTAGGCGTTAAGCCTTTCAAATGGAAGTATTTAATCACTGCTCATTTTTCCAAACTCTCCATTTCTGTGAAAACTCTAAAGTTGTCTTGTTTAAAATGCTGTTATTTGAAAACTAAACAAGCTATTGACCTCTAAATATGAATACAAGCTAATCTAGGGTTAAACTATACGATGCTACCGTCTAACAGGCCTAGTGCCTTATCAACCGATAATCGTATTCCCTTATTTTCCTTCTACTTACAAGGAAGCAAGAAATTAAGAAAAGATCTGCTAATGTTTATCTCTTGTGCTTTTTAAAAATAATTTGTTACAGCGAGGAACGTCGTGTGATGGAGCGCCTCAAATGTTTTACTAAACGCATCTGTAAGGTAGGTTGTGCAGCAGACAAGATCTGACAGAACTTCCGCCGGGTTTTCTTGTGATCAGTCAGACGTTGCTATAAATGGGAAAGACTGGAACGGGTGGGCTGGTATTCGGAGACCACACGGAATACGACAGTATTGCTTACCAATTGCTTTCAGAACAATTGTTTTTATACCACTGCATTTGACGAGTCTGCAGCGAACCGAATACTGAACATGTTGAGAGCTACCGCAAGTGTATTTGACAAATTTTGTGTCTCAGCGCAATGAACTTGGTAAGCAAGGTTGAAGCACCACCATGATTATCCAGAAAGATTACTTGTTGCATCCTAAAGTCATATGATTTCGGATAAGTAGGTTAATTGCAAGTTTACCTTACAATAATAATACCATAGCATCATCACCTCCATGAGATTAGCGCTAGTGACATCTAGCGAAGATTTAGTGCGGAGCCCCAGAGGTAGAAAGTGTCCAGAGAAACATTTCCCCGGTTAAAAAACAGATATACTAGCTGACAATTGTTGAATTTATACAAAACTGTTGTCATAGAAAGAGAAATTCAAACAGTTTCAGGAAGTGTATAATTGATAATTGTTGACCTAAACAAGAGGTAGCAGTCAACCTGGGTAGTGTGGTGGTAGCGTGTCTGCCTCATATTCAAAAGGTCGTGTGTTCGAATGTCGCTTAGGGTGAATTACCCGAATAAGGTTTTTCTTCGGGGTTTTCCCTTATCATGAGAAGACGAATGTCAAGTAACTTTAAGCTCCATGGACCCCGAGATCATTTGAGCATCATTTCACCAATTTCATTCATCGTCCGATATGACCAACCAGGTTAAAATACGTTAAAAAAAAAAGCAGTTCATACAAAAAATCTGATGTATTCCATTCACACGACTTTCTTTAGATTGTTGTAACAAATTATTGCTAAAAAGCATATTCTTCTATGTACTTTCTGATAATCGAGATAAACATTAGCAGAAATTGTTTTAATTAGTCCTTTCTTGTAAGTAGAAGGAAAATAAGGGAATACACTAGGCTAAAACGATAATCAAATCTCTTAAAAGCCGGTTGCCATGTGCATGAGACCCGCTGTGAAAAAAATTTAAGTATTTTAAAACTGAAATAAATAATAAGGAATATCTCAGAAATGGTCATTTGAACGGAAAAAACTATTTGACAAACTATGTGCTTTAATGTGATCTACAGTTTCTGTGTAGTAAGAATTTGTCTATCTCTTACGGTTTAGCAGTCCCGTATTTTTCAGCAAAATTCATGGCTATTCCCAGAAGATTCAAGCTGTACATTTTATTTGCCAAATAAATATTTTTCATATGCTGTATTTTAATCAAAATTTTTAGAGACATTTTTGAGAAAATCAAAATTTTCGAAAAAAGTTTCAAGAAAAGGGTAGTTGCCGTTGGGGGGATTTTCTTGAAAATCTTCGTGTCGAATCCTTGGAAGATACCAAACTTAAATACTAAGCTTGGTATTTAATGCACTTTTCATTTTGGAGCTATGCTGCCCACAGGCACACACATACACACACACACACGGACATTTTTCTAATGGATTCAGGGAGTCCTAAAATATGTATTTTCGGTGAAATCTCGGTATCGAATTTTTGGGTGCATTACAATACCTTTCTATAGACTATGTACATAGTACGTGTAGAGAAAGTTATAGGGTTTTTAATAAGGTTTGAAAACCTCTATTATGTGCATTGTATATATCTATGCGCTGGAGAAAGCAGTAAATTTGATAACGTGTACTGGTAGTCATCAATGGAAGTACTTAAAAGTAATCCATAAAGTCAATTAAACAAAATTATGTGAATTGTTTGGAGATGATGACGAAGACGAGCAGTTGGCAGGCTGAGGGTAGCCCGACGGTGTGTTTGACGTGTTCCCATTCTGGCTAGAATTTAACCACGTAATGACGGGAATGTGGGATTTGCAGGATGGCGGGTGAAAATGAGTCTGGGTAGCGAAAGGAGGCAGCTAGTCACGGTGCAACGTCCTTGTGCACTGCTGGTATAATTAATTTACAGAATATTAGTTTATTTTTGGGTTTAAAATTTGAAAACTAAGCAACTCTTGAAGAATGTGCCCCGAGACGTATTTTACTCTGTTATAGGCACTATGCAACACGAGCAACTGACTTGAATCGCTTCAAATCCCGTGAGCCAAACAATCTGGGTGGGGATTTTTCATGGTTTCCCTCAGGCGCCAAAGTAAATACCGCATAGAAGAGCTAATACCACGATCTAAAATTTCATCTTCATCTTAAACAGTAGTAAAACTGAAAAATATATGGCAGTTATGATTACGCTGCAATCTGTCCACAAATAGTGAACGCAGCTGGGTCGCACGATCCGATTGTCACGCAGCAGAGAGTATGATGTATAAGGTATGAGATCTGTAAGCCTGGTAGTGTACCGTCTGAGTACAGATGGTGGGAAAACAACCAAACAATGGCATTCTTGCACCTTCTTGTTGGCGCGAGGTGAAAGTAATATGAGCACGGGGAAAAGGCAATGGAGACTCTTCACCATACAGATCAAACGAGTTTCATGAGCAGAATCGTCGCCATAGGATCAATCAGTTAAAGCACCGTTAAATAAATAGAAAAAAAGTCGGATGCGTTCCATTCAGATGACTTTCTCTGCCTGTTCTGCAAACTAACTTCTTACAAAATATTATAATAGAAAAATTATGCTATCTAGTTCATGATAAACAACATAAACATCAGGGAAAATGCCTTATTAATTCCTTATAATGAGAAGGGAAATGAGGGCTAAAGCGATAATTAAATCTTTAAAAAGATGGCTGTGCAATTGATATTGAAATTGACTAATAGTAAAAAATAGAGAAACGGATAACGATTTAAAACTGAAAGCAATAACAACGAATATCGCAGAAATGATTAGATCCATAGCAAAAATGTATATGACATACGTTAAGCATTTTGACGGGATCTACGTTTTTATGCAATAAGCTTTTGTCTATAGTTTTATGGTCCAAAAGTTTACAAAAGTCGTGCAGAATGAAGAAGATTTCAAAAGCTAATCACAGAAAATTGAAAAAATGGAATTGGCCTGTTATTTATGGACGCTCTTTAACTGCTTTGGTTCTCAACGTCCCATTCTATATTGGGCGTGAAAGATCGCTTAATTTTGCTCAGAGGCCTCTCTTATCAGGCTTGGGGTTCTTTTACGTGCCGTAAATCTACGACACGGGACCCATGCCATGCTAAGGATTTTTACGCCCGAAAAAATCCATCGTCCTCCGCCGGGTTTGAACCCGCGACCTTGGGTATATGAAGTTAGCATGGTAACCATTACACCACGGAGGGCGATAGAAAATTGAAGATATATAGGTACATTATATATGTCATGTATATATATTTATGACTCATTATAAACAAAATTGATACAACACTTTTTTAAAAAAGTTGAAAATTTCTAAAAACTTACACGTAATAGGTAGTTTTGTATGGCGGGATTTTGGAAAGAGTTAAACTTAAATACCAGTCAAATTGGATTTTTTTTTCTTTCTACACTACAAGGAAGTAATAAGAACAACTTCTGCTAATGTTTATCTAGATTGTCATGAAGTCGATACAAGAATAAGCTTTTTAACAATGATTTGTTACAGAGTTGTAGAGATATTCATGTGAATGAAACACATTACTTTTTTTCGTGGAGTTGACCATTTTTTAGATAGTTCTTGTTAATCGGTGTTAAGATACTTACAACTTTTCTCTACGGGAATTTGCAAACTCCTGGCAATGTAAATAAACGGCTTTCAACCATATGGCAGACAGCTTTTAAAATATTTGATTATCGCTTTAGCCTAGTGCATTCCGTTATTTCGCCTTTACTACTTATAAGAAAGCAAATAAGAATATTTCTGCTCATGTATATCTCGAATAGCATGAAGTAAATAGAAGAATAAGCAATTTAACAATTTCTTAATAAAACGAAGAGAATGTTATGTGAGTGAAATACGTAATTTTTTTTGTTTATTCAGACGACCTTAAATTATATATTTGTGGTGATTTTTTTGGACGAATACAATACCTTCTCTGGCTACTATGTAAGTACCAGAGCTAGTAAGTTCGTACTGATTTCCTTACGCAGAGTAAGAGCGACCAGGGTTGACAATACCATGCGGCGCTACTTGCGTGAGCAAAGGTCAACGCAGAGTGCAACCCATTGCTGCAAAAAGCATAACACAGAACTATGCCGGTAGAAAGGACGGAGTTATGCATGTCCTTATTCAGAAACCGATGACAGTTCTAGCAAACAAACTGTCAAAAGTCTAGAAACAGGAGAGCTGCACAGAAACACATTCATTGCAAATTTGTTCATAAAGTTATCCACAACTATCACATTGTTATAGCTCAGAGGTATGGAGCTGAACTGAATCTGTGCGGCATGTAGAAGAATTCTCAAGATGGATTTACTAATCCACGAGCATCCTATCAGAAATAAAGATGAAAATGAAAAGTTTAATTGAAAAGAATGCAGGGTTCAGTGTGATGTATCGCATACAAGCTGCACTTTTAGGTCCCAGTGTCATACTTAGGTCACTGTTGTGCTATGGTTCTATATATGATGTATATATTTCTTTTAGGTGGAATTTTCTATTATAAGAGGGTGCATTTATGAAAGTGTACTCTGTGCTGTAAATTTAAATTGCTATATTTGAATATCTTTTTATTTTTATTTTTGGGTTCACTCTTAATTCTTTATTGTTTTAATATTGTTTTGGACTGTGTATTACCTTTGTTTTCTTATTTTCGTTTTAAATCTTTGTTGTTGTTTTAATATTGCTTGTAATGTGTATTACAAAAGCACGTACGGTCTGTGGACCCGTGTGACTGTTGAAATTCTATGTACGATATTACTATGTCAGTAAATACACTTATTCATTCAATAATACAACTGCAGATGAGTAAACATTTAGTTTAATATCTGCTTTCGTTTTTACCTTGTAAGAGTCTGAAAATATTTAAGAAATTAATTTTATTATTTGGATATTATATTACATTGGATCAGCAAATATTACAATTCGTGTTATAATTGCTAGGGTGTTTTCCTAATGTACATATGTAAAGAAGGAAATCAGTCAGTCAGAGTCAGCCTTATATATATATATATATATATATATAACAATTTGAATGTTTTACATAATGATCTGCTTTTACGAATGTCTCATTAGTCATTTTTGTTCTCTGGAGACAGTACTATTTACTTGACAACAGTTTGTTTACCTCTGTATCTTGCGTTTTTATCAATGACTTGTTTTGATGCGGCGAGGTGGTTGGTCGCAACCTAAATACGGAACGGCGAATGGTACGAACTTCCTAGTCCATATGTAGTACTCAGTAGGGAAAGTAAAGGTTGACTTGAAACTGAAGTGTTTTGCTCAGTAGCTCTGTTATCAAAACCGATCAGGTCGTGCGCCAAAAGGGGATGCAGATAGGGGCTCTGTTTAACTTGTGTGTCTACACCCTAAGGGCGCCAGCATGAAACAAATAGCGATGCACACTGTAACATAGTATCTCTCCAAAGCATGGGCGCCCGCACCCCCTTCTCTGCATACAATGGCACACCACCTGTGACATACTCAACGCAGGCCCCATCTGGATGTCTTTATTTTGTTTCAGCCTTGTTTACATGTGCGGTCCTCGACCTCTTCTATGCCGTGACAAACTGTTACTTAAATGTAACGGAGCCTTGGATGCTCTGAGTTAACTGTTATAAATACTGATTAAAACATTAACATCCTGATTTGTAGAGAACTGTCAAGTGTTAGCTCAAAGATAACAAACTGGATTATAGTGGCGTATCAGAATTGAATCCCTAATTTAAACCCCCTCCCACATATCCACTGAACAAGAGTTTTAAGGAAATATCAGAAAGACAAATTGTTCTTAAAAAGCTTATACTTCAATTGACTTCATACTAATCAGTAAAATTTTAGCAGAAATAACCATATTACTTGCTTATTTGTAAGTAGAAGCGAAATAAGGGAGTACCACAGGTTAAAGTGATAATCAAAAGCTGGTTGCTATGTCACTGAAGTTCCTTTGTTTGTATGGACAGCAGTTGACAAATTGTATGAGAAAAGTAAAAGTTTTTCATAGCAGAAACCAAAAATAAAGAATGTCTCAAAAACGACGAACTCCACGAAAAAAATGTATATAGAATAAATTTTGTGTTTTAGCGTGCTCTACATTTTTTGTATAGTAACTTTTTGCGCATCTCTTAGTTTATCAGTTATTCAAAATCCAGTAAAATTCATCCAGAATAAACTATTCTTCAGAGGCTATTCCCAGAAAATTCAATTATACATTTTATTTTTCAGGTAAATATCTTTAATATACGAAATTTTAATCAAAATCGTTAGAGCCATTTTTGAGAAAAATAAAATTTTGAAAAAAGTTCCATGCAAAGAGTAGTTGGGCATGGGATTTTTTTCAACATCTTCGTGTCACATCCTCTCTATGAAAAAATGTATCTATATGAAATAATTTTTCTTTTATTGTTTCATTTATAAAATCGGGGGCTTTGCATTAGAAACAACTGCTAGTCTCTAGTTTATTTACGTTGAGTTTTTAAGTCGTTTTATTTTCCTCAAACACACACACACATCTCTCACATACTTCCAGACTCTGTGGGGGATAAGGAATAATTCTGGTTAAAAAAAATGTCTCCACCCCAGCCCGGAATCGAACATGGGACATCCAGGTATGAAGTCAGCTAGCTGAATAATTCGACTAAGGAGGTAGTCTAACATAAATCATGTGTTTTAACGAGATTTACATTTTTCTAGTAAATTTTTGTCTATCTCTTACGGTTAACTAGTTATGCAAAATTCAGAAAAATTCATCCAGAATGAGGAACTCTTCAGAGGTTACTCCCATTTAATTTAAACTATATAATGTATTATTTCAGTATCCCAATTTTAATCAAAATCGTTAGAGCTATTTTGAGAAATTAAAACATTTCAAAAAATGTCCCAGTAAATTGTAGTTTGTAGGTCCCCACTCCCCAGACTATTTCTCAAAATCTTCGTGTTGCATCCTTGGAAGATACTAAACCTAAATACCTAGTTTGATATTTTATTGACTTTTCGTTTTGAGTTCACAGACACATGTACAAACACCATACACACGGACCTTTTTCTAAAAATGGTTTATAGGGGACCTTAAAACATGTATTTTCGGTGAAAACCCAGTATCGAATTTTTGGGTGGAGTGCAATACCTTGTCTATCTACGTACTATGTACTGTAGAGAAGGTTAAACTTCTCCCATCGCTCGCTTCTTGTATGTAGAAGGGAACTATGGGAGTATACAGCCTTAAGCGACAGTCAAATATTTTAAAACCTCGCTACGTGAAACAATTTAAATGTAGTTCTCTTGGTGTAGCCAGGAGTAAAAGAAACCATATATAAAAGGAAAGACGAATTTCGTTTGGGAAAGGTTTAAGTAGCTTAAAATTAAAACAAATAACAAGGAATATCTCGGAAACAGTCAACTCCACAAGAAGTATATAGGTATATGACAAAGTATTTGTTTTAACGAGATCTATATCTTTCGAGTAGTAAGCTTTGCCTATCTCTTATATTTTACCAGTTACACAAGCCTTGCAGAATACAGAGGTCTTCGGAGGATATTCCCAGAAAATTCTATATATGCATTTCATTCGTCATGAAAATATGTTAAACACATATTTTAGTCCACATCGTTAAGAGGCAATTTTCAAGAAATGTTTCATATAAAGGGTAGTTGTGAGCGGAGGATTATTCTGAAAATTTTAGTGTCGCATCCTTAGAAAGATATTGACCTTAAATGTCCAATTTGGTATTTAAGGGATTTTCGTTTTTGAGAAATCGTCTTCACAGACACATTCCGGAATCTTCTTGCATATTTTTTTTTTTTTTTTTTTTTGGACAAAGAGGACCTTAAAATATATTTCCGAAGAAATCTCTACATCGAACATTTAGGTGGAAAAGAATACCTTCTCTGGCTACCATGTACATAGTACACGTAGAGAAAGTAAAAAGGAAACGTTCTAAAGCATTTTATTACAAATGATGTATTCTAAAAGAAATAAGTATTTAGGGTATAATTATATTTTCAGATTTATAACTCGTTAAGTGTAGGTAAAAGAAAAGTTTAAAATAATTGGACAAGCATTAATAGTTGTTTCTAATGTATTATGGTTTATAGTAGTTTTTTTTCTCTTTTGTTGTTATAGCTTTTATTATTGCACATCGTTCACAGCTTAATTTTATATAAGTATTATAAAATATAATAAAAATATTTTTTGTAATACTCACTTATAACATTTTGTGTTAAAAACTTCTAAATGTATATTGTTCTGTGTCACTTGGCAAACTCATTTATGAGCCAGACTAACAAATAAATATTAATTCCGTAAACTGCAGTAAATTCATTGAAATTTACCAAAGGTAAACTATCACTGCATTTTAGCAAAAAGCTTTAAGTAAAGAATCCAGATGCTTTACATAAATGCGCAAAGCTTTAGTAATAGTAGACTTAAGTTATGAGCACATTAAGGGTTTTAAGATATTAATGTGCTTATGCCTTTTATTTTGTGGCAGCATTAAGTCAACAACTTATAAAGCGAGAGGTGGTGAGAAGTAACACAGCTATTGCAGAGAAGCCTCCAAAAGCTTCCACCAGCAAAAAACCTTTGTAAATGTAAGAATTTCTACCAGGTAGTACAACTCCTCCGTATTTGTAGCGCGCAGATACTGTACTCATTTGGCCTAAATGGAAATGGAGATTTTATTTATGGACACACTTTAACTGCTATGGCTCTCAGTGTACCATTCTATACTGGGCGTAAAAGTCCACTTAATTTTGCTCAGAGGCCTCTTTATTAGGCTTGAGGTTCTTTTAAGTGCCGTAAATATACGGCACGGGACCAACTGTTTTACTTCCCTTCCGAAGAAAGCTATGCTAAGGACTTTTACGGCCGAAAAAATTCGTCTTCCGCCGGGTTTAAACCCGCGATTATTTGCCTATTTCAACTTAAAATCTGCCAATGGGGTCTGCACGACAGCAACTTTCGTTTTTTCCTTCGCAATTAGCGATAAGCACCCACAGACTTTGATGATAGCAAGACGTGTAAAACGATCACACTCGCCAGTACTCCACTTACAGATTTTAATTTCAAATAGCCCCGTTGAGCTCTGCAACTCTTTCAACACACCAGGGGATAATATGTACGCATTTGAGAAGAGAGAATTTTCTTGGAAATATTCGTGTCGCATCCTTGGAATATGCTGAAATTAATTATCAAGTATGGTATTTAACCAACTAGTGCAGTTATGTTCTTCATAAACACAAATACACTGACCTTTTACAAACATTTTTTTCATAAATGGGGACCTAAAAATGTATTTACAGAGAAATCCTGGTATTGAATTTTTGATTGGAATGCAATACTTTTCTGTTTATGTACTAAGTAGAGAATTTAAAAAGGCATAATTTAATTAAACATACTTTTTGTAAGGTTTAGTACACAGAAGCTTGAAAAGTTATTAATTCATCACTTTATGAGATACGGAATAATAAAACTAAATAAAACGAAATGTTAAACTGTTATATGACAAGAAAGCCAGAGATATTTGGCGCAAGATTTATGCTTTTATAAGACAAAACTTGCTTTATTAATAGTTTAGTGGTTTTACTTGGGATGTCGCATGAATGACAGAGTTCGCCATCTCAGGTTTTATCATAATCCAACAAGTATTGGACCCTAAAGCCCGTTAGGATCTCATAAAGAAAGAACTTTATTTTCAATGTTTGTTAATATGTCTCAGAGAACTTCTCCCATTGGTTAGTAGTTGATAGAATTTTAGTAACTCTATGGGAGCTCATCCGATGTATGCAACTCATCAGTTGTTCTGGTATTTATCTATAAACTGGAAAACTGATTCCAAACAAAATCTTTTCATTATATCTTCATTACCTTTATGACCCCATTTTGTATATCCTATTGTTCTTCTCATAAAACGCATTTCATTAGTTGTTTTCTGCTTTCATCCCTTCTCTGCTTCATTTCAATAATACAAGATTGATCCTGCAAGTGTTTTATATAGGCGTATTCTTGTACATTTTACTTTATCTGTGTACTATGTACGAGGCTCATCCAGAAAGCAAGTTTCCCTGTTTTATTTTCTTTAAAGTAAACGTATTTAGCAGGAAAATTGTGCATGCATAACAGATCTATGACGTATCAATCATATACCGAGACAGGTCGCACCTGGTGCTAGTAGCGCAGCAGCAGGCGACATTGCAGATTCTAGTTCAGTTTTAGATATAACTCTGCCACTGGTCGATTGACCAACATGGCTGCTGATGCGCAAGCAGACAGAACGAACAGAAGACTGTGCATTTCGCATTGGAAAGCAGAACTCAATTTTTACTTTCTCTAGCCCCATATGTACAATGTACATAGGGGTAGAGAAGTATTGTATTCCACCCAAAAATTCGATACCGAGGTTTCACCGGAAATACATGTTTTAGGACCCCCTGTATCCAAAAAAAGCATTTTTAGAAAAAGGTCCGTGTGTGTGTGTTCGTGTGTCTGTGAACATAACTCAAAAACGAAAAGTAGCTAAAATACCAAACTTGGTATTTAAGTTTAGTATCTTCGAGGGATGCGACACGAAAATTTTGAGAAAAATCTCCCTACTCCAAACTACCTTTTACATGAACTTTTTTCGAAAATTTTGATTTTCTTAAAAATGGCTCCAACAATTTTGATTAAAATACCATACATTAAAGATATTTACCTACCAAATAATATGTATATCTTGAATTTCCTGGTAATAGCTTCTGAAGACCTGTTTATTCTGGATGAATTTTGTTTAATTTGGCATAACTAGTAAACCGTAAGAGATAGACAAAAACTTACTATACACAAAATTTATGTCTTGTTAAAATACACAAGTTATGTCATATACATTTTTCTCGTGGAGCTTACCGTTTTCGAGGTATTCATTGTTATTAGTTTCAGTTGTGAAGTACTTATACGTTTCTCAGACGGGAGTGTCCGATTTTCTTTTGTTCTACTCCTGGCCAAGAAAAGAAACGATTTGTGATGACAATCGCATAACGACAGCTTTTAAAACATTTGACTATTGGTTTAGCCTAGTGTATTCCCCTTATTTTCTTCCTACTTATACGGAACTAAATAAGAACATTGTGCTAATGAGTACCACAATTAGCAAAGTGCAGAAGTATGAATTTTGTAGAACAGCTAGAGAAAGTCATGTGAGTAACACATCAGATTTTATCCCTTATTTCAACCAGCCTAACCTCGACAAAGTCTCGAAACCTGTCGTTGACCTGTCACCTGTCCAGCCATATTATCTCCGTAACCAATAGGAAAGGCTCAGGAAACAGAACTAGAGTCTGCAATCTCGCCGGCAGCAGAGTCCCGAAATAACGGGTCTCTTGTTCGCTCTCCTGCCGCCTGCGAGGTTCGGTATGTGATAAAGTTCCTTACTCCCTTACTTCTTTAGCTCCCATCGAAATTCATCAACTCTGTCAGGCCTACGGGCAGAACATCATGAGAAAACAGATGGTGCGTCGCTGGTGGAGGCTTTCTTCCGAATATTGTCAAAAATGATGAGCGCAGTGGGCGACCGTTCCTCATCAATGGTCATCTGGTTGAACTGGTGCAGCAGGGCATCATGGAGAACAGTCACTTCAGCAATCATTTACCGCGGATATCGCGATCCTTGTTGCATGAAATTGTCGCCAAAAAAATGCTGTTCAAGTAGTTGTACGTGCCAGGTGGTTATCAAAAAACCTGACACCTGGGCATAAAATGAAACGTTTAGGAGCAGCACTGACATTTCTGCAGCGGTATCAAGATGACGGCACAGAGTTCCTCGACAGGATCGTCACCAGCGTTGAAGCATGGACTTCTCATTTTAGGAAATCAAGAAGAGTCAATGTATTGGCGTCATAGTGGATCTCGGTCAAGATGAAATTCAAACAGACTGTGTCGGTGCAGAAAGTGATATGCACGGTGTTCTGGGACTGGAAGGCATGCTGCTCATTGACTTCCTGCCCAGAGGTGAAACGGTGAATACTGAACGTTACTGTGAAACTGCGGAAATTGCGACATGTCATTCAGATCAAGAGGCGTGGAATGCTTACTGCAGGTGTTGAGCTGCTCCAGGACAATGCTCGTCCACATGCGGCTCGGCGCACAGCAACTGTTTTGCAGAAGTTCGTATGGGAGCTGTTTGATTATCTACCATACAGTCCTGATCTTGCTCCCAGCGATTTCCATAGTTTCTTGCACCTCAAGAAATTAATTTCCTCCGGCCAGCGTTTGACAACGACGAAGAGCTGAAGGCGAACGTCACACGCTGGTTCCATTCACATGCGGCAGACTTCTATGACACATGAATATAGAAGTTGATCCCACAAATGACAAGTGTCTCAATTTTTTTGATAACTAGGTCAAAAATAGCTCAAATATTGCTGTACCTGTTGCCAATAAAATTTTTCATTTAACATTTTTCTTTGTTTTTAAAAAGCAAGGAAACTCACTTTTTGGATGCACCTCATACGTAGTGTATAGAGAAGGTATTGTATTCCACCCAACAATTTGATATCGACATTTCACCGGCAATATATGTTTTGGAATCCCCTAAGTCCAAAAAAAAAAAAAAGTATCTTAGAAAACAGTCTGCTCGCCTCTGTGTGTGTGTGTGTGTGTGTGTGTGTGTGTGTGTGTGTGTGTGTGTGTCTGGATAGCAAAGATCAAAAACGAAAAGCCCGATAAATACCAATTTGTTATTTAGTTTAGTATCTTCCAAGGATACGACAAGAAGATTTTCAAGAATATCCCTCACTTCAAACTACCCATACATGGAAAAAAAATGTTAAATTTTGTATTTCTCAAAAATAGCTCTAGCAGTTGACTAAAATACCGATTTTTATTAAAAATATTACACCTATTTACGTACCAAATAAAATGCATGTCTAGAGTTTCCTCTTTCTTTTGGATGTATTTTACTGAATTTTTCATAACTTGTAAACTGTAAGATAGACTCGTTAAACGTAATTTATGTCATGTACGTTTTTGATGTATAGTTGACAGTTTCTGAGATATTCCTTGTCATAGTTTTCAATTTTGAACTATATAACTTTTCTCAACCGGGAAGTCACCTTACGTTTCATCCCTCTTGTTTTATTGCTGGCCACGCAAAGCGAACTGGACTTCAATTGTTTTGACATAAAACTGTTTTTAAAATACTTTACTATCTTTTTAGCTTAGTATATCCCCTTATTTAACTTCAAAGAAGCAAGTAATAAGACCAATTATGCTAATGCTAATTCAATTAGCATGATGGATATAAAAGAATACCCTTTTGTAAGAATAGTTTGCATGTGGAATAGCAAGTGAGTCATGTGAATGGGAAACATCCGCTTTTTGCTTTCTCTGCACATACTATGTTCATAGTGTATAGACAATGTATTGAATTGCACCCAAACAATCGATACCGAGATTTCACTGGAAATATATGTTTCGATACCCGCTAAATCAAATAAAGCATTTAAAAAAAATGTACGTATGTGTGTTTGTGTCAGTCTGCCAGTTGTATTTGCGTCTGTGTGTGTGTGTGTGTGTGTGTGCGCGCGCGCGCGCATTTGTGTGTGTTTGCGGGCAGCATAGCTCAAAAACGAAAACTGTGTTAAATACCAAACTTTGTATTTAATTTCAGTATCTTCCAAGGATGCAACAGGAAGACGTTAGAGAATATTCCCCCACCCTCAATTACCCTGTACATGGAAACATTTTTGAAAATTTTAATTTTCTCAAGAAGTCTAGATGACATTTTAAAAGGCCTAGATGAAAGGCGAGCACTTACCTTCATGTTTCAGTAATTTTATAGTTTCTCAGCTCGTGAGCTCCCAGTAGTTACTTGTGTTTCATCGGTTTTGCCATGTCCAAATTCATCCCCTCCTCCATTGTATCATGTGATTGATCTTGCTCACTTTATAATACGCGAAGCTTTCTATTCATTATTTCATATTTGTGTCTTTAAAACTAATGGATAGATGTTTGTGCGTGTTTACGTTCTCAAAACTTTCCAATTGGCACAACGTGATCGATAATTTCACACGTACGCACTTTTATGACTATAATCTCTACTAGCCTGTCGAAAAACACTTATTTCTAAGTTTGGAAGTTTACGAAGCAAGGCCGTTTGCTTTTTTCTTTATGCCATTAACTTTATGATCCTATCGGCGGCATTTTCCTGTGGAACACAATGACGATCAGTTATGGTATTAACTCGTTACTATAGTTGTAAGGCTTCTATTCATATTTTAAATAATCATTAGATCACACATTCACCCTCACATTCATACTCCCAGACTGAAAAGAATAGGGAAGTTCTGGGTTAGAGAAAAATCTATACCACAAATCGAGCCGGGGACCCCTCGTACTGCAGGTAGTGCTCTACCGACTGAGCTACGGGCCTTCACTTTTGTTCACAACCCTCGACACTATTCTTTTTCTACTGTATGTTACATGAGCGTTTTGCTTGGATTGGTTGGCTCTGGCCTGACGGCTAGCAGCAGCAGGAGCAGTAGTAGTAGTAGT
Source organism: Hymenopus coronatus (assembly GCA_030762935.1). NCBI lineage: Eukaryota > Metazoa > Arthropoda > Insecta > Mantodea > Hymenopodidae > Hymenopus > Hymenopus coronatus. Next base: position 50,138,628 of record CM060885.1, read on the forward strand.
AGTAGTAGTAGTAGTAGTAGTAGTAGTAGTAGTAGTAGTAGTAGTAGTAGTAGTAGTAGTAGTAGTAGTAGTAGTAGTAGTAGTAGTAGTAGTAGTAGTAGTAGTATAGCGTTCCGGAGGAGATTCCACACCTCAGTCATTTTTTGACGTTTGCTTCGTCAGACTCCGGGAGGATAGGATGAAATGAGAGCAATTAAAGTGGGTAACCGGAACCTAACAGTGGGAGGAAGCAATCTGGAGGGCCCTAACAGTTCCCAAGCAGTTCATTTCAACGCGGGGAGCAGCAGCAGCCCGCGCCACTGGACTAACAAAACGTCCCTGAGTCTACCGACAACACCCAACGCCATCCCGCCCCGAGAGCTGAGTTTCCAAAGCGCAGTCACCTCCACGAGAGACTGCGCCGTGGCCGAGAGGTTAGAGCACTCGCCTAGACAGCCCGGGTTCGATCCCAAGCGACAAAGAGGCGCAGGGTTCTACGGTTTCCCCCGCCATCCCATTCCACTGGTACTCCATCTTCATTCCATGTATTATCAGTTTCATTGCCTGAGGTGCCATGGTAGTAAAACCGGGTGTTAAACATTTTCAAAAAAACTCCACAAGAGGACACCACCACCGCAGTCCTCGCCGATTCTTACAACCCTGAAAGAGACTAGTTGGATAAAATGGAGATGAAATGAAGGTGCAAGAAGATCCGGGGAGTGGAGAAATCCTCCAGCATTCGCCTAGCGACCCGAGAAAACCCTCTAAAAACATCCTCATGGGTCAAAGAGATCGGCCGCGGAGAACCGATCCCCTGACCTCCCAAATGCCAGTTCCAGTCGAAACCCGAGTCTTCTGACTCGGTAAGACTCACGGCTAAGAGCAAATTCACCACTTTTCGTTGTATTCTATAATTTCTGTTGTAATAACGCTATTTTATGTACTTTAAGCACATTATTTTACTTATTTGATCATAACATTGGAAAATACGTCTCGGCACGTTTTGTACCGAGAAAATAATTACAAACGCTGAGAGCGAGTCACTTACTAAGCCAGACGAGACAATGGTTTATCAGCTTCGTTCAGTTATCAACAATGCTGCACATATCGTAAGTATTTCGCAAGTTTCATTTAGATGTGAGACAAAAAATACCACTTCTTTAAAATGACCATAGAGCAAGCATGGCTAAAAACTTGAAACCGAACATTTATTGATACTTTAACATTTTATCAGTTAAGTCCGGAATCCTTCAAATCTTCAATCAGACAAAAGTAGTAGTAATTTAGATTGAATACAAATTATTAAAATAATGAAAGCTAATTATTACTGTAGAATACGAGTAACTTTGATTATTTTAATCCTTTTCTCAGTTTTCTTGAAAGGTAAATGGCGTTTTATTTAAGGACGCTCTTTAACTACTGTAGTTCGTAGTGTCACATTCTATGCTGGGCGTGAAAGACCGTTTAATCTTGCTCAGGTGTCTCTATCAGGCTTGAGGTTCTTTTACGTGCCGTAAATCTACGACACGGGACCACGCCTTTACTTCCCTTCACAAGGAAGCCATGCTAAGGATTTTTACGTCAGAACCCGCGTTCTTAGATGTACTAAGCTATAACAACGGAGGGCGAACACAGTTTTCTCAAGGAGAGCACAGTAGATAAAAAATAACTTTCTGATTTCTTGAGGAGAATACTGTAGAATAAGATTAACTTTGATTATTTTAACGTTTTCCTCAATTTTATTGAGAAGAATACTAAAATATATAAGTCATAATGATTTCCAATATACTTAAAATCTTAGCAATATAAATCATTTATAAGTGTCATACAAATATGCAAATTCAAACCAAAAACAGAAGAGAAAAGGAGTAAAAATATTAAGCTCCTCTGTGATACGCTACTCTCTCAGAACGACGAATGAATATTCTTGATATACTGATATACTTTGAACTTTGAAATAAACAGCTTTTACTTTCTGTACCACCTTTTATAGAAGGCAGAAAAGGAATTATATTCGATATGTTTTGAGGTCTGAACTCAAGCAAACCATTTTTACCTTCTCCAAACACACTATGTAAATAGTGCATAGAGAAGGTATTGTATTGTACCAAAAGATTCGCTACCGAGATATCGCCGCAAATACATGTTTTAGGACCCCCTGAATCCAAAACAAGCATTTTTAGAAAAAAGAAGTCCGTGTGTCTGTGGACAGCATAGCTCAGAAACGAAAAATTATGATGATAATGATGATGAGGATGATTGGGATTTTTGGGCGCTCAACTCCATGGTTATCAGCGCCCTTAAAATTAAAATTATGACAAAAGTGATCACAGTAAAAATAAAAGCTAAAATTAGAAATAAAATGGAGATTGGAAGCATCCATTGTCAGAAGCTCCGTTAAAACAATAAAACCGTAACAAAAACAATGGTTCATATAATAAGGTTAAAATAAGCTGTCAATAAAAACCAGAGTAAACTAAAACAGTACTACCACCATAAAACAGACTACATCCCAATCGTAACGACTAAATGTGAGCAACTACGTGGATATAAAAATCCGGATAAGACAAATGGTGGTTGAGGTAAAAGGATAAAATTAAAAAAAAAAAGGGTAAACCAGTTCAAGTTAAGAAATACAACATAAAACACCCTCTAGTAAAGCCAGAGCGGGATGAATCTGAGAGGCCAATACCGCAATGGAGCGAAAAAGGAAGAAGAAAGCTAGAAGAAAATGCCGCCCTGCACAAGTCACACAAAGATAAAGTGAAAGATTAGGATATTTATACATAGAAAAATAAGTTTTTGTAAGAATATTTGTTTGCAGAACAAGTAGAGAGAGGCATCTGAATGGAACGCATCAGATGTTTAGCCCGTGTCTCTGCTTCACTTTATCCATACATGCCAAGCGTGCCCTTCCTCATTTTCTTTTTCCAGGAGTTGTCCAATTAATAATACTACACAGAAATCTTTCTTCCTTCATTCTCCTTATGTGTCAATATCATTTTAAGGTTCAAGCTACTGTAATTTTTTTTTCAAATGGAAAGAGTTCTACGCTGCAGCGAATGAGATGCGTTATCGTACTCTGCGTTGCCAGGTCGCTCTTTTCATATTTCCCTCTCACTCACACTCTGAGCGTGCAAATCTGCCTGGCAAATTAATGTTTATTCATGTGTATTATCAAAACTATTTGAGCTAAAAATCTGTGGTCTTTTACGGTTCTACTACGAACATTACTCCCTATCTGCCTCCTGAATTATTTTTTGCAAAATTTGAATATTTTGTTTTAGCGCAAGTAGTATTTATGAGAGACGGTATCACTTGGCACGTTACTCCCCAGTTATGCGCGAATGCAGTATGTCAACACAGCAGCACTCCGATTGGCTGCCGGCCTGGTGGCGCTCCAGGGCAAACCTCATCCCATTTGAAAGTCACTGTAGTCTATCAATCAGCGTCTCTGCTGCATCTATTTTCAGTCTTATATAGGCATTTCTAATATGCTGAATTCTTGATATTCTGGTGCTCCGTCTCAATCCATCCATTTATGTTCCCTACATTTTCTTCAACGGTTTTTTTTTTATTTTATGCTCCGCGTATGTTAAAATGTTTTGGTTTCTACTATTTGTTTTATTGTATTAGATTTGTTTTTATATTCAAATTTCTCTTCCAAGAGAATTCACTCAACCTGTCGAAAGATTACTACTATTGACCAACTCTTTAATTTGTGACAAGTCTGTCCATAATAGCTCCAAAATATTTAAATTCGCTAGCTTTTTTCTGCTATATTGGCAAATCAATAGCAATATTCCTTATATTTGATTCATTGTTTAGTTCCGCCTGACTATGTTGGTATGCAAATGGACTCGGAAAAGACATGCAAGGTCATTTAAACAAACACAATTATTTACCTGTTTAATCTGAGAATCGAAATCTAAGATGAATAAATTACATTTAATGACAAGAAATCTTGTAAACATACTGAATCTGAAAACGTCACACGTACTACGTTTCGAAATCGCATTGTCACCTTGGAAGACACATTAGAGACTGGTAGGGATTCCTTAATAAGGTTGGGGGGGGGGTGCAAATAACAAAAATGATCACAACTACTTTTGACAATAATATGATAGTAATTCACGACATGTAGACACTATAATTGTACAGTGTGTAGTGTCACCGTTGCCCTCATTACTCACGACACGCTATATGGTGGTTATAACTGTTTTTTAACTTCGCAATAACATGTGAAACTAGGATCCGAGTTGTCCGGTATTCGAATCCCATCGACCGCCCTCTCTCACCTTCAATGTTTGTGATTTTCCTGGTCATTTTTTTTTTTTTTTTGTTAAGCGAGTTGAACTTTTTTTTTTTTTTTTTTTGTCTCAACGTTTTTAACTTGCCAACTGACTGACAAAGTACCAAAATTAAAGAAAATACTCAAATATGTATTTCAAATATATACTCGTTTATATTTAAAGGGTGGCGCCGTGGCAGTGTTTTTTTTTTTTTTTTTTTTTTTTTTTTTTTTTATTGTCCTTAGGGACCAATTATATTAAGCTAAGGTCTTCTTTTACTTATTATTTTGCAATTAGTCAATTAAGCATACTTCCTAATGTAAATAACAATAATGAATCTAAGGTTTTTTTTTTTTTTTTTTTTTTTTTTTTAAGTGTTTATTTAATCGGTAAGGAAAGATTTGATGCAGGAATATTTCAAGTGGTTATTATTTTTAGGAGCCATGGTTGGAAAGGCGCGGTCTGGCGTTTCTGGATCAGTTTCCATCTCTCAGTGTAGAAAAATTGCCTGAGTTTGGTCAGGGTACAATCAGCGGGGTTGTCCATCATCTGTAACCATGTAAAGGTGCCCATTAACAGCCAAATAAGGGAATTGTACAATGTGGGATGCAGCTTCGGCAGATTCAGATGTAACATGTCGATTGGTGAAGGGTTCCAACCGCCAGGTATCCAATTGCGACATTTTCCCAAAACCCAAGTCCATATGGCTGCTTTACCGGAACATTCGAGCAAGCGATGTGGAAGGGAATCCGCTGCTTGGCAAATTGGGCAATTGCTGGAAATGGTCATCCGGTGACGATATAATTTGTCTGCCGTAGGAAGAACTTCATTGACCACTTCATATGTTACCGCTATCCATTCCACATTAATGTGCGGAATGCTAAAACAGCTCCAAATACGTTTCCAAGGCAAATGAGGATATTTCTCTTGTACATGTGGGGTAACAGCAACAGGTCGCCGAAGAGAAGCATAAACATTTTTCACAGAACTAAAATCACCACGAGCGACCTTCTCCGGTGGTAACGCACTGAATGCATGGTACGTTGCATGAAACAGCTGGGGAATCTTGTCACGTTCTCCCTGAGTCCAAAATGATGCATACTGTTGTTGTAATACGACATCCACAGGGTCACCTTTATCATCCAGGGCAAACAGAAGTAGTTTAAGGATCAATGCCTGGGACTGTAGAGCCACATCCAGTAATCCCCAGCCGCCCTGGCCCTTAGGGAGACGCAGTTGGGTACGCGCAATGCGGTAGAGCTTCCCAGTCCAAATAAAATAACCCATTACCTGTTCAATTCTTTGGCAATGACGTTTCGTCGGAGGTAAAACATGAGCAAGGAACCAAATTCTGCTCAACGCAAAGCAGTTACAGAACCATATCCGCTGTACCAAATTCAACAACCGAGTTTTCTGATTATACATGACAGCACGTAAGACATTAATGCGAGAGGTCCAATTGTACTCCCTCATGTCTGCCACGTTGTCACTGAAGTAGATCCCCAAAATCTTTGTTCGCTGCACAACAGGAATACCTAAAGCTGAGGTATCGGGAGGCCGTATTCCAACCTTTAATATTTCAGACTTCCGCAAATTAAAGCTCATGCCAGTACTATTCTTATAGTGCTGTAAACAATCCCTCAATCGAAGAACATCTTGGTGTGTGGTTACCATCACAGTAACATCATCTGCATATCCTCGCACCGCAAGTCTCTGGCCATACACATCAATTCCAGTAAGAGTAGATTGCAGCCGTCGAATCAACGGATCAACATACAGGGCGAACAATATCATCGACATGGGACAACCTTGGCGCACGGAGCGTTTAACGGGAATAGCTGCCGTTAAAAATCCATTGCAGAGTACTTTGGAGGACGCAACACCATACAGGGCTCTAACTAGGTTTACAAGCTTTTGAGGCATGTTCAAAACCTCCAATCGTTTCCATAGCCCCTCGTGAACAACACTGTCGAAGGCTTTTTCGAGATCTAAGTTTATGATAGCAGCAGACTTCTCGTCCTGTGTACAATGCAATATACAATCTCTCACAGCAGCCAACGTATGGTGAATGGTCGCTCCTTTATGTAATGCAACCTGGAACTCACTAATCATATTGGGAGTATGTTTTGCATACGAGCACCAATGATTTTCATAAATAACTTGTAATCACAATTCAATAACGTGATTGGTCGAAAATCCTGTGGTGTCTGCGGCCGAGCACTCTTCGGAATCTGCACGATTATACCGTCCGCAAAAGTAGGTGGTGCGCTCTCTGCATCCCACATTTCTTGGAACACTTGAAGCAATTCCTTCCGAATATATGGCCAGCAGTGCTTGTAAAATTCATATGGCAGGCCATCAGGTCCAGGGGATGCATGCATTTTGGATGCCTGAATCACTTCCAACAACTCCGACGCCGCAATTGGCATTGAATCCTGCTGCAACTCCTCCGGGACAACGGGAACAAAGTCGGACATATACCTCTCTGCGGTGTGGGAGTAATCTGTGGGTCCTGACAATCGTTGTCTGTAGAAGTCTTGTACTGCTTGAAGAATTCCTGGCGTGGTGGAAACTCAGGCACCACCCACATCTAGTTGTGTGATAATCTTCTGGCGACCATGTCTACGCTCCTTTGCCAGGTGGTAAAAGCTTGCCTTTTCCCCATGCACTATCTCCGCCGAATGCACTCTAGCCAGATTCCCCTGTAGTTCTCGTGTTTTTCGAGCCTCGATGTGTTCTTTGACTCCTTTCACAAGTTGTTGTACATCTTCACCTTGCTGCTGGCGTTTGTGTAGCTCATGAAGGACTTGGAGATAAAAATCCATGGTTTCCCTTCTAACCATAGCGCGACGGCAAGCTGCAGCTCGAAAGAAGGATCGTAGCGCAGGTTTAGCTTTACACACCCACCAAGAGGCTTTATTCGGTGCTAGCAGAAAGGATTCCCGCAGACGGGACCAACAGTCCTGGAAATCGGATAACACTTCCTCATCCGTAAGCAATGAGCAGTTAAGCTTCCAGTAACCTCTGCCTCTACTGCAGCTCGTAACCCGGCCTTGAATAGCATGAATGAGTGCATTATGGTCACTAAAGGATATGGGCACAATTTCCGTGCGATGAATGCGTGGTATCAGCTCAGCCGAAACATACATACGGTCCAGCCTCGAAGCTGATTGTCCTCTCACGAAGGTAAATTGGACTTCGTCGCCATACAGATGCTCCCAGGTGTCCTTCAGGCTTAGTTGTTCCACCAATTGCTGCAAAGTAATACACCCATTGAAGGCTCCTCGTTGATCTTTAGCCGCCAGCGTACAATTAAAATCACCCACAATCACAAAGGGTGCTCCGGATGGTATATACGGCAGGAGGTCTTGCCGAAAAAAATCTTCTCGTTGTTTTCTTTTATTATTACCAGCAGGGGCGTAGATATTCACGAAGGTAACGTTATCAAATATAGCCGAAATAGCCCTACCGGAAAGATGGTACTCAAAGCTGTGTACATGTAGTCCTTGCCGGTAAACAATCGCTGTACCAGTACCCTCAGGACCAAGATTAGTCTCGTAATCGAAGCCATACAAGAAGTCCAGATTACAAATATTCACCTCTTGTAAGAAGCACAGATCTATATCATTACTGATCAAGAAGTCCCGTAAAAGAGTTTGTTTAACCACCTGTCGCAAGCCGTTAACGTTAAGCGAAGCCCACATTTGCAGACCTAGAGGCATCCAAATGAAGAGTATTTGTATTGGAGACGGCGCCAGATGAGAATAGCGGTTATCACCACAGAACCAAAGCACATCAGTTATCAGTTTCCAGGTACGCATCATCCTTAGTAAGTTTAGACGAGCGTTGGAGATCCTCAAAACTATCTCTATCATCCGCTGCCGGCCGCTTACCAGACTCAATGTCCTTCACTTTTCCTCGCGTTTGAGTGGAACTGAACAATTGTGATACGTCCTGCGAAAACTGTCGCGCCGAGATAAATTCTCCCTCCAATCGCCGGTACTGACCTCGTAGCCGAGGGTCACGGCTAGACAGGGAAGAACCCTTCTGCCGCAAGTGTGATATCTCACTCGCCGACAACTCCACCTCTTCATCACTGAAAACTTCCATAGCCTCGTCCTGAGAGTCGGCCGATATAGCAGCTCCTGAAGGGGGTTCCAACAGTTCCCGTGGCTCATCAATGGGTGTTGAGTGCTTATCCTCGTTTACATGTTCGGGCTTCTCAGCAACCAGCGGTGTCTCCTCCATTGTCGGAATGTTACTGTCGGCAACTGAAGATTGCTGTAAGACATTCACAGAAGTCGGTTCCACGGCAGAGTTGCCCGTCGTAATGGACGGTGGTTCCTGATCCCCAGCAGGAGAAGATGTGACAGCACCCACCGCCTCGCTGAAAGTGACCGGTCGATTCCTGGGATTTATGGGAAGCCGCGTTGCACGAAGCGGACAAGCTGCTTTCAAATGCGTAGTGTCATGACACAGGTGACAAGCTTGTGGTTGACCGATATAACTAATGGCCACCAAATACGAATCGATTATCAAACTAGCCGGTATATTACGTTTCAGCCCCATCTTCACTGCATGTACGCCATTGTTGGACGGTAGAAGATACTGGGAACCCCATTTTTCTCGGCGTATGTCATACACTGTACCGTATTTACTCAATTCCTGGGATAACACTGTGAGTGGCACCTCGGAGGGCAAGTTAAACACTCGAACATTAACTGTTTGCTGGTCACCAGGTGTAATTTTCACGTTGGTGATTTCTCCGGAGGCATACGTAAATTGCTGCTCATCCTTATAACGAGCCAGAAGATTATCATACAATACCGCTGATATCAGTTTCACATAGATCGCTCTTTCTCTGGTATGAAGCTGGAGAGTATCCACTTGATCTGCTTGCAGCCCCAAGAAGTTTACTAGCCACTGGTGTATTTCTAATGCACTGGGTTTACTCGCTGATGTATCAAACTGAATTTTGATAGTATTCACACGTTTATAAACTGCCATGATTACCGTTGTATTCTTAGAAAACAGGTATGAAAAGGTTACCCAATTCAACCGGTGGACGCGCCGACACTAGAACTGTAGCTGTATGCAGCAGCACACAAAACAAAACAACTCTCGCTAGTTCAAACCGGTTACACACACACACACAGCGGCAGACAACCTCACGGTACGCCAGCCGCTGGCAGACTGTAGTCATTAGGCGAAAGCTAGAGTAGTTTCCCATCTACCACCACTTCTTCCCCCTCATTTCCCTTGCATTCCTTTTCGTTCTTATGAATTACGTGTGCCTATCTAGGTTTCGTAATATGTGGTTGGGCCGGAAGCTGATACGGCAAGAGTTTTCCCAGCGATCACTAGAGGGCCGCTTGGTTGGATGGCTTGCATCTTTAATTCAGAAAATCTTGAGGACTTCCGCGCGTCTCGGTGGCTTATCCACCTGCGGCTTGCAGCCTTATGTCCTTTCCGTACAGGAGGAAGGGATGTAGTGAACCGCAACAAATCACTGTGCGCGAGGTTCCACTTTTACAAATTCCACTCGTATTACAGTATTCGAATAAAAAATGTTGTTCTATCTATATTGTAGGAATGTAAGCAGGAGCGGAAGGGGAAACCTTGCTTCGGTCCTGAATCCTATTGTGGTTAAACCCCTCCCCCTCCTAGGCGAAAGGAATCAGGAGAAAGGGACGGGCGAACGGGATCTCACAGTTTGGCACCGAAAGATGGGAGACACCAGTGACAGAGACGCGCTGGAGTCCCTAACAATTTCAGTTCGAATGCCTGGTACACTGGTGAGGAGCCACAGCGTCGAGAGAAGGCGACGAAGCGACCCTTGCGGCCCAATTAGAGGATATGGGATATGAGAAGAAAGGAACAAGATCCTTGGTAGAAAAAAACATTTCAGCATTCCCTAGGTGGCCGTAAAACCACAGAAATATTTGGACCAAAGTGCGCGTTGGCAGGGAATCGAACACAAGACGAAATCTTCTGAGCTACCTGGCTCGGTCCCAGCCACAGTAAGATAAACAATGTGCTGTTTATATTTTTCAACACACAATTTCATGGCTATTGTCAATTTACCGCGCTAATAATTAGTTTCGCAGCATCGCGTGTGTTTTGTAAGAGATTCTACATTCGCCGACGGTTAGGTAGAAGAATTCGAGTTTTGAGCCGGAGAGTCTTGTCAGGGAAAAGTAAGTAAAACTCCAAAATGAAAAGTCGATAAACACAGAATCTTATATTTAAGTTTCGGCATCTTGCAAGGACGTGAAACAAAGATTTTAAAGGAAATTACCCACCCCAAACTAACCTCTACATGGAAAAAGTTTAGAATTTGTCCAGTTACTCCAAAATGTTTCTAACGATTTTGGTTAAACCGAATTTCAATATCGTAGCATGGCCATGACTTTTAAAAGATTTTACTATCGCGTTGGACTAGTTCATTCCCTTATTTCCCTACTACTACAAGAAAATAAATAATAAATCTATTTCAGTAATGTTTATCTCGATAGTATAAAGCAGATAGAAGATTAAGCTTTTGAAACAATAATTTGTTGCAGAGTAGATAGAGAAAGTCATGAGAATGGAACAGATAAGATTTGTCCCCTCATTGAAAGATTTGATTATTTTTTAGCCTAGTGTACGAGTATCTATTACCTTATTCCCGCATATCTACAAAGCAGTATTTAATAAAATATTTATACAAATGTTTATATTGACACAGGCGAAGTAAATAGAAGAGCTTTGTTGCAGAGTAGGCAGAGAAAGTCATGTGAATGAAAACTATCCGATTTTTAACGCAACTTAATGTATCAATAAACACAATATTAAGTGAAGGTTTAACCATTTGTGTTTGAAGAAGCTGTATGATTTATCCACTATATGTCATAGCTAATTGTAGGTAGATAAGGGGGTGAGAAAGAGAGAGAGAGAGAGTGTGTGTATGTGTATGTGTGTGCGTGTTTCTGACCAACATTCCTGGGTCTAAAAACGACTGCCAACCCTTCTTGCCGCCGAGGGCTGTATTTCCAGAGCGCATTCACCACCACGGAAGAGCGCCATCACCGCAATCCTCGCCGACACTTACAACCCTGAAAGAGACCGGTTGGATGACATTGAAATGAAATGAAAGGACAGGAAATGAAAAAACTTCCTCAGCATTTGCCTAATGACCCAGGGAAAAACTCCAAAAAATCATGGGTCAGAGAGGTGGGTCGCGGGAACCGATCCCACGGCCTTCCAAATGCCAGTCTCAGATGAAACTCCTAGGCCCTAGTTCAGTAGGTAGGCACATGTATTGTGCACCATCTATCTTCAGTAAACATCATAGGAAAAAATAAAAACAAAATGAATTTAAACTTTAACGATTAAATTTTCTGTTTTCGTAAACTTCCACGGCCAATATTAAAATTATCTTGGTCCAGAGTTTCCGGTGTAGACCGCGTCTTAAGGCTAAAATCTGCCGACGTTTCGCCCATCTTATGATAAGGCTTCCTCAGGGCTAACTGCGTCTGGTCCGGCTGGCGTACCTTCTTTTATACTGTAGTTGGGACATGCCAAGTACCGCCCTCCTGTGTTGCCATTGGTTATCGTTAGGCCAATGGCTGGGGTCGCTGCTTTCTGTATTCCTATTGGCTCGCTGGCCGCAAGGTGGGATGCTTTTCTTAGCAGAGGTCTCCAGATGGTGTTCAAACTTTTTCCATTGTCTCTGTTAACTTTATGTTCTTCTTTAATTATTTCTATGCTTTCGCGTATAATGCGATGTTTGTAGTCTTCACATGGTACCAATAATTTCATGTTATCAAAATCAATGTGATGGCCAGTTTCAATAGCATGTTCGGAGAGAGCGGACTTTATCAGGCTGATTAAGTTTGAGGCTTCTGATGTGCTCTTTTCGACGTGTGATTGCCGATCTTCCGGTCTGACCTATATATGCTTTGCCGCAATCGCAGGTTATTTTATAGATTCCTGGCTTAAGTAGTGGGTTGGATTTGTCTTTTACTGGTCTGAGGGTGGATTGTAACTTCCGAACCGTGCTGTACCGAGTATTAATCCCGTGTTTGAGTAAAATTTTGCCAATCCTTTCAGTGGTGCCCTGAACAAAAGGAAGGCGAGCCCATCTTGTCTTTTGTTTTTCTTTTTCTTTTTGTGGTTTTTTAGCATTCTTTCCCCAGTATTTTATGTCGGTTTTTGAGTATCCGTTGGCTTTTAACACTTCCTGTAAGTGGTGTCTCTCTTCAGTTAAAAGATTTGGGTCACAAATACGCGTAGCTCGTTGGAAGAGTTTTAACCATGCTTCGTTTTACTGAAATGGGGTGGTGGGATGTGGCATCTATGTATCTGTCTGTATGTGTAGCCTTTCGGTAAACTGAACAATGCACTGTTTTGCTTGCTGAATTTCGCTCTACTAGAACGTCTAAAAATGGTAATTTTTGGTTATGTTCTAGTTCCATAGTAAATTGTGTATTTTGATGAAGACTGTTTAGATGTTCAAGGAACTCTGGGATGTTGTTCAATCCATGTGGCCATACCACGAAAGTGTCATCCACATATCTTAACCACATATCCGGTTTGAGTCGGCAAGTGTCCAAGGCCGTGTTTTCAAAATCTTCAAGGAAGATATTAGCCACAATCGGCGAGATAGGAGATCCCATGGCTGCACCTTCTTGTTGTTGGTAGATGTCTTCTTGGTATGAGAAATACGTATTGGTTATACAGTGGGCAACAAGGTCGGTCCAGTCTTCTGGGAGATGGTTAATGCTGATTCTTCGTTGTACGGATCTAAGAGCTTCTTCAACTGGGATGCGAGTAAACAGAGATTTTATGTCAAAGCTGACTAAGATGTGGTGCTCTTCAAAGGTAAAATTCCGGAGTATTTGTACAAAATGGCCGGAGTCCCTGACAAAAGAGTCTGTCTTGCCCACTAGTGGTTGGAGACCCTTGGCTAGAAATCTGGCGAGTTCATGAGTGGGTGAGCCTATGGCACTGACGATTGGTCTCAATGGGATGTTTTGTTTGTGAACTTTAGGCAGCCCACAGAACGTCGGTGTACGAGAGTCATGAGGGAGGAGACGTTTTTGTTGTTCTGTTGGTATTGAAGAATTTTTTATTACCGAAATTGTGGTTCGTTCTAGTTTGTTTATTGGATTCTTCTCTACTTTCTTATACGCTGTATCTTGCAGTAGGTGTGTCATTTTTTCTCCATAATCCTCAGTGTCCATCACGACAGCAGCGTTGCCTTTATCTGCTGGTAAGATTACGATGTCTGGGTTGGTAGCAATGCTTTTGAGGGCTTGACGTTCCGCATGAGTGATGTTTGCTTTGGGAACTTTTGCGTGTTTGAGTACCTTGTAAGTGTCCATTCTGATATCATTGGATGTCTCCTCTGGTAAGCCAGTAAGTGAAGCCTCTATTCCAGTAATAAACTCCTCCATCGGTATATGCCGGGGTGTGATAGCAAACTTTAGTCCCTTTGCTAGGACTCGTGTCGTGGGTTCGTCTAGAGTGATTTTTGAAACATTGACCACTAACCTTTCTATATCTAATTTGTGTTCCAATGGATATTGTTTCTTTTTTAATGTTTGAAATTTTTTTCGTTGCCTATCTTCAGCAATATATGCTGTCTGGTATGCTAATGTGTATGAAATTTTCTCCAAAGTATTCCAGTCGTTTTCTTCTAAATCGGTAGCAAGCAGGTGATGCATTCCATACAATTCTGTCTCTGTAAAATGTAACTCTCGTCTTGTAAAGGCTATTCTCTCCCTTAGTAGACTGAGCGAGGCTTTCCGTAATATGTTGCGTGCATATCTGGTGTTGATGTGGTGTTTCAACTGTACAAAGGTCGGAACTACATGTTGGTCTCTGCATCGTTTTAGGAAGGTTAATTGTGAAATAAGTCGTAGTTTCTTCTTCCGCAGTTGGCAGAACAGTTGTGTTTTCTTATACATTCTCTCCCCGTAGAGGTGTGTTATATGTTTTCGTAAACTTCCACGGCCAATATTAAAATTATCTTGGTCCAAAGTTTCCGGTGTAGACCGCGTCTTAAGGCTAAACCAGAGCAACACCAGATATGCACGCAACATATTACGGAAAGCCTCGCTCAGTCTACTAAGGGAGAGAATAGCCTTTACAAGACGAGAGTTACATTTTACAGAGACAGAATTGTATGGAATGCATCACCTGCTTGCTACCGATTTAGAAGAAAACGACTGGAATACTTTGGAGAAAATTTCATACACATTAGCATACCAGACAGCATATATTGCTGAAGATAGGCAACGAAAAAAATTTCAAACATTAAAAAAGAAACAATATCCATTGGAACACAAATTAGATATAGAAAGGTTAGTGGTCAATGTTTCAAAAATCACTCTAGACGAACCCACGACACGAGTCCTAGCAAAGGGACTAAAGTTTGCTATCACACCCCGGCATATACCGATGGAGGAGTTTATTACTGGAATAGAGGCTTCACTTACTGGCTTACCAGAGGAGACATCCAATGATATCAGAATGGACACTTACAAGGTACTCAAACACGCAAAAGTTCCCAAAGCAAACATCACTCATGCGGAACGTCAAGCCCTCAAAAGCATTGCTACCAACCCAGACATCGTAATCTTACCAGCAGATAAAGGCAACGCTGCTGTCGTGATGGACACTGAGGATTATGGAGAAAAAATGACACACCTACTGCATGATACAGCGTATAAGAAAGTAGAGAAGAATCCAATAAACAAACTAGAACGAACCACAATTTCGGTAATAAAAAATTCTTCAATACCAACAGAACAACAAAAACGTCTCCTCCCTCATGACTCTCGTACACCGACGTTCTGTGGGCTGCCTAAAGTTCACAAACAAAACATCCCATTGAGACCAATCGTCAGTGCCATAGGCTCACCCACTCATGAACTCGCCAGATTTCTAGCCAAGGGTCTCCAACCACTAGTGGGCAAGACAGACTCTTTTGTCAGGGACTCCGGCCATTTTGTACAAATACTCCGGAATTTTACCTTTGAAGAGCACCACATCTTAGTCAGCTTTGACATAAAATCTCTGTTTACTCGCATCCCAGTTGAAGAAGCTCTTAGATCCGTACAACGAAGAATCAGCATTAACCATCTCCCAGAAGACTGGACCGACCTTGTTGCCCACTGTATAACCAATACGTATTTCTCATACCAAGAAGACATCTACCAACAACAAGAAGGTGCAGCCATGGGATCTCCTATCTCGCCGATTGTGGCTAATATCTTCCTTGAAGATTTTGAAAACACGGCCTTGGACACTTGCCGACTCAAACCGGATATGTGGTTAAGATATGTGGATGACACTTTCGTGGTATGGCCACATGGATTGAACAACATCCCAGAGTTCCTTGAACATCTAAACAGTCTTCATCAAAATATACAATTTACTATGGAACTACAACATAACCAAAAATTACTATTTTTAGACGTTCTAGTAGAGCGAAATTCAGCAAGCAAAACAGTGCATTGTTCAGTTTACCGAAAGGCTACACATACAGACAGATACATAGATGCCACATCCCACCACCCCATTTCAGTAAAACGAAGCATGGTCAAAACTCTGTTCCAACGAGCTACGCGTATTTGTGACCCAAATCTTTTAACTGAAGAGAGACACCACTTACAGGAAGTGTTAAAAGCCAACGGATACTCAAAAACCGACATAAAATACTGGGGAAAGAATGCCAAAAAACCACAAAAAGAAAAAGAAAAACAAAAGACAAGATGGGCTCGCCTTCCTTTTGTTCAGGGCACCACTGAAAGGATTGGCAAAATTTTACTCAAACACGGGATTAATACTCGGTACAGCACGGTTCGGAAGTTACAATCCACCCTCAGACCAGTAAAAGACAAATCCAACCCACTACTTAAGCCAGGAATCTATAAAATAACCTGCGATTGCGGCAAAGCATATATAGGTCAGACCGGAAGATCGGCAATCACACGTCGAAAAGAGCACATCAGAAGCCTCAAACTTAATCAGCCTGAAAAGTCCGCTCTCTCCGAACATGCTATTGAAACTGGCCATCACATTGATTTTGATAACATGAAATTATTGGTACCATGTGAAGACTACAAACATCGCATTATACGCGAAAGCATAGAAATAATTAAAGAAGAACATAAAGTTAACAGAGACAATGGAAAAAGTTTGAACACCATCTGGAGACCTCTGCTAAGAAAAGCATCCCACCTTGCGGCCAGCGAGCCAATAGGAATACAGAAAGCAGCGACCCCAGCCATTGGCCAAACGATAACCAATGGCAACACAGGAGGGCGGTACTTGGCATGTCCCAACTACAGTATAAAAGAAGGTACGCCAGCCGAACCAGACGCAGTTAGCCCTGAGGAAGCCTTATCATAAGATGGGCGAAACGTCGGCAGATTTTAGCCTTAAGACGCGGTCTACACCGGAAACTCTGGACCAAGATAATTAAATTTTCTGTTTCAATTCATCTTTTACCGCAATTCTGAGGAAATTTAGGTATTGCATGAAAATGTTTTCTCGAGCATTCTTCATACTCCTTGAATTTTATATAACCATAAAAAACCTTAAAGAGTTTGATAAAAACATAGGCTTTTAGTAACCTATGCAACAAATACAAAATTAACGTTATGTAACATTCCGAAATATTCACTTTCATTCGTTTGAATTCTTCCACATTTTAAGCAGCACACTTTGAGAAGTTAATTTATCGTTCATCTGTTTCTCCCCAGCTTATGCAAATATTATCTATTAATAGTTGAATGATCTCTCATCTTAAAAACTCTTTCCATAAAATATTTAGCATAATTAACAGAAAAAATCTTGTGTTCCATTCACTTTCTCTACATTCCTGTAGCAAAAATTCTTCTTAAACATTCTGTTCTATCTACTTCATGCTAATCGAGATAAACATAGGCTGAAGTGATCTTATTACCTGCCTCCTTATAAGTAGAAAAGAAATAAGGGGGTACCATAGACTAAAGCGATAGTCAAATCTTTTAAAAGCTGATTTACTTATAACTAAAATGTCTTTGTTTGCATGGCCAGAGTTTAAAACGTCCCGTGTGAGAAAGGTATAAGCTGAAATCAATAACAAGGAATATCTAAAAAACGGTAAGCGTTACAAAAAGAAGTATATGACAAATTATTTATCATAACGAGATCTACATTTCTTGTGTAACAAGCTTTGGTCTCTTACGGTTTACCATTATAGGAAATTCAACAAAATTCATCCAGAATAAACAAGTCTTCAAAAGCTATTCGAAGAACATTCATGATATACATTTAATTTGTCAGGTAAAAATATCTATAATATACGATAATTTAATCTAAACCGTTAAAGCAGTTTTGAGAAAATGTAAATTTTCAAAAATCTTTTAATGCAAAGTGTAGCTTCGGATGAGGAGATTTTCTTAAAAATCTTCCTTGGGAGATACTAAATTTAAATACCAATTTCGGTGTTTAACGGTCTTTTCGTTTTTGAGCTATGCTGTCTACAGAAGCACGCACACACACATACACATACACGCTTGGACCTTTTTCTATAAAGCCTTTTTTGTACCAAGGTAACCTCAAAACATATTTCCGACGAAATCGCGACATCAAATTTTTGGGTAGAATACAATACCTTCTCTAGCTACTATGTGCATTTGGGTTAGAAAAAGTAAAAACATTAAAGAATAGGATTCTGTTTCATTATTTGTATAATAGGTGTACCAATAAAAGGAGCATAATATGGATGTAACATAGTATGTTTTAAGTATGCTTACCAAGGGAGACCTGGGTTCGATTTCCGGTACCGGCGTGGAGAATTTTTCCCCGCTAGGAAACCTGGTTCGGGGTGCACTCAGCCTCATGAGGTTCCTAGGGGGCCAACTGAGGAGATATTTGATGGAGAAATAGCGGCTCCAAGACATAAGGACCACATTAACCGGCCGGGAGGGATTGAGGCGCTGACCACGTCTGACCCTCCAATACTGCACCCCATCCATGGCATCTGTCATGGACCGAGATGGAGGACGCAGTGGCCGGGCGGTAGGCCAAGGTTCCTTATTAGCTGCCGTGCCATGGAGTTGTTATTAATTACTATTATTATTATTATTATTATTATTGTTTTAATTATAATCAAGAATTCCGTTTAGTATACTTATAGCGTATTCATAAACTTTAAACAGATGTTGATAAACCGGAAGTCACTAATTTAAAGCAATATATGGACGTTTTAAGAATATCACCACTACATTTTAAAATTGTTTATTTAGGAACAGATTTCTGTATACATTAGGAATTTGGCATTACGTAAATCAATGTAATAAGACAATTTAAGCAACTTTTTAAAAGTAAAAAAAAATCTTGTTGAAAAGTTTTCTCTTAATATCTAAGCTTTTGTGTTTTAGAAACGAACCTTAATTATTATGTACATAGCAGCTCCTAGAACATAAAGATATATACCCAAGGACATGCATCTAAACACAAAGAAATTCAAAATTCGCATTCATTCGAAGAATCGTGTTCAGCTCCGCCCACTTTTTGTAAAGTAACAAGGGAAACCGTGAACCGTATTCCAAGCAAGTTCGCTTCGCAAAATGGATGTCCTTGTCGTGTGATAAAAATCGGGATTCGGGAATACGACGTGGGAAATGAGGCGCCG
Organism: Hymenopus coronatus; assembly: GCA_030762935.1. Taxonomy (NCBI): domain Eukaryota; kingdom Metazoa; phylum Arthropoda; class Insecta; order Mantodea; family Hymenopodidae; genus Hymenopus; species Hymenopus coronatus. The sequence continues at coordinate 50,157,570 of CM060885.1, forward strand.
TAAATTGCGGGACTGGAAGGTGGCCAATCTCAAGTTCGGGTTCGTGTTTTCAAATTCCCGCACGTTGGTTTAGAGGCAGGTCAATTGTTTCGTTCCTTAACCCGGGCACTCACTCATGAATAAACATGAAACTACAAGGATTTGGTGACTGATTACGTTTTATTGTGGACCATCAATAAAAACAAGTAAAGTAATTCTTGTATTTAAATGAGAGAAAAGTAAGGATTATAAAATAGACAAATATCGTGGATATATCGTCAGTGTTGGTGGAGAGATGTATAAGTCGAAAAGTATAATTTATCAGACAACTCGCACAACTAGCTGTTTCACATTATTGGCATCAAGGTATATATTAACTAATGAGAAAGACGAAGTCTGTCCACAATCATGGTCACGGCTTGAGTATATAAGCAGGATTATCATGGCTGGACAGAACACCCCATGTAAGCCCTTGGACTCCTTTGTGAATTGCGTTAACGCTTGGAGGAATAAGAGTTAAGACGAAGGCTGAACAGATCCGTATGTCGATGGTCGCAAGTTTGGTGGAGTCTCTAACGTTTCCAGATCGAACACACCTGAGCCCTCTGAGCTCAATCCTCAACTCCCCTCAGCCCAATGAAACGGCGCCCGAGTCCGCAGCAGCGCCAGGAAGAAAACTTTACAAAGCGCAAGCCACCGTCTAAACTCCATAACCTAGACCTCCATTTCAAACCTGAAATAAGTGACAAGAAAGTGATGTGAATAGGAAAAGATAGGTAAGAAGGTAAAGAGGAACACCTCAGCACTCGCCTGCTGACCCGAAGAAACCACGAAAAGTCCATCGGTCTCCGAATAAAGGCCACCCGCGTTTCCAGCCCTTCCGCGGAAATTCTGATTACATAATACAAAATGCAACTTTTGGACATATTTCCCAGACGCAGGCGGTATATACCTATATATGTGTATATCGTACTGATAAATAAAATAAATATAATATCCGATTAGCATGTAGTTACAATTTAATATTGCGACAGTATTTTAGCACGACGCATATGTTATTAGTTTAATCATTAGTTTGTAATATTTAACATAAGAAATATATGCTCAGTAGAATGCAGTACCGTGGCGTGCAGAAATTCCCTTTGTATTCTTCAAGGCTAGGCGTTTTGTTAAAAATAACTCGAGTTTTAGTGCATCAGGGACACAAGTAACGACCCTTTAGAGGAAGAAAGGTTCACCCCCTTTTAATCTGGAAAAGGGAATTTCTCATTGAAGAGCAAGGTCACGTGGGTGTAAAATAAAGAAAACTCCACGATAGTCACGTGAAAACGCCACTTTACGCACCCTTTTTCAGCCAATCAAAAAGGAGGGCAATACTCGGACCTTTTGGCATATAAATGAGATGCGTACAAGAAGCAGGGCTCATAAAGTAAGACACACAATGTAAGAAAGGTGATTAAGAAGTCGCGTTGCGTACATTGCTGTAAAACGGTGTTTTTTAAGTTAGTCAGTTGAGCAATTATTACTGTAAATGTTATGTGGACCGAGAAACTCAAGATTACGGTGACGAGTGTAAAGATATAGCAACTCCGTAAAAGTGGAATTAGCACTTAAATAAAACTACTTCATCAAGTTCACGATTCGTTATGTCGGGAGTTGCTCGTAGGCTTAGTGCCTCAAACGAACAACAATTCATCAATAAAGGAAGTGACTCTTTTATTTGAGTCTGCCAAAAGTGTTACACATCGTTGTCATTCTTTCCCCCCTGAGTAAGAGACAACTCGTCGTCTACTAGAACGAGCTTAGCCAGTGCAACAAAGGGAATCTGCAAGGTATGTACACTCTTAATGTAGAGAATTTCACGAGCTCCTTCGACCAACTCCAAGTAGACTCACCTGATAGCGTCATACTGTCACAACGACGCCACAACAAAAATACTACGACAATATGTTTCAATAGCAATTTAATATCTGAAGGGGTACACTAATCCATACCTCTCGAAGAGGTTTCTAAAATACATTAATGTATTATGTGCGTACACATTGCAATTACCTATAGTAACAGTTCACAATTTACAAAACTATATTATCATGAACTTCAAATGAAATAAAAATGAACAAATAGTTCTGTTGTAAAAAGTACCTACATAAAACTAATTAAGAATTATATGCTAGTCAGAAAAATTCATTAAACCATTTCATCTGTACATGAAAGTCAAATAGAAAGAGACTTTGAGAAATACTACAAAATCCGAAGCATAAAATGCAACAGTTCACCAATGTGACAATCTGCAACATCCCTGCAGAGGTTGCACCTCCTAAGATATGCACCTCGCACCTTATCACAAATTCCAGGATTTGTTGTGAACCTTGACACAAGCAGCTAAAGTGTCGTTTCGTTTCATAATCGATTTACCTTCCCCGTAATTGTAGAACTGACACCCCCATAGGACTTACAAGCCAATGTCTAGGGGTCAGAAGCCTGCCGGGAAGCCTATGGCACGAGATCACAGAATGCAAACCCTGTTACGAGAGGTCGGCACGTAGCCAGGCATGAACATGGGGAATTGGACGAAATGAAATGTAAGCGAAATGTTGATAGTGGAGCAACCGGTGGAATGAGTGGTAGAACGAAATGGTACTCGTATATTACCCGGTAAACCACAAGGTGATCTCAAATTATTTTGAGATGTCAACCCCAATTTGACATCAGCTTGTGATTTACCGGAAAACATTAATGGAAGAGCACCCGGCTAGAGATCGGGAGATCCGTGGTTCAAATCCCAGCTATGGCATTGAATTTTTCAGTGTGACTCTACTTATCCAGCTCCTGTCCTGCGCACGGCTTGTGTGAAAATACAACTATTCTAATACGTTGAGATCCCTAAATCACAAAAATGCAATTTTATATTACATAAAAAAAAGTCCGAAAGTGTCTGTGTGCTTCTCTATTTGGGTGTGTATGTGAGTGTGTGTGTAATAGGATAATTATAAACAAGCATATTAATATTGGTACATATACTAGTAAAACCTTTCATTGTGCAATGAATGTACTAGTCGCATCTACTTTGGTTTTGTCCAGATCGTAGAGCACCTACTTCTTGCAGCAGCAGGTACTGAGCAGTGAACTTCAGTCTTTACGTACCCCAAATGCGCTCTGTAGTAGTCACTGATACAAGTAATCCTGGATAAGATGACGTACAGTTATAGGTATGTCCTACAACTAAAGTCTAATAACTGTTATGCATTTTGGTTTACCCAGTTCAAGTTACTGCTTGTTGTCTACTGTAACAAAGGAAGAATAGGTCGTCACGTGTAGATTCTCCTCTCCTGAATGGATCTTGGACAATAACATCATTGTTGAGGTTACATAATTAGCAGACCCCTATCTCGTCCAATTACTTTCACGTGCTGATTTTGTACAAAGTCTCCAATACTTTAAACAGCCTTACGTAGTCATGTTGTAGATTAAGAGATAACTTTTTGACTGTTTCGCTTATCTGAAAGTTTTCAGGATTGAAAATATATTCGGTATTGAAAAATAAATTATACTTAAGTTTAACAACAGTGCAAATACTCTTTATGAAATATCTTCACTGTGTTTCTAAGTATTTGAGAGTATTTCTGAAGGAGTAGTTGTAGATCCAATTATCTTTCACACAATTAGATTTTCGGGCACAACAACTAATACAGAGTATCCATAATCTTGGACAATATCATAATATTTAAGATAAATGAAGTATCTTATCACCCATTGTAGGAGGGAAGATTGAAGTTTCATAGTGACTAGATGTACTCAGTGTGAACCCTAAGTAACATTTGGTGTATTCTCTCAAGCATGTCTTTTGAGATGTTCCCAATGACCACATTAATGCGCCTTTTCAATTCCAGCAACATAATTGGAGGTCGGCAGAGGAGAAATGTAGAAAATATCCTTGAGGAAAATCCACAAAAAGAAATCATAAGTGTGAGATTAGGTAAACGGGCCATATGCAGTACGTGTCTGCGGTTTTTTATACAACCAATACAACTGTCGATTTAGGTACCCCGCATTTCTCTGTGCTAATTGGGCCTATGTACCTCTGTATTGCTGGTCCTCTACGTCCGTGAGTTATGGTATTAGCCAATCTTCCAACGCATCCAGGTAAAAGTTTACATTGATGATGTTCATAAGGAAAAAATTGGATATGTTACATTCACATGACATTGTCTACCCTCTATAATTTATGAATGGCTATACTTATTTCATTTTAATCGGATAAACCTTTGCAGAAGTAACTAAATTACAAATTTCTTATAGGTGCAAATAGTCAATTTTTAAGCAATGTGTGTGTGTGTGTGTGTGTGTGTGTGTGTGTGTGTGTGTGTGTGTGGTCTTAAAATTTCATACACTTTCCTTGCAAGTGTGACAAACAACTGGACATCGAAAGGACTTTGCAAGAATGACCAAGTTATAAAAACTGCGAATCATTATCGAATATCTCGGAAACCGCATGTGGAATTCGTAGTGGACAAAGCGGCGCAGGGGCGGGTTTTATTCGGGTTCTCCGGTTGCCCTGCCATCGCATTTACCGGTGCTCTATAAGTATTTTATGTAGCATCAGTGACATCGCCTGTGGTACCATAGTAATAAAAGGAGGGCTTTACACAATATATATGTGTGTATGTATGAGTGAGTGTGTATACTAGGGTCGGCTGATAAGTCCCGGGCTTTTCAATGTAAACAGCATTAAAAATGTTTTGCTTTATTTTTCAACATAATCTCCAGAAAATACATTTGTTATATCGATGTTCTAATTTAATTAAACCACCACTGTAGTGCGATTTATCAAGGACCCCAAAATAGCTGTTTATCGCATCAATGACCTCCTTGTTGCTGTGAAATCTTCGGCCTCCAAGAATTTTTTTGAGGTTTGGGAACAGGTGGTAATGACTAGGTGCTAGATCTGGCGAATAGGGTGGATTTTCAAGCAATTCCAGCTTAAATTCGCAAAGTTTTCCTATTGCAATGACTGAACGATGGGCCGGAGCATTGTCGTGATGAACCAAGATTTTTTTTTCTTCCAAATGAGGTGTTTTTCTTTTCACCTCATCACTCAAGCGTTGCAGTAAGGTTGTGTAGTAGTCATCAGTGATACTGTCAACTTCTTCCAAGTAATCAATAAATGCATCGAAGAAAACACTTGACTTTGCCTATTTTGTAGTTGGTTCACCTGGCGTAATCCACTGTTTTGACTGATTTACTTTCTGGAGTGTAGTGATGCATCCAAATTTTATCCATGGTAATAAGCCGTCTCAAAAATTCACTGGGATTTTTACGGTAGAGTCCCACATTCTTAACAGAAACAGTTTTTCTTGGCAACTTTTGATCATATATCAACAAATCAGGTGATCATCTTGCATAGACCTTGTGAAAACCCAAAGCATTACTTAAAATATTACCTGCACGTTCTTTTGATATGTTTACAGCCTCGGCTATCTCAAACAACTTTAATCTGTGGTCTTGCATGCAGTACTAAACAATGACTTTTTTCAGTGATCTCCGGAGTTGCGAATTCTACAGGGCGTCCAGAGCGAGGCTCATCACTAGCGCTCGTGCGTCCCATTTTAAACTCTGCAACCCACCTTTTAATCATTGAATATGGAGGCGCAGAGTCTTTCAGTGTATTGTCCATTTTCTCCTTGATTTCTTTAGGCGTTAAGCCGTTCAAATGGAAGTATATAATCACTGCTCGTTTTTCCAAATCCTCCATTTTCGTGAAAACTCTAAAGTTATCTTGTTTAAAATGCTGTCATTCGAAAACCAAACAAGATATTTACCTGTAACTATGGACACAAGCTAGTCTAGAGTTAAACTATACGATCCTGCCATCTAACTGGCCTAGGCGCGCCACATCTGAGTGCGGCCAGAAACTTATCAGCGGACCTGGGAAGTGTAGGGTAGAGTATCTGCCTCATATTCAACAGGTCGCGAGATCGAATCTCGCATAGGACGAGTTACACAGGCAAGGTATTTTATGGGGTTTTCGCATATCCTGAGAAGACGAATGTTGAGTAACTGATATACATACATACGTACATACACACACACACACACATACATACATACATACATATACACATATTGTTAAGGTGTTAAGTTTTCATCTATCGCTTAGCATTTACCAGGTATGCAAGAATAAAGTGTAGTTTGGGGTTGAGGGATTTTCTTGAAAACCTTCATGCCGCATTTTTGGAAGATACTAATCTTAGATAGGTTTGGTATTTAAGCGATGTTTTAATTAAACTGTTCACACACTTGACATTTATCTAAAAAATATTTCTAATTTCTATACTGTCTACATAATAAACACGTAGAGAAAGAATATTGTTCCTCCCAAAAATTCGTCACCGGAATGCCACTGGAAATACACGTTTTAGGGTACCGAGAGTAAAAATCTGATGTGTATCATTCACACGACTTTCTCTACATCTCTGCAACAAATTATTCTTAAAAGGTTTATACTTCTATTTACTTATGGCTAATCAGAAAAAAAATAGAAATAGTCTTAGTACTTGCTTCCTTGTAAGTAGAAGCGAAATAAGGGAGTACCATAGGTTAAAGTGATAGTCACTGAAGTTCCTTTGTTTGTGTGGACAGCACTTCCTTGTAAGTAAAAGCAAATTTAAGAGAGAACCATAGGTTAAAGTGATAGTCAAAAGCTGGTTGATATGTCACTGAAATTCCTTTGTATGGACAGCAGTTGACAAATTCCTGCATGAGAAAAGTATAAACTTTTCAAATCAAAAACCAAAAAACATGGAATGTCTCAAAACGATGAACTGCACGAAAAAAATGTATATAACATAAATTGTGTTTTAACGTGCTCTACATTTTTCGCGTAGTAAGTTTTTGTCGATCACTTACGGTTTAGCAGTTATTCAAAATTCCATAAAATTCATCCAAAATAAAGTACTAGAAAATTCAAGATATACATTTTATTTGTTAGGTAAATATCTTTAATATACGAAATTTTAATCAAAATCGTTAGACATTTTTGAGAAAATCAATATTTTCGAAAAAGAGTAAAGGGTAGTTGCGAGTGGGGGCATTTTTCTCAAAATCTTCGTGTCGTATTCCTGGAAGATACTAAACTTAAATACCAAGTTTGGTACTTTGCCGACTTTTGATTGTTGAGTTATCGTGCTCACAGACACACGGTCCTTTTTCCGAAAATGTTTTTTTTTTTAGATAAAGGGGGCCCTAAAACATATTTCCGGTGAAATCTCGGTATCGAATTTTTGGGTGGAGTGCAATACCTTCTCTATACACTATGTACATAGTACGTGTAGAGAAAGTAAAAATCATAGAAACCTTCATGTGTGTCTGTGGGCAACAGAAAAGTGTTTTCCAAGGATGCAAGAGAATATTTTAAAGAAACCCCCACCATGCTTTACATGAAAAACATATTCGAGTATTTTGATCATATTAAAATTTGATCTATTGATTTGATGAAAATAATTTATATTTCAGATAATTATCTATTCTACATGGTAAATGAAATGTACATCTTGAATTTTATGAGAATAACTTCTGAACTACTTTTACATAACCGGTAAACCATAAGAAAACACACGTTTAATGTGAAATACATTTTTTGCTGTGGAACTTTCCGTTTTGGAGATATTGCTTGTTATAGCTTTAAATTTTCCATAATGTATAATTGTTTCAAATAGGAAACTGTTATTACTTTGTTTTCATCCTGGTCATGCAAAGAAAATAGTATTTTTATTCCATTATATGACGACAAAATTTTATATCGCTTTATACTCGTATTTTCGTATATCCTTGTACAAGTAAACAACACAACGTTAATGTCTGTCTTGATAAGCATGACGTGGAGAGATTAATAAGGTTTATAAGAATATTAAGAAGAAAGTTATGTGAATGAAGAGCATTTTTACTTTCTCTAGCTCCATATGTACAATGTACATAGGGATAGAGAAGTATTGTATTCCACCAAAAAATTTGATACCGAGATTTCACCGGAAATACATGCTTTAGGACCCCCTGTATCCAAAAAAAAAGCATTTTCAGGAAAAGGTCCGTGTGTGTGTGTGTGTGTGTGTGTGTGTGTATGTGTGTTCGTGTGTCCATGTGTCTGTGAACACGATAACTCAAAAACGAAAAGTAGCTAAAATACCAAACTTGGTATTTAAGCTTAGTATCTTCCAGGGATGCGACACAAAGATTTTCAGAAAAATCCCCCCACCCCAAACTACCATTTACGTGGAACTTTTTTCGAAAATTTTTATTTTCTTAAAAATGGCTCTAAAGTTTTTGATTAAAATATCATACATTAAAGATATTTATCTAAAAAATAAAATGTATATCTTGAATTTTCTGGGAATAGCTTATGAAGACCTGTTTATTCTGGATGAATTTTGCTTAATTTGGCATAACTTGTAAACCATAAGAGATAGACAAAACTTACTATACAAAATATTTAGGTCTTGTTAAAATACACAAGTTATGTCATATACAGTTTTCTCGTGGAGCTTACCGTTTTCGAGGTATTCATTGTTACTAATTTCAGTTGTGAAGTAGTTATACTTTTCTCAGACGGGGGTGTCCGTTTTCTTTTGTTGTATTCCTGGCCAAGAAAAGAAACGATTTTTAATGAAAATAGCACAACGACAGCTTTTAAAACATTTGACTATTGGTTTAGCCTAGTGTATTCCCTTATTTTCTTCCTACTTATACGGCACTAAATAATAAGAATATTGTCCTAATGAGTACCACGATTAGCAAGGTGCGGAAAGAAGAATCATCTTATGTATGAAGTTTGTAGAACAGCTAGAGAAAGTCATGCGAGTGTAATATATCAGATTTTTTCTTTTTGTTGTAAATATTTAAGTATTATCAAGACATTATGTTAGGTTAAAAAAGTATAGAAAATATTTGGTTGTAATATATATTTTTCCTACTTGCTATGTGTAATAAGGTAAACAGGCCATGTCCAAAGGTAAATTGCGAGCTACTGACTTTAGAACTAGTTTCCTGCTGTTCCAGTAAGGAGGGGTAGGGCGGTGATTTATACATTCTGTAAAACATACGTAAGCAGAAATTAGCAAAAATGGCTTATTACTTAGTTCCTTATAAGTATCTAGAAGGGAACTAAGGGAAAACATTAGGCTAAACCCACAGTCAAATTTTTACTTTCTCTATACGCACTATCTACATAGTGTACAGAGAAGGTATTGCTCTCCACCAAAAAATTCGATACCGAGATTTCACCGGAAATATATGTTTTAAGGTCCCCTGTATCCAAAAAAAGCATTTTCACAAAAAGGTCCGTGTGTGTGTGTCCGTGTGTCCGTGAACACGATAGCTCAAAAACGAAAAGTCGGTAAAATACCAAACTTGATATTTAAGTTTAGTATCTTCCAGGGATACGACACGAAGATTTTGAGAAAAATCCCCCCACCCCAAACTACCCTTTACATGGAACTTTTTTCGAAAATTGTGATTTTCTAAAAAATGGCTCTAACGATTTTGATGAAAATATCGTATATTAAAGATATTTACCTGACAAATAAAATGTGTATCTTGAATTTTCTGGGAATAGCCTCTGAAGACTACTTTATTCTTTGTTAATTTTACGGAATTTTGCATAACTGCCAAACCGTAAGAGATGGACAAAAACAAATCAATGTAGACAACTTTAAAAACACACAATTTACGTTATATGCATTTTTTTTCGTGGAGTTGATTGTTTTTGAGATATTCCTTGTTTTTGTTTTCAGCTATAAAAAACATACTTTTCTCATACAGGACTTTGTGAACTCGTGTCCATACAAACAAAGGAACTTCAGTCACATAGCAACCAGCTTTTGACCATCACTTTAACCTATGGTATTCCCTTATTTCGCTTCTACTTATAAGGAAACAAGTAATAAGACTATTTCTGTTAATTTTTTTCTCGATTAGCAGGAAGTAAATAGAAGCATACGCTTTTTAACAATAATTTATTGCAGAATTGTAGAGAAAGTCATGTGAAGGAAACGCATAAGATTTTTTAAAATGAGGCTGTTACAGAATTCAAATCTGTTTCTTTGTGTGGCCAGGAGTTGACGAGTTCCCGTATGAGAAAAGTACGTATTTTAAAACTGAAACCAATAGCAAGGGATATCTCGAAAATGGTTAATTACATAAAAATATATATGTCATAAATAGTGTATTTTAATGAAATCTACATTTATTTGTGTAGTAAGGATGTCATATTTTACGGTTTACCAGTCATGCAAAATTCATGAAAATTCATCCAGAATAAAGAGGTCTTCAGAGGGTACTCCTGGAAAATTCAATATGTACATTTTATTTGTCAAATAAATATCCTAAATGTAAGAATTTTTATCAAAGTATCAGAGGCACTTTTGAGAAAATCAACATTTTCGAAATGTTTTACATGTAAACGATGTAACATCTTCGTATTGCATCGTTGGTATTTAATGGACTTTTCGTCTTTGAGCTATGCTGCCCACACACCCACACATTCAGACACACGCACATACAGTCACATGAACATTTTTCTAAAAATAATATTTTTGGATTCGTGGGTTCCCAAAACATGTATATGCCGTGAAATCTCGGTATAGAATTTTTCGTACAATGCATACCTTCTTCATACACCATGTACATAGTACGTGTAGAGAAAGCAAAACGTCTTAAGTTAAAATTGAAACCAATAGCAAAGATTATCTCGGAAATGGTTAGCTCAAAATAATGTAGGTATTATGGCAATACATTCCGGAATGTGTCTGCTCTCATGTTCGCCTTTGTATGCGAGTCATCGTAGCTGGTATGCGTAAATAACACGGAAGAGTGTGCGAGTAACAGGATCCTTCGGAACTAGACTCTTCTCGCGGCATCATGACTCTTCTCGATATTCGAGATGTTTCTCCAAGTTTCGGCCTCCATAAAGTTTGTAATGTCATTTTCTCATCCATCTTGTCTATTTCGGATTTCATTCCGGATTTCATTTCCTCTTTTATACTTTTTAGTTCGATCTTCACTTCGGTCTTCACAGTCGTTATTTCACTTACCCTCTTATCCCTCTTTTCCAACAACTTTTAAAGCATCTCTTCCATCTTGATTTCTTAATCTCACTTCTGACAACCAGTGTAAATGTCTATTAGCTTAATAGTTAATTACAAATACAGTCTTTGATTCAGTGCTGCAAATAATTCACTCGAAGTTTCAACGCGTAGATAGTTTAGAGACACACGCCATCCATGACTCGCGCCCCACTGCGTGCTAACACTTCTGTCACTCACGAGTCAGTACAACTCATAACACAACACACTGCAATCCTTCCTTCTTTTATAATTAGAAATTGGAGTCACAAACTTTCAGTAAAGTTGTTGAAAATGCTAGAGGCCGAAGTTTGGAGAAATATCTCGAATATCGAGAAGAATCATGATGCCGCAAGGAGAGTCTCGCGTTCCGAAGGTGTAACATATGCGTGGCACTGCTATTTTGTGCAGAGCAGGTTTGACGTTTACCGAGATAGAGATGCATCCTAGTGGTCGTGTTATAAGTGCTAGAATGGACAACATGCTGCTACTTAACCTATACCTGCCTTCAGGGAGTGATAGGCGCCATGAGCGAGAAGAATTTATAACAAACATTCTACCCTATTATGTGAGATGGAATTATGCCCTGCTTTTAGTAGGTGGCGACTTCAATTGCGTGCTGCGTGCTACATGCTAAGGATCAGCGTCCTGGTTATAACAAGTCTTTGGCATTGGATCAGCTGGTAACCGGGCTACGTCTTTGTGATGTTTGGGAACATATGAACGCTACGTCTGTAGAATTTACTTACTGTCGAGCGAACTGTGCCTCAAGGATAGATCGTTTCTATTTAAGCGCTCAGTTCAACTCTCTGATTCACACAGTGCGAGTTTTACCTGTTGCCTTTACTGACCACCATGCTGTCAAACTGATATTAATCGCTGAGCGTCGCATTCCGCTATATGGCAGAGGTCATTGGAAATTAAACGAAGCTTTATTACATGACAACATTATTGCTGCTGATTTTGCCAAGTTGTGGCAAAGTCTTCAGGGTGATGGAGAAATGGCGACGTATATTTAAGCCTGGTATTACGACCTTCTTCAAGACCAAAGGTCGTGAGAGGGAAATTGAACGACGTCACACCTTCGACTTTTACCAAGAAACATTAATGGGTCTTCTCTCTAGACAACAGAGTGGTCAAGCAAGATGCGGAAGCTCGTGGAAATACAGCAACAGGTTTTGGCGGGAACTATGACCCGTTCCCGAACTCATGACTCCGTCGTGGCACAGGAGAAAGCTTCATTGTTTCATACCATTAAGGAGAAGTGTGCTGGTAGTGGTCGTTACATCCATGCTCTTCTGACACCGGTAGGCACCAAGGTCACCTCTGTGCCTCAAATCCTGCAGACTATCCCTACATCATATAGCACCATGTTTGACAACACTGACCTACGCAATGACGCCATGGAGGAGCTCTTCCAACATGTTGACACCGGTATAACTGTCGAGGAACAGCGTTCCTTGGAGCAGCGATATTCTGCCATCGAGATTCTGCCAACCATTAATCGCGCTAGCCTCCATTCCTGCCCAGGAGAAGATGGCCTGACATATTCATTCTACAAGACCTTTTGGAGTATAATCAAAGCAGAAGTTGTAGAGTTGGTAAATGAGATCCTTATTGGATCGAACTGTTGCCCTGGATTCGCAGATGGCATCGTCATCTTAATCCCAAAGAAAAGGTCTCCAATGGGTGTCTGGGACTATAGACCCATAACACTTTTAAACAGCGACTACAAATTTGTGATGAAAGTACTTGCATCCAGATTAAGGGTTATTCTACCTACAATTATAACCTCCGGACAAACATGTGGCATCCCGGGCAGGACCATAATTGACAACCTTCTGGTCCTCCGAGATACAATTCTCCATTATGAACGGAATCCGTCGGAGGCTGCTGCGTTGGTCAGTCTGGATTTTGATAAAGGCTTTGATAGAGTTGGCCATGCTTATATGTTTAAAGTGCTTCAGAAATTCAAACTTCCACCGTTGCTAATATCTGTAATCAGAACCGTCTACAGCGGGATGTCTTCGAAGGTGCAAGTCAATGGATACTTCAGTAAGCCTATAAAGCTTACTAACTCTGTACGCCAAGGTTGTCCACTATCAATGATTCTCTTCTCCCTTTCTTTAGAACCCTTTCTTCGCCATCTTCAGGCTAAGCTGACTGGGACTGTCACTCCAGCTCGATTATTTTGTGCTAGAGCTTATGCTGATGACTTCACGCTGCTCATCCGTAGGTGTGAGGCCTTACCCTTGGTACATACCGCCATCACACTTTATGAGGAAGCTTCTAATGCCAAAATGAACACCGCGAAGTCATAACTGCTCCCTCTTGGATCGTGGCCGACTGATCACACCTTTCTCGATATCCCGATACAATATAGTGTCAAGATTCTCGGCATCATCATCTCCAAGCCGTTTACATCGATGATTGCTCGCAACTGGGATCACAAAATAAATTTGATTAGGCTGAATACCACTGCACATCTCGGCCGGAACTTGAATCTTCTACAGAAAGTGTGGCACATCAATCAGTTTGTTTTGGCAAAATTATGGTATATGGCGCAGATACTACCAATGCCTGAAAAACACGTCTCCCGAATTGAGCGACTTATTGGATACTATTTATGAAGAGCACAGCCCTTTCGTGTAGCTAAAACCCAATTGTGGCGAAAACGTAACGAAGGCGGCTTAGGTTTAATTGCAGTGGGACCTAAGAGTAAAGCGCTTCTTGTTAAATCTATTATACTTGCCACTAGGGGATATGGAGAGGAACAAGAAATAGTATTTTGGGAACCCTTCAAGAATTCTCTTGCAACTCCAGTTCGGGCTGCTCCTGCGGGTTTTAAGAGAGCACTCCATGTTTTGGATGGCATTGATGTCGATGTCCTACCTCAGCAACCTAGAGGACTATCAACTGAGCTCTACAAGCTTTTCCAACAGCGGCTGCTTGCACCAATTCATGTGGTGGATAGGATGCCCAACAGACCCTGGTGTCAGGTATGGCGGAACATCCATTTGCGCAACATATCTACGGAGTGGACTACATGCGCATATTTGGTCATCAATGATGTTGTGGCTACAGAGGATAAAAAATTCCGATACAACATGGTGAGGACCCCCCCCCCCCCACATGCAACATTTGCGGTGTGCGGGATACTCTACGCCATCGTTTTTTACCTGCACAACAGCACGACAGATCTGGCACTGGGTTGTTTCGCAATTGCACCGTCTTGCTCCTTCGCAAAATCCCAACGATTATGCTCGCACATTACTACAACTAGAGACTCGAAGTACTACCGACCGCTTCGCTCAGGTGTGGCTCGCACTTGGCTTTCAGCATTATATTCTGTCTGAAACGCATCCCAGCGTCGACGGTTTACGTTGTCATCTTAGAGCAGCAAGAGAAGATCTGCAAAAACATAGGCGTCTTTCACTGCAATCGGCAACAGCTTTTGCCTTGCTCATTCTATAGCGATTACAAAACCTTCTCATTTTGTTACCATCTTCCTGCACATGTTTAATTTAAACGCACAGACAACATTGTTCATAACTATATATAAAAAGGTGTGAACTGATATACTGTATTTATAATATAACTTATACCTTTTGTAATTAACAAAATCAATAAATAAAAAAAATTGTCAACTATGCAAAAAAAAAACAAAAAAAAAAAAGGTACCGGTCCTCATGGCCGCGCTCGCCAAGGCGTTCCGCTTTGGTGCTTCGTAGCGCTGGGGACCGTGGGTTCGAGTCCCGCCTTGGGCATGGGTGTTATATGTTTGTGTTTATGTGTGTGTTGTAAAAGTAAGAAAACAGCAATTCAGTAATAATACAGAAAAACAAGGTAAAAATGAAAATAAAAGTAAATAAAAAGTAGGGTATACAGTGCCGGAGTCCCGATCAGACTCCGGTACCGTAATTGTATAAAAAAGATGCTTTTACGTCGCGCACTCTTCCATGTTGTTTACGATCCCAGCTGCGATGACTCACGTACCAAGGCAAACATGAGAAATTAAATGGAGTTTTATAGACGCTCTTCAACTGCTGTGGTTCTCAGCATCCCATTCTACACTGGGCGTAAATGACCGCTTAATTTTACTCAGAATCTCTTATCAGACTTTAGGTAATTCTGCTGCCGTAATTCTACGACACGTCACCAACGGCTTCATCGTCCTCCTCCGGGTTTGAGTCTGCAGCCTTGGGTATATGAAGAATGGCAACCATTACATCATGGAAGGCGGCGCGAACATGAGATCAGTCATAAACCGAATAACATTGTCATAGTATATAGCAAAAATTCAGTTTTAACGAGATCTGCAATTTATTATTGTTAATTTTTGTCTTTCTCTTATGGTTTACCTGCTATGGTAAAGTCATCCAGAATGAAGAGGACTTCAGAAGCTATTTCCAGAAAATTCAAAATACACAATTTTTCATGTGAATATCTTTAGTGCACGGAATTTTAATGAAAATCGTTAACCCTTTTTGAGAAAGTCAAAATTTTGGAAGATGTTTCCATGTAAAGGGGAGTTTGAGGTGGGGTAGGAAATGTTAAATCTTCGTGCCGTATCCTTCGTGTCGCTTCATCAATCATAATTATTCATTCCGGCACTCCCACGGCTGTAACATTTTCACATTGTTGATCGTGGTGCCTGCAACTGTTGCCGGACTCTCTGAACTGATTTTTAAGGCTCTTTATGAACCTTTCACGCATATTTTCAACCCTCTCTTCATTTACAATTGGCGTTCCCACATGTTTCCGTCACAAAATTGCTTGTGTCACCTTCAGATTGAATTAGGGTAGTGCAGAACTTTCAAATTGCTGCCTTAATGGCCGTTGAACCACTGCAACACTGTCTTCGCGCATAATCACACACCAATTATAATGGGTTGGTAACGCAGCCATTTTCCCCAAAATAGCTATATGACAAATTAAAACATGTACACTAAAAATCTTCAAACTTATCTCTTTCAAATTGTGACAATAATTTAACTTTGTTAAATATAGTGACAGTAATTCAATGTGCAAAAAGCAATTCACAATATTTGGTCATAGTTGGTTAAACTATGAAGTCCGGAACTTAAAGTACTTACGACATTATAAGCATGCATTGTAAGTATCCTCTCAAAACAAGGCGAGTCAGTTGCGGAATTTATTGCCGTATCGGTATATTGTCATGGTAGCTCAGAGGTTAGATCAACTATACAGGCACCAGGAGATGCGTGGTTCCAATCTCGGCTATGGTACTGGATTTTTCTATCTGAGTCTTGCTTTCTAGTAATAATAACAATGATAGTATTGGGTAGGTTTGAGCTCCATAAAAACTAGCGCATACTAATACTTTTAGACTCTATTGGGAAGTAGTGAACACCAAAGAGCGGAGGAAGGAGGAGATAGACCTGGACGGGCCTCGCCGTGGCCGAGTGGTTAGACCGCTCGACTCACCCAGGCGGCTCGGGTTCGATCCCAAGCGACCACATGTGGGATTTATGGCGGATAAAGCGGCGCAGGGGCGGGTTTTCTCCCGGTTCTCCGGTTTCCCTCGCCATTGCATTCCACCGGTGCTCCATCTTCATTTCATGTATCACCAATGTCATCGCCTGCAGTGACACAACCAATAAAAGTAACTATTAAACACTACCAAAAAGAAAAATAGACTTGGAGTTCTATCTCCATGCTGGGTACAGCTGAAGCAGGGAATAGAAAACCCAATGCTACGTCATAATATTCACAATATCCAGATTTCATCGTAAAATATGCTCCAGGAAGAAATTCCACGAACCGACCAAAGGGTGTAAATGTGCTTTATGAAAACATCCGATGTGTTACACTCACATGACTATCTCTAGCAGCTCTACGAACTTCTTATAAAAGATTATTCTTCTTTCTACACCATGCTAATCGAGATTAGCAGGATGTACTTATTACTTAATTCCTTATAAGTAGAAGGAAAGTAAAAGAATGCGCTATGCTATCGTGATAATAAAATGTTTTAAGTTATCGCTATGGATTGTCAATGCAAATCGCTTCTTTGTTTGGCCAGGAGTAGAACAAAAGAAAAACGGACGCTTCCTGTCTGAAAAAAGAACTTAACTACTTTACAATTAAAATCAATAATACGGAAACGGTTACCACCACAGTAAAACATAAAGGACATAAATTGTGTGTTTTGACGAGATCTACATTTTTTCTGGAGTAAGTTTTTGTCTATCTCTTACGGTTTAGCAGTTAAGCAAAATTCGGCAAAACTCATCCATATTAAAGACATCTTCAGAGGCTACTCCCAGAAAATTCAAGTCATACATTTTATTTGGAATGTAAATGTCTTTCACATACGAGATTTTAATCAAAATCGTTAGAGCCATTTTTGAGAAAATTAAAATTTTTGAATATTTTTCCATGTAAAGGGTAGTTTGTGGTGAGGGATTTTTTTTTTTTAAATCTTCGTGTCACATCCTTGGAAGATACTAAACCTAAAAGCCAAGCTTAGTGTTTAAAGGTTTCTTCGTTTCCGAGCTATGCTGTCCACACACACGGATCTTTTTCTAATTTTTTTTCGAACTCAGGGGACCCTAAAACATATTTTTCCGGTGAATTCACGACATCGAATTTTTGGGTAGAATACAATACCTTCTCTATCCACTATGTACCTAAATTATGCATGCGGGCTAAAGAAAGTAAAACGTAGGAAATATCACATCATAGCGTGTGCGAACAGAACTATCTTAGCAAATACTAAGCTTAGATATAAACGCCCAAGATCCTTATATCCTAACAGGGCAATTAATTATACAAATTTATATTTAAGTCTCTTTAATTAAAATTTAATATCAATTTAAATAAAAAGGCTGCCTCCGTGGTCGAGTGGTCAGCGAGCTCACTTCTCACCCAGGGGTACCGGGTTCGAATTCCTGCTGGGGCGCGGAATTTTTCTTCAGCCAGAATTATTCCCTATCCCCCACAGAGTCTGGAAGTATGTATGTAAGAGTGACTGTGTGTGTGTGTGTGTGTGTGTGTGTGTGTATGAGGAAAATAAAAATGATTCAAACCAAACGTAAAAGAACCTACAGACATATATAAATGAAATAAAAAGAAATAAACATAGAACAGAATTCATTTAATTGAGCGCACTTTTCTGGTTATTATTATTATTATTATTATTATTATTATTATTATTATGTCATATTAATATATACCTAGTAGTAGTAGTAGTAGTAGTAGTAGTAGTAGTAGTAGTAGTAGTAGTAGTAGTAGCCATGGTAGCTCAGTGGTAGAGCAACCGAATAGAGACTGCAAGATACGTGGCTCAAATCCCGGCTATGGTATTGAATTTTGCAATCTGATTCTACCTATCCAATTCCTGTCCTACACAAGGTTTCTGTGAGAAAACAATAAAATTATCCCAGAGAGTAGCACGCTACCCCCCCCCCACACCACGGAGGTCGACACGAGCATGAAGGTGTCCTTAACGTTACAAGTTCAAACGCTTCCGCGCTGCCCGGGCCATGGCACATCTTGTAGTGGTGCGACCAAACTAAATGGTCCCGCCATGCTCACCGCATAATCGCAACCCGCAGAACACCTGCAATAGATGGGTACAGGAAATGATAGACAGCAAGAAGATGAATCAACGGAGCATTCGCCTGCCGACTAGGAAAACTGCGGAAAAACCTGAGTCGAGTGAATGGTCTCTGGGGATTGAATCAGGGACCTTCTGAATGCTAATTTCAGGCATTAACGCTGCTCCACCTTTCTCAGTGGAGTGTGCTGTAGTGCTTGGTGTGCTTTCTTGTCGGTTTCAACCTCAAAACGTTTTTATGCCATTCTGACTTCTTTCGAGTTATAATTTAGTAAGTCACACTCCGATGATTTCATTGCTTATCAAGTCTTTACGGCAACATTCAGCAACTACTTTCAAAAGTTTCATTTCTGTTTCTATTTTTACTTTTTCTACACGTAGTATATATACATATAGTGTATAAAGAAGCTATTGCGTTCCACCCAAAAATCTGACGGCAAGGTTTCACCGGAGATAGACGTTTTAGGGTCACCTGTGTAAAAAAAATTAGAAAAAGGTCCGTAAGTGTCCTTGTGTTAGTGTATTCGTGTGTCAGTGAAACTCGGTGTGTCTGTGTGTCTAAAAAAACGAAAAGTCGGTAAAACACCAAACTTGGTATGAAGGTACTCTCTTCCAAGGATGCGACACGAAGATTTTAAGGAAAATAGCCCCACCCCAAACTACGTTTATATGGAAAAGTTTTCGAAACATTTTATTTTCACAAATATAGCTCTAATGATTTTGATTAAAATGCCGTATGTTAAAGATATTCACACGGCAAATAAAATGTGTATCTTGAATTTTCTGTGAACAGTCTTTGAAAACCTCTTGTTTTGAATGAATTTTGCTGCATTTTGTATAACTATTAAACCGAAAGAGATAGACAAAAACGTACTGCACAAAAAATGCAGATCTCGTTGGAACACACAATCTATGTCATATACATGTTTCATGGAGTTGGCCAATTTTAGGTATTTCTTATTATTTGTTTCAGTTTTCACATATGGGAATTTGTCAACTCCTGGCAATGCAAAGAAATGGATTTCATCCACATAGCAACCACCTTTCAAAAGATTTGACTATCGTTTTAGTCTAGTGTATGCCATTGTTTTCCTATTACTCACAAGAAAGAAAATCTTGCCAGATCTCATGAGAAGTCAACTGAAAATCCTAAATTCCATATTTTAAAAGTTAAACGTTTCAAATTGTGTATATTTACTTCCATTACTGATAGTAGTCGGCAAAATTTAAGCCATTGATTTAAATTAATTTTCATTTTATTAACTTGATTTTTAGCTGAAAGTTCTATGAACTGTTTACTATGATTTATATTTGTAACCTTAGATCTTTTGCGTTCCCAAAATGTTATTGGATTCAGTTAAATAACAATCTAGCACCCAAAACATTGTTCTAGGCCATAAAATGAAGTAGTGTTCCCTTCTTGGCTGGATGATCAGTATTTTCATTGCTTTCAATACCTTCATGTCCTGGCACCCAAATTGGCTCCAATTTGCCAGCGGGTTCGGCAGTCCCAAACAAGCTTTGACTCAACAGTGTTCGCTGTTGTCCGTCAAAATATAAATTCTAGTCATAAATGCCTTTATTGACATTTACATAAGCACAAATTTCTTTTGCATCATTTCTGCTTGAAATATAATGGGATAGTTGTAAGGTATTTTGATAGGAAGAAAATGATCTCAAATACTCCCACCAGTTTTCTCACTATTTTTATCATCTGAGTGGCCAATTATCAAAACTGGTTCCTTTTTCGCTCCAAAATATCCTTCAGTGATTACGTTCTTACTTTAAAGAAACGATGAAGGTTGGGTATTGGTATGAGAGCTAATGAAGCCAAATATACTTGTGAATCTAGATTGCAAGAACACATTAATTCATGTGTATAAAATAGTTTTAAGCTCTTTCTTGTTTATTCCAACAAAATGGTGCAAATTTGAGAGTATGAATCATAGAGGATGATGTAAGAAAGTAAGAATGGCAGAACCCGGTATCGATCCTATGCACTGATGACCGCATGTGTCCAGCCTTTGCTCGAGGTCAAACACAATATCATTATACACTAAACGGGTCCCGATTGGATATAAGTTTATCTCCACTTCGTGACGAGGGGTGCATGACCGCGGCGGATTATAGAGAGCTTTTTAAAAGACCACATGTTGAGTTCGTGACTGAGGAAGACCGCGAGGGGTCAGAAAAATCCCGTATCACGACACACCGCGCTTACTTTCTCCTAATGCACAAGTTTTGTTACTCTGATGGATACATGTCAATGTTTAATCCTCGGATGTCCAGCAATGACATGTGCAAGTAACTCGGCCATCGTGTTAAAACTTACTTTCAGATCGTTTCATGACATTTGTAAAATCATAGTAAACATATGACGTGGTATGGCTCACACAGCTTTCTCTGTTCATTATGATTCACAGGTATTCTTTATGTATTGTAGTGTTCTTCTTTCAAGAATTAGGTGTTATTCCGGTCTGCATCATCCATCCCACATTTCTCTCTCCAATCAGCCGATAATTTATTATTTTTAATTTCTCTAGCCCGCATGACAATGCACATAGTGGATAGAGAAGGTATTGTTTTCAGGTATTGTATTCCACCCAAAAATTTGCTTCAAGATTTTACTGGAAATATATGTTTTAATGTTCCCCGAGTCTGAAAAAAGCACTTTTAGAAAAATACCCGTGTGTGACTGGATAGCATAGCTCAAAAACGAGAAGACCGTTAAATACCAAACTTTTTATTTAGGTTTGGTATCTTCAAAGGATGCGAAGATTTTAAAGAAAATCCCCCATCACAAGCAACCCTTTACATGGAAATTTTTTTGAAAATGTTTATTTTCTCAAACATCGCTAACGATTTTGACTAAAATACCGTGTAGATATTTACATCCCAAATAAAATGTATATCTTCAATTTTCTGGGAGTAGTCTGAACACTTCTTTATTCTGGATTTTGTCGAGTATTACCGTAAGTGATAGAACAAAGCAAAAAATGTAGATCTCGTCACAACACACAGTTTATGTTCTTTACGTTTTTGTTGTGGAGGTAACCATTTCCCAGATATTCCTAGTTATTGGTTTTCAGTTGTAAAATACTTAGTTTTTCTCCGACAGGAAGTGTCCATTTTCTTTTGTTCTACTCCTGGCCAAGCAAAGAAGCCATTTGTAATGAGAATCACAAACCGACAGCTTTTGAAACATTTGACTATCACTTTAGCATAGCACATTCGTTTAGTTACTTTCTACTTACAAGGAACTAAGTAGAACATTCTTCTAATGTTTATCTCGATTAGCATGGTGTACAAAGAAGAATGTTTTGTAATCTATTTTCTATCATTCTGTTAACATGATCGTTACATTCTATTTTATTTTATTCTATAATGCATTAAATGAAACTATTTTAAAATCTGCTATTATTATTTCATTCCTTATTTTATCTATTTTAGTTCATCTCCTTAAATACTGTTTCATAAACCTAACAGTTAATACTTCCTATCTGTTAAACTTTAACAATAACCTCATTATGCGAATAGCACATACGAAATTCTTAGGTTTGACTATGGATGAAACCTTAAATTGGACAATACACGTTCGGTATGTAAAATAATTGCTCCTATTATAGGGACATGTGTTCAGCTTAAAGGACTGCGACTAATCTCCTGCTTAAGAGCACAGTATTATTCTCTAATACACTCTCGAATAGCATGTATGATATTTATTTGGGCATCATAAAAAAATCTGATGTATTCCATTCACATGACTTCCTCTACATCTCTGCAACAAATTACTGTTAAAAAGCTTATTCTTCTATTAACTCCATGCTAATCGAGAAAAAAAAATTAGCAGAAACAATCTTATTACTTACCTCCTTGTAAGCAGATGCGAAACAAGAGAGAACCATAGATTAAAGTGATAGTTAAAAGCTGGTTGTTATGTGCCTGAATTTTTTAGTGGAATACAATATCTTCTCCAGTTACTATGTACGTTGCATGTATATACGTGTTAGAGAAAGTAAAAATAGCGATGATAATATAAACATCGTAAAATAAAATTTTTTCACTAATTTTAGTTTGAATTATGTTTTTAGTTTTAACTTCAATTTTTGAAAATTATAGGCATTCTATATTTCTTCTGCTAATTCATTACAGATTTTAATTAAGAAGTGTTTTAAAGTATTTTTTGCTTTCTCTACACGTACTCTGTACGTAGTGTATAGAGAAGGTATTGCATTCCACACAAAAATTCGATTCCGAGATTTCACCCGAAATACACGTTTTAGGGTCCCCCTGCATAAAAACATTTTCAGAAAAGGTCCGTGTGTCTGTGAACACGATAACTTAAAAACGAACTGGCGGTGAAATACCATACTTGGTATTTTAAGTTTAGTATCTTCCAGGGATGCAACTCGAAGATTTTGAGAAAAATCCCCCCAGCCCAAACTACTCTTACCTACATGGAACTTTTTTCGAAAATGTTGATTTTCTCAAAAAGTGGCTCTAACGATTTTGATTAAAATATCGTATATTAAAGATATTTAAATGACAAATAAAATGTATATCTTGGATTTTCGGGGAATAGCCTCCTGGCTTCCTTCAAAAAGGAAATAAATCCGTTGGTCCCGTTTCGTAGATTTACGGCACGTAAAAGAACCTCAATACATAAAAGAGGTCTTACTCTAAGCAAAATTAAGCGGTATTTTACGCTCAGTACAGGATGGGACGCTGAAAACCACAGCAGTTAAAGAACGTCCATAAAAAAAAACTCCATTTACCTACCACTACCACTACTACTCCTACTCCTCCTCCTACTCCTACTCCTCCTACTCCTCCTACTCCTCCTCCTACTCCTACTCCTACTCCTACTCCTACTCCTCCTACTCCTCCTACTCCTCCTACTCCTACTCCTACTCCTACTCCTACTCCTCCTACTCCTACTCCTACTCCTACTCCTCCTACTCCTCCTACTCCTACTCCTACTCCTCCTACTCCTCCTACTCCTCCTCCTACTCCTCCTACTCCTACTCCTCCTACTCCTCCTACTCCTACTCCTCCTCCTACTCCTCCTACTCCTACTCCTCCTACTACTACTCCTACTCCTACTCCTCCTACTACTACTCCTACTCCTACTCCTCCTACTCCTCCTACTACTCCTACTCCTCCTACTACTCCTACTACTCCTACTCCTCCTACTACTCCTACTCCTCCTACTACTCCTACTCCTCCTACTCCTCCTACTCCTCCTACTCCTCCTACTCCTCCTACTCCTCCTACTCCTACTCCTCCTACTCCTCCTACTCCTCCTACTACTACTCCTACTACTCCTACTCCTCCTACTCCTACTCCTCCTACTCCTCCTCCTACTACTCCTACTCCTCCTACTCCTCCTACTACTCCTACTCCTCCTACTCCTCCTACTCCTCCTCCTCCTCCTACTCCTCCTCCTACTCCTCCTACTCCTCCTCCTACTCCTCCTCCTCCTCCTACTCCTACTACTCCTACTCCTCCTACTCCTCCTACTCCTCCTCCTACTCCTCCTACTCCTACTCCTACTCCTACTACTCCTACTCCTACTACTCCTACTCCTCCTACTCCTACTCCTCCTACTCCTCCTACTACTCCTACTCCTCCTACTCCTCCTACTACTCCTACTCCTCCTACTCCTACTCCTACTCCTCCTACTCCTCCTACTACTACTCCTACTCCTACTACTACTCCTACTCCTACTACTCCTCCTACTACTCCTCCTACTCCTACTCCTCCTACTACTACTCCTACTACTACTCCTACTCCTACTACTCCTACCCTACTCCTTCTACTACTCCTACTACTCCTACTCCTACTACTCCTCCTACTCCTACTACTCCTACTACTACTCCTACTACTCCTACTACTACTCCTACTACTACTACTCCTACTCCTACTACTCCTACTACTCCTACTCCTTCTACTACTCCTACTCCTCCTACTCCTACTACTCCTACTACTCCTACTACTACTACTCCTACTCCTCCTACTACTCCTACTACTCCTACTCCTTCTACTACTCCTACTACTCCTACTACTCCTACTACTACTCCTACTCCTCCTACTACTCCTACTACTCCTACTCCTTCTACTACTCCTACTACTCCTACTACTACTACTCCTACTCCTCCTACTACTCCTACTACTCCTACTCCTTCTACTACTCCTACTACTCCTACTACTCCTACTCCTTCTACTACTTCTACTACTCCTACTCCTTCTACTACTCCTACTCCTCCTACTACTCCTACTACTCCTACTCCTACTCCTACTACTCCTACTACTCCTACTACTACTCCTACTCCTCCTACTACTCCTACTACTCCTACTCCTTCTACTACTACTACTCCTACTCCTCCTACTACTCCTACTACTCCTACTCCTTCTACTACTCCTACTACTCCTACTCCTTCTACTACTCCTACTACTCCTACTCCTACTACTCCTCCTACTCCTACTACTCCTACTACTACTCCTACTACTACTCCTACTACTACTACTCCTACTACTCCTACTACTCCTACTCCTTCTACTACTCCTACTCCTAATACTCCTCCTACTCCTACTACTCCTCCTACTCCTACTCCTACTACTCCTACTACTACTCCTACTCCTACTACTCCTACTCCTACTATTCTATCTAGAGAAATTGAGTATTACACAAATGATAAATATTAAAATTAGCAAAGGAAATAGACGAAAAAGGAAGGTAAGGAAACGCTTGATGCACGAGATACTTCTTAGTGTTGCGGGATATACTGGAGAGATTTTTTGTGGATTAGAATTACTCACGAACTCAAAGCACCGAACCCATGTGTTTGTGGTCTTTTGCGACTAAGCGACGCCTAGAAGGGAGGAATGTTGTGAGAAACCCGAAAAATGGTCTGGATCCGAATGACGACAGACGTAGCAAGGACATGATACCAGTGAAGGCCTGCAACGTCGCCTGGGCCTAATACAAGATCCCCGAACCGCAGAGGGATCCCAAAGAGGTCTAGCTCGAAAGCGTTCGAATGCATTTCCCGCGGCGACACCAGGAATAAATCCATACAATCGCAAGCCACTATCTAGCGCAACCCGTACACCCACGCCTAGTTCCTCAACCATAAAACAGATAACAAGGAAGTGATGGGATTAGGAAATTCGGGCGATGTAATGAACCTTCCTAGCATTAACCTGGAAACCCTTTAGAAAAACCCATGAATCAGTAACGCTGACTACAGGAATCTAACCCAGGACATCCGAATCTGAGTTGTACACGTTACCGCAGCGCCAGCTCACTAAACAATAGATAGATATTTTATTTCTCTGTTAAGGGCATAGCCCGGGGGAGGCGCTGTCATGTAATAGTACAACGTAAATATTATAATTAATGCAAGGTCAAAATAATAATAATAATAATAATAATAATAATACCCTGTCAGACTAATAATACAATGTCATTTATATAACATTGCTAATATACTAGCATAGACTAAAAAAAAAATCTGATCTGTTCCATTCACATGACTTTCTCTACTTCTGTGTAACAAATTATTTGTAATAAGCTCATTCCTCTATTTAGTTCATGCTAATCGAGAAAAAATTAGCAGAAATAGTCTTATTACTTGCTTCTTTGTAAGTAGAAGCGAAATATGTAAGTATCATAGGTTAAAGTGAAGTCAAAAACTGGTTACTAGGTGACTAAAGTTCCTTTGTTTGTATGGACACAAGTTGACAAATATCTGTATGAGAAAAGTACAAGTTTTTCAAAGCTGAAGCCATAAACAAGGAATATCTAAAAAAACGATCAACTCTTCGAAAAAAATGTATATAACAAATTGTGTGTTTTAATGTGCTCTACATTTTTGTGTGGTAAGTTTTTGTTCATTTCTTACGGTTTAGCAGTTATGTAAAATTCATCCAGAATAAAGTAGTCTTCAGAGGCTATTCCCAGAAAATTCAAGATATGCATATTATTTGTCAGGTAAATACGTATCTTTAATGTACGATATTTTAATCAAAATCGTTAGAGCCATTTTTGAGAAAATCAAAATTTTCGAAAAAAGTTCCATGTAAAGGGTAGTTGGGGATGGGGGATTTTCATGCAAATCATCGTGTCGCATCCTTGGAAGATACCAAACTTAAATACCAAGTTTGGTATTTAATTGTCTTTTCGTTTTTGAGCTATGCTGTCCACAGACACACACATACACGGACCATTTTCCAAAAATGCTTTTTTTTTGGATTCAGGGGGACCCAAAATATGTATTTCCGGTGAAATCTCGGTATCGAACTTTTGGGTGCAATACAATACCTTCTCTACACTATGTACATAGTAAATGTAGAGAAAGTAATAAACACAATATTTAAAACCGTTATAATATAACGTTTCACGGTGTTAAATATATTATAATATATTATTTAATAACTATCCTGACTATAGAGTAGGCATTGCATTCCATCCAAAAATTCGATATCGAGATTTCACAAAAAATAAACGTTCTGGAACCCCCTCTATCAAAAAAATTAGAAAAAGGTCCGTGTGTGTCCATGAACAGGATAACTCAAAAACGAAAATTCGGTAGTAAAATACCAAACTTGATACTTAAGTTTACTATCTTCCAAGGATGCGACATGAAGGTTTTGAGGAAAATCCCCCGACCCCAAACTAACCTTTACACGGAAAAATTTTCTCAAAAATTACTCTTAAGATTTTAATTAAAATACTGTATATTAAAGATAATGTACATCAAAAATATAATTATTAAGTTGAATTTTATAGGAATAGCCTCTGAAGACATGCTATTTTGGATGAATTTTGCTGAATTTTGGGTAACTGTTAAACCGTAGGTTTCCT
This sequence comes from Hymenopus coronatus, assembly GCA_030762935.1. Taxonomy (NCBI): domain Eukaryota; kingdom Metazoa; phylum Arthropoda; class Insecta; order Mantodea; family Hymenopodidae; genus Hymenopus; species Hymenopus coronatus. The sequence continues at coordinate 50,185,111 of CM060885.1, forward strand.
AGGCTATTCCCAGAAAATTCAAAATATACATTTTATTTGTCAGGTAAATATCGTTAATATACGTTATTTCAATCAAAATCTATAGAGCTATTTTTAAGAAAATCAAATTTTTTGAAAAAATTGCCATGTAGTAAGGGGTGAGGGATTTTCTTGAAAATCTTCATGTCGTATCCTTGAAAGATACAAAACTTAAATACCAAGTTTGGTATTTAACTGTCTTTTCGTTTTAGAGCTATGCTGTCCACAGATACAGACACACATACACGCACACGGACCTTTTTCCAAAAATGATTTTTTGGGGGGATTTAGAGGGACCCAAAACATGTATTTCCGGTGAAATCTCGGTATCGAATTGTTGGGTGGAATGCAATACGTTCTCTATGTACTATGGACATAGTACGTATAGAAAAAGTAAAAATGAGCTATAAAATCGAATTCAAATGTGTTTATTGGGCAGTTTCTTTGTGTATTAGGTGCAAAAGTTCTCTCTTTAATAGAAATAACGTTTTTATCCAAAAGCAAACGTTTTGAGTATTTTCTATGAAAGAAGATAAAATCACTGATGGTCATGACTAAAACTTTAAAAACCGCCTGTAGAAATATTCAGAGCTAAAAGCATTTTCTAGAGGCAAACCTCTCAGTTTTCCTTTAAAAGCATTAAAACATTTGCTGCTGATTTGTATCATTTTAGCAACTTTCTGTCAGCTTTAGCCATTTAAAGAAGCACTTAATATTAGAGATGCTTATGTACACAACTGAAGTGTTTGACAGATGTTTTAACACAAACAGCTCATTCCAGCTTAACCTCAAACGGCGTTTAAAACTTGAAGCGCCGGATATGGCTTTAAAAGGGATGTATAAAGTACATACAAAAGTTTATCCACCGGCAACGGGATTAGAACACGAATGTGACATTTCCTGTCCCTCTCAGACGCGCCACCCTAAGCCTCAATACCAACCATCTTGCACGTTCCCATCTACATGTGTTTGAAAACATGGCTTCTATCTTACCCTCCACCTAGCACGCTTTCTATCCTAAAATGTCTGGTGCATTACATTCACGTAACTTTCTCTGTCTATTCTGTAAGAAACTATTCTTACAAAAGCTTATTCTTCTACTTCATGCTAATCGAGATAAACATTAATATAAAGGGTATTTTATTTACAGAAATAAGGGAATTCACCTGGCCAAAGCGATTGTCACATCTTTTTAATGATTTTAGCTATATAATGTGTTTGAAATTCAGTTTTCTTTGTATGACGGAGGCAAGTAAAGAAAAGAAAAACGTATCATAACTTTCTATTAGAATTAAGAATAAGTATTGGGAAAATTTAACCAATAACAAGGAATGTATAAAAAATACTAAAGTTCAAAAATGTATCTGATATGCTTTAACGATATATCCAAGTTTTCTGTGGTAACTTGTCATTTCACGGTTTTCCAGCTGCAAAAGGCATCCAGAATGAAGAAGACTTCAGAGGCTAATCCCAGGAACATCAAGATGTACATTTTTAGAAATCAAAGTATTCGAAAAATGTTCCATGTAAAGAGTAGTTAGGATGCGGAAATTTCTTCATAACCTAGGACTTAAAAGCGAATGTCTAGAAGCCTGTCGGGAAGCCAACGGCCTGAAACCACAGAATGTAGAACCTGGAACGAGAGATCGACCCGTAGCCAGGCATAAGTGGATAATATGAAATACAAGCGACATGGATGATAGGAAAGGTGATGATGGAGCAGTTGGTAGAATGATTGGCGGGGGAAACCGGAGAACATGAAGAAAAACCACCTAGACGACGCTTCGTCCACCACAAATCCCACCTGCGGGTGCTTGGGATCGAACCTAGATGGGAAGCGAGAGGTCTAACCACTCGGCCACGGCGCTGCCTTCCATGAAAAATACGCAGTGGAGTTCGGGGAATCTTAAATAACGTGTTTTCAGTGAAATTTTAATAGTTATTTTTTTTAAAAAAAAATCAGATGTGATCCATTCACAGGACTTTCTCTACATATCTGCAACAAATTATTGTTAAAAAGCTTAGGCTTCTATTTACTTCATGCTAATTTAAAAAGCGTTAGCAGAAATAGCCTTATTATTTGCGTCCTTGTAAGTAGAAGCGAAATAAGGGAGTACCATAGCTAAAGTGATAGTCAAAAGCTGGTTGCTATGTGACTGAAGTTCCTTTGTTTGTATGGACAGGAGTTTGACAAATTCCTGTATGACAAAAGTATGTTTTTCAAAGCTGAAACTAAAAACAAGGAATGTCTTAAAAACGACCAACTCCAAGAAAAAGATGTATACAACATAAATTGTGTATTTTAATGTGCTCTACATTTTCTGTGTGGTAAGATTTTGTCCATCTCTTATGGTTTAGCAGTTATGCAAAAATCCGTAAAATTCATCCAGAGTAAAGTAGTCTTCAGAGGCTATTCCCAGAAAATTCAAGATATGCATTTTATTTGTCAAGTAAATTATCTTAAATATACAAGATTTTGATCAAAATCGTTTGAGCCATTTTTAAGAAAATCAAAATTTTCAAACATTTTTCCATGTAAAGGGTAGTTTAGGGTGGGGGGATTTTCTTGAAAATCTTTGTGTCGCAACCTAGGAAGATACCAAACTTAAATACCAAGTTTGGTTTTAAACGATCTTTTCATTTTGGAGCTATGCTGCCCACAGACACACACACACACACACAGACAGACAGACAGACAGAGACACACACGGACATTTTTCTAAAAGTGCTTTTTTTGGATTCAGGAGGTCTCAAAATATACATTTCCGGTGAAATTTCGGTATCGAATTTTTGGGTGCAATACAATACCTTCTCTATGCACTATGCACATAGTACGTATAGAGAAGGTAAAAAGTTAAACGTCCTTTAACCTAGTTGATCATATCGAAATGAACAAAATCGGCGAAATGCTCAAATATCTCGGGGTCCATCGAACTGTAAGTTACTCGACGTTCGTCTTCTTACTTAACAGTGATCATGAGTCACCGTCTCCTATTGGTCTGCACAAGCTAAAATACTCTAAGAGATGAGGGAAGTTTTGTTACGTACGAGTCACAGCGTAAAGTTTGGTAACAGTTCAACCTAGTTTCCTTTGGTCCTAATTTTAATGCTTCGTATATCTGAACACAATTAAAAAGAAAGAAGCTTATGCAATGTTTTGATATTAATGTCGAACACTGGCATACAGATATGTTTTATTATTTGTAAACTTTAAACCATTTACTATAATTTTTATGGCGCCGTGCTTGGGTAGTAGGATCGCTCGCCTCCCATCTAGTCGGCCCGAGTTCGATCCCAAGCGACTGCTTGTGGGATTCGTGGTGAACGAAGCGGCGTCTGGGCGAGTTATCTCCGGGTCCTTCGGTTTTCCCCGCTACTCATTCCACCAATTGCTCGATCATCATCTTTCCAATCATCGTTTACATTACTGGCTACTGGCTGACCCCTCGTAACAGGTTCTCCATTCTGTGATTTCGTGCCGTTGGTTCCCCGACAGGCTTCTGATTCCTAGGCATTGGCTTGTAAGAACTGTACAAAATTGGTATCTGGGACATAGTGAAGGACACTATAGGATATATAAAACCACAGTGAGCTATATATCCCTGGAAGAATGAATCTACCTTTATTTGAAAAAGAAAATCCAAATTCAAAAAATCACCTACCAAGATTTTTTTTTCTTTTATAATTGGAGCATTTTATTGCATAAACACAGGGATACTCATATTAAAACAACTCTGAGGAAATAAAAAAAAAGGTCACCAATAATATCTTAAAAGAAAAAGATTTCTTAAGCCCCTGCTCAGTCGCAAAGCAATCCGAGAAACAGAATGCAACAATAATAATTTTATACAAAAATGGAAATGCAGTAGGCTGACATTGCTCAAGGTATATAAGTGTTGATAGAATTTACAAATCTGTAGGAAAGAAAAAAAACTAAACTTAGTTAAATACCACGTCACTTTCACAAAAGAATTTAACAAACAAAAAAAAAACAACAAAGAAAACAAAAAAGCCTGAAGGCATATCCACTCCATTTTACATATGGAACATACAATATTCAGCTGAGATATTATCGACTAGACTAGTATGTAAGGCGGAGGCGTTAATTATATCAAAAGAAAAAAAAAAGTTCTCAAATTATCCCTTAAGAGAAACAATTATGACTTGCTACAGGCAATTCTAGCATAAGTCACGAGTAGTACTTGAAATTTAATTATGAGAAAGATACAAACACTAAACATTGGGAGGGGGACCCGGTTCGATTCTCGAACAAGAGTCACCCACCCAAGTTAAACAGAATGTAATAATTACGCTCAACTATATGGAAAAGATCCACACCCACATAACTGAGACGAGTTCGAAAATATTTTAATGGAAAATAATACAATGTGCCAAAAACTCCACTACCAAACAAAGATTCGTTTTCCGCATATATACGACATTTAAAGTTCCACCAAGCTGCACTTAGCGACTTGAAATCGCTTAACAATGGTAGATATTTATAGTCTCCCCTTCGAGAATTTCCAAACGTCATGTAAATACGCAATTGAAACCGTGTGTTAATAAGACTAGAAGATGAGTATGAAGTACTATCCTTCTCGCAGGATATTACCGTGCCATTCACTATTAAAACATTTCTTCCTAAAACACACAAACACATCAGGACTACTTAATCTATACTGTCCACAATTACTAATGTTGAACACAGCCACGAACGACATTTTCCGATAACACAATCGATAAACAAAATTCACTTTTAGTACCGTCTAGCGCATTCTTGTGTAAAAGTAATTATAACGTACTTACCTATGCCTTGACTACTAAAAAAATCTGATTGTTGTTAAAAAGCTTATGCTTCTATTTACTTCATGCTACTCGAGAACAAATTAGCAGAAATAGTCTTACTTGTTTCCTTGTAAGTAGAAGCGAAATAAGGGAGCACCATAGGTTAAAGTGATAGTCGAAAGCTGGTTGCTATGTGACTGAAGTTCCTTTGTTTATATGGACAGGAGCTGACAAATTCCTATATGAGAAAAGCAAGTTTTTCATAGCTGAAACCAAAAACAATGAATGTCTCAAAAACGATAACTACACGAAAAAAATGTATATAACATAAATTGTGTGTATTAATGTGCTCTAAATTTCTTGTGTAATAAGTTTTTATCTAAGTCTTACGGTTTAGTAGTTATGCAAAATTCGTAAAATTCGTCCAGAATAAAGTAGTCTTCAGAGGCTATTACCAGAAAATCAAGATATATATTTTGTTTGTCAGGTAAATATCTTTAATATATGATATTTTAATCAAAAACGCTAGAGCTAGTTTTACGAAAATCAATATTTTCGGAAAAAGTGCCATGTGAAGAGTAGTTTGGGGTGGGTGAATTTTTCTCTTAACCTTCGTGTCGCATCCCTGGAAGATACTGAACTTAAATACCAAGTTTGGTATTTTACTGACTTTTCGTTTTTGAGTTATCGTGTTCACACACACACACACTCGGACCTTTTTGTGAAAATGCTTTATTTTGGATATAAGGGACCCTAAAACATATATTTCCGTTGAAATCCCGGTATCGAATTTTTGGGTGGAGTGCAATACCTTCTCTATACACTATGCACATAGTGCGTGTAGAGAAAGTAAAAACTTATCAAACTACTAAAAGCTAAATAGAAAGATGCTTCCCTTCCAGACCATTGAAAAGCACTAAATCAATTAAGATCCCAATATGAGAATTAAAGCGTGTAAACTCGTGACTTACGAAAAATGTTAGTCACAATTTGTACGTAAGTACATTAAACAACTAAATCCCTATAATATGACAAACAGGGAATCTGCATTTACATAAAAAAAATACTTATAAAATTATAGTAATAGCATAATTCATAAAAACTCTGTAACTACTACAATTAAAATGTCCCAATATGGGAAAATGCCAAACACATCTAAAAGCACCACAAAGGATAGAGATTCGAGACTCTATACAATACTGTCGGTGCCCAATTTGACCTTCACAAACATTGTGATCTTAAAAACAACTTAAGGGCTATGCTTTTGTGCCATGTACAATTAAAGAATATCCGGGATACTGAGTATTCGACTAATAATTAAAACAAAACAGATACGTACACACCCCGGAACTATGCGCTGCAGTGGTATAATTTTATTAATGTTAAGTGCACTAAGCACGCATTCACAAGAAAGACGGCGGCAGGTACCCAATCCTAAACAAAAAATAAGATTCCTGGGAAGTGTCTTACCTTAACATAAAAAAACTGCCTATACTACTGTTAAAGTTGTTTATTCTCAAAATTTGGGCACACCATAGAGTAGGTTGAACGCAGCCACACCTTCAGGACAACGTCTCTCCGTGATCGTTTTACAACTGCCCCTTTCAACACCGGCAGCCGGACCCCGCACAGGCAGAACGCTCCGCGAGGCAGAAAATAGCCCGCGAAAACCCGCGAAAGCATTTTGCCGCGGAAGAATGCACATTAACAAAATTTAGAAACAATTGTTTCAACCGAAAATATATGTTTTGGAGCCCCCGTGTGTGTCTGTGTGTCGCAAAAACGAAAAGGCCGTTAAATACCATACTCGATATTTAAGTTAAGTATCTTTCATGGATGCGAAACGAAGATTTTTCAAGAAAATTCCCCCACCCCCAACTACCCTTTACATGGAAAACATTTCGGTTAAAACCTCTTATATTTAAGATATATACATGACCAATAAATGTATATCTTGATTATTTTGGGAACGGTCTCTGAAGACCTCTTTAGTCTGGATGAATTATTCTGAATTTTGCATAACTGGCAAACCATAAGAAATAGACAAAAACTTACTGCATAAAAAATGTAGATCCCGTTAAAACTTATAATTCATGATATATTCATTTTTTCGTGGGGTTGACCGTTTCCGAGATATTCCTTGTTAGTTTCATTTTAAAGTACTTAACCTTTTCTCATACGGGAACTTGTCAACTCCTGGTCATGCAAAGAAACGGCTCTCAGTGCCATAGCAATCAGCTTTTAATGTTAGCTGTCGTTTTAGCCGAAGATATTAAACTTATACACTCAGTTTGGGTATTTACCGAATTTTCAGTTTTGAGCAAACGTGTTCACATACATACACGCGGACCTTTTTCTAAAATGCTTTTTTTATTCAGGGGACCCAAAAGGTCTATTTCTGGTGAAATCTCGATATCGAATTCTTGGGTGGAAAGCAATACCTTCTCTATACACAACGTACATAGTACGTGTAGGGAAAGTAAAAATAGAACTGATGTGTTCCATTCACATGACTTTCTCTAAATCTCTGTAACAAATTATACTTAGAAAGATTATTCTTCTATTTACTTCATGCTAATCGAGATAAACAGTAGAAATTGTCTTATTACTTGCTTTCTTATAAGCAGAAGGGCTATTGGTGTCAATTTTAGCTACTTTCTCAAACGGTAGGTCACGTTTCTTTCGTGTTTCTTCTGTTTACCTATTCCCGGTAATCAAAGAGAACGAATTTCAATTGCTTCACATAGTGCCTGGCTTTTAAAGGAATTGACTATCACCTTAGCCTAATATTTTACTTTACGTCCCTTCTGCTTACAAAGAAGCAAGTAATAAGACAATTTCTGCTAATATTTATCTTTATTAGCATGAGATATATATATATAAATAAAAGAATAATCTTTTTAGTTTTTCTACGTGTACTATGTACATAGTGTATAGAGAAGGTATTGTATTGCACCCAAAAATTCGATACCGAGATTTCACTGGGAATATATGTTTTGGGTTCCCTGAAGCCAAAAAACAGAATTTTAGAAAAAGGACCGTGTGTGGGTGTGTGTATGTGAGTGTGTGAGAGAGAGAGAGAGAGAGAGAGAGAGAGAGAGAGAGAGAGAGAGAGAGAGAGAGAGAGACTGTGGATAGCATAGCTCAAAATCGAAAAGACCGTTAAATACCAACTTGATGTTTAAGTTTTGGTATCTTCCAAGGATGTGACACAAAGATTTTCACGAAAATTCTCACACCCCTAACTATCCTTTGCATGGAAAAAATTTCTAAAATTGTTATTTTCTCAAAAATAGCTGTAAAGATCTTGTTTAAAATCTGTTATATTTAAGATATTTACATGCCAAATAAAATGTATGTCTTGAATTTTCTAGGAATAGCCTCTAGGGACTATAGATATTCTGGATGCTTTTTATTGAATTTTGCATAACTGGTAAACCGTAAGAGATAGGCAAAAAAAAAAAGAAAAGATATAAACAAAAACATCCACACACAATTTCTCACTTTTTTTCGTGGAGTTGGCTGTTTTCGATTGTTATTCATTTTAGTTTTAAAATACTTTTCTCATACGGGAACTTGTCAACGCTTGCTCAAGCAAAGAAACGGATTACAATCCCGTTGCAACCACATTTTAAAACATTTAATTGCCGGTTAGACTAGTGTATTCCCTTATTTTCCTTCTACTTATAAAGAAACTAAGTAATAAGACTGTTTCTGCTAATGTTTTAGCAATCAATATATAGAAGAATAAGCTTACTAACAATAATTTGTTACAGAGATGTAGAGAGTCATGTGAACGGAGCACATCAGATTTTGTTATTTAAGAAAAGTTTGTTCGGCTAGATAAAGTTATGTAGTAAATAGACTCATCAGATTGTTTTTATAGAACTTAACATTTTCTGGTCAGATCTTTGTGATAGGTTTTATTTATGAAATAGTCCAGATAAATATCATTCGACGGTCTGACCTGCCCATCTCGCTCTGCTCGAGAATTGATGGGTTGGGTCAGACGTCCTATGATATTACTTGCAATTATATCTTGAGCAGCTTTGTTACGTAGATTTATATTTTTTGGATAAATTAACAGTGCCTAACATGTATTTGCCCATTTACTCCCTCAAGAAACACCTGGATTAGCACTTTCTAGCTTTTTGAAACGAATCCTCTCTGTATAAGTTTTTCAAAGCTGAAACCAAAAACAAGGAATATCTCAAAAACGATCAAATCCACGAAAAAGTGTATATAACATAAATTGTGTGTTTTAACGTTCTCTACATTTTATGTCTGGTAAGTTTTTGTCCATCTCCTATGGTTTAGCAGTTATGCAACATTCCGTAACATTCATCCAGAATAAAGTAGTCTTCAGAAGCTATTTCCATAAAATTCAAGATATACATTTTATGGCATGTAAATAGCTTAAGTATAAGAGATTTTAATCAAAATCGTTAGAGCCATTTTTGGAAAATCAAAGTTTTCGAAAAAAAGTTCCATGTAAAGGGTAGTTGGGGGTGGGGGAATTTTCTTGAATATCTCGTGTCGCATCCTTGAAAGATACCAAACTTAAATACCAAGTTTGGTATTTAACGTATTTTCGTTTTTGAGCTATGCTGTCCACAGACACACACACACGCACACACGGGCTTTTTTGTAAAAATGCTTTTTTTGGATTCAGAGGGGTCCAAAACATGTACTTCCGGTGAAATCTCGGTATAGAATTTTTGGGTTGAATGCAATACCTTCTCTATACACTATGCACATAGTACGTGTAGAAAAAATAAAAATTAAACAACTGCAAGACATAAAATCTTCGCTAATGGAAATTTAAATGCTCATGTATTCGGGTGCAGAATTACCTAATGTCAAAAGATGTGATAGACAAATAAAGCTCAAGATGTCTTTAAAATTAAAGTTATCTTTCTTTACTCGCTCTTCTAGAACCAGTCCTATGTAAGCTTATTCTTCTTTTACTTCATAATATTAATAAAAGTTTGCGAAACTCCTTTTATTACAGATTTCGTTCTCGCAGGTACCAGAAGAATAAAGCGAAAATCAAATAGTTTAAAACTGGTCGCTATGAGGTTTCTAAACTCCAAGTTCGTTGCATAAAAAAAAAAAAAAGAAGAAGAAGAAGATTAATAAAATCAACAAACAATATCTTGAAAATGGGTGCTGCCATAAAAATTGGCATAAAGAATTGTGTCTTTTAACGAGTATTATACCCTATGTAGTATCTTTGTCTATCTTTTACTGTTAACTAAATTAACTATACATGCCTAGATTTATATATATAAAGCCGGAAAAGAGCGTTTCATGAGTCTTCCATGATATATATGTGTATATATATCAACATGGCTTAAGCAATGCTTTCACTTGACTTTGAATCTGGACGATCTCCGCTGGAAGACTCATGAAACGCTCTTGTCCGGCCGATCCCCTTGCGCCGGCCCAGGAGTATCCGGGACTGCGCAACTGTGACGTAGCTCCGCCAACGAAGTCAGCTAGATTGAACCGGCTCCTAGAAGAACGTAACTTGTTTTGGCACTGTGCATACGAGTATTTCCTGTACTCGCCGATGTGATTTTGTTGTAGTCTCAACAGAACGTTACAACACATACACTTTTTACTTTCTCTATACGTGCTATGTATATAGTGTATTGCACTCCACCAAAAAAATCGATACCGAGATTTTACCAAAAATATATGCTTTAGGGTCCCCTGTATTCAAAAAATGTGTTTTCAGAAAAAGGTTCGTGTGTGTGTCCGTGAGTCCATGTGTCTGTGAACATGATAACTCAAAAACGAAAAGTCGGTAAAATACCAAATTGGTATTTAAGTTTAATATCTTCCAGGGATGCGACACAAAGATTTTGAGAAAAATCCCCCCACCCCAAACTACCCTTTACATGGAACTTTTTTCGAAAATTTTGACTTTCTAAAAAATGGCTCTAACAATTTTGATTAAAATATCATATATTAAAGATATTTACATGACAAATAAAATGTATATTTCGAATTTTCTGGGAATAGCCTGTGAAGACTACTTTATTCTGGGTCAATTTTACGGAATTTTGCATAACTGCTAAACCTATAAAAGATGGACAAAAACTTACCACTCAACAAATGTAGAGCACCTTAAAACACACAATTTATATTATATACATTTTTTTCGTGGAGTTGATTGTTTTTGAGATATTCCTTGTTTTTTTTTCAGCTATAAATACTTATATTTTTCTTATACAGGACTTTGTGAACTCGTGTCCATGCAAACAAAGGGACTTCAGTCGCAGAGCAACCAGCTTTTGACTATCATTTTAACCTATGGTACCCCCCTTATTTCGCTTCTAACAAGGAAGCAAGCAATAAGACTATTTCTTCTAATTTTTGCTCCATTAAATGAAGTAAATAGTGCAGTGATATAGAGAAAGTCATGTGAATGGAACACATCAGATTTTTAATACTATGTTTTAATTTAGGGATCGCAAACTACGTATTTTAGGGGAAATATTGTATGGAATTTTTGGGTGGAACGCAATACTTACTATATCTACCATGTACATATATGGTAAAGAAAATAGAATGCACACACAAACACATAGCCATAATTTATACACCATTATAAAGTTTCTCTAGCAGTAAATTATGTGAAACATTATCTGTTTTTTGCCATTTAATAATTTAGCTCAATCACAACCACAAAAAGTGCGAGAAACTAAAAAGTTTCAAGTGCGAGAAACATTCATTTTTCAAATTCGGTATCCTGAGCTTCCTATTGCTATTCATTATTTATGCTCAATATACCATGCCTTTAATAGTAATACACATTTGCATTTTGATTTCACCAAGCTGTTTATTGTGAATATCTACCGGATTTGAAATTACCTGGCTACATTCTAATGAAAACCTTTGCACTCCCAAAACAATCCAACATCAGCAAAAAGTTGCATAGATAAATAAGAACTTAGTACGTGTAGCAAAGATTATAATTTATTGTTTACAAAGAATATTATCTCATATTTTAATAATTAAGAGGTTTAAAATATAATATTAATGTAACACATCTGATTATATTTTGCATGGCCTTACTACCAATAAAGTCTGACCTGTGATATAAAATTCTTAAACGTATTTTGCAGTTTATATATAGTTAAGTCCGCATTGCTTCATTCAATTATAAGAAAGCAAATATTTTTATTGTTATTAACGTAAAATGTATAGAAAGATGAGCTTTTAACCACACTACTATATTTAAGGGAAGGCGTGAAATGGAAGTGGTTAGGGTCTGTGAATGTTCACGTCATCTTGTTTACTTTCTCTATTGCTATGTTGAGGAAGTGTTGCATTCCACTCAAAAATTCCAATTACAAAAACGTAGATCTCATTAAAGCACTCAATGTAAGTTACATACATTTTGTTTCTTTCTTCTTTTTTTTTTATTGCTTCATTTGTATAGCCCCCTTTAACATCAATGGTCATATCGGGGGCTTTCACTTGTGAAACTGTAGGTTCAGAGCATTAGGTAAACTTTATATTACTAAACACACGCACATTCACTCTCACATTCACACTTCCAGACTAAGGGGGATAGGGAATAATTCCGGTAAAAGAAAAATTCCCCTCCCCAGCCGGGAATCGAACCCGGGACTCGCTGACCACTCGACCACGGAGGCAGTCCTTTCTTATTTTGATTTTTGTTTGATGGAGTTAACCATGTCCGAGATATCCCTTGTTACGTTTCAATCTAAAACGTTTCTACTTTGCTCAAATAGATAACGTTATTCGCTTTTCTTGCACCTGGTAAAGTAAAGAGGTAATAATAATTTCAATTTTAATACAAAGCGATCAGCTCTTAAAAGAGTTAGTTTTAAACCTTTAACAACTGGACTGGATTCAATTAAAAATATTGATTTAGGTTGTTTCCTTGTAAATACAAGGAAATAAGTAATAAACGATTTTTACAATTACAGTAACACGCAGCAGATAGAAGAATAGATTCTTTAAGAACAGTGTGTTGAAGAATGGGTAGAGAAAGTCAAGTGAATGTAGCGCTTCATAATTTTTACTCGGAATAGATGAGTGATGTGATTTACGGTTCATGTACAATAATAGCAGACGCGCCGGTAATTTCGCGCTTAGTGCAATTCTCATTTAGTTTCTGCAGCGCAAGTTGATGTGAATCTTGCATCATGAGAACATTTCAAAGAAACAAGGAAGTTGCATTCTGAATTTGCTCTTCTCAGATGTGTACGGTGTTGGCGTCTCTATTTTTTTTTTTTTTTTTTTTTTTTTTGTAACACAAGAAATGCAGCAGACCAGAAGGTATTTGAAAATTACAGCGGCGTTACTAAAATGCTTTCTTTTCATCACATATCAGGTATGTGACGTTCAAGAAAGAGGCGGATCTTGCATGACTTAATGGAAGTCTGCTGTGTCGTCTACACCGGGTGTATCACTGATAAACATGCTACTAAATATCTCCTAAAACAAGCGGATTATGTTTATTAAAATATCTGATGCTTTTCATTCACTGCCCTCAACTACTTATTAGCGGGCATGCCTACAAGCTGTTCTTACCAAGCTCTATGTTGGCGTAACCCAAATAAACACTTGTATAAATAGCTATTCATATTTCATATTAGATACAAAGAACAGCGATAGTCAAATGTTAAACAACAGAACGCTATTGTTTACCAGCAAATTCCATGCTATCGCGAGAAACAACTGAACATCGAAATGCACAGCAACGACAGAGTGCCTATAGCTTCCAGGAGTGACGGAACAGCAATGACAGAGTCCTTATAGCTACCAGAAGTGACGATACAGCAATGACCGAATCCTTATAGCTTCCAATAGTGACGCCACAGCAATTACAGAGTCCTTATAGCTTCCAGGAGTGACGACACAGCAATGACCGAGTCCTTATAGCTCCCAGAAGTGACGACACAGCAATGACACAGTCCTTATAGCTTCCAGGAGTGACGACACAGCAATGACCGAGTCCTTATAGCTCCCAGAAGTGACGACACAGCAATGACACAGTCCTTATAGCTTCCAGAAGTGACGATACAGCAATGGCACAGTCCTTATAGCTCCCAGAAGTGGCGATACAGCAATGACACAGTCCTTATAGCTTCCAGGAGTGACGACACAGCAATGACACAGTCCTTATAGCTTCCAGGAGTGACGACACAGCAATGACCGAGTCCTTATAGCTCCCAGAAGTGACGACACAGCAATGACACAGTCCTTATAGCTTCCAGAAGTGACGATACAGCAATGACAGAGTCCTTATAGTTTCCAGGAGTGACGATACAGCAATGGCACAGTCCTTATAGCTTCCAATAGTGACGATACAGCAATGACACAGTCCTTATAGCTACCAGAAGTGACGATACAGCAATGACACAGTCCTTATAGCTACCAGAAGTGACGATACAGCAATAACAGAGTCCTTATGACTACCAGGAGTGACGATACAGCAATGACTAGGACCTTATGACTACCAGGAGTGACGGAACAGCAATAACAGAGGCCTTATAACTAGGGGTTAGGGGGGCAGGATCGGGTATCTAACAATAAATTATAATTGATCATAACATATAATGTTTTAAGAAATGCACTTTATTGTAAATTATTGTATCATGAATTGTGAACATTTTAAAACATGTGCTTTGTTGCTATCTTTTATCACATGCGTAACATAAATTAAAAAGTTTTTGTTTGCAAAATACGGTTTTGCCCCTAGGGTAGGAGCAGAACTGTTAAAACGGTGGGGAACAATCGGGTACTACAGTTTTTCTGTGCTTAACAGTCATTACATCCAAAATATTTCAATGCCTTTTGGGGCCTACCTTTACAAAGTTCATGGGCCCATCTGTTGCACTTCACACACTCAATTAAGTCGTCATATCGTTTTGTCTCACTATATTTCTCCTTGCAATAAGAGCACGCACTGGCTATCGCTAGAATTTTCGCCGCTATATTTGGCTTTCTTTGCTGTTGTTGGTTCACCAAACTTAGACTGAAGCGACTTTCTGCTTATTGCTGGTGACTTAGGTTGAGTATTTGCCTTTTTTTGAAGCTCAACTTGATATGGTGACTCTGTAAGGACAGCTGTTTTCCCGCGGCGTCTTTCTGACGATGAGCGAAGTCTTTTAGCACAGAGAAATGGCAACACATCTTTTGGTGAAACTGCAAATGTTTGTGGTTCGGCCGATATTGCTATTTTGTGCAAGTCACTGGAGTATGTCTGGATGGAAGGTGATGCGACATCCATTTGTTCTGAAGAACATTCTAGTTCTTTTAGAGGACTCTGATCTCCATTTTGTGTCTCTGCAATTTTGGAGGGAAGAAGAGAAACTGACTCACAAGGCTGGGTATGTAGTGTAAAATTTATTGACCCCTCATATGTTGATGCTGATGGCTGAGCAGTGTGTTGTTCTGTGGTTTCAGCTGGCATGAAGTCAACATCACTAAACTTGTTAAGACACAGGATTGGTGGGACCCGGTAATGCCCCCGCTTCTGCCCCCACACGTTATTTTGTTCTTCTTAAGGCTTATCACAATAACGACTTGCTTTCTGAATTGTAATGATATTGAAAACAATACTTAAATCTTTGCCATTTAATGTAGTTAAAGTAAAATATGTTGCTGTAGTTACTTACCTCTTAAACTCCGACTTCAAATTTCAATTGAATTTCTTCAAAACGCGGAAATTTCTAATCATAAAGTTTACAGACACAATAATGCGACTATATTCTTCGAACTCCTGCTTCTGACTGCTGCCAATATGAGAATGCAGTTCAGTCAAGAAGTGGTAGATGGTAGCACTTTCCAGTTTAAAAAACCCATCTACCCGGTTGTGCCTCACTACCCGGTCCTGTCCCCCCTTCCCCTACCAGAAATGACGACACAGCAACGACTGAGTCCTTATAGCTTCCAGGAGTGGCGACACAGCAACGCAATTTCTAGAGAGGCAATCAGACAGGCTGGAACTCCGCTCCAGTTACACGGACCTCTCCCCAAGGAAGCGGTCCATATACCCCGGCAACCAGCCGAAGACCGAAAAAAGATCCAAAGAGAGCATCCTTTTCTACTGCCACGGTGCACCGAAACAGCATTTTCGGTCAGTGATATTCTTATTTTCAAATAATCTCTAAAGGTAGAACCAGACTAAAAGATTAAATGTGTTACATTCACATGACTTTCTCTGCCTTTCTGCAGCAAACCATTGTTACAATAGCTATTCTTCTATCTCGAGATAAAGTTCAGTAGAAATTGTTTTATTACAGATTCCCTTGTAGGTACAAGAGAAATAAGAGAACATACTAGGTTTAAGCAATAGTCAAATATTTTAAGGGCTAGTTATTGTAAGACGGTATTGAAATTCCACTGTCTTTGCAGCACCAGGATGAAACAGGCAAATAACCACTTTCCATTCGAGAAAAGTATGTGTTAGAATATTTAAAGCTATAACAAGAAGCATCTCAGAAATAGTTAACTCCAGAAAAAATGTATTGGATATAAATTATATGATTTAACTAGATTTATCTTTCTCTTGCAGTTTACCATATGTACATATGCACCAAAGTCATGCAGATGTACAGGACTTCAGAGTCTATTCCCATAACATTTAATATACCCATTTCAATTTTTCGTGAAAGTATCTTAAACATATTATATTTTAATCAAACTGGCTACAACCATTTTGAGAAAATAAAAAAAAATCGAAAAAAGTTCTATATAAAGGATAGACATGTTGAAACTCTTTATATTGCATCGTTCAAGATTCTAAACTTAAATATCAAGTTTGGTATTTAACGGTCTTTTCGTTTTTCGGTTAAGCTGTTCACTCATAAACATATATTCGGACCTTTTCCTGAAAGTTTTTGGAAGATTTAAGAGTTCAATATATATATATACTTGCGATGAAATCTCGACTTAGGATTTTTGGGTGTAGTACCATACTTTCCTTACCTATTCTACACTGTCACAATCGTCATTTAAAGTCAGTTTCTAAATCAAGAAAATAGAAAAATCTTATGTCTTCTATTAACATGACTTTTTCTATATCTCTGTAACAAATTATTGTTAAATATCTTATTCTTCTATCTAATTTATGACAATGGAGATAAATGTTAGCAGAAATTGTCTTAATTATTTGCTTCCCTGTAAAGTAAAAGGAAAATAAGGGAATGCACCAGATTAAAACGATAGTCAAATCTTTTAAAAGCTGGTTGCCATGAGGTTGAAATCCGTTTCTATGCAGAGCCAGGTGTTTAGAATTTTCCGTTTGAGAAAAGGTTTAAGCATTTAAAATCTGAAGCAAATAACACGGAATATCTCAGAAATGATCAATTTCGCGAAAAAAATGTAAGACCCAAATTGTGTGTTTTAACGTGATCTACATTTTTGAGTGGTTTTTGTCGATCTCTTACGGTTTACCAGTTATGCAAAATTCAGCAAAATTCATTCACAATAAAGAGGTCTTTAGAGGATATTCCCAGGAAACTCAATATATATATATATATATATATATATATATATATATATTATTTGCCATTTAAATATCTTTAATATACGGTATTTTAATCAAAATCGTTAGAGCCAATTTTGAGAAAATCAAAACTTTTGAATTTTTTTCCATGTAAAGGATAGTTTGGGGTGGGGGAATTTCCTCAAAATCTTCGTGTAGCATCCCTGGAAGATACTACAATTAAATATTAAGTTTGTTATTTTACCGACTTCTCGTTTTTGAGTTATCGTGTTCACAGACACACACACACACACACACACACACACACACACTTACGGACCTTTTCCCAAAAATGTTTTTTTGGATACACGGAACCCTAAAACTATTTCCGGTGAAATCTCGGTATCGAATTTTTGGGTGGAGTGCAATACCTTCTCTAAACATTATGTACATGTTTAGGTAAAGTAAAAATATGTCAAAGAATAAAAGAATTAATTGCAAAAGGATATCCATTTAATGCGGATAGGACAGCTAATTTTGCAGCTTCATTTTGGTAAGCGCTAATATGGCGAATTATTGGTAAATCAACATTTCACCATATTCGTACACATAGCCACTGCAATACGTCAGCAATAATTATGGGTTGGGTAGCTCAATAATAGGTAATAAAATGTGGCAGCTGTAACATTTCTCTATAATTATTCACTAAGACATACGAACAAAATAAATTAGAATAACAAACAACCTTTAATGCAAATTACGATTTACATATAATTATAGCAAATTACTTAATGGGCTAGGTGCACCGGAGGGATTATAAAAACGAAATACCTTGATTAATGCACACATACCTAGATGCTTGCGGTATTGGTTTACTACGACGGCAGACAGACATAATTATTGGTTATAAGTTCTGGCAGCTAACACCCACTTTTGCCTAATGCACACTTCCACTACGAGAATCGCAAACAAGGTTAGGTTTCCCGCCCAAAGCTATACGGCTTCTCTGAGAATGTCGATGATATCCTTCCGCGAGGTCACGTTAGGAATACACGCAACAGGTTCAGGAACTGCTGTGTAAGTTGGTCCCTTCAAATGGGCTTTTAAATATAACTGCAATCCTGTGACCTTAAAAACAATGTGCTACAATTAAAGTAACCTACTTGTAATTCATAGGCGGCAAGTTTTAGATATGAGAGCGGCGGGACTTTGTACTACAGCACCTTAATTGTTTTTCTCCGTACATCATTCAAAGGAAGAATTTATTGTTGACAGCTACATATATGCCATTCACATAGAAATATTAACATTAACGCAAGGACGTAAATGTATAAACTGAACACGATATTCTTTTGTCAGCTATATTGCCAACAAAACGTTAGTGTCAAAGAAAGATAACTTATCTAAGGGGAGTCGAAATGTCCCATCTTGCCAATGTTAAAGTTTGACCCATTATTTCGGCCACTATTTAAAATAGTGAGCTAAATTTTTCAAGGTACCTAAACTCAGCAATAACTTTACTTTTAATTGATGAAAAATAAAATATTTCTGTTCATTAGAACGAAAAGCATACTTCTTTTTAAATAAAGTTCTTAAAATTTAATTGAAAATTATCATTTTTTAATTTTTAAAAAATAACTAATCAATATACTCGTTAAGAAAGGCGTTACATGTAGTTTGGCTAGACTTGTAAGGAGAGCCTGTAGAAAATGGTGGGTATGAACAATTTGGTATGTGCTGCAACTTCTGAATTTACAAATGTAGAGTTCCAGATTGTTGTGTAGTGGGTTTTTAGTAACTGCTTTTCCCTGCTCAGCGGAATTTTATTGTATTCTACGGTGGTTTTTTAGCTAGCGACTGTTTTGGCCAAATAGTCAGTCGACTGAGGTGTTCTTTTGCAGATTTATTGTTTTCTTTCTGATGTCGACAGTTATTGATTGTTTGGTGTGTGTATTCGCTATTGCTGTGGAGTCTACTTTGACTGCATAGGATGACGTTCGTTGTTTTGTTGTGCTATCCAGTCTATTGCCATATTAAAACCGCTGAGTTTAAAGTGGCAATAGACTGAATGGCCATATTAATCCCTCTGAGTTTAGTATGTCATAGACTGAATGGCCATATTAATCCCTCTGAGTTTAGTATGTCAATAGACTGAATAGCCATATTAATCCCGCTGAGTTTAGTATGTCAATAGACTGAATGGCCATATTAATCCCTCTGAGTTTAGTATGTCAATAGACTGAATAGCCATATTAATCCCTCTGAGTTTAGTATGTCAATAGACTGAATGGCCATATTAATCCCTCTGAGTTTAGTATGTCAATAGACTGAATAGCCATATTAATCCCGCTGAGTTTAGTATGTCAATAGACTGAATAGCCATATTAATCCCGCTGAGTTTAGTATGTCAATAGACTGAATAGCCATACTAATCTCGCTGAGTTTAGTATGTCAATAGACTGAATAGCCATATTAATCCCGCTGAGTTTAAAATGACAATAGACTGGATAGCCACATTAATCCCGCTGAGTTTAATATGTCAATAGACTGAATAGCCATATTAATCCCGCTGAGTTTAATATGTCAATAGACTGGGTAGCCATATTAATCCCGCTGAGTTTAATATGTCAATAGACTGAATAGCCACATTAATCCCGCTGAGTTTAATATGTCAATAGACTGAATAGCCATATTAATCCCGCTGAGTTTAGTATGTCAATAGCCATATTAATCCCGCTGAGTTTAATATGTCAACAGACTGGGTAGCCATATTAATCCCGCTGAGTTTAATATGGCAACAGACTGGATAGCCTCATTAATCCCGCTGAGTTTAATATGTCAACAGACTGGGTAGCCATATTAATCCCGCTGAGTTTAATATGTCAACAGACTGGGTAGCCATATTAATCCCGCCGAGTTTAATATGTCAACAGACTGGGTAGCCATATTAATCCCGCCGAGTTTAATATGTCAACAGACTGGGTAGCCATATTAATCCCGCCGAGTTTAATATGGCAACAGACTGGGTAGCCACATTAATCCCGCTGAGTTTAATATGTCAACAGACTGGGTAGCCATATTAATCCCGCTGAGTTTAATATGGCATCATACTGGGTAGCCATATTAATCCCGCTGAGTTTAATATGTCAACAGACTGGGTAGCCATATTAATCCCGCTGAGTTTAATATGTCAATAGACTGGATAGCCATATTAATCCCGCTGAGTTTAATATGGCAACAGACTGGGTAGCGATATTAATCCCGCTGAGTTTAAAATGGCAACAGACTGGGTAGCCATATTAATCCCGCTGAGTTTAAAATGTCAATAGACTGGATAGCCATATTAATCCCGCTGAGTTTAAAATGGCAACAGACTGGGTAGCCATATTAATCCCGCTGAGTTTAAAATGTCAATAGACTGGATAGCCATAGTAATCCCGCTGAGTTTAATATGGCAATAGACTATGCAGTCAACGTAGACTCCATCACAGCACTTCTGGAAATAGTGGATAACACACCAGACAACCAATAGCTGTCGACATCAGAAAGAAAACAATAAATCTGCAAAAGCACACCTCAATCACCTGCCACTGGGTCAAAGGACACGCTGGACTATAAGGCAATGAAGGGCTGAATATTTAGACAAAACGGTCGTAAGCTATAAAAACCACCATAGAATACAATAAAGTTCCGCTGAGCAGGGGAATGCAGTTACTAAAAAAAATCACTACACAACAATCTGGAACTCTACACATATAAATTCAGAATTGCAGCCCATCCAAACTCTTCATACCCACCATTTTTCACAGACTCTACCTACAACTCCGGCCAAACTACATACTAACGCAGTTCTTAACGGATCATGGAAGTTTCCGATGCTACCTCCACAGAATTAATGAAGCTCCCTCACCACTTTGTGACTGTCCTGAGAAAGCAGTCCAAACGGAATGTACACCGTTTTCCAGATAAGGACCTGATATACTTCGAAGGCTCCCACTACACCAGATACTGAAATACCACATCAACACGGTCGACATTACCAGCTTCCTACAGTTCATCCTCGACGAACTCAAGAACTAATATGTTTGTCTACTCATATGTAAACAAACAGTAAATACCACGTGGTATACCTTGAGGTAAAATAGGAGTTGTATCTAGATACAACAAATAAAAACAATTTATATAATAAACACTTTTCGTTAAGATAAACTCTATTTAAATGCAAATGTGCGGTAAATATTTCATCCTTGTGCCAATTAGTTTCCGAGACAGTGGGGCATTTGTATAGTAAAGTTTACTTCTTCAGAAATTACTTTCAAACATAATTTAAAAAAATGTAACCGAACTTTCCAAACACAGCTTCGTAGTACTTCGAAATTCTCACATGAAGGAAATATAAGTGGGACGCCAATGCTGCGAATAGCTAAAGTAAAATCTTCCGATCACAAAAAAAAAAATAAATAAATAAATAAATCTGTACTCTAACACTAATATTTACAAAGTTATTGATGTTTTACCAAATGAGTGCACCAAAATGTTCTAAAAATCTACTACCCAGGATTATTTTCAACAATATTTTAAACTATTTACAATTAGCGTACTCTATGAAAGTTGCATCAAAATGAGCGGGAGATTCGAAATATCTATATGCAATTAAAACATGAAAATGGAAAAAAAAAAAAAAGAAAAAGAAAAAAAAAAGGTATGAAATATCGTTTCAACTCTCCTTAAGTGTGATTAAGAATGGCGGTGCAATGATGATTATCGACCACCAAGTAATGTATTTTATATATTATATTTTCAATACACAAAATAAAAGATAATTGATAAACTATAAAGTTTCGTACATCGTTGAAAAAAAATAGATTACTATTTATTATTATTATTAATAATATTTATAATAATAATAATATACTTTCACACATCGCAGGCGTCACCAAGTCGCTTTATTCTGTGCAGAAGCAAATAGTCTTTCTCCGTGCATTCAGCGGATAAACACGCGACATCAGGAATTGTTTCTCTTCCTCGCATGTAAGTTTTTAATGTCGGGAATAAAAGCTACGCAAGCCATTGACCTCCTACATTCATGATAACATTTTATTTATAGAAAGCGGCGGAATAAATGTTAAGTTAGTGGCAAAGTACTGCACTCAGAAAAATCAATTTGCAGCCATTAGGCAACTCATTCAAGTGAGTGAAACAGTTCCAAGAAGAAGAATGTTTCCTTCAAGATAATTACTAAGATGCCTGTTAATTATCCACTGCATAAATGTGAAAGTTTTTCTTTGCAAATTAATTCTCACAATTTAACAATAGAGTGAGGTTACAATGGCATTAATCAAGTTAAGGGCATCGTTATTTTATTATATTAATACTTTAATAATGATTTATTTTACTATTATTTATGTTAGTACTCCAATTATCACGAGTCAATTACCAATTCGTCTGGGAATGACATTCGGAAGGTCGTGGAATCAGTCCCCCCCCCCCCCGCAGAAAATTTTGATTTTCTCAAAAATGACTAACGATTTTGATTAAAATCTCTTGTATTTAAGATATTTACATGAAAAATAAAATTGTATATCTTGCATTTTCTGGGAATAGTCTCTGAAGACATGTTTATTCTGGGTGAATTTTGCGAAATTTTGCATAACTGGTAAACCATAAGAGAACAAACTTATTACACAAAAGATGTATATTATGATAAAACACACAGTTATTGTCATCTAATTTTTTTTTTCGTGGATGTGGCCGTTTTAGAGATTCCTTGTTATTGATTTTAGCTTTATAATATACTTAAACTTTTCTCATACGGGAACCTCCTGGTCACGCAAAGAAACGGATTTCAATCCCGTAGCAATCAAATTTTAAAACATTTGTTTGTCGGTTTAGTCTAGTATATTCCCTGTTTCCCTTCTACTTATAAAGTAAGTAATTAGACCGTTTCTGATAAATTAAATAGACAGCAGAATAAGCTTATTAACAATAATAATTTGTTACAGAGATGTAGAGAAAGTCATATGAATAGAGCACACCAGAATTTTATATAGATGACTTTAACAGAAATTTTGAATTAATTCGCTTATAACACTGTACCTATATCATTTTGGAACATATTTTAATATACCTTTATTTAAGTGCTGACAGAAGTTTTCATTCAAAGTATATAAATTTGGAGGCTGAATCCCTAGGAAATGTAAACATATTTAGGTAACGTAATAAATGCACTTTTTACTTTCTCTACCACGTATGCACAATGTACATAGTAGATAGAGAAGGTATCGTACTCCACCAAAAAACTCGATACCTGATTTCACCAGAAATGCGTGCTTTGAGGACCCCCGAATCCAAAACAAAATTTAGAAAAGTTCTGTGTGTGTATGTGTGTGCGCGCGCACGCGCGCGTGCGTGCACGCAAATCGGTAGACAAGGATAACTCAAAAACAAAAAGTCAGTTAAGTAGCAAATTTGGTATTTAAATTCAGCATCTTTCAAGGATGCGACACGAAGATTTTCAGGAAAATCCTTACACGGAACATTTTTTGAAAACTAACAATGTTGATTAAAATACCATATGTTTTAGATATTTTATTACAAACAAAATGTATATCTTGAGTTTTCTGGGAATAACTTCTCAAGACCTCTTCATTCTGGATGACTTTGTAGAACTGGTAAAGCGTAAGGGATAAACAAAACTTACCGTACAGAATTGTATATATGCATATATGTATATGTGTGTTTGGGTAGAGTTAACTGTTTCCAAGATATTCCTTAATTTTGGTTTGTTTTAAACTAATTAAATTGTTCTCAAACAGGAAGTTATCTTTTGTTTCATACTGGCCTTGGAAAGAGATACGAATTTCAATGACAAACGCAATTTGACAGCTTTTAAAATATTTCACTGTCGCCTTAGCCTAATATATTTCCTTACTTACCTTTTACTTATAACTATATAATAAAATTATTTCTATTATTGTTAATATTGATCAGCATGAAATAGAAAATTTTGTATTAATAGTTTGTTTGCAGAACGGATAGAGATGTGAGTGGAACATATCCGATTTTTTGTAACATAATGTGTTAAAATATGTTTTAAGTATAACACCTGGTTGGAGCAAGTCGAAAATCAGTAATGTGGTATATGCTATTGTCATTCATTTGCCCTAACACACTGAAACAGTCCGCCTGAGAGCAGCACTATTTTGTGAACTCTCGTGCCCATTTCTCTCTAGAGGGCATATTAACCGGAAGCTCGATCATACTTCAATGCATTCGTTACTGTTTTTCGAAAGAACTGGACTCAAACAAACGAGCGAATGTATCATATAAAACTCTAGTTTACAAGTGCTCGGGTCAAGCTCTTAGACCGAGGTTACAGTTCCGGAGTCTTGTCGGCACTCTGTATTCCCTTTTCTTCTATTTTCATGTTCCTAACATTGACGTTATTTTCTGTTTGACTACCATTTTTCTTTTTATTTTCTTTTTGTTTGCTTCACACACACACACACACACACACACACACACACACACACACATATATATATATATATATATATATATATATATATATATATATATATAGTTTACTTTCATACAAACTTCCATGCCCAAGGCGGGACTCGAATCCACGATCCCCTGCGCCACGAAGCACCAAAGTGAGCACTTTAACGAGCGCGGCCATGGGGACCGGCAGGATTTGGGCTAATTTAAAACATATTTGTCGGACGCGGGCTGTAAACAAAGCTGAAAACAAAGCTGTGTTACACTCACTAAATAGAACAATAAGCTTTTTAACAACAATTTGTTGCAGAGATCTATAGAAAGTCATGTGAATGGAACATATCTGATTTTTTTTTCCATTGCAATGACTGAACGATGGGCCGGAGCATTGTCGTGATGAAACAAGATTTTTTTTTTTTTTTTTTTTTTTTTTTTGTTGCCAAATGAGGTATTTTTCTTTTCATCTCATGACTCAAACGTTGCAGTAAGCTTGCGTAGTAGTCACCAGTGATACATTTATCCTTTTCCAAGTAATCAATGAACATAATTCCCTGTGCATCCCAGAAAACACTCGCCATAACCTTGTTTGCTGATAAAATTGGCTTTGCCTTTTTTTGGAGTTGGTTCACCTGACGTAATCCACTGTTTTGACTGTGATTTACATTCTTGAATGTAGTAATACATTCAAGTTTCATCCATGGTAATAAGCCGTCTCAAAAATTCACTGAGATTTTTACGGTAGAGTTCCACATTCTTAACAGAAACAGTTTTTCTTTGCAACTTTTGATCAGTTGTAAACAAATGCGGCACCCATCTTGCACAGACCTCGTGAAAGCCCAATACATTACTTAAAATATTACCTGCACGTTCTTTTGATATGTTTACAGCCTCGGCTATCATAAACAACTTTAATCTGCGATCTTCCAGCGCTAAACGATGATTTTTTTCAACGATCTCTGGAGTTGTCACTTCTACAGGGCGTCCAGAGCGACGCTCACCACTAGTGAATAAAGCGTATCGCTTTGGTGCTTCGTGGGCAGGGGATCGTGGGTTCGAGTCCCGCCTTGGGCATGGATGTTATATGTTTGTGCAATGTGTATATGTTTGTAAAAGAAACAGTAAAACCAGTAAACCAGTAATCAGTAAAACCTACGGGGGGAAATGTAAATAGGGATACAGTACCGTAGTCCTGATCAGACTCCGTTACTGTTTTTAAAAAAAAAAAAAAAAATAAATAAATAAATAAAAAGTGCCATTTTAAACTATGCAACCCACCTTTTAATCGTCGAATATGAAGGGGCACTTAATCGTTGATTTCTTTAGGCGTTAAGCCTTTCAAATGGAAGCATTTAATCACTGCTCGTTTTTCCAAATCCTCAATTTTCGTGAAAACTCTAAAGTTGTCTTGTTTAAAATGCTGTCATTTGAAAACTAAACAAGCTATTGACCTGTAACTATGAATACAAGCTAGTCTAGAGTTAAATTATACGATGCTACCGTCTAACTGGCCTAGTCGCGCCATATTTGTGTGAGGCCCGGGACTTATCAGCCGACCCTCGTAAATACGGAGCTAGAGAAGGTAAAAAGATTTCATCACATTCAAATAGCATTTTGTTTGCCATGTATGTGTAGGGTACTTCAAAAATCGCTTAAAACCATAAACCGTTATAACTCTTATAATATTTGTCACAGAAAAACAAAAAAGAAAAAAAAAATCACACTGGGCAAACATTGGGGTTTTATAAAACAACGGGCGGCTGTCCTCCGTTCTGTTGTTCAGCATACACCATACTTTCCGCTACTCCAAGCACAGCATTTTGCAGATGATGTCTTGGATTATTAGCAATTTGTTTCGAGATATAATCTTTCAGTTTCTTTCAGATTGTTGGATACGTGGGGAAAACTCGTTCTTTAAAGTAACCCCACAACCAAAGGTAGGTCAGATTGAGATTTGGAGACCGCGGTGGCAACTTTGTTGCAGCTTTACTTTGTTTTAGTTTTGCAGAATGGAACATGAGCCTGCTCTTAAATTGTTAAATCTTCTAAATTTTCTAAGATCTTGAGAAAAACTTTTGCTTCCATAATACACTGAATAGCTGTATTCTATCATTTAGTGATGATGATTTGTAACTTACGAATTGTTATTACAGTATGAATAAAATGAATGTTGTTTTATTCCACAAAACTATATTCACGAAACAGAACATTGAAACATAAAGAAAAAATCTAATGTGTTCCATTCACATGACTTTCTCTACATCTCTGTAACAAATTATTTTTGAAAGCTTATTCTGATGTCTCCTTCATGCTAATCGAAATAATTGCAGGAATGCTTTTTTGTATGTGGTAAGAAAATAAGGGAGTTCACTAAGTTAAAAGCATAGTCAAATCTTTTACAAACTGGTTGCTATGGGGATAAAATCCGCTTCTTTGCATTGCCAGGAGTTGACAAATTCCCGTATGTGAAGTATTTTAAAACTGAAACCAAATAATATTTCAAAAATGGTCAACTCTATGAAACAAAATTATATGACATAAATTGTGTGTTTCAACGAGATCTACATATTGATTTACTAGTTACGCCAAATCTAGCAAAATTCATCCAGAATAAAGAGGTCTTCAGAGGCTATTTCCAGAAACTTCAAGATATATATTATATTTTTCGTGTAAATATCTTTAATACAGAGTATTTTAAAAAAAAAATCGTTAGAACCATTTTTGAAAAAAATCAAAATTTTCGAACATTTTTCCATGATAGGGTAGTTTGGGGTGGGGGGATTTTCTTCAAAATCTTTGTGTCGCATCCTTGGAAGATACTAAACTTACCTAATAAGTTTGGTATTTTACTGACTTTTCGTTTTTGAGTTATCGTGTTCAAAGACACAAGGACACACTGATTTTGTAAGTTGACAAAAGAATGCAAACAGAAGGTAGCAAAAGTACCTTAAAATGTACATAATTATGTACAGAGCATAACGATTTATAAAACAAATCTTTCTTTTGTCAGACAAGCTATGTGCTATTATAACTATTATTGTTGTTGTTTGTTGTTGAGAGCAGCTGCAATTGTAATCATAACTTATGCACCTATTTCACATTTTCAGGGATGTCAGAATCTAAAATTTTGTATATACAAAATGTATACTCACAAGCCACCACTGGTTAATATACCTATTGTAGGTGTACGAGTGTAGAATGATTGCTTTAGTATTATGTCACTTATATATCTGGCATGAACAGATACATATTTTCATAGGTTTGGTAGTAATTTTAAAAAATAATGACAATTGTTATGGTATTAACACAGTAAAGTAACAAGTTTCCGTGGGTCAATACCATTGTAATCATGTTGTGACACTAACAGTATGAGATTTTAATTTGTAGCAATAAGCTTCAGATTTTTAGTAGTGAATATGAACAGACATATTGTCAATTAATTGATATGTAACACACTTTTGGCAAAGAATATGAACAACTCTCTTGGTATCTAACAAAATGTAAGCAAACTCAATAGTTGAAATAATTTACAGAATAGCTGAAACACAAATCACTGTATGCCACTTTTTATAAATAAACAAGATTCCTCCCAGACAAGCATAATTGTAGGAATCAATGGTCTGCATGTTGAATTGCTTTCTGTTCTCGACATTATGAACGGATACACAGATGAGAAACCCATCATTGCTGTCAGAAATCCATCTTTGTTATCATGTGTTTACCCACTGCTTGCTCTAGCACAAAATTAAACGAGTTGGTCACACCTGCTTTAGTATATAATGTCTCTCAGGCACAATGCACTATATATCTGCTAGATATTAATCTATACTAACCAGGGTGCTAATGCGGAACCCATACTTCTCACTATCTCCTTTGCTTTGCATTCTTAGTTCTGTTAACAGCCTGAGGAGATGATTACTTTGTCTCAGGCTTCGTAGCTTAACCAACTATTAGACTAATTATTTATTGTCAATTAATTGTTTCTTCCCCTTTAGCTATATGCACAAAAGGAGCTGGAAAGTTAGAGCCAAACTGAAGGGACTTAAAGTATTTATAACATTCTAAGTTACCTTTGGAGTATATCATCTCATAATAATTTGAGATCTCATTGTGGTTTACCAGGAAAAATGCAAGTCAGTTGGGGAATTTAATCCTGTGTCACATGTTCCCATGGTAGTTCAGTCATTAGAACAACTGGATGGAAGCCAGAAGATCTATGATTTAAATCTTGACAATGGCATTGAATTTTTCAGTCTGGCAATACATTTCCAGCCTTTAAGGATGATCATCACTGAAGATAAGGACCGTCCCCACAATAAAAAGAAAGGCAGTAGTGAGTAGGTCAGTGAGTAAGGGAGTCGAGTTGTCTATGCAACATAAAGTGTTGTTCTCCGAGTTGTGAGTGTTGTTTGACATGCAATTCCTGATGTCCAGTGTTTAGTACTCCAGCAAGTAAAGTGGAAAGAAGAAGAGGCTGTTTCTCCTATGATTAATTCAACCGCTAGTTGCAAAACAAAGTGAAATGACAGTTTAAACAGACTAACTCTCAATAATAACGTGAAGTAGCATTGAAAAATTGGACAAATGCTATGCTATGCTATGCTTTAAGAAACAGTCAGTATGTTGTATACACTAAATAATAGAAGCATATTTCTGATTTGTCACTGATGCATGCTAAGTGAGTAGGATTATTTGGCCATGCTCATTTCTGGAAAGTGAGAGTCAAATATAACATAACAGGTTTATGTTGACTGAGCTTGGCTTAATTGTCTACTATCTAAAATCCTGTAGTTATACTTTCTAACTAGACACATCTGGTAGAATAAAAATGTTATACGTACTGGTTTGTTTCTTCCGACTGCATCAGTAGGCACCTACCTCTCAAAATCACTCCTCTGATATCTCTGTTATGAGTATGCAGAAAGTTTGTTAAGAAACTAATTATGATGGGTTCACTCCAGATTTAGGTACAACATTGGCTTAGGTGTGTGTAATAAAAGTGAGATACTATTAAGCATGGTATTGAAAAGGATTTTATTTTAAACTTGCATGTTTTTCTGTGTGTTTTACCAAATTGTTTACATAGGTATTTATTCCATTAAAATAATCTGTACATTTGTTCTGTAAAAGAACAGAAGTGAATTTTCATCTCTAAATAATAATAATAATTTAATAAATATAGAGCATTACAATTATCAAGGTTTTGAAATATTCCAAACCTTCTTGAACTTTTCTCAATAAATAATTTTGTTTATCACTTGGTTCCTTTTTTCTTAGCTTTGTGTGTTTTGCTGAAGATGATTTCAAAGCAAAACTGATATCTGGACCATAAATTTACATGAAAGTAGTTCTAATGTAAACCAGATTCCTTCATATTTGTCAGGCTTTTTCATCTGTGACTCCATATCACAGAAAACAAATCAAAGATTACACCAAGGTGTATGATGAATCCATCCAGTCCTGGGGACAATACTCCTCGTTTTAAAACAGCAGTTTTCACAGATTGAGGATGCTTGAGTGGTCACCAATTCCATGACCTTTCACCAATGCATTTTATTATGTGAGGAGATTCAGGTTCAGTTGTCTATAAGAAACAAAGAAAGCGAAACAATACATAAATACATATTCTATGAACAGCTGCAGGATCTAAAGAAGGTATAGGGGTCATGGGCATATTCTGTGGGCTAGCTGTAAAGAGCATATAAATTGTGAAAAAAGAATTTCTGTTAAATTTATAAATAACAAAGAATTTATTCCTAATCTAGCCTATTGTTACAGCATAAATGGGCTCCTTACAATAAAACTCAAGTCTTCTCAGGAGGGAGTAGCATGACTAATCGACATGATATAATGGACATATAAGTAGGAAGAGATGAGAAGGGGGAAAGCTGTGACAACAAACCTCTCAAATCTTCTCTCCCGCCAATGTAAAGCCTTGCCACAAGTCTTAAAGTCAACCTACATTAATCAATATGTGTTGTATAGCCAATCATAAGACATAATGAACACTTTTATAGGCAAGGTTTTAGAATCACTATTTACTACATGTATCCCACTGTAATGGGTTTGTTTCTGTACAATAAATTACCAGAATTTATAAAGCAACATAGTGGAACTCGTACATTTAAACTTAAATCATATTTAACAAGTAAGGCTCTATAATATGGTTTAGATGAATTGGTTATAGAATAGCAATAAACTTGTAAATATTTTAAGTGTAAATAGTAAATTATTGTTAGTAACTTTGACAATGTTAGAAACTAGGTATGCAGTCTATTAACAATAAATGTAATTGTCATCATCATCATTAATTATTGGTGTTGGTAGTGGTGGTGGCAGTGGTGGTAGTGCTATGAATTTCATTGAAATTATTTACACTTTTAAAGGTAACTAACTTTCATTAAACCTGAACAAAAATGCATACATAATCTATTAAGCAGAAAAAAATATTTCCCTCACTTGGGATGCTGCATAATAAAGAATTTGTTACAGAGAGAACATTTTTTCTACTAGTTGTTCCCATATGAAGATAGAACAGGCATACAAACAGGTGCATTGTCATGAAATTGGGCTGAACACAACTTTGTGTTTCTTGTAAGGGATATTTATTTCTTTATTAGTGCCTCCTATGTCACCAAAATGTCCGGCAATCCATTAGAGATCAAGCTCTGAAATAGTGTACAATCTGGCACACTATTTGAAAAAATCTGATGTGTTCCATTCACTTGATTTTTTCTAGTTGTTTCACAAACAAACTTTCCTTACAAAATATTATTCTTTTATCTAAGTCATGCTACTCAAGATAAGCATTGACAGAATTGGTCTTATTACTTGCTTCTTTGTAAGTAGGAGGGAAATAAGGGAATACACCAGGCTAAGATAGTCAAATCCTGTAAAAGCTGGTCGCTAAGTGAAACAATTGGAATTCAGTTCTCTTTGCTGCTGGGTAAAGAAAAGAGAGACGAAAAGAAAGAAGTCTCCTGTTTGGTAAAAGATTTAGTAGTTTAAAACTGAAACCAATAACTAGGCATATCTCCATATGGTTAACTCTACAATTAAAAAAAATTGTGTGTTTTATGAGATCTACATTTTTGTGCAGTAAGTTTTTGTCTATTTCTAATGGTTTACCAGTTATACCAAAGTTATACAGAAGTCATCCAGAATGAAGAGATCTTCAGAGGCTACTTCCATAAAATTTAAGTTATAAATTTTGTTTGTCATGGAACCATCATAAATATATGACATTTTAATAAAAATTGTTAGAGCCATTTTTGAAAAAATGTTGAATATAAAGTTGGGAATGAAGGGATTTTCTTTAAAATCTTTGTGTCACATCTTTGGAAGATACTGAATTTAAATACCAAGTTTGGTATTTAACCACCTTTTTACAAGGTATTATGCACATGCCCCTGTGCTCCTCAAGGTGCTGTTCCCCATGGCCACGCATACTAAAGTGCCTTGCTTTGGTGCTTCATGGCGCAGGGCATTGTGCGTTTGAGTTCTGCCTTGGGCATGAGTGTTTGTATGTTTGTAAATATATGTATATGTATGTGTATTTTAAGCGAAAAGGAAATGTTAGGGGGGAGAAAAAAAAAAAATAGGAATACAGCGCTGGAGTCCTGACAAACCTCTGAAACTGTATTTCTTTTTTTTACTGTGAGGTATTAAATAAACTTTTCTGCTGCCTTGTTTATTGTTTTATCATAAAAAATGTATGTGGAACAACAATGATTACAGTGACCTGAACAATATTTGGAGGAATTCCCATTTTTGTTAAGAAAATGATATAACAATGAATAAATTTCCTTTGTATTTGAGTAAGGAGTAATTGTTGACACCTTGAAAGCCTGAAACATACCCCTGATCTTAAATAGGACCTCTTCTTTTATAGAGAAAATGGCTGTCAGAAGCATGGAAGATATGCCATATGTTCATTAGGTGCATTAGCACCTGTTTTGCCTACCTAAAGTAAGGATACAAATATACTAGACTGGCAATTTCATAGATCCTTAGGCTGCTACCTGGAGCATGTATTGTAGTTGCAGAGATCCCTCGGCTATGCCCTGTTGTCACTGTACATCTGCAGCCAGCTTCTAATAAACATCCCTCAACTACTTTATGGCTTAGAGTCCAGAATGCTGGCAGTGCTGTTGCCCCACAGTATTTGTTAATCATATGTTGGCAGGTCAATTTCAGATGGTATACATGCCACCTGCCATGAAAGTATGTCTGCCAAAATTGTGGACAAGTATGAGAGATTATCCTAATATTTATAGACTCCGTAAATATCTTATTTACTCAATCATGTTACATGTGAAAAAAAAAAATCTATGTCTATTCAAAAAGGAACAAGGATAACATTTGCTCTTGGTGGACAATTTCTCATGGAGATAAATAAATATATATAGATAAAATTTTTATTTATTAATTAGCTTTTTAATTTCCCATAAGGAATTTTGAAGTAGAGCCTACATATATAAAGTGTGCCAGAATTTGACCGTATAAATTGCCAAGATTATAGAGAGGTCCTAGATAAACAGTTTGAAGTAGGAAAACTATTGTCCCTTATGGCAAATGGCCCTATGGTATATTTCTGGATCACACATCAATGACCAAAAATTAAAAGAATGTGGATGTTTGAGTCTTGTTTTCATTCAGAATTCCCCATCTATATGCCAGTAATTTGCTTAGATTACGTTTCTGAAACCAAAATGATAAACCCTCCAGTACAAATTACTTTCAACATTGAACTTCAATACTTACTTTCTATATTCAGCATTCAATATTAAATGCAGTAATTGTCACGAAAACTGCACAAATGAATGCAATAAAACATTAGGTTTATTGAAAACATTCATGTAAAATGTGCTTTTAAAAATCTGGACTATTGCCAGGAATTGAAAGGTGGCACTTGGGTTTTATCTGTTTGTTTTAACCACTTGAGCTACTGTGGGAACCATGAATCGCTAAACTTTGTGTTCATATTGTAAAAGTATACACATTATGTGTAAGAAAATAAATTGCTTCAACAAAGTGCAATATGGAGAGCACACAAACTAATATCCTAACATAATCTAAGCTGTAAACTTCAAGGCCCATGTACTTTTTGCTGCCATGTGGCACCATTGTGCATGCTTAAGAGCCTTGCTTACCACATTTCTGTTGAATCAGACAAACAATTACTACCTAAACTTCAGCTTCTTGTGGTGGGGTTCACAATAATCCTAGAATTTTTGACAGGATGCTAGGTTCATTTCTTCATAGGTGCAATCTCTGCAGGGATGTTGCAGGTTGTCTCATCGAAAAGTTCCTCTGGTGACCTGTTGTATTTTGTGCTTTGAATATTGTATTATTTCTCAAAGTCTCTTTCTATTTGCCTTTCATGTGGAGATGAAAAGCTTAGAATTCACTTTCTTGATTAGTACATAGTTCTTAATTTATTTTATGAAGGTACTTGTTTTACTACAGAGATAGTTGATCTTTTTATTTCATTTGAAGTTAATTTGGCACAATGATAATATTGTTTTGGTAATTTTGAACTCTGTCTACAATTGTAATGCACAGAACACTGTATTTTAGAAACTCCTTAGTGGGGGATGGAGAAGTGTACCCCTTCAGGTGTTAAATGCAAAAAAATTGTTATTGAAATATTCTCCATTGCACCTTCGAGCAACGTAGTATCTAAATATTTATCTTACATTACTTTTATTTTATTTGTCACTGCAAATAAATCATATTGAGTAATGAAGAAAAATATTATATGCTCATTATAAAGTGCAAAAAAGAATACAACATAAAAATAAATGTATCTATGGAGGCTGGAACCCTCAACTCCCTTGGCAGTTTCACCCGATGTCCACACGCTATCTATAGTGCTTAATAAATCTATGCTCTCAAATTCCAGGTGCTCACATCATGGTCCACTGCGGTTTGATCAGTGGTGTGCTAACCCTTAGTACATTTTATGCTGTAGCAAGGAATTCAGAACCCATAGCCCATAGATTCTCTATCTTAAACAGTTTATTCTGGACCCCTCTACAATCCTGTCAATTTATGTGATCAAACTCTGGGACTCTGTGTGCATGTGCATGTGCATGTGTGGGGGTGGGTGTGGGGATGTGTGTGGCGGTGGGTGGGTGTATGCATGCATGGGGGTGGGGGTGTGTGAGTGCGTGTACATGCGTGTGTGCATGTGTGTACGTACGTGTGTGTGTGCATGTGTGCGTGCTTTTTTGTTGTTTTTTTATCAGCTAAATCCCCAACCAACAAGCCAAGAGCAACTACTCTGTTACTAGAATGGATTTATATGATAATAAATCAAATAATACTTAACTAAAGTGACTGAGCTATTTACTCCTCCACGTTGATTAGCAGACTTTGCTTGTGTTCTTGATGTTTCCAGAAACTTAATAGAATAAATAAATGAACAGATTCATAATATATTGGAACTAATGCATCTAGATAGCAGAGCAAAGACATTTGTTAAAACCATTTATTACATTGTTTACAGCTGTTACCCTAGCAACAACATGACAATAACCAAAATTTAAACAAAATAATATTTTGTGTTTTCTCTAACAATATATGCACAAATTGTTAAATTCTTAGAACTCTTCCATTAAAAAAAAACACTTTATATTTTAGCCATTTATTCAGAAAAGTTTTGATTTTATGAATGGGTGGGTAGTGCAATAATAAGCTCTGGAAGTTTGCTGCATGTACTTAATTTTAAACATGAATGTTTTGTATAACCCTGAAAAAGGTAAATCTGTGACTGAATTATTTTGTATTTTATAACTGTATAATGCCTGTTGATCAATTTTTTGTATGCTTTCTCTTAGAAAATGATAAATGTAAAACCTAATAATTTTCAGTTTTCAAAAAAATAGTCTGCGAGAATGATTATGATCTAACTTAACAAAACATCTAATAGTCTTCTCTTGCTACTTAAAGATACTTACTGCCAGGCAAGTTTGGGGGTTTAAGGGTGGCAAAATCTTGTAACATGAGCAAAATATTTAAAAATAATACGGAATTATAAAGCATGTTTAATGACTTTCTGTAAAGTTTCTGTTATGAAATTCATGATAAATGAAGCAGCAGAAGTACAACAATAAACATCGCATTCATAAACAAATGCTTCAAGCCACTATAGCTTCATCCCTTTCTCCTGGGTGTTTTTATCAAGATGAATGACTTTGTATAAGCAATTGTATGTTGCTTCAAGGGTGCATTAAAAATATTTTACTCCTTCATTTCAGCCCTCAAATCAAATAAATTTAAGACAATCTAACAGTTTATGGACAAGGCCCTTCCTCCCATAAACAGAATTTTAGCCCAAAATTCAAACTTCTAATAACAAATCAAAAAATTGGTTTGTTAGCAATACTTTTAGTTTATTTTTGTACTCATAGATTCCATTTTTTTTATTCTTCATAAAATTGAAATCTATGAGTATAAAAATATACTGTAAGTATATATATTAATTTGAGAAAATTTAACAGATTATGGGCCCAGGTGTGTTTTAAACTATGAAGTGATCCAGGTTTCATGAGGGACAAATCCCTATGGAGCGATGCCCAAATGGATGCCGTTGCCACAATCCTGAACTACTAAATCTCTGTGAGTGACAGTTACCTAGAAGATATTTCTAAGACTAAACAGCAAGGGAAGCATGGCATATTCTAGCAAGAATCCATAAGCCAGCTAATCCTTTAAGTACAGGATTACACCTTAAAGCCCCTGGCTAGATTAAAGAAAGATGAGACCAGTATCCATAATTATATTGGAAATGTAAAGAATTATGCTGCAAAGCTGAAAAATGAAAGGTTGGAAATTCCTTAAGAATTTCTAGTAATGCTGGTGTTGGCTGAGTTGTCAGATCATTTTGGGTGTTGTGTGAGGTCAGTAGGATGTCCAATGAATTAACTGTGGAACAAATAAAGTCTGATATGCTGAGGAAGTCTGAAAGATTAGGTTCAAGAAAATTGTGGCAAAAAGAGAACATGGAGGAATTCCTTAGTTGTCAATTCATTTAACAAAAGCACAGGTTGGAAAAAGATGCAAAAAGGGCAATAGTCAAACACAGGATGATTAAAGGATGTGAACAGAGAAGAAAACAAAGGGCAAAAGAGATATGAAGACTCTAAAGTATTTTTGCCAGTGGCGGAGAGAGTCACATCTCGAAGAAGTCTGGAGAAGAGAGATAATGAAGAATACAGCAGCAAGGTTGAAATTTGCAGACTTAGTGTAACAGTTGGAACCGAAGATCCTATTGTGTTGTGCATTGTCACTGCATGAGGCAAGACGTACCTGGTTAGCAA
Organism: Hymenopus coronatus; assembly: GCA_030762935.1. Lineage (NCBI taxonomy): Eukaryota > Metazoa > Arthropoda > Insecta > Mantodea > Hymenopodidae > Hymenopus > Hymenopus coronatus. The sequence goes on from CM060885.1 coordinate 50,222,206, forward strand.
ACCAACGAGAGTTCAAAAATATAAAGAACATTTTGGAATGGTTGAGGTGGGAACTGGGAAGAGAGTGTTGTCAGTTGAGGTAAAATCAACTTGCTGCAGAAGTTTGAGGCAGAAAGATAGTGCTGACACAGTTACATGTGCTGGAGATCAATGTAAATTTGCTGCCAGTCAGGAGGGCTGAGGATGGAAGATAAACTTCAAGAATGGCAAGGGCATGGTTACCGATAATGGTGTCCATTTCTGCATGTGATCATAAACATGGAATCTCTGAGTGGAGATGAAGAATACCTAGACAATTAGGTGAATTACTTGAGGGAGGAAGGGATGCTTATCAACTGAAGGTGCTGGGGACCCTGCAGCAGAACATGGTCACAGAGCATCTAAACCCTTATGAGGTCCCTACTAGCCCAGTTGGGTTGCTGAAGTGGTGCTGGGCTGAAGCAGTTAGTACAGCATGCTACCAAAGGAACAGATGTCCCAAGGCACCTCTTCAATAAACAATTCTCATCAGGTGAAAGCTAGAAGATGAAGAATTTCAAGTCTAGCAATGGCAGACACATGAGAAAGTACCAAACTTGGCTCATCATCAGAAAAGTGTGTGTTCCATATGTTCCTGTGATAACAGACTTACAGACTATGGAATTTAAAAGGGCAGAAGATTGTAATATCCAGGAACTTTTGCTGTTTTGAGAATGTCTTTTTATTCAAGGAAAGGGTACCATGTCCACAAGAAAAGATAGGTTTCCAATGGATTCAAATGGCAAAGAGGTGCACCAAATGAGAGTTGATTATTTTGGAAAGTGATGGCAAAGTAATATTCATGGGTAGCCAAAGACAGAGGCCGTTGCTCCAGAGGTAGGTCTGTTTGTACTCCTGGAAGAATCTTTCAAAAAAGACTGAGAGGGAAGACACTCCCAAATGTGCAGAGCCTGTAGAAGAATAGATAAGTTAGCTGAGAAGAAATGAAACTTGGGAGCTGGAGAAACGCCTGGAGGAAAGGAAAGTGATTGACTCAGGTGTAGTTCCAACTGAATAGAAACATGTGAAGAAGTGACAAAATACAAGGTACACCTCATGGCAGGTATCTGGAGTGGACTATTAGGTACAATAAATTATTACTATTGTCTTTATTGTTGTTTTTTCATCATCATAATCATCATCAAAATCTGTTACTGGAAAAAAGTCTGACAACCAAGTTTTCTGAATTAGCAGTTTGGTTGCTATTAGTGAAAACTGTGGTTCTGATTTACAGTAGTATGTATTTATTGTTTCCAAAAAAAACCTTAATACATTAGTAGTGTTGCATCAGTGGGTTTTGTGAAATTGTTTCTATATGAATCTTAGGGTACAACATTTATACTATTACTTAATTACAACCTTTTACTTCATTTCTGTTAGTGATGTCATATGTGGTTTATAACTGACTACTTAGCAGTCTTCTCAACTTCAGAATTTACAGCTTCTTATTTAGTTTCAATTCTGACATTGCTAAGGAGGTATACTTTGTATTCTAGAACCCTTGAAATTTACAGTAATACTCTTATCGCAACAAATAATAAAATACTCAAAATGCATCAAGATTTCAGAACTCTTTATAAAGTATGCTAATAATTCGCAAGAGACAATAAAACTTGATACCTCACAAATTTATTTGCAGCAACTCTAAATTTTCTTTCAATAAGAATACTTATAATTAAACCTTCATTTAATATTGATTTAATTTTAAAATTAAAAGTATATTTAAAATTTTGGTACATATGCATACTTACTTTAGAATTTTGCTGTTGATCCCCTTTGCAAGTTTAAAATCTCTGAAGAAGTGAATGGTATTTAATCCTAACAGATGGTCAAAAGTCCACATCCAGTGTAAAAGTGGTAGTCTGTCTGATTAGAAGGTTTGGGTTCAAAGCCCGACTGAGACGAGTTGCCTGGTTATAGATTTTCTGAAGTTCTCCATTATCCTGAAAAGAAGAGATGGCTCAATGACACCCCCATTCTTCAAAAATTTTGAAAGGACCTAGAAGTCAACTGGATGTTAAAAAAGGAAAATTGGAAGAAAAACAGAAAAGCATGTGAGGTGCTGCTCTAATTCCGTACATTGCAAATAAAGACCAGGATTTACATGTTTTCAAATGCCTTGCAGTGTACATGTTTATGCAGTTTTTAAAATGTTTAAATTTTTATTTATATAATATTTCATTTTCTTTTTATCCATGAACTGAAATTATATTCTAAAATAGTGGAAGCCTAATTGAGAAGAGTATGATTATTTGTCAGAAAAGCAATGTTTTTTCATAATCGTACTGCTCAAAACACAATTAGCTAAAATCATGATACATAAGTATTACATAAGATATGCAATTTTCTTTCAAACCTAGCACTCCCTAAATATGTTATAACCAAACTACAACTCCTTCATATAATATCATTCATGTGCACAATTTTATATGGAAAAACTCAACACAACTGCTTTTATATTCCACAGTTAGGCTTACATTTTCATGCAGTTCTGAGCATTCTATCCAAACACTTTCTTTTTAATATAAAAACTGCCCAGCACATGTTACAAAGCTATCACATTTGAAACAAATCAAAGTAAACCTTTAGATTTTGTTGCATGAACTTCATAATTAAATAATTAATTAGGGAATGTCAGGTTAGCAGCATGTGGGGCAGCCTGTAATATAGAGATGCCAACAAATGAGACTTCCCATTTATTTTCTCACTATAAAATGTTTTACTACTGTAAGATGTTGCAATTAAATTTATGCTACATTAAGAAAAAAGGAGTTGAAACTTCAAAATATTGCCTCAGACAGTCCACAAAAAGTTGTTTGAGTTTAGTTCTTATTATTTCCTGTGGGGGAACAAATACAAATGGATGCTCTTTTATTTTATGGTTCATAGGGCCCTATTGTATTTGGACAAAAAATATTACTTAATTTTGGTCAGAGGCCACTTCTTGAGTTTTTACGTGCTGACACATGAACACTGGTTTTATTTCCCTTCTGAGGAAAGTCATTCTAAAGACTTTCATGCCCTGAATAAAATCTATTGCTCTCAGCCGTTATTGAACCTATGACCTCAGGAACCGATGCTAGAAAGATGTTTTTATATCTAAATGAAAACATGCAAAACAATGGTTGAAGGAGGTGAGGTATTCGCTTATCATGCAGCATTACTAGGGTCGGCTGATAAATTCCAGGCCTCTCAATGAAAACAGCATTTAAAAACATTTTTTTGCTTTATTTCTGAACATAATTTCCAGAAAGACTAATATGTTTGTCATATCGGTGTTCTAATTGAATTAAACCATCTCTGTAGTGTGATTTATCAAGGGCCTCAAAATATCTGTCTACCGCATCAATGACTTGCTCATTGCTGTAAAATCATCCTCCAAACATTTTTTTGAGGTTTGCGAACAGGTGGTTGTTACTGGGTGCTAGATCTGGCAAATAGGGTGGATGTTCAAGTAATTCAAACTTTAATTCACACATTTTTCCCATTGCAATGACTGAATGATGGGCTGGAGCTTTGTCGTGATTAAACATGATTTTTTTGCCTTACGAGGTCTTTTTCTTTTCACCTCATCACTCAAACATTGCTGTAAGCTTACATAGTAATCACCAGTGATACTTTTACCCTTTCCCAAGTAATCAATAAAAATAATTCCCTGTGCATCCCAGAAAACACTTGCCATAACCTTGTTAGCTGACCAAATTGACTTCGCCTGTTTTGGAATTGGTTCACCTGGCACAATCCACTGTTTTGACTGTGATTTACTTCTTGGAGTGTAGTGATGTATCCAAATTTCATCCATGGCAATAAGCTCTCTCAAAAATTCACTGGATTTTACGGTAGAGCTCCACATTCCTAACAGAAACAGTTTTTCTTTGCAACTTTTGATCAGGTGTCAACAAATGCTGCACCCATCTTGCACAGACCTTACGAAAGCCCAAAACATTACTTAAAATATTACCTAAACATTCTTTTGATATGGTTACAGCCTCTGGTATCTCAAACAACTTTAATCTGCAGTCTTCCAGTAGTAAACAATGAATTTTTTCAATGATCTCTGGAGTTGTCACTTCTACAGGGCGTCCAGAGCGAGGCTCATCACTAGTGCTCGTAGGTCTCATTTTAAACTCTCATTTTAAATCATTGAATATGAAGGGGCAGAGTCTTTCAATGTACTGTCCATTTCCTTCTTGGCTTCTTTAGGCATTAAGTCTTTCAAATGGAAGTATTTAATCACTGCTCGTTTTTCCAATTCCTCCATTTTTATGAAAACTCTGAAGTTGTCTTTTTAAAATGCTGTCATTTGAGAACTAAGCAAGCTATTGACCTGTAACTTTGAATACAAACTAGTCTAGAGTTAAACTATATGATTCTACTAACTGGCCTAGTGAGGCCCAGGCCTTATCAGCCGACCCTTGTAATTGAGTTTTGAATAAAACTGATTTAGCTGACATACTAAATCACATTTCTATATTAGTCTAGGTGGGTAACTACTCTGGTGACCAAAAGAGCTTAAGATGAGAGATAATACAGAACATGGAAATATATGTTCTCTCCTTCTATCTGTTAGTTTGTATTTATCCAAGCCAAACTCAGGTCAAGAGCTTAGCCTCAGGTATACTGCATACCTAATTTCCATAAATATTTTGTTTCACCAATGTACAACAGTGATATTGAATGAAACATGAGTAAGTTTAGAACTATTTGTAAGCAGACAGTCACAGTACTAATAACAGTAAAGTAGAGTTTTAAACACAGAGCAAAACTTTTTCATGCAGTGGCAAGTCACACAATACAACAAATTTAAAGAAGCTTATTACATTCAGACACTAAATAAAGTTTGCAGAACTTCTATTGAAAAATAAATGTGAGAATTCTCTGCCATTGTCAGAATATGCTGCTGATATTTCTGAAAATGATGAGACAAGTAGCTGATGTTCAAAGCTAATGAAGATATGTAATTTCAACGTTAGTAACATCAAATAAAATAGAGCAGATACTGACCAAATTTGGCTGCATCCAATTGTACAAGGAAATTACTAATAAGAACTAATTTGATTAACAAACTATTCTTTACAGGTTTTCATAAAGTGAATATCAAGAATCAGTGTACAATAATCAATATTGTTATCAAGAAATGGAGTATTATACCATCAGTTTGATATTTCTAACGTATTTTGAGTGATTGTAGTATAATGCACATAATGCAAAGTTTTCAGAGGAGTGATACGGCCAGGAAGTATTTAAACAAAATATTTATTGATTAGTTATTGTGTGGTAATGTATAAATAATGTATTGACTATTCAATGAAGCCATTACATGGTTACTAGAATTTCCTATTGTGAGTTATTTGGTTTCCTGAATGTGAGCTAACTTAAGGCTGGTTCAATATTAATCAAGAATGGAAACAGGAATGGCAGCAACATAACATTCAGCATTTTGATTCACAGTACACTAGAAATGAGAACTAGGTATGTGACAAACACTTAATTTGAGCAACCATTATAACTGTCACCATTATAGGGTGTTAATGATAACATGTAACAATTATCAGTAATAACTAAGTTATTTTAATTACCTATAACTAACTTTTTATAATATATTTTTTTGTAGCTACCTTCTTTAACACAGATGATAAATGAAATAGTGTTCTTTAAAATGGTACATCATATTGGATGAGAAATGAAATAGTGCTGACATGATAGATCATAATAGGATGATAAATGAAATAGTGAAATGATGCTGATATGAGCCCAGAGTCATGGAGCTAAAAGTTACTTGACATTTGTCTTCTCAAGATAAGGGAAACCCCTAAAAAACTTATCCAGTTAATGCACCCTAAGCAAGATTCAAGCTTGAATGTGAGGCAGACATGCTATCTCCATACTACAGAGGTGGGCTTATAATCACTTTCTTTATTTGCCTTCAAAGATGGCTGGCTGTTCTTCTTATTGCCAATAATCCTTATTGACTCTACCTTCTTTTGTTTTGCCTAGTAATTAATTGCTGCTATGCTCATGTTTCTTAATATATTTATTTTCATGTCTATGACCATTAATGGTTACATAAAGCCTATACCACTATTGATGAAATTATTTGCTTTCATAGTTATGATGTTCATAATTACACACTAGTAACAGTTAGCTTTGCTAAATTTCAATGCTGACACAGATTTACTTTGTTATTTGATGTAATCTAAAAGAAGTTTGTACAGAGTTTTCATATTGATAGGGACGTCTTCCTTCAAAGAGTAACCATCAATGTCCTATATTTGCATTGTTTTCCATATTTACTCCTGCACTGTAACAAACAGCTGTGCCTATTTATTTTATTTATATTTCTCACATTTATGTTTTTTTATTTAATTGATATTATTATTGAACAACTTTTATGTTATTGCACAAAAGTTTTATATGAAAGATGGCTGGGTTTAAAAATAAAACTGCTACAGAAGTGTATTCCGAGAACTTTTTAAATTTTCATACATAGTAAATGAACCATGGGTAGAGTGACATGCATGCCATATTTGGATTATGAATCCTATTGTCCTGTTGTGAGCTGTTAATATTTATAATGTTTCTAAATGAATATTTTAGATAAAATAGTCTCATGTTTTATCACTTTAGTCTTCAATTACATATGGTAATATAAAAAAAAATAATAAAATAAAACATAAATAAAGTAATACATTAGAATTATAGTTAAATGCAAGGGTGATTCAAATATAAATGTTAATTGTTTCATAACAAGTGGTTCCAAGATTAGTTATATTAAAATTTTTAAACAATGAAGGGGTTAAACCATCAGAGATTTTAACTCGTTTACAAACCAGTTTGGGGACGCTATACTATCCCAGAATAGATGGTTTACTTAGCAGGTAATTTGAGAGCGCAGAGGGTTTATGGAAAAAGAAACTCATGTGCAGTGCCCAAGGTCAAGTCTTACAGTTGACAACACCTGTGCTATTCTTGCAAACAGTGTTTTTTGATTACAGAGGAGTTTTTACTGGTTGATTTTCTTCACAATCGATGAACGGTGAATGCGGCTTACTATTGCCGATTTTTAAGATCTGTAAAAGCTTCCTACCAAAACAAAAGACGTAATACCATCAGAGATGTCATCCTTTTCCAAGACAATGCAGGAAATGGACATTGTGGCAGACATGCGCCAGAAAATACTTGAACACCCTCCTATAGTCTGGACATAACTGTGGCTTACCTGTTTTATGTCGGTGATGACGATGGTAGCAGCTTCGAATATGACAGTACTCCCAGGAATATGGCCTTTTATATGGATTACAGGTGTTATTTCCATTGATGCACTTAACTGTCCTCCTCCTCACACCTTGACCGCAAGTAACCGAACATGGCCCCCAAGCACTGATAGTCCATTCTGTTATTCCGCGAAAGCCAATGCCATTTTGTAGAGATGCATTATTTGCTCCCCTAAACTGGAGTACAGTAACTTCATGACTTTTATCTGTAGTGGCTTGGCTGAGGTAAGTATTTCTAGATGAAAGCTCGCTATCCTCAACATCAAGATTACTGAAAGTGGATTTAAGAATTTCCATGTCCTCCTCATCTAAATTACTTGTGTCTATTACTTCATTTGGTTCAATGTAAGAAAGACCAGATGTAAATGGAACATTAGGAGAAACTGTGGTGTGAGGAGCAGCACAGGGTTTGAGGTCGGGGCAAGGTTCTGTTTCCTCAGGGCGATGCTGACCAGAGCATCCAGAGTCTGGAAGAGCCAGCTCTCCATTCACACATATTACTGCCCGTCTTCTCATTGCATGCTCCCCACATGTTACAGGACATAACTGCCAAGGTCCAATCCACCACCTGTAAGATATAACAAAACATTATTCTCATAAAAGAAGCTGATGAATATAGATAGCATCTTGGGGACCAAGAGGGGCAGTATCGAAGTTACTGCAACATGGTGTAGAGTTTGATATGTTTATAATATACTGTGTACGTAGTAGTACTAATAGAAGCAAAATAAGGCCTTGCCATGGCCGAGTGTGGTTAGCCCACTTGCCTCTCACCTAGACAGCCTGGGTTCGATCCCAAGCGACTGCATGTGAGATATTGGGTGCACAAAGTGGCTCATGGGCAGGTTTTCTCCGGGTTCCTGGTTTTCCGTGACATCGCATTCCACTGGTGCTCCATCATCATTCTATGTATCATCAGCACATCGCCTGCGGTGCTACAAGTAGTAAAAGCGGATGTTCAATGCTATCCAAAAAAAAAAATAAAAAAAATAGGCAATTGGATGTGAGGTAGATTGTGATGGATGACCAGCAGTGAAAGGCAATTAAGGTTACTACTGATTTACAGAAACTGCCTAAAAATGTTAATATTTACATAATTCATTTGCTGTTGTGCAAGAAGTCATCAGCATCATTATCAGTTTTATTTGTTCTCAAAAGATACTTAGATGATAATGCCCAACAACATACATCCTTAGCATCTCAAATGTGTATCATCTCTGATTGTTAATTAGAACAAAATGACAGTTCTTTTATGAAAAACATTGCAATATGATAACACAGTTTAGGTACACAAAATAATGTGTTATTTATATGTAATACATGGGGTCATTGACACATGCATCTGCAGTTGGTTCCTCTATTGGTCTCCAAAATACTCTCCCTGGTAACCTGGTAAGTACTGAATATTGCAGGAATGCATCTTTCAAATTTGTGTAAATTAGGACAAAGCAAATATGATGATCTTTGAGTACACAGAAGAAATATTTGTTTTCCAATGCCCCTCATATGGTTACTGACTTTTGGGGATTACCTCATTCCACTACGCAATAATGCACCCACTTCTGAGGTGGAGTCACCCAGCATTGCCAGTCCATTGGCTCTAATAGTAGGGTGAAGATGAGGATGATGGTGGTACAAGAGGATCTCACATTGGGCCTTAGAGATAATTCACATGAGCTAGTCAGAAGTTAAAACTTGCAGGTTACTCTAAAGCCAGGAATCAAACCATGAACCCTCAGTTTGAGAGCTGGAAAAGAAACTATGAGTTCTGGGGTATCCATAGAGAAAATATATTAAGTTTAAGGGCATATGCATGTCAATATTTGGGTGTTAGCTCATATAGAAGGAATATGGAACAAAATTGAATGGAACTTTGCAAGAATATGGTCATTAGTGATATAAAATATGTCAAAGGTTCTCTTCAACTCAAGTGGCCAAACTCTATATGGAAATGTATAACCATTATTTTCACTAATCTACCAGATAGCATTATCCTGCAACTAAAGCCTTGTTCATTAGGACAATTCTATGTTTATGTATCCTACTAAGAATTATTAATTGATATTCAAGTGAGAATACCTAAAGCTGATTATTGGTTACATCTTCGAGCAGTAAGATTGTTCAATAAGTAATCCTAATCAGCCATCAATCATTTACAGTATTTTTTTCAAATTGTATTATTCTCCTCTTATTTATTTCTCTCTACTTCTTTTTTTGATTTTTAACCAACAAGAGGCAGTTAGCGGCAGTTGAGGTTTCAAACAATTAAGATAAATTGAATTAACATGGGCAAATGTAAGTTCCACCATTGTTTGTAAATAATATCAGAATTGGATCCATGAAGATGCTTAGGTTAACCACATCCCAGAAGAGTTTTGAAATATTAGGTATAAAACTTTACAATAATTTACCCATAGAAATAAAACAATTATCCGGATCAAACTATAAGAATACGCTCCATGAATGGTTAGTGGCTAAACCTTATTACTCAGTACAGGAATACTTTAAAAGGTAATGTTACTCAAAAACATGCTAAGTAAATTTGCTTCTCAAATGATTTTGATGTTCTTACCTTATAAGATATTATGTATTTACTTTTCTTAAATTTATCAATCACTCTGTTCTTTAGAATTTTGTATGGATAGGAAATAGTTAAGCAATTTTATTCATGTATAGCAGCTTGGTTATCAAATATTGTAAATACTCATTATATCTTAGTAATTTATTTGTAAACATATTCTTCTACTGAGAAGATTGTATAAAACTTTTGTAATTTTGTGACGTTGTCTATTGCTGTACAGCTCAATGACAGTAAAAATTACTATTGCTATTACTATTATTACTATTACTACTATTACTAGTATTATTACTATTATTACTAGTATTATTACTATTATTACTATTATTATTACTATTAATATTATTACTATTATTATTACTATTATTATTACTATTATTATTACTATTATTATTACTATTATTACTATTATTATTATTATTATTATTATTATTATTATTATTATTATTATTATTATTATTATTATTATTATTATTATTATTATTATTATTATTATTATTATTATGTAAAGTGTCTGTGCTAAAACTTACATGTAAGAAAATATTTTTGTTTGTGAATAATCTTTCTGTATGAACTACTCCAAGTTTTCAGTAAAAATCATAATTAAATAGAACTTTTATAAGTAATGGTTCAGCTTTTTAAGTTAGCTGGTTCCTTCAGCATATATATGAAGATGGTTCAATAAGTACTCATGATTCAAAATAGATGGTGCTGCTAAGGTAAGTTGGTGTTGGTGTTACCACTATGCTCAGTTATTTGTTTGATGTCGCCAAAACTTTGATACTGATTTATAGGATAGTTTGGATTTGGCTGACATTTCAGTTAGTCATTCAACTCTTTTTGCCAAAATAGAAAAAGGTGCAGCATTATTCAGTGTTTCACTTTTGGCTTATGTATGGAAAACTTGCAAGGAGATAAAAGTGAAAATGAACATTTTATGGGAACCTTTCCTTATCTATGATAACAGTTAGATATTGGTTCAACAACTTTAACCATGGTTCAACATCCATTTTCGATGGGGAGTGCTCAGGGTGCCCAGCAGGTGCAGTTACTCAGAAAATCATTGAAAAACTGCACAATATGATTGCCGCTGATAGAAAGTTTATGAAGTGACAGAAGTCAAAGATATGTCAACTCATATTTTGTATGATAAGCTCGAGATACAAAGTTGTTGCTCTGATGGGCAATGCAGTTTCTCACGGTCAACAAAAAGCAACTGTGGCTTTCAACTTTGAAGCTGCGTTTGGAGGCATTTAATCCAATCAGCAATATGGATGTACTATAACGTCCTGTGCATGATTGTTAAATAACCTATTTTGCCAATAGATAACTCCATTAAATAATACGAACCTCGACATCTGAATTTGTGGCCATGGGGTCTAAGGTATGATAGGAGTGGCTAACCTATCAAACCAAGAATTGCAGGATTGAATCCTGTCAAAGTGTATGTTCTGCATTCGAGAGAAATTGTGGTAAAGGTCAGGGAGGGCCCAACTAAAGCAATTGGTGTGCTGGCATGATTGGATGCTGGTGAGTTTCAATTGAATCCAGATACATGTATTTTATCATTTTATTATGTTTAAAAAAAAAAAAAGAAAAAGAAAAGCTCATACCTTTATGGATCATTAAGATTAGATAATACTGCAGCTATTATGTGTCCAAGTGGCTGCAAGATGTAAGGTATAATATGTGAGAGTTGACCATACTGGTATTGTTGCACCAACAATTATTTTTTAGCCCCAAGGACCAACAATTTTTTTTTAAATTTATTTTAACACCTTGCCTCCATTATTGGGAGCCTTGATTGAGTTAAGTGAAATCTGAAGGAATTTTTACATCAAGTTATCATCAACAATGAAATCTGGATTCATTACATTCCAGAAATCAAGCAAAAATCAAAACAGTGGTTTTTCTCCAAAGAAGCCAAAGGTAGTTCCATTAGTCTTATAGGGATGATTTTTGAGTGCAAAGTACTCAGTGACTTTTTGACTTTTTCACTTAGAAAAACATACTCATTAACTTCTTGACATTTTGACTTCTTAGAAAAATGAAAATATTCCTACCACACCCTCTATATTCACCCAACCTGACTCCTTACAATTTCTTTCTTCTTTTTTTACCATACATAAAGAAATGGCTCTCTGGAGATAAATTTAGATGAAATGAGGAGGTAATCTTCGATACAGAGATTTTTGCAGAGCTTGATAGTTCCTTATAAATGTAAAAAGAAGAAGCTAGTAACAGTGAAGAATAATACAAATATTAATATAAAAATAATAGTTGCAACAAATCTTTACTTATCTTTTGGAATTGAAACTAAGGAATACTTCAAAACAAATAAACTTATAAATGTAAAAAGAAGCTAGTAACAGTGAAGAATAACACAAATATTAATATAAAAATAATAGTTGCAACAAATCTTCACTTATCTTTTGGAATAACTAAGGAATGCTTCAAAACAAATAAACTTATAAATGTAAAAAGAAGCTAGTAACAGCGAAGAATAACACAAATATTAATATAAAAATAATAGTTGCAATAAATCTTCACTTATCTTTTGAAGATTTGTTGCAACTATTATATTTATATTAATATTTGATAGTTCCTATTTTTGGTGAAGTTCAAAAAATGGCAGGAAATTGGAAGAAGGTATATTCTTAAAAGGGGAATATGTTGAAAAATAAAAAAAAATAGTATTTTAAAAAAATTACATCTTCATTTTTAAAATGGGTACTCATTAAACCACTCTCATATTATCTTTATAGAAATGCAAATGTGTAAGTTATTTGGCCTTTATTTAAAGTAAAACTTTATTTTGAAAATGGGGAAACTGATCTTTATTTTTATGCTTAAAAGAAAAAAGAACCAACTAAACTAATGATAAGACTAATACAATTAGAGGGAATATATAATTATCTATAGCACTGCAACATACCTTGCAGGACATGGATGTATATTACATGTGCGTTCCATTTTGTCAGGTTTTAGGTTTTTATCACATAGGTTTTCTTCTACCACACCAGATTCCTTTTCTTGGCAAATAGGAGTTGATACCTGATCTCCACCACCACATGTTGCAGAACAAGAGGACCAGTCTGATAAAATCCATTTATATTCTGGTTTTCTGTCCATATTCTTCTTAGGTATAATATACTCATAATGCAGTCCAAAATTATGAAAATGACCTCTGTAGATTAGCTGTATAAGTAAATATAACATTAATGTAAATACAAAAACATATAATTAATAACACAATTGGAAAAAATTTACAGAATAATTAATATTATGTCTTCCTAAGTAATAATTTAACAATTAAGAAAGAAACAGGTATAACTAAGAAAATAACTACCTAATGATTAAATTCAATTATGTAACAGGAATACTTAAAGCTAAAGTTAGAAAAGATTTACCAACAAAATTACACAAAATAGTTGTAATAATTCCTATCATGGTCGTCTCCTTAGCGCGGTGGTAGCGCAGCTGCTTACCAAGTGGGAGACCTGGGTTCGATTCCCAGTACTGGCATGGGGATTTTTCCCCTGCTGAGAGACCTGGCCCGGGGTGCACTCAGCCTCGTAAGGTCCCTGGGGGGCCAATTGAGTAGCTACTTGATGGAAAAGTAGCGGCTCCAGGTCATGAGGACCGCATTAACCGGCTGGGGGGGCTCAAGGCGCTGACCACGTCTCACCCTCCAACACTGCATCCCATCCACGACGTCTGTAATGGACTGAGATGGGGGATGCAGCAGGCCAAGGTTCCCTGTGAGCTGTCGTACCATGGAGTTAATTCCCATCATAATTTCTTCATCTTTTGCTATTTCCTCATTGTATGTAGGACTTACACCCCTATTCCCAGGATTTACAATTACAAGCCAGCATCTGGGATCAGATGCCTGTTGAGGAGCAGATGGACTCTGGGTCAGAGAAAGTAGCCAATATGCCGTATATGAGAGTGAGGAGGATGTTGATATGAAATGACAGTGAAATGGATAAAAGGACGATTATGGAGCATGATGGAATAGATGGTATAGGAAACTGAAGAACCCAAAGAAAACACGCCCAGACAACACTTGTCCACCACAAATCCCAAATAAGGTACCTCAACTGAAGAAGAGGGCAAGAGGGTCCTTGAAACATATGTCTTGAAAATTTCATTTTAAGTAGGGTGAGTGTCACTATTCCGATTCATTTTTAACTATTATAGTTGAACTACTTCACTTGTCTCAAGCTTTTGAGTTATTTAATTTTAAAATATATTTGCTACAGTACCTTTCCAGGTAGAAGAAGGAGAAGGAAAAGTGAATTTTCCAAGAAATTGTAAAATAAATAAATATATATATATAAATAAAAACTTATATTCCTCCAAAAAATGAATGGGGCTACAAACACAAATAAAAGAGAAAAAGAATAATTTAAAAACAGGAGCTTCATACATGAACTCACATAAATGGCTATATCCTCCATGATTGGTCCTGGGATATGAATTTTTTCCTTTTCTTTTTCTCTTTCATAAAGGGCAGGAGTTCCAGCTATGTTATACTCTCCAGCAAGAGTGATCTGCCTGTAACAAAACAATAATTAAAACTTATTAAAAACATAAGATACAAATCTGATGTGTTACATTCTCATGACATTTATCTTTACATAGCTTCTACAAACTATTTACATGTAAGTTTCTTTTTTTAGCTGCTTTAATAAGATAAACATTTGTAGACAAGGTTCATTATACATCTCATTATAAGTGTAAAAGCAACAAAATATAGTGAATCGATTGTTGCATTTTTAAAAGTAGCTCACTTTGATTTTCAGTTTCCATAGACTCTTTGTGACATTGCAAGAAACAAAGAATAACAACAAAACTTAAAACATTCACTAAATATTGAACAATTGAAACCATTGATTACTTCAGAAGTTCCTGATGGTACAGAAAAGTTATTTGAAACAAAGTTGTGTTTTAAAGAGATTTATAACGTCAACCTAGCATCCTTCTAGTATCCATTAGGAGTATTCTTTCCATTTTGCATGAATCCACATCATCTGCCAGCACTACCACACACATCAAAACTCAAAGCTGAAAGAGTAGAAATATTAGAAGGAAACAGATGAAGGAGAAATGAAGATAAGGAAAATATAGTAGACTAGAAACCATCCAATAACCTTGGAAACCGTAATAAACTTGGATTAGAGAGGATGTATACCAGGGATTGAACCTAGAAGCTCCGAAATTTTAAAAATTTCTGGTGATTCCATACTGCTGTATGGAGCAGAAGTATAGACCTTCACAAATAACTATAAACAAAAACTGAGGTATTGGAGATGGAACTGCTGTGTCCAATCTGAGCAAAATCATAGTCATGCCAAAGTGAAGTTTTATTGAATTTGATTTCCAACTTCAATTCTGGGTATAATTGTAATCCATTTGCAAATGCCATTTATGAGCAAAAGTCATTCAACATTGCTAGCTAATATATTCTGGATGTTCAATATCTGTGATTTCCTGCACACCATAGAGCAGAAATTAGTTGAATGGTGACCGTATATTGAACCCATAGCACTCTTTACCGAGAAGGAGTAGCGATCCTTTGTGAAAGAGAAAGCAATCACAATGACTTTTACCTAAAAAGAGCAGTTATGGTTTCCAGATAAGAGAGTAATCACAGCAGTGATGGTTTGCAGAAAGGAACGCAAACCACAGCTTTCTGGATGTGGTTACATTGTTAACTAATACAACTGCTCTTCCCACACACAGAGTTGATACTGGATAATATTCAAGGTAGCTCTGTTCTTTGTTGACAAGCTGCATATAAATGCAATGTACCTTAACAGCTTGAGTGTAATTATTATTTTGGTGTAAAGTTATATTGGAGTGACATATAAATATAATTTAAACTACTACTTATGAAACCTATTCAGAACCATCAAGAATGAACACCTATCGCTAGTGGGTAGTATTCAAGTCACCTCATCAGGTCATTATCACATTAAGTAGAATCTCCTGCAGAGTATATAAACTCGCTTCGTCAGCAATGGTATCGATGACATTTCTTTTGCAGAAAATCATGGATAAAAATGAATTCCCAGTAGATATATATTAAGAATTGTTTATAATTTAATGTAAGCATATACTTTAGCACTGTTTAAATAGAATGATCAGCATGTATAAGTTATAATTTGTACATAGTGTTATAAAATTATATTAGTATATCTTAAGGCAAAACTAAAATATATGAAAGTAAAAACACAAAGCTTACCTTTACCCTGAGTTTGACTTGCTAACACTATATCTCTTAATGTATTTCTTACTTGAACACGTTTCGGAAATTGTTTGTTTCTATCATCAGCATTTATCCAATTGGCTTGATCGGTGGTTTGTTGAGGTAGGTAGACTGTCTATGGGGGCATCTTGTGATTGTGAAAATAATGAATTTCCTGGCGGTAAATCAAAGTTTAACGTATGTGATTTGTTTTTTATAACGAGGAACTTTTCCCTTGTGTTGAGTTCGGCTGCATATCTGGCTGGTTTGATCAGTGTTATATTTGGTGTGATTTCATGATTTATAGATCAGAAATGATGGGCTGTTGTAGATTTTGCCATTTTTTTGTATTTAACACATCTTACGTGCTCTTGTAGTCTGGTTTGTATACTTCCATTGTTTTTCTTATGTAAAATTTATTGTAATCTGAACAATCAACTTTGCATGCACCTGATTTTGTATGAAATGGAATGGAGTCTTTTAAATTGTTGCACAGTAAATTTTGGACACTGAAACTGTTTTTTGGGGCTAAGCTGCTGTTAAATTTCCTGAAAATGTTGGTGAATTTTTGGTGAAATGTAGGATGATACGTGAATTTCCTAAACTGAGTTTTATCTTCCTGTTGTATCATTTTGTGTTCTCTTTTATGTGTTTTTGTTTTGAATTTCCAAATTTTCTTGTTTATTAATTGTTTATTGAATCCATTATTTGTCGCCCTTTTGATTATGAGATCATATTCCTTTTTGTAGGTACTCTACTTTACTCATCAGGATATTAAACAGTCTGTATGATAAGCTGTTTAACACTGCATGTTTGTGAGGTGTGGGATTGTAACTGTCATTTTTAATGTAATAGTCTGTCTGAGTTGGTTTTCTATAGATGGCAAATGATATGTTTTGTTGATCCCGGATTATTTTTAAGTCCAAATCGAATCCAATTTTTTCTATTTCCACTGTGAATTTAAACTTCTATTTTGAAGATTTAGTTGTTTTAATGAGTCCTGTAGCAATTTGTGGGGAACAATGACAAAAATATTGTTGACACACTTACATCAAATTTTGAAAATGTGTGGGAAGGAAGATGTTATTTGTATTTCAAAGTAACTCGTGAAAAGATTGGCTAGGAAGGGTGAAAGTGGGTTGCCATAGTTAGGTCGAAAGTCTGCTGGTAAATTTTTTCATTGAATGTGAAGCTGAAGAACTTGTAAAACTTACACAGCTGTGTATAAATCAAAACTTCTTCACACTATGGAAGTTCATCTCACAACCACAAGATGCCACTACAGACAGTCTACCTACCTCAACAAACCATGGATAAATGCTGACAAAACAAACCGTTTCTGAAACATGTTCAAGTAAGATATAAGTTAAGTGATACAATATTAACAAGTCCAACTCATTACTTCTAATGATAAACACATTACTGTTATTAACCTTCTACGTAATAATATTACAAAGCTTACCGTTTGCCATTTAAGTAGAATTTTCCAGAAGTTGCACTTCCTATGCCGATGTAATTTTTTGATGCTTTAACTTCTTCAATTTTAATATTTTTAGAGCCAGCAGGTATAACCACAACCTCCTTGTAACCTATATTAGCAAATTAACAAACAGACAAAGATTAGTCTTGCAAGGGAGGAAACTGCAGTTATCTACTGGGATTAAGTATGAATGCATGTTTTTTCAATATGAATGGATTTATGTAAACAAATAATAATTAACTACAGTTAAAATGGAAATCATTAGAGGTGATAGTGAAACCATTACTGAATGCATTTGAAATGTAATATAGGTGTACATTGGAATTCTGTAAATGACAGTAAAACAAACTGGACATATGTCTCATTTCATCTTTAAATACTGGATTCAAAATTTTGAAATTAATAACTATTTTCAGTTATAAAAGTTCAGTTACTTTATCTATTAGCAGCAAATCCAATGCAAGTAAAATGTCCTACAATATACCTAAGGGAGGGCTTTTTTTTCTGGCAGAACGTACTGGAATGGCATTCCAGAACCTCTTCGAGGATACAAATTTCTAAAAAACATTTAGACTCCATATATGATATTTTTTCAGGTTAAGGAATTGTAAAAATATTATTTTTACTGTTCCTATGCTAAATTATCTTAATTGAAAAGGAAATATTGCATATCGCCTTGTTATTTTGAGAATCAAAATCGAAAACATTCTTCCGAGACAGAATGGCTAACAAGACTGTAGAGAGAGCAAAGAGAGGACAACTGACATACATCAATGCCTTCATGGCCTATCATTTGTAGCGATAGAATCCATTAGTTTTAAATCAAATTCAGCTTTTAACATAAAATACACACAAAAAACCTAACCTAACTTCTCCCAAACTGGACTATCATTTGAAATGATAGGATCCACTTTTTTTTTAATGAAAATTTTGCTTTTCCGCTGTTCAATGCACACACATGTGTGGTGGTCATCTATTCGTGCTCTCTAAGGTCTCATATACAGTATTTGTTCTTGTTCTTTCTTTGCTCACTTTGTAGCTGCTTTGTATATTGGTCCCAGTTCTAGTTACATTTAACGGTTTAATCTGGATTGCCCTCAATATAAAGTACTATTGTTTGTTGATGTAGATGATTGCCTGTGGTTGTTGCATTCTCAGCCATAGTTTGTTCTATTTCTTATGCAATGATAGACATCTAAATCTGTCAACCACAGAATATTCTTCTGTGCCTACCACCAAAAGCAAAAATTATCCAAGCAGTTCATCAGCCCATCCAGCTGGAGTATCATCAAACTCAAGTGTGAAACTAGAAGCAACAGATGTGTCGACAAGTTCCATAATAGTCTGTGAAATTCAAAGGAAATTTCAAAGTCTGTGGCCTAGTTGTTGGACTGTAGAACAAAAGAATGACTTTTTAAAGAAAAACGATTGGTTGTATTTACATGATGGCAAGTTAGGTTACTCAGTGTGCAATAATGTTGGAAGTTTAGGTGTACAGAAGAATGTGGGTATGCGACTATCAAAGGAATGCATAAACTGTGAAATTGTCTTATGGAGAAAATTGTAAACAGAAGCTAACATCTCTCAGGAAAAATATTTTTGACGGCAAAGAAGTTGCTGGATATAAAAGAGCTAATAAAATAACTGAAGAAGCCAAAAAAGAAAAATTTGAGACAGTAAATGACTTGTAAAGTATTTCATATTACTTATAAGGTGGCAAAAAAGAACCAGTCTTTCTTCACTTTTGAAATGGAAATTGATTTACAAGAATTGAACGGAATTGATGTGAAGAGAATTTTGCATCCAAGTAATGCCAGTATAAATATAGTAAACCACATAGGCAGCGAAATGAGAATAAGATTAATAAGAAAGGTACTTGATTCAAAGAGCAAGGTCTCTCTTATTCTTGATGAATCAACTCTAAGTCAAAAGTTTGTTCTGATAGTATATGTTTGCACCTATATTGAAGAAATAAAGATGGCAGAACCAGTCAGCCTTTTCATTAATTTAATTGATTTGGATGATATAACAGCAAATGGAGTTTACAAAAGCTTGATGTTTTCTATAGCAGCACTAGGGTTCACAGAAGATTTTTTAAAGGAAAATTTAGTTTCACTGATGTGTGATGGTGCTGCAGTAATGTTTGGTGCATGTGGAGGAGTTTCAAAACTTTTCAGACAGATTTTCTGCCATTGTTTTGTGCCATTGTGCTAGCCATAGACTGGAATTATCAGTACACGATGCTATGCAAGAGGTTTATGACATCAATAGATTATATGTTATGTATCATTCCTCTCCAAAAAATGCAAGGCAGCTCCAGTCATGTGCAGCTACACTGGAGATGCAGATTTTAAAAATTGGAAGAATTCTGTCCACAAGGTGGGTTGCATCCAGCTATAGAACTATTTTGGCTGTTTGGCAGAATTTTGAAGCACTGGTACTTCATGTTGAAAGAGGTAAATCAGAAAATTGTTGTGACAAAGGAAAAATGCAATAATGAAGTTCTTCACAGGAAAATAACATCTATGGAATTTATTTTGGATATGGGATTAATTTGTGATGCTTTGCAAGAACTGTCTGAACTAAGCTTAAATTTGCAGGAGAGAAATACTGATCTTTACAAAGCCCACAGCAAGATTGAGTGTCTTGTTGATATTTGTGAGAAGAGGTCTGTCCCAGGGCCTTACTCTCAGAAAGCTCTCAGAAAACTCTTGAGATAGCTGCAAACCTACAGTTTAAGGGTGTTCCATTACATAAGAAAAACAAAATTTATGATCCACCAATCTCCCCAAATGCTTTCTATGAACAACTTAAAACTTCTCCACAGAAAATATTACTTTCCAAAGAAGGCACTGAACTGTCAAGATGTGCAAGAGTTCTGGATTCTAAGAATTGTCCAGCGAACTCCTGAGAAAATATTCTGTATGGAGAAGCAGAAATAGGCACTCTGGCAAGAAGATTCCAACTAAATGAAAGAGAAGCTATTAGAGCCTTCAGAGATCATCTGAAATTCTGAGAAGAAATGCCCTCAGAACTTTCTTGGGTTCAGAGGACTCTCAACACAATAGCTGTATCTTCAAGTGGGTGTGAAAGGGGATTTTCTCAGATGAATTTGATTGTGACTCCAGAAAGATCATCCTTGTCAGGGAAAACCATTACCTCATTACTATTTATAAGAATTGTTGGACCTCTTTTGATGGTATTTGATCCAAAGGAGTATGCCAAAACTTGGTTGTTGCAAGGTTGTCATTCAGCCATGGACGCAAAAAGCAAGACCAGAAAATGAACTGAGGAAGATGATGACTTGTCAAAAATTTAGAAATTGTTTTGAATTCAGTGTAAGTAGGTTTTGATGAAAATTGCATACTTTCTTAAATGTTTGGTAAATCCCTTAATTTCCTTCCTGTGAGTTTTGGCACCTCTTTTTCCAGAAACAAAGCCCTCCATAAGCAGATCAGGAGAGAAGAAAAAATTAAAAATTTGAACATGTTTGCAAAACATAAAGGCTCTGTTCATTTTGTAAAGAATAGAAGAATAGTCAAAATCCACATCCTTAACCTTTGGGAAAAGTTGGTGAATTTAAATTATACAAGGAAAAAAGACTAGAAGACCTTTAAAGAACAAAACAGAAGACTAGAAAATGCCATGTTGCCTTATGCACTCAAACAGCTTAATGCACATAAGATCTATATGTATATACATTGTTGAAAAAATGTTGATACCATAAAGTGTTTGTGATTTTTAATTGATGTTTTAATTGGTTATGTAATAGTAAATGCTAAATGAAATTGAAAGAGTAAACCAAAACAACAATATGAAATTTATAAAATACTTCTACAAAAACAAAGATAGTTTAAGACATCTGTAGGTGCAAAACTAGGCGAAATGAAGAATTTAGGATGATGATAAAGATTATCATCATTATTCTTACATAGAGATTTCATAGAAAGTATAATAAAATTGTATTTTTATTTGTGATAGGGAATTTACTTCAAGTTGGGCAAAATAAATAGGTACATTTTCATGATTAGAGAGCTCTACTGGTTTTCTAAGGCGTTTAACCACTTAGATTTTTTTTTTTTTCAAGTGTTTATTTCACATTTATCATGTGTTCTTTAAACCTTGTGTTTAATAGTCACCTTACCTTACCTATGTACATTTCCTTTTCTTTCCCAACCAGAAAGCATTCATGAGTCATAGGAAAACATGGCCTTGACTCTAGGCTGAAGATGGGAACAATGGTCTCCAAAGCATGTCCCAGTAAGTTCTGGTATATTAAGTAAAGCTAGTGTACTAAAATCATTCCAGTTTGTGTGTATAAATAGCATGCTTACTTTAAATACTACCTTTCATCCTTCAGATGACATAATGAGTATGCTACTCAATAAGCCAAATGATGCTTATTTTCTGCAGTAAGTTAGATAAAAGACCCCTCCAAAAATAGTCCACACTGAATGACAGCTTACCTGTTCCCTCAGACTTAGTGTAGTTTCCACTGACCATCTCGCATTGACTTCCATCACCATGACAAATCCCACACTGATCTTCTTTAGCTTGTGAATCCACTTCCCAGTCACATCCAACGTGCTATGAAATCAATTAGTAAGACATAATATAGATAGTAAGTGGATTGGTCACACTTTAGTTTCATTTAATAAATTTTCATTCAGAACTTCAAAGATTTTGTCTCATTGTCAGCTGTCCACTGACTTTTTCTGTGTGAGCATTTGAGCTTGGAAATGTAAGGTATATTGAAAGTTCTTACAACAATTTTAATAGGTATTGATTGCTTACTACATCGCAGAGCCAAAGGTTAGAAGTTCAACATAATAATATATCTTTGGATCAAAGATATATTGGCACCACTATCCACCGGTCAGAACAGAAATAAACCAATCACTACTTGCAAAACCATCAATGTTAGTGTTCATAACTGTAAACAATGATGAAAAATTAAGGACGAAGACCTAATGAAATACACAGGACTATTTTTAGATAAATATGGAGTGGGATAATTAAAAAAATAGATAAAAAAAAAAGGGAGTTCTCTGCAAATCTGGGAAAATGTTGTCACCCGAAAGTGCTTAAGAGTCCGGAAGGGAAATACCTGATTGATTTAAAAATTAAGCAAATAGAGAACTATGCAGTAGCTCAACTTTTTTGATCAACAGTATATTAAATAGGAAATAAAGTTGGATAAGTAGAGTCAAACTGAACGTATGTCATCTCAAAATAATTTGAGATCATCTTGTATTTTACTGGGAAACATGTGAGTCAGTTGAGAAGTTAATGCTATGACGGCATGTTGCTATTGTAGCTCAGAGGTACAGCAACCGGCTAGAGACCAGGTAATCCATGGTTCAAATCCTGGCATTGGCATTGAATTTTTCAGTTTGACTCTACCTATCCAACTCTTGTCCTATACTCAGCTTGTTTGAAAAGAAAAACAATTAAATCAGGAAATAAAGCTTTTTAAAATATACCAGTCTGGTTAAAAGTACACATCATCAAAAGTGATCCAAAATAATGGATTTTGAAATTCTACCACAGGTGATAGTGAAGTTCTCCACTTGGCAGTACAGTCGATAATGGAGACAAACTTCTTTGAAACATGTACTAAGTGAAGACTTAATAACTGAAACTAAAGTGTAACAATTTTGATTTTATAATCACTTCTAATAACCTAGAGCGTAAAATCATAAGTTATTATCAACAAAATTAATGAAAGATGTTGCATATTATATCCTTTCCGATATTTAAAAAAAAAAAAACTCCTCCATACAACACAACTACTCCTAATCCATAATGACAATCTTATAACAGTGCAATGTTCAAAATCCTTGTGTCTATAAGATTGACTAGAAAATGTGCCTAATGAGAAGAGATATAAAATTGATGGAGGAGAGAGAACGTGTGCAGTCTTATACAAGGTCACACTCCAAAGTTTTGACAATGAACACAATACAATTTTTAAAATGTAGTTCTGATCATTGCATCTTTACAAAGTATTCTCCATTGCATTTTGTATAACACCTCATACTTTCAAACAACTTTTCAAATATCTATCAGCATTCTTCTTTAGAGAAGAATACATTCTTTATAAGGTGCTAACTGTTGCAGTTTCAGATGAATCAAGTCATTTTTTCTTTTATTTTAGGGAATAGAAAAAAGTTGTATTAGTACTTAAGGGAGGATGGAACAAATATTTGATTCTTGACCGCTGCAGAAATTGGGTTGTTTCTAGTGCAGTATGGGCAGATGTGTTGTGGTGCAACAAAATTTCATGCAGATCAGTATGAGGATGCTTTGTCAGTTCATTAAAGACTTATGGCAAGCATTATTGTGTACTATCTGGCAGTGACAGTCTTTTGTCCTTCAAGTATAATTGTCACAGATTGGTCAATAGCTGAGAAGAACGAACAGATCATCCTCTTACCAGCACTTCTTGGTCAGCTCACTTTTGTTGAGTGGGAAGATTCTATGCTGGGAAGTTCCAGACCTGTCAGCTAGTTTCTGATCGAATTGATATGTATATCTAGCTCTTTATCTATTGTCTATTAAATATGTTTTTGGAACTTGCCCCATCAACTTTTTTGATAATTTCCCGGTACCATTGCACATGTGTCTGTTTTTGCTCATTGTGAGATGGTGGTGATCAAACAGCTGTGATGTTTACTGTTGCTAATCCAACATTCAAGGCTTCTTGAATCTAATAATATTGCATCAATGGTCATTATCTGACATGTACTGTATTTTTATCTCATTTTCATCCACTGTTGTTGTAACCAGCTGTCCTGGTGGTCTTTATTCATGAGGAAACCTCTTCTAAACTCTGCAAACCATTGATAAATCATGAATTGTGAAGAGCAAAGATTCCCAAATATCCAATGCAGTCTATCAAGACATTCCCACTCACCTAAACTAACTAAAATCATAGAAAATCATCACAGAAATACTCTTGCCTGAGATGCCTCCTAGCATGTGGCATAGCATCTGCATGGACATACAACACAGAAGAAGTGCTGATGCCTCAAACAGTTGGCATACATCCAAGCTTGTACATCTTATTATCTGACATTTAATTTAAAGCTAGGAAGACTTGCTTTGGCTTACCACAATTCACTGTTGAGCATTCTAAAACTTTCTTTGTGTCTGTAACTATGTTACTGCGAAAAATGAATAATAAACATCAAATTAATACAGATGTGTCTTACCTTACAAATACCACCTATGCACATATCTCTTGTGCCAACTTTACAAGGAGTGCCATCCAAAACAGTCTCTCCCCATGGAACAATGATGGTATCATTTGTGTCCACACAGTAAAGCTCACAGGGTTCCTCTGCAATCATAAATTTGTGTTCTGCTAAAGGGGAATCTTAGAAGATTAAATTTTCTTAAAATAAAATACAATATAAAGAAAAATACACTTGTGCCATTTGCTTTAACAGAACATGGTTGTATTGAGTTAAAAGAATAGAAAAGAACAGATTAAGAATTTAGTCTTTTACAAAACTTTCTGTATGAAAGAAGCAAATTTATGAGAGTTGTTATATTATCTGACTGTGATAAATGGATATAATATCCATAGCATATGATACAAAAGCCAAGCATTAATATGGCACAAAATGCAATACATTTACTTACGTGTGTCAAAATAGGGCAGCCAAGTATATTTCCTTCCATGGAACGCTTGATCATTGTATTTTGAGCACTGAACCGCTCTGAAACTAGATGACGCACCTGGGCATGGCTGAAACAGAGTAAGAATAATATGAATATTTCTTTCTTTCACTATGGGAAGTTTATAATTTGCACACATTTCTTATAACTGAGACTGAAGCATGTCATTGGCAAGGTTCCACTTCCAATATAACATAATAGCTAGGTTCAAATGAGAGCCTTGCCAACCTAGCTGGTAGCCTAAGACCAAGTATGCATGATAAAGGTTGATGATGATTCAATGAAAATAGGGAGCTGAAGGATCAGTCTTCAGCAGGAAATTTTGGCTTTCATGACTAAGAACATGTCTATAATTATTCTTCAATTTCCTCAAAATATTGAGTAGGTACCAGTTCTATTGCCAGGAGTTAAATTCATAACCCCAGGGTGGGGTAAAGCTACACACAATCAGGGCTGGGAACCAGAAGTCTACCCTCCAACCCATTGAATAATAATAATACTAATACTACTAATACTACTAATACTAATAATACTAATACTAATACTAATACTAATACTAATAATAATAATAATAATAATAATAATAATAATAATAATAATAATAATAATAATAATAACAATAACAATAACAACAACAACAACCACAACCACCATCATCGGATCCAATAGACTATTACAATAGTGTTTGACACTATCTGTTTATAAATTAAAGCATTTACATTAAAATTATAATATTTACATTAAAATGTTATATGCAACCGTATATAAGTCATTTATAGAAACACGTCAATAGAAACTTAGAATTAACCTTTACTATATTTACAAATATTCACCTAAGGTTATATCATAAACATGACAATTAATTAGTTTGTTAATAATTGCTAAATAAACATGGTATCCATTATTTGCTTAATTCAGGATGGTAATTTATTGAACAATGTTTTCCCAACCACAAAATGGATTTTTATCAAAAAATTGTTTTCTGTTTCCCTCTCCTATACATATTATCTTTAGTCCTAGCATTGTGTTTGTGCCTGTGCGCGTGCATGTGCATGTGCATGTGCACGTGCGTGCGTGTGTGTGTGTTTATTGCTATTGAAGTTTTTCTAACTATAAAATAATTCTAAAATATATAATGAAACTACAGTTAAATTTTTTTCATTTTTAAATACTTCCTGGCATGAATCCCTTGATTGTAATGAACATATAGTTCTTATGCACCTCTTTTGTAATTCTAATAGTCACTTTAAATTAGCTTTATGTGTTGTAACCCATAATTCAGATGAGTATGAATAATTCCATAATAAATAAGTTTTAAATTATGTTTATTCAAATAGTGCACAATATAATTCAGAATATAAATAACTTTACTAATTTTATTACATATATTTTTATGTTTTTCGATATGTAGACCAAGAAATATGTGTCCTTCAGAAGTTTCTATCTCTTAATTTCCGATATTAACCCTTATATTATTGTATGGGAATTTATTAATTTTAAAATATCATATTTGTTATGTCCAAATTATTAACTAGGTTGTTATTAACAAAAAATTTAAATATTACACCTATGTCTAATTGAATATTAGTAAAATTGTCCTGATTTTTCCCCAACAAATAATCGATTTATCATCAGCATATGATACAATCAGTCGTCTCCTTAGCGCGGTGGTAGCGTTGCTGCTTACCAAGCGGGAGACCTGGGTTCGATCCCCAGTACCAGCATGGGGATTTTTCCCCTGCTGGGAGACCTGGCCCGGGGTGCACTCAGCCTCGTAACGTCCCTAGGGGGCCAATTGAGGAGCTACTTGATGGAGAAGTAGCGGCTCCAGGTCATGAGGACCGCATTAACTGGCCAGGGGAACTCAAGGCGCTGACCACTCTCACTCTCCAATACTGCACCCCATCCATGACATCTGTAGTGGACCGAGATGGGGGATGCAGCGGCCGGGCAGTAGCCCAAGGTTCCCCGTGAGCTGTCGTGCCATGGAGTTATTTATGATTCACATTACCCCAAGATTCCTATTGTACTAAATGCATTAATGTTATAAGGATTGATTTTACAATATTATCATCTTTAACATTAAACTTTTTAATTTTCACAAAAATGCCTTATGAGCAGACATATTACTGTCAAAAACTG
Organism: Hymenopus coronatus; assembly: GCA_030762935.1. Lineage (NCBI taxonomy): Eukaryota > Metazoa > Arthropoda > Insecta > Mantodea > Hymenopodidae > Hymenopus > Hymenopus coronatus. The sequence goes on from CM060885.1 coordinate 50,249,634, forward strand.
TATTCTACTACAGTCAATATTTGTGGCAATTTTATCTATAGAAGCAGTCAAAGTCAAGTTGACTCTAGTTGGTATTTTAATGTGCATTTTAATATCAAACATATTTAATAATTCCGTAAGTTTTCTATATACATTGTTTTCAGTATTAAAGTTTATATAAAAGTATAAATTATTATTACCATTTTGTTACTATAAACTGAACATTTTGACAATAAAGTGTCTAATCCACCTAAAAAGTTTGTAATTTGACCGCTTGGTGACCAATAAATTCAAAAAAATAATATGATACTCTCTTGAGTCTTAATTTCAGCCCCAGCTATTTCAAAATCCTTTTCTATATAATATTTATTTAAATTTATTATTTGCACTACTTCTTTATAGTTTTCATGTGCATATATTGCTACACCCCAACTTTAAATTTACTTCTACTGAAACTGCTTTGTGATACAAAATGATCTAGCTTATAGACCTGAATTTGATTTTCTTTTAATTTCTGTAATAATTACAAAGAGAGGATTTGTTTGATTTATAAGTATGCTGAATTGCTAAGTACTGAACATTTTGAACTGAACTTAAATTACTGTTACCTTCATTCTACATCACAGGTACTACAAAATTAGCTAGAACTGAAACTTTGTTTTATAACTTTCTACTGTAGTCCTTTAGACAATAAGTCTTGCCACTACAAATTCTAGTTCTTTGTCACACCAAGTTCCACAGTTAATTGTAATCTAATCTAATTGTTTATTAATATACAGCACACACTTTGAATTCACATCTCTCCTATATAACACACCATTGATGATTACCTTTGTTAGTGGACTTTTCACCTTTATCTGTTCCACTAGATCCATAGCATAGTCCATAATTACATCAGCTATAATTCCCTGCTTGCATCATTTGTCCCATCAAGAATAGCTACTATGTCTGGTTTTTTTTCACCTAATTTAAGCACTTCTACTTTATATCTCAGTTCCTTAGTGCTTATTCCAGGGAAGCACTGCACTTCATGGCCCATTTTATGGCATTCATTACCTGCATAGCTTAATATTGAGTCACCTAACACCATAACCTTGACTTTTTCTTATTTACTTTTTCCTTGGATTGTACCTCAAAATTCTCTTCACCAGACTTCAAATTACTCCTCTGCCTTCCATCTTCATCTTCATTTGCCGATAGAACTTGAAAGCTATTAAATGTGGGTATGTCTGTATGACAGTCCACATCTGCATTTTCAACAATAATTGTACAGTAAGATCCTTTTTCTTTTAAACTTTTAACCTAATTTTTAAGTATTCCATTTGCACTCTCCTTTCTGTAAATCCTGGTTTAATATTCCCACAATTAGCCGTAGTGACGCTGTAACCTCTGCTTCACACTTCTAGTATCTTTTTAATTTCCATTACTTGTAATTCCCCCAAGTTGTTGCTTTCATTTCCACATGAATCATTCTTCTTAATGATAATTTCCGTTCCACCTTCACTCATTAATTCCAATGTTTCACTACTTTAGTCCCTTTTTTCATCAGACTTACTATGTGTTACCACTCCACACATCACCATCTCATGCTGAAGAACAATTGGCATGGATGTGGGATCAAAATGGGCTACTATGAAATAAAGCCTATCACTAAACTCTTGAAATGTGCCAAACATGAAGCTGAACTGAGAACATGGGAGAAAATCCATATCCTGAAGAACAAAGACGCGTAATGAACTTTGATCTTCCCCATTTAGATGAGCTAAGCAAGCACTTACCCCACATTCTGAGTGGGGCAAATTTTAAAAACCAAATGTCCCACATAAAGGGAAGTTCTTTCCAGTTCACTTGTCAGTCAGTAACACAGCTGAGGATGAGAAAAATTAATTCTCTTGAAACATTTTGTGATAAAAATAATGAATTTAAAAATGCTTCATTTTTGATCTTACTATGTTTTAAAGTTTTTTAAAAATATGAGTAAATTGTCTGTAAGCAACTTTTGTCTCAACTTTATTTTTGTAAAATCTTACCTAACACTTGAAACCACATTCAGAGCACCCTAAACATGATAATATTCCTCTCCTTCTCTGTATTTTGACTCGGCAAAATAGTAAAAAGATATAGAAATATACCTGTGTGGTAATGCAAATGTCATTCCTTAGAGATTGAGTGGTTAAATCCTTTGTGAGCTACCTGGTTCCAATGCTTTCTCCACTCTTATTATATCTGATTATTATAGAGCACATGGACTAATATCTAATAATATAAAACAATGTAAACAAAGAATAGAGGAATGACAATAAAAACCCAACTCTTGTGAGCTTTCATGCTCACCTGGCCTTGAAACATATAGCTATATGGCATAGTTTGTCTTCTTCAGACAGAATGAACCCAGGTCATGCCAAAAAAAGTATTTAACATTTAATATTCTTTCTTTTTTTACATTAAGTTGCAACTTACTCTCTTTTTATTTCTCTTATGCAGTGACCACTTTTTGTTAGGACTGACTGGTCTCATTTGCTCTGCAGCATTCAATTTCACCTAAAAGGGTATTCTTGAAGATAAAGAAATTGGCAGGAAACTATTTGGATATGAATTCCAAGAACAAGACAGTGCAACATTATGGCAGTGCAGCTAGTGTCTGAAGAATGATAAAAAACTACCTACTAGAGGAGGTGTAAAATTCAATGTGATAAATTTCCATTTTGACTGTAATTTCTAGTTGCCTTATTTTAATTCAATTTTGTTTAATATTCTTTAATTCAGCAGAACCAGATTGGGAGCTGCTGCTTTTGGTACAAATACCAATGTGTAAACAAAAGAAAAAAGAGAAGGAAAATGTATTACTTTCCTAGCATAACTGATATAATACACAAATTTTGCAATGTATACATTTTAATGATAAATTTTTGTTTTAATTTGTATAATGTGTAGTGCAGGATTCTTCAACTTGGGTGCACAGCAAAGGCTGAGTGCCTTACTCATGAGTCACAGGGGCTTGCTTACAATATGCATTACAGCTCAGCATTGAGGATACGCTATCATTACAGCTGAAAGAAGTGACAGGAAACAGAAAAGGGAAGCACTTGTGCTATGATCTTCGCCTAATGACATACTGGCTATCATGCTTACCCTACAGCCAGACTTGAGAACTATGGCTGAATATTTACAGATACTTTGACTCAACTTAGCAAAGTTGGAACAGTCTGATGTAGTGGAAAAATAGTTGCTATATTTTTCATACCAATGTAAGTTTAAATTAGTATTTATTTGTCAGTTAATAATAATTTGTGGTTTATTTGTATATTTACTTATTTACTATAGGGCTGTAAGAATAATAAGACTTTTCTTCCATGTCACAAGAAACCAAACACCATTCATGCACATTACAGAATAGTTTTAAGTATATACAAAGAGAAGGAGTACTCACCAGATAGTATAGGCAGTGGTTAAAAATGAGAGAAAAGTAATACATTAAAAGGCTAACCAAAGTAAATGTAAATATATACCTAAGAAAAACACTAAGATAATGGCTCAAGACAACATAAATAGTGTCATTTGTTCACAGAAGAAACAAAATGTGAATTATTAAGACATTTTATATTTCCTGTTCAATGACCACATCATGTTCACTGAATGTGGCTTTTCAACTCAACCTGCTTATTTACTTTCTACTTCTTATGATTTGTCTAACACATGAGATGTTATACCAAAAACAGTTAGACAAATCAGCAGTAGCACATCATTTCTGGACTTCAAATCACATCACAGTTTAAACTTTTGAAACCAATAAAAAACAGCTACGAATTAGAAACCTGGGAGAAAATTCATATACAAAAACACAAAAGACCACATAATGAATTTCAAATTACCATCGCCAATCTCCCTTTGGAGATTTATCATTCCATCACCAGAGAGTACCAGCATTCTACAGCCGGCCCTGGACTGGAAACAAAAGCGGCACATTAGTTGGGAAATTGTTGTGGATGGGAATAATACCCCATTCCCAAAACGCATCCAAGTAAGTGATTTTTCAGTGATGTAGCATTACCATTTGCCAACTCATTTATTGTATACCCTTCTTGAGTCTCAATAGCCTTGTGAATTTAAATAAAACAAAAATCTGATAGGTTCCATTCACATGTCTTTCTCTAGCTGTTCCATAAACTAACTTTCTGTACAACAGATTATTCTTTTATCTATATTATGGCACAATTGGTATTATTGAGTACTTCCTTGTAAGTAGAAAGGAAATACTGAATACACTAGGTAAAAGCGATAGTCAGAACCTTTAAAACTGGTCCTAAGTGAAACAATTGAAATTTGGTTCTCTGTGCTTCCTAAGAGTAAACTAAAGAGAGATGATAAGAAAGATATCTCCCTCTGAGAAAAGTTTAAGTACCTTAAAACTGATATCAATAACTCGGAATATCTTCAAATGGTTAACTCTACAGAAAAAGTGTATATTACATAAGTTGATGTTTTAATGAGACCTACATTTTTGATTAGTAAGTTTTTGTCTATCTTTTATGTTTCACCAGCTATACAATAGTCACCCAGAATAAAGTGGCCTTCAGAGGCTATTCCCAGAAAATTCAAGATATACAATGCGTTTGTCATGAAAATGACTTAAACATATGACATTTTAATAAAAATTGTTAGAATAATTTTTGAGAAAATCAAAATTTTCAAAAAATGTTCCCTGTAAAGAGTAGTTGGGGGTGAGGGGATTTTATTTAAAAACTTTGTGTTGCATCCTTGAAGAATACTGAACCTAACACCAAGTTTGGTATTTAACCAACTTTTCATTTTTGAGCCATGCTGTCCACAGACACTTACACGCACAGACAGACAGACAGACAGACAGACAGACATGTTTCTAAAAAATCTGATGTTTCCATTCACATGACTTTCTCTTCATCTTTGTAACAAATGATTGTTAAAAAGCTTATGCTTTTATTTACTTCATGCTAATCAAGAACAAATCAACAGAAATAGTCTAATTAATTGCTTCCTTGTAAGTAGAAGCAAAATAAGGGACTACCAGGTTAAAGTGATAGTCTAAAGCTGATTGCTACGTGACTGAAGTTCCTTTCTTTGTATGGACAGGAGTTGACAAATTCCTGTATGAGAAAGTATAAGTTTTTTAAAGCTGAAACCAAAAAAAAGGAATATCTCAAAAAAAATCAACTACACGAATAAAATGTATATAAGAAATTGTTTGTTTTAAGGTGCTCTACATTTTTTTATTGTATGTTTTTGTCCATCTCTTACGTTTAGCAGTTATGCAAAATTCCGTAAAATTCATCCAGATTAAAATAGTCTTCAGAGGCGATTCTCAGAAAATTCAAGATATACACTTTATTTGTCAGGTAAATATCTTTAATATATGATATTTTGATCAAAATCGTTAGGGCCATTTTTGAGAAAATCAAATTTTTTGAAAAAATTTCTATGTAAAGGGTAGTTTGGGGGGGGATTTTTCTCAAAATCTTCATGTTGCATCCTTGGAAGATACTAAACTTAAATACCAAGCTTGGTATTTTACCGACTTTTCATTTTTGAGTTATCATGTTCACAGACACACACACAAACATGGACCTTTTTCTGAAAATGCTTTTTTTTTTTTTTGATACAGGGGACCCTAAAACATCTATTTCCGGTGAAACCTTGGTATCAAATTTTTGGGTGGAGTGCAATACCTTCTCTATACACTATGTACATAGTACGTGTAGAGAGAATTAAATTTTTTTTGTATTCAGGGGTTCTCAAAAAATGCATTTCTGGTGTTATCTCAATATTAAATTTTTGGGTGGAATACAATACCATCTCTATCCAATATGTATGCTGTACATATGAGCTAGAGAAACTAATAAGGTGGTTGTTTAAAATGTTTTGTTTGCTCTTCCTCAATTGATGAGTCCGGAGTACAATTAATTTCAGGTAAAATCAGTTAAATTTTAATTCTTTATGGGAAACTTAACTTTATGACATGCCAGACTATTCAGAAATAAATGAGTCTCTGACTTACCTCAGTGTTACAAATACGATAACGGCGACGTTCCCCCACACAGAATTTGCCTCCAAATGCTGGTACAGGATGATCACAGTGCCGCTCTGTGATGGACACCCCTGCTCCACAGGTACGTGAACACTCACTCCAGACACCCCAGTCTCCCCAGCCACCATGTATTGCATCAGGCCTCTCTCCTATGGTGACACATTCTTGATTTAGACACCACTGAAACATTTATGTTTACTGCTATTTTAGCTGTATGTAGCAAAAAAATGCAATAAACCACAAACAGCATTAACTGAATATAAAATAGCAGCTCTTAGATATAATTTGCCATGAAGAAAATGGATAAAATCCATGGGCTTTTGTGACATGCTGACTTTGAGAAGGATATTAATTTATATGAAAATTGAGTCACCATTTTTACACTTTTTGCTCCAACTTTCCCTTGTTTGGGAAGATCGCTTTCAGGGTACTTTAACCCTATCTTCAGTTCCGTGGTTGACTGACGCTACATACAACAGGTGGTTGTGTGCACAGGTGCCTGTTGTATGTAGCAGCAGTCAACCGTGAAACTGAAGATAGGGTTAAAGTACCATGAAACCGGTCTTCCGGTTGGGGCAAAAAGTGTAAAAAAGATGACTCAATTTTCATTAAAATTATGGAGCTCCACTATCTAAAACACTTCTTTTTATTTGATATAAGAATATTAACGTTTATAATACTCAGCATAAATGATAGATACTAATGGATTTTGCTAAGCTGCATCCAAACGATTAAAAAAGTTCAACATAACATTTTCGAGTGCTGTAGCACAATACCTTTTAACTATTTAGCAGAAATATCTGAAATGTACCTACATTGTATCCATGTTCTTTTCACCTTTATGTAGGTATACAAAAATGGTGCTGCAATTGCATCACAAATTCAAAAGCTTTAGTAGCCAATTCATGTATCTTTGTTGCAGCAATTAGAAGAGAATTTATCAAAACAATCTTATTTTTTACTAGAAAGTGTTTCAAATATACACAGTTTGACTTTGACACTTTCCTCAAACATTAAATATTTTGCAACAGACAAATTTTTTTTTTTGTTCATTTTAATTGTGATGAAAGTAGAATTTTCCAAGTTGTGATGAAGTTGTTTTGCGCTTTAGCGAGCACAGTCATGTGGAGCAGCAGAGTAATAGCCACACAATTTATTCTAACTAGTGTCAATTTTGGCTCAAACTTTGAAATAAATTTGGGAGAACAATATTAGGTCCTAAAACTGATGTCATGTGAAATAGAATGGAATGCAAAGATGTTTTTAGGCAAGATATTCCTTAATGCTCAACACTTTTAAACAAAGAAATTAATGATAATCAAATTGCTGCTGTTGATAAGCTAGGTTTATATGGAATTATAAAACAATAAAATAAATACCTAATAGCTGATTGGTTGTCTCCTTAGAGAAGTGATGGCATTGCTGCTTGCCAAGCGAGAGGCCTGGGTTCAATTCCCAGTACGGGCATGCAGATTCTTCCCCTGCTGGAGACCTGGATGCACTCAGCCTTGTGAGGTCCCTGGGGGGTCAATTGAGGAATTCCTTGATGGAGAAGTAGTTGCTCCAGGTTATGAGGACTGCACTAACCAGCCGGGGGTTTCGAGGCGCTGACCACATCTCACCCTCCAATACTGCACCCCATCCATGATGTCTAACATGGACCGAGATGGGGGAATGCAGCGGCCGGGCGATAGGCCAAGGTTCCTTGTGAACTGTCGTGCCATGGCATTATAATAGCTTGATTATAATTACTTCTTACTTTTGTGGGCTTCTCTTCTTTTCAGCGGTCGCTCTTGATTCTCTCTTGCCATCTTTCTTGTTATTTCCAGTCATCAATCTGCATACATCACTTCCTTATCATTTGGTTTACTCCGGCTTTCCGCATTTTTCTTGGCCACACACTTTTCCTTTTACCTTGTGGTAACCACCCCATGGCCATCTTTCTTCTTTCATTCTTCTCACATGTCCATACCATTGAAGGATTTCTTTGCTCAACTCTATAATGGAATCTTCCATATCCATACATTTTTTTACCTCCCTGATTTTTTCTTTCCAATCCTGATTGCTCTTTTTATCCCATTCATTTCTACCACTTGTATATACTATCTTTCTGACTTTCAACAATTCTGCCCCAAGTTAGTGCTTGTACAACTAGACATAGAAGTTTATTCCCCAGTGGCGTGCTTGGCACTTTCATGTAATTCTGTTTTTCGCCGCATGTGTTGATAATTGCTCGGAGATTTCCTGAGGTCACCAGACACGAGCATTAGTAGTTAGTATTTGCCTGTAATGATGAATTATCCAGCTCTGTAACTCTTGTAAGGCAAATTGGGCAACGTTTGCCGATTTATATAATCTTGGAAGAGTTTTCTTATTGCAGAAATTATTGCATGACATAGTTCACTGCATTAATTTTGTAATGATAATCGAAAGAGCTTATTGTAAAATAGTGCAGCTAATGCTAAATTTATATTTATTTCCAGTTTCGTAACAGCTTGTAGAGTTGTGGATGTCATTTAAACTCCTTTTCTACATTTTTTCTTCTGTTGCCAAGCACACTAACTTTGTTATTTGTGTTTTATTATTCTACATGGACATCTAATGCGCCGTTAGGTTCCTTATTTCTGAATTTAAGATACTGTTACTACTTTTGGATGCTACCAGCAAAATTTGGGGATTGTGTCAAAGGAGAATTCTGTTAAATCAAGAATCTGGGGGCTATTTTGAATTGTTTTTGAGGCATTGTTATTGAGAGCATCATTTATTAAACATTTAATTTATGTTGTTATTGCTTTTCATACTCTATCTATATCATTTTGTTAAACATCTATTCAAGATTATCATTGATTAATATTGCTGATGAAATAAACAGCAGTTTAATGGAAATATTTCTTATGGAGTTTTTATAATTGGACAGCATAACATTTATTATGTATCTGATGTTACTAGAAAACAATCCTAACGTCCAAGAAATCACTTATTAACCTACTCTGCACTATACGTATGAGCATTTGGGGTTTTCCCTAAGGATGTCAGTATTACATCATCAAAATTTTTATGCATTTAATTTCTGCTTACTTTATGTATCAAATATTGCTTTATTTTCAGATGGTCCTTAATATCTATATGTCCACCATACAATGGACAATTAAGTTGATTACATACTGTTTTTAGACACACAAGATATCTTGGAGCTCATCCACAGGTATAATATAAATTAATGAATCATAAACTTTCTTACACTAAAGTAATAAACCGAAACAAACTTGAAACAGCCAGCTCCAAATCTCCAAAAGTTGTTGGACAAACTAATAATGGGTTTGCTACTGTAGAAATGCAACATACTGCAATCATTTAGTTGTGATTAGAATCAGTGTACTGCCATGTTGCCATAGGTTGGCACTCATCAGCCATTTCTGCATTATTGGCGAATATGATAATAAAATTGGAGTTTCTTTTAAATACATAAAATTTTAATAAATAAAAAGCATATTCCATTCAGGTGGCATCCATACCCATGTTATCATTTTTGCTTCTTTTTGTTCCCAGTACTGATGATTATTTTCATTCTAACTGGAATAATTCAAAAAGCAGCTAGGACATTGAGACAGAAGCATAAAACCAGAGCAAATTTTGGTCAACCTGTTTATAGGCCTCTTGCTCACTATTATCTGCAGATGGTTCAACAATTGCTCCTTGAAAAGCATCAATATGTCATCTGCTGTTATTGAGAACTTACTTAGGGATATCCTTGGATTGAGTTTCAAATCATTTATGTCTTGTTTAGAACCATAAAAGTATCAGTCACATTGTTGGTTCTGCACCCTTAAAAGTTTTTTGAAGAACACCTCCAATTTCATTTTGTGCATTAAGTCAATTTCTTGACTTTTTTTTTTTTTTTTTTTTATTGAACTGGTGGTCATATTGCACGCTGAATGAAATTGATGAAACGATGCTCAAATGATCCTGGGATTCATGGAACTTAAAAGTAACTCAATATTCGTCTTTGCACAGGATAAGGGAAAACCTCGCAAAAAAGCTTATCCCAGTAACTTTCCCTAAGCGAGATTCAAACTTATGACCTCTTGAATGTGAAGCAGACAAGCTACCCTTACACACTACCGAGGTGGGACTGAATTCACTTTGATTACTCTTGGGATGTAAAAACTAAAAAATTGACGATTATTTACAAAATGTAACCTGCAAGTTTCCTTTGTAAGGAGAGAACATAACAGCTATAGTTCATTGGATATAATGTTCATCCACCAAGAGCAGTTCCAGTGAGAAGGCACTGCACATCCTCGCCAAGAAAAATATTAATAAAATAATACAGGCTGAACGTAATAAATCTCACATAAAGGTTAAAAGCTGAACACAATATTAGTAAACTAAATATAAACTTAAGTAAAATTATTGTTTACGTATAAATACTATAGTCTTAATACAATTTTTACTTTCTCAAAAATGGCTTTATTTATCTATATTGAATTCATGTAAACATTATTAAATAAGTAAATATATAAACAATAATTATATCGCAGTGTTTTAAAAATATTACTAATAAATTTATTAAACTTATGGAAGTAATATTTACTTAACTAAAGCTTTAAAAGAAAAATTTTAAACCCAAATAAAAAAATAGAAAATTATAAATATTGAAGGATCATGGAAGTATTTAAGTTGTTCTATTAAAGGTGAAGCACTATCTTGTAAATCTAAATTTGCTTGTGTAGACATATTCTAAAAAAGCTTTAGAAATTAACATTGAGTCGAACTTAACACTTTTAAAACTTCACTTGTTTTTACTTACATAGTACTACATATATTTCACAGAACTTGTCTGCATTCTCAACAACCTTTGACTGCTGGACTCATTTGTATCGATGCTTCCGGAATCTTGAGGATCGCCCACTGGACATCGGATGAACTTATGAAGTGGGTTGAATTCAGCAGGAATTTCAATGTTCATCAATGTTGACTCATACTTTTTCATAACAATTTTTTTCCCAAGTAGATATTGAGTTCAGTTTGTCTTATCACATGTTTTAGAGGATAGATGTTCTCTTTGATATTGTGGTTAAACTTCCAAAAATGGTTTGCTATTGCTGCTTTCTCTGTATACTTATATTTTGCATGGCTGAAAACATTTTCTTTTGCATATCTGGGTTATTGGTGATGTGAAAGACATTAAGCAGAAATTAAGATGTTGTTCTAAATTTAATCTCTTTATACCATATATTAGACAATCAAAAAGTAAATTGCATAATATGATTATCATTTCATCCCATATTCACTTTTCATAACTGCCAACTTTTTAAATTTACCAAAAATTTGAAATAGTGTTTTTTAAATATCTCTCTCTTCAATGGCCATGCATAAATGTATTTCAACTACTGCCTTGTTAACTGCCAACCAGATAGATACTATACACACATGTTTTCTTGGTCATTCGGCTCCCTAGTCTTCATTCAGCAGGTTTCGTGCAATTTTGCAAGCAGTACATAATAATAACATTGAGACATAAAGTGCATTGTACACCCTGATAAGTATGATTTTTAGGCTAAGGTTTCATTCTGTGTGTATATCCTAGAGTTCATGCACTGCTGTGTTTTGTTGAATAATTTAGATAGTTTGTGGTAAATTAGATAATATATTCACCTCAAAGAGAGAAACATTTCTTGTTTGACAACACTGTGGAAAGACCGACAGGTGAACTCTTTCTTCTTCCTCTTGGTCCTCGCTACACCATAAAACTAGCGCCCAAAAAAGAGGTGTGTGAGAATATTGTTGTTGTTTTATACCGACAATATTACCAAATTGTCTCTAAAACCAATACTGATATATGGCCAGTTGCTCAGTATTATAGATTTAAACTATAGAATGGGTTGTCTAAATAACTAATTTTTTTGGTGATGAGATATCTCCAACCCACTCTCTTGTCCCTCATGGTGTAGTGGTTACCATGGTGGGTCTTGGGTTCAAACTTGACAGAGAACAATGGATTTTTTCAAGAGTAAAAATTCTTAGCTTGGCTTCCTTTGGAAGGGAAGTAAAGCTATTGGTCCCATGTCATAGATTTATGGCACATAAAAGAACCACAAGTCTGCTAAAGAGACCTCTGAGCAAAATTAAGCAGTCTTTTATGCCCAATATAGAATGGGACACTGAGAACTACAGCAGCTACTGAAATATACTCTATTTATATAGATAAAATACATTTCTTTGCTTTTTCCAAATGATCAAAACTTCACAACTGCAATAATTTTAGTCATTTAATAATCACTACTTTTTTATATTTTAGTTAAAGTATACCTGGTGTATTTTTAAATGTAACAAAATAAGTTTAGTCTACCTGTGTAAGGTAGTAAAACACTCACCATGTGTTTTCCACAGTTGGTTCCTGCTGCAGCAGGTCTGAGCATTGTTGTACAAGTTCCATCCACAATACACCACAGCCGGGAACAGATCTAAAATAAAATTTGGTACATACCAATGAGTTAGAGCAGTAAATAATAAATGTACAAACTTTTATTTTTATACTTTTGTACAACACATGACTCATATTTACATAATAGAAAAAAAAATGATGTGTTACATTCACATGACTAGTTTTTATCTATTCTGTAACAAACAATTTTATTCCTACAAATGCTTATTCCTCTGTTTACTTCATATCATTTGAGATAAATATTGACAGAAATAATCTTATTGCTTGCTTCCTTCAAGGTAAAAGGGAAAACGGAAGGCTAAAGCAATGGTCAAATCTTTTAAGAACTACTCGCTATGTGGTTCAGTTCTCTTTGAATGGCCAAGTGTAAAAACAAATGATGACCTCACATTAGAGGAAAGTATAATTACTGGAAAATTTAAACCAATAACAAGGAGTATCTCAGAATTAGTTAACTCCACACAAAAAATGTATCTTATATAAATTGTATGCTTTAATCAGATCTATGCTTTTTTTTTTTTTTTTTTTTTTGTTGTAACATTTAGTATAAATCTTACATTTACTAGTTATGGAAAAGTCAACTTCACAGCTATTTCCAGAAAGTTTAAGATATAAATTTTACCCTCCATGAAATCTTAAAGAAATAGTATTTTAATCAAAATTGTTAGAATTATTTTTGAAAAAAAGAAAACTTTTGAAAAATATAAAGGAAAGTTGGATTGGGTAGATATCCTTGGAAGATGCAGAATTTAAATATCAAATATGCTGTTCAACAGACTTTTCATCATTGGTTATCATATAACCATACACACATACCACATGAACGTTTTTTCTGAAAAGACTTGGATTCACAGCCTCAAAACATGCATTTTCAGTGAAATCTTGATTTCAGATTTTTGGATGGAATACAACACTTCTCCTACTTACAAAATGTAGTAAACAAAATGCATATATATATACAAACGTGATTGAAATATAAATGGTAATTGAGCCAAATACTATGATAAATGACTGACACTGACTATGTTAAGATATGTAGGCATATAAATATATGCATCTTTAGATTTTATAAAATACAGTACCTAATCATTCTTAAGCAATATTATTGTTCTCCCCTGGTTTTATTACGTATGGATCGTAAGAGCACTTTGCTTACCTCTTCAAGAGGAGAACAAACAGCAGTATTACGAAGCCCAAACTGTAAACGACATTGATGTTCTGCGTTGTACATTGCACCTGCAGGTAGTTCAGGATAACTATACTCATTCTGTGATGGTTCATCTTCTAAACAGTGCCCTCCACCTTCACTATAATTGTAAATCAAATTATTAAACGCTGATCATATGTTACATATAATCCCTAACAACTCCATGGCATAGATCATTAAGAACACAACTGCATCCCCATATCTCGGTTCATGACAGACGTCATGGATGGGCTGTCGTATTGGGGGGTGAGATGAGGTCATCGCTTTGAACCCTCCCGGCCAATTAATGTGGTCTTCCTGACCTGGAGCCGCTACTTCTCTATCAAGTAGCTTCTCAATTGGCTCCCCAGGGACCTCACGAGGTTGAGTGCACCCCAGTCCAGGTCTCCCAGTGGGGGCAAAATCCTCACACTGATACTGGGAATCGAACCCAGGTCTCCTGCTTGGCAAGCAGCAGTGCTACTACTGTGCTAAAGAGACGACCTATAATCCCTAAATAACTTTAAAATATCTAAATGAAAAATATAGTATCTAAATAACCAAAATTATTGTTATAATGTATAGAATGCTTCTCTTTACAGCTTTTAAACTATGTTGGCTTTCCATCAGCATAAACTAGAGGCTTATTTTAATGCTGAAATTCCTTAGCAATTCCTTTTAGATTTTGTAGCAAATTATCACTATTTCAATAAATTATTGACAAAAGAATTTACATGGTCAACAAATGGTTACTTAGGGTTATTCAATAAAATAACACTTAGAGATGATATTTCGGGTCATCATACTGTTGAGCAAGGTTACTCTTATGAAAATCAAAGAAACTACTAAACAAGCACACAATTGTATTAAGGTGTTTAAACTGCAGAAAAGAATAATAAGAATAATCAAGCAAGTGAACCAATGTACCCCAAGTAAACCATTTTTCTTGAATTTAAGAATTTTACCATTACCATGTATTTATATCTTAGAGACAGTTTCCTTTATACATGACAATAAGAGAACTTTTAAGCTCAACAATGAATACCATTCTTACAACACAAGAACATCAACAGCAATCCATCTTCAACAACACAGATTAACTAAAAGCTTAAATTCAGTTTCCCACAAAGGTGTTAACTTATATAATAAACTCCCTGATGCGATCAAAGTTCCACAGAGCAAAGCATTTAAGAAGAAGTTTAAAAATCTACTCCTAAACTATATGTTTTATTCCGTTGATGAATTCATGAATACATCTTTTTGATTATCTGCTAAAAATACTTGTTTATTTGGAAAACTTTGCCACATGAGCCATCCAGCTATGTATGTGTAAATAAGTTGATTTCTCTAACACTGAAACATTGTTTGTTGCATGGGTCCTGTTCATCTGAGGATGTACTTCGGCACAAGAGAAACCTTAACGACTGCCTCAAGACAAGATTAGCTTAGCAACAATTGTACTCGTTTTGATCAATACTGTAAAATATAATGTATATAGAAGTGTAAGAGATTTGTTAAATTATGTATTATTTGTTTTTGACGAAGCCATGAATTCATTGTATTTCTTAAGGTGAATAAATTCTATTCTATTCTATTCTATTCACTTTTACTCATATATGATGGCTCTGAAGTGTCACACAAAAAAGAAAAAGGAAGGAAAATAAAATGTGTATGTATATATATATATATTTTTTTTCATATACTATTGTTTAAGAAAACTTATTAGTATAAACATTTATCTTGATTAACACTGAATATCCAGAATGATTTTGTGGTGAATTTTGCAAACACTACCATCAAGTCCATAATTATCGAGGTTGAAGAAGATTATTTTTTGGTCATGGGATTGCAGTGGGAGACCAAGCATGGAGCTGAAATTTGTATTGCAAATGGGACATAAAACAAAGCAACTCTGGGTCCATCGGCCTGCAGAAAGTGTTGACCTCATAATGTGTTTGTGAAATAAGATGAACAGAAAAACATATAACTTACACATGGACATCAAGCAGTTAAATGACACAATTTGTGAAGGTTTTTAAAATATCACTCCTAATATGTTGCAGTTATATACTCAAATACGAAGATATATTAGGTTAGGCTACAAAACGGAGGAGGGAGCAGTTGATCCTCCCTCAGAGTAAGGTTGCAGAAGTACTAGAAGAAGTACATGCGGGGACTTCAGGTGGATACTTAGTACCCAACCGAGCCATCAACAAGCTCCGACAACGGTACTCTTCGTTGAGACTATCTGCAGATGCTGAGAGATGGTGCCATCAATGTTATGTGTATGAGTTGCACCCACCAGGAGTTGCAACCAGGAGCCGGAGTCACAAGCAACAGTATAACGTGGGAGCGCCCTTGAATGCATCGATGTTGCTGGGCCTTTCCTTGGTCCAATAGAGGCAACAGGCATTTGTTGGTCGCCATGGTTTACTTAACTAAATGGCTGGAGGTGCATGTCATCCCTAAAAAAGAGGCCAAGATCATCGTGAACCATCTGTGGAAGAACTGTCTTGTCGCTTTCGGATACCAATGAATGAAACACTGGAGCAACTTGTAGTACATAAGATGTGCACAACACCTCTTCACCCACAGTCAGACGGCATTGTTGAGCAGTACATTAAGACCCTAGAAGAACATTTGAGGAAGTTTGTGGCCAATCACCAGAGAGACTTGGATGTAAGGGTGCCACTTTTCTTGCTGACCTACCACTCTTCAATCTATGACAGCAGCAGGCTGACAACCACCAGTTTGGTCTTTGGCAGAGAGCTGTGATTACCATGTGACATGATATCTGGGAGTCGTGCTGGAACAAAACAACCAGCAGTCATGGAGCATCTTGTAGACATGACACACATGAGATGGCCCCATCTAGGTAGCGAGCGATCTGATGAAGAGCCATTATGACCTGCAGGCCAATAGCCAACATTTTCAACAAGGTGATTTAGTATCATCCTACCCAGACCAAGGGACACTGCCCCAAGCATACGCATTAGCTTAAACATGGCATACCCATTAGTGATTTAAGATTCTCTGTGACAATGTTTCTCAAGCACAGCAATATTCTTAAAAGCTAGTTTATTTATGTCTGTAAATAAATGATTAGTGTTATCATGTACTTTCTATGCTATTTGTTGCAATATCATTGACAACATATTTCTAATACTCACTATCATGTTTTACACTATAAATTGTTATGCTTTTTTGAGTAACAAATATGACATTTGATTTATATGTAGAACAAAAATGGAGACATGGTCAGCAGGGCAGAAAGTCTAAAATGGGGAAGGGGGACTATTTCATGAATGGACCACCCCAAATGGTTATACCAAATCACCATTTGGAACCAAAGAACATATGGGATGACAGAAGACAAAAAATAAACTATGCAGATACAGGAATAGAAGTTGCCATAGCAGCTGGTATTCAGATGGGCAGATCTCTTCAAAAACATAGCAGGCAGATTTCAGTTATTATTTTCTGTTTGTAATATGCTCTAGAGAAAAAACTAAAGTTATAGAGGTATAATTATTTCATTATTATTAGGTACTATTCAGTAATGAAGGAAACTCGTAGCAAAAAACGGTTAATGCTGTGTTGAAATAAATGCTATTTCAGGCTTTCAGATGAAGAATTTATGATCCAAATTCTGTTTGTTCCACAGCATATTTTAAAATAGATAGAATGGGGTATATTCTTGTTTCATTTACTCACTCAAGAAAGTTTGTAATGTCCCGTCTACTGCATGTGGACCACGCAACCTCAACAGTATCTGCTTCAAAACTTGGAGTCATCACATGCAGAACTCTGCCATCCCTTCGGCTGCAACCAATCTTTTCCGTGTCATGGTACATTCCAAAACTGGAATATAAATAAGTATTTCAGTAGAATTTGTAATAGATAGCATATCACAAGGAGAGGCAGAAGAGATTTTAGCTCTAACATGCTTTCTACTAACATAACATGTTAAGATATGTTTTACTAACTAAAAGAATATTGTCCACTTTATCCCTGAATCACCTAGAGAAATTTACTATGCATCCTTCTTCATTGCTTTTCTTAGAAACCTACATACAAGAAATGTAAAGTTTGTAGATGATAATGGCATCAATTGTTTAAAATGAGACCCATTAAGGAAAAAATAAAAGTGGAATGATTAATTATAAGGGGAATTATTTCCTTGGAAATATAATACAATCCTTGAAAGTGCAGTAAGAGTTATACATAGCAGATATACATTTCCATGTAGAAATGGCAATTTATATGAAGCAAGAACAAGAGTATATATTTTACTTAGTAACTCAAACAGAGTCACCAGTATCAACATAGACCAGAAGTGTAGCATAAAATGGGTTAATTATGTGCTCTTTTCTCATTGGTTCTCCAAAAAATTGGCCATTAAACATCCTGCTGTAAGTGGAAATGTTCCAGGTAAAATGGGACTTCTGACACCTCTGTTTAAAATAATGGCTTTCTTTTCTGATAACTAATAGATTTAAAACACATTTTGTATTTATTCAGTAATCTGTTTTATTATTTTAACTGTCTTTACATACACTCTCTATACTTCTTGGGAGCAGCCTGATCACCCTTGCTTGAGTCCCTGGGCATACAAGTATCAGAGGAAATGAAATGACACATATTCTTGCAAACAGAGCTGTGGGTCTTAATTTTATATGTCCCAAACCCCTCTGTAGCATGTCTTACAGAAGTATCAAATGAGCTAACTCAACAAACAAGAAGGGCTCATCTTGAATATTGGCAGAGATAAACTACTGCCAGGGAAGTTATTGGTTTTATTTTGTGTCCAGCTGGTAGTGGGCAAAGAAAGTCTTTTTAATTTAACTAGATCTAAACTTAAAGGTGTTGTTGGTCACCTTATGGGCCACAATTCTATGCATAGATATTCATATAAAATTGAATTTTTAACGGACCCTTTATGTAGGAAATGTAGAAAGGAATATGAAAAAATTCTCGACAGATATTACACAAGTACAAAGGTTTTTTCATACATAGATACATAGATACATATTCTTAAGCTCTATTTTTTTTTTAAACTTATGGATATGAGTAGAAGAAACATCAAGGACATGGTCTGTTTTATTTGGACCAGAAGATTTGTTTGGGATCTAGATTAAGAGGCACGACGAGCCTAAGTTAAGTCAGACTTTTATAAGCAGGTCACTCATTTCTTCATCATCATTAAAGATGAGGGATTGGTGCAGTTTGTCATCAGCTTGTGTGTACATAGGCGTTATCAGCTGTATGCCAGAGTCTGTGTAGACTTCCAACAAAAGCAAACCATGCAAAGCATACAGTTAGAAAATGAGAAATAAAACTCTCCATTATTTTTGTAACAAAACATTTAATTTCATTCCCTTTATTTGCTTAGTTTCCATTATTGTAGGTGAATACTGGTCATTAATCATCCACTCGTTAATGCAGTACATTAATTCAGAAGAATGAAAAAAAATATTTTGTTTGCAAATGAAGCTGTATATGGTATGCCAGAATTTTGTCCCACAGAAATTTTTTCACATGCTGTTAATCTACTGTCCTGGGGCTGTTGCTTTTAAGTACATTGAAAAACCATTGGTCTGGGCCAGATTTGAATGCGCGATGCCTAACCAACTGAGCCACCAGGACCGGCTTACCCATCTATGTAGTTATAATAGGATGGCAAATAGGTGTTGTGATAATTTTAATCGTCCTGGGACTTAAAGTACTTGCAACATTGTAAATCGCCATTGGGGCTGTCATCTCAAAATAATTTGAGACCACCTTGTGGTTTACCAGGAAACATGCAAGTCAGTTGAGAAATTCAATGCTATGCTGGCATGTTGCCATGTTAGCTCAGTGGAAGAGCAGCCAGCTAGAGACCGGGAGATCCATGGTTCAAATCCCGGCTACGGCATTGAATTTTTCAGTCTTACCCCTGGCCTACACACGTTTCTGAGATAAAACAATTAAAATTATCACAATTGACCATAATAGTTGGCTATTTATGAATCCTGGGATTTGCAACATTGTAAGTTGGCATTGGTTGTCATCTCAAAATAATTTGGGATCACCGTATGGTTTACCGGGAAACATGAGAGTCAGTTGAGAAATTCAATGCTATGCCGGTATGTTGCCATGGTAGCTGAGTGGTAGAGCAACTGGCTAGAGACTGGGAGATCTATGGTGCAAATCCCGGTTGTGGCATTGAGTTTTTCATTCTGACTCTACCTATCCAATAGGTGTTGCACATTTTTTGGGGTACCATCTTAGTTGTTTACCGTATGTCCACCTTTGGTAATTATTGAGTCAACATGTATTTTATAATGGTAACAAACCCCCCATCTTTAATCATCATTGTCGTCATCATCATCATCATCATCATCATCATCATCATCATCATCATCATAGTATCAGGGATAAGTGAACATAATGAGCTTAGCTTCAATATAATTTGGAAGTACTTACTTGTGACCCATTTCATGGGTTATGGTATGAGCTAATGTAATTCCATTATCCTCATTGACGTTGCAGCTCTTGTCAGGTTGACACATCCCTGCTACATGTGCTACTCCAAGTGTGCTGCATGGCTTGTTCTGTCGTGCACAGATGTCCTCCCTCCATCACCAAGCAACATATGTAATAATCACAAAATGATAATTTTGCACCAACAAATGAAACTTATTCTGAAAATGATCTTTACTATCAGCAAATGTTTTAAATTAGCATACAAATAGCATTATCTGGACTGCATAAAAGTACTGTAATGGAGCATCTTATTTCAGAAGAAACCTGAGTAAATTTTGATTAATGCTTTATTCAGAAATTTAGTTTATATGTCTCAAATGAAAAATGAAATGGAGTTTTATTAATGGACGCTCTTTAACTGCTGTGGTGCTCATATCCTGTTCTACTGCTTAATTTTGCTCAGAGGCCTCTTTTACATGCCATAAATCTACAATATAGGACCAATGGCTTTACTTTCCTTTGAAGGAAGCCATGCTAAAAAATCCATTATCCTCTGCTGGGTTTGAACCCATGTCCTTGGGTATATGAAGTTAGTATAGTAACCATTACACCACAGAGGATGACCACATGTCTCAGACATCCATTACATTTCACTGAAAAGCACTGAATACGCAAAAACAATGGGAATAATTAATAAAATAATGAAACCTCCCTTAGTACAAAGGCATATTAGAATTTGCTTATACAAGCTCTGTACTTTGTTGTGTAAGTGAGGCATGGAGATTAAGAAAGAAAGATGAAAACAGAATAACTACTGATGAAATTAAATTTACGAGATACTCAGCAGAATATACCTAATGAGATCATAGCAAAATGAGGAAATAATGAAAGATTCACTATCCTCATAATAGGTCATAGAGCTAATAAAAAGAGAAAAGAAACAGAGCTCACAACCTTTGGTAAAAATAAATTCCAATATAAAGAAACATTATCCAAACTGATCGAGAAGATCCGGTATGAATAAACACCAAACCACTTGATATGCAATCCACAAAGTGGTTAACACTACACAGTTTGTGACCAGTACATGGTGAAACAGGCACACAATGGGTGCACTGACAGTTGTTGATTCTTATATGCAGTACTGATTCCTTTTGTACACAATTAAGAATTATAAAAATTAATACAATGAATATTGTATTTCAATTAAATTATTTTATATCTGCAATTATTTTGTTAACATCTGAGTTATCTCTGATAGAGCTATTTTCAGCTGCACATGCAGATGTTTGTCAGTTAGATGATGCATTTTGATTTGGCATTCATTTCTGATAACAGTTGCTCACGCAAATTTGTAGAAGCAAACAGCCAAAATGTTAGCTGCAATTAATGTAATTGCATATGTTTTCTAACTGATAACTGTTTAAATAGAACACCACCATGTTACCATGCACAAATACTTAAACATTATTATTTTTTATGGATATTAATTGTAGCTGAAAATTCAGCCTTACCCTTGTAGGTTTTCTCATAAGGAAATATGATTATTAAATTTTTTATTCTCATTTATATTTTGGAGGGATTACAGATGGAAAATGATGCAGCTGATATTTTTTTAATTGTTCTTTTCATAATTCCAACTGCACAGTATGGCTTTTGTTTGCATTATAAACGTTTACTATTGTTTCAGTTTTTCCTTCTTGGTTAAGCTCATTAAGTGTTTATTTATTCATTTATTTCCTCAATTTCAACAGGACAAAAGTCTGAATTACAGAGTGTAATTGTGAGCAAGGAGTATCACAACTTTATATTCAGGTTTAGAATCTGCCATAACAACCTTAACACCATTACCTAATAGGCATGTCATACTTTCCAGGTTCCTGTCACACCAAACTTCTGCAATGATGTCTTCTGTCGTTATGCAGGAAGATCAGGAACAACTTCTGATTCATTAATCAGTAAATGCTCATGCCTGGAGTAAATTGTGAGCTAATAATATAATTTGAAAATAATAAGTACAGTTCCTGCTTTTCCTCAGGGATAGAATATTATAAATCTCTGATATTCATGATACAGAACTGAACATATCCTCCAATATGGATCTAATGAAATTCAAGCAGGAGAATGTAGAAATAGAATAAACCTTTTTAGACAGCTGGAAATAAAACCAAAATATTTAATACAAAACATAGAAACTGTGCTAGTATGAATACACTTTTACAGCACCCATTGTCTCCAACCTCAACGTCACATTCATGTAATGGCAATACCTTTGGCTGTTCACAACAGTAATACATCAATTTATTACAATGCATTGCCAAGATAACCTGTTGTTTGTGTTTGGAGCCTTGTACTGTCTTTGATCTAAGTTGTTATGATTTTATTTATGACTGGAATAATGAATAAAATGGCAGCAGGCATGAAAATAGATGAAATTGAGTACCAAGTGCTGGACAAATTTCTGGAAGCTACCAAAAATGGTAAAATGTATAATACAGCATATATAAAAATGTTTCATTGACTGGTGGAAGGTAAGCACTGCTGTGAATTAACGTAATGTCATAACATCTCAATTGTTGCTACAGATGTCTGTTGTTTGTGCTTTTTAGTTGCATATGAGCATCATATTATTGTATTGTTAAAAATAGTGTATGCCATGCAGGTTAAAAGTGGTTGGCGAGAAGGAATGTCTGAAATATAAACCTCTACTTTTTATATTTGTAAAAAAACAACTATTTTTCTGGGATAATATGATATAACATAATATATAAGCATGTTAACAGTACTTGCTGGTTTACTTGGGTATGCTCAATATGCCTTCTCAAATTACAGTCATAATGAATATAATATTTGATTTTACACAAACTAAGACTCATATTTTAGTTAGTGGCTAAAGAATTACACTATTTTTCTAAGTATTTCTTTTTATTTGTTTAAAATTGAATTAAATAGCTTGCAATTAAGTTGTTTGCAATTATATATTAAAAGTGATACATAATCCTACGACTATGCACTGAAATTACCTTGTAATAAGAATAGCCACATCATGATGATTGGGATGAGAATCATCTGGAGGATTTAAATCCATCTGCCATTTGCAGAAATTCTGTAGTGTCACATCTGCATTCACTGTGACATTCAGACCTTCCTGTACAGAGAAAACATTAGTGCATGAACGGGGTATGTAAATGACAAACACATGCAATAATAACATTCCCATAAATATACAGCATTCGAAATTATAATTTTAAAATTACTGCTTATTCACCTGAAGTGAGGGTAATGTGTCTACCTCACATTCAACAGGCCCTGAGTTTGAATCTTGGCTGGAATATGTTACCTTAACAAGTTTTTCCTGGGGATGCTATATGGACAATGGGCTCATTTGAACTTCACTTTACACATCTCATTCGTCACTGATATGACAACTAGTAACATTGAGGGAATTATAAGTTCACAGAAGAATATTGTGACATACTGGCAGTATTCTAGCATTATATTGCGTTGTGTATGTGTTGGCAATGGTTGTTTTTTTTTAATAGTGTTTGATACCCACTTTTACTACTTTGGCACTGCAGGCGATGACACTGATGATAGATGGAATGAAGATGGAGCACCGGTGGAATGTGATGGTGGGGGAAACTGGAGAACCCAGAGAAAACCCGCCCCTGCGCTACTTTGTGGTTAGGATGTCATTGTTATGTAAGTTGTTTGGTGGGGAATGACTTAAAAATTGTGCACAGTTGCCTGCGTTGTAGTTGAGATGTGATCAGGATGGAGTGTCAGAAGATGGTTTGCTGCCAGTATGTCATGCCTTGGACCTACTAGGGACACCACCATAATGTAAATCTGGTTTCTTTCGTTTATAAAGTTAATAAATACAAATCTCTTGTTTTTTAAAAATACTTGTTTCTCTCATGTAGAGTAATGATCTTTGTATCATATTTCTTGCTGCCTAGCTGGAATTCATGTTCCCCCCATAGCTGACCCTTGGAGTTGTGCATATGAAATTTAGCTTTTACAGAGAGGCCAGGACAATACGTGGAAGTTACAGTGACTAATAATGGACAACAGCTCTTTTTTCTAATTTTAGCAGAAATAAGTAACACTTTGATATCTAGCAGTCAAAACTTATAAATAATAAATTTATTCCTACTTAAGTATAGTTATTAACAGCAAAAGATATGATGATACACAAAGTGATTTAAACTTTATAATTGATATTATGATATTTAGCACTATTCAATTATGGTAAAAGTTTACTTTAACTACAGCAAGGATTTATTCATTTCCCAAGGTTGAGGTGTACTTACCATTTAATTTTGAGCATTATTTAATTATGTCACTATACAATCAATTTTATCATACAATATTTTAATATGGGGATCTGCTATTGAAGTAAATAGGGTATTTTTAAATAGAAGAGAGTACTATAATAATAATTTTTAATATGAAGCCAAGAGACTCATTAAGAAATGTTTTTAAACAATTTTATATTTTTACTTTGATTTATTAATATAGAATGCTGCACTATTTTTTTTTAAAAATAATTCATATTTATTTAGTCTCAATTGTGGTGTTCAAATTCATTTTACTAGAAGTATGAATGACATCCATATATGAAAATATAAAACAGATGACATGTGTAAATTTAAAAGATCACTAATTTATTTTTATACGACAAGCTTCCAGAGAGCTATGTGGCGTAATTTCTATTGACGAAAAGGAAGAAAGAATTGCAGGCCGAGTGAGTCAGACTTCGACTGGAGTGTTAGTGCCCAGTAGTATGCTAGCGCTAGATAATGCTTATGTATGTGTCTATATCTTGCTTAGTATGCTGGAAAACTGACCAAAATAAAATGAACACCCAGTGCTTGCTGATTGTAATAATTAAAAAGTAACAAGGAACATAAAACCTTCTGGAGTTTCCTGAGAAGAAAAATAAGAGAAATATGACAATAGAAGATATAAAGACAACTTTTGTTGCACCATTTCTAAAATGAGCACACTCCATTTATATCTAAGATAGAAATATTATTTATTTGTTATATATATATATCTTAAAGTAATATATATAATTGTTGAAGATTTCTAATTTTATAATAAATACATAAAGCTATTGTCACTTCTAGCTTTAGATTATTGTTTGTGCGAGCTTCTACTAGAAGCTGTTTTACAATAGACACTAGAATAACAGAGACTCTATAGAGAGGAACAAATTGAGCACCATTTTATTAGCTACTACATGTATTCGTATTTTTGACAAAATAGTAATGGGAGGGTTTCTGTACACATTGCAGTGATAAAAATAAAAGCACAAACCCAAACATATGAATATTGTCTTCTATATTTACTAAGTTAGTTATTTAATCAACTCCTATCTTCCACATCTGTTCTCTCTCTCTTTCTCTTTTTCAGTGTTCTTTAACAAACATGTGATATTTCGAAAACCAAGGAGAGAGAAATTTATTCTGTATAGTTGATAACAATTAAAACTTAAGCTATTCTTCTTCTTGTTCTTCTGCTTAACGGTTTTGGAATTTTCAATCCGTTCCGGCTCCAAATTGGTTTGCCCATCTTTTCTTCAGTCTTCTTTGGTTTCTTTTACCTTTAGGTGTGAACCTGTTTTTCCCATTGTTATCTATATATTGCAATTATATTACTCATTTCTTCTACTTTTAATGCTTTCCTGATATCTTGACTGCGTTTTCTAGTCATTTTAGTGTATCAGCTATTACTCTTACGAATTTAATTTCTGAGGACTGTATTCTAGTACTATATATTTTTGTTAATGTGCATATTTCTGATCCGTATATCAGAGATAGTAATGCTATGGTTTTGTACAATTTAACTATGAAGTCTATGGGGTAGCGAGTGGAGTTGCCACCTGCCCACGCGATGCACCAGGTTCCCCTACCCCGAGGGAATAGTACCTGGATAGAGTCCCTTGCCCAAGGAATTAGAGAGGAAGAAAATCTTCGGAAGGTTTGACTGACGAAAGAGGCGCCCATTCTTCAGGGAATAATTGGAGACCCATCTCCGGGGTAACATGGAGAAAATCCTCAACGACCAAAAGGGCGGATACGGTAACCCTCTGCCTGGAGTTAATACAGGCAGGAGCTTAGTTGAGAAGCTCAAAAGAGGCAGCCCCGCTCTCAACTTACCCTGCAAAACGTTGCTAGCGTATACAAGGGACACCACAAATATTCAAAGTAAAACAGTTAAACATTTAATAGTGCGCTCACTTAAACTTATGCCTGCTCTTTCAACTCATAAGGAATAGACAGAAGTTTGTTTTTGGTACTAAATCTCGATAAACTATTGAATGTAGAACAAATGCCTGAAATATAACTTGCGTAAAAGAAACGATAGATTAAAACGGGTTAAGAGTATTGCCTATACATCAGGCGAGCCCATCTGTTGTCTACTTTGGGCTCGTCCTGACGTTTCCAGTTTCTCTGTGGACATCAGCGCCGACTTTCTGTCTGTCACGTATGCACACACACACGCACATCATTAACAGGCAATATAACAACTTTTCTAACAGGTCATGGTAGATTAAGATCCTATTTCTATCGTTTTAAAATAACGGACTCCCCGACTTGCCTCTGCGGGATGGAAGTCAAACAGTAAATCATTTGATTTACGAGTGTAAAAAACTAGAAAAAGAAAGAACTGAATTAAGAAATAATAATATAAAACAGGGGACAGTAGTCGAATTCTAAAAGAAAACTGCTACAGAATCACAATTTGCACAAACAGTAAATCTAGAATAATCATAAAATTGTGGTAATAGAGTAAATAGAAGAAACGAATAATTAGTGACAATAAAGCTTAGGGAAATACCTCAAACGCAACATCACTAAAGAAGCCATTGTCAAATTTCATATAATTATATTATCTAATCTGTAATGTTAGATTGTGTCATAACCAATGCATGTAGTATTACTAAGCATGTAGTTAAATAAATAAATAAATAAAACATACACACGCAAGGGCCAGAGAAGGATTTAAGCATCACGTCCAGAAGTCTAATTTGGCGTAGGCAACCTCCCCAAGTATGAAAGATTCAAAGGATTTTGACCGGGCCAATAATATCAGGTGCAGATATTATGACGTTCTTAAAGTTCACAGATGGAGACACTCCTGCAGACGCTCCCCATTGCTCCTGACGAACAGATCCGAACTGCCCTAGTTTCATGCCAGAGGGGGAAGAAACAGTTACACACCATCAAGCTACCCAGTCAAGCGCAGTGCCCCGAAAGTTGATTTATAATTAAATTGTGAAGGACGAGAGATCGGAAAATTTCATGGTATTATAAAAACCACCATTAGCCTGGCGACAAGGGAAAACCACGAAAAAAGTCAGAGTGGGGATCGATGGGTATCGAATCCATGACCTTCATAATGCGGGTCACGACGAAATCGCCTAAGTCATCCCGCTCGGTTCGGTATCAAATTAGGGGCAGAGGGCAGGCATCCCTCATCAAAATATGTCATTAAACACACAACCTCGCACACGCACACACACACACACACACACACACAATTTGGTACCAATTGGTATTGATAAATTCCGTTAATTTCGCTAGATGCCACCACTAAAGCCCATTGTAATAGTTTCTTTAAATTTTCTGCCGCATGGATTGCACGATCGTATGGTCTTAGACTCGAGAACGGGCTGTCAGCTGGTCTTATTGCGTAACCTGAGAGTTAGATTGTCCACACCAACTCTTGGACGGTAAGTTAAAATGGCTTGAGTAGGCCGAATCTATTCCTATCTAGTTAGAGCTTTTCTGACCATGATTTTTGTTAGAGTTGTGTCATGTGAATTCGAAATGTTTGCATATATTATAATTAGCCGCTTATTGTCTGCCAAGCGGTCGACCTTAAATCTTTATAAATTTGTATTTTGATTACGATGGGGGAATGAAAAATATAATTAGTTGATGCTAATCCTGGACATTTTGGGCCGTGTAACTTTTCAAACAAATAACCGGTAATTTTATGGGTTAAGTATCTGTGAACCCAAGTTGTTGCGAGTTTTATATAGTTTATTATCGTGTTATTATATTTGTTAATTGTTTCAATTTTATAGATTTATCTTTTTAAGTTTTACAATCGTTAGTTACGCTCTGCGTGGATTCGTGCTGCTAGACTGTAACTCGCAAAACCATTGCATTCCCAGTGAACTAGTATACGCGCAATCGATTTGTGTATTCCCGGTTGATTTCCATTTAGTTAAACAATGTTCCTCAAATATAATATGATTATATAATTTGTAACAATTTGTTATATTTCATGTTCACATAGGATTGTAAATCAAATTATTTTCTTGTTACGAGCAAACAGCCCATTGTATGAATATTGTATTATACAGTTTTATTTTTCAGTCATTAGAGGATATTTCTAGAATATGGCTCAGTTATTGTCGTATTTCAAAATGGTCCGTGTAGTTCTATATTTTGCATGTTTGGCTGATATATACACAACACACACGAACCTTTTTCTAAAATGCTTTTTTTTGGATACAGGAGACCCTAAAACGTGTACTTCTGGTGAAATCTCAATATCGAATTTTAGGTGAAATAGAATACCTTCTCTATACACTATGTACATAGTACGTGTAGAGAAAGTAAACATTAATATCTTTACTAAATACTTTGGTTAGCTTAATGCTTACATTCCCTGGTATCTCTCAGGCCAGTCTTCTCTGACTGTGTCGACCTTGAAATTGTGTGGTTGCAGCTTGCAGCACGTTTACATGCTGTAAAATATTCAATCACCCGCGTAATGTTGCCATAAAGCACGCGACAAATACTTCACTTTCCCATCAATATGTATCTATGGAAAGAAGATCAGCAGAAGGTTATTGAAAGTAATTCCTGACAGTCATTTGCAAAGCAGTCATTCATTTTTACTTTCTCTACTTAGTGCACAGTACATGTAAAGAAGGTATTGTACCCCGTCCATAAATTTCATACCGAGATTTGACCGGGAATATACGTTTTAGGTTCCCCTGTATCCATAAAAATCATTTTTGGAAAAAGGTCCGTGTGTGTGTCTGTGAAAACATGATAACTCAAAAACGAAAAGTCGGTAAAATACCAAACTTGGCATTTAAATGCAGTATCTTCCGGGGATACAACCCGAACCTTTTGAGAAAAATCCCTCCAGTACAAATTACCCTTTACATGGAAAAAATTGCGAACATTTTAATTCTGCATATTAAAGCTATTTGCATGACTAATAAAATGTATATCTTGAATTTTCTGAGAACAGCCTCTAAATACCTCTTTATTCTGCATGAATTTTTCTGAATTTTGCATAATTGGTAACCCATAACAGATAGACAAAAACTTGCTATTTACATAAATAATCTAAATTCGTTAAAACACACAATTTCTGTCGCATACGTTTCTTTTTCATGGAATTTACCATTTCTGAGGTATTTCAAGTTATTTATTTCAGATTTAAAATACTTAAAGTTACTTACACGCATAGAAACGGATTTCAACCACATGACAACCAGCTTTTAAAATATTTGCCTATCACTTTAGCCTAGTGCGTTCCTTTATTTTCCTTCTACTTATAAGGAAGATGTTAATTAAGACAGTTTCTGCTAATATTAATCTTTATTATCATATAGTATATAGAAGAATTAGCTTTTTAATAATGTGTTACAGTGATGTAGAGAAAGTCATGTGAATGGAACAGATCAGATTTTTACTTTCTCCATTTAGTTAATGCACAGTACATATGTAGAGAAAGTATTTTACTACACCCATAAATTCGAAACCGAAATTTCAGTGGAAATGCACGTTTTAGGGTTTGTATATCAAAAAAACGAAAAGTGGATAAAATGCTAAACTTTTTATTTAAGTTTAGTATTTTCCAAGGATGTGATACAACATTTAGAGGAAAATTGACCCACTCCAAACTGCCCTTAACATGGAAAAAAATAAAAAAGTTGATTTTCTGAAAAATGGGCTAAACGACTTTGAATAAAGTATACTATATATTCGATATCACATATTTTCATTATAAATAAATGTATGTCTCAACTTTTCTGGGAGTAGCGTCTGAAGACCTCATTCTGGATTATTTTTGCATAACTGGTAAACCGTAAAAGATAGACAAAAACTTACTACACAAAAAATGTAGATGTTAAAGCACCTAATTTATGTCATATACAAGTTTTCGAGGAGTTAACCATTTGCGAGATATTCTTTGTTATTGCTTTCAGTTTTAAAATACCTAAACTTTTCTCATACGGAAATTTGTCAACGAATTTGAATCACACAGCAACCGGCTTTTAAAAGATTTGAATGTTGTGTTAGCTTAATGTACTCCCTTATTTCCTTACTACTTATAAGGGACCAAGTAATAAAAACCATTTCTGCTGATGTTTATCTCGATTAAATGAAGCAGATAGAATCATAAGCTTTTTAACAACAATTTGTTACAGAGGTGTGGAGAAAGTCATTTTAATGGAACACATCATATTTTTATAATAAGTTATTACATTTTAATTTTTGAGCATAGGAATCTTTGTAGTGGAAAATAATAGGAGTATTGCTATTTTGTAATAAAGAATAACGCTTGAAGGGAGAGTGGTCATAATCTTTCCACAGTAGGTATACCTTTTGGGAGATCATATGCGTGGCAAACGATTTTATGTCTAATGTCCCGTATTTGACGCCTGCCGATATAGCTTCGTGTGTTTAAATTGTTGCAGAACTCAACGCGTCTATTTCAAGTTAAAATCCGTTTGGGGGAAACTGCCCGGAGTGACCTTCGCTTTACACCTCTTGCTTATCAACGGAGACAGTGAGAGCATCACCTCATTTAGAAGGATAAAACGAAGGCCGCTCCGACTAATTCCTCTCTGGCAGGTTTTAACTTGAAATATCCCACTTGAGTTCTATAACTCTTTTAACGCACGAAGGGAAAATGAAATGGCGTTTTATTTATGGACGCTCTTTAACTGCGGTGGTTCTCAGCCACCCATTCTATACTGGGCGTAAAAGACCGCTTAATTTTGCTCAGAGACCTCTCTATCAGGTTTGAGGTTCTTTTACGTACCGTAAATCTACGACACGGGACTAACGGCTTTACTTCTCTTCCGAGGGATACCATACTAAGGATTTTTACCCGCGACCTTGGGTTTATGAAGTTAGCATGGTAACCATTACACCACGGAGGGATATCTGCACACCTCAAATATGGGGCAGTTAGGCATTCTGGTACTGTTTGTAATTCGAATATAACTTTTTTGGATATACAAATGTATGCTCTTTAATACATGAATAACTGATTAATGCACTTCAAATTAACGACTAAACCGAGCGAGATGGCTTCGCGGTAACGCATGAGGCTCGCATTCGGAGGCCCCGGTTCAATTCCCATTGAACGTTCACTCTGAGTTCGTTTTTCGTGGTCTCCCTTGGTCAGTAAGCGAATATTGAGTGGTTTCTTTCCAAGACGATTTCCTTTCCCTTTCATTCCGTTTCCTTCACATCTTTCAGGTATGCTTCTAGGCTTTGTGGCATATGGCAGGTCGGACAGATGCACGCATTCTTGCTCAAAGGAAATAATACTCCCCGTGCACACTAGAGGGCTGCTTAGTCTACAGATCGTTTATCATCCTCTGCAGTAGTGAGACGAGACTTTGAGCCTGGAACTGTTAAGGATATCCTCGCGTCTCTGTACTCTAACTGTATGTGACATGTAGTCTCCTGTGTTACTTTACTGCATATCACAGCGCGCAATCTTATTCTTCCGTTGAATAACTTATACCTAATCAATAGTGATGCAACTTACCTTGATGGTTTTCAGTTTTTTTCGAGAATATTGTTGTTACAAATGCTCCTCTTTCTATCAGAAGAAGATAAGCGCTGAAAAATTGTAAACTGACGTAAAACAGAGAGAGCGCAGGAAAATTGAAATTGAATTGTTATAATTATTTATGGATCCTTTTTACTACTATGATTCTAAGTGCCCCATTCTATATTGGGCACGAAACACCGGGAATTTATTGAGAAGCTTCTGTCAGGCTTGAAGTTCTTTTACATGCCGTAAACCTGCAACCTCGGGAGCTAGAGAGAGAGAGAGCGAGAGAGATGCCACACACATACGTATACTTTTGTTGGTTTGGAACGCTCTTGGACTATTGGAAGCAAAAAGTGCTGTGATAGTCCAACATTAGGGAATGTTAAAAATGGCTTTCGTCTTAATTAATGTTTATTAATTACCTCAAACCCCATGGTAAGAGATATTTCGTTTAATTCGTATTTATCTAAAGCTCACAAATAAATAAAAATATAAACAAACAAGAACCTAAAAAACAAATATCGGAAATATATCTTAATTTTGCAGTTTCAAAGATATGGGTAATAAAAAATACTGAAAACTTACTTTTCAAAGTGGTTTACTGACATAAAATATGAATTTTTGTGTTAGCAGTTAGACTGTGGTTCTGCTTTATTTATAAATTTGAACGTTCAAGAATGATTAACAGAAGAAATTACGAGATTTATCCAGTAAATTCTTATGTTGGCCTTCCAAGTCTGTCGAGAACCATTTTATGTTAAGTATACATTACATTTAAGAAGGATATCGTTGCTTATCTGTTTGCCTGTTCTATTCTCTAGTCTAATTTAATTGCCAAAGACAAAGTTAAATTTTTATCAAAACTTTTATTTTGCTTCTATTTTATTATGCGTTTCTGGTAGCTTTGTAATGTATGGTATAATCCTTTGCATTTCCCCGAACAAAGTAATGGTTTTGGTACGTAAATATATTTGTTATCAGTCAATAAAGCTGCAGGAAACAAAACCTCAGGATATGTCATTGAAAATCACTGGAATGTTCTTCGAAATGCAGGTACTAAATTGGGATCCGGGTACAAGGGACTAGGGGTAGGGGACATTGAAAGATGCGTAAATAGTGATCATTGTTTTGTTCGTATTATGTACATATGCTCAAAAAATATGCGTACGTAATGTAATACTCTTACGAGCTAACGACTTTCAAAATAATCCCCCAAAATTTCCGCACATTATTGACTTTATGCTCCTGTTCAACTTTAGTGACATCCATCTTGGAACAAAGTCTCTAGGATACTATAACGTTTAGCGTTTGCATATGGCTATTAGCACCTACCAATGTAGTCAGATGTCATCTGGTGGTGGCATCTCGTACTGTGGACATGTATATATTACAATAACCGCATATTCAGTTATTCGGAATATATAAAACAGTTGCCATGACTTCTCAAATGACCCTACAATAGTTTTTTTGTTTGTTTTGTTTTTTGTTTATTGTTTCATTATTTTTGTGGTTTGAAATTACCTGTGCGACTTCGTCTTCCAGAAGAATGATGCGGACAACGACCACGTTGATTGTGTTACCGATGCTGGCATCGCGATAAAGGGCAGACACCATGTTCATGATGGTGAGGATGTATGTCTCTACATCACCGTCACGGTGGAATTGCATCATGGAGGTGTCGGCAACGAGCAGGGCTTCCACGTGGCGCTCCTTGCTGACGGAACGACGTCCTCGCTGCATAACCCGGGCTGCACCTTGCTGTCGCCACTCCAGTCGGGCCTCCACCATACGTCGTGGCTCTGTTGGACAATAACCATATTCCTTTTAGACAACATATGGAGTGCAGGAAATATTATGCTTCTAATCGAAAGTTTAAAACAATCGTCTGCCTCTGTAGGACGTTAAGCACGGTTTTTTAAAACCTTTTCTGTATGTTTAGTTTATCTACATTTTATATTAAGCAGGGAAAGTATTGTATCTCGCCCAAAAATTCAATTTCACCAAAACATGTGCTTTATGAACCTAAATATCCTTGTGTTCCATCAACATTACTCGCTCTACATCTCGTAACAAATGGTTAAAAGCTCTTTCTTCTGCCTACTTCATGCTAATTAGCAGAAATGCTTCCTTATAAGCAGATTATAGCGATAGCCAAATCTTTTAAAAGCTGATTGCCAAGTAGCTGAAATCCGTTTCTTTGCATTACCAGGGGTTTGCAAATTCCTGTATGTGAAAAGTTTAAGTATTTTAAAACGGAAACCGATAAGGAGTATCCCAAAAATGGTAAACTCCACGAAAAAAGTGTATGTCACATAAATTGTGTGTTTCAACGAAATCTACAGTTTTGTGCAGTAAGTTTTTGTCTATCTCTTACGGTCTACCAGTTAGGCAATATTCAATAAAATCATCCAGAATAAAGTGGTCTTTAGAGGCTATTCCCAGAAAATTGAAGATATACATTTTATTTTGGCATGTAAACATCTTAAATATAAGAGATTGTAATCAAAATCGTTAGAGCCATTTTTAAGAAAAACAATATTTTCGAAAAAAGTTCCCCGTAAAGAGTAGTTGGGGCTGGGAGATTTTCTTGAAAATCTTCATATCGCATTCTTGGAAGTTACCAAACTTAAATTTCAAGTTTGGTATTTAACGGTCTCTTGGTTTT
Organism: Hymenopus coronatus; assembly: GCA_030762935.1. Taxonomy (NCBI): domain Eukaryota; kingdom Metazoa; phylum Arthropoda; class Insecta; order Mantodea; family Hymenopodidae; genus Hymenopus; species Hymenopus coronatus. The sequence goes on from CM060885.1 coordinate 50,284,270, forward strand.
TGAGCTATGCTGTCCATACTCACACACACACACATAAACACACACGGATCTTTTACCAAAAATTCCTTTTTTTGGATTCAGGGGGACCCAAAACAAGTATTTCCGATGAAATCTCGGTATCGAATTTTTGGGTGGAATACAATGCCTTCTCTATACACTATGTACATGGTACGTGTAGAGAAAGTAAAAAGCATTTTTAGAAAAAGGTCCGCGTGTTTGCATATCTGTAAACATAATTCAAAAACGAAAAATCGGTAAAACACCAATCTTGGCATATAAGTTTGCTATCTTCCAAGGGTGCGATACGAAGATTTTGAGGAAATCCTCCCACCCAAAACTACCCTTTACATGGAAACATTTTCAACATTTTTGATTTTCTCAAAAATGACTAACGATTTTGATTAAATAGATATATTAGAGATACTTACACGACAAATAAAATGTATAAATTGACTTTTCTGGAAATAGCCTCTTAAAGTCCTGTTTATTCTGGATGAACGTTTTTGAATTTTGCATAGTTAGTAAACGTAAGAGATAGACAAAAACTTACTACACAAAAAAGTAGAGCTCTTTAAAACACACAATTTATGACATTACATTTTTTCCTGGTGTTGACCGTTTTCTAGATATTCCTTGTTATTGGTTTCAGTTTTAAAATACTTAAAACTTTTCTCATACGGGAACTTGTCAACTCCTATCCACGCAAAGAAACTGATTTCAATCCCATAGCAACCACATTTTAAAACATTTGAAAGTCGCTTTAGCCTAGTGTATTCCCTTATTTTCCTTCTACTTATAAGGAACTAATAATTGTAAGTAATATGACCGTTTCTGCTAGCGTTTATCTCGATTAGCATGAAATAAGTAGAAGAATTAGCTTATTAACATTAATTTGTTACAGAGTTTGAGAGAAGGTCATGTAAATGAAACACATCAGATTTTTACTTTTCTCTATCGTGTACAGTCTCGAGCAAAGAATGTGCCAATTTAATGTGCGCTGAGTGAAGTTGGTAAAAGTTAGTTAAGCAGCTCTCTCCACATTCACGGCTCCGTATTCACGGCATGTCCTTATTTTGCTATGGTTGATGCGCTTGGGTCCAAGACTTTTTATGTTTAGTTATGAAAGCGTAATCAATTCAGATTCTTTTAATTGCTCTTCCTTAGGAAGGAGACATAGAAGCATATGTTGACATTAGGGTATGTTATTACGTTTTACTGGAAAAATTCCAGGCACATGGACATTTTCATGATATATTAGCATGCAGCTTAAGTGTGGAAAAGTAGCACGACGAGACAAAGAGGGTGGCTCAATATTTTATTCTGCTCCTACTTTTCTACAATTATTTCGGAATTAAGATTATTAACTGAAATCAATTTATGTAAGTGTTTTTTAAGAAAATTAATATAATGAGAAATTGCGACTTCTTACTTTCTCTACTCTATGTACATAGTGTATAGAGAACTAAATATTTAAGTTTGGTATTTTCCAATGAAGTGACACGAATATTTTCAAGAAAATCCTTCCACCCCCAAATACCCTTTACATGGAGATCTTTTCGAAATTTTTGATTTTCTCAAAAATGACTAACAATTTTTATTACAATATCGCATATTAAAGATATTTACACAACAAATAAAGTGCATATCTTGATTTTTCTGAAAATAGCTTCTGAAGACTACTTTATTATAGATGAATTTTACGGAATTTTGCATAATTGCTAAACCGTAAGAGATGGACAAAAACTTACCATACAGAAAATGAGGAGCACATTAAAACACACACTTTATGTTATATATATATTTTTTTTTTGTCGAGTTGATCGTTTTTAACATATTCCTTATTTTTAGTTTCAGCTTTGAAAAACTTATACATTTCTCCTACAGGAATTTGTCAACTGGTTTCCATACAAATAAAGGAACCTCAGTCACATAACAACCAGCTTTTGACTGCCACTTTAACCTATGGTACTCCCTTATTTCGCTTATACTACAAGGAAGCAAGTAATAAGACTATTTCTGCTAATTTTTTCTGGATTAGTATGAAGTGAACAAAAGCATAAGCTTTTTAAGAATAATTTGTTGCAGAGATGTAGAGAAAGTCATATGAATGGAACAGATATTTCGTAGAGCTAATCATTTCCATGTTAATGGTTTGAATTTTAAAATACTTTTATTTTCCTCAAACAGGCTATCCTCATCGCTTTCATATGTATTTTGTTTGACTCCTGGCAATGGAAAGAGAACCAAATTTCAATGTCAACCGCATAGCATTTAAAAAATTCACTATCACTTTGGCCCAGTGAATTTCCCTATCTCCTTTCTACTTATGAGAAAGCAAATACGACCATTTCCGCTCACTCTGAACTGATCTCGATCCCGCTGATCTCTGTTAGCATGCTGTAGATAAAAGAATAGTCTTTTGTAAGAATAGTTTGTTTGCAGAAGAGATGGAGAAAGTCATACGAATCAAAAACATCAGAATTTTACTATAGAAGTGATTATTGGCATTTTTTATTTATGGACGCTCTTTAGCTGCTGTGGTTCTCAGCGTCCCATTCTATACTGGGCGTGAAAGACCGCTTAATTTTGCTCAGAGGCCTCCCTATCAGGCTTGAGGTTCTTTTACTGCCGTAAATCTACGACACGGAACCCATGGCTTTACTTCCCTTCCGAAGGAAGCCCTGCTAAGGATTTTTACACCCGAAAAAATCCATCGTCCTCCGCCGGGTTTGAAACCGCGACCTTGGGTATATGAAGTCAGCATGGTAACCATTACACCACGGAGGGCGAATAGAAGTGATTAGAACATTGTTTCATTTCACTGAGGGTTTATGAGTAATTCAGTTTTGATACTTTCGATTTGATAACAAGGTTATAAAGTAGGTCTAAGATTTCATTGGTGGTCTCTGTTCTTTGAGCGTTTTAATTAGAGTGAATATGTCTTCATAGTGGCAATAAATTAAATTAATCTTGAAGTCGTTGTGAGTAACAATTCGATTTTCTCCTTGTGATGAAATACTTATTTTTGCCTCTTTGAGAACTCGCTTTGACATTAGTCAAAGTGAGTTGTCATAGGCGCAGACAGAATACAGTTATTCCTAGTATGATAGAAATCGAAATTGATTTAGCTCGTGTTTGACGATGCAGAAATACTGCTGTTTTCTTTTCTGTCAAGGTTGTCTCTCCTATGGATACGCTGTTTTTATTGAATTAACTATAGAACATGTATGACGGCAGGTACAAAAGGTCTCTTGCTTTTTTAAAGCTGATCCTGGCGTCGTTGATGCAAAAACAAACATTGCAAGCAAAGACATTATCTATATCTAACTCTGTATGATATACTGGTTGCGAAGGTATATCGCAAACAGATTGAAATGTTTGCCTGTTACAAAACCAGTTAGAAAGGTTGGAAGCTAACAAGAACGGGTCTGAATCAAGTGTTGTTTGTGTACTATTTTACACAGGAAACTGCTTAGTTTTTATGAACATTTATTTGAAAACCATTACTGTCACATTTTGCATCATTAATTTATTGTCTAGAGTGTATTTTTATACATTTTACTGTCAGGTAAATATCTTTCATACTCTATATTTTAATCAAAATCGTTAGAGCCATTTTGAGAAAATCAAAATTTTCGTTTTTGATCTAAGGTGTCCACAGACACACATGGACCTTTTTCCAAAAATTCTTTTCTTGGATTCAGGGGAACACAAAACATGTATTTCCGTTGAAATCTCGGTATCAAATGTTTGGGTGCATTACAATACCTTCTCTACATATACACTATGTACAAAGTACGTGTAGAGAAAGTAAAAATATGGATATGACACAAATGTGTGTTTTAACAAATACATATTTTTATTTATTTATCTCAAAAATTCCCTGGGATTTTTACCGTAGAGCTCCATATTCTTGCAACTTTTGATCAGGTTTCCACAAACGCGGCACCCATCTTGCACAGACCTTGTGAAAGCCCAAAACATTACTTAAAATATTACCTGCACGTTCTTTTGTTATGTTTACAGTCTCTGCTATCCAAACAACTTTAATCTGCGGTCTTCCAGTACTAAACGATGCATTTTTTCAATGATCTCTGGAGTTATCACTTCTACAGGGCATCCAGAGCGAGTCTCATCACTAGTGCTCGTACGTCCCGTTTTAAACTCTGAAACCCACCTTTTAATCATTGAATATGTAGGGCCAGAGTCCTTCAATGTACTGTCCATTTATATTTCCTCCTTATTTCTTTAGGCGATAAGCCTTTCAAATTCTCGTTTTTCCAAATCCTCCATTTTCGTGAAAACTCTCAAGTTGTCTTGTTTAAAATGTTGTCATTCGAGAATTAAACAAGCGATTGACCTGTATCTATGGATACAAGCTAGTCTAGATTTAAACTATGCGATGCTACCGTCCAACTGGCCTAGTGGTGCCATATCTGTGTAAGGCCCGTGGACTTGTCAGTCGACCCTCGTATATGACAGAAATTATGTTCTAATGTGATCTACACTTTTTGCGTATTAAATTTTTATTTATCCCTTTGCAAAATTTAGCAAAGTTCATCCAGAATAAACAGCTCTTCAGAGGCTGTTTCCAGATAATTCAAGATATATATTTTATTTGTCATGTAAATATCTTTAATATACAGTATTTTATTCAAAATCGTTATAGCCATTTTTGAGAAATATTGGAATTTATTTTTCCATGTAAGAGGTAGTTTGGGGTGGGAGATTTTCTTGAAAATCTTTGTGTCACATCCTTGGAAGATACTTAACTTAATACTAGCTTGGATTTTACCCACTTTTCGTTTTTGAGTTATCGTGTTCACACACACACACAATGCGGACCTTTTTATAAAATATATTTTATTGTGGGGATACAGGGTATCCTAAATCTGTATTTCCGGTGAAATCTCAGTATCAAATTTTGGATGCAGGTAATATCTTCTCGACCTACGTACCATGTACTATTTAGAGAAAGTAAAAATGAACATTTTAAAGCTCAGGCCAATTCAAAACATCATAGTTTTTTTTTTTCTCTCTTTTTAATTGTTTCATTTGTATAGGTCCCTCTATCTTCAACGGTCATATGGGGGTTTTGACTTGTGAAACAATTCATATTACACTAGGTTTAGAACGTTAGGTTAATCAATTTTATATTACTCAACACGCGCACATCCACTCTCACATGCATTTTGATTTGGCGGTATTTTCCTGAAAATATTTATGTTGCATTCTTGAAATATGCTGTACTTAAATCCCAAGTTTAGTATTAATGGGCTTTTTGTTTTTGAGTCATCATGTCACCGACACTTAGACCACATACTAGATTTTATTAAAAAGTATTTTTTGGATTACGATACCCTAAAACCGTATTTCCAGTGAAATAGCAGCATTGAATTTTTGGGTGGAACGTAATATTTTAATATAATTGTTATTGGGTACCTATTTTCACATCTTAAGAAGAGAGAAATAAAAATATGAAAAATACCCGTATGGAGTGTGTTTAAGGGCCTCTTAGAAACAAACTCTGAAGAAAGATAGATTTCGAAGAGGTTAGTATTTTTCTTTTCGAGCCATCACCATTGAGGCATCGTTGCGGAGTTATTCACCCTGTTTGAAGCATATCCGGTAGGACAGATTTGAGAGGCACAGCCAATACATTAAGAATTTCTGTTTGTTTACAACTGTAAACCGTAAACATCTGTGCTAGAACCGTTGCTGTTCACCTGGGACCTTTGGTTTTACACCTCGTTTGAATAGAGGAGCTTATCTTGATTTCCTGCAAAACATGCTTCCGCTATTCACAAAGAATGTATCTCTTGCAGTTGATTCCAACATGATGGGGCTCCAACGTACTTCAGTCAGGTTATACAAGACATCTAAACAGCACTTTTGGGGTCCAATGGAGGGGAATCTGTGACAGCCAGCTTGATTAAGTGACTTAATGCCCACTAGAATTATTTCTGCGAGGGCATGTCAAGAGTGCTTTTTCACTCCAGTTGAAAACAGAGAAGAATTTATTGTGCAAATTGTCGTTGCTTTTGAAGAAATTTGACAACACTGAGATGTCCGCATGTGTCCGGCATTTACTGTTAGGACGGTGCAATGAATGTCTTCGTGTTCATCTATGAACACCTTTCTTTCATACTGAATAATTGTCCCCTGTTGTTGTGCATCTGTTAATGATGCACCAATGATCAAGTGTTGTCCAATAAAGACTCATAACTCCGAACTAATGCGTCGGAGAATGGTGGTTGTCTGACAAATAATGTTCTTTTCTCGAGCTGTCATCCTGCATTAACCATAATAAAAACGAGAAAAAGAGACTCGTGAACTACGAGAAAAGATCAGTTCAGCCTGGAATAGAAACAAACCTGTGTCTAAAACTATTGTAGGTATGGTGATGACATTTAATAAACTAAGATATGACAACAATTTAAGAGAAGGTTACCTTTGGTTCCGCAATTTTTCTCATGCTTCTTCTTTCTTTTTCTCTTTCTCTTCTTATTGGTATTTGCTGCCCGTCGGAAGACAATGTGAGGGCGTTCTGGGCCATCATTTGCTACTTCTCGTACAGGTTCCAACCATAGTTCACCGTGGTCCTGCGTTCTAAGGACTCCTACCTGTAAACAAAGATTCATATTTACAAAACAGGAACATCGGTCAAAAAATCTGATGTATTCTTCTTCTATCTGCATAATGCTAATCAATATAAACATTAGCAGAAATTATTACTTATATCCTTTATAAGCAGAAGGGTAAGGTTAAAGCGACAATTAAATATTTTAAACGCTGTCGCATGCGATTGACTTTGAAATCCAGCTCTGTTTGCATGGCCAGTGGTAATACAAATGAAAACGGATTTCGACATCTTGTTTGAAAAAATTATACGTATTTTAAAATTGAAACCAATAACAAGGAGTATACAGGAAATCGTTAACTCTACAATAAAAAAAGAAAAAAATTGTATGTGATAAATTGTGTGTTTTAGAGATCTACATTTTTATGTGATGACATTTTGACCATTTCTACGGTTTACTATACACAAAAAATAACTTTAAGATACCAGGTGATATAACACCGTGTGCAAATAACCCTTCATGCGTTATAAAATTGAGAACTCCACGGGGAAAATCTAAGCATACACCGGTCAGTATATACTCGCTTCTCCTCTGGCGCATCAGTGTAAACTTTGAAGGCACGAGAGGTGGTTTCATTCGCCGCACCGGGATGAGTATTTAGACCGCTGGCCTGTCACCCAGGCGGCCGGGAATCGCATCCAGACGATCGCATGTGCGATTTGTGGTGGACAAAGCAGGAACGAGTTTACTCCGGGTTCTCCGGTTTCCCCTGCCATCGCATTCCACCGGTGCTCCATCTCCATTCAATGTATCATTAGTGTTATCACCTATGATGCCATATGTAGTTAAATCGAGCGTTAAACACTACCCCCCCTCACAAAAAGATAGGCGGTTCCCTGACTTGTAATAAAGCCTATTCAGCCTTAGGTTGATCCTCGCCAAAACAAATCCAGGCGACCAGTGTACCATTATAGTGTAGCCTTCCGCCATTCGCGCCTGAAATGCTGTCATATTTTTACGACCACGCGGGATGTACACGTGGCATATTGTAATTAAAACGAACAGAGCCCTTATTCCGATAAGTTAAACGGCGTCAATTTAACTCTTAGGTATTTGTATACAGTATTATACAATTTAAGAATAAATTGTAAATTCTGTAATTTAGATTTTTATCTTGGGATTACATTCTTCCGCGCATTACTACTGTGTTGCAACGCGGTGCACTGGCCACGTGGATCCGTTTTGACGCGGATCAACCTAAGAGTGAATAGAAAATAGAGTCAGTGGTGATATTAAAAAATAGTGTAAACATAGGGATAAAGTTAACATGCTTAACATTTCAATTACATAGCCTTTATTACTTTCTCTACACGTAATATGTTCATAGTGTATAGAGAGAAGCTATGGTATTGCACCCAAAATTCGATACCTAGATTTCACCGGAAATACACCTTTTGGGAATCCCTGAATCAAAAAAAGGCATTTTTATAAATTTTATAAAAGTGTATGTCTATGTGTGTGCGTGTGTGTGGGTATCATAGCTCAAAAACGAAAAGTCCGTTAATTAACAAACTTGATATTTAAATCAGTATCTTCTAAGGATGCGATACAAAGACTTTCAAAAAATCTCTCCATCCCCAGCTACCGTTTACATGGAAAATTTTTTGAAAATTTTGGTTTTCTCAAAAATGTCTATAACGATTTTAATTAAAATATTTATATAGATATACATATATATCTATATATAAGATATATAAATGACTAACAATGTATATCTTGAACTATCTGGGAATAACATCTGAAAATCTCTTTATTCTGCATGATTTTGTTTTTAATTTTACACATCTGGTAAACCGTAAGAGAGACAAAAACTTATTACACAAAAAATGTAGATCTCAATAAGAAACACATAATTTTATCTTGCTAAACTTAAATACCAAATGTGGTATTTAACGTGATTTTTGTTTTTTGACCTATGATGATAAAAGAGACACGTACATAAGATACGCACACGGACATTTTTCTAAAAGTTCTCTTTTGTTTATTCAGGGGACTCAAAATATATTTTCGTTGAAATCTCGGAAGCTAATTTTTGTGTGACTAACACTTAGGTAATCTTAAACTATACGTGGCTTATGTGACTGGTGCAGAAAAGCGTCCATTCCTAGAGTAAAAACCTGATGTGCTCCATTCACATGACTTTCTCTACATCTGTGTAACAAATGATTGATAAGCTCATTCTTCTATACATTTAATGCTAAAGCACTATCAGAAACGGTCTTATTACTTAGATCCTTTATAAGCAGAAGGGAAGTAAGGAAATATACTAGGCTAAAGCAACAATCAAATATTTTAAAATTTGGTTGCTATGGGACTGATATCCGTTTCTTTGCGTAACCAGTTGTCAGGTTCTCGCACGAGAAAAGTATTTTAAAGCTGGAATCAATTACAAGGAATATCTCTAAAACGGTCAACTCTACGAAAAAAAATGTATATGACATAAATTATGTGTTTTATCGTGATCTTCATTTTTTGCGAAATAAGTTTTTGTCTATCTCTTACGGTTTACCAGTTATGCAACATTTCGCAAAATTCACCCAGAATAAACATGTCTTTAGAGGCTATTCCCAGAAAATTCAAGATGTACATTTTATTTACCTGTAAATATCTTAAATATACGATATTTTAATCAAAATCGTTACAGCCATTTTTGAGAAAATTGAAATTTTCGGAAAAAGTTCAATTTTTTACTTTCTCTAGTCCCATATGTACAATGTACGTAGGGATAGAGAAGGTACTGTAATGCACCCAAAAATTCGATAGCGAGATTTCACCGGAAATATGTTTTGGGGTCCCTTGAGTCCGAAAAAAGCATTTTTAAAAAAAGGTCCGTGTGTGTGTCTGTGTGTGTCCGAGGACAGCAGAGCCCCCCAAACAAAAAGACCGTTAAATACTAAACTTGGTATTTAGGTTTAGTATCTTCCAAGGATGCGACAAGAATGCGATGTGGTGGGGGGATTTAAAAAAAAAACAACAACAAAAAAACACCACAAACTACCCTTTATATGGAAAAAATTCGAAAATTTTGATTTTCTTAAAAATGGCTCTAACGATTTTGATTAAAATCCCATATATTAAAGCTAGTTATGTCCGAAATAAAATGTATATCTCGAATTTTTTGGGAATAGCCTCTGAAGACCTCTTCATTCTGGATGAATTTTGCTGAAATTTGCTTAACTGCTAAACCGTAAGAGATAGAAAAAAACGTACTGCTAAAAAAATCTATTTCACCCAATTTTTGTCCTTTACGTTTTTGTTGTGGAGGTAATCGTTTTCAGATATTCCTTGTTATTGGTTTCAATTGTGAAGTACTTAAACGATTCTCAGACAGGAAGTGTGTTTTTCTTTTGTTGTACTCCTGGCCAAGCAAAGAAGTGATTTGCAATGACAATCGCATAACGATAGCTTTTAAAACATTTGACAATCACTTTAGCATAGTGCATTCCGTTATTTCCTTCCACTTATAAGGAACTAAGTAATAACATTCTGCTAATATTTATCTTGATTAGCACTGAAGAAGAAGAATAATCTTTTGTAGGAGTTTTGTAGAGCAGCTAGAGAAAGTCATGTGAGTGTAACACTTAAAATTTTTTTATGTATGGACGCTCTTTAACTGCTGTGATTCTCAGCGTCCCATTCTATACATGGCGTGAAAGACTGCTTAATTTTGCCCAGAGGCCTTTCATCAGGCTTGAGACTCTTTTACGTGCCATAAATCTACGACACGGGACCAACAGCTTTACTTCCCTTCCGAAGGAATCCATGCTAAGGATTTTTACGCCCGAAAAAAATCCATCGTCCTCCGCCGGGAAAAAGTTCCATGTAAAGGGTAATTGGGGATGAGCTTTTCTTGAAAATCTTCGTGTCGCATCCTGGAAGATGTAACGGTGTTTTCGTTTTTGAGCTATACTGCTCACATACACATACACAAGCACACACACGGACCTTTTTCTGAAAATACTGTTTTTTTGGATTCAGGGGACCTATAACATGTATTTCCGGCGAAATCTCGGTATCGAATTTTTGGGTGGAATGCAATACCTTCTCTATAGGTACAGTATGTACTTAGTACGAGTAGAGAAATTAAAAACATTGTAGTTTCACCTGTAGGGCCTTCGGTTTCATATGCACTAAATTCGATATAAGCACATACATATCGACGTTAATCACTACGGTTGCGACCGTTTGTCGTTTATTTTCCATGCAAATTACAGTAGGTCTATAATGGCGTCTCGTTTTTCACTCCATCTATCACGCGTGTCAGGAGTGGAGGTCTGGTTTTCGGTATACTGTTATTACCCCTTCCCGTTGCATCAAGTTTATATGATTACCGGGAGGAGACACGCTATGCCATAGAATTAAATATTTACATAACGATGATTTAATGTTAGCGAGAAGGCCAACCTTCTGCGGTAACTCTCTACGCTTTAAAAACCTTGTTAGGTTGGGCTGCGGAAGCCAGTTTAACAGCGAGTTTTATAAGGCACAATTGCGTTTTTCGATGCTGGTGAAAACTAATTTGTTAACAGTTTTGTACTAGCCGCAAAACGTTTTACTTTCATAGCAGTAGACCCGCAGTTCCTCTCGCGTTGTTAAATGCGGTGATGTTGCTCTCTAACACATCTCTCCCACCCGTTAGTCTTACCTTGTCAGGCGGTTGCTATTACACTGAGTTTTTTCATGGTTTTCCCAGATCGTTAAGTGAATGTTGGGGTGATTCCTCTCCTACCACGAATTTTTAATGCCCATGTATTTCATCCATGTTTTAGAGTGGTTAGACCACTCGCCTCTTACCTAGATGGCGCGAGTTCAATCCCAAGCAACCGCATATGAGATTTGTGGTGAGCAAAGCGGTGCAGGGGCGGGTTTTCTCTGGGTTATCTGGTTTCATTCCATGTATCACATTGTCATCGCCTGCGGTACCATTTGTAGTAAAAGCGGGCGTTAAACACCACCAATAAAAGCGTTTTATTTTCACAGCAGTAGACCCACAGCTCCTCTCGCGTTATCGTTTAATGCGGTCATGTTGCTCTCTTCTGCTCTCTAACCCCTCTCTCCCACCCTCTCAGTCCATCCCTTCCGTCTGACACTCTTTGACCCTCTTGGGTCGGTTACTCTTACCTTGCGTTTTTTCATTGTTTTCCCAGGTCGTTAAGTGAATGCTGGGGTGATTCCTCTCCTACCCGAATTTTTTGTCCCCATACTTTCCTTTCATGTATTTTATCTTCACAGTTTTCAGAGTATCGTCATCATCTACGCTGGGTAGCTCAGTTGGTTAAGCGCTGGCCGTTTGATTCCAAAGACGCAGGTTCAAACCCCGTAAGATCGGTGGTTTTTAAGTGTGCTTAAAAGTGACAGCCCCATGTCAGTAGTTTAAACTTGCATGTAAAAACTCCTGCGGGACGAAGTTAAGACAAACTGGTGGAGCTGATATGACAGCGGCATTAACAAACAAAATAATTAAATTAAATCATCTGTGCTGTTCAATATTTACATAAATTACGCAGCCAAAATCTAAGAGCAGTTGGTTTGTAATTTTACTTAAAGATATTCTAAATATATTCCTTTTTGCAGACGACTAGGTTGTTGCGGAATCTGTGAATAACTTATAGAGGCTGTGTGGACGTTACGTGAAGTGGCAAATACCTATAATTTAAAGATTTCCTCAAAGAGGATTAAGCTTTTAGCATTTCATAGAAAACAGCATCTTAGAGTCAAACTTGTCAAAGAAATCTTAAAATAAGTTCGCAGCTTTAATTTACTTAATTGTAACATTTCTTATTAATATGCTATGATCCGGAAATGAAATTATGAATATATAATTTGCATAAAATAATAAAAAGAACACTATCGAAAAAATCTGATGTATTCCATTCACATGACTTTTTCTATATCACTGTAACAAATTATTGTTAAAAAGCATATTCTTCTATCTACTTTATGATAATCGAGATAAACATTAGCAGAACTTTTCTTAATTACTTGCTTCCATATAAGTAAAAGGAAAATAAGCACTGGGCTAAAACGAATGTCAAATCTCTTAAAAGCTGATTGCCATGTGGTTGAAATCCGTTTCTATCAAGGAATATATCAGAAATGGCCAATACCGCGATAAAAACCTATATGACATAACTTGTGTTTTAACTTGATCTACATTTTTTGTGTAGTAAGTTTCTGTCCATCTCTTACGGTTTACAAGTTACGCAAAATTCAGCAAAATTCATTCAGAATAAAGAGGTCTTTAGAGGCTATTCCAAGAAAATTCAAGATATACACTTTGTTTGCCATATATTTTAACCAAAATCGTTACAACTAGTTTTGAGAAAATCAAAATTTTCGAATTTTTATCCATATAAAGGGTAGTTTGGGGTGGGGGATTTTTCTCAAATCCTTCGTGCCGCATCTTTAGAAGATACTTAACTTAAATTCCAAGATGGGTTTATTACCGACTTTTCATTTTTGAGTTATCGTGTTCACAGACACACACACACACACACACACACACACATAGACCTTTTTCTGAAAATCTTTTTTTTGGATACAGGGACCCTAAAATGTGTGTTTCCAGTGAAATTTCGGTAATGCATTTTTGGGTAGAATGCAATACATTCTCTATACACTATGTGCATAGTACGTGTAGAGAAAGTAAATTGCGAGTAAGATAACCGAATGCTGGATCACAAAAGGAACCAGGAAATTGGATAATAATTATGTGTTATGAGGATAACAGAGAAGCTAGACCAATACAGAAATAAGTGGCTTGCGTAGGTGTTACGAATGGAGAATGTTCGTATTCCTGAAGAATTTTAGGAATATAAATTCGAAGAGTGAAGAAACATTGGATGTCTTAAAAAGAGATGGAAGCATCACTTGTGAATTATTTCGTTTCGGAACAGACAATACTGTCTAACCGTATTTTTAGATGATGATGTTTTAGGGTTGTAGGACCAGGATATATATAGAGATAGAGTTAGGAATGAAAGGATAAGAGAGGGATTAAAAGTACCATCTATAAGCAAGCTGATTGAAGATAGACAACTTACATGGTTTTGGCATGTAAAAAGGATGAGTATAGATTGGAAGATACAGCAGATTATGAGAACAAGACCACTGGGAAGAAATCCTATAGGAAGACCAAGGACAACCTGGGAAGAAGGGATCAAAAGAGTGGTAGCAAATAAAGGAAGGACTTGGGATCAGTTTAATAGATTGGCAGAGGTTAGAATTGAGTTCAGGAAATGGATCCAAGTCATTCCCCTAACATCACGATAATGGTAGACTAGGGAAATTGAAGGAGAAGAAGAAGGACCAGGTGGCGAAGATGGGATCATTGCGGAGAGACGGTGGATTTTGTTCTTATAGAGGATTAGCTGATGTCGCCTTACGGGGAAATTTGTTCGTTCGGGATTCTCGGATTCAAGACGGCACAGGCAAGCTTACACCGGCGTCAACATTCTGCCATTCTGAATCGTTATGGACCCCGTCCTTGCTAGCGCGTTTATGATCTGGTGAATCTTTGGGCCTCCTCTTCATTATTTCCTCTCAGGGATCATACCAGGTGGTCCAACTGCCCGTATTTGACGTGTTCGTTACACTTCGTGCGATAAAGAGTTATAGAACTCAATGGGGCTATTTCAAGTTAAAACCGGCCAGTGGAGAATTGGCGATGGCAACCTTGGGTTTACTCCTCTCAATGAGCAATGCCCTCTCATTTTTTCCGCAGTTAAGCAAGAGGTTTAAAACGAAGATCACTCAGCCGATTCCCCATTGACGGATTTAACTTGAAATAGCCCCGTTGAGTTCTGCAACATTTTTAATGCACAGAAGGGATATCTGCACATATCAAATATGAGACAATTTGGGGTAAGACATAAAGGCCTAAATATTCACCCTGCGATATTTAACTCCAGTTGCTGGAGATTCCCGCTGTCTGTCTAATGGTAACATATCCCCCTGCTCTCTCTCTCATTCTCTTTCTCTCTCTGAGTGTAGAGTGAGAGGCAAGAAACGTATGCCTTTTGAGAGTTTGGCGCTAGGCTGCTTCACGTAGTAATAGGAAAACAATAGCATTTATTGATAATCTGGAATGTGTTCCCCTAAAAATTAAAATTGACAAATATTCTTCCTAAATATTCATCACAGCCAAATGTTGTAGATAACAATATTTATTAGAAACATTAAACTTCAAGGATGTAATCTCTTTCTCAAGATTCAATAATAAGAGAAATATTTTATTATTATTAATTATTATTATTATTATTATTATTATTATTATTATTATTATTACTCCATATTCCCTTTTCTCTATAGGATATTGCAATGATTGGGCCCCATTTGTTTAGTTGTTAGGAATGAATTAGTCCTATACAAGCACATAATACAAAAATATTCATGTTCATATGTACAGACAATAATATATGTATTACGATATAAGGGCGGGAAGTCTGTTTTAAGAGAGTCAAAGAAATTTTAGGAAAAAAACTATGCGAGTCAAGTTTTATGTATTTCAAAGGATCTGTTATATAATCCTCACACATTATTGCATAATATTTTTGACGAAGTGCATTAACATTAAATAAAATATAATAAGTAGAGATGTACAAAGTAGTAGAGTTTACCGTTTCTAATATATTCTTTATGTTTGTTTAAATTTTAAATTCCTTAAACGTTCCACACACGGAAAGACATCTTTCATTTCAGCCCTAGTTTGCTTTACGACTGACCTTTGCAAAGCGAACCGATTTTCAATTGATTTACATAGCGACTGCTTTGAAAGGATTTGACTACGACTTTACTTATTCCTCTTACTTATAAGGAACTAACTAGTAAAACCATATGCTAAGGTTTAACTTGATTAGTTTGAAGTAGATAGAAGAATAAGCATTTTAAGAATAGTTTGTTATAAAATAGGAATGAAAAGTCATGTGAATGTAACACATCTGATTTTATAATTTATATTATATTTTGTAAACTAAAGCTCTCATAATTAATATTCTTTTCAGAGCAAGACATGCCATCTTTAAAGCACACATAATTTTATTTTGCTGAAACGTAAGACGTGAAAAACAAAGATGGATTTTAAAAATGAGGAATTTCTAAAGGATTAGTCTATTGCAACTGTGCATGCAAAATAATGAAACTATGACTACTAGTGTTCTTTAAATAAATACTTTATTTTAAGTCACTTGGTCATAAATGATTTATGTTTGTTGCTGCAAGGTTAAAATCCCTTAACCGAAAAGATGGTCCAACAAATAAGTATAAAAGTAACGTTCCAATGAGCCAAGAGTCTGTCTAGTTAGTTGTTTCCCTTTTCAGGAAGGGAGAAAAAAACTGTCCTAATCGCGATTCTATAGATTCTGCCAACTTGAGGCAAACACGCCGTTCTAGAGATGGAAAAAAGTGAATCGCGATTCACTTGGACTTACAAGGTTGGCTGGCTTCGCTCTCTCACTATCAAAGGTTATTGTACGATTTTATTGCCACTGTTGAACTATTTATATGTGTTTCAGAATACTATTACATTCTAAACTATCAATACAATGTGAAGTTTATGGTTGTCGTATGCTCTTTTCTGTGTTCATTAATTTAATTCAAAACTGAGTATCACCATGTATCTTCACATTCCTTTATGAGTGCATCTGTTGCATATGTCCAGTAACGACTTCTTATTTTCATTAATGTTGTAACTTTTAATAATATTTTAATTTATATAGTTTAAAACTTTATGCATACATTTATAACATTTAAACATGTACTGTATTACCTGTTACATGCTTTGTGTTTTAATAGTGACATATACAAAATAATACTGAGATAGATCTCATTGAGTAAACCGAAAGGTACATGAATACTTCTCTTCAATTTTTTATACATTTGTAGAAAACTCAATGAAAAAACTATGTTCTTAGCTTCTTCTGTAGGTACGGAAGAATAGAACAATATTATCCGGCCTGGTATCTCAGTAATTCGATTAGTTGCCAATATAATTACAGATCATCTTTTAATAACACATCTTCTTAACTTAACGGATAAGGACCGACTATTGCAGACTAGAATGAGCGACATATTTCCGATCCAGTGAAGAATTTGTTGCTACATAGAGATATTGACTTGATGGTAGTTTAAACCTCAAAACAATTCTTTTAGAAATTTTCATTGAAATAATTAATGTTTAATGAAAGGAAGTAAAACTAAAGCAATCAAGTAAAATAAACATTTATCTTAAACGTTTGTTTATTATATATTTAATGTGCACGAAAGCTAAATAGACACAGTACTTTATAATTATATCAAAGATAGAAACCTCAGCTGCTTATTGAAGCATGGAATAAGTAAGGTGGCTGTTTGTTTTGTTTTTGTTTTTGTTTTTGTTTTTTTAAAACAAAATATCGGAGGGCTTTCGTTAGAAACAACTTGTCTGTAGGTTTTTTACGTTGGGTTTAAATCGTTTTATTTTCCTCATATACATACTTCCAGACTCAGTGGGGGATAGGTAATAATTCTGGTTAAAGAAAAATTCCTCGCCCCAGCCGAGAATCGAATCCCGGGCCTGCGGTTGTGAGTGACTGCTTTATATAACAATCTAAGGAGACTAAAAATAAATGATTATTTTAACTCCATGGCACGACAGCTCACGGGGAACCTTGGCCTACCGCCCGGCCGCTGCGTCCCCCATCTCGGTCCCCCATCTACAGACGTCATGGATGGGGTGCAGTATTGGAGGGTGAGACGTGGTCAGCGCCTCGAGTCCCTCCCGGCCAGTTAATGCGGTCCTCATGACCTGGAGCCGCTACTTCTCCATCAAGTAGCTCCTCAGTTGGCCCCCCAGGGGCCTTTCGAGGCTGAGTGCACCCCGGCCCAGGTCTCCCAGCGGGGGAAAAATCCCCACACCGGTACTGGGGATCGAACCCAGGTCTCCCGCTTGGTAAGCAGCTGCGCTACCACAATGATTATTTTATTTAAACTTTTAAATAGGAGCTAATGACTAACTATTTTATTTTCATCTATATATTGAATAAAAGACAATAAAATATGTACATAAAATATTTGGTAACGATTTTAATACCGAAGATGCAATCGCGAGATAGCAAGTCAGAGGAGTCTTGAAGCCTGTGTTTGGAAAATTAATCAGCCACTGCAACGTCGTAATTCAAGGTGAATTGCGAATTTTACAAAAAAAAAAAAAATAAAAAAAAAATAAAATAAAATAAAAACATGCTAAATTGTGGTGAAGGAAAGTGCTTAGGAGCAAACTATTAGTAAATGTAGATAAGTTAGTTTACATACAGTAAATTAAGACTCCTCTTAAGTTTGGTATTTGAAATATAAAACTAAAGACAATTATTTTACTAGCATTCAAAAGCTAAAGACTACTGGAATATATGTAATCCTCAACTCTATTATTCTTAATTCTTTTAAAAACTATTTTTATGAAATATTTTATTACACATACATGTACCGAGTATTGTCAATACACTTTACAACAAATCATCACTTTGGTTTTGAGCTTCTCCACTTGGTATTTTGGCAAAATAGCCGGGCACTTCTGAAAGAAATAACTCCTTTACGTTTTTGTAAGGGATTGGTCATACATATATTAAGGTCGTTGTTTTTAATCGGAATGCATTACGATAGACGGTTTTCTCTAGCTTTATGTGTCTAATATAAGCCTCAATTTTGGGGGTGTTGTACTTGGAGCTGACAACATTGTAGCTCATAAATTTGGTGCCAAATATCATGGTAGGTTTAAAAAATGATCATAATCATATCTTCATGGTAAGCGGAGCATTTTAGATCGCTTAAAGGCAAAGGGCTTGGTATTGGAAAGTAGAAGAAATGTATCTTTAAATTTCATAGTTTATGTGAATCAAAACTATTACTTTTATAATACGGAGCAAGCTTTTAGTGTCAGTGACAGCTTTGTAGGCGCAGCAGACTTATACTTGCTTGCGTAACAGTTATATTCTGCTACTCAGGTAATAAGTAATGTCCTTCGTTTGACAAAAATTATAACGTTTTCTGAACGCTAACATATGGGCAGCTATTGGTAACCTATTTGAAGCGTTTCAAACAAGGTGCGCGGTGCTTTATGATTCTCAAGCCTGGTAAGGTAAACTTAGTAAGTTCTCCGTTATATAACTAAACATTAAAGTCATAAGGCATATTCAGAAGTATCAAAAAAAACCGTTATACAAGTAGCTTTGCTTGGTAATAATTAACACACTATATTTAGAAAGGTAGAATCAAGCTGTAAAATACCATGGTGTAGCCGAAATTTGAACCACGCATCCTCGCCTTACCCTACCGCTACTATAACTACCTGCGCTACCTTTGTAATATGCCAGCAAGTAGCTTAATTCTTCAACTGATTCGTATTTTCCACCAATAAACTCATGAAGCGCTCTTACATTCATTTGAGATAACATACCCCAATGGCGATTTAAAATATCGTAAGTACTTTAAGTCCAGGGCTTCATAGTTAACCACCATTAGATCAATGAACGTTAATGAATTTTTCTTTCACACCTACATGATTAAACATTCAATGCCGTAGCTATTGGTGGTTTAACTCGAAAAAATTGTGGGTCAGCTGAAGAACATTGAACGTCGTTTACGAATGACAGCGATGCATGAAAGAACAGGTCTTTGCGTAAGCTTTGGTGGCTAGTGTCCATTGTGTTTAGGTCTTCCGGAAAGACAGCATCTTGGCTGAATTTCTTGCCGACGTTTCGCCTCACTATGTGGGGCTTCATCAGGGCTTGTCCTCTCTCCACGATGTTGGACAAGCTTGTCCTCTCTCCACAGTTCACATGGCAACTGCCGTGGAGTGAGGACAAGCCCTGATGAAGCTCCACATAGTGAGGCGAAACGTCGGCAAGAAATTCAGCCAAGAGGCGGCCTTCCCGGAAGACCTTTGACACAAAAGACAAACTGTTACCTATGACCACAATAAAGGAATTGTTACTCTATAGACACACGGGTGTTGGTACAGAACAATCGGTTAAGCGAATACTGCATAACAAATTTCACCTCCTGCAGAAGCACGAGGTATCCCAAATTTGAAACTGCAGTAGCTTTTTGTGTCAATGGCTGTTACAAGTCTTCTTATCTAACCTTATATCTTATTGCAGCACTATGGATGAGTGATTACACTCTCGCCTCTCACCAAGCCAGCCCAAGCTCGACCCCAGGGACCCCATGTGAGATTTGAGGGGGTTTTCTTCGGGTTCTATGGTTTATTCCACCAATTCCTCCATAATCTCTTCTTCTTTCATCACTATTGTCTTCATTTCATTTGATATTCCTACTCATTCTCACACCAGGATCTCCAATACCGGGTTCTTCACTCTTATTCCATGTTCGTTCTCAACAGGCTTCTGACCCTAGACATTCCTGTGTAAGTTCCGGGGGATGTAAATCCTATGTACGAGGTTAAAACTAACAAAGTACATAAGTAAGTACTAGGGTCGGCTGATAAGTCCCGGGGCTCTCAATGAAAGCAACAATTTTTTTTGCTTTATTTCTCAACCTTATCTCCAGAAAGGCTAATACAGTTGTCATATCGGTGTTCTAATTTAATTAAACCATCTCTATAATGCGATTTATCAAGGTGCTCAAAATAGCTGTCTACCGCATCAATGACCTCGTTGCTGTGAAATCCCTTCAAGAAATCTTTTGAGGTTTGGGGACAGGTGGCGGTCACTGGGTGCTGGCGAATAGTATGGATGTTCAAGTAATTCCAACTTTAATTCGCACATTTTCCCGTTGCAATGACTGAACGATGGGCCGGAGCATTGTCGTCGTGATGAAACAAGTGTTTTTTTTTTTTTTTTTTTTTTTTTTTTTTTTTTTTTTTTTTTTTTTTTGCCAAATGAGGTCTTTTTCTTTTCACCTCATCACTCAAACATTGTATTAAGCTTGCGTAGTAGTCACCAGTGATACTTGTACCCTTTTCCAAGTAATCAGTAAAAATATTTCCCTGTGCATCCCAGAAAACACTTGCCATAACCTTGTTAGCTGACAAAATTGACTTTGCCTTTTTTGGAGTTTGTTCTCCTGAGGCAATCCACTGTTTCGACTGTGATTTACTTTCTGGAGTGTATTGATGTATCTAAGTTACATTAATGGTAATAAGCCGTCTCAAAAATGCACTAGAATTTTTACAGTAGAGCTCCATATTCTTAACAGAAACACTTTTTCTTTGCAACTTTTAATCAGGAAATACAAACGCGGCACCCATCTTACACAGACCTTGTGAAAGCCCAAAACATTACTTAAAATATTACCTGCACGTTCTTTTGATAGATTTACAGCCTCTGCTATCTCAAACATTTTATTCTGGGTCTTCCAGTACTAAACGTTGCATGTTTTCAATGATCTCTGGAGTTGTCACTTCTACAGGGCATCCAGAGTGAGGCTCATCACTAGTGCTCGTACGTCCCATTCTAAACCCTGCAACCACCTTTTAATCATTGAATATGAAGGGGTAAAGTCTTTCAATATGCTGTCCGTTTCCTCCTTGATTTCTTTAGGTGTTAAGCCTTTCAAATGGAAGAATTTAATCACTGCTCGTTTTTCCAAATTCTCCATTTTCGTGAAAACTCTAAAGTTATCTAATTGATAATGCTGTCATGCGAAAACTAAACAACTATTGGCCTGTAACTATGGATACCAGCTAGTCTAGAGTTAAACTATACGATGCTACCCTGTGTGAGGCCCGGGACTTATCAGTCGACCCTCGTAGATTAGCTAATAGGAAGTATGTTTTGTTCTCAAATGCAGTATGTCATGTTTTCAAATGAATCACAGTTTCAACCTAATGGCGTCGTGAATCACCACAGTGTTAGTACTCGGATGTAAATGACTGTCATTGGATAAGTGAGGTCAGCATTGGTTCAGATAGGACCAGTGGGGAACAAAGATATGCTGTGGCGTTTGGGAGACCACATAATCGGGCCACATTCTTTCGAATGTCATCCTTACAGGAGCACGCTGCCTTCGTGTCCTTTAAAACTCCCACCTCGTTGCTAGAGAAGGGACAGTAATTAGGCAGACTAAGATTGTGATTCCAAACCGATGGGATTTTAGGACAACAGTCCTTAGTCATCCAAAGCTTACTTGGTGGAAGACATCCAGGAAAGGTAGGACTGCCTTGCACCCCGTCCTATCTCTTGGAGTTGCGCTACTTCTTCCTCTAGAACCATTTAAGAAAGTGGAGCACAGAGAAAAACTGAAGAACTTTAAACTTTTCACAAACTCATTAGTGAGGTCTGGAGATTCGTAACAACTCAAGAGATTACTACAATAGATTGTCAATTACAGTGTCTGGCTCAGTAGTTTTATCAATGAAGCAGGTCATCATTTCGAACAGCTACTTTGCTAACGGAAGAAATTAAAAACTAGATGATTCTGTAAATGTCAAAAAGTGTCAGATTTATCCAATGAAAATTGAGAAAAAGTATTGAGGATTGAACCATCTTTTCCCTTCGCTTGAGAGAGGAACTTAATAAATGTTTAACAAATAGTCTATGTTTTTAAGTTTATTTTTCTATACATTTTCGTATAAAAGGAATCCTGAACATTTTTACTTTCTCTACACGTATTAATTAATGCATAGTGTATAGACGAAATTCCATCCAAAAATTCGATACCCAGATTTCACCGGAAATACATATTTTATGACCTCTTGAATCCAAAAAATGCATTTCCGTGTGTGTGTGTTTGTGTGTGTGTGTGTCTTTCTGTCTATGTGTCTGTGGACAGGTTAGTTCAAAAACGAAAAGACCGTTAAATACCAAACGTAGTATTTAATTTGGTATCTCCCAAGGATGAGACACGAAGGTTTTCAAGAACCGCTCCCCACTCCAAACTACCCTTTAAATGGGAAAATATTGTTTTTCTCAAAAACAGCTCTAACGATTTTGATTAAAATATCACATATTAAGGCCATTTGCATCACAAATACACATATTAAGGTCATTTCCATCACAAATAAAATGTATATCTTGAATTTTCTGGGAATAGCTTCTGTAGATCTGTTTATTCTGTATGAATTGTGCTGAATTTTGCATAACTTGTAAACTGTTAGAGGTAAACAAAAACTTACTTCACAAAAAAGTAGAGCTCTTTAGAACACAATTTATGTTATATGCATTTTTTTCCTGGAGTTGATCGTTTTTGAGATATTCATTGTTATTGGTTTCAGCTATAAAATACATATATTTTTTTTCATACAATCCTCTGCGAAAATGTCGATCTCCGTGGTATAATGGCTACCATGCTAGCTTCATATATCTAGAAAAAGTCGTGGGTTCAAACACGGCGGAGGACGATGGCTTTTTTCGGACGTAAAAATCCTTAGCTTGGCTTACTTTGGAAGGCAATTAAAGCCATTGGTCCGTGTCGAATGAACAGGCGATTTTTCATACCCAGTATAGAATGGGACGCTGAGAGCCACAGTAGTTAAAGAGCGTCCATAAATAAAACTCTATTTCGATTTTTTCTGCGAAAATATCGCATATCCCCTATTTATATAAGCTAAATGGTTATAAGGCGCGATCTGGTAAGCCTGGCATGTAACTCCAATAGACACGTGAGAAGAGAATGAGACAATAAAGCTTTTATGACAGCAGCAATCATGTGGTTTGGCTGTCAACAAGCAGATCCATTCAAAGCAGCAGTATAATTTACGATATGGGCATCATGACACATTCCTGCATTCCGTTTGTAGATAGCGTGACAAACAATCCTTTCAAATAACATTTAATGTGTTGTATTCACAGGATTTCTCACACAATATCGTTTACTCTAATATATTTCGTTCAAGGTGTCAAAATTCTAACTGAGACTGAGGTGACCAATATGTAGATAAATGCAGACTATACGCTGGTCAAGAAATTTCACACATTTTCCACAATATCGCTGAATAGTAATGGCAATTTAAAAACTAACAATGTGCATAACAATTCAAAGCAACCCTGAAAAAGTTTGTGACACAAATAAAGTCATTTGAAATAAATTAGATTTTAAAGGAATCTACACGTTTTACTTTTTTCTCTACATAGTATATGGTACATATGCAGAACATTTATTGCAATCCACCCAAAGATTCGATAACGAAATTTCACAGGAAATACACATTTTAGGGTCCCCTACATACAAAAATTATGATGTGTTCCTTTCTGTACATCTCGGTAACACATTATTGTTAAAAAGCTTATTCTTTCATATACTTCATGCTAATCGAGATAAGCATTAACAGAAATTATCTTACCCTTTTAAGTAGAAGAGAAATAACGGGAATGCACTAGGCAAAAGCGATAGTCAAATCTTTTAAAATCTGGTTGCCATGTGGATGAAATCCGTTTCTTGGCATTGCCAGGAGTTCATTAATTCCCGAGTGTGAAAAGTTTTCACAATTTTAAAATTGAAACCAATAACAAGAAATATCTCAAAATGGTTATCTCCACGAAAAAAATACACAGAAAAATATGTGCGTTTTAAAGAGATGTACATTTTTTGTATAGTAAGCTGTTGTCTATCTCTTACGGTTTACCACTTATGCAAAATCCTGCACAATTCTTCCAGAATAAAGAAGTTTTCAGAGACTATTTCCAGAAAATTCAAGATAGGTATACATTTTATTTGTCATGTAAATATCTTTAATACACGGCACTTTAATCAAAACGTTAGAGCCATTTTTGAGAAAATCAAACGTTTCGAAAATATTTCCATCTAATTGTTAGTTGAGTGTGGGGATGATACTAAGTTTAAATAGCAAATGTGATATTCTACCGACTTTTCTTTTTTGAGTTATCGTATTCACAGACATACGAACACACCGACACATACGGACCTTTTTCTAAAAATTCCTTTTTTAAATACAAGGTATCCTTAAACGTGTATTTCCGGTATCGGATTTTTGGTTGGATTGCAATACCTTCTCTACCTACGTACCATGTACTGTGTAGAGAAAGTAAACAAATCTGAAGTGTTCTATTCATTTGACATACTAAATAGCTCTGTAACAAATTATTATTATTATTATTATTATTATTATTATTAAAAAACTTATTCTTGTATCTACTTCATCTATCTACTTATATTATTAATTATGTTGTATTTTACTTCTTGTAGATTAAATATAATTTATTTTTATTTGCCAATAAGATAAGCATAAACAATATGCAATTAAACAATTGGTGAACAAACCATTATCACAGCTGAAATACAATGATAAATTTGCGATCGTTAAACACCGGAGACCTACATCAGCTCTTTCGCACTTGCAGTATGAGCAGAAGAGGGGGGGGGGGCTACAAAAATATTTTAATTTAAACAATTACGAAAAGTATGTGTTGCTGTAAACTTTATTACTAGTCATGAGAAAACATCCTGGAATACAATTTGCGTAAACATAGGAAATCAAAACGTATATAAAATTAATAACCTTTAATGAACGATCCCTTATATTGTCCGGCTATGCTAATGAGTCAATCCCAGCCTATGCCACTGGAGGTGACTTAATAACTATGTTAAATTCAGGAATAAGTACAAGTAAAGTGTAAACAATTAGAGGAGTACTCACTGCACCATACAGAGATGTATTGTGACTACTAAATCACAAGCGGAATGGATGAAGTGAAGGAACCACAGGAGGCTACATATAGACATGCTACGACGAAGATGCGCGGAAGTCGCTATTGGTTCCATATTCGAGAACCTACCTACTGGAGGTGCCCAGAGAGGACGGTTAACGACCCTTGAAACTAGGCAGACCTTTGGAGTCCCCTTTTTATGAAAAAAACATCATAATTTGTCCGGCATCACCTTACGCCATGAAACTTGGAAGCATACCTGAAACAAGAGAAGGAAACAAACCACGAAAAGCCAGAGATTAGATATCGCCAGAAATCGATTCTGAGAGTATCCCAATGCAAGACTCCTAGGTTAGAGTGTAAACAACATTCATATTCACATTTAAAATTATTTTTACTTTCTCTACACTAGTATGTACATAGTGTATAGAGAAGTATTGTGTTGCACCCAAAAATTCGATACCTAGATTTCACCGGAAATACATGTTATGAGAACCCCTAAATCTAAAAAAGCATGTTTAGAAAAATGTTTGTGCGTGTCTGTGTGTGTGTGTCTGAGGGCAGTAAAGCTCAAAAACGAGAAGACCGTTAAACACCAAACTTGGTATTTAAGTTCTGGTATCTTCCAAGGATGCGACACGAAATTTTTCAAGAAAATACCCCCACCTCCAACAACCCTTTACATGGAAAAAATTTTGAACATTTTGATTTTCTCAAAAATGGCTCTAACGATTTTGATTAATATATTGCATAACAAAGATATTTACACCAGAAATAACATTTGTATTTTGAATTTTCTGGGAATAGACCCTGAAGCGCTGTTTATTCTGGTTGAATTTTTCAAAGCATTTAAACCGTAAGAGACAGACAAAAACTAAATACCCAAAAATATGAATTCGTTAAAAAACATAATTTATGTCTTATATGATTTTTCTTACAGATATTTACATGATATATAAAATGCATATCTTCAAATTTCTGAGAGTAACCTCTGAAGAGTTTACTCTGAATGCATTTTGCGTAATTTTGCATAGCTGGTCAGCCGTAGTAATGTTTAACGCCCGCTTTAACCTTGACACCGCAGGCGGTGACACTGGTAATACATAAATAATGATGGAGCACCGGTGGAATGCGATGGCGGGGTACTCGGAGAAAACCCACCCCAGCGCCGCTTTGTCCACCACAAATCTCACATTCGGTCGCTTGGGATCGAACTCCGGCCATTTAGGTGAGAGGCGAGTGGTTTAACCACTCGGCCACGGCGCGGCCCCATAAAAGAGAGGCAAAAACTTAGTTAACAACAAATGTAGATCTTTCTAAAACACACAATTTATGTTACGTACATACATTTTTTCGTGGAGTGGACCGTTTTTGAGATATTCCTTGGCTTTAAAGTACTTATACTTTTCTCATACGGGAATTTGTCAACTCCTGTCCATACAAACAAAGATACTTCAAACATATAGAAAGCAGCTTTTAAAATATTTGACTATCGGCATAACCTATGGTACTCCCTTATTTCCCTTCTTCTTACAAGGAAGCAAGTAATAAGACCCTTTCTGCTTATGTTCTCTCGATTAGCTTAAGTAAATAGAAGAATTAGCTTTTTAACAATAATCTATTGTAGAGATGTAGAGAAAGTCATGTGACTGCAACACGTCAGCTTTTTTCAAAATATACAAATAAGGGCGTGCGTGCTTTTATTGCGCACGAACAAGTGTCCTGCTTTCTGGTAATAAAGTCATACGTCTGCTTCAGCTCTAGAAAGCTGTTCAGCAGCAGGAGATATTCGTAGCAGTTGCGGTTTTCATGGTCTCTAACATTCCTCAATGAAATATTAACGTCGTAAAATCCATAGGAGTAGGCGAATAAAGCTCTCAGAAGTATTTTAACTGCGATGCACTCCCGTTGCTTATATATGCATAAGCCACCCACCTTGTTCGAAGAAGAGGCCTTTGTCAAGACCTCGTAATAATTCAAAAGCCGCCACCCTACGTAAACAATATTGCTACAACAATAATAGCGGCTGAGGTTAATGAGAGCATTACGAATGATACAAGTGGATTCTAACAGCATTAGCGAATTTTACATAATGGATGACAAGGGATTTAAAAACCCAGTTTACAATATACAGAAGAGGAGATGAATAAATGCAAATATTTGTGTCAGCGTTTAAGAACGATATGATAATCCAGTATTTACAGTTTTTTTTTTACTTTCTCCAGCCCGTATGCAATGTACATAATGGATATAGAAGGTGTTGTATTCTAATCAAAAACTGGACACAGAGATTTTACCGGAAATATGCATTTTGAGATCCCCTGAATTTTGATTTTCTAAAAAATATTGTATAACAAAGATATTTACATCAGAAATAACATTTGTATTTTGAATTTTCTGGGAATAGACCCTGAAGAGCTGTTTATTCTGGTTGAATTTTTCAAAACATTTAAACCGTAAGAGACAGACAAAAACTAAGTACCCAAAAATATGAATTTTTTAAAAAACATAATTTATGTCATACATGCTTTTTCTTATGGAGTTGAACGTTTTCGAGATATTCGTTATTATTGGTTTTAATTTTAAACTAATTAACTTTACTCAAAAAGACCATGCAAAGTGAACCAAACCTCAATTGTTTTACATAGCGACCAACTTTTAAAAAAATTGACTTTCCCTCCGGAGAAGGTAATATATCTGGATTTGGTTGCAGAGAAGCTGAAACCTGTCGTTTTAGTTCACTCTTGCAATGCCTTAAAGGATACTTGTAATAGTTTTTGTACAGTTTCTCAACAATATATAGTTAAATCATCCACAAAGAGATTCACAATTACTGAATTATATTTGATATATAATTAACGCTACTAAGAACAAGGTAACACTTAGAATAGATCCTTATGGTACTCCACTACAATATGTACAGTGTATACTTGAACAAAAAGTATCATACATCCTGATATTCCAAGAGCATTTAGCATTCTTAAACTATGTGTCTTCCATGTCATATCGTAAACCTTTTCTATACCAGATTTACAAATCTAAGATGATTTTGATACAAGAAGCTAAAAGCAAAGTTCCCTTTCGACGGTTTAGGAATGATTTGAACTATATCAGGCCTTTGGATTTCTAGGTTTTCTAGTTTGAGCTCATCATATATTTATACATAGTAGGAATAGATGTAGATACACGAGCCTACTTCACAGGATCTTCTATAATTATTACTGTACCTAACCTCTGTTATCTCTAACAGTTGTGTGAAATTTCTTACAAATGTTTTTACTGGTATGATGGAGAAATTTCTGGGTGGCTATAATGTTTTATGTTTTCTTCAATTATGTTTTTATATTCTTGCCAACCAGCTACGTTGGTGTTCCATTTCCATTTTTAAGTTTGATTATACTTATTATCGGATATTTGGTCACATAAACCTTGACTAGAAAAAGATCGCTGTCATTCAAATTATCGGATGCTGTCCAGTCCAATAAATCTGTACTCCCAAATTTGCACATTGCTAAGCCTATGGAACTAGATGTTTTATGCGCAGTATTATACTATGTGGGGATCATAGAACTAAGTAGACAGTTGTAGGAATCTAGAAAACGGTTTATAATTCTTCCTCTATTATTAGTCTGCTAATAACCTCATGACTTCTTCCGACTGTTAAAATCGCACATGAATATAAAATGCTCCGATAATTTTTGTTAGGACGCTGTTAATTGTTATAATTCCAATACTTGGCGTTAGGTATGTAGAAGTTAACAAATGCATATAGCACGAGGGGTAAGAATGCTTTTAGAAACAGCTTGTACATTGGATTAAATTGCAATAACTTTGTAGATTATTCTTTGATAGATCACTATGCCTTTACTAGCATGGAAATAGTTTAATATATTTTTGTTGCAACTTTGTTTAAGTGTACCAACATGACAATTAGTGAAATTGGTTTCTTGTAAATATGGATTTTTTGGTGAATTATTATTGATTAGTACTTCTAATTTTTCAAATTGAGTTCCACAACCATGAATAATCCATTGTAAAATCACTTTTATTGATTTTAATGTATTATTTATTTTGTGTGGTGTGGGGGGTGGGTGCTCGTTAAATAACAAACTTGTCCCTCCCCTCACACACACACACACACTGAACTTTTTCTAGTATGACTTTTTTGGATTTAGGGTCTTAAAATATGTATTTCCAGTGAAATCTCTGTATCAATTTTTAGTGATGTACAATACCTTCTGTACATAGTGTAGAGAAAGTAAAAATATGACAATGTGTTTATGGAATGTTTGCTTAAGTGAAACAATATGTTAAGCAGTCTTAAGCAAGAAAATGAAAAAAAAAATTGATCTCCCAGCGTTTAAATTGTGCAACCGTTGGCTGTGCATTGTCAATATATTTTGGAACTTGTGTTCCGTGGTCCCGAAATGAATACCTAGAAATGACAATTTATACAAAACAACTTAAACCAAGCGTCCGGGTGCGTTTCCCTTAATTTCCTAGAAGGATCAGATGGGATGTACAGATCACTGAGAAAAGGGTGGCAATAATGACCACAAGAGTGAAATAAAAGTTTTTAAGTGGCACGGAGAACGGTATCGACCTCTGGAATGCCAGTGTCAGCATGAAGGTTAGCAATGCGGATATTCCAAGGTGCTAGTCATCAAGCATAAATAGTGGTTTTGTAGCCGTTGCATTTTGCTAATTTGTGCTCGGAATTGAGATCCCCTTATCGAGCAGTGTTGCCAACTTGACAGATTTTCAAGTTGTGTGATGGACAGAATTTAGTTCTAACGAATGATGGATTTTTTACGGATATTATTAGAAATTATCAATTATTTTATATTGGTTTTCTTTAGAAAAGCTGTCAGAGATGTAAATATTCATGTACCTGCAAGACAAGAGTCACGATACACCCATGCACACGTGTTGCATTAAATACATGTAGGATGTTAGCGAAAACTGAATTGAAAAGAAGCTTTTAATATCCTTCCTGTTAAGCAATGTACACAGCTATCTTTTAATGAGAGCCAAGAGTAACAAACATCTCGTAAGACCGAACTACTCCACTAACATAACTCATGAATGGCTCTAACTTCTCTTGTAAATAAAGTTACGGTGCATGCCTCTAGTACCACATTAACAAACATAGATTATTACTGCCTATATTGCTCTGGCATATAAATATTATACTATGAGCAATCTCCACTTTTTTGCTGTTGCGAAATTGAGATATTGGTACCACTGGATTTTGCTACCAGCCCTCTACTGATGTGTAGTACCTGTATATTTCTAAACTAATAAAATTCCATCTTTTCGGTGCACTAAAATCAAATGTTTGTTTCAAAGGGAACAATCTCCATCATCTGTTGGAATCCAGAAGGGCAATCTCCATAACCATCTATAGGCTGTTTCCCTTCTGGTCACGTGACTGGTAGCAATATGGCCAATAGTGTGTGTCTGGTCAAGTAAGTTATATTATAAAATTGTTAATTATATTAGAGATTCAGGTTTTTGAACTGCGCACGGTGTTGCATTATAAATACAAACGCTAGTTTTCTTCTAAGTTCCCTATGATGGATACGGTGTCTCAAAATGTGACGCCAGCTAGGAAATGGGTCTGGGAGGATAGGAAATGGAAATCAGTTCTTGCTAAAAGGCTGAGATAATTGTTGTATTCTGTCATTAATTAATGTTATATAAGCGGAAAAGCTTTTTTGATTAATTTACTTTAATTTACTTTGATTTTTATTTATTAGTATTTGAACGGAGATGTTTATGATAAAGTCCGTTATGAAAAAAACCTTGTGTTAAAAGTTGCTCAATAGGTCTAAACAATTTAGTTTCCACATTTCATTGTTCTAGTTAATGGTCTAAAGCTAACATTGTGAAGACAGATAATCAAACTGCAATTGTTTAAAATATTTTGGTCACTCCAAGTTACCTAAATCTCAATGGAGAGCAGTTTCATCCATGGGGCCCTTGCAGTTTAGATAATAATCTGTTTCGCTTTTCTAAGAGTACTAAGTAGCCTACCTTATATTACCATGTATTTCAGTGCCAAATAGTAATATAATTAAATTAAATGTAGTTTTACTAAAATAAATGCCCAGGTACACAATCCCTTCTTTCGTAATTCATATTGGCACCAAATGGAACAAACTCCACAGCCCTAAGGTGTGAATCAAAATGACAATCTCCAAAATTTGGGCTAAAATATACAATAAGCTATTAATGCAATGTTGAGTTCAAGTTACTTACATTAAAACCAATTGATGAATATGCAAGACAAAAATCAAACAGATCGAGTTGGAAGAAAAAGCTGTATCACAAATTGAGTTCTACTGAAACATTTAGGAAGGTGGAGAGTGCTCTTTTTGATACTAATAACCTCATATAATGATCAGATGTAGTGAATTGGCTTTACTTTATGAATTAGTGTGTTTTGAATGCATCATAGCGAACGCAGTGCTAATGCGGTGTTCCATTGCGGAAGCTAGTAAGTTTCACAGTTACTTTACAGTTGTAACTAGAAGAATTTTCCGTGGTCTGCTGGAGTTTACAAGTCCAGACGTTTCGTTGACGACTGCGGTGAACATCTTCAGTGGCATGGTCTAAGTCTTTTTGGTGAAGGCTTGGTCGCAGCTGACTCGTTGGCTGAAATAGAGGCAGTATTTATACTTACGCTGCTCTCACGTGATTGGCCCGGCTGGAGCTGCATGTGCGGGGGTAGTGGAGGGAGGAGTTAGCTTTTGATTCCTGATATAACTTTTAATTTAAACCCTTGTAGATGCCTGTTGTTGCTTTTTGAGCAACCGCAGACATTTGATGCATTCCAATTATTGTGTCCTGAAAATCTTGAAGGTGATCTAGCTCATCTTCTCGCATTTCACGCCGAGAATGAATAATATATATAGTGCCAATAATGGCTCCCATCATTGTTGTTGATCTAAAATCGAGGTGAAGCTTCCATCCAAGCAGTGTTCCCGAATCAGTGTCCAAAGCTTTATACAGTGGTATCGATCAGTTTGCAAATTGTTTTCAATTGCATGTGTCATAGTATCGATATTGCGGCGTCTGCCATAATAACGTCTGCGTGCTGGCGGCATTGCTGCAGGAATGACGAGTTTGAACTTGTTATCTCGCTCGAGCGGAAGAGAGCGTTAGAACACCTTAACGCTCTCGTACGCGATTCGGCCTGTACCAGGCTGAAATATTCGAAGTCCGTGACCTTGAACATATTTGCGTGCAAGAAGGGCATATAGCGCGCAGCGGAAGTTTTTAAAAAAGCATTATGCTGCTACCCAAGCTCTAATAGCACCAACTATTGAATGAACTACGCGAATGACCTGATTGATCAGGGGAGTGAGCTCCAACATTTTGCCGACTCATTTGCCTTAGACCTCGTGCTGGTCAGCGAGACACATCTCCGTCCAGACACCCCGTTCCGACTTCCGGGCTACAACTGCCACAGAGTAGATCGTGTGGGCCGCCGAGAGGATGGCACAGTGATCTTCGTGAACGGCTAAACTTCTTACAATCCTTCAAAAGTTGCTTGGATATCAAAATTAAAACCCTAAAAAGCATACATTTTTGCACCATAATTGGCAACCGTTGAGGAGCAATACTTGCCTCATCCTGTCACTTAACAACCCCAACTCTCACCCGCCACCCTTCAAACCCCACAATCCCGTCAGTACGTGGTTAAGTTCTCTCCGAGAACAGGGACACGTCTAACACACCTCGGGCTGCCCTCAGCCTGCCAACTGCTCTGGCTTGAAAGCTTACGACAACTGATTATTTTATAGTGTTTTTTCTTCTTTCTAAAATGCCTGATTAAATAGAACGTTAAGCAGTATGCACGGCATTTTAGAAAAGGATAGTTAAATAAATATACATTAAAAGAATTTGTTGTTAAAGGTGCCCAAGGAACCTCGTAATGTGGGGTGCAGATTTTGCCAATGCAACTTGAATGTGCGCTTCCTAATGAAAAAATTTGATGTGTTCCATTCACATGACTTTATCTCTCTGTAAAAATTGTTAATAAGCTTATTTTTTATTTATTTCATGTTAATCGAGGAAAATTAGCAGAAATAGTCTTATTCCTTGCTTTATTGTAAGTACAAGCGAAATAAGGGAGTACCATAGGTTAAAGTGACAGCCAAAAGCTGGTTGCTATGTGAGTGATGTTCCTCTGTTTGTGTGGACAGGAGTTGACACATTCCTGTATGAGAAAAGTATAAGTTTTTCAAAGCTGAAACCAAGAAAAAGAATATCTCAAAAACGATCAACTCCACGAAAAAAATGTAGGTATATAACATAAATTGTATGTTTTAACGTGCTCTACATTTTTTGTGTGTTAAGTTTTTGTCCATCTCTTACGGTTTAGTAGTTATGCAAAATGCATCCAGAATAAAGTAGTCTTCAGAGGCTATTCCCAGAAAATTCAAAATATAAATTTTATTTGTCAGGTAAATATCTTTAATATATGATATTTTAATCAAAATCGTTAGAGCCATTTTTTAGAAAATCAAAATTTTCGAAAAAAGTTCCATGTAAAGGGTAGTTTAGGGTGGGGGAATTTTTCTCAAAATCTTCGTGTCGCATCCCTGGAAGATACTAAACTTAAATACCAAGTTTGGTATTTTACCGACTTTTCGTTTTTGAGTTATCGTGTTTACAGACATACGGACACACGGACACACACACACGTGGACCTTTTTCTGAAAATGCTTTTTATGGATACAGGGGGCCCTAAAACATGTATTTCCGGTGAAATCTCGGTATCGAATTTTTTGGTGGAGTGCAATACATTCTCTATACACTGTGTACATAGTGCCTATAGAGAAAGCAAAAAGTAGAAAACATTTAAAAGTAACTGAACCATTTACAACTTTACAAAGTGGCCATTTGAGTTATCAAACACACCCATGCACGTGCAGCTGCAGAAGCTGCTCTTACATTGCTAATCATTATGCAATTAGATGTCTTGATCATCTTTCAGATCTAACTAAGAACATTTTTCAAATTGCTGACATTGAGTTTTAACTTAAATCCTGTTTTTAAAAGAAAATACGTAAATGTATAATTTTGACGGATTTTGGGTTTTGGTCTGACGGAAAAGAAAATCCGGCATGGCAGTTATGGAGTAACCAACCATACTGCCATATTGGGCGGATAAGAGATGTGTAGGCAACCTTTCTATATCGTAACCACAATACCGATTTCCTGGACATTTCTATGTGTTTGATTCTATGCCTAATAGATTGTACATGTGAGGTATGCTTAGCCCAAGTAAGTTTTGGATCTAGGAAAATATCAAAGTGTCGTGTGAACCTAAAAGGGAATCGGCACTTCATCGAGGGTAGACGTCTCCAAAGTCTTCGTCACCAGAGATATTGTACCGCATCACAGAGGTAGTGGGGGCAGGAGATAGAGTCACAGTGCTACGTTAAAAATACCTGCCACAGGTCACAGTGAAGAGTGAATTTGGTAGAGAAATTATGACCTAAATCTGCTTTGCTATCACATGAGACTAATTTTAACTGCGCACGTAGATTTGCATTTACACGAGATAGTAAATGTGATTTTACTGTTGTCAATTTTAAAAAAAATCCTCAATTGTTGGAGTTGTATTGCACGTTCCATTCCTAAAGTACGATTATAAATTATACACTTTTAGCCATTATTAAATTTCTAAATCTCTAGGAAAATATTAGAATTCTATTTACACTCTCTTCTAAAGTACGTTTAAAACTTGGTGAATTTATTGAATTATACTCGCCTATAGCATTATATAGTAATGATGATAATGCTAATAGATGATACTAATTGTTGTGGACATTCACAACAAACTTTTTAACGAAGGCTGAACAAGCCGGGCTTAACTAAAGTCTGTAACATCGCCACTTGTAGGCGGTGTCTACAAATAGTTGTAAGGAATAAAGAGAGATGGCGCCACCATACTAGTCACGGAACGGTGTATAGAGCGCAACAAATGCGAGTATAAAAAGACAGCGGACCATTTGACAGTTTTTAGGCAGCAAAGTGTTAACAACTCTGATAGAAGGTGTTGCGACTCAGACTCAGTTGACACCATGTTCTCTATAAAGTACTCGAGGCAGTTCTGCGGCGCCCTTTACGCCGCCGCCATTACACCTGATGATTCATTATGTTAAAAGTACTTGCCTGTAATTTTTACATGCACTTTCTGACACGGAATGTAATGACGTCTTATATTGGTCTTATATAGGTATCCCCCCGTAAACTCTTGCAATGAATGTCATCTTACATTTTCGTCAGAGGCAGTACAGTAACATTATATCCCCTATTCGTCCTTAAATGCGCATACACTCTCCGTAGATTCTTATTATGAGTTAGAGCAACTATTTCACTACGATAGAGAGTCCACAAATGCACGTCTCAGGGAAGGGGTGATGGGACTATATAGTGACGTCATAGCCCACACCGTCCTCCCTTCAATCAGGGGCCGTATTCCTGAGTACAGTTTTGGAGACGTCTGCACCAGGGTAACAGCAATATTAAATTGACGGTGTTTGTGGATGAATTTTACAAATTTACAAATAAGGAGCTGTGAGGTTTATGATCACGAGCCAATTTTTGCATCATTGACGTGCAGTGTCGCAGAAGGCTTAACATTCACAAGTTTGTATACCAATAACTGCCACATCGTCAGCAAAGTGTGCCAAAGTTTAGGGGACCAGAAGCAACAAGAAATGAGTTTCTAAAATGCAATAACGACATTAATTCTGCACAGTTTTTGGTTAAATTAACTTTTAGATTACAACATTGCACTAAACTCTTACTTAGATCATTTGATCTCTTATTATCTCATAAATTATAGCCATGAAGTGTTAGCATAATATATTATTGAACCTTTTACCACAAACTGGAGCTATTTTGTCCCTTAATAGACTAATTTGGTCAATCTTTTAAATATATATGTTTATAAATAAATACTCATATACTTCATTTTATATTGTATCTAACGTGAAATTTGGAATTATTGCTCCCATATTATATAAAGGAGCTCAAAATTGAGAAAAATCTAGTAATTTTAGGTTTACGACATTTCAATATCATGAACACCATAATCTTAAGAATACGAAATTTCCCCAAATTTGAACCTCCTATTAAGTGAGTAATAATTGTATATTTCATATTGGATGTAAAATATATTAAAATAAGCGTTCCATTCACATAACTTTCTCGAGCTTATTATTATTACGTACAAATGATTACTATTTTTGTATATAATACTAATCGACATAAACATTAGCAGCATTAATCTTATTACTTGCTTCTTGTAAGTAGAAGGGAAATATGGGAGTACCATAGGTTAAAGTGATAATCAAATCTTATAAAAACTGGTCACTATGTGCAACATTTGAGGTTCGGTTCGTTTTGCATGGCCATAAGTAAAACAAGAATATTAAACATAAAGTGGCTCCCGTTTGAGAAACGATAGGTAGTTAACACTGAATCTAATAACAGGAAATATCTAGAAAATAATTCTACAAGAAAAACGCTAAACGTTTTAACAGGATCTACATTTTTGTGCAGAATTTTTTTCTACCTCCTATGGTTTAACAGCTGTACAAAATTATACAAAATTCACCTAGAAGAAGGAGGTCTTCTGAGGCTATTCCCACAAAATCATTTTTACTTAACGGCTTTTTAACCAAAATTGTTTGAGTCATTTTAAGATAACTGAACTTTTCTGCTAAAATATATCCAAGTAAAGATTTTTTTTGGAGTTAGGGTTTTGCTTTTAATCTTCACAACCTTGGATTTTGAACTTAAATATTAAGTTGGTATTTAACAGACTTTTCATTTTTGAGCTTATTCTCTTCATATACACAGGAATTTTTGGGTGGAATACAATTATTCCCCTACTTACGATATTTAGTAGAGAAGGTAAAAATTTGTAACACTCGCAGAATGTCAGGTAAATGTGTTTTTACGTTTCTCTTATCCTCAAGCAGGACAAGTCCTATAGCACTTGTGTTGCACCTGTGTACTGAATAGTTATCAGGTGTTTCTGTTGATTATTCTGGGTCTATATTTATTTCCTAGGTTTGGCTCATCATATATATCATTCAGTAGTCTCTAAGGCTTTTTTACAACGAAATTTTGATACTGAATTTTCCATCTTCTAGCATGTATAAGGGGCAAAGATATTTGGAATATTAATAAAACTGACAAGGCTTCTTTACAAGGCGACTCACTTAAAATATATTTTATTAGATCCCCATTATAAGCAGGCGATTCCGGGCATAGCAACTCCAGGCAATGAATTATGAAAGTGAGAGCGTGATATTGAATTATGTCAAAATTGCTTATTTATAGCATTTGGTGCGACATACTGAAGCTGACAAATATGCTTATACTCCGGAAAATTTAGCACAAAGTCAAACTTAAATGCGCATATAAATATAATTTTTTTTTTTTAGTGTTTAACGCCCGCTTTTACTATTATGAAACTGCAGGCGATGAAACTATGCTACATGGACTGAAGATGGAGCACTATGGAATCTGATGCCGAGGGAAACTGGAAACCCGGAGAAAACTGCCCCGGCGCAGCTTTGCCTATGACAAATCCCACATGCGGTCACCTGGGACCGCCTTGGTGAGAGGCGAGGTGACCTTCTCTACATACTCAACAAACAATTTGTATAATTAGTACAATAGGATTAAAGAAGCACAGTAGGCTTTAAGCGATTAAAAATAGTTTTAAGAGCGAACCGCTATGGGATGTTTTTGAAATTCTATACCCTTTGCCTCGGCCTAAAAAAAAAAAAAAAAAAAAAAAACTAAAGGCAATTTATCTTCAGAAAATTATTTGAAAATTCAAGCAATTACCAATTATGCAAAATAAAATGGACTTCAAAGGCTATTCTCAGAAAATTCAAGTTACACATTTTAGTTGTCATTAAATTATCTTAGACATTTACTATTCTAATCAAACTCATTAAGCCATTTTGGACAAATACGAATTTTTAATAATTTGTTACACACTGATCACACACACACACAAACAAATAAACCTTTATCTAAAAATGGCATTTTTGGGTTCACGGTTTCCTCTTTTAACAATAATTACGATTTTATCAATTTTATTATTGCTGTCTATTAAAAGGAAGTACAGTTTCCTTCTATCCAAGTCATCCTCCGTGGTCTAGTCTTTAGTTCCCTAGGTCGCGGGTACAAACCCGGCGGTGGGTGTTGGATTTTTTTTTCGGGCGTAAAAATCCTTAGCATGGAAGGAAATAAATCCGTATGTTACGTGTCGTAGATTTACGAGATGTAAAAGAAACTCAAGCTTAATAAAGAGGCCTCTAAGTCTTTCAGCCCAATATAAAATGGAACGCTGAGAACCACAGTAGTTAATAGTTAAAGAGCTCCCATAAATAAAACTCAATTTCATTGTTACTTTTTCTACAAATATGTACACAGTGTTTAGAGAAGGTATTGAAGTCCACCCAAAAATACTAAACCCAGATTTCACCGGAAATATATGTTTTATGGTCACCTGAAACTAAAAGAAGGTCAATGTGTGTATGTTTGTGTGTGTGTCTGTGGATAGTATAGTTCCAAAATTATATGTGTATGTAAAAGGCAAAGTAAAAAAAAAAAAGATAAATAAAAGTAGGGTATACAGCGCCGGAGTCCCGACCAGACTCCGCAACTGTATTAAAAAAACAGAAAAAACCAAAAGTCCGTTAAATACTGAACTATTTAGGTTAAATATCTTCCAAGGATGCGATAAGAAGATTTTTCGTAAAAATCTGCACACCCCAAACTACCCTTTAAACGAAAAAAAAAATCGGACATTTTGATTATATCAAGAATGGCTTACACAATTTTTATTACATTAAAGATACTTATTCATATATGACAAATAAAATGTGTATATTCAATTTTCTGGGAATAGCCTCTGAGGTCCTCTTCATTCTGAATGACTTTTGCATAAGTAACTAATTAAACGCAAGCGACAAAAATTTACTGCATAAAAATGTAGACCTCGTTAAAACACACAATATACCAATAGAGCTAACCAATTCGGAGACATTCCCTGTTATTGGTTTCAGTTTATCAAACGTGAAGTCTTCGTCCGTTTCATATCTTTTTAGTTGTACTTGGCCATTCAAAGAATTTTAAAGATAAGCGCATAGCGACAGTTTTTAACACATTTGACTATCGCTTTAGCCTAGTATACTCCCTTATTTCCCTTCTACTTACAAGGAAACAATAAGAGCATTTCTGCTATGTTTATCTTGATTAACATTCTGTAATTAAAAGAACATTCTTTAGTAAGAATAAATTATTCACAGTGACGATAGAGAAAATGAGATATATTTGTCAATACGTTTTATTAGATTGTTTGTTAATATTTAAATATTTATTAAGATTTATTTAATATGTAAGACATTTAATTTATGTTATATAAGTTGAATTTATATGTAAGTATATTTAATAAAAATTCGATTTTTTTAAAAAAAATACAAAACGTTGGTTCTATTAACAATACTTTTAGTATATTTTTCATACTCATGTAAATGGAACACATAAGATTTGTTATTTATTATTTATTCAAGGAGTCTAAAGCCTGTATTTCCGCTAAAATGTCTGTATCACACTTTTTGATGGAAATAAATAATTTTTTTGTTTATTAAAGTAGTTGAGAAAGTAAGGAATATCTCGACAATGACTATATTATAAAAAGTATATATAAGATTATCTTAGGATATTTTCACGGCCGGTGTCGTTATATTTAAAAACTGTATTTTCCGGGCTGTTGCGCCGTGATCGTAGGTTAAAATGCGAACCATACGTTTTGCCGACTTCTATGGTAAGCATCTTCAGTGATAGTAACTGTAGGATGCACAAGTGCCCGGAAAATACAGTTTCTAAATACAGTGTGTTTGTATGTGTGCGTGTGTGTAAGATATAAATTGTAAGTTTTAAGGAGATCTGCAATTTTTGTGTACCGTTTACCGTTTATACAAAAGTACTTCGGAATGAAGCAGATTTCAGAGGGTATTCTTAGAACATTCAAGAAATACATTTTATTTGTCATGTAAATATCTTTAATATATGACATTTTAATAAAAATCATTAGAGCCATTTTTCAGAAAATCTAGATTTCGAATAATGTTCCACGTAGTTAAGGGTGGAGGGATTTTCCCGAATATCTTAGTGTCGTATCGTTGGAAGATAAAAAACTTAAATGCCACGTTTGGTATAAAACCAATTTTTTGTTTTTGAATTATGCTGTTCACATAGACACACGTACACAGATAAACAGACATACATACACATAGGAACGCGGGTGGGCATCCATACAAAACGCATGCGCAGCTTTTTGGTTTATTTGACGACCTCAAATTCTTGAAATGTTGAGTAAAATATTGATGTACAATTTCTAGATAAGTTAAAACACGATTTCTACATGTATCAATATTGATGGTAAATAAAAGTTAAAAAAAAATATAATGTGTTACACTCACAATACCTTCTCTAGCTGTTCTACAGACAAACTTCTTACAAAAGATTATTCTACTTTCTACACTATGCTAATCGAGATAAACATTAGCAGAATGCTAGTTCCTTATAAGTAAAAAGGAACTAAAGGAATGCACTATGCTAAAGTGCATAGTCAAATAATTTAAAAGCTGTCGTTATGCGATTGTCATTGCAAATCGCTTCTTTGCTTGGCCAGGAGTAAAACCAAAGAAAAATGGACACTTCCTGTCTGAGAAAAGTATAACTATATTACAATTGAAACCAATAATAAGGAATATCTTGGATACGTTACCTCGACAACAAAAACGTAAAGGACATAAATTGTGTGTTTTGACGAGGTCTACGTTTCTTCTGCAGTAAGTTTTTGTCTACTTCTTACGGTCTAGCAGTTAAGGAAAATTAGGCAAAATTCATCCAGAATAGAGGCCTTCAGAGGTTATTCCCAGAAAATTCAAAATTTACATTTTATTTGGAATGTAAATAGCTTTAATATACGGGTTTTTAATAAAAATCGTTAGAGCTATTGTTTAGCAAGTCTAAATTTTCGAAAATTTGTTCATGTAAAGGTTAGTTTGTGGTGGGGGGATTTTCTTGAAAATCTTTGTGTTG
The DNA here is from genome assembly GCA_030762935.1 of Hymenopus coronatus. NCBI lineage: Eukaryota > Metazoa > Arthropoda > Insecta > Mantodea > Hymenopodidae > Hymenopus > Hymenopus coronatus. The sequence continues at coordinate 50,325,665 of CM060885.1, forward strand.
CATCCTTGAAAAATACCAAACTTGAATTCCAAAACCTTTTTCAAAAAATGCTTTCGTATGTACTTAAGGAACCCCAAAACTTATATTTCCGGTGAAATTTCTACATGGAATTTTTGGGTGGAATACAATACCTTCTCTATCGCTATGTACATTGTACATGCGGGGTAGAGAAAGTAATAACTTTAGAACTACAAATTCAAACCTGAATTAAAATATATAAGGTAGAAGCGGTCTTGAAGCATGCAGCAACTATAAAACCTTGTAAGCCAATTACGGATAGATAGTTCCTTTCGCCAAGCTAATAAAACGTTTTACTGGCTAAGGTTTAGTATGAAAGCGGATTGCCATTTAACCTAGGAGTATACCGTATGGAACTTTATATTCAAGACGACTATTATTGAATATTACTCTTAATATATGAAGATAGAAAGCGACATTTCAAGGAATTCCGTGTCCATGTAAGCGTCAGATCCTCCTGACCCAGTGGGTAATTTTACTTTCTCGGCCGCAGAATTTACGTGGGAGACACTGAGGCTCGTAATCCGTCAAACGTAAAGGTCCGGACGAAGGAAGCCGGAGTCGAGCACCACCGTACGCAGGTCACATGCTCTGTGCTTCTAGCGTGACCTATGTGAGAGCGAGCGAGCGAGCGAGACAGAGAGAGAGAGAGAGACACAGAGAGAGAGAGAGAGAGAGAGAGAGAGAGAGAGAGAGAGAGAGAGAGATAGCCAAGGGGAGAAACTCCTAGAACAACCGCATACGAGTGCGCAAGTATGGATGGGGTCCCTAATATTTCCAGTTCGAACGTATCCGCCGCCGCCCAGACTACAAGGAAATAATTATTACACTTGTACACTCTGTTTCACAATAAACGTTTGTTAAGTTGTAAAGTTTGAGGAAGTTTTACAAATTCGGATAAATAATTACAATTCAGATATCACATGTATATTCAGATATCCACTAATATTTGGATGGTCTCAGGGTAAAAGGAAATAAATAATTTTTATAATTTTTTTCCCCTTTTATTAAATTAAAGTATTTTTCAATGTCATCTCTGGGTAAAAGGTAATAACTGTTTCAGATGATTTATATATTTCTTTGTAACCTTTTAGTGTATTCAATTTTGTTTCTTGGGTCTCCTATAAAATGGATGAAAATTACTTATTCCCTTTTATCCTGAGACTGGTGGTTAAGCATCGATATTTCTAGCACTATCAATAGCAATATTTGTTTCTTAGTCTGAAATACATGATATTAAGCTATTCATATTGTTAAATGATTGTTAAATAATAAAAGCATGCAATTTCGATTTCTCGAATTGGAATATATTAGCTATATTGATCTGTGATTTGACATGTGCCTACTACGTTGTACATATTGTAGCAAATGTCCTTATTAACTGAAAAATTGTTTACAAATAAAGTCTTAAATTTTCGGCTACAAATAATTCACTTGATATTTCGATGCGTAAACAGTATACGAATGCACGCCATCCATGGCTCGCTCACCACTGCTAATTTTCCAGTCACTCACGACTCAGGAATGCTCGCCATCCATGGCTCGCGCACCACTGCTAATACTCCAGTCACTCACGACTCAGCACAATACACAGCACCGACTTGCAATTCTTCCTTCTTTTATAACTAGAAAATGACGTCACAGAACTCTGTGGAAACTTGTGAAAACCGAATCTTCCAGACGTAAATCGAAGCTCGAGATCGAGTTCTGAAGCTTCCTGTTACCGTTGCACCGCTCTTCCTGTATTGTTTACGCATCCCAAGGTCTCCGACTGCGATGACTCACATAATATAAAGGCGAACGTGAAAATACTAAAGAAGAGGACACTGCTACAATACATTGTGTTGATCGGTCTCCGTCAAAGTACCAACGCGGTATTTTCACTAAGCATGAATGCGTTATTTCCGTTTCAACCTGATGTCATTTATTTTAAGGTCACAAACGAATTAAAATTGCTATTTTAGAGAAAATTAAGGATGAAGCTTAGCAAATGCGTTGTCATTGGTGTACTAGTAGCAGTTCCCACAGAGCGCAAAGCAGCAAATAAGTGTTTTAAGATTAAGGCTCTTGAATGTTGAATTTGATATTAAATATCTTGCAGTGAGTATTCAGGCTCCGAGGAAATATATGAAGGAGTCCCACAAGGAAGTGTCCTAGCACCAATATTGTATCTGCAATTGATATACCACAAAATTAAGAAACAAGATGGCCACTTTTGCAGATGACATTGCCATTCTAGCTCTTGGGGAAAATAAAGAGCAAACTAATAAGCACCAAAATGAAATTAATTCATGGAATCGAAAATGGCGACTCAAACTAAATGAAACAAACTCAAATCATGTTAATTTTTACAAATAGAAAAATAAAAAAAACCTACGTTTGTTTCTGAACAAACAAAAATCCTATATGTAAACGAGGTCAAGTTCTTGGCTATGAAACCTGATACTAAGCCAAAACGGAAGGCACACATTAAAAAGAAAGGGAAAAAAGGAAAAGAACTTGACGCCAAGTATACAAAACTCTGATGTGTTCCTTTCACATGGCTTTCTCTACATCGCTGTAACAAATTATTGATAAAAAGCATATTCTTCTATCTACTTTATGATAATCGATATACACATTAGCAGAAATTGTCTTAATTACTTGATTCCTTGTAACTAGAAGGAAAATAAGGGAATACACGGCTAAAACGACACATAAATCTTTTAAAAGCTGGTTGCTTTTGAAATTCGTTTCTATGCAGGGCCAGGAATTTACAGCTTTTGTATGAGAAAAGTTTAAGTGTTTTAAATTTGAAACAAATAACAAGAAATATCTCAGAAATGGCCAATTTCACGAAAAAACATATATAAGTTAAATTGTGTGTTTTAACCGATCGAATAAAGAGGTCTTTAGAGGATATTCCCAGAAAATTCAACATATACATTTTGCCATGTAAATATCGTTAATATACGGTATTTTAATAAAAACTGTTAGAGCCATTTTTGAGAGAATCAAATGTTTTGAATTTTTTTCCATATAAAAGGTAGGGGTGAGGGAATTTTTCTCAAAATCTTCGTGTCGCATCTCTGGAGGATACTTAACTTAAATACCAAGTTTGGTATTTTACCGACTTTTTTGAGTTATGTTCACAGAGATATGACACGGACGCACACGGAAGTTTTTCTAAAATGCTTTTTTTTGATTCAGGAGATCCTAAAACGTGTATTTCTGGTGAAATCTCGCTATCAAAATTGTTGGTGAAATGCAATACCTTCTCTATACACTATGTGCATAATACGTGTAGAGTAAGTAAAATGTATTGGTTGCTAGGAAGATATTCTCAACTCATTGTACATAATAAATTGCTTTTGTATAAGTAGATATTAAAACTCGTATGGATATATGGGTTGCAGATCTGGGGCTGCACCAAGAAATAAAAAATTTCATTTATACACAATTTTTAAAGTAAAGTGTTACATGTTGATGCATCATGGTACATTAGGAGTTATAACACTCTTAGAGACCTAAACAAAGAAAAACGGAACTATAGCAGTGAAGCATGAAAATCGACTGCAAAGTCATTTAAATACCGTTGTTCTTCGGTTATTGGATATCAGTGTAGTACCAAGAAGATTAAAATGGATAAAACCTGAAGACTTAGTGCAGTGATGTGTGTTTTTGTGTGAAAATGCAAATACTTAGCAGAATATTTTCATTAGAATAAATAACTACCAAACAGTGATGGTGAAGCTACTACATAAGTTTTCTTAATACTTAGTAGTAGTGTAAATGTTTCGTTTAGTAATCGGCATACCCTCCCGTATTTGTAGGATTTACAAGCAAATGCCTAGGGGTCAGATACCTGTCGGGGAGCCTACGGCACGAAACCACAGAATGGAGAACCTGTTACGAGAGGTCGGCCCGTAGCCAGGCAAGAATATGAGTAAGTGGAACAGGGCTCTACTTAAAAGGCTTATTAATGCAGTGTTTTCTGAGAAAACAAGAATTAGCCCCTTATGGATATGATGAAGCAGCAAATTCTATTAATCAGAGCAATTATGTGGAAGTATACCGTAGAGTATGGTTTTTTTTTATCGCAGCACTTAGAAATCTCTGCTGTGTTTAAAGGACTTCATAATCGAATTAAAAATAACATAATGCAAGCCATACTTTCGATATTTGGACATTAAATCATGAGATTGTGAATATTCCGTTTGTCTAGAGCACCTTCATATAATTGGGTCAGATATTTTAGCACTGGTACGAGATTTCAAATTGGTTTTCCTCTTAAAAGTATTTGTCATATTTTTCATTTTCACCGATGTTTTATACAATATCCTTAAAAACCAAACAATGGAAATGTTGTACTCTCAACACAAAATCAAAAATCTTCTTAGCAGCATTACGGTGACTGCATAGGGTTTTCCGAAAACCGTGTGTCGGGAGAAAGATCTTCGAAGAGGAAAAATATCGAATATAATCCTCTCTGTTTTGAAAAGTTTGATAACATTGATAACTACTTGGACGTAAGATCTTATGGCTATACTAAATTAATATTTTTGCTTTTCGTACACCATACTATGTATATAATGTATAGAGAAAGTATTGCATTCCACCTAAAAATCGATATCGGGATTTCAGCGGAAATAGGCGTTTTAGGGTCCGGTGTATCCGAATGAAGCATTTTAGAAGAAGGTCCGTGAGGGTGGGTGCGTCCGTGAACACGATAACTCAAAAACGAAAAATCGGTAAAATACCAAACTTGGCATATAAGTTTAGTATCTTCCAAGGATGTGACACGAAGATTTTGAGGAAAATCGCCCCACCCAAACTACCCTTTACATGGAAAAAATTTCGTAAATTTTGATTTTCTCAAAAATGGCTCCAACGATTTAGATTAAAATGCCATATATTAAAGATATTTAATTGGCAAATAAAATATATCTCTTGTATTCTCTGGGAATAGCTTCTAAGGACCTCTTTATTCTGGAAGAATTTTGCGTAACTGGTAAACCGAAAGAGATAAGACAAAACTTAGACCGCGTTAAAATCACAGTTTATGTCATATACCTTTTCTTCGTGGGATTGACCATTTTTGAGATAATGCTTGTCATTTGTTTCAGTTTTAAAATACTTAAACGTTTCTCACTCGGAAAGCTTTAAACTCCTGGCCCTACATAGAAACAGATTTCAACCCCATGGCAACCAACTTTTAAAAGATTCCAGAATCGTTTTAGACTGTGTATTCCCATTTACCTTCTACTTACAAGGAAGCAAGTAATTAAGACAATTCTGCTAAAGTTTATCTATATTACCATAAAATAGATAGAAGAATATGCTTGTTAATAAAATATTCTTACGGTGATGTAGAGAAAGTGAACAGTAAAGAGAGCATATAAGATTTTTAAATTTATTTTCACACGAAAACTATGGACCAGTACCCCCAAAACAGATTTCAAAGTCTGTTACATATTTATGGAAAGTCCTAAACGTCATTCAATTGGGGGAAGAGCTGAATATATTGTATAGTGCAAAAGTTTAGAAATAAAACCCGAGTGAACTTGAACTACTGATCGCTAATTCAATGCTCAAACAATTTTCACAGTTTAAAATGTTAGTGTCATTCTGTATAGAATTCCTGCGAGTACATTTTTGGTAGGAGATAGTTTTTATTGCTCAGGAGAATCAAAAATTTATGTAATTTCACTTGAGAAGAGAGACTTTCTCATCTTGGAGTCATTTCAGCTGAAGCTCACTTATTGATTGTAAGAAAACTCGGATAAGCAACAGTTCAACAGCAGTATGATATACTTCATTCACATGCATTCATGTGCTTCATTCATTCATGGACTATATCTGATAAAAACCAAAACCATTTCCAAAATACAATGGATTATTGCTTTATAAATTTGAAAGGACTATGTGATAAAATATGCGAAAAAGTAATAGTCATTAAATGTGGATGGTGTACAGTGAAATTATGTTTTACACACTTTTTTGTTGGATACCATTACTACAGGGTATATAAGATAAGACATTTGATTTCTTCTCACATGAAACCAAAACGTCACCCCTTCCCCGCTCGTATTAATATGTAAATCGTACTCGGCTAAAATATTGTATATGCCCTTGTTTTAACATTACAAACATGTTGGGGAAAAATCAAATGCTTATCTGCCCTATGAGAAAATGTTTGCTTGTGAGATCCTCATGCGATCTGACATCAAATATTAACCAGATGAAAATGGCCTTTCAAAAAGAATATGCTCTAAAATATTGTTTCATTGATGTGGTTTTATTAGATGCACAGAAGGAATAGTGGAGGATGGATAAAGTGCGAGGGCGAGGAATATACACATTTGCTTACTTACATTTCCGATTCCGACAAAAATACAGTCACAGATTCACTACTGAAAAGTATTTATAATTTCATTGAGGCAATATGTGTGCTTCAAAATTTGCTGGACATGTGATGACCATTACTCATGGTTTTAATTACTCCAGGAGGCGAACGGCAGCTTCTCTTCAACAACTCGAAAACCATGAAAGAACAACGTTATAAAACAGATTGCACCCTAACCTATATGTCTTAGTTGTAGAAACGACCAAGGACACCAGGACTTGGCTCGGATAAATAACGCATTGCGTGACAAATTAATGTACCGGAACGAAAGGTTGCCAGCTGCAGGATCTGTGGTCATGGTCTGAGAAATTAATTCTACACAATTGGACATCAATAAATTTATTATAGGTAGTCCAGTTGAATTTCCTGTTCATGAGCATGGGAAAAACTCCAAATTCGTGACTCCATACTAAACCCTTGGTTTACCTAACTAGAGCTGTCAGCTGATTTTACTGCAATATGTCACATTAAGTGCCAAAACGAAGAGGATTGCACAGATTACCTTAAACACTGAACCAAACATGTAAATAAAATAGAATATGTAACACTCGCTATTCACGGATTAGTGTATAAAACATACATTGTGTGTTTTAACGAGATATACATTTTTTGTAGTAAGCTTCTCTATTTCTTACGGTTTACTAGTTATGCAAAAATCGTTTAGAATGAAGAGGACTTCAGAGGTATTCCCAGGAAATTCAAGATATACATTTTATTTGTCATATAAGTATCTAGAATATTTTAATCAAAATCGTTAGAGCCATTTTTTAGAAATTAAAAAGTATTCGATACTTTTTCCATGTATAGGGTAGTTCAGGATGGGGAATTTTCCTCAAAATCTTCGTGTCGCATCCTTGGAAGATACTAAACTTAAATACCAAGTTTAGTATGTTCCAACTTTTCGTTTTTGATTTATTGTGTTCACAGACACGTACAAACATACACACACGGGCTGTTTTCTAATAATGTTTTTATACAGGGGTCCCTAAAACGTGTATTTCCGGTGAAATCTTGATATCGAATTTTTGGGTGGAATGCAATACCTTCTATATATACTATATACATAGCACGTGAAGAGGAAGTGGAAAATGGGAGCATACAACGAATGAAGATATGACAGAACTTTCTCCAGTTTTTATATGTATGTATACCACAACAAATGGATTAGTCATTTACAACGACTGAGCTCCCATAGCATTCCTAAACCTATGCTTCACTATAAACTACATGGGAAGATATCTCGGGAAAGTGCCAGGAACCATTGGAAAGGAAATTCTTCCTTTATGAGATCGTAATGGGCTATAGTACCCGTCATTTGTTTGGATAATACTAATGGTTATCGTTTCAGTCTAGAATTCTATCTTATTTTATAAGTAATAACACTTTTATGTAAGTATTTATCTCGATTAGCATGGAGAAGATAGAAGAATAACCTTTTATAAGAATAATTTGTTGCAGAATAGTTGGAACATCAAATTTGTTTAAGTTAACCTCAAATGCTGATATTTCCTCTTTCTTTTCAGCTTCACTCATAAAGAAACAGGCGCACACACACTCACATACACGCGCACACTCACATACACACGCACACTCATGCATAAGCATAAGAATGATTTGTTGAGGAATTTGCAGAGAAAATTATGTAAATGGAACATACCAAATGTCTTTAAGTTAACCTCAAATGCTGATATTTCCTCTTTCTTTTCAGCTTCACTCATACAGAAACAGGCGCACACACACTCACATACACGCGCACACTCACGCATAAGCATAAGAATGATTTGTTGAGGAATATGTAGAGAAAGGTATGTAAATGGAACACATCAAGTTTCTTTAAGTTAACCTCAAATGCTGATATTTCCTCTTTCTTTTCAGCTTCACTCCTACAGAAACAGGCACACACACTCACATACACACGCACACTCACGCATAAGCATAAGAATGATTTGTTGAGGAATATTCAGAGAAAATTATGTAAATGGAACACATCAAGTTTCCTTAAGTTAACCTCAAATGCTGATATTTCCTCTTTCTTTTCTGCTTCACTCATACCTTGAAATTCACTTCCAACAGAGTTTGGTGAAATGTTAACAATACATTGCGACATAGTGTTATAACAACACTTCACAATAAGTTGGCGTAGGTATGGTCATAGCCAACTTTGGTTACGGTGTAAGTGTGTGTGTGGGAAACTGAAACCAGTGCTAACATGTAAACAGGAGTACAAAAACTGTTTAGCAACGCTTTTCAGCGCCGCATGTATCACAATGTCTTTTCTCTGAATGCCAAGGACGCTCATAAAACATTATTCTGATGTACTTCGTGTAGGAGCCGCCATATCAAATTCTCCTTTTTCATAGCTGTCCTAACATTTCATTCTCAAGTCACCTGGTGGCCGAAATCGTAATAATAATAATAAAAGAAGTATTGCGTAGGTCTTTCAGCGACCTCACTGGACATTCACAAAACAACCAACAAATCACTGGGTAACCTACGTTCGTACAAGAAAACGGAAAAGGGTAAACAACGGAGGGATCACCCCGATCACCGCAACCTATGAAGATCTGGATAGGTAGAGTCAGACTCAAAAGTTCCTTGCCACAGCCGGGATTTGAACCATGGATCTCCCAGTCTCTAGCCGGTTGGTCTACCACTAAGCTACCATGGCAACATGCCAGCGAATCATTGAATTTCTCAACTGACTCGCATATTTCCCGGTAAACCACAAGGTGATCTCAATTATGGCGACTTAAGTGTTGTAAATATTTTAAGTTTCCAGATTCCTAGTATAGCCAACTTTATGGAAATTGTGATAAGTTTAATTGTTTTCCCAAAGAAACCATGTGTAGGACCTATCTAACTCCTGTCCTATACACGGTTTCTGTGAGAAAACAATTAAACTTACCACTATATAGATCTGTTGTAATTAACACCCCCAGGGAATTGAGTAAACAGTTGGGTGTAGGCCAGACCTGCACAGATTTATTATTATTATTATTATTATTATTTAGGTTTAACGTCATTTAACCTGGTTGGTCATATGGGGCGGTAAATGAAATTGTTGAAATGATTCTCAAATGATCTCGGGGTCCATGAAGCTTAAAGTTACTCGACATTCGTCTTTTCAGGATAAGGGAAAACCCGGAAAAAAACAAAACTTATCCAAGTAACTCACTCTAAGTGAGATTCGAACTCGCGACCTTTTCAATGTGAGACACACATGCTACCACCACACTACCCAGGCGGGCATTATTATTATTATTATTATTATTATTATTATTATTATTATTATTATTATTATTATTATTATTATTATTATTTCATTTGTATAACCCTTTACAATAACGAACACAACAAATAAAGAATTGTTCAATTTGATGCAGTCTTTTGGAAGTGATACGTGTACATACATTTCAGCGATTCATTTATTTATATATATTAGAAGGTGTTAGTAAATTTGTGGCTTAAGGCTTATAGCAGGCCTATACATACGGCCCGAAAAGCTATTTATTTTGGTCATCTGCCTGATTGAAATTATTTACTATGAAGAGCTATTAAATTAGTCAAATTTAACAAAGCGAGATAGAGAGAGAGAGAGGGAGTAATTTAGAAGAGTTTTATTCCATTCTGGATCAGGATAAATTTAAAAGTTTGTTGGATGCTGCTTACCAGGTATTTTGTATGTTGCGGGCACATATAGTTGTGAATAAATATTTTCTATTCTGAGCTTCAATAAAAACAAAACCGTTCATCTTTACCCATATCAAACATATAGCAAACTTTGATCAAACAGCCAAGTAAAAGAAATGCAATGTGTCACATTGAATTGTTAAGAATAAGTGTAGTATTCTAATCGCAATATTTAGTTAACTTTATGTTTAAATGTTTTATTGTGGAATATTGTAACTATATACGTAAACAATCTGAATTTAATTTTAATTGAAACGCTCAAAAATGCGATATGAATATTAGTTTGTATTTACATAGAGTGTAATAGATTTATTGACAGAATTATGAAGTTTAGCTGCAGTAGACTAATACAAGATTCGAGGTTCGAAGTGTCCCTTAATCGGATGGTATAAGTTAAGTTTGACCCTCAGAAATAAACAAGCTGATCAGTGAGTTTACTTCTGACCGGTCCCAGGTTTGATTCCCGATCGGGGCGGAAAATGTTTCTTTAAACAGAATCATTCCCTCTATTCCACAGAGTCTGGAAGTATGCATGTAGAGTGAATGAGCGCGTGTTTATTAATATAAGTTAATTTAATGTCAATAACCTACAGCTAATATACGAGGGACCGGTCAGAAGTAAACTCACTGATCAGCTTGTTTATTTCTGAGGGTCAAACTTAACTTATACCATCCGATTAAGGGACACTTCGAACCTCGAATCTTGTATTAGTCTACTGCAGCTAAACTTCATAATTCTGTCAATAAATCTATTACACTCTATGTAAATACAAACTAATATTCATATCGCATTTTTGAGCGTTTCAATTAAAATTAAATTCAGATTGTTTACGTATATAGTTACAATATTCCACAATAAAACATTTAAACATAAAGTTAACTAAATATTGCGATTAGAATACTACACTTATTCTTAACAATTCAATGTGACACATTGCATTTCTTTTACTTGGCTGTTTGATCAAAGTTTGCTATATGTTTGATATGGGTAAAGATGAACGGTTTTGTTTTTATTGAAGCTCAGAATAGAAAATATTTATTCACAACTATATGTGCCCGCAACATACAAAATACCTGGTAAGTAGCATCCAACAAACTTTTAAATTTATCCTGATCCAGAATGGAATAAAACTCTTCTAAATTACTCCCTCTCTCTCTCTCTATCTCGCTTTGTTAAATTTGACTAATTTAATAGCTCTTCATAGTAAATAATTTCAATCAGGCAGATGACCAAAATAAATAGCTTTTCGGGCCGTATGTATAGGCCTGCTATAAGCCTTAAGCCACAAATTTACTAACACCTTCTAATATATATAAATAAATGAATCGCTGAAATGTATGTACACGTATCACTTCCAAAAGACTGCATCAAATTGAACAATTCTTTATTTGTTGTGTTCGTTATTGTCACGACAAGGTTTGTGGAGATGAAAATGTTTAAAAATAGTACGGGAAAGTATTTAAAATATCATAATATGAATAAAAACCGTGTTAAGTGAACGCATTTCAGTTAATGGCCGCCAGATGACAGTGGTATAAGTTATTTGTTGCTAAATGGTCGTGGTACTGCTATATATTTCCCTTCCCATTCAATGATAAGGCAACGAACCAGTTTATCAAGACATTGACGCAACGCAGCAGTGAAATTCAAACACATTTTTATGTATTAACTGTCCTTTCTTTACTCCTATCGTTTAAAATAAAGAAGCAAAGAAGCTTTTCTGACGGCAAACACCTACAGTAAGTACTTATTTTATTTGCCACTAGATGGCTATAGTAACATTTTTCCTCCGTATCAAATGTTAAAGTAATGCAACAGTTTATCGATATGAGATAATACAGCAGTGAAATTCAACTGTCCTTTCCTTACTCCTATCGTTTAAAATAAAGAAACTTTCCTAACGACGAATACCTAAAACATGTACTTATTACTTGCCAGCAGATGGCCGTAGTTCCTACTGCTCTATTTTTCATCTTCAATGCCAAGGGAATGCACCCGGTAGACAATGACGCAAGATAACTGTGTAAATCAAATATATGTCTTATGTATTAACAATTGTTCCCTGGACACATCGTTTAAATAAAGAAATAAGTATATTTTTGTTGTAATTCTTTAAGATGAACAAGTTATGAACAATGCACATAACCATTAACCCTTCTTGGAATCTGAAAATAGCGGAGAAATAACGGGATCAGTTTTAGGTTTAACTTCCTATTGCAAATGTTGATTATTTGACTTTTTTTTTTTTTTTTTTTTTTTTTTTTTAAGTGTTTAACGACCGCTTTAACTACTTATGGCACCGCAGGTGGTATTTGACTTATGTGGTACATTAACTAGCTAAAGAACATGAAGCTACCCGCGTCACCATCACAGTACAATTGCGGTGCTCTTAATACATTTGATCAAATTATAATTTGGGTTAAATGGAGACATTTAAAACACACAAAGCTATCATCAAATAAAAGCTTATAAATTGCTCAAGCAGATCTACTTGCTCTTTAGTTACGTCATTGCTAGCCTTAGAAATGACTGTTTTGACATAGAAGAAAATAAAGAGAGGTGGAACACATTAGGAGTAAAGGAAAGAAAGAGATTCGGAAGAAGCAAGAATGTTAATTTGTGACTTTCTCCTTAATGTAATTCATTACCTATGCCAGCGTATACCCGCTACACTATGGATGCGGTACCGTCACTTTTTTTTTTTGTAGTGTTTAACGACCGCTTTAACTACTTGTGGCACCGCAGGCGTGACTCTGATGACACATGAATGAAGCTGGAGCACCGATGGAATGTGTTGGCTGGGGAAACCGGTGAACCCGGAGAAAACTCGACCCTGTGCCGGCTTTGTCCACCACAAATCTCACATATGGTCGCTTGGGATCGAACCCGAGCCGTCAAGGTGGGAGACGAGTAGTGTAACTACTCGGCCACGGCGCGGCTACTACTATTACTATGCCAAGGAAGGAAGGAAAACTGTACATCACAAGGCATTACAATAAAGTGTTGTCAAATTATTTAACTGTAATTTTATTTCATTGCATGATCGTACTGTAAACGGAAGATTTTGTCCGAGTTTCTTTCTTTTGGTACATCACCCGTGCGAAGCCAGGGCGGGCAGCTAGTATTTCATAAGGATGAAACTTGGTTCCTTATTAGGTTTATGTTTAGGTGTTCAAATTATAATAGGACTATTTCTAGCAACAATTTATTTAGCTTATATTGATATACCTCTTTCTAGAGTAGCTCATAACTGCCGAGATGTTGCGCGGAAGTGGCTAACATGAATCGTCCCACTGCGTAAGAGACCCACCCGTCAACTTGGCAGTCCTCTAGTGTCCACGGAGTGTATTCTTTCCATTGAGCATGCATCTGAATCATCTTCTTGCCCCACCATATATTACAAATCTAGAAGCACGCTTAATAGATGAAAAGGAGACAGAATGATGTATTGCAAATAGCCGTAGATAAGAAATAACTTCAGCATTTGCCTGTCGACCCGGAGAAACTACGAAAAACCTATGAGCCAGGGGTGGGCGATCGCCAGATATCGAAGCAGGGACCTCTCGAATGCGAGTCTCACACGTTGCCGTGGCGTTAAGCGACTTTAGTAAAACACTTAATGAAGAATTTAAAAAAAAGTCCCTTTTACTGCAAAAACTTTCGTTAGTTTACAGTAGTTGCAAAAATGACTTCAAAAGTCGTAAAACATTTATGCAATTTAGAACGTGCGCTTGCAATTTCTGGGAATAGTGTATAAAGTTCTCTTAAGCATACACATTTTTTTTTATTATTTCTATCGCTAGTAAACATAAGATATAAAACAAGTACCAAATAAAAAAAAATCTAGTTCTCATTAAAACAATAGGTAATTATTTTAAATATTTTAATGGCATCAGGCATTACCAAGCGTTTTGTAATGTTCTTAATTTTCCAATTACTTATATTTTTTAACTTCTTGGTCACCAATTATTGTTCTTGCGATGTTGTGGCAGAAATATGGAATATGTTTTTATTTTATTTCTTCTTGTTTAATTTCTCCAGCCCCTTTAACGTCTACTCACATTAACTGTAGGTTATTGACATTAAGATAACCGTTTATATCATTAAACACACGCATATTCACTCTTACGTTCATATTTCCAGACTCTACAACTCTACAAGGGATATGGAATGATTCTGGTTAAAGAAAAACTCTGAGCCCCAGCCGGGAATGGAACCGGGACCAGCTTGCAGGAAGTTATGGAATACGTTTTTAATTTTAAAGTTTGCCATATGTTTATTTGCATTTTATTTACATTTATCTTCTTATGGGATCCTTAGAACACGTAACAAGCAAAACATAGAACCAAGATTCCAAATTGCTTCTCGCTAACAATTATATTCTTCCAAGTTATCTGTGTGCTGAAGATGTAAACAATATTCTTTCTAAGAGTACAGTTAGAGTAAAAAGGAAGCTTCATGAACCGGTTATGTGCACAGTTAACATTTAGGTTTGAAGTAAGTATGCTCATACGTTACTTAGAAAATATCTTCCTGTCGTGATAAATTGTTGAATACAGAATGTTTAGAAAAAAAAAAAAAACACAAGTGTCGCCCGAAAAGCCAATGTAATTTGAATCTTCAAGAACAGGAATATAACCAAAAAGCTTTTGCTCTATAACCGCCTTTAAGAACTGTCCCTTTTAATGCCGTAATTTTGAATTTTTACTTTCTCTATACATACTATGAACATAGTGTACAGAGAAGGTATTATATTGCACCCACAACTTCGATACCAAGATTTCTTCGGAAATACATGTTTTGGGACCCTCTAATCCAAAAAAGCACTTTTAGAAAAGTGCTCATGTATAAAAGTCCAATAAGTACCAAACTCGATATATAAGCTCAGTATCTTCCAACAATGCGAAAAAGCTTTTTAAAAAATCCCCCCACCTTGAACTAGCCTTTACATGGAAAAAAAATCGAAAATTTTGATTTTTTCAAAACTGGCTATAACAATTTTTATTAAAATCTCTTATATTTAAGATATTTACATGAAAAAAAATGCATATCTTGAATTTTATGGGGATAGCCTTTGAATACTTCTTTATTTTGAATGAATTTTTTTTGAAGTTTACATAACTGGTAAACCGTAAGAAATACCCAATAGCTTACTACACAAAAAGTGTAGATCTCCTTAAAACACATAATTTATGTCATAAACATTTTTTTCATGGAGTTGACCGTTTTCGAGATAATCTTATTAGTTTCAGTTTTAAAATACTTGAACTTTTCTCATACGGGATCTTGTCAATCCCTTGCCACGCAAAGAAACGGATTTCTATCCCATGGCAACCACACTTTAAAACATTTGACGGGTGGTTTAGCCTAATGTATTCCTTTATTTCCCTTCTTCTTAAAGGAATTAAGTAACAAGACTGTTTCTGCTATGTTTATATGGATTAGCACGAAGTAGATAGAAGAATAAGGTCATTTACAATAATTTGTTATATAGATGTAGAGAAAGTCATGTGAATTTTTATCATTTTATACACGGCCTGGCGTATGGTATGAGAATCTGTACCATTTGCGAGGAGGAAGAATCGTGGACCCATATCTTGGCAAGGAGGAATGGAAGAAAAAATATTTACCGGGATCCTTTACGACCGCGATCGTAGAGCTAGAAGCATATTGGACGCTACTGGCAGGCACGGAAGACGCTGACGGGCTTGGTAAATTTCTACTTAAGGCAAGTCAGACCAGATCTGAGAAGGTTGACAATGCAGAAGATGGATGGGGGCGATAAGAACAGCTAAAAAAAGTGATTATACTGTTTTACATACATATATTTTATGTCATACTTTTACATTATTGTGTTGTGGTGTTAGTATTATGTGTATATATTTTTCTTAAGTGTATTTGTCTATTATAAAGGGCATATTTATGAATCTGATTAATATGTACTCTGTGTTATAAATTTAAGCTGCTTTGTCCTTTTATTTTCGTGTTTACTCTTTTAATTCTTTGTTGATTTATTTATTTATTTTTGGTATGTTGCTTACTATTTTGTGTATTGCAAAAGCACGTACGGTCTGTGGACCCGTGCAATTGATGAAGCTCAATGTATGACACTGTTATTTCAATAAATACACTTATTCATTCATTCATCTTTTACAACCCATGACTTTCATTGTTTTATGAATAACACTTTAAAATCTTCCCGAGACAAATTCTTCGGAATTTACGCTTGGTCCTAGTGATTGTATCTGACAATGCATTCGTTCAAACTGCTTCACATCTTCAAGGTTTTGTGCTGTGAATTTACCTTTTTGCATGAGGCGTGTTATTTACAACCGTCATAATGCATTCGTTAGATGCTTTATCTACCACACCCTACGCAGTATGCTTGCTCATTTATTAGGCGTCAGAAACGAGCGGCAAAAGTGGAAGGACAGGTTCGAATCCTGGTTCAGATGTTTACACACAATTCTTCCAGGCCCAAAAATAAACGTAGTTACATCTAGAACTTCAGCTCTATCAAATTATTCGGGATAAATCTTATAGCATCAGCAGCTAAATCATACTCCATAATAAATTATGTTTGATAACAAGGTGCCTGACAGAAATCTAGGAGTATGGTTTTAAAAGATGAGAGTTCATATAATGTGCTCTCAACAACATGGGTTTGATCATGACGTCAATCTTTGTCCCGCTGATAAATAGTTGAATCAGATAGTTCGACAGTTCGAACCTCTCTTGTATATAGTGCAGGATGGATGTTGTTGTTGAGGGGGGCGAGGTCTCCAGTGCACTCTACTGAGCACTTCCAAACATTACGACTCATAGTTTCCAACCATTCTTTTCCAGCTATTAGTCCCCTTTTAAAAAATATAAATTTCTCTGCCTATGCTGTAATAAAGTACCTATTTTTAAAAGCTTCTTCTTGTTCTTCTTTTATTTCACGTACAAGAGGAATAAGGAAATACAATTACTTTAAATCCTTTAAATGCCGGTTGCTATGTGATGGTTTTGAAACACCTTTGCTTGATCAGGAAAAAGAAAAACATATAACAGAAAACATTTGAGAAAAATTTAAGCATTGCAAAACTGAAACAACCTATATGCCATTTTTGGTGGAAAGAAGAATTTCTGAGATATCATATCGAAAATATACCTAATAGAAATTAATACCTAATGCAAATTGTGTGTTCTAATTAGATTCACACTTTGTATAAGTTTTTATCTACCTCTTGCAGTTTGCCGGTTACATAAAAGTCATCCATAAAGAATAGGATTTCAGAGACAATTCCCAGAGAATTCAAGATGTACATTTTGTTTATGATAAAAACAACTTAAATATAAACATTTCGAAAAGTATCTATTTAAATGGTAGTTTTGGGTGGGGGAAATTAATTATCTTTAAAATCCTCGTGTCCATCCTTATACATCAAGTTTTATATTTAACAGACTAACGCGTTTTTTTTAATGCTGTTCACCACACACACACATACACACGGATGGACAGACACATACACACACAAAAACGCTAAAGATGCTTTTTTAATTCAGGGGACCATGAAACGTGTATTTCAATAAAATATCGGAATCAAATTTTTGAATGGAAGGTATAAACTTTCCCTCTTACGAAGTAGAGAAAGTAAAAACGACCAGTCAACGTTATTTTGTGTCACGTTGTACACAAAAAAGAAATAAAATGGTTTGTCAGAGCAATTTCATACCAACATAAAAGTGTATGCATTTAGTTTCGTCATAAAACGCATTATTAGCAAATTACTGTATTATATACCCAAGAAATGGGGCGTATAACCTAAATGTTCTTGTATGGATATAACACCACAGGTAAATAAAAGCTTAATGTCACCACATAACATTCGGTTTTATGTCTTACCGGAAATAAACACATGTTCTAAAATGTTTCCTATATGAAGTTCATAGGCTATGGTTTAACACATGTACAATGCTGAAGGTAAAAAAATTTGATGTGAACTATTCACATAGCTTACTTTGCAGCTCGGTAACAAATACTTGTTCATAAGATTATTCTTCCCCTACTTGATTATAATTGATATAAACATTGACATTTTTACCAACTTACTTTCTTGTAAGTAGAAGGGAAATAAGGAGATACACTAGACTAAAGTGATAGTTAAAACTTTTAAAATCTGGCTAAGATGTGGATAAATCCGTTTCTTTGCATTACCAGGAGTTGGTAAATTCTGGTATGTGAAAAACCTGAAACCAATAACAAGGTCAACTCCACGAAAAAAACTTAAATATCATATATACTGTTCTAACGAGAAATACACTTTTGTACAGTAAGTCTTTGGCTATCGCGCTCAGTTTTCCAATTATGCAAAGTTCATTCAGGGGCTACTCTCAGAAAATTCAGGATATACATTTTATTTGCCATGTAAATATCTTTAATATACCCACGTCTTTTTAATTCAAAACCGTTAGAAATTTGTGAGAAAATCAACATTTTCGATATT
This sequence comes from Hymenopus coronatus, assembly GCA_030762935.1. NCBI lineage: Eukaryota > Metazoa > Arthropoda > Insecta > Mantodea > Hymenopodidae > Hymenopus > Hymenopus coronatus. Next base: position 50,344,248 of record CM060885.1, read on the forward strand.
TTTTCTATTTTGAAGGATAATTTGGGTTGGGGGATTTTCCTCAAAATCGTCATCCTTGGAAGATATATTTTTAGTTATCGTTTTCATAGACACACGAGGATCTTTTTCTAAATATGCTTTTTTGGGGGATACCGGAGACCTCCAAACATGTATTTCCGGTGAAATATCGACATCGAGTTTTTGGATGGAATGAAATACGTTTTCTATACCCTGTGTACACAGTACGTGTAAAGAAAGTATTTTTTTTAAACAGGGGATCTAAAACGTGTATTTCTGCTGAAATCTTGGTATCGAATTTTTGGGTAGAGTGCAATACTGTCTCTATCTACTATGGACTATGTAGAGAAAGTAAAAAATGGACATCTGGTATGTTAAAAACATCAAGATAAAACAAAAAATCTTATGTGTTCCATTCACATGACTTTCTCTATATCTCTGTAACAAATTATTGTTAATAAGCTTATCTTTTATTTATTTCACGCTAATCGAGAAAAAATAGCAGAAAGATTCTTATTTCTTGCGTTATTGTAAGTAGAAGCGAAATAAGGGAGTACCATAGGTTAAAGGGAAAGCCAAAAGCTGGTTGCTATGTGACTGATGTTCCTTTGTTTGTATGGATAGGAGTTGATAAATTCCTGCATGAGAAAAGTATGTTTTTCAAAGCTGAAACCAAGATAAAGGAATATCTCAAAAACAATCAACTCCACGAAAAAAATGTATATAACATAAATTGTGTGCTTTAACGTGATCTTAATTTTTTGTTTGTTAGGTTTTTGTCCATCTCTTACGGTTTAGTAGTTATGGAAAATTCATCCAGAATAAAGTAGTCTTTAGAGGCTATTCCCAGAAAATTCAAAATATGCATTTTATTTGTCAGGTAAATATCTTTAATATATGATATTTTAATCAAAATCGTTAGAGCTATTTTTTAGAAAATCAAAATTTTCGAAAAAAGTTCCATGTAAAGGGTAGTTTGGGGTGGGGGAAATTTTCTCAAAATCTTCGTGTCGCATCCCTGGATGATAGTAAACTTAAATACCAAGTTTGGTATTTTACCGACTTTTCGTTTTTGAGTTATCGTGTTCACAGACACACGGACACACACACACACGGACCTTTTTCTGAAAACACCTTTTTTGGATACAGGGGACCCTAAAACATATATTTCCGGTGAAATCTCGGTATCAATTTTTTTTTTGTGGAGTGCAATACATTCTCTATACACTATGTACATAGTGCGTATAGAGAAAGTAAAAAGAAGGAAGTAAAATTATGCACGTTTGGGAGAACCAGTTATATTTTAAACTGTCTATAAATGAGTGAGGATTGGCAGCTTTAATGCCATCAGTTTTATATTTCTTGTCAACCCCTAAGGGTTTGCTGAATGACAGGGATGATATTTAAGAGCAAAAAGAAAAATACAATTTATTCTTGAAGACAAATATGTCGTCACTGGCAAACGTATGAGGCAGATTTACAGCTTGCATGTGTTTCTCTTTCTACATAATGTTGCTAAAGTGAAGGGCGCGTGTATCGCTCGTGCTATGGAAATAAAACATGTACGTAAACAGTCCAGGGTCACCTCGTGGTAAAGTCCCAAGTTCGCGTTTATTAATAATGAAGTCATAAGATCGCGTCCTCGGTACATGCTCAAGGATTCTCAGTGGTTTTACATTTAACTCTGTCATGGAGGAAATTTGCAGGGCTAATCAGAAAGTATGTGTAAAACACCTGAAGATGTAAATATAACAATGAACAATACGCATCAGGTATGTAATTAGCAGATCCTTTGTCTGCGAGTAGTTAGAAGTTAAGTTAATATAAGTAAAGGAAAAATATATGCTAACTGTTCATCAGTTGCTGGTACAGCTGGTGTACTCTGTTTTTCAAATGGGATGAGTTCTACGCTGCAGCGAATGAGATTCAGTATCGTGTTCTGCGTTGCCAGGTCGCTACTTCCCTCTCACTCGCACACTGAGCACGCAAATCTGCCTGGCGACATAATGTTTGTTCATGTGATTTATGAACATTAGGTACTCCCTATCTTCCTCGTGAATTATTTTTTGCAAAATATGAGTATTCTGTCTTAAAGTAGTATTTATGAGAGACGGAATCACTTAACGCGTTACTCCCCAGTTAAGCGCGAATGCAATATGTCAACACATGAGCACTCCGAATGGCTGCCGGCCTGATGGCACTCAAAGCCAAACCTTATCCCATTTGAAAGTCAATCCGGTAGAGAAGGTATGTTTTATGTTTGTTTTTAGGTATATAATTTCGTTAAGGTTGGTGGTGGTGGTGGTGGTAGTGGTAGTAGTAGTAGGGGTAGTAGTAGCAGCAGCAGCAGCAGCAGCAGTAGTAGTAGTAGTAGTAGTAGTAGTAGTAGTAGTAGTAGTAGTAGCAGTGGCGGCTCGTGCCTAAAACAAGTAGCGTGCTGCACGGGGGAAAAAAAATGCATGCAACTCACCTAGTTTCGAAAAATGAAGTCCATACGCCGATGTTTCTTCATGCAGAATTTGTCCATCACTCTGACGTTGAAATCCCTGATATTTGTAACGAATTGTAGCGAGTTTTTCATATGCTTCTTGCTATTTGAATGTTTTTTTATATATTCATTAACATGACCTAGATCTTTAACACCAGTCGTAGACCACGAATCTGTACTTCCAAACAAGAGGCAAGGAAAGCAAAAGAGCGCGTTTCTGATTTCACAACCACAGATCCAGTCACTGTTGCCATATATATTTGTGTTAAACTTTCTTGTGTAAATAGAATTTTTACTTCCTTTTGCTTTCTGTTCAATTTTTAGATCAGGAGTAGGTCGCCCTAAATTTTTTATCCTGATCTTTTCATCTAACGATCGCCTTGAAAAGGGAGTTTTTAACAGCTCATCAACTATATTCATTATGTATGACTAAAGTTTTCTTACCTATGAAAGTAACACAAACCTACACTGAATGATACTGAAATATAATAAAGTGCGATCACAGTTGGAAATAAACTGAAAACTGACACTGAATAACATTTACACAACAGAACACTTTGTTTCAATGTGATACACGTGGGCCTGTTAGATTTCACATTTGCGGAAGTAACACATTGCGCCAATATGAACTTATGGTTACCAATGTTAACAAACAATATAACAAACAATGTTCTGTACGTTCCAATGTGAATAAGGTATGGAGATAATAGTCCTTTTATGGCTCAGTTTGTATCACAAAGATATAATTAGTTATTATAACTAAAATAAAACGTTGTAATACGCTTTAATTAATTTCACTAAATTCTGATGTTTAGTGTGGCACTTAGGTGAGTGTGGCAGGGCTGTTTCGTCTGCTGCCAAAACGATTATAAGGAAAAGAACTAACACTCGTAGCGATTTCATTGATTCCGTGCTTTAGCCAAACGCAGCACGTAGCAGTGCGAAAACGATGGGACAGCGACCGTCAGGGGCGGTAAGAGGGGAAGGTTCTACGCAAGCGCAATATTCACCTACCGTGCTTGATCGCTTTGAGCACGTGGATGCATTCCATTAGCTAAACTTGCGTGTTTACCTTGCTTCGAGAGTTCGTCATTGGCAGTGCTGCCTTTCTTATTACTACCATAATGTGTTATGTTTGTTACATGGTCCTTCAGCATGTCTGTTATGTAATTTAGAAGAAAAAAAAGTAGCGTGCTGCAGCTCTTCAGCACGTAAGGACGAGCCGCCCCTGAGTAGTAGTAATTCCTGTAACACCTAAGTGGAGCAGCGGGTATCGTTACGATGTTTCCTTAATCGGATTTGAATATCTAGTTCGTGTGTTCTCCGCTCTACGCCATGGTGACGAGGGACCAGCCCACTGGCACTGTAGGACAAAATCATTATTTGTGTACGAGAAATAGCGAAATTTTGCACATGAACCTTCCTCTTTCAAAGTCTGAGGTTCACTTATGTGCAAATAAACATTACATGGGACCATCGACTTTACTTCCCTTCCGAGGGAAGCCTGCTAAGGATTTCGTACGAAAAAATGCATCACTTTCCGCCAGGCTTAAACCTGCAATCTTGGGTTTTAAAGGCCAGCATAGTAACCACGAAGCATGAAGGGCGACGACGAATTAAATAATAAAATATAATTTGCAGGATTGAAACCCAGGGGCCAGCGTAATATATTACAGATTTGTTTTATAGTATTATTTTACTATATTTATATTATTTAATTGGTGAAGCTTTAGAAACTGAAAGGAATGCTATTTATGGACACCTTTTATATGCTATATAGGTAGTTAGTTCTCTTGTCCCTTTTTATATTGGGCGTGAAAGACCGGTTAATTTTGCCCAGAATTGAGGCACTATTACGTGCCGAAAATCGGCGACATGGGAACAACAGCTTTACTTCCCTTCCAATGGAAGCCATAATAGGGATTTTTACTCTGGAAAAATCCATCGCCCTTCACCGGTTTTGAAACCAAGACCTTGGAAACCATAGGCTAGCATGTTACCCCCAAACCGTGGAGGAAGACAATGAAGCTTTAGATGTGAGTATAATTTTCCATTGCCAATACCTCCTCTGGAGGTGTGAACGTCATATAAGAGCGCATAAATTAAACCCTGATTAGGAAATACCATGAACAAGCTTTCTAATTCTCTCTCGTCCTGAGGATAGACACTTAGAAGATGAAAAACAGAAAGAGATGGATTGGTGCTAACGTAAAATGCTCGCATTGGGAGATCCTGGGTTCAATTCACGCTGCCTCCCTTATTTCCGCGGGTTTTTAAGGTTGCTAGCCGAACGGAGGGTGACTTCAATCCGTTCCCCATTTTCCTACAGTTCTATTTCCCCGAAATATTTCATAGTGGAGGATTAGGCGAGTGGACGGCGTGGCGAAATGTGTGGCATTTGCTTTAAGTAACTTGTGTCCTAGTGTGTAACGAAACCTCTTGTGAGACTTCCCTTGATAAAGGGGACTTATTAGGTGGCCACGCCGGCATTGGATTCCTATTCCTGAAGACGACGAAGATATATAATAATTCTTACTCATTTTTGTAGAAAAAATATAAATGTATCTATTAAATTTCAACTTGAAAATTAATACAGGGAATATGAGTAGATTTAAGAAGTTCTAACCGCATATAAGAGTATGCAGATTTATATATGTTTTAATTTGTTTATTGTTTCATTTATATAGCCCCCTTTAACATCCAAGGTCATATCGGGGCTTTGTACTAAAGTAGAAACAACTCGTCTGAGGGTTCTTTACGTTGGACTTATCGATTTTATTTTCCTCAAGCACACACACACATTCACTCTCACATACATACTTCCAGTCTCTGCGGGGGATAGGGGATAATTCTGGTTAAAGAACAATTCCCCGCCCCAACTGGGAATTAAATCCGAGACCTACGGGTGAGAAGTCTGCTTGCTGACCACTCAACCACGGAGGTAGCCAATTTTTAAATTTTATCACCTATTGCTGTATATCAATTATAAACAAGTTTTGAATTTCATGCAGACACTTTAAATAATTTTTAGAAAAAATGATGGTTTACTTTTATTGTGGTAAATTGATATTCCACATGATGCACAATTCGTAATTTTGAAAAAGTAAAATACCACTATAAACTGTCATATAAAATTTAATTCACTAGTCTGGCTGTCTCAGAAATAATATGAAGTAGTGAAATAAATAAATAGATAAATAAATATGTATTTTTTTAATTATTTATCATCAGCGGTCGAATCAATTATATCCTATTATGAGCAATTTAAAAATGTAGGAAAAGCCATGTACAAGGTGCTTCAAAATGACACACTAAGTCGTAGATATTATTGCTGAGATCCTATGAGACTAGAAAATTTAGTTTTCTACACTAATAGAGGTACATGAACAAAACGCCTCATAATCAGCAAGGATGAAGCAGTTATCCAGGAACAAAGCAGCGCGCCAGTCTCCGCTTTCGGGAGTAACATAAGTAGCTTGGGAAGCTTCTAGTTGTTAGCTTTTGTAGTGTATTCGGAAACATACCGACAGCTGTACATACCGACATAGCCCTCATTAAGCTGCTTGTCTTACGAAACCCCGCTAAGGAACCTGTACCTTTAGTTATTTGTTTATTCTTTCAACATATGTTATCATAACAGACAATGAATGAAAAGAAATTACTAGAAAAATAAGATATGCCGTTAATACTATGCTTTACAGACGTAAGGGATATAGACATGTGAATGACTTTCCGAATTTTCACATTTTGATTCTTTTGAAAACTTCACTGCGATTGCATTGCTATTTAGTTAATACGCACTTTCTGGAAAAATGTAAAAACACGTGTAAAGAATGGGTATACAAGTATTGTCTCATTTAACATGAGTTTTGAGAGCCAGTTAAGGCTGAAATTTCAAGTGTATGGCGTTCATAAAGAAATAAATACCAACTGCTAAAGAATTAAATACCAATTGCCATGTTTTGTGTTACTATAATAAGTACTATTAATTTTAATCCATTCGATCAATCGATTATGCTTGATCGATGAATATTACAACAGATATTGATTGATTAATCGATCAATTTATATAATATATATGGTTATAGCGAATGTGTAAATGTCTAATTAAAGCTTATTCCGACTAACAGGAAGTAGATTGAGGAAAAAGTTATATTTTACTGTTGGATTGTTAGTTTAAAGCTTTAGCTAAATAAATAAAGAATTTTACTTTCTGTACACGTACTATGTACATAGTGTATAAAGAAAGTACTGTAATGCACCCAAAAATTCTATACCGAGATTTCACCGGAAATACATGTTTTTAGGCCCCCTGAATCTAAGAAAAACATTTTCAGAAAAAAATGTCCGTGTGTGTCTGTGTGTATGTGTGCGTATCCGTGGGCAGCATACCTGAAATACGAAAAGACCGTTAAAAACCAAACTTGGTATTTAGATTTGGTATCTTCCAATAATGCGATACGAAGATTTTCAAGAAAATCCCCCCAACGTAACTACCCATTACATGGAAGTTTTTTCGAACATATTGATTTTCTAAAAAATGGCTCTAACAATTTTGATTAAAATATCGTATATTCAAGATATCTACCGGACAAATAAAATGTATATCTTGAAATTTCTAGGAATAACCTCTGAAGACTATTTTATTCTGGGTCAATTTTACAGAATTTTGCATAACTGTTAAACCGTAAGAGAAGGACAAAAACTTACCACACAAAAATTTAGAGGTTGTTAAAACACACAATTTATGTTATATACATTTTTTCATGGAGTTGATTATTTTTTAGATATTCCTGCTTTTGGTTTCAGCTTTAAAAAAACTTATACTTCTCTCATACAGGAACTTTTCAACTCCTGTCCATACAAACAACAGAACTTCAGTCACATAGCAACCAGCTTTTGACTATCATTTTAACCTATGGTACTCCTTTATTTCGCTTCTACTTACAAGGAAGCAAGTAATAAGACTATTTCTGATAATTTTTTTCTGGATTAGCATGAAGTAAATAGATGCATAAGATTTTTAACAATAATTTGTTACAGAGATATAGAGAAAGGCATGTGAATGGAACACGTCATATTTTTTCTAATAATCTCTAGAATGTATATTAGAATGACCAGTTTTCTTTAGCTTACGAGTCATGAATAGGGTAATTTTCCGATGTTGGTCATGCATTCCTAACTAATTTAACGGGCCTGGTTTGGTGCGACAACCAGAAAATGACAGGACAAAAAGTGAAGAAAAAAGCAAAGGCCCCAATAGGTATGAGAGCCAAAGGCCAACAGAACGAGTAAACAAAAACCACTCTGACCACATTAATATGTACCATAGTAGCACAAGAGGTTTATTTACGACTCTGAAGGTACCTATTGCGGTAGGTAGCATGTTCACCTTATTCTACTAATTATTATTACTACATTAATCAAAAGCTCTTATCTATTCCGTAATCCATGAGCAAACAGACACGTATTTCTCCCTCCCTAATGACCACTTAGTTCCTCATAGTCCTTGTGTTATTATGTTGTATGCAATCGCCTTACAGCGCCAAGTTTTCCAAGAAACGCCGCGCGGTGATGTATAGCCAGTCGGCCTACTGCTCTGATACGTGCTGGCACTATCAACTGTCCATATTAATTATCTCAGTTCCAGGTTTGCGTTGTAGTTGAAGGACGAGGGGAGGGGATTTACCCCGCCTCTCACTGTTCCGACACTTAATAGCAATCCATTAATTATGAAAACTTGACAATGGCGCTGCGCAATCAAGACAATAAAAGCGTAACGACATGCATCTGGCCTTGGTCTTTGAGAACACTTTCAACAACTTCGACGTCATAGTGGATTTTTATTTAAGTGATTTGCGAAAGAATTCTTTGCCTTGAGCGAGTAATCCAAATTGAGCTATTGCGCTTGTTTCACCACGAGCCTTACCAATTACATTTTCAAATTCCGGAATGAAAAATAGATTAATTAGAACCGAAAAAAACTCACGCAAGCAAAAATTATGTTTTCAGTATTTATTGGAGTAGGTCAGTAGTGTACTTGATAGGACAGAACTAATGAAAGAGCATAATGTTAATCCTATTCCGCTACAAACCTTACGAGCCTGACTGCCGGCCTCAAATCCATCCAACCGATAAGGGGAGGTGAAGTGGTCAGCCGAAATGTTGCCCATCATGGCTAGGATCACTGCCTATCGCAACTCCTCACTTCTCTGACAATGCTGAGTGGGCACCGGAACGTGAAAGCCTCAACCACATAGAACCCGGGTCGTGGCTGGGAACTAGAGTACAACGCTACAGCCCGCGGCACAGGTTATGTTAAGCGGGAGGGGAATACGGAGTCTTTGTTTGGAAGTGTGGCCAGTGTAACGGGATTTTTTTGGGGGGTTGGCAGCGGGGGCACGGTGTTTGTTGTAGGATTCGAAAATTCAAAGCCCATATATCCAAGCACATCCATTTTTCATGCAAATGCTAAGGCTTTCACGGACGGCGTTATCAATTATAAATACGGCTTTTGGGCTTGTAGGCCGCGATCCAGTTGTTTTACTCTCCGACGTTTCGCCGAAAACTGTGCTCGGCATCTTTAGGGAAGGTTCGTTTCGTTTCTAACGACTGGGACTGACATCCCCCTAGGACTTACAAGCTAATGCCTAGAAACCATAGAATGGAGAACTTGTTACAAGGGGTCATCCCATAGCCATGCATGGACATGAGGAAGTAGATGATATGAAATGTAAGCGAAATTGATGATAAGAAAGGTGATGATGGAGCAGGTTGTGGAATGAGTGGAGGTACGAAGAAAACCCGCCCGGACGCCGCTTCGTCCACCACGAATCCCGCATGCGGGTCACCTGGATGGGAGGCGAGCGGTATAACCACTCACCCACGGAAAAATCCAAAAATATAGCTCCGAAGTCCGGACAAGTCACTTCCCTGAAGATCATAAGTTTTTTTGTGGAAACTTAACAGAATAAAGCAACCGGACTGCATCTTACAAGCCCGAAAAAAACATACATGAATTAATGAAGTTTATAACTAAATATTATCGTAATAGAAGAGGTTTTAAACTATTCCCTTGTGCTGTCACATATCTCTCATTACTTTTAATAAAATTGCCATAATGGTCATTAACAATGCTCAAGACCATATAGGTAAACAAAACCTGCTTCGTCTGTAATAAAATAAAACACAGGTTATTAAAGCAATCATTAATATTGTACAGCATCAACTGTGCAGGGTCGGCTGGTAATTGAACTTTATTCGTTCAATTTGTTAAAATAATAAACACTCCATTATGGATTTTATGTTATAAAAATATCAATTGTTAAAGATTTGATGTCTTCCATTCACATGATTTTCTCTTCATCGCTGTAACAAATTATTGCTAGTAAGTATATTCTTCTGTATACTTAATGATAATAGAGATAAACAATATCAGAAATTGTCTCAATTATTTGCTTCCTTTAAGTAAGGGAAATAATGGAATACACTAGGAAAATAAGGGAACTCCAATCTTTAAAAGCCAGTTGGCATGTGCTTAAAACCCGTTTCTATGCAGTTTACAACTCTCTGTGTGAGAAAAGAATAAGTATTTTGAATCTGAAACAAATAACAAGGAGTATCTCAGAAATGGCCAATTCCATGAAAAAAAAAATTATCACATAAATTGTGTGTTTTAACGTTATCTACATTTTTTGTGTAATAAGCTTTTGTTTATCCCTTATAGTTGACCACTTAAGTAACATTCAGCAAAATTCATTCAGAATAAAGAGTTCTTTAGAGACTATTTCCAGAAAATTAAAGATATGCATTTTATTTGCCATACAAATACATTTAACATACGGCATTTTAATAAAAATCGTTAGAGCCATTTTTGAGAAAATTTAAATTTTCGATTTTTTACCAAGTAAAGATTAGTTTGAGCTGGGGGGATATTTCTCAAAATCTTTGTGTCGCATCCCTGGAAGATACTAAACTTAAATACATTTGGTTTTATACCAACTTTTCGTTTTTGAGTTATCGTGTTCACAGGCACACGGACAGACACGGACCTTTTTCTAAAAACATATTTTTGGATACAGGGGACCCTAAAACATATATTTCCGGTGAAATCTCGTTATCGAATTTTTGGGTGGAGTGCAATACCTTCTCTATACACTATGTACATAGTACGTGTGGAGAAAGTAAAAATGAGCCTTTTTTTGGATAAAGTGGAACCTAAAGTATGTATTTCTGGTGAAATCTTGGTATCGAATTTTTGGACGGAATGCAATACCTTCTCTATACACTATGAACATAGTACGTGTAGTAAAAATAAAATAAAATCTGATGTGTTTCATTCACATGGGTTTCTATAGATCTCTGCAACAAATTATTGTTAGAAAGTTTATGCGTCTATTTACTTCATGCTAATCGAGAAAAACTCAGCAGAAATAGTCTCATTAATTGCTTCCTTGTAAGTAGAGGGGAAATAAGGGAGTGCCATACGTTAAAGTGATAGTCAAAAGTTGGTAGCTCTGTGACTGAAGTTACTTTTTTTGTATAGTCAGGAATTGACAAATTTCTGTATGAGAAAAGTAGAGGTTTTTCAAAGCTGGAACAAAGAACAGGGAATATCTAAAAACGGTCAACTCCACAAAAAAATGTATATAACGTAAATTATATTTTTTGTGTGGTAAGTTTTTGTCCATTCTTAAGATTTAGCAGTTATGCAAAGTTCCGTAAAATTCATCCGGAAAAAAAGAGTTTCCAGAGGCTATTCCCCGAAAATTCAAGATATACATTTTATTTGTGAGGTAAACATCTTTAATATACGACATTTGAATTAAAATCGTTAGAGCAATTTTTGAGAAAATCACAATTTTCAAAAAAGTTTCATGTAAAAGGTAGTTTGGGGTGGGGGGGATTTTTCTCAAAACCTTCGTGTCGCATCCCTGGAAGATATTCAGCTTAAACTCTAAGTTTGGTGTTTTCCCGAATTTTCCTTTTACAGCTATCGTGTTCACTGGCAAATGGAAACATATACACGCGGATCTTTTTCTGAAAATGCTTTTTCTCTTGATACCGGGGACCCTAAAACTTTTATTTTTTGTGAAATATCGGTATCGAATTTATGGGTGGAGTGGAATACCTTCTCTATACACTATGTATAGTACGTGTAGATAAAGTAATTAGACACGTTCAAATGTCATCAGTATGTCTGTAATTGTGCTATTTATAAGCCATGCTTTTTGGGGTAGTTATAGAGATGCTACACCTCATCACACCTGTTTCATCAATGGATTCTCAATGATTCTTCACCACTAAATAAGAACTCAAGGTAAGAAAAACAGGGCATTTATAACATCATAACCACACATGCAGTCATATTCTTGTGTAAATCTGTGTTGAAATTCTTTTTAAAATATCCTTTTTACTTTCTCTACATAATAGATGGTACATAGGCAGAGAAGGATATTGCACTACATCCATAAAATTCATAATTAGATTTCACCGGAAATATACGTATAAAAATAAGCATTTTCAAACAGGGGTCCATATGTGTGTGTCTGTGTGTCTGCAAACACGGAAAGTCGGTAAAACATCAAACTTGGTATTTAAGTTTAGTATCTTCCAAGTATGTGACACGAAGTATTTAGGAAAATACCCCCAGCCCAAACTATTCTTTACATGGAACAATTTTCGAAAATTTTGATTTTCTCAAAACTGGTTCTAACGACTTTTATTAAATTACCGTTTACGGCAATAACATGGCAAATAAAATGTATATCTGAATATGATGAGAACCACTTTCTGATTGGTTAGTTTGTTATGATTGACGTAGGCGTAAATTTAAAAGCTTTAATGTTGCAAGCTTCTAAGTTTGCTTTTTTTGTAGTGTTTAAAGACCCCTTTTACTACTTGTGGCACCGCAGGTGAAGAGACTGGTGATACTTGGAATGAAGAGGGAACACCTGTGGAATGAGATGACGGGAGAAACCGGAGAAAACGCGCCTCTGCGCCGCTTTATCCACCAAATCTCACCAGAGCCATTTAGGTAAGAGGCGAGTAGTATAACCACTCGGCTACGGTGCGGCCTAAATTTGTGTTTAATTTAATATCTATAAAAATAGAAAATTTATGTTTACGTGATTCATTGTGAATGGTTCCATTAGAATGCATAGCATCTAGCTTTTAAGTTTACCTTATTCTTACGGTTAATTTTCATTGTTAATGGTACCTTAAACTGTATTCATATTCATAGTTACAGTTATTAATTACTGGTAATCATTAATGCAGTGTAACTGTAAGCACAAAGCAAGTAACTAATTTTTGCTGGTAATTATTTAATGAAACGTTACCACGCTGTATCTGTGACAGCTGCATCCGTTACACGAAAGAAACTGCGTATCACGTCCCCAATTTACAGTAGTCATTAACTGTATTAACATTTAGAACTACTACTATGAAATATTTGGTAATCATTTAATTTCATAACATATCAAATTCCTGGCCGCACTGAGAGTGAACTCCAACTCACGTGTGGCCACAGTCAATTATCTTCTGAGGCAGTGCAGACATAAAACAAAATGAAAGAAAAAGTTAAAGAGCAATTTTAAGAAAGAACTGGAAATAATAAATTTCCAGGAAATAAAGCTTAACATACATATACTATGAACCAACGCCAAATGATGAAAAGTGCTCGTCTTTCATCAAGGTTACCCAGGTTCGATCCTGGTGGCCTTGAGAACAACTTGTAGGGTAGGAACTGCGGCCCATACTAGGTTCTATGCATATTCTTTCATACAACCATTTCGTTATATTATTTAATACATACAGCATAAATTAATTACGAGGTGTATGCACGTAGTTTTCTTTCCCCGACAAATTCAGATTGGGCTTATAAAATCATGAAAGTGTACTGCCATAAAGAAGAGCAACAAGATAGCACTAAATGATAATTTTTCATCGTTATCATTTTAATTCCAGCATACCTGAAAAATGATGCCTAAATAATATGCCTGATTATTGTTTTTTTCACAACGACTTTGTTAAACTTAGAAAGCTAAATAGTGTTTTAATAATTCTGTCACGACTAATCAGGATATTCCGAATTCCGAACATAAACGAACATATTGGGGAGATTTCTCGAGAATACGTTTTCTAGTGAGACGTGCGCGGCAAAATTCCGTTTTAGTTTTATTATTCATTTTTCTAACCATTTATGGTTCCTACTCCAGATATAACTATCTTTTTACTTTCTCTATAATCACTATGTACATAGTGTATAGAGAAGGTATTGCACTCCACTCAAAAACTCGATACCGAGATTTCACCGGAAATATATATTTTAGGGTCCCCTGTAACCAAAAAAAGCATTTTCAGAAAAAGGTATGTGTGTGTGCATGTGTCCGTGTGTCTGTGAACACGATAACTCAAAAATGAAAAGTCGGTAAAATACCAAACTTGTTATTTAAGTTTAGTGTCTTCCAGGTTTGCGACCCCAAACTACCCTTTACATGGAACTTTTTTCTAAAATTTTGATTTTCTTAAAAATGGCTCTAACGATTTTGATTAAAATACTGTTTATTAAAAATGTTTACCTAACAAATAGAATGTATATCTTGAATTTTCTGGGAATAGCCTCTGAAGACTACTTTATTCTGGGTGAATTTTACGGAATTCTGCATAACTGCTAAACGGTAAAGAGATGGACAAAAACTTAAAACACACAAAATGTAGAGGACGTTAAAACACACAATTTATGTTATATACATTTTTTCGTGGAGTTGGTCGTTTTTGTGATATTACTTGTTTTTCGTTTTACCTTTAAAAACATACTTTTCTCATGCAAGAATTTGTCAACTCCTGTCCATACAAAAAAAGGAACTTCAGTCACATAGCAACCAGCTTTTGACTACCACTTTAACCTATGTTACTGCCTTATTTCGCTTTTAATTACAAGGAAGCAAGTAATAAGACTATTTCTGCTATTTTTTTCTGGATTAGCATGAAGTAAATAGAGGCACAGACTTTTTAACAATAGTTTGTTGCAGAGATGAAGAGAAAGTCATGTGAATGGAACATATCTGATTTTTCTGTTTTATTTACCATGTTTTTTTGTATCTATTGGTTTGCCGTTATATAGACATACACACACACACACACACACACACACACACACATTTGGAAGAACAAAGCACTAATGCCCAAGGCGGGACTTGAACCTGCGATTCCCTGCGCCACGTGGACCGGCCCCTTAAAAGTAGAAAGCTCACGTTCGGGAGATTTCGGGTTATGACTGGGTTTTTTGTGATTTTACATAGTCGGTAGGTCAATACTGGGGAGATTCTACCACCATTTGTCTTTCTCCATTTCACTTCTCAACTTTCAGAAGCGCTCCTAGATTTTGTGGGATACGGCGGTGCCGGATAGAAGAAGCGGGAGTGTTCTTTAAGGAAATACCATTCCCCGTTGACCCCAGGGAGCTCCTTGGTTGACGGGTCGTTTATCACCCTCACTGGATATGTCCAATAGTGGGGACAGATCCGCGCGTCTGTTGTCAGTACCTCCCCTGGTTCCTTCCTCTCATTCCCCACTCCTGGGGTGGTAATAGCCTCAATACATCTATCTAGGTCACAGTGCACTAGGTGTCCCCCTAAGAGGTGCACACTAAGAGATAAAGATATTACAGTGATTAATGGGTAATCAAATTCCTAAATAAATTTACAATTTATTATCAAGAGAATCCAAAAGAGATTCATTCTTCTGTTAGAGTTCTCACTCTCCTGTTGATGGAAACCAGATTTGATATGAATAAGTTTTAATTTCGAAGACGAAACACAACATGCGTGTATCATGCATCAATTTCTATGTTCTTAAAATACGAAAAATAACGAGCAGCTATGCCGGGAAAACTGAGAGCCAAATGAGACAAACTTAGACAAAACTACAGCCCTGCAAGAGCCAACCAGTGCAGAAGTTTTGTTCAAGCCATGCAGGGAAAGTTTACGAACAACTCCGAAATTACGAAGTCAAGTCATTAAAAAATGACTAAAAAAACTCAGCAACTCTGTGTTACTGTTTGGTTATTTCACAAGTTTATGCTTATTTCATGTAAAGATAGATGAATACATTCTTAATGCCATTCCATATTGCAACATGAAAATTTGAACCCATTAAAATAATCAGTAATCCTGGCTTCCACACGTTCGCCATTAAATATGCATTTATCATAAGGTTTAGAAATATAAATGAGAAATGACAAGACATATTTTAGAAGCTATAATTTCATAAGCAATATCCCGTACTCAATTTTCACTTTCATAATTGCCAAATTATTGAAAAAATAACTATTTTGTAGTACATCTGTACTATCGTGTAATTAATTTTAATTGCACCAAATCAACAATATTTACTCGCTTTTCTGTCATTATTAATGGAATATCAACACTAAAATGTTCCCTTAGCCTCACGTTTAACTCTCTTTTAAGTGGTAGGCTAAAATAATTACACTATTTCACTTTTCACTTCTCACAAATCATTCCTCCTAAATTCAACACATTTACAATTCACAAAAAGTCCTGTCCTGATATTTCTGTCCTGTTAAAAACGTCTTTGATTTTATAGTATAACTTCTATATCACAGTTGAAACTACCACTTAAGGCAGATTCCAACCTGCTCAGTTGCTGAATTGACTTATCTAAAAATCGTAAATGTATATATTTTGTTTTCATAGCCTTTACATTTTCGTTTTTGCACTATGCTTGTTCGCTTAAACGTCCGATTACTTAGTTGCAGATTTTATTTTCTTTTTCCATTTTTGCTAACAGAAGATATGCGTGAAGAACATTATCCCAGAGAAAAAAGAACAATGAAGGTTTAGAAGCGTGACTGACCGTAATTGCAATATGGTGAGTATATTAGAGTTGCTCTCTATTCTTCAGAGCTGGTTTTGCCTTTTATACGCGAGGGGGTTGTCTTCTTAACGCTTGAATTAAATTAATTATATTGCGAGGAAACCAGTCAGAAGCACTTTGTATCTAACCATAATAGTAGGCCGAGGGGAGGCTGGACGTGTGCCCTGCCTCATTGAGTTATGCTTCTAAAACACGTTCTTAAACGGTTATAATGAAGCGTTTAATTGACACTAGATATAATTAATCTCTAACCTGTTTGATAAATAATGGTCAGAACGAGCCGAATAGTGGGTTGAAGCATACATATTGTAACGGAAATAAATTCCTTAGAGAATCGGTCAATGCATGAATTTCAATTCTATACTAGTAGAGTATAAGAATCCAAAAGCCCGATATGTTCCATTGACATGAATTTCTCTACGTCTATGTAACAAAGTAATGTTAATAAGCGTATTCTTCTATCTATTTAATGCTAAAACATTAGCAGAAACGGTTTTATTACTTAGTTCCTTAATAGATATAAGGGAAATAAGGGACTACGCTAGGCTAAACCGACAGACAAATGTTTTAAAATGTGGTTGCTATGGAATTGAAATCCAATTCTTCGCTCACTAGTTCCCGTAGGAGAAGAGTTTAAACATTTTAAAACTGGAATCAATACCCAGGAATATATCGAAAACGGCCAACTTCACGAAAAAAGAAATATGTGTTTTATCGTGATCTAGATTTTTTGTCTTAAGAAGTTTTTGTCTATCTCTTGTGGTTTACCAGTTATACAAAATGCAATTAATCATCCAGAATAAAGAGGTCTTTAGAGGCTATGCCCAGAAAATTCAAGGTATACATTTTATTTGGCATGTAAATATCTTAAACATAAGAGATTTTAATCAAAATTCTTAAAGGCATTTTTGAGAAAATCAAAATGTCCGAAGGTTTTTCCATGTAAAGGGTAGTTTATGGTGAGGGGATTTTCTTGCAAAATTTTCGTGTCGCATCCTTGGAAGATACGAAACTTAAACACCAAGTTTGATATTTAACGGTCTTTTCGTTTTTGAGCTATGCTGTCCACAGACACACACTCACACACACACACGGACATGGACCTTTTTCCAAAAATGCTTTTTTTTGGATTCGAGAGGACCCAAAACATGCATTTCCGGTGAAATCTCGGTATCGAATTTTTGGGTGCAATACAATAACTTCTGTATACACTATGTACATAGTACCTATAGTGAAAGTAAAAAAGAGAATAATCCGTATACTTTTGAATTAAATTAACGGTTTTATAAGAAGGACTTTAAAATATGGTAAAAGAATCAACTACTGATATTTTGTTGTATTAAAAATTAAAAAACGAAACTATGAAATATCTGAAACTTATTAAAAGTTATTATTGTCGTTGCTTTTACAAGCTAACATAATTTTATCTTATCTTATGGCTTCTTTTACACATATAAATATACTTTAAAACAGAAAACAGCCATTCTCAAATGAATTGGTATTGTTAGGTACATGGCGTGACCGTTAAATGTGGACTGTTGGCAATAAATTTACACACCCATGCTATTTTTCACCAGTATTACCTGGTTTTTTATTCCTCTGATAAAATACTGAATTACAAACAATACACATTCTTGTATTTACATTACTGATGCCAGTAGAATGCCCTGGATTGGCACAACACAAATTTTATGGACTATTTCGGTCCTTTGGTCATTTCACCAAGCACATTGGAACAACAATTAAAGGCGCACTTCCATGCATCTTCGTAGCAGACGGAAGTGACCTCAACCAATGCAGCCAACATATCTCATGGCTGTAGCATAAACAAGTATACACCAGCAACTGTTTTTACCCTCTCTATATAGTACATGGAATATTAGTAGAGCAAGTATTGCAATCCACCCAAAAATTCGATACCGAGGTTTCACCATAAACACATTTTATAAGGTCCCCTGTATTCTAAAAGATTTTTTAGAAAAAACACCGTGTGTGTGTGTGTGTGTGTGTGTGTGTGTGTGTGTGTGTGTGTCCGCAAGTCTCTGATTGCGATAGCTCAAAAACGAAATGTCGGTAAAATACCAAACTTTATATTTAAGTTTAGTACCTTCTAAGGGTGTTATACGAAGATTTTGAGGAAAATCTCCCCATTCCAAACTACCCTTTACAAAGAGGATTTATAAAATTTTGATTTTTCCCAAAATGGCTGTAACGATTTTAATTAAAATACTGTATATTAAAGATAATTACATTAAAAATAAAATGTATTTTCTGGGAATAGCCTCTGAAGAAATCTACATTCTGATTGACTTTTTCTAAATTTTGCATAAGTGGTAAACCGTAACAGATGGACCAAGACCTACCTACTACACAAAAAAGTGCTTGCCCGTTAAAACACACAATTTATGGTATGTAAATTTTTTTTTGTAAAGTTGACTATTTGCGACATATTCCACGACATTGGCTTAAATTACTTAAACCTTTCTCAGTCTGTGAGATTTAAACTCCTCTTCATAGAAAAAAATCAGTCACATAGGAACCAGCTTTTAAAACATTTTACTAGCGGTTTATCTTTGTGTATTCCATTATTTCCTTTCTATTTACAAAAAAATGAGTAATTAGAAAATTATTGCTAACGTTTATCTCGATTAACATGAAATAGAAAAATAAGTTTTGTAACAATAATTTGTTACCGAGATATAGAGAAAGTCTTGTAAATAGAATACATCAGATTTTTACTTATAAATTTGATCACAAAAACCACACATTTAATGTATAGGTATTATGAACCTGATATTCATGGTAATAACAATATAATAATACTAATATTATAAATAGTAATAATAATACTGGAAGTATTTATCCAGATTTAATTCTAAAATAAACGAACACTGCCTCCAATGTATGTATATAGTCTTATAACTCTTAACAACAAATATTCCTTGTCATATAGCTCCTTGAACTATGCACTTAACACAGTTTTAATGACATCGTGATAGGCTATTTTTGGTATTCTGACATTTAATTCCTGATTGTTCCCATGCAGCAATAGGGCAACTTAACGAAAAGAGTCATGCAGTTCATGTTGAGAAGGCCAGGAGAATTGTCCTCGGATTCTTTGTCATCTGGTTAAACCAACTACAGCAGCATATGTCAGCAGCCTGCAGCACACATAGAGACAATGAAAGTCGGGATTACGTCAAAGCACACGACACTTATTCTGTCATCAGTGCCTTAAAGTTAAGCTACTTTCACAATGAGATGCAAGGCAGATATAATGCAGCATAAGCGCAGGCGTGGGAAGACATTCACAGTGCAATCGTAAAGTGTTACGCAAAAAACTATCACGGGTTTTTAGATGCGAAAATGTATGTAGGTATCTTCCAAGGGCATTACAAGTTTAAAATCGAATACCATAACTAGCAACATCATATAAATAAATAGGTCTGAAAAGTACATATACACAAGTGACGGTCGCGGCAGTGCGTTAAATAATGTTGACCAAAATTTTAAAAATAATGCAAGCATGAAGACTGCAGATAGTGATAAAGCTGCACATTTAATGCAACACGCAAAATCACTTTGCGCTTTGCGATTTGTGAGAGCCAAGAAAGTTAGACACAGATGTTGAGGACATCCATTAAATCAAAGGAAGATTCAACAAGGAGACTACCATAAACTCTTGAGGAAAACGACAGATGGCATGGTAAAGGCGCTGTAAATTTTTGGAATGCGATCGTCTGTTGTTGACATCAGGCAATGTATAGAGGAAGTAATGCACAATTCTTCCTCTATGCGCGCAACGCAAGGATAAAATTTAGAGTTTGCACACTTGGCATTGATTTACGTAGCATTTTGGTGTGTTTATGTGAATGCTTATATTGAATAACATGGGTGCAAAGTCTTACGCTTACACTGAGTCTGCGCTTACAACTCATTGTGAATGAGTTGTTTCATGAACCATTTTTACTTTCTCTATACGCACTATGTACATAGTGTATAGAGAAGGTATTGCACTCCACCCAAAAATTCGATACCGAGATTTCACCGGAAATATATGTTTTAGGGTCCCCAATATCCAAAAAAAGCATTTTCATAAAAAAGATCCGTGTGTGTGTGTGTCCGTGTGTCTGTGTGTCTGTGAACACGATAACTCAAAAACGAAAAGTCGGTAAAATACCAAACTTGGTATTTAAGTTTAGTATCTTCCAGGGATGCGACACGAAGATTTTGAGAAAAATTCCCCACCCTCAACTACCCTTTACATGGAGCTTTTTTCGAAAATTTGGATTTTCTCAAAAATGGCTCTAACAATTTTGATTAAAATTTCGTATATTAAAGATATTTACCTGACAAATAAAAGGTATCTCTTGAATTTTCTGGGAATAGCCTCTGAAGAGTAGTTTATTCTTGATGAATTTTACTGAATTTTGAATAACTGCTAAACCGTAAGAGATGGACAAAAACTTACTATACAAAAAATGTAGAGCACGTTAAAACACACAATTTATGTTATGTACATTTTTTTTAAGACATTTCTTATTTTTGGTTTCTGCTATGAAAAACTTATACTTTTGTCATACAGGAACTTGTCAACTCCTATCCATATGAACAAAGGAACTTCATTGACATAACAACCAGCTTTTGACTATCATTTTAACCTATGGCACTCCCTTATTTCGCTTCTATTTACAAGGAAGCAAGTAATAAAGCTATACCTGCTAATGTTTTACTGATTAGCATGAAGTAAATAGAAATATAAGCTTTTTAAGAATAATTTATTGCAGAGATATAGAGAAAGTCATGTCAATGTAACACATCAGATTTTTTATATTTTCAGTAAGATTTCGTGTGACATCTGTGCTCTACGTGAGTGTTATGTTATTACATATGTATACCAATTCAATAAGCTTTTCGCCGAGTCCTGCGGAGCAACATCTCTCGCTCAGCGTGTGTCCTCTGTCCTGATTCTGTTAATTCAGATCTTTCTCATTGAGATAGCCAAAGATAGAATCACTTCATTTATCTGAGATAGCGTGCATGTGACGACGCCATTATGTAGCAGCATTGTAAGTCTTGTCTTCGTTTAGTTTCAACGTGCTGGTTCTGAAGTTCTGAATGCCAACAGGTTTTCTAACCATGATTTATGTTGTTCCACGGTAGACATAATTTACTTTATCTGGGACTACCGTATTACAATAAAAGCTGTACTGTCTCATTTTGTTTTTCTTGTTTCCAGTGCATTGTACGAATAAACAATGTCTTGATTTGCACATCTAGCTTTTGGCCTTTGGCGTTTTATTAACTAATTTGCCTCTGGTTTGACAGCTTATCCTTATAACATGTAGCCATAGGTTGCGCTCCAATAACCGTGTTTCTTTGAACACATTTAGAAATTATTACACAATATAGTTAAACAAATAGATAATGTTTTAATTAGAACATTTAGAACTCTATAAAGAAAGAACATTATGCAAATGCACGGTTGAATAACTAAAAATATCACAGTTTGTTATGAGAATTTCAAGTGAATCCACCTGGGACTTTCATGTTGTAATATTTGGGGTGTCTCGCCACTGTCTACAGAGAAATTGTCGGTAAGGAAGAAGTAATAGAAATTTAAGTAATGTAAATATATACTGATTTATTCTCAGCAAAAAAAAAAAAAAAAAAAAAAAAAATTAACATATAAAAAAGCAGAAGAAGTGTTACTTCGTCTGGTAGGATTATCATTTTATACGTCATCGGGATTTGCTTCGCTGCAAGCATCAGAGATAGAGAGAGAAGTGAAATTGCGTTTTATTTATGGACGCTCTTTAACTGCTGTGGTTATTAGCGTCCCATTCTATACCGGGCGTGAAAGACCGTTTAATTTTACTCAGACACCTCTCTATTAGGCTTGAGGTTCTTTTACGTGCTGTAAATCTACAACACGGAACCATGGTTTTACTTCCTTTCCGAAGGAAGACATGCTAAGGATTTTTACGCCCGAAAAAACCCATCGTCCTCCACCGGGTTGGAACTCGCGTCCTTCGTATATGAGGTTTACATGGTAACCATTACACCACGGAGGGCGATGAGAGAGAGATTTGATTATCATTTTTTGAACAGCAGTAAGCAAATTTTTAGCATCTCATCTGAGGAAGGTATAAGTATAATAAATTTAAACCAATATAACAAGGAATATCTCGGAAATGATTAGCTTCATAAAAATGCATTTGAACATATATTGGTTTTTTAACGAGATCTGCAATGTTTATCCAGATGGTGGTGTGACCGTGTTACCTAAGTGGCCGTCTTTGAATCCAGGGAACTGAATGTGGGATTTGTGCGAGTGAGTTGTCTATCCCTCGCCATTCAGTTCACAAGCTTCTGCATAAAATAATCATATTTCCTGCAATCTGTTTCACTGTCATCCACTTCGTCACTCTCATACAAGGCATTGAGCTCACCCATCTTGGCTTCTCTCTGATCCAGAGCTTCTGCTCCGCACAAGCTGAATTAGTTTCAGGATTTAATGTTTAATATGAAAGAAGGGGATTTGCATTAACGTTTTAAGAGAACATTCTAGCATTTTATTTATGAGTATATTAATATGTGCTATCTTTCTTGGTTCTGATTTAAATTCATTTATATTATATATAAAGTTAATTATTGTTGCTTTTTGTCTGCCTGAGGTTTTGGCTTCATACGAGGAGTAAAATCATAGAAAACACATTTTTATGTATATTTTATAACTTACCCCTTACATAAACGTCATCCAAAAGAGGACGTCACACGGATATTCTCCAAAAATTCAAGATAAACATATTTATTATAAAAAGTCATGAATATATGGTATTTTAATCAAATTAATACGACCATTTTTTAGAAAATCAAAAACGTCCGAAGTAAATAGTAGTATGGAAGGGGGCAGGTTCTGGATAATCTTCGTGACGCATCAGAGCGTTACGCTGAACTGAAATATAACGGTTGGTATTTAAACACTTTTTGTCTTTGGATATGCTGTTCACACACATAGCAACTTTTTTCTAAAAATTATCTTTTTATTAAGGGGATACCAAAACGTGTATTTCCAGTAAAATATTAGTGTTCGATTTTTGGGTTGAATGAAGGTCATCCATCTCTGTCTGCATATATCATTTCTAACACGCTCCTTCTAAGTCATTTTAGATTAGATTATACGCTCAACTCATATGTTTTGTAGGTTGCATATTGAGCAAGGCACACGTTGCCCCATTTTGACGCAGCTTCTTGAGTTTAAGGATCGCACTACACTTTTACATACACATATTTACTGAAGTTTATATATTAAGATTTGGATAACGAAAAGGTATTTATACGGAATAAAACAGAATGGGTGTAAAACGTGTGACCTATTGGAAGAAATTATGAAGTGAGGGAAGTACACAGAAGGCAAAACTCGCAAGCAAGCACAGACATTTTATGGGCATTTATTTGAAACTTACGAAACAGTAAACAATAAAACAAATTCCATTATTGTAAGCATGCAGAAGTTAGAGGTATAAAATTGGTAAATTTCCTATAAAACGAATGTACTGAAAATATAATCCTAATAGAAAACCGCAGTATCATGATGATGAAATATTTGAAGGTGTTGATAGATACATTTTAAATTGAGAATATTGCATATATGAGCATGTCGCCGGATTTTGTATCTCTCTAAACGATTCCAACTTTTGGAAATTCTATATTCTGCAGACAATAATGATACAGGACAATTGCCAAATTTGTTTAATTTCTGTAGCTCCTTTCTTGAAGCACCCTGCTAATAGCACAGGGGAGGTTGAATGGGAGTGAAAAATTCAAAGCTATAGCCGGGATTTGAACCACAATCTCCTGGTATCCGTCCAGTTGCTCTAACCACTGAATTAATAGGGCAATAGGATCAATAATTTCATTTATTGCAGTTGTCATATTCATTCTTATTTTATGAGAAAGTATAATTTCTAGACGAACTGTTATAAATTCTCCAACTGACTCGTGCTTTCCTGATAAATCACAAGGAGATCTCAAATTATTTTGAGATGTTATATCTCAATGGTGGCTTACAAACTCCGGGACTTAACAAGCCAGAGACTTAAGTGTCATGTAGCACTCTTTCATTGGAGCAAGCATTCCCGCCATCTGTTCGACACCGCTGCACGCTACGAAACCTAGAAGCACGCCTGAGTCATAAGAAGGAAAGGGACTGAAATGAAAGAAAAATACTTGAAAGGAAATCGAGGTAGATAGAAATTATTCCAATATTCACCTTCCTCTGTTTAGAAAATCTCGTAAAACACAAGACAGGAATCGAACGTGTGACTTCCTGAATACGAGTTTCACATATTACCACGATCTATCTTTCTCGGTCTAAAGGTATTTTAGCTTCTCGAAATTCTAGTATTCCGCTGTGTTATGTGCTCTTTACCAAAGCATATTGCTTTTCCTAATTAGTGCTTACAAAAATAATGTTATTACATATTTAGGTTCAAGAAACGATATTAAAATGATAAATAATGCTTATTTCATTAATATAATTTTTGTTTTTACTTTTTCTATTCTGAGATGCCACACCTTGAAAGAAGAAGGTTTCTGGGAAAACGTCCACTATTTCGCGTCCGCAAGTAGTGAATATGTCCTACAGTGCCATCTGTGGGTGACGAGCCGATGCATCGTCACCATGGCGCACAGCGGCAAACTCACAAACTAGAAATTTAAATCCAATCAAAGAAACATTGTAACGATGCCCTATGCTCTATTGGGAGCTACAGGAAATTAAGTAATTAGTAAGCGGACAAACTCAGATACACGGATGTGTTATACGCATTTCTCTCTACTAAATATCAAATTATTTACACTTTTTACTTCCTACACGGTATACATTTGAATTCAGGAATACCCCGACATAAGACACAATGTTTTATGCTAGTAATTATGTTAAAACACGTTTATCCGGTCCTTATCTGGTTCTAGTTATTATCCTGCTGTTTGCTATTTCCTTTGTCAGCTATGGGCGGATACCATTTCATACGCACTAATGCGATTAAGATTAAACTTCAAAATTTGGTATACGAGAAACTTTAATGAATATTCAGAGTTAATGACATGTTTTCCTTTCATTATATCTCTGTAAATTGGCAAACCATAAGTGGACGTGTATATTTCAAACGCTTTCGTACAGAGCAAAATGCTTAAAATGAGAACTATAAAATTCAGGCCATAAAAATAATGCGACCACACTTATCCTTTATTAAAGTGTAAATTCCCTCATTCACTTGATAAATACTGTATTAAATCAATAGTTACTATATTGCAGAAGAAACAGCTTAAGAAAAAGGCAATTTATCTGTAAGCTATTCGAGCAAATATTAAAAGTCGGTAACTGCGCAATTAATGCCTCTAGCTGGCACGAGTATGCGGGTATAAATACCCTAGTCTTAAAGGACTAGATAATGACCTTCATTCATAAGCAAACTCCCAAATATGACAGTAAAACGAATGCAGATATTAATTGTATTCTTACAAAATAAACTAATCTAAAAACTCTTTTCATTGTATAAACGCTACTGGGTGTGCATTTTATTCCTGTACAAGAAATTGATGTCATCGCTGATGAAGCGAGTTTGTGTACTGTCCTAGCGGCAGCAGATCTTAACTAAATGTGATGCCATTCTGATTAGGTGACTCAATACTGTTCCTCTGGCAGCAGCTGTTCAACTTGATGGTTCAGATTAGGTACCGTACCTACACAAGATATAAATAAATGTCGCTTCTCTCTTCACACTAGAACGATAAGTACACTCAACTACAGTTGAGTTCATATTTACCTTATCAACAAAGACCAGAGCAACCTTCGACTGTTATTCATTACCCTTATGGGAGAGAGCATAGGAAGGTGAATGTATTAGTTAGCAATATAACTACAACTAGAGCGCTGTGATATAATTTTTCTTCCGCAAACAATCACATCTCTTTGTAGGTGGATGTCGTGTTTCTAGGCAAAGATCACTGTTATTACTTTCTGTTCTGTAAACCATATCGCTGCGACTACTTTCTCTTCCGAAACTATCACCGCCCCTTCTCGGTAGAGAGGTCTTTGGTTTCAATTTTGGCTTAGAAGTTAACTATGACGGGATTCATATTGTATCATATGGCAGGAAATTCGTGAACACCCAGTACAATACAGAGGTAAGTAGAGGGAGAAGATTTTTCTTTCAAAAATGTCTTCATTTTTCATTTAACTTTGTTTCTTTAAACTGCTTTACAATCGAAAATAATCCAATAATGCGTATATATAACTAATTTAAATACATATAATAATTGTGTGCTTTAACGTGATCTACATTTTTTGTGTACTAAGCTTTTGTCTATCCGTTCCGGTTTACCAGTTACGCAAAATTCAGCAAACTTTATTCAAAATAAAGAGGTCTTTAGTGGCTATTCCCAGAATATTGAAGACATACATTTAATTTGCCATAAAAAGATGTTTAATATACGGTATTTTAATTAAAATCGTTTGCATTTTCCATTTTTTCCAAGTAAGGTGTAGTTTGGGGGGGTATTCTTCTCAAAAGTTTCGTGTCGCATCCCTGGAAGATACTTAACTTAAATATTAAGTTTGGTGTTTTACCGACTTTTCGTTTTTGAGTTATAGTGTTCACAGGCACACGGAAACTCGCAAGGAGCTTTTTCTAAAAATGCTTCTTTTTTATACAGGGGGTCTTAAAACATATATTTCCGGTGAAATCTCGATATCGAATTTTGGGTGGAATGCAATACCTTCTCTATACACTATGTACATAGTAAAAGTAGAGAAAGTAACAAAAAATCTAATGTGTTCCATTCACATGGCTTTCTATATATCTCTGCAACAAATTATTGATAAAAAGCTTATGCTTCTAGTTACTTCATGCCAATCGAGAAAAAATTAGCAGAAATAGTCTTCCTAGTTCGTTCGTTTTGTTCGTTAGGTTAAAGTAATAGTCAAAACCTGGTTGCTATGTGACTGAAGTTCCTTTGTTTTTATGGACAGGAGTTGACAAATTCCTGTATGAGAAAAGTCTATAAGTTTTTTTAAAATTGAAACGAAAAAAAGGAATATCTCAAAAACGATCAACTCCACGAAAAAATATATATAACATATATTGTGTGTGTTAACATTTCTGTGTGATATGTTTTGTCCATCTCTAATTCCGTAAAATCATCAGAATAAAGTAGTCTTCATAAACTATTTCTAGAAAATTCAAGAAATGCATATTATTTGTCATATATACGATATTTTAATCAAAATCGTTAGAGCCATTTTTGAGAAAATCAAAATTTTCGATAAAAAAATCATGTTAAGGGTAGTTTGGGGAAGGGAGATTTTTCTCAAAATATTCGTATCGCATCCCTGGAAGATACTTACCTGAAATACAAAGTTTGGCATTTTACCGACTTTTAATTTTTGAGTTATCGTGTTTGCAGACACACGCATGCACTAGGATCTTTATCTAAAAATGTGTTTTTTAAGATACATACAAATATTTCCGGTGAAATCTCGGTATTGAATTTTTGGGTGGAATGCAATAACTTTTCTATATACTATGTATTTAGTGCGTGTTGAGCTTTTAAAACTGGTTTGTTGTAAAATAAGTAGAGAAACCTATGTGGATGGTACACAACCGATGTTTTCTTTCTTTTTTGCAATAGAAAAAGGACACATCCGGGAAAAAGAGCAGGATTGTCACACTATCCTAGAAGGCATTTGGCACAAACGTGGTGATAACGAGCTATAGTAAAGGCGCCAATATTGAAAGCTGCCAAGAAATTGCACGAAGAACGTAATGGTTTCTTGGAAAGCCTGAGTAAAGTCTGTAGTGACAAATGGTCATGAAATTGTTTTCTGCATCACAAAGACCTTAACCTGGTGGGCCGTACCTCAATAAAACTTGTCTAAAGGCATGCGTAAGACTAGGTTGACGCGGCGGTCCTTGTATTCTAATTGCACATTTATAATTTAATGTCGTTAGGTGCGGCCTAGCCGTGAAGGGGCAGGGCTCTCTGACATTTATCAAGCCTGAAGAAAAACAAGCCACACGGTTGTACTATAGCTGCCACTGTCGAGTCGTTAACGAATTTTCAGCTTTCATTCAGGTTCGTAGGGTTGTCTCCTTAGTGCGGTGGTAGCGCGGCTGCTTACCAAGAGGGAGACCTGGGTTCTATTCCCGGTACCGGCGTGGGGATTTTTCCACCATTGGGAGACATGGTCCGAGGTGTATTCAGACTCGAGAGGCCCCTGGGGGGCCAATTGAGGAACTACTTGATGAAGTAACGGCTCCAGGTCATGAGGACCACATTAACCGGCCGGGGGATTTGAGGCGCTCTGAATGTCTCACCCTCCAATTCTGTAGCGGCCGGGCGGTAGCTCAAAGTTCCTTGAGTGCTATCGTGCCACGGAGTTATTATTCAGGTTTGTTCTGGAGTCTGCTCCATTAATATCGCATTGACGGCTTCGGTGAGTTTCCTATTTCTGCAATTTAACATCTAACTTGAGATTATAGTTACGGCTATTCAAAATTTTCCAATTTAAAACTTTTGTTTCGAAAAGAGCTACAATTTATGTGTAAAATACTTAGGTAGTCGCACTATTTAAAGCTTATACTGATTTAAATACATGGACGGTATTTACAAAGAGGTTAGAAAACCCGGCATTTTATAGACGAAGTGATCATTTGTATAAAATTAAGGGTAGAAGGTACAGAACAGACGTAGGACAATTTTCTTTTGTTAATAGGACCATTGAAGAATGGAATAAATTGTCTGTAGCAGCCTTTCAGGGCTGCCCTGTGACCTTAAAGAAATTTAGGGGTAATTTAAAAAAAGTAAATGTTAGATATTAATTAAAGTAAATATTGTGAAGTAATTAAGGATCTCAAAACTGTTCTATAGTATTATGTTGAGACTTCATAGTAATTGTTTATAACAGTGCTGGTAATTGACATAGTATTGCTATACTGAAAAATAAGTAGTTGGGTATTTAAAAAAATACTATGTATGTTAGTTTTTGTACTATTCGTAATTTTACTGTAAGATTATTTATTGTAAGTGAATTTTGTAAATTCAACTCTGCCACCGGGCAGTACCCAATTACAAAAAATACGCACACGCGCACGCACGCGCGCACACACCCACATATACATACATTACATAACAATGTAATACAATACAATACAATTACATACATGCATGCATACATACATACATGGAAACTTATTTTATGAACTGTTTTAAGTTCTTATTTTGTTTTATATGAATTAATTTATACACGTTGATTTATATACAATGCCATATTTCTTTAGTACTCTTTCAAAGTTCATTCTATTACCCCAATTTTAGCATCAAATTTAGCATAATATTCTGGAGTTTCGATTATCTGTCACTAAAGCGCAGATGTTCATACTTTAATTATTAGTTTTACTGTCGGCAACTGCTTTTGAGATTTTGTTCTAGCCAACATGAAAA
This sequence comes from Hymenopus coronatus, assembly GCA_030762935.1. Lineage (NCBI taxonomy): Eukaryota > Metazoa > Arthropoda > Insecta > Mantodea > Hymenopodidae > Hymenopus > Hymenopus coronatus. Next base: position 50,374,141 of record CM060885.1, read on the forward strand.
TGGAGCACACATTAAATCAACGAGTCTTCCTTATGAAGCAAATCTGGATTACGAATTCAATTACAGCTACTCAAAAGGTATACCAGAGAGAATTTGATGTTCAGAATCCTCCCAAAAGTTAACACAATATTGGGACCGGTAAACAAACTGGAAGCAACTGGACCTCTGGTGAGTGAAAAATCAACACCTTTCATCTAGGCTTCCCCCCTTTTTTTAAAAGTATTTAACGCCTGCTTTAACTACTTATGGCATCGCAGGCGATGACACTGATGGTACGCGAATGAAGATGGAGCACCGGTGGAATGTGATGGGGGGGGGACCGGAGAAAACCCTCTCTAGCGCCGCTTTGTCCACCACAAATCTCACATGCAGTCGCTTGGGATCGAACCGGGCCGTCTCTGTGAGAGGCGTGTGGTCTAGCCACTCGGCCACGGCGCTGCTTTCCCACGGCAGTTGACGTAAGAACACAACTGGAACAGTGACCCAAAAAATCATTAAGATATTTATCGCAGGAGACAGGGTAGAGCTACTCAATCAGATAAGGATAGACGACTGAATTATTGTCCTTGGTTTCAGGCGTTCATTGTGCAAAATCCTGCCATACTGTTCATCACATGGTTTACAGATGAAGCATGGTTCCATTTATCCAGGTGTGAACTCAAATAACTCACGCTATTGGGCCAGCCAAAATCCACATGTCATTCATGAAGCACATATGCATTTGGTTAAAATCGGAGTTTGGGACGCAATATCCGCACAGAGAATAGTGGGGGCCTAATTTTTTTTAAACACTTTGAACACTGCGGGGTACCGACGAATTATCAAGGGAGTTTTCTGAGCAACTTGACGTTATAGATCTGAGACTTGGATATATTCAGCATGACGGCGCTACATGCCATGCATCAAATGAATCCATGGCATTAATTGAAATTTCTTTAACGACCGGATAATTTCCAAGAATCTGCCTTCCCCGAGGCCTTTGGAATTAACAACGCCAGATCTCTTTCTACGGGGTTACTTACAATACAGGGTTTACACAAAACGTCCCAGACATTAAACGATCTGAAGCACAACGTTACGTAGGAGATTCAAGCTATTGACAACAGATTCTCCAATGAGTGGCCAGAAACTTGGAACGAGGTGTTAGTTGTGCGTAATGCAGAATGTGGGACATTTTCAACACTTGCTATAGAGGTAAGCAGGTAATCTTTTAAAATTTCTCTACACTTCAGGTATAATAAGTTGTTTCTAGCAGAACTCGTTTTTAAACAACGAAAGAAATGTGCCAGCACTATATAATTTACCTGTATTATTCGTAGTATCATTTAGAAACTGAATAGAGAAGGTTCATACCTTGAACAAAGCTTTAATGATGGTAGTTTGTATAAGATTTACTTTACAAAATGAAAATGCGTCCAAATTCCACTCAGCTGAACTCAAATTCTTAGAGCTGTGGTCTCTTAGACTCAGCTGCCTCTCTGAAGACTTTGGCCGATTGCTCTCTTCGAAGAGAAGCCTTCAAAAGAGACGGCTTCTCTCAACCTTCTGCCAAGAACATTTCCAGATCTATGGGAAGGAACATAAAAGCATTTCCACGTGTAAGTTGGCAGACATCAGCAGACATCCACTACAATCAGGGGAATATCTAAAAGCGCTGGTATGCTCTTTTGATGTTGAATGCATATTTTTCACATTTGCATTCTGGTGGCTATGTTAAGTACTCTTCGTACACGAGGTTCACAACTGCTACCTAGAGGCTCAGCCAGACGATTATTTACTCACGTAATCAATTTGATAATTTTAAGTGATTCTGAAAATAAAAATTCAGGTTCTATATCTCTTGGGTAATTAACAATTGGTAATGGGTGAGGATTATCCTAAGGTGACAACCTCAGTACAGGGAGTCTATGTCCCACAGGGTGTCTATGTCTTTGAGAGATACCGTTTGGCTAAGGGCCCCTTTCACTGGGTTACGTGAGGCATGGTCAAAACCTCATCTAGGGGGAGAAAACCCCAAATGTAAATTGGGCTTATAAAATAAAAAAAGAAATTCTCAGAATAACTCTAGTTTTATTAAAAGTTCTGAACGCATTAAAACAACTATAGGCAAGAAAACGACAATCAATGCATAAAATGCGAATGTTGCTCTGTCAAGGCTTCTGTAGTACTCGCGATGAATACTATGAAATTAATATTTCGGGTTCAAAAGAAATTGAACAGTGTGTTCTGTTTTGGGGTCAGTACGGCCTATTCATGTTCCGACTTCAAGAATTACATTGGTCTCACCATCTTAAAAACGAACTATCTCTGTTTCTGTAACCCATAACTGAATAATATTTTCGGGAATGTACAATCTAGTATTCTCATTATGTCTTGATACTAGTCAGCTCTTAATTCATCCAGATGTAGTTCCTCTTTTGTTCTACATTTCTTTTCTGATCTGTTAACGTAAATCCAGCCAGTGGTCAGAGGAGGTTTGCTTATACTGACTAATAAATGTAGCACTTGGCCAAAATCTTCCATTTTTGGCTTTTGTTAAACACAGTCTCGTTCCTTCTTCTGTTCTATTTTATGCAGTATTTTTAAAACTGTTTTCTTTACGCCTTATCTCGAAGAATCACTAGTTGTCCTCTGCTGATAATCTCTCCATCTTTTACCCAGTTTTCCAATAATTCTTCTTCCTAGCGGTTTCATAGTGATTTATATGTTTACCAGTCTATCACCTTTCTTTCTTGAAATATAATTATTCCTTTTTTTTATTTTCACAAATCTGCAAATATTGATTACTTCACATTGACCCGTTACATCCTTATTTCTTATTCTATCACTTCTAGTCTTTTCTGTTATCAATCCTAAAACATCTATTTCAATTGTTTGATATAATTGCTCTTTATTTTCTTCGCAACGGCTTGGATTTTGACTTGGTTTGGTCTTACCATTATCAGCCATTTTAATTTTCCTTCTATAATAAGATATTTATTTTTGCATGTTACATCTTCTAAGCATTCTGATATGTAAGGTCCTTTCAGGCTTGCTAACTAGCTTCTTTATACTCTTGATCCTTTTAGTTAATATAGATGTGTCATATGTACTTTCGATCATTAAGGCAGCATTTTATTTAAAATGCGGCTATAGGAATTTATTCTAATCTTCAGAGTAAAGAAATTAGAGTCTATAGTTTCTGAGCCACGTTTCAGTGAGGTTTGCTTCCCACAACGGTATAGTTTCTGGTTTTTGATGCGAAGAATTCCTTGATACCCATTTCAACTCTTTCAAAATTTCTTTCTTGTAGCAAATGGGTCATGAACCTAAACATAATTATGGTAATCTAATAGCACAAGATTAGGCCTGTATGTTGAATGTGGTAGCAGTTCATTTCCTTCCAATTTATGTATTTTGTTCATTGTTCTTTGAGCTGTATAACATCTTGCATTATTCTGTCGCAAGAGAACACTGTTCTATTGACTAATACCTCTGTCTTATAACTTGATGAGCTCGTTCAATTTGTTGAGATAAACATCCGCATTAACTGCACGTTGATTGGAACAAATTCTCAGTGAACCACACCTTCAAAATTCCACCAGATACATATAATTTATTTTGGGTTAGAACCGATTTTGTTTAACGACCTCGTTTGCAGGCTAATGGGTGTCGAACCTCTGTTTAGAGGTGTCAGGGTTGCGGTAACAGCTAATTCTCATCACGTGTTGGCATTCCTCCTGATAAATCTATCATGCTAAGGATTAGCGATAAGCTTACATAGATATTCACTCAACGTTGAGTTTGGTCCGGTGTCAATTCATGTGTTACAAATTTGAAGCTGCTGAACGATTTTAAGTGTCTTAATATGCCGATGTTGGTATCTTTTGAAGCACCACATTCTTCTAACCACCTCTGAGTGCTTGCTTGTGGATTTTCTTCTAAAACTCGGCGTGTATTCTCAGTACTCCATAGCTTGGGTCTTCCAGAATGATGTATATCTTTTATGTTTTTGCCTCTAATATCGAAACGCTGCAACCATTGTGCTACTCACTCACTAACGACAGCTTAACATTTGACTTCAGATATTCTTCCATCCGCGGAAGCATTTTTTTAATCATGTTTCCATTACTGCTTCATAGGGACTCTTAATCTCAACATGTGTTGCATCCATTTTAAGATCTTATTATTAGAGCTCGGTTTTGTGTTTCGAAGCGCACACAGTTACGAATACACAGAACAGTCAGCAGTATAAAGAGAGGGTGGTGGGGAGGGTTTGTAATTCATAATGTAAGACAATAAAACAATTATTTCATAATACGATTAGTAAATAAAAACGCATTGTACCTTATAAATAAATAAAAATATGAAGATTGCTACAAACAATTAAGGATAAAAATAATACTCATGAAAAGACATAAGCATACATCAACCAGACTCCCTCAGAATTCATTGCAGTGACACATCTTTACTGTATTGAAAGAACAGACTCTACTCCTATTACTCAAAATATGTTTGAATCATCCACAAATTTGTTAAGCGACGAACGCCTACCATTTCGTATTTTCGACATTAGTTTTTTAATCTGCGCCTTCTTTCAGTATTCACTGGTTAACTACTGGCAAGAACTGAACGAGGTCCGACGTGAGCAATATTACATAGTGCAACACATTTCGAAACGGGTTGTAGAGCTCATGTTCTACTCCATCACGTCATAGTTATGCTCTGTACATAGAATCTCAATCCCACAATTTGTCATCCTGGAACAAGCTCTTCATCACCAAATGCTGGTTACCAACGTGCTATCAATACGGACAATAACCATAGCACACTATACAGTATATGTTTTATGTTTGCCAATACTAACAATTGATTATTGAGCGAAGATTTCATGTTACACATTTATGCAAGTTCATTTTTTGAGACTTTTTCGCTGAATTTTGGTGGAGGTTGCCTAGACGCGTTTCAATAATTCATCCATTGTCATCTTCTATTAGGTATGCGGATGTCTGATGTCTGAAGAGGGGTTCTCCCTCGACTTTTGATATAGGTTTAATCTGTTTGGACATCTGGGAAGTGTTTGCTAGTTTTTAGTATTTAGTTTGACTTTCAGATTGTTTTAATTTTAAAATGATTTCAACTGGTGGTGTTTCAAAATTGACCACATTGCTGCTATTTGATGAACATTTTTTCCCCAGATGTCTAACTTTGATGATGTAGTAATGGCTTTTAATAATTTGATTTCTTGTCTAATATCTTGGTTTGAATTCCAAAAATGGTTAGCTATTGCTGAGCTTGACACTTCCTTGATGTTCTTTTAAACGTGTCTTTAAATTTCTTTTATTTCTACCAATAAATCACAATCATTGCAACCTATTTGATAAATTTCAGATTTATTTAGCATACCTATAGCTTTATTGAGCGGTATTTTTAACATATTTTTCAAATCTGTTACTAGGTGCCAATGTAATGTTGCATTTCTCAATCTTTTGAAAACTGGGAATATCTTTGGGTGAGTTTTATATTTTGTGCTGTTATTCTTTTTGCTTTTCCTACTTTATAAGTATGCTGTAAATTATTTGACTGGTAATCCATTATTTTAGATGCTTTAATGGTATGGTTTAATTCTTTTTTGATATTATTCTCTTGTTAGATATATATTGGTTAGCCTATATATTAAGCTATGGAATTGATAAGTTTTTTTACTGTCTTTTTTTGTTAATACAATTATCCACGTGGCTATGTTATCTATAAATGCCAAATTGTAATGTGTTATTTCTAAATGTCTTCAAATCCAAAAATGGAAGTATATATTTCTTTACAATTTCCATTTTAATGTTTTCGTCCTGAGTATTTAAAATATTCAAAGATTAATTTATGGTTTTGCTAGGGATCATAAACAACACATCTATATATTGTGCCATACATCTAATATTCCAGGGTGTTTTTTAGTCAACTTTAATTTCCAAAAAACTCGTATATGAACCTGGTAAGGGATTTAACATAGCTAATATCTGTGTCTGTTTAAAGGGTGAAAGTTTTAGAAGGGAAAAGTAAAACTTTAAGCCCAGTTTTTCTTACATTTCCAATTGTTTGGGAAGGAATAAGCTACTGCTTGCTTAACATATACCTGGTTTAAGTATTCAGCGTAGATTAAACGTAAGACATGGAGAAGCGAATCGTACAACAATTTAGCAATAAGTTATTACCTGTGGTAAACAGGGACCGCCTGAAAGTAAAGACAGACTCTGATTTATCCTTCCTGGTTACAGAGGCGAGGCTTAACAAGTTGACTTTGGTGACATCACTGCGCAGTGCAAAATGACTTACTGCTTATTCATTCCATTCTTTACATCACAATAACGTTTATTCATTGTACAACCAATGAAGGAAGTTAAACGAGGTTCTAGCGTGACATTTAGATAGCATTATGAAATGTATAACAGACATACGGAACGTTAACGGTTGAACGTGAGTCCACAAAGAAAACAACTTATACATATTCACATTTCAAATGCGTACCAGCGTTTTGAATCTTTTATTCTGATAATAATCACTGTGGATTTTACGAAGCAAACAGCAACAGGTTTAGAACATTAATTAAGTTAACCCTTTCCAGCCCAATGGTGCCATATTTGTTATTCAAAATAGATAAAGATTAACGTTCAATAATTCTCTATCTTCATTGAGTATATTTCTGTTATTTCTTTGCTTTTATTGATATTAACACGGCATAGAACAAACAAAAGCGAAAATAACATCCCTCAAATATACCTTTCTACTTTCTCTACACGTACTATGTACATAGTGTATAGAGAAGGTTTCGCACTCCACCCAAAAATTCGATACCGAGATTTCACCGGAAATATACGTTTTAGGGTCCCCTGTATCTAAAAAAAGCATTTTCAGAAAAAGTTCCGTGTTTATGTCCGTGTGTCTGTGAACACGATAACTCAAAAACGAAAAGTCGGTAAAATACCAAACTTGGTATTTAAGTCAAGTATCTTCCAGGGATGCAACACGAAAACTTTGAGAACAATGCCCTCACCCCAAACTATCCTTTACATGGAAAAAATTCGATTTTTTTTTTATTTTCTCAAAAATGGCTGTAACGATTTTGATTAAAATATCTTAGATTAAAGATATTCACCTGACAAATAAAATTTATATTATGAATTTTCTGAGAATAGTCTCTGAAGACTATTTTATTTTGAATGAATTTTACGGAATTTTACATAACTGCTAAACCGTAAGAGATAGACAAAAACTTACCACACAAAAATGTAGAACACAATAAAACACACAATATATGTTATAAACATTTTTTTGGAATTGATCGTTTTTAAGATTTTTTTTTCAACTTTGAAAAACTTATACCTTTCTCATGCAGGAATTTGTCTACTCATGACCATACAAACAAAGGAACTTAAGTCACATGGCAACCAGCTTTTGATTATCATTTTAATCTATGGTACTCCCTTATTCCGCTTCTACTTACAAAGAAGCAAGTAATAAGACTATTTCTGCTAATTTTTTCTTGATTAGCATGAAGTAAATAGAAGCATAAGCTTTTTAACAATAATTTGTTGCAGAGATGTAGAGAAAGTCATGTGAATGGAACACATCAGATTTTTTCTAACAAGCGCAGAACTATACTCCGCTTAGATATGCCAATCAGCATATCTAAGTTGCATTGTGACGGTTGCATCGTGACGATGATTCTAACCTCGGTTAACCTGTGACTTTGAAATCCTGATCAATGATGCTCAGTGTTTTAGAAGTTCAGACAAATGAGCTACTAATAAGAGTTCAGTAAAATCAACTTTTTAAGAGGAATATGCATCCTTTGACGTCATTTTTCAAAAACCAATTTCAATCGAAAAAATCGGACTGGAAAAGGTTAAATTCAAATGATAATCAAACACATTTATATATATATATATATATATATATATATATATAAATACCCATCATTTAGCACTTGGCATTCCTTTAAATATTTCACGTCGCATTTCTAATGGAAGCTGACTTAAAAATAAAATGTAGTATTTAGCCAATTTCCCTTTTACTTTCTGTAGCACAAATGTACAATATATATAGTGGATAGAAAATGTATTCAATCCAAAAATTCGATATCTTCACTTACATTTCACTGGAAATATATGTTTTGAAGCTCCCTGGATCCAAAAAAAAAAAAAAAAAACATTTTTGAAATGTGTCCGTGTGTGCCGGTGGGCAGCATAGCTCTTAAACGAAATACAACCCCCCAACTACGTTTACATGGAAAAGTTTTCGAAAATTTTTATTTTTTCAAAAATGGCTAACCATTTTGATTAAAATGCCATATGTTTAAGGTATTTTCATGACAAACAAAATGTATAGCTTGAATTTTCTGTGAATAACCTCCAAAGACCTCTTCACTCTTTAAACGTTAAACATTTTGTAAGACATAGACAAAAATAGACAACACTTCACTACACAAAATTTATATCATGCAAATCTGTTATATACTTTTAAACATTTTCGAGATATTCTGAGTTATTTGTTTCAGTTTTATGCTACTTAAATTTTTGTCAAACGGCAAGTCATCTTTTCTTGTCGTCATTCTTTTGTTTACTTATAGCAAGTAAAGAGAATCGAATTTGAAATGTTTGACATAGTGACCGGCGTTTAAAAGATTTTGCTTCTACTTAAAAGGAAGACTATTCCTGTAAATTTTTTCTGGATTAGCATAAAGTAAATAGAAGCATAAACTTTTTAACTATAATTTTTTGCAGAGATGTAGAGAAAGTCATGTGAATGGAACACATCAGATTTTTATGCAGTAGGTTTGCCAATCTCTTATGACTTACCAATTACACAAAATAATACAAAATTCCTTTCGAATGAAGAGCACTTCTAACTATTTGCTTAAAACTACAGCTTTACATGTTAGTAATCTTTAACATATTCTGATTCTTTACTCTTAGAATAATTGTTTGAGAAATTACAAAATTACAAAATAAGGAAAATATGCAGGATAATTTGGGAGGGATATATTTTTAGGAAATCCTCAGATGATGTTTAACATAAGTACAAAGTTTGGTAAATATATGGCTTTTCGATTTTGAGTTATGCTGCTCACAGATAGAGAGAAGAAGAAGAGAGAGGGGGGGGCAGAGTGACGGACAAGCAGATACGGACACACACACACACACATATACACACTCAAAAACTATACAGACACACCATAGGACCTCTCTATCTCAAAAGATGAATTTCCGATGCGACATTTCGGATGAAATGTAGCTTTATCTTCTAAATGTAGGAACTGGATGAAGTAAAAATTTCATGGAATAAGAATACTTCCATACTGACACAGTAATAAAATTACATTTAGTTATATTTATAAAGCGATGATAGAAATAAAGATATTAGTGAATCTGAAAACAAAAAATAAAAATCTGATGTGTACCATTCACATGACTTTCTCTACATCCCTGCAACAAATTGTTCTTGAAAAGCTTATACTTCTATTTACATTATGCTAATCAGAAAAAATAGCAGAAATAGTCTTATAAGGGACTACCATAGGTTAAAGTGATAGTCAAAAGCGGGTTGCTATGTCAATGAAGTTCCTTTGTTTATATGGATAGGAGTTGACAGTTCCTGTATGAGAAAAGTATACGTTTTTCATAGCAGAAACCAAAAATACGGAAAGTCTCAAAAATGACGAACTCCACGAAAAAATGTTTATAACATAAATTGTGTTTTAATGAGCTCTACAGTTTTTGTCCATCTCTTATGGTTTAGCGGTTATCCAAAATTCAGTAAAATTCATCCAGAGTAAACCACTCTTCAGAGGCTATTCCCAGAAAATTCAAGATATACATTTCATTTTTCAGGTAAATATCTTTAATACGAAATTTTAATCAAAATCGTTTGAGCCATTTTCGAGAAAATCAAAATTTTCGAAAAAAGCTCCATGTAAAGGGTAGTTTGGTGTGGGGGGATTTTTCTCAAAATGTTCGTGTCGCATCCCTGGAAGATACTAAACTTAAATACCAAGTTTGGTATTTTACAGACTTTTCGTTTTTGAGTTATCGTGCTCACAGACACACGGACACACACACACACACGGACCTTTCTCTGAAAATACTTTTTTTTTTTGGATACAGGGGACTCTAAAACATATATTTCCGGTGAAATCTCGGTATCGAATTTTTGGTGGAGTGCAATACCTTCTCTATGCGCTATGTACATAGTGCGTATAGAGAAAGTAAAAAGCTGACAGCGAGAAAGACGTAACATAATATTATCACCTTCGAAATCACAATAAATTCCTTTCTTCCTAATGAAAATGAGAGAAAAGCTAATGAGTTTTTATTCTTATCCCTTTCTCTTTCCATATTGTCTGAAATTTCACTTTAATTATATGGATATTTTTTATTATAGTTGACAGATAGGTTTAAATGCTTAACAGGGTATCCGTATCAGAAACGCCGAAAAGCATTACGAAAATTTTCAACGGATGTATGTAAATGTAAATTACGTAGCTTGTTTTTCGTTGCCCTTTGCTAACACGTACTTGTAGTTAACGCCCTTTTTGAGTTACATTCTAGTTTACAGCAATCTACTTGGATACGGGGATAACTCGGTGACGGCAGAAAACGCCTACCAGACAAAAAGTGGTTTGTCTAGAAAGCCGCTCTCCAACTTCATGTTACACCAAGATGAAGCGCTTCAACTGTTAAAAACCAAACAAACCCTCTTCCAAAATCACTAGCTGTACATTTAACGACTAGCTTTGTTAACTTCCATATCTTAAGGTGATGTATTATTTACGAGAGCCGCTTTTTTCAACCTCCGATAGGCTACAAATAAAAGACAAATTCATAGAAAACAATTATTTTATTACTAAATGGTTTGTACACTTATGGTTACTTTTCAACATAATCATCGAAAAGATTGAGACATTTATCGTATTTGTGCACAAGCTTTGCAATACCCACTTCAAAAAATGTTGCCGCCAATGATTTTAAATGAGCATTGAGCAAAAGCTTTTTAACAATGCTTTGTTGTAGAGATGTAGAGAAAGTCATGTGAATGGGACACATCAGATTTTTCGGAATGTTGCAAAGGATTCACTTCGAGGTAATTCTGTTATAGAGCTTTTATTGCTGAGGTTGTTGGCCCATTTATTTTCACTCTTTAGTCTTCTGATGCGTTAAGTTCTTTCAATTCTGAAGGAGGAATGAATAGATAAGATTTATTTTTTGTATTTAATATTTTTGTTCCCTTTTTTGCCAAACTATCATATTTTTCATTTTCTTTTAATCCAATGTGAGATGGGATCCATTTCAGTTTAATTTCCTGTGCCCCCTTTTCCGGTTTTTAAGTAATATCTTTAGTTTCTATTATTCGTGATGATGTAAGGTATTGTTTGGATTGCTGTGCTTGAGGTGATACTTCTGAGAAAACATTTTATTTGTCCATAATAAAATTACATGAACTCTAAAATTTAAGAGAATATATCGTTTTTGCCGCATTGCGCACTTTTAACTATCAATTAACTGAAGCTAGAGATCAACATGCCAATGCTGATTAATGGGCACTCCCAATTTTAAACTTGATTTTTTTTAAAACCCTTTTATTTTCTTTAGCATGTATGAAGAGAAGGTGTTTTAATCCACCCATAAATTCAATACCGAGATTTCACAGGAAATACATTTTTGAGACACCCTGAATCCCCTCCCCCAAAAATATTTCTACATTTTAAGAAAAAGGCCAGTGTGTGCGTGTGTGTTATGTGTGTGTCTGTGGATAGTATAGCTCAAAAAGGCAAAGTCTGCTAGATACCAAATTAAGTATTTAAGTTTAGTATCTCTCAAGGCTTTTTTTAATTTTATTATTGGCAAATCAGCATTTATGCTATATAGGCCATAGATAACAAAAAGATTAAATACATTAGCATTTGAGGTTGACCATGTTGGTTCCTTTAACATAAACAGAATTAGTTATTAGTACAAGAATAATAATAATATAGCTTTACAAATAAACGTTACAATTGAATGAAAGTATAAGTAATAACAATAATAAATTTAAAAAAAATGAAAGTACATGATTATGAAATTTATGAATAATTATTAGCAGGAGTGTGTCACTGACCTCACAAGGATGCGACACAAAGATTTTCGAGAAAATACCCCCCCCCTCAATCCAACCACGTTTACATAGAAAATTGTCAAAAATGTTGATATTCTCAAAAATGGCTCTAACGATTTTGATTAACATATTGTATATCAAATATATTTATATGACAAACTAAAATGCTTATCTTGAACTTTATAGAAATAGTCTCTAAAGACTTCCTTATGCTGAATTTAATTTTCTGTATTTTGTATAACTGGTAAACCACAAGAGAGACAAAAATGTTCTAACACAAACATGTAAATCTCTTAAAACACATAATTTATGTCATACGATTCTCGTTAGAGCTGACCTTTTCTTAGATATTCCCATTATTCATTTCAGCTTTACGATACCTATACCTTTCTCATAAGGGAATTTTTCCATTCCTGGCCATACAAACAAAAGCATTTAAATCACATAGCAACCAGCTTTCAAAAGATTTAATATCACTTTAGCCTATAGTACTCTCTAATTTCCTTTCTACTTACAAGGAAGCAAGTAATAAGGCAATTTCTGCTGATTTTATCTCGATTAGCATGAAGTAAATAGATGAATAAGATTTATAACAATAATTTGTTACACAGATGTAGAGAAAGTTATGCGAATGGAACACATCAGATTTTTTCACATTCTTATGTTATATTTTTAAAAACTGAACGCTGTTGCACAGGTCATTTTTAACAATTTTAGGCACATTTTCAAAATTTATTGCAATTATATAGGTTATTTTTCAGTAATTTTAGGCACATTTTCAAAATTTATTGTAATTATATAGATTATTTTTAGATAGTTTGACGTCATCAACTTCCAAGCCCTACTTATTACTATTTCTACTCTTAGAAAGAATTGCAAAGATTAAGGAATTCCAATTTTGAGATTTGTGATATGCTTGTGATTTGTTTTCAATGTTCTGTTCTTCTTTAGCCTTTTAATAATCAGGGGTAAAATGTTGCTCAAATAAGGCAGGGGCCCTCTGAAATAGAGTCAGTTGACATTTTTTAGTGAATAAGGTAAAAACAAATGCAGAAACCTCATCCAAGCAACTCACTCAATCAAAACTTTTAACCAATTTTCTCAAACTTTCAGGTGCATGGGCCAAATTGATCATGCAACATATTTACATATGAAAATGTACATAATAATTCATATCTTCTTAATTATTTATGTAATTTGAATACATTTTGGTATTATAATTAACATAATGACAATTCTATCACAGTAAAACTTACAGACGAAGTTCAGACATGTATAGTTACAAAAAACTGCATTATTTGGCACAGTTTTAAAATAAGAAGGTTAGGATATGCGCATACTTGAAGCAACAATTTAAAATTATGTCGTTAAATAACCCTGTTTCTAACCTTAAACTGTTTAAAAACGTGTAATGACTGTAATGCATGCGTCAGCTCTCTGTCTTCTGTCTCTTTCTTGAATGGGTTGTTCACATAAATTTACCCCTTATTATAATTTTAAAGAAAATTGGTTTCATAGTTATTAAATGTGCATTTCCCATGGTTTCAACGACCATCATAAACAGAGGATCTAAGCGAGAGGCATGTAAGGATTTAATAAATAATAACACCACATATTATAGAATTTTTTTATTTATAATTTTTTCCACAAATGAGTAACATTAAAGGACAGCTTGAAAGTAAGAAGTTAGTGATACATGAGGAAATTCCAGTGCAATTTTATCTTTCATATTGTTTTCTCTAAAGAAAGGTATATTCTTACTATTATAACTAAAATGTAGATAATTAATTTACTGTATTTAGTTTATGTTTACTGTATTTCAATTCATAAGTATTGATTATAATTAAGGTGTTGTTTTATGTTTTAAAGGAATAGCATTTTCTGTCTCGTCAATGTACAGGTTATCGTAGAGAAATAGTCTAATTCTGATCCAGCTTACAATACAAATTTAGTGATTTTTTTCGTATAACTATTATTATTATTATTATTTATTATTCGTATTGCTAGCAATAATTTCTCTTTTGTAGATGAATAAATCATCCAAACATTGGCCTTACAACTGTGCTATTACTGTCCTCGCTGCTATCGTCAGTAAAATCTTGGCCTTGTTCCGTAGTTGCAATCAACGTGACTCACTGCACAAACAGAACGAAACAAATAGCGCTTGTCCCACACCTGTTATGATTCTACCACGTAGAATACAGACAGTAATATAGGAAGCTGTTTCAAACTCCGACTTTATATGACATATATAAGACACATATTAACAAAAATATCTTTTTATAACAACAAAAGTGTTCCGAATCTAGTTTATAGTTGTTACTTCTATTCCACATCCTGGTGTCCCATACTAATCAATGTATATATAAAATTTGGACCATAAAGCACACAAAAATATTGAGGAAAAAAAGCTTAAAAAAGGTATTAAAGGAAGTTTGGAATGACAAATAGAGAGTATTAAAATTTAATGAGAATAACAAGTATATTTTTGTGTACTCAATGGACCAGATTTACTGTACATATGAACAAATTTCGAAAATTACAAATTAAGTTTAAAATAATCCGTGTCGTGCATTCGAAATATTTTTAAAAATCTGAAGCTGCCAATGTTTTGTTGGCTGCGACCATTTCCCCCCTGACATTAAAGTCTTAAATGTTTCAGTGATTCTGTAATATCAGTATTAGTTTTATAGAAACATTAATATTTGGAACAAAAATGGCATAAGCTTGCGTTAAAATAGTTTGGTTTCATGTATCGCAATTTTTATTTCAGCAATAAGACCAGAGGTATAAGGTCACATCCTGCAATAACTAAGCTAAAAAAAAAAACAAAAAAAAAAAACAAGAAACGGTTTTCTGATCTATCTAGCCTCCTTATATGTCCATGGAATTAAAGTAGATTCATTATGGTTGCAAAGCAAGTATTTGCAGCAGAGACGTAATCAAAATATTCTAGTCTTTAATATTCATCTGAGAGAGATCCATTTTACCTTTCTGGCGTCTAAAAACGCCAAAGGTAAATTATTGCTCTACACTACTCCGCCCACAACTGAAACAGTAGACAAGCACATGGTCACACTGAAAGTGCAATCCAGGAAAACTGTTTAAAGACTTAAGTAGAAGCGAGAGATACTGCAATACATTTAGCACGTAACTCTGTTAATACTCTATAGAAAACTGCTGAGCAAGGTTTATAGCAGAAACTAGATATTCCTAAATGTTTTTTATATGCATAATTTATTTATTACATATATGTTGCATTATCATAGACTAAATGAAAGAGTTGTAAGTATATTTCAATAAAATATTATTTTAAAACTAATCTGGGGTGTGTATCTTAAGCCGAAGAGGTTATTTTACCTATCTTTAACTTCTGTAGCTTCGCCTGTGGTGCATTCTGTGACGGTTCACGAGGTTCTCGTTATGAAATATTAGACAACCCTTGCTCTAGGTGATTACCTTGCTCTTTTCACTGCATTGTGACAAGTAAGTAGTTTATCCATATGCATACACTTTTAGTTTCTCTACTATGTACAAAATGGAGAAGGTATTGGGTAGGCAGGGTCGTTTCCTTAGCGTGGTAGTAGCATTGCTGATTACCAAGAAGCCAGTCCCCTTGGCCGCGCTCGCCAAAGCGTCTCGCTTTGGTGCTTCGTAGCACAGGGGATCGTGGGTTCGAGTCCCGCCTTGGGCATGGGTGTTATATGTTTGTTGTATGAATGTGTAAAAAGAAGAAACACAGCAATTCAGTAACCATACAGTAAACGAAGTAAAAACAAGTAGATGAATAAAAATAGGGTATACAGCGCCGGAGTCCCAACCAGACTCCGGGATAAAAGAAAAAAAAAAAAATAAAAGCGGGAGACCTGGACCGGGTTGCACTCAGCTTCGTGAGGTCCCTGGGGAGTCAATTGAGGAGCTACTTAATGGAGAAGTAGCGACTTCAGGTCATGAGGACCGCATTAACCGGATTCGAGGCGCTGACCACGTCTCACCCTCCAATAATGTCTGTCATGGACCGTGATGGAGGGCGCATAAGCCGGGTTCCTTGTGAGCTGTCGTGCCATGGAGTTATTATTGGATAGGCACAGTTAGACTGAAAAACTCAACGTCATAGCCGGGATTTGAACCATGGATCTTCCACCTCCAGCCGGATGCTCTGACCACTGAGACACCATGGCAACATGTGGAAACTATTTTAAGATCACCTTGTGGTTTACCGGGAAACATGAATAACAAAACACAAGATCATGCAAAACATAGTGCTAAAGGCATGTATATGAAATACAAAAAGAATATCTCGGATACAGAAAATAAAAGACTTCATCTTGACTCTTAGAACTATTCCTCGTTTCTCTAATATTGCACTTCTCACGATCACGTTGCAATATTACTGTCGGTCGATTGGCATACAGGATTGCAAGTAAAGGCAAACTCTAATTTCTTTGAAAATTTTGATTGTTCAATATATGACATAAGGAGGTATAATTTAAAACAATATCTTAACCTTTAGTAAATATTTTTCACACAAACGATAATGCAATATTCAATAGATAGTGCTTTTCATATGTTTAGTCAATTTATGAGTCATATTTCAAGACACTGATAAAATAACTTCTGCCAAATACCTTTCACATCACCTATAACCCCAGATAGTTATTGTAATAAGGTTAATCAGTTTATTAATCATATGCTCAAGACATTATGATATAATTGTTTTCACATTTGCTTATTTAATTTATACCTGAAATAAAAATATTGACATAATTTTATAAAACAAAGCCTGGCGTGCTTTTGTAAATTAGGCAAAAAGCTGTGAGAAATAAATAATTAAAATAAATACAGCGTAAATAAAACTAGGTGTAAATGATAAACTTCTTGCATAAAGGAAACATAATAAAGTTACACATCTGTTGTAAATAAAACTCTAGTAATATTGAAAAAGCTTTCTATTAAACATCTACCGTTATTTTTAAGTTTAAACAGAACAAAGCAACTTCAGCCACTACATTTTCAGTCATTAGTTGTGGTATTATAACCTAATAACACGGTCCCGTTTATTAGTACTGCTAACCAAATATGTTTTCTCTCTCGCAACCAAATGTTGTTTTAGCCTTGCTACAGGAAAAAAAATAACGTGTAGCAACTGTTAAGCGGGTTTAACAAGTTGTTAAGGGTCAATCAGATGTTAAAGAAGAAGTGTGAATATGAAGAACCTCCTTTGCCTAGTAATATACAGTAAGCATTTCGTTCCGAATTAGAATACACTTAATATAAGGGAAATAGAAACAATAGAATATTAATTTTTACTTTCTCTACAAGTACTATGTACATAGTATATAGAGAAGGTATTGCACTCCACCCAAAAATCCGATACCGAGATTTCACCGGATATATGTTTTGGGGCCCCCTGTATCCAAAAAATAAGCATTTTTAGAAAAAGGTCCGTGTGTGTTCCTGTGTGTACACCGCATATTAAAAATATCTATATGGTAAAGAAAATGTATATCTTGAATTTTCTGGGAATATCCTCTAAACACCTCTATTCTGGACGAATTTCGCTGAATTTTGCGTAACTGGTAAACCGTAAGAGATAGACAAAAACTTACCACACAAAAAATGTAGATCACGTTAAAATACACAATTTATGTCATACAGCTTTTCTTTTTGGTGGCATTTACCATTTCTGAGGTATTCCTTGTTAATAGTTTCAGATTTAAGGTACTTAATATTTTCTCGTAAATACCCGTCACTGCATAGAAACGAGTATCAACTACATGGCAATCAGCTTTTAAAATATTTTACTATCGTTATAGTCTAGTATATTTCGATATTTGCATTCTACTTACAAGGAAGCAAGTAATTATGATAATTGCTGCTAATGTTTATTTCGATTGTCATAAAATAGATAGAAGAATATGCTTCTTAAAAATAATTTGTTACGGCGATGTAAAGAAAGTCATGTGAGTGTAACAGCATATTTTTACTTAGAAAGAACTTTATTTCAAGAGCTGGTCAACTAACATCTGCAATATTGCATTAGAAAGTCTTTGAAGTAAGACAGAACTAGATTCTTTCTTAATGCAGTAACAATGTTCTAAAGAACTAATGAACTCGACCGATTGGCTGCTCCCTGTACACTCACCAACAGCACAACACATTCATTTTTACTTTCTCTACACGTACTTCTACACAGTGTATAGAGAAGGTATTGCACTCCACCTAAAATTCGATACCGAGATTTCACCATAAATACATGTTTTAGAGTCCCTGTATCCAAAACAAGCACTGGAAAAAGGTCCGCGTGTGTGTGTGTCCGTCTGTCTGTGAACACGATAACTCAAAAACGAAAAGTGGGTAAAATACCAAACTTGATATTTACGTTTAATATCTTTCAGGGATACGACACGAAGATTTTGAGAAAAATCCCCCCCACTTCAAACTACCCTTTACTTGGAAAGAAATTCGAAAATTTTGATTTTCTAAAAAATGGCGCAAACGATTTTGATTAAAGTTCTCTGTATTAAAGGTATTTATATGGTAAATAAAATGTATATCTAGAATTTTCTGGGATAAGCCTCTAAATATCTGTTTATTCTGAATGCATTTTGCATAACTGGTAAACCGTAAGAGAGAGGAAACACAAAAAAAAAAAAAAAAAAATGTCATGGAATTGACCACTTCTGTGATATTCCTTGCTATTTGTTTCAGATTAGAAATAAATAAAATTTTCTCACACGGAACGTTGTAAACTTCTGGCCCTGCATGGAAACGAATTTCGTCCATATGGCAACCAGTGACTATCGTTTTAACCAAGTGTATTCCTTTATTTTCCTTCTACTTACAAGAAAAAAAAATAATTAATGCAATTTTTGCTAACGTTTTTCTCGATTATCATAAAGTAGATAGAAGAAAAAGCTTTTTAACATAATTTGTTACAGATATGTAGAGAAAGTCATGTGAATGGGACACATCAGATTTTTTTACTTAGAATGAACATTTACGTCAAGAGCTGGTCAATTATTATGCGCTGCAATTAATGCATTAGGAAGTCTTTGAAGTGGGACAGAGCTAGATTCTCTCTTAATGCCGTAACAATGCTCTAAGGAACTAATGAACACGGCAGATTGGTTGTTCCCTGTTGTTCACTCACAAACAACGCAAAGTGCAGTAGTCTATATTTAATTCAGATTTGGGATTTTGGCAAATCCGTCCAAGGAATGAATATAAGGGTGTCCAGTAATTTTGGGACGCGCACGCTGTTCTTACTTTGCACATCATCGACGATCGGCATTTTTTTCTGCTGAATGTTAGTCAGAAGCTAACATATTGACTTCACAACTTTGAATTCATTCCAAACATAACCCTCCGTTTATTATCAGAGCTAGGAAGTTAGTACCGATTTCCTTATACAGAGTAAGAACGGCCAGGGTTGGCAATACTTGCGCGAGGAAAGGTCGACGTAGAGTGCAACCCATTACTGCAGAACAGCTATCATGCATAACACAGAACCAGTCAGTAGGGAGGATGGCATTCAAAAATCATCTTTGTTCTGCCCAATTGTGTGCAAAAATAATTTGTTTTACAACCATAGTAAGTTTTCTAGCAGTGCACTTATGCAGAAACCGATGACAGTTCTAGTAAACAAACTGTCAAGCGTCTAGTAACAGAACAGCTTCACAGAAACATATTTGTTGCAAATTTGTTCAGAAAGTTACCCACACTGTTATAGTCCAGAGGTATGGAGCTGAGCTGAACTGAGTGTGTGCGCATGTAGATCTGTCAAGACGGATCTACTAATCCACGAGCATTCCACCTGAAATATAGACGAAAATGAAAAGTATAACTGAAAAGAATACAGGGTTAAGTGTGAACTATTGCATACAAGCTGCGATCTCAGATTCCAACATAATATGCTGGTGATACTGATACATTATGCGAAGTGGAATGAACTTTTTCGCATTACAAATCTTGTTTGTCGGAACGTAGAATGAGGTTTTCATTTGACAAGATTTCAGAACTACATATGGTTTTCAGTATTACGGCTACAGATGAGTAAAGATTTAGAAGTCCTACTTTCGTTTTTACATGGTAAGAGTCAGAATATATTTAAGAGATTAATTGTATTATTCGGATATTATTTTATATTCGATATGTAGATATTACAGTGTTATAATTGCTTGGGTGTTTTCATAATGTACATATGTAAAGAAGGAATCAGTCAGAGTCAGCCTTATATATGTAACAAATTGTATGTTTTACATAATGATCTAAAAGGTGTACTTTTACGAATGTATCGTAAGTCATTTTGTTCTCTGAAAACAGTACTCTTTACTTGTTACAATGACTTGTTTTGATCTTACGAGATGGTCGGTCGCAACCTGTATACGGAATAGCGAACGTTATGAACTTCCTAGCTCTAAAGCGATAACTTTCGACCTTCTTCTGAGGAAAATCTCTTTTCATCCGTGCACTGTCCTTGGTAAATCGTCTATGGTGGAAGACAGAGGCAGTGACTTCATCCTTAGAGTCTGTTGGCTTTGGAGTTGGCGCCTAGAGATTTGACGGCCTCCCACAGGAAAAGGATTTTGATGGCTATCTGTGACCCGCGCTTTATATGTTTTATTAATAAATATACTCCTGTGTAGCCAGAGTTAAAGAATAAAGTAATGCTGATACAAGGGTTTCCAATAACCTTAAAATGGGTTTAATCTGATGTGCTCCATTCATATGGCTTTCTCTAACGCTCTGTAACAAAGCTTATTCTTCTATCTACTTCATGCTAATCGACATAAACATTAGCAGAAATGGTTTTATTACCTTTTTACTAATAGCAAGAAGGAAAATAAGGGATTACACTAGGCTAAACCGACAGTTAAATGCTTTAAAAAGTGATTTCTATGGTATAGAAATCCGATTCTTTGCGTAGTCGGGTGTTGCCAAGTTCTGGTATGACAAAAGTATTTTAAAACTGAAATCAATAACAAGGAATATCTTAAAAACGGCCAACTCCAGAAAAAATGCATATAACAAAAATTGGGTGTTTTAACGTGCTCTACACTTTTTGTCCATGTTTTAGGGTTTAACAGTTATGCAAAATTCCGCAAAAATGATTCAAAATAAAGATATCCTCAGAGGCTATTCCCAGAAAATTCAAGATATACATTTTATTCTTTTTTGTCATGTTAATATCTTTAATATACGATATTTTAATCAAAATTGTTTGAGAAAATCAAAAATTTTGACAATTTTTCCATGGAAAGGGTAGTTGGGGGTGAGGCATTTTCTTGCAAACCTTCACGTCGCAAGTTACGAAACTTAAATACCAAATTTGGTATTTAATTGACTTTTCGTTTTCGACTATGCTGTCCACGGACGCACACACGCACGGACCTTTTTCTAGAATTTTTTATTTTGGATTCAGGAGGTCCCAAAACATGTATTTTCGGTGAAATTTCGGTTTCGAATTTTTGGGTGCAATACAATACTTTCTCTATACACTATGTACTTAGTACGTGTAGAGAAAGTAAACATCTTGTTTGTTCCATTCACATGACTTTCTCTAAATCGCTGTAAAAATTATTGTTTAAAAGCATATTATTCTATCTAGTTTATGAAAATCGAGATAAACATTAGCAGAACTTGCCTTAATTATTTACTTTCTTGTAAGTAGAAGGAACATAAGGGAATAGACTAGGATAAAACTAAAGTCAAATCTTTTAAAAACCGGTTGCCGTGTGAATAAAATCTGTTTATATGCAGGGCGAAGAGTTTACAATTTTCAGTATCTGAAGCAAATAACAAGGAATATCTCAAGAATGGTCAATTCAACGAAAAAACATATATGATATAAATGGTGTGTTTTAACGTGATCTATATTTTTGTGTAGTAAGTTTTTGTGTACCTCTTATTTACGCAAAATTCAACAAAATTCATTCAGAATAAAGATGCCCTCAGAAGCTATTCCCAGAAAATTCAAGATATATTTTTTATTTGTCATGTAAATATCTTTAATATATGATATATTTTAATCAAAATCATTAGTCATTTTTGAGAAAATCAAAATGAGTGAAACTTTTTCCATATAAAGTGTAGATTTGGTGGGGGTTTTCTTGGAAGTTACTAAACTTAAATACCAAATTTGGTATTTAATGGAGTTTTCATTTTCGAGGTATGCTGTCCACACTCACACACGGACCTTTTTCTAGAAATGTTTTTTTTATTCAGGAAGTCCCAAAACATGTATTTCCAGTGAATTTTCGGTATCGCCATTTTGGGTGCTATGTGCACTATGAACTTAGTACGTGTAGAGAAAGTAAAAATTCGAATCTAGTAAAGATGCACAAATTATATAGTTTTTATAACAATTAAATTTGCACTTTTCCTCGCACTCTCCTTTATCAGCCAACTGCCTACTGCTTCCACAATATCGCATTACCATATTTCGAGGGTAGTCTTGTTTTTCTTCCATAGGACGAATGACAAAAATGAGAACTGGTTTGCGGTATAATCGAGGAAATCAATTTGAGATAGAAAGGAAAATGTTGGCCAATCTGTCATTTCCAGCAGGACTCTTCCTTCGTTGAACACTTTCTAAAACACTTCCTTGTTTGAAAATAAATGATCCTAAACCACCAACTCAAGAATTTGTTTCAGTAAAGGACGTGCCATAATCATGCCATCGGTTTGGAAGTGGTCTTTCGAATTTTAACTAAGTGATGACAAATGTTTTCGACTAATTCACGCTGTAATGTTGTTCAGCGGCAGGAGCGAAGAAAAACAATAAATTCCATCTTCGTGACATCACGATTCACCTTCAATATCCAATAAAAGGTGGCAGAAATGAGCCAGGTACACCAATCTCGTAGTGCTAGTGATTTTCTGGGAACTTGTAGCAGCGTAACTCCAATGGCCGATATATTTGTCCTGTTCTTCCCATCACTTCCATTCGGTGTGCCATCTAGCGCCATCTAGGCGACTAAGGAATACCTCGAAAATAGGCAGGCTATTCGGTTCTCGAAATTCAAACTAAAGACCTCGCGAGGCGCAAGGCCGCTGTATGAAGGTATTTTGTAATTGTAATACAGAATCGCAGAAGCATCTGAAGAACTTATCTTTCGTTTTGAAGGCAAGGCGATTCTCTATTTCTTTACAAGGCAAATTATTCAGTTACTTCAAGCGTAGACGATCTCTGGTTCATTTACGAGTTCAAGAATTAATTTCACTTCGCTCAAAAAAGTTGCAGACATAGGTTGTTAGTAGCCTTAAAAAAATCCATTAGTAAAATATATGGCATATCATTATAGCCCGACGAGGGTTGTGTTTCATCCGGGAATATACACATTCACTCAGGAATTTCGCGAAATAATTTCTGCTCCTTTGCGCCAAAGGGGTTCTTATTTCTTAGGACTATCTATATCCAAATTCGCAAGTTGTTACCACGGCAGAAAGAGGCAGTTTTTCTGGGAATTATTTCCTGTGCTCTTGAAGCTTGGAAATAGAAATAGAAGCGCAATTGTGCTCAATCAAACAAAAACGATGGAAAGGAATCTGATGAGAGCATTCACACGAGCTTCTCTATCCATACACACCCAAATATAAACATAATGTATTACAGCATTTATAACTGGTGATTATTCTATCTACGTTACGGTGCCCAGAAATATGTTTTCCTATGATGAGCTAGCAATAAACGCTTTAATCACATAAAAGCTACAGCAACAAATGATTCGTCAAAACTATGGGACAAGCTTCTGCGATGAAAGGGGAAGAAATTATTGGCGAGTTTAAATTCGCATAACACTTCTTACCTAACAGAGTAAAATATTTTAAGGTCTGGTCGCTATGGAAGCAGTTCTCTTTGTATAAAAATGATAAAAGGGGGAGAAATAAAGAATTCAAGAAAAACTTCACATTTGAAAAAAGTATAAGTATGGGAAAATTAAACCAATAACAAAGAATATATCGGAAATGGATAATTTAAAAGCAAATAATTTAAAAACCAGAAATTAATTGTTTTAAGGAGCTCTAATTTTTTGCTGCAGTAAGATTTTTGTCTATCTCTTACGGTTTACCAGTTATTCAAAAGTTATTCATAAAGAACAGAACTTGAGATATTATTCCCATATTATTCGGCGTAGGTATTTCAGCTCTAATAAACAATCATAAGTCTATAGTATTTTAATTAAAGTTGTTATAGCCATTTTTCATAAAATAAAAAATGTTGTATATTTGTTCGTGTAAATGACAGGACGAGGAATTTCTCAAATACTTTGTGTCACATTCTTGGAAGACGTTAAACTTAATTAGGTATGCAACTCAATTTTCATTTTTGAGTTGTGCTCTTCACAGAAATACACAAGGACCTTGTTTTAAAAATCTGTTGTGTTCCATTCACATGACTTTCTTTACGTCGGTGTAACAAATTACTGTTAAAAAGGACATTCTTCTATATACTTTATGATAATCGATATAAACATTATCAGAAATTGTCTTAATTTCTTGCCTGCTTGTAAGTAGAAGGGAAATAAGGGAATACACTAGGCTAAAACGACAGTCACATCCTTTAAAAGCTGGTTGCCATGTGGTTGAAATCCATTTCTATACCGCTCCAGGGGTTTATAACTTTCCGTGTAAGAAAAGTTTAAGAATTTTGAATCAGAAACAAATAACGAGCAACATCTCAGAAATGGTAATTCCACGAAAAAAAAACGTATATGGCATAATTTGTGTGTTTTAACTGATCTACATTTCTTGTGTAGTAAGTTTTTGTCTATCTCTTACGGTTTACTAGTACGCAAAGTTCAGACAAATTCATTTAGAATAACTATACATTTTATTTTCGATATTAATGTCTTTAATGTTCCATATTTTAATCAAAATCGTTATAGTCACTATTAAGAGAATCAAAATTTTCGAAAATGTTTCTGCAAAGAGTAGTTAGGGGTGAAGGGATTTTTCTCACAAGCTTCGTGTCGCATCTCTGGAACATACTAAACGCAAATATCAAGTTTGGCATTTTACCGACTTTTTGTTTCACAAACACACGGACCTTTTTCTAAAAATGCTCATTTTTTGGATACAGGGGACCCTAACACGTATATTTCCGGTGAAATCTCGGTATCGAATTTTTGAGTGGAATACAATACCTTCTCTATACACTATGTACATAGTATGTGTAGAGAAAGTAAAAGTGAGATTTTAATCCAGGGAGCTTGAAATATACATGTTAAGAGAAATCTTGGTATCGAATTGGGTGGAATGTATCTTTTCTACCTATGTGGTAGAAAAGTAAAAAGAAAGCATAGGATATGCCGTTGATAGACGTATAAAGTTAGCTTTACCAAGAGAGTTTGAAACACATAACAACACGTCATAGCAACCTGTCCTTAAGGTGAACTAGACGCAGCTCTCCTTATTATAATATAAGATCTGCACCAACGAATGACGAAAGAGGAATGTGTTATACTGCCTTTTATTTATTTATTTAGGTTTTTAACGCCCGCTTTTACTACTGTGGTAACACAGGCGATGGCATGATGACACGTAACGAAGATGAAGCACCAGTGGAATGCGATGGCGGGGGAAAGCGGAAAACCCAGAGAAAACCCGCCTGTACATCCCTTTATCCACCACAAGTCCCAAACGTCCGCATGTGAGATATTTTAAATCAAAATTTTCGAACATTTCTCCATCTAAACGGTAGTTTGGGATAGGGAGGTTTTCTTCAAAATCTTCGTGTCGCATCCATGTGAAATAACAATAACTGCATAGCACGACAGCTCACGGGGAACCTTGGCCTACTGCCCGGCCGCTGCGTCCCCCATCTCGGTCCACTACAGACGTCATGGATGGGTTGCAGTATTGGAGGGTGAGACGTGGTCAGCGCCTCGAGTCCCCCCGGCCGGTTAATGCGATCCTCATGACCTGGAGCCGGTACTTCTCCTTCAAGTAGCTCCTCATTTGACCCCCCAGGGACCTTACGAGGCTGAGTGCACCCCGGGCCAGGTCTTCTAAGGAGACGACCATCCATATGAAATACTAAACTTAAATAGTAAATTGTTTTTTTTTAATCAGGTATCTCAGAACGTATATTTTCGATGAACTCTTGGTAGCGAATTTTTGGGTATGCTCTATATACAGTATCGTATAGAGAAAGTAAACATCAATACAGTTAATACTATCAATATAACTAACAATATTGATATCGAGGATAAATTGTAACTCCTCTAATAAATTGCAAACAAAATTGAAATGCTTTGATTGTCTTAAGAATTCAGAAAGTACTGATGATGGATTCTGATTTCTGTATAAATGACTGACTGTGACTCTAGAATTCCTCATGCCCAATACGTCGACACAGTGTCTCCTGAAAGAGCCTCCCATGAGAACGAAATTCCAATTTGCAGTTTCCCATTGTGCCATTAAACACCATTAATTTATCTAACTAAAGTAATTTATTTCTGCATTCTACTAGAACTGGCTTTGCGAAGGTAAAACGACAAAGTATATTCATACCATAAAATCGATTATCTGACAGTTCGATCTCTCAGAGAAGTATAACTATTCTGTTCGTGACTATCCTCAATTCATGTCAGACTTTACAGATGCCTAAAAAACCAAGGACAGCGCACTGTTTTATCTGCAGTGTTGTTAAAAAGGAAAATATAAAACTGGAAGGCAATTTAATTATAACATCATTACTTATAATGCTTGCAAACCTATGTAAAAAGCAGTACTCCTAAGGAAGTGGAGCAATTGCTTTGAATTAAATTACAAGATGCAATGTTGCTATATATAATTCAATATATAATATTGATGAGTAATAATTCAGAATCGGATGTATTATCACTTTCTTTACGCTCTCTTCTACAAGCATCCTTAAAAAAATTCTTTTATCTAAGTCTTCTTAGTTCTTATTGTTTAATTTGCAGTGCCTCCTTCTAAATATTTGGTCATATCGGGCTTAGATTTGAAAGGCAATTGATGGTGTTGCAATAAAGTTTATACTAAAATCATAGGCATAATATTAAGGACAATAATACAAAGAAAATATTGGAAACCCATCATGAATTTAGGAAAGTGGCAATATATACATCCATAATTACTACTCAGAAGCAAACAAAACGTACTTACGTACTATTTGTTTGTTGACTACCAGAAGATATTTGATAAAAGAAGGAGAGCGCTGCAATAGTAAATAAAAAGGAGTATCTAGAATCTAATAAGAGCTGTTTGGGAGTTTATTCAAGAAAAGAAATATTAAGTTAAGAACCATAAAGGATGGAAAAGAGGCTCAAAATATAATAGGCAAGACAAGGATTCCCTTCGTAACCTATTCTATTTAATGTGTATATTGAAGAAGCCATAAATGAAGGAATGACAGTGTTAAACATACATTATTAAGTCAATATTGCAAATTTTACTACACTGTTATTTGCGGATGACCAGACCATAACAAATCTTTCAGGAGATTGTATCCGAAATGCAACACAAACTGGACGAGATATCTAAGCAATATAAACTTGTAATATGTACAGAGGAAAAATATAATCAATAAATTCAAGAAATATGAATAGCAGAGCTAAAATAGCCCTTGAAAATATGATAATAGAACAATTAAAGTTTCATAGTTCATAAAATAACATACACAAATAGAAATGCTCTAAAGCTAAATACATATTAGACACTATAAATCAATTGTACGTGTATTGAAAACAATTATAAAAGAAATTATAATTAAGCTATATAAAAACATTTTTTCACCTTACTATACGGTGATGAATGCTGGCTATTAATCAAAGATCAAACGAGAAGAATAGAATAAAGAAAAATGAAATGCCTTAAAACTGTCGGATACACACTTCTAGACTACATTAGAAGTGAAGAAATTAGGAAAGAATTACAAATTTTAAATATTAAACGGTATAATGAAAAGGGAAATCTCAAACTATGTATTAATAATACTCGAAGGAAGAATAACCATAATAATCCTAAGATATAAGCCAAAATAGAGAAGAAACATAGGAAAACTAGACTAAGGTGTAATGACCAATTTCTAGAAACCGGAACAGACAAAAATGTCTAATATGTTGCTGATGATCCTGATGATGATAATAACAATTTTCATATAATTCGTGTAAAAGTAAGATAAATATTAAATTGAAGACAAAGGAAATAGAAAAATTATGCCATAAAAAAAAAAAAAAAAAGAGCTCTAAAATAGAAACTGGAATTAAATAGTTAAAAATTTGATGTGTTACACTCACATGACTTTCCCTAGCTGTTCTACAAGCTTCATACATAAGATTCTTCTTCTTTCTGCACCTTGCTAATCGTGGTACTCATTAGCATAATGTTCTTATTATTTAGTTCCGTATAAGTAGGAAGAAAATAAGGGAATGCACTAGGCTAAACCAATAATCAAATGTTTTAAAAGCTGTCGTTATGCGATTGTCATTACAAATCGCTTCTTTTCTTGGCCAGGAGTAGAACAAAAGAAAAACGGACACTCCCGTTTGAGAAAAGTATAAGTACTTCACAACTGAAACTAATAACAATGAATATCTCTAAAACGGTCAATCTCTTACGGTTTACTAATTATGCCAAATTAAGCAAAATTCATCCAGAATAAACAGGTCTTCAGAAGTTATTTCTAGAAAATTCAAGATATGCATTTTATTTTTTAGATAAATATCTTTAATACATGCTATTTTAATCAAAATCGTTAGAACCATTTTTTAGAAAATCAAAATTTTCGAAAAAAGTTCCATGTAGTTTGGGGTGAAGGGATTTTTCTCAAAACCTTTGTGTCGCATTCCTGGAAGATACTAAACTTAAATACCAAGTTTAGTATTTAGCTACTTTTCGTTTTTGTGTTATCGTGTTCACAGACACATGGACACACGGACAAACACACACACACACACACACACACACACACACACACACACACACACACACACACGGACCTTTTTTTGAAAATGCTTTTTTTGGATACAGGGTGAACTAAAACATGTATTTCCGGTGAAATCTCGGTATCGAATTTTTAGGTGGAATACAATACTTCTCTTTCCCTATGTACATTGTACATATATGGCTAGAGAAAGTAAAAATGACCTAATTAATATGAATTTTTATATTCTGGGATTTGTATAATGTAGATGCTAGCAACACCTGTGACCTCACAGTTAAAAGAATCTCACCAGAATCCAGACATAATGGTTCTCGTCCGTAAGATGAATCTGATCAAGCAGATAGGCATTAAAAGTCCTGACCACGCGTCACAACATAATCAAACAAGGTCCCTTGAGGCAGGTGTCGATAAAGTAGGCGTGCGCTGGTATGAGAAAGCAAAACAATGTGCCAAGGGTCAGTCTCTAATTTATGCAAAGTATGCAGCACATAATGTAAAAATTATGTTAAGAAAGCTTGGTGTTCAGTTGCACATTTCCATTTCCTACTTTAGTGCTGATGTCATTTTCACTCAGCTATGCACGGTTTAGTTTTCGAATCCAAATTACTTGTTCGGTTGCAACTTCAAGAGCATCGCCGAAGTCGCTCTTCTTTAGCTATCCAAACAATGTCTTCTGATCTACATACTACTTTGTAACCTTACACGCGCATGAATATTGTATACATTCTAAGCTTCCAGAACTCGCAGGTACTGTCTGTGCATCAAGACTAGCTTTTCGTATCTACTTTTAAGGCAATGCACAAACCCTGATCATCTTCAGCCCGCATCTTAAAAGTCAAACGCTCGCTGTAAAGCAAGTACAAATCACACATCTAATAAATCAAACATCACATTGTAATCCATCAGAAGTGTGCGCCGCTTTCCTTCCACCTCAGTAACTCTGGATGTTGTGCTTGGTTCACTGCTGGCTTTATAGGCTGAGATTGTAATTTGCATCTCTACCCAAACTGATGCGTTTAAATTCAATATAAGATAGGAAGATGTCCTCCAAAGTCCCGCGTATAAAATGTATAAAAATCTTATGTGTTACACTCACATGACTTTCTCTAGCTGCTCTACAAACGTCTTACATAACATTATTCTTCTTTGTGCACCTTGCTAATCGAGGTACTCATTAGTACAATGTTCTTATTACTTAGTTCCTTATAAGTAGGAAGAAAATAAGGGAATACACTAGGCTAAACCGATATTCAAATATTTTAAAAGCTGTCGTTATGCGATTGCCATTACAAATCGCTTCTTTTCTTGGCCAGGAGTAGAACAAAAGAAAAACGGACACTGCCGTCTGAGAAAAATATAAGTACTTCACAACTGAAACTAATAACAATGAATACCTCGAAAATGGTAAGCTTCACGAAGAAGAATGTATATGACATAAGTTGTATATTTTAACAAAACATACCTTTTTTGTAAGTTTTTGTCTATCTCTTACGGTTTACTAGTTATGCCAGATTAAGCAAAATTCATCCAGAATAAACAGGTCTTTAGAAGCTATTCCCAGAAAATCCAAAATATACATTTTATTTGCCAGGTAGATATCTTTAATATACGATATTTTAATCAAAATCGTTAGAGCCGTTTTTAAGAAAATCAAACTTTTCGAAAAAAGTTCCATGTAAAGGGTAGTTTAGGGTGGGAGGATTTTTCTCAAAATCTTCGTGTCGAATCATTGGAAGATACTAAACTTAAATACCAAGTTTGGTATTTTAGCTACTTTTCGTTTTTGAGTTATCGTGTTCATAGACACACACAATCACACACACACGGACTTTTTCTGGAAATGCTTTTTTTGGATTCAGGGGGTCCAAAAACGTGTATTTCCGGTGAAATCTCGACATCGAATTTTTGGGTGGAATACAATACTTCTCTATCATTATGTACATTGTACATACGGGGCTAGGGAAAAAAAAGGAATACAATTTAAACATTTTCACACAGAAAATAGAATTAACGGCATATCGAGGAAAATATCCGTTAAGGTCAAAAATAAGTACCGACTGAAAACCAAAACATGGAGCTTGAAATAAGCTTTGAACAAGATGAGGAATTACAATGACTTTCAAATGGGATGAAGTTTGTCCTTGACTGCCACCAGGCCGGCAGCCAATCGCAGTGCTGCTGTGTTGACATATTGCATTCCTGCTAAACTGGGGAGTAACGCGCTGATTCCCTCTCTCATAAGTACTACTTGCGTTAAGACAAAGTATTCAAATTTTGCAAAAAGCAATTACGAGGAAGATAGGGAGTAATGTTCATATTAGAACCGTAAAAACCACAGATTTTTAGCTCAAACAGTTTTCATAATACACTCGAATAAACATTATGTTGCCAGACAAATTTGCATGCTCAGTGTGCGAATGAGAGGGAAATAGTAAATGAGTGGGGTAGCGATCTGGCAACGCATCTCATTCGCTGATGCAGTGTAGAACTCTTCCCATTTAAAAAACATTATAGCAAACAAGATAAACAAATTTCAGCATATCTGCGCAACCATACAACAGCTCTAAACAACGAAACAACGAAAGAATCAACATTGAATTTTATAAAACCATGGCAGTCCCCAGTCTCATGAGTTGAAGGATGGAAATTTTTCTTTAGGCAGGATTATTTCCCCTTCTACCTACAATTTGGAAATACATTTATAAGGAAAACCTCATATAAGTGAGTCCTGAGTATTGTGAAAATGCCGTCATCTGCAGTAGTTCTCACGTTGGCTGCGGTATTTAAGTCGTCGCAGGAAGTAACAACACAGAAGTGCAGCGCTACGGTAACCAGAGACTTCAGAACGCGACACTTTTGATACATTTGAGATTGATTTAGACGCTACCACAATTTTCCAGAAAGTTCTGCGATGTCATTCTCTAGTTATAAAAGGTGGAAGAATTGCAAGTTGGGGTGTGTACTGAATTGTAGTGAATGTGAGTGACCGAGTGCACAGTGGCTGCATATCGGCAACTGTCACGCGTCGAAACTCGAATGAATTATTTGTAGCAGACTTTAATTGCAACCAATTTTGAAGTCAATAAAGGACATTTTCTAGAATATTAAATGAGACACAAGCAATATACAAGCAGCAGAAATGAGGTTTCTAATCAAACTTAAAGAATTAAATAAGAAATGAAATAATTTGAGAGAAATCCGATATACAGAGAGATTTAAAAATACTTTTAAAACAAAGTTAAAGTATCTTGAATATTAGTGTAATTTTCAGCTTCTTTGCATTAGGGTTTTAGGACTTTTGACATTTTGAAATTAACATTTAGATACTAACAAACTGCTAAGATATGATTTATATTTCAAAGGGAGTTGAAGGGAATTTAAAGGGTCTTTTTTGTTTTGTTACAATCATCGTAGAGACACAAAACTTTGGAAGTAGTATTTGGAAGATTAGTTTTTGCCATATTTTGACTTACTAGCACCCATTTCTCCCCTTAATATTATGATTAAATAAATGGAAAGAATGACAAACTGTTAATCCTTCTTCGGTATTTTGATAGTAATTTTCTCTAAATATGTCGCTATCAAGAAGGATTTCTCTTTAACAGATGGAAATCAATTTCTTTGCCGTAACATCGGCGGTGACTGCCGAGGTCGTGCTGCCTCCGTTATTCATGAAAGACACTTCGAGTCAGGTTTCTTTTTTGCCTATAACATTACAATCGCGTGATTCCTAACGAGGTCGTCTTACAGAGCCAGTCATGATGCTGCCTCTGATTCTCACTCCTTTGTGCCTCTGCGGACCCGAGGACGTTTTCTTCAGCATCCTCTCACCGAATTGCGCTTCTTTACTTTTAAGGGTACAAGGTACTATGAAGGGGTCAAAAATGACAATTTTCGTTTTTGCATAGTTAAACTCTCCGAAGTTTTCTGATTGGAAAACGATATACTTTTAATATAATGCCTACATTTTTTAGCATTTAAATGTCCTTTTAAACATGATGCACATTCTTTTAAATACTCCCGGACAGAGCGCCACAGCATCTTCAATCTTTCTGCTTTCTAAGATGCCCAACAGCCCACAAAGCAAGCCACGACCAATAGGAGGAATACAGAGTCCAGAAATAGAGATTCTTATGATTATGGCCCTGAAATGTATTGAAGTAAGTCAGATTAGCTTGCAAAATTTTAAGCTACATTTTCCCGATATTGTATTTTCTGATACACGTGTACCTTTTACTCAGGAATCATTGCAGCTAGAATGTTGAAATTTGCTATACTTATCTAACACTCATTAATGAGTTCTACCTGCCTGATTCATAAGCCTAGCTTACAAATTGTGTAAATTAAACAATTTTACCCATGTGAAAATTGAGATATTTTAATCTTCTATTTTTTCCACAAATGTGGTATTTTTGAATCAATTATCTTGAGCCTTATACTCCTGATTCTAGCAGTTAGAGTAGATAAGTATAATCAGAACATGTGTAAAAAAGTTGAGTATTCTGCTTTGAAAGGTTTCTGAATAAGAGGTACAAGACATTACCAACGCTTTTCCATATAAATGTTCTTTTTTTTTTCAAAATTATAATTTTTAAAAATTAAAATTTTGTACATAAAAGCATAAACGTTTCACTAGGAGAAATGTAGAATGTTATTGAAAATGCCACTACCTTGTAACCTTAAGTAAATAAGTAAGTTTGTAAGTTTTATTGTCTAGAAAAACCATTCGTAACAATCACAACATTGACCGAATTTATTTTCAGTGGAGTAGAGTGTGCTAAGACTTAAGTTATCCATAATACAGGGTTACTACAAAAGAAATAGACAACTTCAACTGCCTGTAAAACAAAAACTATTAGAGAAAGCAACCTAATTATTTTGGAGGTATGTTGAGAAACTCTCAAAGTTTCGTTTGTTACTATTGGTAACCCTGTAGTGTTTTGTTTGTTGTTGCAGAAGCTGAAATGGCGGAAAATCCTGTGGAAAAGGCATATTGCGTGTTGGAATTTGCTAGAACGCAATCAGCAACTGTTGTCCAACGACATTTAAGAACACGTTACCACAAAAATGAAATGATGCGCTCACAAAAACCAGCATCGTCTTCATCATGTCGCAACATGTCGATGTAAAAGTCACGCCGTATGACCTTATCTTCTTCACTCAGAAACTGCAACATCTGTAATCTGTAAGGCATCATGTGCAGTCGCTTCCGCAAGATTTTCCATACAGTTTGCTGTGGAATTTGTAATTGCATGCTTGCCCTAGATGTCGATTTCTGTGGGCTTCTTATGTAGGCAGAACGAACACGTTCAACGTTTTCTTCCGAAACTCTTGGTCTTCCCGAGCTCTTCCCTTTGCACAAACATCCCGCTGTCTCGAATTTTTTATACCAGTCGTAGATTGACTGTCTAGTCGGTGGCGTTTTGTGGTAACGTGTTCTAAAATGTCATTGGACAACAGATGCTGATTGCGTTCTAGCAAATTTCAACACGCAATATGCCTTTTCCACAGGATTTTCCGCCATTTCAGCTTCTGCAACAACAAACAAAACACTACAGCGTTACCAATAGTAACAAACAAAACTTTGAGAGTTTCTCAACATACCTCCAAAATAATTAGGTTGCTATCTCTAATAGTTTTTGTTTTACAGCTGTTGAAGTTGTCTATTTCTTTTGTAGTAACCCTGTATATGTAAGCGTTAAGATTGGAGAGCTGCTAGACTCGACTTTCAGCCTACTCCAGAAAATTCTTCTGGCAAAATAATATAACTTTTCATGCGTGCTGACATATACGGGAGGCCGGGACACGTTGACGAGCGGAGCAAATGAAGAACTTAATTGAAGTTTATAGTATTAGGCAGCACTATCTTACGGACACTACTAGCTCTCCACATGGCTAGACACTAAAAACTGCCGCCGTTTGGTTTTTTGTTAGATTACGTCCACATATTTTGTCTGACGTATTATAATTTTCGAGACCTCCGAAATAAGTCCTCGTAGAGTAGCAGTTAAGATATCTGGTTATTCTTTGCTACACATGATTGATTTGCCTTAGGCAAACGTTTTTTACAACACGGTGGTTTCTTGATCAAGGGAACTTCTAGTTCGCCACTTTTACATATGGTGACGAGGGATCAACTCATTACCGAAGTATGACTCTATTGGCGAAATCTCGACTTGCGGACGAGAAAATGACAGAATTTATCCCAGGGATATTTTCTTCAAAGGTATTGTGTTCTTTTACGTTTAAACAAATATTACACGGGAACAATCGCTATACTTTCTTTCCGAAGAAAGCCATGTTAAGGATCTTTACGTTCGAAAAAATCCACCACCCTCCACCTGATTTGATCCGCAACCTTGCGTATTAGGCACTAGCATGGAAACCACTAATCATGTAGGGTAACGAATGCCAAATGATGGATGGCAATATGACACAAATTAAATAACCAACTGATTCGCATATTTCTCGGTATCCGCTAGAAAGTCGAAATTATTTTCTAATTACGTATCCCAAAGGCGAATTTCAATATCGTCACAGGGCTTCAGAGTTAGGCGAATGGGTGGTAATTAATTATTCTTTCACACAAGTTGTGAGCACGACAGAGTTGGAAAGGTAGAATTAAGAATGTTGTCATGGTAGCTCAGTTTGTTAGAGCAACCCATTGGAAACCGGGAGAACCGTAGTTCAAATCCCTCCATGGCATTGCATTTGTCAGTATGATTGTACCTTACCAACCTTGTCCAACACATGACTTGTTTGAAATATTTTCTGAAATAAGAATGTGCTTTTGGAAATGAGCAATGGTGAGGTAGAGCCAGACTAGGAAATTCAATTCCATAGCCGAGATTTAAACCACGAATCTCCTGGCTTCCACCCAGTTACTCTACCCACTGAGCTACCTTGGCAACATACCGGCACGCCTCTTAATTCACTAACTGACTTGCACTCTCAAATTATTTTGAGATGTCATATCTCAATGGTGACTTAAAAACTCTGAAAGTACTTAAGTTCTGGGCTTACTAGTTAAGCAAAAATTCTTTTTCCACACCAGGTGTGTGTAGGATAGAAGTTGGTGAGGTAGAGTCAGACTAAAAAGTTGGCCATAGCCGGGATTTGAACCACGGATCTCCTAATTTCCGTCCAGCTCTCTAACCACTGAGTTACCACGACAACATACCGACCGGAACGGTGCTTACTGGATGTAACGATGTTGAAAGTAGCCATTTGGAGATTTAATTATAAAATTATTTGTGATTACTTTGTGAATACTGAAGAAAATGGGAGTCATTTCGGCATTTAATGTACCATTACCATGGTAGTTCAGTGGTTAAAGAAACTGGAAGGAAATGAAATCTGTGGTTCAAATCCCGGCTTTGGAATTAATTTATTCATTCTGACACTACCTCCCCAACTTCTATCCTATACATGACTGGTATGGAAGAAACAATTAATTCACATAGCCTATTTTTTGTTTGGCCTTCGTTTGACCTTCACAGCACCATGCTAACAATATGATTACTTACACGATGAAGCGGAATAAGCCGCCCCGTTATAAATTAGGAATTCTGTAATACTTAAGAATAACTCAGGACATAAAACACGTGATACGAGGGTGAGTAGATTCTCTTTGTTAGAGACCAGGAAGTGGCATGAAACAGATAGTTACCAGTGAAACAGAACACTCACGACGCTTTGCTACTGATTGTGAAACAGAAGAGATGTAAAGTTTTGGTGGAAATTTGCAAGATTCGGAATGCGTAATATGTGCAGTGCTAGGAATATACGGGTGGGTCATGTTCTATGAGGAGGTTATGCCAATGGTGAAACACTATTGTACATACTAGTGGCTCAACTGCCCCGTAATTGACATGCGGAGATATTTCCTGCTTTAATACAGTTGCAGATGCCAATGGGGCTGAGCGACCTTCCCTTTACCTTTCTCAATGAGCGCGAGCTGCTTCATCTCCGCTGATAAGCAAGAAGTTGCTCAGGTTAGTTCCCCACTAGCGGATTGTAACTTGAAATATCCCTGTATTGTTCTTACAACACACGAAGGAACATTAACTATTATGTTCATGACAACTATGACTGACACAACCATATATTCCAGAAACCTTTAATTCGTCTAATAGCAACACATGATTAAGTTTACATTATTTATCCATTCCTAGGACTCTTCCCAAAATGATTACAATTTTAATACATCTGTTAAATAAATTGGGTCACCTGATATGCAAAGAAAGTTAATTAAAGTTATTCAGTTATTTTTGAACGCAGGCTATCCAACCGTGAGTTTGTTTTCAGAGTCCTCAATTGTTCTTGTTTACCGACAATATAAAGCAGGGCCTTGCCCACCGAGGTGCAGAAGTTCTGTTTATGTGCCTCGGTGTGACTTGCCTCTGCATGGACATTCGCAGTTTGGAAGAAATAGTGAGGAAGGGGAAGATAGGCGAAGCGCGCAAGGCAAATATAAGGGGGGAGGAAGAGAGAGAAAAACAATAGTATTGCTCAAAATCGAGCAGTAGAGGTGTGCACTTTGGTCAACTTACGAAGTCGGCTTTTGCAACTTTCACCGTGCAATGCATCGACGCATGCTCTCTGAAAGGCCCCGAGATAAAGGCAATACCCCATTCAAAATGATATGTAAGCGCTAGACTTTCCAACGTGTTATTCAATGGAAGCATTCACAGAAACACGCGCAGCATGCTGCAATGCGCAGTTGGCAATCTCCACATTTTATCCTTCCGTTGCGCACATACCAGTTGGCCCAATTGCCCCATTTTTGATGTGTGCAGACATCCCTTTGAGCATTAAACGAGTTGGAGAACTCAACTGGGCTATTTCATGTACAAACCAATCATAGTGAAAGTGGCTGAAAGAACTTCGCCTTTTCTATCTTGTTTATCAGCAGAGACGCTATGCTCATTTAAAGGGGTAAAACAAAAGGTTGCTCAATCAGTTCTTCAATGGCCGGATTTAACTTGAAATAACCCCCTTGAGTTCTGCTACTCTTTTAACGCACGAAAGGATATCTGCACATGTGAAATACGGAGAAGTTGGGCCACCTTGTAGAGAGAATTTTACATTTCTTCTTGTATGCATTACCTGATATTCAACAGCAGATGATCGCAATGCGAGATTTTATAACGCCTTCTGTACATACATGCTGCTCTTTTATTTGGCCGTCCTGCGCCATCTCTCATTTTCCTCAAGATGGTAGTCTATTTGTTGAATTTCCCTTTAATTAAATGAATATACCCAATATCTGCGTCTACCTTTCTTGGCTCTCACGTTTGTAGGCGCAAAGAGATAATGTAAATGTTATTAAATGTACAGTTTTATTACTTTTTGCAGTATCTTTGCTTATACCAATTCCAATATTTTGGTCAAACAATTATTTTGAGGTTGCTACCGCGAGCGTCAGTTCTAGGTATGTAATTATTGTAACCTACTAATTCATTTATAAAAAATATGATGTGTTCCATTCACATGACTTTCTCTACATCTCTGCAACAAATTATTCTATTTACTTCATCTAATTGAGAAACAATTAACAGAAATAGTCTTATTACTTGCTTTCTTGTTAGTAGAAGCAAAATAAGGGGTACCATAGGTTAAAGTGTTAGTCAAAAGCTGGTTGCTATGTGACCGAAGTACCTTTTGTTTATATGGACACGAGTTCACAAAGTCCTGTATGAGAAATGTATACGTTTTTCATAGCTGAAACCAAAGCCAAGGAATATCTCAAAAACAATCAACTCCACGAAAAAAATGTCTCGTAACATAAATTGTGTGTTTAAAATGTTCTACATTTGTTGTGTGGTAGGTTCTTGTCCATATCTTACGGTTTAGCAGTTATGCTAAATTCTGTAAAATTGACCCAAAATAAAATAGTCTTCAGAGGCTATTATCAGAAAATTCAAAATATAAATTTTATTTGTGATGTAAATGTCTTTAATATACGGAATTTTAATCAAAATCGTTAGAGCCATTTTTAAGAAAATGAAAATGTCCGAAAAAGGTTCCATGTAAAGGGTAGTTTGGGGTAGGGGATTTTTTTCAAAATCTTCCTGTCGCATCCCTGGAAGATTTTAAACTTAAATACCAAGTTTGGTATTTTAGCTACTTTTCGTTTTTGAGTAATCGTCTTCACAGACACACGACATACACACACACGGACCTTTTTATGAAAATGCTTTTTTTGGTTATAAGGGACCCTAAAACGTATATTTCCGATGAAATATCGGTATCGATTTTTTGGGTGGAGTGCAATAACCTTCTATACACAATGCACATAGTGCGTGTAGAGAAAGTAAAAAGGGAATCCACTACGCTAAAGCGACAGCAAAATGTTTTAAAGGCTATCGCAATGTGAAACAATTGTAATTTGGGGATCTTTTGCATTCCTGGGAGTAAAACAAAAGAGATAAATGAAAGTTGGCTTCCTCCTTGAGAAAAGGTTAAGTCGATTCAAACTGAAACCAATAACAAGGAATATTTTGGATATTATATCTACTTTTTTGTGTAGTAAGTATTTGTCAATCTCATTCAGTTTACCAGTTATACAAGTGTCATCCAGAATGAAGTGGTCTTCAGAGGCTATTCCCAGAAAATTGAAGATATGCTTTTCATTGTCATGAAAATATCTTAAACTTACACACACACACACACACAGACGGACATTTTTCTAAAAATGCATTTTTTAGTCAGGGGTCTCAAAACGCGGATTTCCGGTGAAATCCCAGGATCAAATACAATACGCACCTCTCTATTTACTATAAACATTGGACATAAGTGCTAGAGAAAGTAAAAAGAAACAAAAATACACAAAAGTAATAAACGATTATATAAGGATATACAATGGAATATGACAAAATTGACGAGACCAAAATGATATAGCAATTTTAGTAGAG
The DNA here is from genome assembly GCA_030762935.1 of Hymenopus coronatus. NCBI lineage: Eukaryota > Metazoa > Arthropoda > Insecta > Mantodea > Hymenopodidae > Hymenopus > Hymenopus coronatus. The sequence continues at coordinate 50,414,095 of CM060885.1, forward strand.
TATAGAGGAATGACATTGAAAGCTATGGCTATATAAGGGAAAATAATTACAAGTTTAAGGTTAAAATTACCAAGATGATATTTCACAATAATAGGAACATATAATGTGAGGAAGGAAAAAGGAGGGAGCGCAATAATTCAATGAACAAATACAAAAAGTAATAAATAAAACAATAAGTAATTATGTTATTCTTACTGGAAACTCAACGTTAAAATTGGCAAATTACCAATACAAGGAGTGCTGGGAGCTGTGGGGGGGGGGCGACAATAAACAATAATGGATATGACTTAAGAAACTTTGCTAGATTTAATGAGCACAAGATAATGAATAGCTTTTGCCGCACATTCATAAACGGTCTGCAAGAAAGCATTTAGCAATTATTGACTATACAATTATCAATAAAAGAAAATATATATTGTAAGAATATAAGGGTTTATAGAGAAAGTGACAAACTCAAATCATTTCCTATTCATTGTCAATATAGTTATAATATCTAAAAAGGCAAATGTAAAACAAAATAGAAATGAAGACGAATTTAGACGGTATCTCTTGCATCAACAACGATTATAACAATGCCTGCAAAACACAAGAATGGAAGACGAAGTGAAGGTAACATCGAGAAAGATATACTCGGTGGCCCAACTGCTCCATATTTGACGTGTGTAGATGTCCCTTGGTGCGTTAAAAGCGTTGCAGAACTCAACTGGGCTATTTCAATTTAAAACCCTTCAGTGGAAACTGACGAGAGTTGGCATTCGCTTTGCCCATTTTGCTTATCAGCGGAGACCTGAAAGGGTGCCCTCATTGCGAGGTGTGAAACGTAGGTCACTCTCGGCACTGAGAACTAATCTGCTTTTATTGGTTAGTGTTTGAATGCCAATATACAACTCAATAGTAGACGTGCTCATCTAACGAGTATTTTCCAACCACTAAGGTAAAATGCAACCGGCCGCCCCTTTGCGCTCATTTTAATTAATTATTTCATTATCATCCAATAAAAGGGCAGGTAGTGGGCAAAACAAGTAATATACGCTTATGCCAACAGTTAATAAAAAAATACAATAAATGAATCGGCAGGTTCTTTTTTTCTTTTTTCTTAGTTTCTTTTTTTTTTTTCCTTTCTTTACTTTCTCTACTTTCATAGTACATAGTACCTTCTGTGCATTGCACTACACCAAAATATAATACCAACCCACACAGAAAATATACTTTTAGGGTCACCAGTATTGAAAAAAACATTTTTTAGAAAAATGCCCATAAATTTGTGTCCGTGTGTCAGTGAACATAGCAAATTAAAAACGAAACCTTAGTATTTCATTTTAATATTTTTAAGGATGCCATACGTAGATTTTGAGAAAAAAAACTGCCACCCCAAACTACCCTTTATCCTTAACCTTTATAAGAATGTATATTTTGAATTTTCTGGGAATAGCCTCTTAAGACCTCATTCTGGATGACTTTTGTGTAACTAGTAAGCTGTAAGAGATTGACAAAAACTTACTCAACAAAAAATGTGTACTCGTTAAAACACAAGAGATATTTCTTGTTATTTGTTTCAGTTTTAAAACATATAAACTTATCTCAAATAGGAGTTTGTAACTCCTGATCATGCTATAAAAGAGTTTAAACACCTTACAAACAGTTTTAAACTATTTGAATACCTTTAGCCCAGTGTACTCCCTTATTTTTCTTCTACTTACAGCAAGTAATTTCTGCTAAAGTTTATCTCGATTAGCATATAGTAAATGGAAGAATAAGCTCTTTTACAATAATGTTTTATTTTCTCTATACGTACTATGTACATAGTGTTTAGCGAAGGTACTGTATTGCACCCACAAATTTGATACCGAGATTTCACCGGAAATATATGTTTTGAGATCCCCTGAACAAAAAAAAAAGCCTTTTTATAAAAATGTCTGTGTGTGTGTGTGTGTGTGTGTGTGTGTGTCTGTGGGCAGCATAGCTCAAAAAGAAAAGACCGTTAAAAACCAAACTTTGTATTTAAGTTTGTTATCTTCCAAGGATGCGACTCGAAGATTTTCAAAAAGGTCCCCTCACCCCAAACTACACTTTACATGGAAAAAATTTAGAAAGTTTTGATTTTCTTAAAAATGGCTCTAACAATTTTGATTAAAATTTCTTATATTTAAGATATTTATTTTCCAAATAAAATGTATATCTTGAATTTTCTGGGAGTAGCCTCTGAAGACTAATTTATTCTGGATGAATTTTTCGGAATTTTGCCTGCTAAACCGTAAGAGATGGACAAAGTCTTACTACACAAAAAATGCAGAGCACGTTAACACACACAATTTATGTTGTATAAAGTTTTTCGTGGAGTTGATCGTGTTTAAGGTATTCCTTGTTTTTGGTTTCAGTTTTGAAAAATTTCAAAGTAATTTCTGCTACAGTTTATCTCGATTATCATATGGCAGATGAAAGAATAAGTTTTTTTACAATAATTTTTAGAAAGATATTGAGAAAGTAGTGTGAATGGAATCCACTAGTTTTTTATTTCTCTCGACTGTACCTGTCCCTACAAATCGCGTATAACCAGTTTCTTTTAAACTTCTCGTACGATCGTATGTTTGCCAAATTCAATTCTTTTCAAAACTTTCACACAGTTGTGACAACTTAACCACTTTTCTTGCCAAATTGCTTTCAGTACCTTTAAAGTCCTTGGACATCTTGAGAAAAAATAAGGATATACTCTATACGGTCTGACTTGATGTCTTTGGCCAATAAAATATTATTTATTACATAATAGAAAATCTGCAACATGGATGAAAGCGAAAGGTAAACACAAAATTTGTGTTTAATGGCAGCTAACTAGCTGGCAGCTCGTATACGAGCTAACTAGGTTATACGAAAGAAAACTACCACAAAAGAGTAAAAAAGACGAGGACATAATATGAAGACTTGCCATGCAGGTTTCCGAAATGTACGATAATGCAATATTGTATAGTATAGTAGCTATGAACCGTGTTATGTCTTATTACTAATCGTATTGAAAATGATATCAATTTTGTGATAAAAGCAATTAACAATTAAATATTGTTATACCGTGCTGCTAATAGCAAATTAAGTTATACACGATAAGGTGTTAAATTGTTCTGAAGAATTTCAGTTTAGCATTGTATGAATGCATATTTAAGATAGTCAAGTATTGCCAGGTTTTGTCATGTGTTCTCCAAGCTTATCAATTATTTTTTAATGTTTTAAAATGTTTTTGTAATTAACTGAATAAAACGCTTGATCATGTACAAAGGACTTAAGGTGGAAATGCTCCTGTTACATTAATGGATGTGCAATCTGCAAGGCAATAAAACAATCTTACAAATAACATTGACATTATAACAATAACTCTTTCTCTCTGTTGTGATTGAAAATTGTGGTTGAGGGGTTAAACGCATTAAATAAACATCTGATGTGTTCCATTCACATTACTTTCTCTTATCTCTGTAACAAATTATTGTTAAAAATCTTATTTCTCTCTCTATTTTATGATAATCGATATAAACATTGGCAGATATTGTCTTGATTACTTGCTTCTTTGTAAGTAGGATGGAAATAAGGGAATACTCTAGGCTAAAGCGATAATCAAATACTTTAAAAACTGATTGTCATATGGTTGAAATCCGTTTCTATGCAGAGCAAGCAGTTTAAACTTTCCGTGTGAGAAAAGTTTTTAATTATTTTAAATCTGAAACAGATAACAAGGAATATCTCAGAAATGGTTAACGTCACGAAAAAAAAATCATATATGACATAAATTGTGTGCTTTAACGTGATCTATATTTTTTGTGCAGTACATTTTTGTCTATCTCTTAGGAATTACCAGTTACACAAAATTCAGCAAAATTCATTCATAATAAAGAGGTCTTTAGACGCCATTCCCAGAAAATTCAAGATATTCATTTTATTTGCAATATAAATATACTTAATAAACGGTACTTTAATCAAAATTGTTAGAGCCATTTCTAAGAAAATAAGATTTTTCTAATTTTTTCCATGTAAAGGGTAGTTTGGGATGGGGGCTTTTCCTCAAGATCCTTTTGTTAGATACCTGAAAGATAGTAAACTTAAATACCAAGTTTGGTATTTTAGTGACTTTTCGTTTTTGAGTAACCGTGTTCATATAGACGGACCTTTTTTTAAAATATTTTTTATTTATACAGGGGACTCTAAAACGGTATTTCCGGTGAACTCTCGATATCGAAGTTTTTGATGGAATGCAATACCTTCTCTATACACTATGTACAGAGTACGTGTAGAGAAAGTAAAAATAGATTAGGTATTGCAATAACTTTTTTAAAATGTTGCTGCCAAAAGCGTATTTTATAGAAGTACAGTAGTTTTACTTTCTCTACTAATCACATAGTAAATAGGTATTGAAGGTACCTGTTGCATTCCACTAAAAATATGAAACCGAGATTTTACTGAAGATACACGTTTTAGGAACCCCTGAACAAAAAAAAAACACATTTTAAAAAAATATCAGTGTGTGCGTATGTGTGGACACGATAACTCAAAAACGATAAGTCGGTAAAATATCAAACTTAGTATTTAAGTTTAGTATTTACCAAGAATGTGGTTTGAAAATTTGAGCAAAATCCTCCCATTCTAAATTACCCTTCAAAAGGAAAAAATTTGGAAAATGTTGCTCTTGTAAAAAATATGATTAAAAACCATGTTAGGATACATACATGAAAAATATACTTCAATTTTCTGTGAATATCCTGTGAAGACCACTTTCTGGATGACCTTTGCATAACTGACAAACCGTTGGAGACAGATAAAATCTTCTACATGATAAAATTAGTGCTCGTTAAAACACAATTTATGCCATATACATTTTTTTGACCATTTCCGTGATATTCGTTGTTTTTGGTTTCAGTTTAAAATACTTTAACCTTTCTCATACAGGAATTTGTCAACTCCAAAGAAAAGAATTTCAATCAAGCAGCAACTAATTGTTAAAATATTTGACTATAACTATAGCGTAGGGTACAGCTTCTGCTTACAAGGAAGTAAGTAATAAGACAATTTCTGCTAATGTTTATCTCGATTTTTAATGATAATTTGTTACAGAAATGTACAGAAAGCCATGTTAATGGAACCATCAGACTTTTTTATCTTGCATTTCGAGTTTATCTATCCTTTTCCTGTTATTCTTACAACTCAAGTACATGTTTTGATACATCAATGCTCTTTATCAAAATGTCTATAATTTTTAAAACCATTATTTTGATTATTAAACTGCGAATACAACTAGAAGTCAGACAATAAATTTCGTAATTTACATGCAAGAAGTGGTAACCATTGGGGAGTCTTTTAATAGCAGGTGTAATAGAGCCATTTACGTACAAAAATTGCATCCTGTAGACTTATGTTTTCTGCAGACATAAAGGTAAAGAGGGTTGCCGTTCCACACAGGAGAGGTATCCGTGCTGCACAAAGGACAAGCTTCCCCTATCGGAAAAATCTGATGTGTTCCATTCATATGACTTTCTCTACATATCCGCAACAAATTATTGTTAAAAAGCTTATGCTTCTTTTTACTTCATGCTAATCAAGAAAAAATGAGCAGAAATAGCATTATTACTTGCTTCCATGTGAGTAGGAGGGAAATAAGGGAATACCATAGGTTAAAGTGATAGTCTAAAGCTAGTTGCTATGTGACTGAACTTCCTTTGTTTGTATGGACAAGTGTTGACAAATTCCTGTATGAGAAAGGCATGTTTTCAAAGCTGAAAGCAAAAACAAGGAATATCTAAAAAAAAAAACGATCAACTCCACGAAAAAATGTGTATAACATAACGTGTGTTTTAACGTGCTCTACATTTTTGTGCGGTAAGTTGTTGTCCATCTCTTACGGTTTAGCAGTTATGCAAAATTCCGTAAAATCCATCCAGAATAAAGTAGTCTTCATATGCTATTCCCAGAAAATTCAAAATATACATATTGTCAAATAAATATTCTTAATATACGATATTTTAATCAAAATCTTTAGAGCCATTTTTAGAAAATCAAAATTTTCGAAAAAGCTCCATGTAAAGGCTAGTTGGGGGTGGGGGACTTTCTTGAAAATCTTCGTGTTGCATCCTTGCAAGATACCTAACTTAAATACCAAGTTTGGAATTTAACGGTCTTTTCGTTTTTGAACTATGCTGTCTGCAGACACACACACACTCACACACACGCACACACACGGACCTTTTTCCAGAAATGTTCCTTTTGGATTTATGGAGACCCAAAACTTGTATTTCCAGTTAAATCTCGGTATCGAATTTTTGGGTTCATTACAATACCAATTTACACGTACTATGTACATAGTATGTGTAGAGAAAGTAGAAGTGGAGTTTTATTTTTGGAAGCTCTTCAACTGCTGTGGCTCTCAGCGTCATATTCTATACTGGGCATGAAGCACAGCTTAATTTTGCTCAGAGGCCTCTTTATTAGGCTTGAGGTTCTTTTACGTAAAAGAACCTCAATCTACGACACGGGACCAACAGCTTTACTTTCCTTCCGAATGAAGCCATGCTAAGGATTTTTATGACCGCAAAACTCTATTGTCCTCCACCAGGTTTGAACCTGGACTTTGGGTATTGGAATTTAGCATGGTAACTATTACCCCCCCCCTATTGGAGGCAAACTAGTATAGAACTATTTCCTTAAGCTCTACCAGACAGATCTATTTGGAACTGGTTTAGGTATGCATTTCGGGAATGAGTTTAGATACTCTTCAGTCAAATATGAGCATATGCATATGCATATGTAGTGGTCAGCATGTGGGATCTAAACCACAGATTACGGTTCGCCTGTGCCAAAGACGCGCAGAATCACTCACTATCTACATATAAACTCCATATAACATATATACTACAAAAGGCGTTCATAGCTCTATATTAAGATGAGGAACAGCAATTGAACATCTGCATGAGGTAGAGACATTTATTTTTCCTTCTTTCTCTACACGTACTATGTACATAGTGTATAGAGGAGGTATTGTAATGCACCCAAAATTCTATAACAAGATTTCACCGGAAATACATCTTTTGGGTCCCACTAGAATAAAAAAAAAACAACATTTCTGGTAAAAGGTACATGTGTGTGTGTGTGTGTGTCCGTCTTTAGACAGCATAACTAAAAAAAAAACGTTAAACACCAAACTTGGTATTTAAGTTTGGAATCTTCCAAAGATGCGACACGAGAATTTTCAAGAAAATCCCCCACCCCCAGTTACGCTTTCTATAGGGTTTTTTTCGAAAATTTTGATTAACTCAAAAATGGCTCTACTGCTTTTGATTAAAATACAGCACATTAAAGATATATACCCGACAAATAATATGTATATCTTGAGTTTTCTGGGAATAGCCTCTGAAGACTATTTTACTTTGGATGAATTTTATGGAATTTTGCAATACTGCTAAATTGTAAGAAATAGACAACAGCTTACCCGAGAATAAATATAGAGCACATTAAAACACACAATTTATGTTATATAAAGTTGTTTTGTGGAGTTCATCGATTTTGAGATATTCCTTTCTTTTTCAGCTTTAAAATACTTACACTTCTCTTAGAGGAATTTATCAACTTGTGTCCATACAAACAAAGGAACTTGAGTCACATAGCAATCAGCTTTTGACTATCACTTTAACCCATGGTACTCCCTTATTTCGCTGCTACTTACAAGGAAGCAAGTAATAAGGCTATTTCTGCTAATTTTACTGTCGGTTAGCACGAAGTGAATAGAAGCATTGGCTTTTTAACAAAAAAATTTTGCAGAGATGTAGAGAAAGTCATGTGAATGGTACGCATCAAAATGTTCTTTTTGGTGTTGCAATTAGAATGTCTTTACATATCAATTTTTATACAGGATGAATCATATAAAAGTTGAATCGCAAATATTTCGAAAATGAAAGCGCTATGGATGTGCGACTTTTTTTAGAATTGATTCCTAATTAATGATCTACTCGTACTTTTAGACTACAAAATATTTCATTAATGCTTATAAAGTATATTTTTGAGCAAACATGTTATTTGAAATGGGACAATGCCTATTAACATCAACAAAATAAATGTAGAGTAAATTGGTGTGTATCGCAGAATTCTAATGCAAGTATTTTACGAGAAATCTTGTTGTGAATTTTCAAAACGGACACTTGTACAACCTGTGAAAGCACAAACTAAAGAAAAAAAAAAAAAGAAAAAAAGAAAAAAAAAAGGAATACACTACTTCTGAGTATTCTGACAAATAAAGAGAGAATCGACCTTCAAAGGATTGCTCAAAATGATTACCGGTAGCCTCAATACATGCTCTTAGTCTGTAGAGGAACGTGTTGTAGCGTCTGCTGAAGATGGTCTGTTAGGAGTTCAGTCCCTCTATGAAATAAGGGCCTATGAGTTGATGGTTCACCATCTCACACCACACATTTGAACTCATGGACGTGACGGTCCACAACGAAGCCAACGGTAACTGTCAACAGACCGATAGTGCATGTTTACTGAATATTGCTTCATCACTAAACAAGATACATAATGGATCTGGAGAATCATGTCTTAATGCCCATGTACAGAAGTTAACAAGATTCTTAGAATCGTTTGCATGTAGCTCTTGATGGAGAGAGATGTAATGACTCGTACCACTTCCACTGCGATTGCGTGGGAACTAATTTGCGGATCTACTTCAACAATAGACAAAACATTTATTTCTGCTTGTTTGTTTCTGTTAGTTTTCTTGGTGTTACACTACCACTTTCAGTAGCTGGTTGAAAAGGCTGATAAATAATTGCCGAGATAGTTGATGTCTATTGGGACATGTTTCCGCATACACCGTACAAGAACAAACCATTAGACCATGAGCATCCCATCTTCCATTCAAGACCTACTATTTTTATTAATACAAACTAACTGACCAGAAAATTGTAATGCAATCAATGAACAGAAACTACAAACAACTAAGCAGATTGAATGCAACAAACAACTTCGGTGTGGAAACTTTTCAAAATGCGATTTCTCATAAACCACTTACACAAGGACTCTGCAACAAACTAGCCATCGTAATAAAAATTCTAATCCGCTCAAAAGTTCTAATTATTATTAAAATCTGTTAGTAGGCTAAAAGTACTAGCCACACTCAATGCTGTGAAAACCGCACAACAATAGTATTTTCTATTTCCGAAATATTTGCGATGTAAATTTTGAGTAATTCACAACTGATATTTTAGTCACAATCACTAAATTTTACTTTTTTATATTTTATCACTCATTTTTACATACTATATACAATTATAGAAGAGCAAGTGTTACACGTAATGTCTAGGATTAAATTCTATGGAGCAATTACCTCTTGTTTATTAAAATGAATCCATATACTGCCTTTTTGTACAACTCCAGCATCTATTCCTACTTAGTGCTTTAAAAGTGCAGCCAAAGTTGCAGCCAATTTGCTTCAACTAATGCACGGCTTAAATAAAGAATCTATTAGGAGACCCAACTGCCCTTATTTGGCGTTTTCAGATATTCCTTCGATGGTTAAAAGAGTTGCAGTACTCAACGGGGCTATTTAAAGTTGAAACCGGCCAGTGGGGAACTGGCGAAGAGCCCCGACTGCGCGTAAGGTAAATTTCTACCTTCTATAAAGTGCTCAACTACGCGCGGCAATAATTTTTGGGAGGGCCTCAACTGAGCCCGACGGTCATTCCTGCATTCTCCTTCCTAATTGTTTGGAGACTTATGACTCTATGAACGTTGGCCTATTTGCCAATTTGTACCACAATACAAATACGGAGTTATAAAAGATGTTCGCGAAGAAGGCCTTGACATTTAGTTGAGAATGATACGCGGTAAAAGTAGTTTGTTGTTACTCCACACAGTAAAAACAGTTTCTGCACAAAATTCCTTGCAATAAAATGTAATCAAAGCCGGTTGTATTTTATTACAGGGAATAAACAGAGATAGTCATCGTGTAGTACTACTTTAGCAAAAACAAGACAGTTTAAAGAGCAACAAACGATCTTTAATCTGATTCAGTAGTTTATGCATTGACGTCTTTGCATCTCAAAAGCTCTAATAACCCTCACATAAAAAACTTCTGCCTTATTTGGATAGGGGATTTGAACCACGGATCTACCGGTCTCCAGCCGGTTGCTCTAACCCTGAGCTACCATAGCAACATGCCATGCTCAAATGACTCTCTTGCTTACGGATAAACCACAAGGTGATTGAGATGACATACCTCACTGGCGACTTCAATATCGTAAGTCCTGGACTTCATAACTTAACCAACTATTAGGTCAGTTAGTGTTAATTGTTTTTATCATACAAGCCGAGTGTAGGAAAGGAGTTGGATATGCATACTGAGACTGAAAAATTCAATGCCATAGCCGGTTTTGAACCACGGATCTCTCGGTCTCTAGCCGGTTGCTTCAACCACTGAGCTACCATGGCGTGTAAAAACGTTTAATTGCACTGCTTTATTCGGTTAGTGTTTATGATTAAATACAGGCTCGTTACCAAGGTATGTCAAATAATTGTATAATATTAAAAAAACTGCCAACATTAGAAATCACGAAGCTCTTCTTTTTTTTTCTTTTTTTTTTTGTGGTAGCTTAACGTCCTGTTTGATTATATTGGACGAGAAAGTAAAATTAGTCAAATATTGCTCAAATGAACTAGGAGTCCGGGGAGCTTAAAGCTATCGACATTCGTCTTCTCAGGATAAGGAAAAAACCTGAAAAAAACTTATCCGGGTAGTTCACCCTGATCGAGATTCGTATTCGCGATCTTTTGAATGAGGTAGAAAAGCTACCTCCACAATACGCAGTTAGGCAAGTGATCTTTTATTTTAATTGAAAAGATTATTTTTCTGATAGTCACAGACTATGTGTAAAATTGATAACATTGGTTACCTGGCAGTGCGAACTTTTATTTCATTGCATATATTAAGGATATATATTTCATTGCATTATGTGAAAAATGCGTAGCCTAATGTTATTGAATAACTATGAAAAGTACTAGAAGGTACAAACAATTAATAAATCAATTCAAAATCTTCTCGGGCTTCTAGCCAGGTAGAATTTTGAATTAACACGTCGCCAGGAAAGCTTCAGTTCTTATTTTAATTAATAAATCGTTCCGATGAAGGAATCTTCCAACAGCGAAAGGTACTTACTTATACACTATGCAGCATTTCTAACCTGGAAGATGGTCTCGGGGAGTATAAAAAGGCAGATTTCCCGCCAATATTTCGCATACCTTTGCATGGATATCGGGAATTTCTCATTTTGTTATTTGGAATATTCGGAGCTGTAAAAATGTATAATAATTAAGACATACCTTCATATACGTATTAATTATTCTTCACCTATTGAAATTTAATATTTACTAAATTTAATATTAACATTTTCTGTATAATCAAGTATTATTCTCTACACGATTTCTTAAAGATGCTGCTATTGCCATACAATTCTTGTGTTTTTGTTATTTTTTCAAATGTTTCATTTATACAGGTCCCCTTCAGAAACAATTCCTATTACTGTAGGATTAGAACGTTATGTTAATCAATTTTATATTACGAAACACAGTCTCACTTCCAGACTCTGTGGCGGATAAGGAATAATTCTGGTTAAAGAAAAATTCCCCACCCCAGTCTGTAATCGAACCCGGGACCTCCGGGCGAGAAGTTATTTGTTTTGTTAACATAATTGTTGGTCAAAATTATTTCCACTGATTTTCAATGGATGGTTATAATGATTTTGCAAATTCAAATCTTAATAAAGTTATAAATAAATGTTTATGTTTGAACAAAATACAAACCACACATAATATAACACAAAATATTATTGAAATTAAATGTCTTAATAGCTTAAAAATAAAACATTGGTCTTGTAAACCAATTATCATAGTGTCTAAAGTTACATTTGCAATAGAATCCTTAGGAGTCAAAGGGACTAAAAAAAGCTGATGTGTTCCATTCACATGACTTTCTCTACATCTCTGCAACAAGTTATTGTTAAAAAGCTTGTGCCTCTATTTACTTCATGCTAATCAAGAAAAAATTAGCAGAAATAGTCTTACTACTTCCCTACTTGTAAGTAGAAGCGAAATAAGGGAGTACCATAGGTTAAAGTGGTAGTCAAAAGCTGGTTGCTTTGTGACTGAAGCTCCTTTGTTTGTATGTATGGACAGGAGTTGACAAATTCCTGTATGAGAAAAATATGCTTTTTAAAGATAAAGCCAAAAACAAGGAATATCACAAAAACGACCAACTCCACGAAAAAAAATGTATATAACAAAAATTGTGTGCTTTAACGTTCTCTACATTTTGTGTGTGTTAAGTTTTTATGCATCTCTTACCGTTTAGAAATTATGCCGATTTTCGTAAAATTCACACAGAATAAAGTAGTCTTCAGAGGCTATTCCCAGAAAATTCAAGATATACATTTTATTTGTTAGGTAAATATCTTTAATATACGGTATTTTAATCAAACTCATTATTTAAGAAAATAAAAATGTGCAAAAAAAGTTCCATGTAAAGGGTAGTTTTGGGTGGGGGGATTTTTCTCAAAATCTCCGTGTCGTATCCCTGAAGATATTAAACTTAAACACCAACTTTGGTATTTTACCTTCGTGCGTTGAAAGAGCTGCTTAACCAAACAAGGTTATTCAAGTTAAAACCGATAAGTGGGGAATTGGCTTCGTTTTACCCCTCTTGCTTATCGCGGAGACTGTAAGGCGGTCGTGCTCATTGAGAGGAGTATAGGAGGTATCTTTCACCAGTTCCCTACTGGTCGGTTTTATCTTGAAATAGAATATCTACACACAACAAATAGGGGCAGTTGGGCCACCTAGCGTTTAAAATAAGCTGAAAATTACCGATAAATAGGATAATTCACTTTAAACCTCTACAACGCTGTATAAATAAACCATAAAGAACGAGTTAGATAGTGAGATTAATTTATTGGGCATTAAAAAGATGACTGTAAAGTCGGCTAAGTTTAGATACTCTAACATAAAGATGGAGAGTAGAATATATTTAATAGAATAAAATGCCAGTAGTAGGCGGGACTTAGGTTAATAAAAAGCATGCATTGCTAACATTTAATTACACTTTATTGGACTTTTTGCGCTCTAAGTTTCTCTTGCTACAGTGTTTAATAACTATGAAAGCGGTACTGCGTTCGGCAGTATAACGCTAAGTTCATCAACTGTTTAGTGGTGATTAGTACAGCAGATAAGCGAATCACAATAAGTAAACTCGCCACTTTACTACGGAATCAAGTTTTGCCTTGAAGTAAATTTCATAATACTCTGAAAGTTGGCAGATTTAATACAAGGTAGTACTAAGAATGTACGAAACGGGTCAATTCATCTTGAAGTTATTCAAATTACATCAACACTTTGGGTGTAAGCCTCTATAATTATATTTGTTATTTTGAATACGTTCTCCTCCAAGTGCAAAGTCTAATCTCTGGTGACGAATTGCGGACTCGAATTAAAAGCCACTAAAATTCGATACCGAGATTTCACCGGAAATACATGTTTTGTGACCTCCTGAATAAAAAAAAAAGGATTTTTAGAAAAATTTCCGTGTGAGTGTGTGTGTGTGTGTGTGTGTGTGTGTGTGTGTGTGTTTGTGGGCAGGATAGCTCAAAAACGAAAAGTCCGTTAAAAACCAAACTTGGTGTTTAGGTTTGTATCTTCCAAGGATGCGACAGGAAGATTTTCAAGAAAATCCCCCCACTCCCAACTACCCTTTTTATTTTGATTTTCTAAAGCATGACTCTAACAATTTTGATTAAAATATTGTATATTAAAGATATTTAACTGACAAATAAAATGAATATCTTGAATTTTCTGGGAATAGCCTCTGTAAACTGCTTTATTCTGGATGAATTTTGCATAGCTACTAAACCGTAAGAGATGACAAAAAACTTTACGCACAAAAAATGTAGAGCACGTTAAAACACACAATTTATGTTATATACATTTTTTTCGTGGAGTTGATCGTTTCTTAGATATGCCTTGTTTTTGGTTTCAGCTTTGAAAAATTATACTTTTCTCATACTGGAATTTGCCAACTCGTATGCATACAAACAAACGAACTTCACATAGCAACCAGCTTTTGGCTTTCACTTTAGCCTATGGTACTCCATTATTTCGCTTCTACTTACAATAAAGCAAGAAATAAGACTATTTCTGCTAATGTTTCTCGATTAGCATGAAATAAATAAAATAATAAGCTTATTCAAAATAATTTTTTACAGACATATTTTATTTTATTACTTTCCTCAATTGAGGGCTGCCATGTAGACAAAGTATAACTACACAATTAATATTTTTAAAAATAATTTACAATGCTAAAAATAAATCGTATAACTAAGTACAAGTAACATATAAAATTAGAAATGATAAACTTCAAATCTAATACAAATAGCACATACAATATTCTCAAATAAAACACTTTAGTAAGTTCAAAATTGCAGAACAAAACTTAATGAATCGTTATAGCACCAGCATTAAAATGAATACAAATGATTTCTGAGAATGAGAATAGATCCTCTGATTGCCATGATCGCTATTGTATGCAGTAGAAAGTCATGTGAATGAAACACGTCCGATTTTTTTCTGTAGAGGAACTAGATTAGATGCAGCACACATTCTTCTCCTACTCAAGCGTGAAATCTTATATTTATCCAACTTCGTGTTTATTGTAGGTTGTTTACACACACCAGAATGAGGTAGTACTTTCAAAATCCAAATATCTCGTATCTTCACTTCCGAGTTTCTGTAAAGCTATTAATGGGTGTATACTGCATATTACCCTTCTGTTACAGGGAATAACAGTAATGCTTACGGGAAAACAAAATTAATCACTCTCAGCTGTTCAAAAGTAGTACCAAGGTCGACCGCGCAAGCCTCTGAGATATGGTGATGGATTAGTTACTGACCAAGACTGTCAGCAACTGAATTTGAGATGGCAACTTGCGCCGAAGGCGTTATAAGTATTATGTAAATGATGCATGAATAAAATCTTAATTAAACGTTAACAAACGAAGGGAAGTACAGACGATAAGACACACATGGTTAAATTGTACTATATCAAATATGATTAAATACATGTCTGTAACAATAACTATTGGTCCGGCTGGCTCAATCATTTAGATGCTGGCCTTCTGTTCCCAAGGTTGTGGGTTCATTCTCGGCCCGGACCGATGTTATTTAAGCGTGCTATGTCAGTAGATTTACTGTTATGTAAAAGGGCTCCCACGCGCCGAAATTCTGGCACCTCGTCGGCGGTGATATAGTTTTAGCAATTGACAGAGTGTTAATAAACAAATACTTCTTTCTGCAACAGTGATAAATATTTTTTGTTTCGTAATAGGCTTAACCTTTCCGAATTTGTAAGACTGACACCCCCTATGAGAGTGCCTAAGTGTCAGAAGTCTGTCGCAAAGACATCGGAACGAAACCCCAGAATGGAGAACCTGTTACGAGGGTCCGCCTGTAGCCAGGCATGGACATGAAGTGGAGTATGAAATGTAAGCGAAATTGATAACTGGAAAGCTGATGGGCAATTGATGGAATGCATGACGGGGAAACCGGAGAATCCGGAGAAAACCCGGCCAGACGCTGCATCGTCCATCACGAATTCCACAGGCGAGTACTAGGGATCAAACCCGGGCTCCTGGCTGGAAGGCGAGCGGTCTAACCACTCATCCAAGGCGCCGCCAGTAATTAATATACGTATATATAATAATCGCAAAACTCACGAATTGCAGGAATTTCAAGCCTGAAGTAAGTACACAGAAACAATGTGATGTGTAACATTCATAAGAGTTTCAATATCCATTCCTAAAAATAATATTTTTGTATCTTCTTTGTATTAACTGAGATAAACGTTATAGAAATTTATTACCACTTATATTTCGTTATAGGTACTATGAGAATAGGTGAACGAGGTAGCTTTGATTTCCGTTCTCTTTGCGTGAGCAGGAGGGGAAAAAAAAAAAAAAAAATGTCTTCGCGCTCGAATAAAATTATACGTATGTGAAAATCAAACAAATAACAAAGATTTAGCGGATTCTACATAATTTGTTTATAACGATTTTGCCATTCACCTACAGTCACGTCATTCAGAATGCACAGGACTCCTGAGATTATTTTCGGAAAATTCAGGATAACATGTGTTTAAAATATGGTATTTGAATCTAAATTTTCAGAGCCATTTTGGGAAAATAAACATTTTCGAAAGGGTTCCATCAAAGGTGTAGTTTGGGAGTAAAGTATTGTAACAAAATATCTCTATGGCTCAAAACTGGTTACAAATAATACTTGCCTGTAACTTTTGCAACAATTCTGCAGTACAACCTTTCTATTATCGATCGGCGCTTAGAGTGTAGACTGCTCTCGCTAATGCTCCTTCCACACCTTGTGAACTCACAATCGAAACTGACTCGCCTGACTTCCAGTTCTGCTTTATATTCCTGTGGATGACGTCAATAGAAACTTCAAAAAAAAAATTCTCCCACATGTCCATTGCGCCCAGGCATCGCGAAGTAGTGCCGCCGCTCTTCATATGTTCCTTTATCGAAAACCTACGGCAGTGAGTTCAGGTACTTAAAGGAAGCCGAAAATGCACGTGCAGCAATGCTATAGGTTATGTGAATGGAGACATAGGTCACACACGTGCGGTGATTACGGGCCGGAAAGGCACAGTCACAGTATTTTCTTGAAATTTATTTCGCATCCTTGGATGATAGTGAACTCAAATGTCAAATTTGATATATAAACGACTTTTCGTTTTTGATTTGAGGTGATGCATCTACAAAATTTCACCAAAATTTGTGAAAATTTAAAAACAACATGTTTTTTGTTCTGTAATAAATTATATGTATCCTATAGGTACTTTAAGAAATAATATTGTTTTCATACTTGGCGAACTTGAACCACCAATCTAGTGAAACTATACATGGGTATGCACATGCTTATTAATAGGCTCTCCTAACACTAATCCTTATTTTTGTGCAAACATTTTTGCAACTTTTTCCATCTGTAAAATGCTCCACACGATGCAATTTTTTAGTTTTTTGTTTTAACATTTTTATATTGTCTCTCAAAAGCACAGCAAAGAAAATGGTCATATACTTTTGCGAAATAATGTTCCAGTTTTGAGAAATAAATATCAGGTTTTGAAAAAATTAAAACATTTAGGGTGTACAAAAATAATAGTTTGCTACATTAATTAGGGCTCATATAAAAATAAACATTTTATGACAGATCTATTTGTAAACTCATATACTATGAAACTGCAACTTTTTATATGCATATTTTTACTTTCTCTACACGTGCTATGTACACAGTGTATAAAGAAGGCATTGTAATGCACCCAAAAATTCTATATTTCACCGGAAATAAACCTTTTGGGTATCCCTTGAAGCCAAAAAAAACCGAATTTTCAGAAAAAGGTCCTTGTGTACTTAATACGAATCGAGAAACAACTAGTAGAAATAGTCCAATTACTTGCTTCATTGTAATTAGAAGGGAAGTCAGGGAGTACCATAGGATTAAGGGATAGTAAAAACTGGTTGCTATGTGACTGAAGTTCCTTTGTTTATATGGCCATGAGTTGAAAAATTCCCGTATGTGTAAAGTAAAAGTATTTTAAGCTGAGATCAATAACAAGGAATATCTCAAAAACGATCAGCTCCACGAAAAATATGCATGTGCATAAATTGTAGTTTAGAGCTCTACATTTACGTTAAGTTAGTTTTTGTCTATTTCTTACGGTTTACCAGTTATGCAAAATTCCATAATGTTCATTCTGAATAAAATAGTCTTCAGAGGCTATTCACAGAAAATTCAAGATATACATTTTATTTGTCAAGTAAATATGTTTAATATAGGATATTTTAATCAAAATTGTTAGAGACATTTTTGAGAATATAACAATTTTCGAAAAAAAGTTCCATGTAAAGGGTAGTTGAGGTGGGGGGGTTTGAAAATCGTCGTTTCGCATCCTTGAAATATACCAAACTTAAATACCAAGTTTGGTATTTAACGTTCTTTTCATTTTTGAACTATGCTGACACACACGGACCTTTTTCTAAAAATGATTTTTTAGGATTCAGGGGGACACAGAACATGTATTGTCGGCGAATTATCGAATTTTGGGGTGGAATGCAATGCCTTCTCTATACACTATGTACATAGTACATGTAGAGAAATATAAGCAAATACTATTGCAACTTAAATAACTATGAACCCAAGGGAGAAAGTTCATAGGAAGAAGAGGAAGAGTAAATAATGCCAACTAATTCTAAATGGAGACTGGAGACTAATGGAATATGATGGAGAGTCGAGCATAGTAGAAGGAGGCGAAGAAGGAGCCGGTGTAGACCACAGTGATAAGAGGGATGCAGAGGGCGTGTGAGAGCAGGAATGGTGGATTATGGGCTTCTGGCGGTGTACAGTACGAAACAAGGGGAGATGACGTTGAGGAGGAAGTGTTAGTGAAGTGCTAAATAGTGTTAAAAAGTTAAATACAGTGAGTTTAGTGTAATGATGATGTAAAAGATTAGGTATAATTAGTAACAGACATTAGCCAAAGGAAGTAAAAGACAATTTACTATAGTTTACTGCAATGTAAAGAAATTATTATATAATATAATTATTTAGTTGCGCTGGTTACCAGTGCATATTCTGCTGGATACCAGTAGTATAGGATTAGTTTTTCATTTATCCTAATAATCTAGAGCATAGTTTTATGGGTAAATAGCTGGTTACCAGTTATTTATGTTACTGGATTCCAGTAATTAATAATAGATGATTTAGTGTTAGTGAAAGTTGTTTTATGGTTGGAACTTATTTTATTTCAGTTTATATTAATTTGTTTTTGTTTTAAATTAAAATTTGAGTTATTAGTATATAAGTATTATCTGTAAAATAATGATGTATAACAATAATTTAAAAGTGGGAAATAAGTTTTAGAGTTTGCAATATACATCCTGAAATAGGGAACAAGATGCCAGGATGTTGTATTACGATTTTATTTTATTATTTTTAGTACGTGTAGAGAAAGTATATACAGTAAAGTGTATCTCAAAATAAGAATATATCTGGCAGGGTATTAAATTATTATTTTACATGTTTAGAATTAATTCAGGAAGAAAAAGAAACGGAGGTTATTCATAATTTGGCCCTGACCATCACTGAGAGGAACAGAAAAGAAAACGTGCTGCCGACAGAGTGGGCTGGGCAATGGAACTCGTGAGATTGTAATACAACACCGTGTGCGTGCTGGTTGTTTGTTCATCACGACTTGAAGCGAGCCGACACGATACTTTATTTCTCACTGTGGCCATCACTCCAGCTTGAGTGAATGTGTCTGGAGCAAGCTTAAAGTGAGAGGACAGGCGCCGTCTCTCGCTGCTTGCTACCTCCATTGTCTAAATCTCGCTATTATTGGCGCCGACATTGAAACAAGTGACAGCACAACCACGGCTACCAAACTTGGAGTGAATATAGTCTCTGACGAGATATAAAGGCCACCCACGAATAACAGTACTCTACAAGGCCTACATGACTGGTAACTTTCTCCAGCAAAATATTGCCCTTAAAACAAACACTACGTCAGTATGCTATAAACGAGAGTAAATATACCAGCAAATATGGCATTCTGAAACACATAATATGTTAATGTAGTTTCGTTTGTAATCGGCTTACCCTCCCCGTAATTGTAGAACTTACAAGCCAATGCCTAGGGGTTAGAAGCCTGTCGGAGAGCCTATGGCACGAAACCACAGAATGGAGAACCTGTAACGTGGGGTCGGTCCGTAGCGAGGCATGAACATGAGGTTGATGATATGAAATTTAAGCGAAAGTGATGATGGAACAATTGGTGAAATGGGTGGCGGGTTAAACCGGTGGCCCCGAAGAAAACCCGCTTCGTCCACCACGAATCCCACATGCGGGCGCTTGGGATCAAACCTGGTCCGCATAGATGGGAGGCCAGCGGCCAAACCTCTCAAACACAGAGCCGACTGTTAATGTAGCACAGTACTGTATTTGTATAGTAGTGTTAAAATAATTAATACGGAGGATACCATCAGATCCCCTGAATAAAAATAAATGTTTAGAAAAAAAAAAACTCCATCTGTATGTATCCGAGTGCCTGTAAATACGTAGCATAAAACAAAACAAAAAATCTGATGTGTTACATTCACATGACTTTCTCTGCATATGCGCAACAAATATTGTTAAAAAGTTTATGCTTCTATTTACTGCATGGTAATGGAAAAAAAAAATAGTAGAAATAATTATAATACTTGCTTCCTTGTAAGTAGAAGCGAAATAAGGGAGTGCCATAGGTTAAAATGATTGTCAAAAGCTGGTTGCTGTATGACTGAAGTTCCTTTGTTTATATGGACAGGAGTTGACAACTTTCTGTGTGAGAAAAGTATAGTTTTTCACAGCTGAAACCAAAAACAAGAAATATCTAAAAAACAATAAACCCCACGAAATAAATGTATACAACATAAATTGTATTTTAACGTGCTCTACGTTTTTTTGTGTTGTAAGTTTTTGTCCATCTCTTATGGTTTAGTAGTTATGCAAAATTCCGTAAAATTCATTGAGAATAAAGTAGTCTTCAGAGACTATTCGCAGAAAACTCAAGATGTACATTTTATTTGTCAGGTAAATATCTTTGATATACGATATTTTAATCAAATTCGTTAGAGCCATTTTTAAGAAAATCACAATTTTCGAAAATAGTTCCACGTAAAGAGAAGTTGGGGGTGGGGGTATTTTGCTCAAAATCTTCGTGTCGCATCCCTGGAAGATACTGAACCTAAATACCAGTTTAGTATTTTACCAAAATTTCGCTTTTGAGTTATCGTGTTCACACACGGACACACACACACACGCAGCTTTTTCTGAAAATGCTTTTTTTGGATACAGGGGACCATAAAACATATATTTCCGGTGTATCTCTATACACTATGTACAAATTGCATATAGAGAAAGTAATAAAACGTCCCTTAAATACCAGCTTGATATTTTAATTTAATATCTTCCGAATATACGTCACTAAGAAGAAAATCTGATGTATTCCATTCACATAGCTTTCTCTACCTGTTCCATATGTAAACTATTCTTATAAAAGATTATTTTATTTTAATTGAGATAAACATTAGCAGAATTGGCTTTATTATCTGATTCCTTGTAAGTAGAAGGGAAATAAGGGAACACATTTTGCTAAAGCAATATTCAAATCTTTCCGATGTGAAACAGCTGAGGTTCGGTTTGCTTAGTATGGTCCCGTTTGGGAAAGCTTGGGTGACTAAAACCTGAAAGTAATTACAAGGAATATTTAAAAAACGGTCAACTCTACAAGCAAAATGTATATGACATAACGAGATATACATATTTTGTGTGTGCGTGTGTGTTTATGTCTTTTCCTTAGGGTTTAACCGGTATGGAAAATTTTGCAAAACTCATCCATAATAAACCGGTTTTCAGAGGTTATTCCCAGGAAATTCAAAACATTCATTTTATTTGTAACGTAAATATCTTTAAGATATGGTATTTTAATCAAAATCCTCATTTTTAAGGAAAACACAATTTTCAAAAATGTTTCCATGTAAAGAGTAATTTGTGGTGGGGGTGGCTTTGAAAAATCTTCGTGTCGTATCCGTGAAAGACTCTAAACATAAATACCAACGGTGTTTTCGTTTTTGAGCTATGCTGTCAAGCGCTTGCGTACACACACACACACACACACACACACACACACACACACACACACTCACATATAATATCCGGTGAAATTTGAATATCACAATTTGTGGGTGGAATACAATACCTTCTCTATCTACTATGTATATTGAACGTACGTATATACATACGTGATAGAGAAAATAAAAAACTGTACTTTACAAGTAACATTGTTCGAACATTTTTATTTTTTCAATAATAGATCAGTTTTCATTAAAATAACGTATGCTTAAAAGAAATAATGTACATATCGAGTTTTCTGGCACTGTCTGAAAACCTCTTCATTATAGATGAAAGTAAATTAGGAGTAAAATATAAGAAAATCAAAATATTAAAGATAAGAGGGTCGGCTGATAAGTCCCGGGCCTCACACAGATATTTATAGTAGTAGTAGTAGTTAGACGGTAGCATCGTAAAGTTTAACTCCGGGACTAGCTTGTATCCATAGTTATAGATCAATCACTGGTTTAGTTTTCATATGACAGCATTTTAAACAACACAACTTTATAGAGTTTTCACGAAAATGGAGGATTTGGAAAAACGAGCAGTGATTAAATACTTCCATTTGTAAGGCTTAACACCTAAAGAAATCAAGGAGGAAATGGACAGTACATAGAAGGAATCTGCCCCCTCATATTCAATGATTAAAAGATGAGTTGCAGAGTTTAAAATGGGACGTACGAGCCTCACTCTGACGCCCTGTAGAAATGACAACTCCAGAGATCAGTGAAAAAATTCATCTTTAGTACTGAAAGACCACGGATTAAAGTTGTTTGAGACCGTAAAAATAGCAAAATAACGTGCAGGTAGTTTTTTAAGTAATGTTTTGGGCTTTTAGAAGGTCTGTGCAAGATGGGTGCTGTGTTTGTAAACACCTGATCAAAAGTTGCAAAGGATAACTATTTCGGTTAAGAATTTGGAGCTCTACCGTAAAAATGGATGAAACTTGGATACATAACTACTCTCCAGAAAGTAAATCACAGTCTAAACAGTGGATTGCGCCAGGTGAAACAACTCTATAAAAGGCAAAGTCAATTTTGTCAGCTAACAAGGTTATGGCGAGTGTTTTCTGGGATGCACAGGGAATTATTTTTATTGATTTCTTGGAAAAGGGTAAACGTATCACTGGTGACTTCTATGCAAACTTACAACAACATTTGTATGATGAGGTGAAAAGAAAAAGACCTCATTTGACAAAACAAAAAATCTTGTTTCAACACGACAATGCTCCGGCCCATCGTTCAGTCATTGCAATGGGAAAAAATGTGCGAATTAAAGTTGGAATTGCTTGAACATCCACTCTATTCGCCAGGTCTAGCACTCAGTGACTACCACATGTTTCCAAACCTCAAAAAGTTCTAGGAGGACGAATATTTCACAGTAGCGAGGAGTTCATTGATGCGGTAAACCGCTATTTTGAGGGCCTTGATATATCGCACCACAGAGATGGTTTAATTAAATTAGAACACCGATGTGCCAAATGTATTAATTAGCCTCTCTAGTGATTATATTGAGAAACAAAGCAAAAATAAAAAAATTAACGAATTGTATTCATTGAGAGGCCCAGGACAACAGCCGACCCACAGGATGTTAATGAACTACACCGAAATAATTTGCGAGATTGTGCACGTGACTGATATAAGTAATTTGAGATCGGCGATGCATGGTCTCCAGGTAAGCATAACGCAACTACATAGCGTTAAACGTGTGGGTATTAGGAGCAGATAAGTCGGTGTTAAAACAAAGCTGGTTGACAAAATGGTTTAGAATGTCTTTAAAACTGCTCCCCGAGTATAAAAATATAATTTTAGCTGCTCCTACTAGCGTTCTCAAGATTTAATGTAGCAAAAAATCTGTAAAAATCTCGAACTAATCACTTGACAGTGCGACACTGAGCTTCATTAACTACGTTCGTGAGTTATGTAGCCTACTCTGGAGGCGTTTTTTCAACTGCTCTGGTAGCTTAATGCGTAATAGGGTAAGCTGCTATCCCAAAGGCCATGAATTCTATTCCTGTCATAGAATGAATGCCTTTTATTATTATTTTTTTTCATTCCAGACGAAGTGCCACGATACGTGAACAAGACCCTAACTCGGAAAGTATCTTTGACTTGAAAGACAGTATCACAACCACTACGCTAGAGAGCTACGCTGTAATATGTCGCTTCGTTTTTCGTGTTATGCTCTCGAATGGTTGATAAATTAGCCAGTGGCTTACTGGCACTACAGAAACTTATAGCCGTTACTTCGACATTTCAATAAACAGACCACAAGTCTCCTATCTCAAATTACTTATTTAAGTAATCTACATATTCTATGAAAATGTTTCGATATAGTTCATTAACACCCTGTATAACCTCTAATCAAACATATACAAATATGCAAATTGCTTGTGTAACTGGTAAACGTAAGAGAGAAACACTTACCGACGAACTTTAAATTTCGTTTAAATAAACGGTTTATGTCAGTTTACTTTTCTCATACGGGAACTAAACAACTGCCAGCCACAACAATTACAACACCAAAAAATGTATGAGAAAAATATTATTTTAAAACTGAAATCAATAACAAAGAATATCTCAAAAACGGTCAACACCACGAAAAAATGTATATCATATAAATTCTATGTTTTAACGAGCTTTACATTCTTTGTTAGGTAAGCTTTTGTCTATCTCTTGCGGTTTACCACTTATGCAAACTTCCGTAAAATTCATTCAGAATAAAAATATCTTCACAGGCTATTCCAAGAAAATTCAAGATGTACATTTAATTTACCATGCAAATATCTTTAATATGTGATATTTTAATGAAAATCGTTAGTCATTTTTGATAAAATCAAAATTTTCAATTTTTATTTCCATATAAAGAGTAGTTGGGGTGGAGGGATTTTCTCTAAACTCTTCGCGTCGTATCCTTGGAAAATACTGAACTTAATTACCAAGTTCGGTATTTAACGGACTTTTCGATTTTGAGCTAGGCTGCCCAAAGACACACACACACCCTCACACACACTGACAGACACACACGGACATTTTTTGGATTCAGGGGGTCTCAAACACACAATTTAAAGATATACATTTTCTTTATAAAGTTAACTATGTACAAGGTATTATTTGTTATTGGTTTCAATTTTAAACAACTTAAAGGTTTCTCAAAACGGAAAGTAATTTTTTTTGATACCTCTTTTGTTTTATTGCTAGCTAGCAAAGAGAACCGAATTTTAATTGTTTCACATAGCGTAAGCTTTTAAATGATTAGACTGTCACTTTAATTTACTGTATTTTCTTCTTTTCCTTCTGCTTCCATGGAACGTCTCCTAATGTTGATCTCGATTGGAATGATGTAGATAAAAAACTAATCTTTTGTAAGAATACTTTGTTTGCAGAACAGGTAGAGAAAGCAATGTGAATAGAACACATCAAATTTGTTCTATTCTTAGTCTAATTGTTAATATTGCTTCTCTTGTACAGTCACCATCCGTGGTGTTGTGGTTACTATGCTAGCCTCTTGCACCCAAGGTCGCGAGTTCAAACCCAGCGGAGGGCGATGGACTTTTCGGGCGTAAAAATCCTTAGCATGGCTACCTTTGGAAGGAAAGTAAAGCCGTTGGTCCCGTATCATAGATTTAACGCACGTAAAAGCACTGATAAAGGGGCCTATTTGCAAAATAAAGCGGCCAATATAGAATGCGATGCTGACAATAACAGTAGTTAAAGAGTGTCCATAATTAAATTTCCAATTGATTTTATTTCTCTTGAACCAACATTCTTCCAAAAACCAAATTGATTTTCTTCAATATTTCATTTTGTTTCCTCCTCCTCTACCACCACCACCACCACCAATAATAATAATAATAATAATAATAATAATAATAATAACAATAATAATAATGCATTTCATTTTTACTTTCTCTATATGTACTATGTACATAGTGTATAGAGAAGGTATTGCACTCCACCCAAAAATTTGACACCGAGATTTTACCGGAATTATATGTTTTAGGGCCCCCTTTATCTAAAAAAAGCATTTTCAGAAAAAGGTCCGTGTGTGCGTCCGTGAACACGCTAACTCAAAAGCGAAAAGCCGGTAAAATACCAAACTTGGTATTTAAGTTTAGTATCTTCAGGGATGCGACACGAAGATTTTGAGAAAAAGACCCCAACTACCCTTTACATGGAACTTTTTTTCGAAAATTGGCTCAAATGATTTTTATTAAAATATCGTATATTATAGCTATTTACGTGATAAATAAAGTGTATTTCTTGAATTTTCTGGAAATAGCCTTTGAAGAGCACTTTATTTAAGATGAATTTTACGGAATTTTGAATAACTGCTAAACCGTAAGAGATGGACAAAAACTTACTGCACAATTTATGTTATATAATTTTTTTTTCATGGAGTTCATCGTTTTTGAGACATTCCTTGTTTATGGTTTCTGCTTTGAAAAACTTTCTTATACAGGACTTTGTCAACTGCTATCCATTCAAAAAAGGAACTTCAGTTCCTAGCAACCACCTTTTGACTATCACTTTAACCTATGGACTCCCTTATTTCGCCTCTACTTACAAGGAAGCGAGTAATAGGATTATTTCTGCTATTTTTTATGATTAGCATGAAGTAAATAGAAGTATAAGCTTTTTAAGAATAATTTGTTGCATAGATATAGAGAAAATCATGTGAATGGTACACATCAAATGTTTTCCATTGATATCCTGTTATTTAAGTTGCTCATTACAGTGCCAATTGTAGTCCTTGAAGTTTGCTAACAATAAAACACTAATAATAATAACAATAATAATATACTGAACAGAAAGATCACAGTGTGGGTTTGACGAGATAAGAAATGGCCACCTTCTCTTGAAGCTCATGAGAAGCTACTACGTCTCCATCAACTAACACCAATGGCGTCCTTAACTGCGATGAATACTTGAATGACGTAATGGGCAATATCTCATATCAAGCATTGTCTATATTTCATTAATAGTTATGAAGCAATTCAAGTTATGAAACTATGCATAGTAATGACACAATAGAAACGCAACATTGTACTGTGGTTACTCCTGGAGGGAATATTTCTGTGTTTTTGTTACCCTAAATACAGTACTCAAAGCTTCAGGTACCAAGAGACAATACCTCAGGTATCCTCAGACGGCCTTCACTCTAGAAATAAAGAATAAATGAGAAGTTTTAGACAATTCTTGAAGTTCCAATATTTTCTTCCAACTGAAAGAAGTTCGAAGTTCGTAAACGGGGATTTCTGTGAATTCCTTATTCTTCCACTTCCAGTGACTGTCTTTTTTTATCATATACTGCTCTTTTAGGACCAGTGTTGCCTTCAAGAGTATTCCGGATGTGTCTCACGCACTGCTCTCCATTTTGGGAGTGGTTTTTCGCTCTCTCTCCAGCTTCTGGAATTTAATGGTCTCTCTTGGCGCCTTATTAGGTGCACCAAAAGCAACGCTCTGTAAAAACAGCTTTCTTCCAGCAATTGCTGTATTCGCCAACTTACAAGGTACCTGGTGAGCAAGAAGTAACTTACTGATTTCGTATATCTCTCTTTAAGCAGTCACGAAATTATAGAAATCTTCAAAATGTGACATTTTTGGTTTTTGTGCAAGGTTATAAATTAGATTTTTCTATTTAATATATTTTATCATCGTAGATAACGTATTTTCAACATATTTTTACTTTTTGGCATGCATGTTGAATGTAGATAATAGATACAGAAAGGGGTTTAAAGGTTGAACTGACTTAGTTCATGAACATTTACACACATGATGGTTATTCTCAACAAATCATAAAGATATCCGAACATTGTATTTCATTTTTGGTGTGTGAGCAGGTATATTAGGAACATCTTTAAGAATTATAATTCAAACTGAATTAGGAGAAGCTGCATTGCATTCCACCCAAAAATTCGATACCCAGATTTCACTGGAAATACACATTTAGGGTCCCCTGAATCGAAAAATAACATTATTAGAAAAACATTCGTCTGTTTATATGTGTGTGTGTGTATGTGTTTGTGGACAGCGAACTTAACAATGAAAATTGGAATAATAGCCAAACTTCGTATTTAGGTTCAGTATCTGTCGAGGATTTCACGCGAAGATTTTCAGGAAAATCCCCTCACCCCAATTACCTTTCACGTGGAACATTTTTGCGAAAATGTTGATTTTTCTCAAAAACAGATCTAATGAATTTAATTAAAATGTCACGTCTTTAATATATTTTCATGGCAAAAAAACTGTATACCCAACATGAATTTTCTGTGAATAGCCTCTGAAGAACTCTTTATTCTTGACGACTTTTGTGTAAGTCGTAAACCGTAAGAGATTGAAAAAATACTTAATACTCATCTCATATAGAGTTTTTCTAGAGTTAACCGTTCTCAAGATATTCCTTGTTAATGGTTTCAATTTTAAATTACTTAAAGTTTTTTCAAGCAGGAAGTCAACTTTCGTTTCATATCTCTTGTTTCATTCTACATAAAACGAAGCAAGTTATACTTAAGAGTATTTCTATTAATTTTTATCTTGATGTGGATAAAATAGAAATATTTTTGTAAAACAAGTTATTTGTGGAATAGCTAGAGAAAGTCCTATGAATGGAACACATCAGATCTTTAAAATGTTTACTGGATGTGCCATTTAGTGTTATTGGTTGAGCCCCACTTCACAGAAAAGAAAGGCATAACTGATATATACTTCGAAATAAGTATGTAAACTTGATTCAGTCTTTTAGGCGAAGTTAGCTCTAAAAATTGCTCCATCGCTGTAATACATGCCATTGTGAGTGCTGAAGCCATGTAGTTTATTTATTTATTTATTTGCAAATTTATGAGAGTTTCTTTTCCCAATTTTTACTTTGAATAGATTTTCCTACAACGAAAAGTTTCTACTACAAATGATTCGTTTTCTCAGAAACTATTGAACATAGCTAAATTAAATTTTTAGAATAATAGGCACAACCTTTAAATGTTAATTGTATATGTAATGTGTGCAAATAACGTGACTGGCTGTATTAAATGTGCCGATAAGCATTAATAAAGTGATGCTATTTACAAAAAACTTAATAAACAAATCTATTTGGATTTTTTTTGTGTTTAACACCCGCTTTTACTACAATGGTGGTGCAGGCCATGACACTGATGATAGATAGAATGAAGAGGAGCACCGGTGGAATGCAATGCCGGGGGAAACTGGAGAACCCGGAGAAACCCCGCCCCTGCCACAAATCCCACATGTGATCACTTGGGCTCGAACCCGGGTCAACTTTGGGAGAGGTGAATGGTCTAACCAAGGCGTGGACTTATTAATTTCAAATTTAAATGAATTAACTTTTTTCAAACGAGACAATTCAAAGCGAACCGAACCTCAAATGTTTCATACAGCGACAGCTTTTAAAATATTTGACTATCGCTTTAGCCTAATGTACTCCCTTATGTTCCTTCTACCTTCACGGAAGTATGTAATAAGACCAATTTTGCTCATGTTTATTTAGATTAGCATGGCGTAAATGAAATAATAATCTTTTGTAAGGAAAATGTGTTTATGAAACAGCCAGAGAAACTTATGTGAGTGGAACACATAATATTTTTAGAAAAAGGTTCGTGTGTGTGCCCGTGTGTCGATAGCTTGTGAACACGATAACTCAAGAACGAAAAGTCGGTGAAATACCAAACGTGGTTTTTAAGTTAAGCATCTTCCAAGGATGCAACCAAAGATTTTGTCAAAAATCCCCCACCCCAAACCACCCTTTACATGGAAAATGTTTAGAACATTTTCATTTTCTCAATAATTACTAACGATTTTGATTTAAATAACCTATATTAAACAATTACATGGCAAATAAAGGGTATATCTTGAATTTAATGGATATAGCCTCTAAAGATGTCTGTATTCTGGAAGAACTTTGCCGAAATTTGCATAACTGTAAACCGTATGAGATAGTTAAAAACTTACTACACACAAAAGCTGATCTCATTAAAACACACAATTTATGTTATATACTTTTTTTTTTTTCGTGGAGTTGACCATTTTGAGATATTGATTAAAACGTTTCACATACAAGAGTTTGTCAACTTCTGGCAATGCTAAGAAACGGAAACATAGTATCCAGCTTTGAAAGATTTGGCTATCGCTTTAGCCTAGTGTATACCCTTATTTCCCTTCTAGTTAAAAGAAAGTAAGAAATACCATTTCTGCTAATGATAATCTCGAAGTAGATAGAAGAACACGCTTTTCAACAATAATCTGTTAACTAGATGTAGAGAAAGTCATATGAATGGCACACATTACATTTCTAATTAATTTGTTTGAAAACTGTTATGATGCCTTTCGAAAGAACTTTAAAAAAAATAATCATATAATTTTCAAATAATGTCGCAATTTTGAGAAATAAATTATCAATTTTTAAAACATAAACAGTTTTGAAGAGTATTACTTTTTCTAAGGGTTCATATGACAAAAATCATTGGTCTTCTCCTTAGCGTGGTGTTGGCTTGCCAAGCGGGAGACCTGGGTTCGATTCCCGGTACTGGCGTGGGGAATTTTCCCCCGCTGTTAGATTTGGTTCGGGGTGCAGCCTCATGAGTTCCCTGGGGCAATTGGGGAGCTACTTGATTGAGAAGTAGCGGCTCTAGATCAAAAGACCGCATCAACCGACCGGGAGGGACTCGAGGCGCTGATCTTGTATCACCCTCCAGCACTGCACCCCATTCATGACAGTTTCGGGTAGAGATGGGTAATGCAGCGGCTGGCCGGTAGACTAAGGCCACTTGTGAACTGTCGTGCCATGGAGTTACGTTGTAACAAACTCCGCTTGTAATCTCATTTATTGTAAATGAAAATTTTTAAAAATTATGATGTGGAGCATTTTATTAGAACAATGAATTTAGGCAATAAACAGTTATTACTTAAATAGCCGATTAAGAAGAATTTTAAATAAGACAAACATTTTTGTTATTGTGTATCATCATTAACAAGATATCTTACATACTGTGGTTTTTTAAACATTTTCAGATGCATTACATTAAGCACAACGATGATTACAGTAATCTCAATATTAAATGAATACGCATGAGAAGTCCATTCTAGTCTATTTCACTCCATGCACAGCATGAAACATTGCTTCATCCTCTATCGTGACTTCTATTGTACCACGAAGAACATATGCATGTACTTAAGGATGGTGGAAAAATCACACATGTCCCTAACTATTAAATTTATGTGGTCATACAGCACAAAACTATTGTGTATATAAGAGGGGTGCCGCCTTAATATTTGAATATACATTATTTATAAATAAACTTAGTAGATGAATTAGTTTCTGTGTGAGCTTAGCCTTACAGTCTAATTGGACGTTAAGCCTCTGATTGATATACAAGCTTGCGTTGCCGCCAAGACCTGTCATCTATAGCTATGCTTACACAACGTCTGTTGCGGTTACCGACTCTATGGTTCTTGGCGACGTTAATGCAACTGAAACAACACAAATCGGTATATTACGAATTATATGTTATTTTTATGGTAGAAAATCCCCTTATCTACCTAAGCGTTCCAAGCAGCAACATTAACGGAGAGAAAATTTCCTTTTTCCCAAAATCACAACATAGTTCGAAGTTGGGACATCTAAATTAGAAAAAGGTGTAAAGCAAGAGGACCCAATATCATCGAAGGTTTTACATTCCTATTGAAAATTCCATTTCGCACATTAAAATGGAATAAGATGCTAAAGGGTATCGATATAAATAGAAAGAGTCTGTCAAAGTTACACTTCACTGGTGACAAAACACTTAAACACTTTCTGCAACGTCAATAATGAGTTAAAGGCAATACTCAAAGAGTTAACTCTATTGATGAGCCTAACTAAGACGAAACATAATAGTTTTGGAAGTAATAACCATGAAACATGTGTAAGACTGTGTTTGCTTGGAACAAAGCGTTTCGATGAGGGAAAATGATCATGCAGAGATCAAATGAATAAGAGCGCAACCTGGATGCACTGCTGAAGCTATAAGCATATCTTACTAAACAAACATTTGCTTGGACAAAGTATTTCAGTGAGGGAAGATGGGAGGCAAAGACTAAACGAAGAATCAGTGTAGCCCGAAGTCAGTTCTTGAGCTTAAACGATATCCTACTGTACAAATAGTTGCTTGGGACAAAGTGTTTTAGCGAGGAAAAAACGGCGAGCAGAGATCAAAACGATGAATAGTGTAGCTCGAATTCAGTTCTGGAGCTTTAAAGATATCCTCCTAACAAATATTGCTTGAAACAAAGTATTTTAGCAAGGGGAAACAGCGAGAAGAGATTAAAACGAAGACTCAGTGCAACCCGAAATTATTTCTTGAGTTTTAAATATATCCTAGTGCATAAATACTTGATTAGGACAAAGTATTTCAGTGACGAAAAAAGGTGAGCAGAGATCAAAACGAATAATCAGTGCCCGAAGTCACTTCTTGAGCTTAAACGATATCCTACTACACAAATACTTGCTTGGGAAAAGTATTTTAGTGAGCGAAAACTGGAGTAGAGATGAAAACGAAGAATCAGCGCAGCCTGAAGCCAGTTCTGGAGCTTCAAGGATATCATACTGCACAAATACTTGCTTGGGAGAAAGTAATTTAGTGAGCGAAAACGGGAGTAGAGATGAAAACGAAGAATCAACGCAACCTGAAGCCAGTTCTGGAGCTTGAAGGATATCATACTGCACAAATACTTGCTTGGGAGAAAATATTTTAGTGAGCGAAAACGGGAGTAGAGATGAAAACGAAGAATCACGCAGCCTGAAGCCAGTTCTGGAGCTTCAAGGATACCATACTGCACAAATACTTGCTAGGGACAAAGTATTTTAGTGAGGGAAAACAGCGAGGTAGAGATCAAACGAAGAATCAGTTTGGCCTAAAGCCAGCTTTAAGAATATCCTACTAACAAATAAATAAACCTGAAACTGAAAATACTACTAACCGAAGCGTGTGTGTGCGCCAGTACTCATGTGCTAGACACGGTGCTTCACGGAACCCCAAATAAAAGCCCTACAAGTGTGTTCAGAGAAAGAAGGAAAGTGCTAAACACCAGACTAGAAAAATAGAATACGAAAATCGAAAGAGCGACAGGAATGAGGACGTAGCAGTATACATACGGTAACTCAAGTGGAAATGGGTGGGCCTTGTAACAAGGATGGGCCATAGAAGATGACCCACACGACCACATTTTGATACAAGTTCCGAAAAAGAAGTAGGGGTCGCCCACACTAGAGTTGGCCAGATTAACTGGTGAGCCACACTAACCAATGATCATCATGTATGGAAGGTTTTAAAACTACAGTCAACAAATTACAAAGCTAAGGATCAAATGGCGTTGTATTCAAACCTTTAAGAAAAGGGTTAAGCGAAAAAGGGTAAGGGTTACATTTTATCAATGCCCTTGGGAGTTTATACCACACCTAGAATAAGATGTCATTGCCCTGAAGGGAGGTAGGCTATTCTTAGTCTGAATATGGAGGTGCATTAACATTATTTAACTCGATTCGTTTATATTTTATAAACACTATAGGTATACAAAGTTAACTTAAATGTTATCTTCGTTAATTTGGTTACTAAAGTGGAGTTATATTTATTATCTGAATGCGATGTTCAAAAATAATCTTTAAGCTTAGGAAACTCAAGATTTGCAAGGAATTGGCTCAGGATACATTGGCGTATTCTTCAGTATTTCATTGTGGAAATTAGTCGAGTGTTCAAGTGTCTAGAAGTTTGTGGACATTAGTTATAGCATCCTATGGCGTCAAAGATAAACTTGATATAGAGTCAGACTGAAAAATTCAATGCTATAGCCAGATTTCAGCCACGGATATCTCGGTCTCCAGCCTGCTGCTCTAGCCACTGAGCTACTGTGGTAACATACCGTCATGACACTAAATTCCTCAACTGACTTGCATGTTTCCTAGTAAACCACAAGGTGATCTCAAATTATTTTGTGATGACATATCCCAATGGCTGCTTACAATGACGTAAGTACTTTAAGTCCCGAGAGATCCGTGGATCAAATCCCGGCTAGGATAATGAACTTTTCAATCTGATTCTACCTTTCCAACTCCTGTCCTACATGTGAAAAAACAAGAAAATGAACATTAGTGTAGAGTTGCTTTGTTTTGCAGATTAGTCAGGAAGATGTCTAATTTTCCGCAAGAGATGCCGCTTGGATTGTGCTATGTGGCTTAAGTCACAAGTATGTTAATTGTTCTTTCGCCCTCGCTGTTTACAAAACAAAACAAAACAAAAAAACTTGGGCCACGTTTGAAGATATAGTGAATCGAATGAGAGAAGTGTAATTCTCTTCTTATTCATTTTAAATTTTAATAATTTCGGATATACTGTAGGAGTCTGGTCAGGAATCAACGGATGTTGACATCGAAAGCTATTTGTATTCAGCAATGCATTTTTACTTTCTCTATACGTACTATGTACGTAGTGTATAGAGAAGTTATTGTAATGCACCCAAAAATTTGATGCCGAGATTTCACCGAAAATACATGTTTTAAGACACCCTGAATACAAAAAAGAAACATTTTTAGAAAAATCCGTGTGTATGTCGTCTGTGTGTGTGCGTGCGTGCGTTTGTGGGCAGCATAGCTCAAAAAGAAAATACCCCATCCCAAACTACCTTTCACATGGAAATTTTTTTTTAAAATTTTGATTTTCTAAAAAATGTTTAATGATTTCAATTAAAAAAACGTATATTAAAGATATTTATCTGATAAATAATATTTATATCTTGAATTTTCTAGGAATAGCCTCTGAAGACTACTTTATTCTGGATGAATTGTACGGTATTGTGTATACCTGGTAAACCGTAAGAGATGGACCAAAACTTACCACACAAAAATTGTAGAGCACATAAAAAACACACAATTTATGTTATGTACATTTTTTTCGTGGAGTTGATCGTTTTTTATATATTCCTTGTTGTTGGTTTCAGCCTTGAAAAACTTTTCTCATACAGGAATTTGTTAACTCCTGTCCATACAAACAAAAGAACTTCAGTCACATAGCAACCAGCTTGTGACTATCACTTTAACCTATAGTGCTCCCTTATTTCGCTTCTATTTACAAGGAAGCAAGTAATAAGACTATTTATGCAAATTGTTTCTCGATGAGAATTAAGTAAATAGAAGCATAAGCTGTTTAACAATAATTTGTTGCAGAGTTATAGAGAAAGTCATGTGAATGGAACACATCAGATTTTTAAATGTTATTTTAGTCTTCAGTATTTAAATAACTGTATGGCTACATTTTGATCCTTGGAGGTAAGACATATTAAGAGCACACATTTAACCTTTGTTAGAAGTAGTTCACGAAACTTGTAAAATATTAGCTGTTCTAAGCCTTCTGTTTATCTCCTGCATTACAGTTTCAACCTGATAGTCAATGTGCATCTTACACTTTAAAAGCTGTTGTAGTCATCATTTAGTTGCTAGGTAGTAAACTTCAAAGTTTGTTTATTGAATTGGCTGTTCAGTTCTTCTTTCTGGAAGCATCGCTAGCCACCACCTTCTCTGGTATTCCAGACCAACCCTTCTTAAGATGGCCCTTGGAGACACTCAGCATTTAGGTATTTAGCCGAATGGTATGTGTATTAGTTTCCAGTCTGACTTCTATGTACTACATCAGGTCGATATTTTGAATACTTTTGAGGATAGGCTATCAGTAGTATTTAAAGTGTTACTGTGTTACTCTATTCTACAATCTACGGCGATAAAGGAGACAGTAAAGATGCGCAAAGTTCTGTCATTATGAACCTCAATATTCTAATTTAAGTTAAAATGTCTCCCCAGTGGTGCCATATGTCAACAGGATAATACCTAGGCCACAAAGCCCTGAAAACTATATGGAGCTAAGTTCTGACATGTAAAACGAAACTATGCATCCAAGTTCACCTTAACCGGACTTTCTTGTCACCTGGCAGCAACATCTTTCATTGAAAGACCACTACAATATGGTATTATAACATCATAACAACATGTAGCATCAACCTCAGCCTCCAGAAAGTTTATAGAGGAACAACTAAAAAATATTATTCCAATCATGATCAAAGAAGAATAGAAGCTGTGAACTTTGAGTTGAATCATATTTTTGCTATTCACTGCATTCGTGTAATAATAGGAAAGACTTTCCGGACGTATCCAGTTAATCAGTGGTTGTCATTATTCGCCGTATCATATTGTTTGAGTGCCAATAAGAATACTCCCACTTCCTCACTATGCAAAAAACCTTTTGTACTGACTTGAGCTATATTTAATAAATACATTGTTGACAATCTCCCTCCACTTTACGCTATGCCCCTTGTGATTTAAGTCTTAGACAACATTTGTAATTTAACATTACAGTATAATAAAAGTATCCGCGAATTTAATGCAAACGGAATGAAGAGCCACGCTAGCTCTTCCCTGAGTCTCTTCTCATCCATTTAACCTTTTAATAATTTCAGAGAGACCTTTTGTTATAGGATGATTGTGTTTATGGTCAGTTAATTTTAGTGTCTGCCATAAACCTTCATAAGAGCAGCCACTTTCGACGTCCTACTTGAGAAGTAAGACTTCTTATGAGAGAGTATCCGTGTATCAAAGCTGCTACGTCCCAAGCTGTTATTGCCTCAAATATATTGTTCCGTAATTGCATGAATAGAAAAGTTTAAGAATAAAATTCAGGATGAAAAGAGATTAGTTTGAGTTGTTACTGAAGTTTAGCTTTTACTGCTACTATGCAGTGACGTCAGGTTACCAAGCAACCCCATCGCTCGTAAGGTCTGTTGGCGTTTGCAGACAGCGGACCGTGTTTACCTGCCCGCTAATTGTTCCTGGCCACTGTTCTTTACCTTCTTTGTAGTGACAAAGTTGACTTGAAGCCAACTGCTTGAGAATTCTTATGCTGTATTGTAACGTACTCCCTTCAACGCCCTCTTGAGATTTTTTTCCTAATTACCCATTAATAAATATATCTATTTTCAGGGTAATGCATTTTAATGACAAATTATTAATTCTCAAACCGCAGAGGAGAATAAAATCTAATCTTACTAATATTTAGCTAAGGCAGAAACAGATTCTGTGCAATGTCATAGCATCATCCACATATAAAAACGAAATCATGATATCGTACGTGCATATAAATGGAACATTTTATCTGAGTGAAAAGTGATATAGGTGGCGCTGCGGTAGAGTGGATAGACCGCTCGCCTCCACCTAGGTGGCCTGGCTTCAATCCCAGGGGACCCCATGTGGGATTTGTGGTGGACGAAGCGGCGTTTGGGCGGGATTTTTTTTCGCATACTCCGGCTTATCCACCACTCATTACACCAATTGCTATTCCTATAATCCATTTTGCCTAAATTTCATATCATTTACTTCCTCACGCTCATACCAGGGTTGATCTCCATCCCTGAATACTCTTTCTGATTCATAGCCCATTTGCTCCTGAATAGGTGTCTGACCACTATTTTTTATTCATAAAATACAATTCCGGTGGCTTGTCAGGACTCCGGCACTGTATTCCTTTTTCCAGTTTTCTATGTTTCCTTAGTTGACCTATTAATGTTTAACGTTTTTCTTTTACATATACACATACAGACATATACACCATTTACAAACACAGAAATGACCATGCCCAAGGCGGGACTCAAACCCACGATCTCGCACGCCACGAAGCGCCAAAATGAGGACCTTAAGCAAGCGCGGCGACGCGGACCTGCACAACTTCGTTGGTTTGTAAATCCTGGATATGAGGAGACTAAGCAGGAGGGGAAGAAGAGCAACAACAGGATGTTGTACGTAATTAAGAGCATTAAAAGTATATACATTTCTGGCGTTATTCATCTTTTCATTCTCATTTAAAACTGTATAAAATGCTGACTGAAGCATAATAAGTTTGCAGGTATATCTCTTACCTTGGGCAGTTGTCACTGAATGCATATTTTGTAAATATAAATGTTTTGCTTTATTACATTCTCTACCACCTAATAGTAGATAGAGAAACACCCAAAATTCTGCATCGCCAGCACTGTATGTTTTGAGGCTATCGAAGTAAAGAAATGCATTCTTAGAAAAAGTGGGCGTGTGTGTATGCGTATATGTGTATGTGCATGTGTGAGAGTGTGCCATGGTTGTCCGAGTTAATTATTGTACAAGTTTATATCCTTGTTTTTTATTCTAATAATGTTGTAATTTTATTTATAAATAAAAATAAAAAAACGACATAAATTAAAAACGAAATGTCATATAGAAATTAATATTTAAGCTCACAAGCTTCACTTACTTCTAAAGATGCAACATAAAGATTTATAAGAAAATCTGCCCTTCCCAAACTGCCCTTTACATTAAATATTTCTTGGCATTTTCGTTT
The DNA here is from genome assembly GCA_030762935.1 of Hymenopus coronatus. Classification (NCBI taxonomy): domain Eukaryota; kingdom Metazoa; phylum Arthropoda; class Insecta; order Mantodea; family Hymenopodidae; genus Hymenopus; species Hymenopus coronatus. The sequence continues at coordinate 50,452,274 of CM060885.1, forward strand.
TCACTTTCTCTACATGTACTATGTATACATAGTGTATAGAGAAGGTATTGCATTCCACCCAAAAATTCGATACCGAGATTTCACCGGAAATACATGTTTTGGGTCCCGCTGAATCCAAAAAAAGCATTTTTTCAAAAAGGTCCGTGTGTGTGTGTGTGTGTGTGTGCGCGCGCGCGCGGGTATGTGTGTGTGTGTGTGTCTGTGTACAGCATAGCTCAAAAACGAAAAGTCTGTTAAAAACCAAATTTAGTATTTAGGTTTGGTATCTTCCAAGGACGCGACACGAATATTTTCAAGAAAATCCCCCCACCCCAGCTACCCTTTACATAGAACTTTTTTCGAAAATGTTGATTTTTTAAAAAATGGCTCTAACAATTTTGATTAAAATATCGTATATTACAGATATTTACCTGACAAATAAAATGTATATCTTGAATTTTCTAGGAATAGCCTCTGAAGACTACTTTATTCTGGCTGAATTTTACGGAATTTTGCATATCTGCTTAACCGTAAGAGATGAATAAAAACGTACAACACAGAACATGTAGAGCACTTTTAAACACACAAGTTATGTTATATATATTTTTTTCGTGGAGTTGATCGTGTTTTAGATATTTCTTGTTTTTGGTTTCAGCTTTGAAAAACTTATGCTTTTCTCATACAACTCCTGTTCATACAAAGGAGCTTCTGTCACATAGCAACCAGCTTTTGACTATCTCTTTAGCGTATGGTACTCCATTATTTCGCTTCCACTTAAAAGGAAGCAAGTAATAAGACTATTTCTGCTAATTTTTTCTCAATTAGCATGAAGTAAAGAAAAGCATAAGCTTACTAACAATACTTTGTCACAGAGATGAAGAGAAAGTCATGTGAATGTAACACATCAGATTTTTATAAAAAATGCTTTTTTCAAATGTTAGTAAAATAGTATTTACTAAACATATTTACATTGTAAATGAAATATATATTTTGAAGCCATCTTCGTTCAGAAGAAATTTTACATAATCTTGAACAACTGGAAATTGTCAAGCGGTAGACAAAGACGTACTACACCACAAATACCAAGTTTGGTATTTAATGGACTTTTCGTTTTGGAGCTATACTGCCCACAGACACACACACACACACACACACACACACTAACACAACATTTTTGTAAAAATGCTCTTTTTGGATTCACGAAGTCCTAGAACACGTATTTCCGTGAAATCTCGGTAACGAATTTTTGGGTTCATTACAATATCTATATACATAGTACGTGTAGAAAAAGTAAAAATGTTACATGGTTTCATCCGCGCCTTTCAATGATAGCGGCAGTTGGCAATGAGTGCCGAGGGCGTGGAGAGGTAAAACACCGCTCACACATTTCTTTTTGTGTTAAACGTCTGCTTTTACTACTTGTGGCACCGCAGGCGATGCCACTGATGGTGCATGGAATGAGGAATGCGATGGCGGGGGAAACCGGAGAGCCCAGAGAAAAACCGCCCCTGCACCGTTTAGTCCCCCACAAATCTCACATGCGGTCGCTTGAGATCAGACCCAGGTCGTCTATGTGAGAGGCGAGTGGTCTGACCACTCGGCCACGACGCGGCCGCAAATGATATCTTCACAAATGATACCTGATTATAGTTAAACTTAACACTATAACCTTATGGCAATTCCTTGGCGACCATAAGCTCTTAATGTTTCAATGTTTTAACTGTATCATCGTGAGGGAAAATGCAAAGAAAACCTTTTAGAAGCCGCCGGTCGGCACGAACACTTCTGCCTATGTTCCCATTATAAATTCAATTGAATATGTATATTAGTAGTGCTTTCACATACGGCAATGCCTAACAATGCGCAACGTGCTGTGCATTTGAGGGATTCGAGAATTTTTCAATTTATAATTGTTATTATTTATTTTATTAATAGAGATTGATACATGATTCTAGTTCAATAAATTTGATGTGGATATTCTATTGATAATGAAACGCTAAATCGATATTACTAATTAAATCATTTTTCTTAAAACTTTTAAATTCATTTAACATTTTAAAATTAGTATTATTCTTATAATACTTAATAAATAAAACAAGGAGTTAAAAATATTCAATTTGATATTCTTCCTGTTGTTCCTCTGAAGATTTATCCCTAAATATATACAAGTAATAGTATAAAAAGTTGTATAACGTCCTAATATTATATTTACCCCTCGTTAGAAAGTTAATTTAAATATAGCGGTTAAGTCTTCCAGCTATTATTCCTGAAGTATTTTTATAATTTTCCAGAAAAAAAAATATAGCAACTGTAATTTCAATTTTAAACGAAAAATTGAAATATATTTTAAAATAAGCATTAGCATGGAAGTAATGAAACAAAAACTTAAAGGTTGGTACTGGTCCTTGAATAACTTACGAAACAAACAGAAATGAATAAAACTCAGACAGTGCGGAATATTTGCAGTGATGAAAGGTCCCTCTCTCCAAAATAAAAAAAGCATGTGTGAAGAGCGGAATTATGTTGAAATCATGTATCAGCTTTAAAGGAAAAGAAAATGTGATTAAGAAGTTAAAGTACAAATATACCTATTCAATTCCACTATATTAAGGGATTTTTTTAATTAAAAGAGCAAACATTATTTTTGGATGTGGTACTTCATAAACAAAATCATTTAAAATCCGCTACAATTAAACTGTAGGCCATTTCCTAGACCACATCACGAACGTAAATATTATAATTAATTTATTTACCAATTAGATGTATCATGTTCACCCCAAAGATTAAGACAGCTCCATATTTTAACTTTCAAAAGGACTATATTGGTGGCTAATCCATTGTACTCTGTAAATGATTTTTATGATTTAGCTTGGTAACTTTTAAATTATGACGTTGCTATACTGTAATAGTTGTTAGCAATAAACTGTATCTGTCTGTCTGTCTGTCTGTCTATCTATGTCAACAAAACCGCCTATTATACATATTACTGACATATATTTATATTGAAATTTAAGGCATCTTAACCTATTATGTCACATTGAACGATAAATGAATGAAATTGGTGAAATAATGTTCAAAGGAGAAAGTGATCTACAGAACTTAAAGTTATCCGACTTTCGTTTTCTGAAAATAATGGAATACTATGGAAGAAACCTTATCCATGTTGGGCAAATATACTAGCTTCACGACAGACAAGGAGCCGAAATAAAATATTTTATAATACCAACAAAATAATAGGAACTATTTAAGATGGCTGTCCAGTGAATATATATCGCTATATATTGCTTCGAGTTTGATTACTTATTTGTATCGCAAAATAAAATATATATCCTGAATTTTGTTTGTTTGTTAGTTTTTTGGGGGAATCGCTTCTGAAGTCATCCTGATTTTGTCATTTATATGACTTGTAACCTGTAAAAACTTACCACATAAAACTGTAGATACCGTCAAAACACACAATTTATGCCATAAGTAAGCTTTCTGTGAAGTAAACTATTTCTGAGATATTTCTTGGTTTTGGTTTCAATTTTGTTATACTCAAGCTTTCCTCAATTGGGAAGTTATTCCTTTTATTTTTTTTACTATAGTTTTAGCTTAAAAAATATGTCTGCTAATGAGTGACGCTGTCAATTGGCAGGATCACATTAGAGCCACCATTGTGTCGGAATTGCGTCCCGCAGTAGTTATTTTACATGGCAGTAAATGTATTGGCAAACTTAAAGCCATCAGTCAGGGCCGGGTTTGAACTCCCGACCAGTAGATCGGCGGCTAACCAACTCAGCCACCCAGAGCGCCTCTCTTGTACAGGGCAATTATGTGTAATAAATTCATTTCTGCTGATGTTCATTTTGATAAGTGAGAAGTAGATAAAAAGTTTGTAAAAATAATTTATTGCAGCATAGGTAAAGAAACTTATCGAGAGTAGCACATCAGATTTTGCTTTATGTACTGAATGATAAAATTATTCCTAACATTAATAATAATAATAATAATAATAATTAATATATGTTGAAAATTCTTGATTTAAAGGCACTAGGAGGTAGTAGAGATGCTGCGAAAATTGGATCTCTCATTTTCTATGGGATAAAAATGTGGAAATCTGCCGTTCTAAACTTACATATCATTGAATTATCAATCGATTGGGCCATTTAAATTGCCAATTTAAACACTGTACAGCGTAAACACGCCCCCTGTATTTTTTCCCCTTTACTCTAAAGGTTTTTTTCTATTTTTTTTTTTCATTCTTCAGGTTTTCTAAAAAAGCATTAATACAATATCTGCACCAACATTTTATTGCATATTTATAGAAACTGGTCTTTATTCTAAACTAAGTTTTGTTCATATTTCTAAATTAATCAGAGAGTAAAAATCAATCAATGAAAAAATATATATTGGTCTTTCTATATTACACACACAGCCATTTTTATTTTTAGATAGCTTAAAACTACTGGAAAATATTTAGTTGCACAAAATTATTATCTTTTATATGATTTAAATATGGTGATCGTAGAAACAACAATGGTAGGAAAGCACACTTGCAATGATATTTGTAATATCTTGAAGATACAGCGTTGTCACTTATATTACTGATGCACAAATGTATGCGAGCATTAACTTTTTATTTTATAGTCATTATTTAAAAAACTACACAAAGTTTTATGATTAAAATTTGTTTATCCTTGATTTAGTGGTTTGTTATCACAATTTATATTTATGTGATAAGTTAGCGGCCTAACTCTTTTATGACAACTTTTTATTGTGTTTTTACTACATATGACACAGCAGGTGATTTCTGATAACTGAGTGTCCTTAAATACCCTAACATCAACGTCTTATTATCAGCAGAGACTGTAAGCGAGTATCGCCTATTACGAGAGGAAAAATGAAGATCGGCGCTCTCGCTAGTTCTCCATTGGCGGGTTTTAAACTTGAAATGGCCCTGTTGAGTTCTGCAATTCTTTTAATACACCAAGGGATATCTGCACACGCCAATTATGGGGTAATTGCGCCACCTGATATATTACGCTTTGTTCATATATTAAGTGCTCATCAGTTTTTTTTTTTATTCCTCTTTGTTTTGTAGTATTCACTTATTTATTGCCATATTACTATAACAAAGAGTTGTTTTAACTACAGTTTTAAAGCTGAATTTTGCATTTTTCCGAGTTAGTAGCATTAAAAATAATCGCAGTTTTTGTACACGGGCTGGGTAGACAAATTGAGAAATTATTAGCTGACCTGCAAATTGCTCTTTGCTATGGTTAGGCTACGAAACTAACATTTCGTATACATTTTGAGGCAGTACTAATGAACACAAGATAATAAATAATTAATAAGCAAGATAATGTAAATAAATATATGCTATATAGAAATAAAATTATACTATTAGAGGACTTTATCATAAACTAAAAGAGACGAGGTAGCTGAAATTGTGAAGGGTCACAAAACAGAATATCCTTGAGTCTAAAAAGTAAGATAGCGCAGGGTTTAGCAATTGGGACGATTGTGAAGGTTACTGGAGCTAGCAGTCTAAGTGAAATAGGGAGACAGTTTCTATTGGCTCATGAAAAGAGACGCTCTTGTGAGCGAGAATGAAAGCCAATTAGAGAACAGTGTTAATACTCAGGCAGAACAGGGATGTTCGAATATATTTACGAAGACGCAGTTCTCAAAACAGTTTTTTTTTTTCACATGGTTTTAGGTAGAAGTGATTTAGTTGTGCTCCAGGATTTCGGTGTAACAGGTTACTTACGTAAGAAGCATGATACGCGAAAGTGTCACATGTAAGTGAACGCATAATGCAGTTTCAGTTATGATCACGTACAAATACATCATGTACAAGAATTAAGAAGCCTCTCGGTAACAGTTTAAACAAACTGCTTAAAGTAAAAGTTACAAATGTGTTATCTCTTAAATAGTTTCTTTTACCGTTGACGCCCTGTTGAGAGATACTTGCTCGACCGAAGAACCCAACTAGCAAGAGAAAGTATGAATAATAAATTAAAATATAAAAGTAATCACAGAAAATGAGAGGTGACTGGAGCAATTTGCAAGTTCCCATAAGTTAACTTAAACCATAATACTTGTCTTTTAAAAGGAGTAAATGCTAACCCATCCATTTTGTATAACGTAAGGTGTAGTTAACAAGACTTTTAGTACACCCTGTATAAAACGAGAACAAACGCCTTGTGCAGTTTTTAGTGACCCACTACATTGTATATAATAATTAGATGCACTAATTAGATTGATACACAGATATGAAAGTTATAGCTTTATTTTCTAAGTGCAGTGAACCAAATCGAAGAAAAGGTGAATAAGTGTGGGCGATGCTTGTCAGAACCCCAGCTAGACAGGCTATCAAGATAAGGCTGAAGTGACAAGCCGATACAAAGAAGGGGAGAGTTCCAGAACCAGCTGTCAAGATGAGCTGATAAGGCGGAGCCGTCAGACAAATTCGACCGGCGGGATACAAAATCTGGTTCGCGAAATGACAGTGCAGTACAGTCCTATTCAAAATCGTACACAGAATTGGCAACACGGGAATATAGATCTAGTACATCCTTTCTTCTTATTTCCCAGTCGCTTAGCGATTGTAAATGGACTACAAGAAACGCTTGATTTAACAATATAGCAACTATCGTGTATAAATACGTCAAAAGTATTTTGCAGGTGCCTTATTTACTTTCTTTATTGTGTTAAAATAAATTTGCACTTTTCTCATGCACAACGCGAATAATGGGCTGAAAAAGTTAGCGAAATCATAATTCTCAAATATTTTGGCCTGCAAAGCAAATAAATATTGACATTCTCCAAAATGTTAGTACTTTACTGGCTTTATTCCCTGTGAAAGTAAACAAACTCAAGAATTTTCAAAGTTATTGATGCTAGAAAAGTAAACAAACACTAGCACTCCTGCAGGATTTTAGCCTGGCGAACTCTTAAGATTTTGTTTCTTGGAAAATAAGCAAACCTTGGTACCCTCCAGGATTTTGTCTCTCAAATGTAAACTAACACTGACGCTCTTCAAGATTTTGGTTCTAGATAGTAAACAAACCCTCTTCAAGGTTTTGTTCCTGGGAAAGAAAACAATGGTACTCTCCAGGATATTGTTCTGAAATGTAAACAAACCCTGACGCTCTTCAAGTTTTTGTCCCTGGGAAAGTATACAAACCCTGGTACTCTCCAGGATTTTGGCACTCGAATATAAACAAACATTGACGTTCTTCAAGATTTTGGTGCTGGGAAAGCAAGGAAACCCTGACGCTCTCCAAGGTCTTTTTTACCTGGGAAAGTACACAAACTCTGGTCCTCTCCAGGATTTTGGCCCTCGAAAGTAAATAAACACTGACGCTCTCCAAGATCATGGTCCTAGGAAAATAAACTGTGGTACTGTCCAGGATTTTGGCCTGGAATGTAAGTAAACCCTGATGCTCTACAAGATTTTGGTCCTGGAAAAGTAACCAAACTCTGGTGCTCTGCCGGATTTTGGCCCTCGAGTAGGTATAAATAGACCCTGACGCTCTCCAAGATTTTGTTCCTGGGAAAGTACGCCAACCCTGGTACTCTTCAGCATTTTGGCCCTCGATGTAAACAAACACTGACGCTCTCCAAGATTTTGGTCCTGGAAATGTATGCAAACCTTGATACTTTCCACGATGTTGGCCTTCAAATGAAACGAACTCTAACACTCTCCAAGATTTTGGTCCTGGGAAAATAAGCAAACCTTGGTACTCTCCTGGATTTTGGCCCTCGAGTGTAAACAAACTCACATGATATCAGACGAATCATTTTATAGAAAGAAAATTTGCCAGCAGATGGAGGAAAACCGAGAAAGAGGCCCTTAATTCTGGATATGCCTAATGAAACTAGAAGAAGAATATGAAAGCAGAAAATAACCGAAAGCTGAGACGTCCAAGTTAAAAATGAGGACTCCAGGGAAAAGGTTTATGTTAAGTTTCGAATATTTTGCAGAGGTTATCATCTATGGCTCAGACAGTCACCTAAGTGACCAGCAAACAGGAGATCCGGGTTCGATACTTGGCGAACACCCACTCCGGCCCACGGGCTTTTGTGATTTCCTCAGGTTCACACGCGAAATCTATGTGGTTCATTTTTACCACGACTTGCTTGTTCAAAATGTCTTCTACTCATCACTTTCATACGACGTGTTTGAAAGTTGAAGGAAAAGGTAATTGTGTTTGGTGGATTGCACCTGGGCTGCAGCCATTCACGTTTTGTTTTCTTTTTTTTTTTTTCCTGGCGTTTGTGGTATCCGACCGGTCAGGAACTGCCTCCAGGATCCTTCGCAGTGTCACTGGGGGTTCGGAAGCTTATGCGTTTGCTGGGGAGACGTCGTATATTTCCATCCGGAAATGTTGGGGATACCCTTCATGCTTGCGGCTCTCGTCATCCACATTTGCTCGCCCTTCGGATCTCTCTTCTCATACCTGCCTTCCAGCGGGCATGTAAGTCGTAAAGGGCCTACAATGGTTTACGCGAGGTGCTTCATTCTAATGACTAGGGTCCCTCTGTCTGATAATACTAATCCTCCTTTTGAGTCCACAGATTTTACTTTCTCTACACGTACTATGTACAGAGTGTATAGAAAAAGTGTTGCATCCCACCCAAAAATTCGATACGGAGATTACACCGGAAATAGACGTTTTAGGGCTCTCTGTATCCAAAAAAAAAAAAAAAGTATTTTCAGAAAAGCGTCCTCAGTGTGTGTTCTTTTTGTAGTGTTTAACGCCCGCTTTAACGACTTATGGCACCCCAGGCGGTGTCACTGATGATACATGAATGATGGTGTAGCAGTGGAATGCGATGGCGGGGGAAACCGGAGTACCCGGAGAAAACCCGCCCCAGAGCCGCTTTGTCCACCACAAATCTCACATTCGGTCGCTTGGGATGTGTGTGTGTGTGTGTTTGTGTGTGTATGTGTGTCAGTGTGACTATGAACAGGATAACTCAAATACGAAAACTCTGTAAAATACAAAAGTTTAGTATCTTCCAGGGATGCAACACGAAGCTTTTGAGAAAAATGGCCCCACCCCAAACTATCCTTTACATGAAAAAAAATTCCGAAAATTTTGATTTTCTCAAAAAACGGCTATAATGATTTTATTAAAGTACCTTCTATTAGAAATATTTATATGGCAAATAAAATGCAGATACATCTTGAATTTTCTGGGAATAGCCTCTCAAGACCTCTTTACTCTGAATGAACTTACTACACAAAAATGTGATCTCGTTAAAACATACAATTTATGTCACTTACGTTGTTTTCATTGAATTGACCATTTCTGAGATATTCCGTGTTATTTGTTTTAGATTGAAAATGCTTAAACTGCTTTCACACAGAAAGCAGTAAACTCCTGGCCCTGCATAGAAACGAATTTCATCCACATGGCAACCAACTTTTAAAAGATTCGACTCGTTTTTGCCTAGTGTAGTCCCTTATTTCCCTTCTACTTACAAGAAAGCAAGTAATTTAGACCATTACTGCTGTTCATCCCGATCATCATAAAGTAGATAGAAGAATATGCTTTATAACAATAATTTGTTACAACAATCTAGAGAAAATCATGTGAGTAGAACACGTCAGATTGTTTGGTATAATTTACACCACCAGCAATAGTGATGGTGGTTATGGCGATAATAGTATAATGTTTTAATCAACTATTTTTAAGCAAACCTGGAATTTCTCACAAAATTCTTTGAGGCGCTCCTAATAATAGTTAAAAAATTCCAGATGGCCCTCTACATGTTCTTACGCATGCATAAAACGTTATGTAAATATCTGGTTGGAATTAGCTTTGTCGTTATTACTCGTCCTGTATAATTTGCATAGTAATCTAGAGCAGTAAAATTCCAAACTAGTCTATAGCTAATATGATTACAGACGTAGAGAAGAAACACGTACGAGCAAATTACTAAAATAAGTGTAGCTAGATAGGAGTATAAAGATCTCAATTAAAACATTGGCAATATTAAGGAGTAGTCTTTAATTTGCAATGTCGGCAAAATTGTTTCTTTCCTTTCGTGCATTTGTTTATGTATAATCCACAACACCACTTTACAAGGAAACTGGTCAGGAAAAATGTCTATTTCCAGTGGAAAAATCTGAAGTGTTCCATTAACATGACTTTTTCTGCATCTCTACAATAAATTATTGTTAAAAAGCTTATTCTTCTATTTATTTAATGCAAATCGAGAAACAACTAGCTCTTAGCAAAAGGTCTTATTAGTTGCTCACTTGTACGAAGAAGGGAAATAAGGAAGTACCATAGGCTAAATCGATAGTTAAAGCTTCTAAAAGCTAGTTACTATGTGATTGAAGTATCTTTGTTTGTAGTATAAGTATTCTAAAGCTGAAACTAATAACAAGGAATATCTCTAAAACGGCCAATCTCACGCAAAAAATGTATATAACATAAATTGTGTGTTTTAACTAGCTCTACAGTTCTATGTAGTAAGCTTTTGTCTGTCTCTTACATTTTACTAGTTATGCAACATTTAGAAAAAATCATTCAGAATAAAGAGGTCTTCCAAGGAGATTCCCAGAATTATCAAGATATACATTTTATTTGTCATGTAAGTATCTTTAACATACCGTATTTTAAACAAATCGTTGGATCCATTTTTGAGAAATTCAAATTTTTTCCATGTAAAGGGTAGTTTGGGGTGGAGATTTTCTTCAAAATCTTCGTTTCTCATCCTTGGAAGATACTGAACTTAAATACCAAGTTTGATACTTTTACCGACTTTACATTTTCAAGTTATCGTGTTCACAGAGGAATCTGGTATGGTCTATTCGCATGAGTTCTCTACATCCCTGTAACAAATTAATGCTAAAAACTATTCTTCCATCTACTCCATACTAAAAGAAATAAACAACATCTCGTTAAAAACCACTTTATATCATATACATTTTTTTGTGGAGTTTACCATTTCCGAGATATTCCTTGTCATTGATTTCAGTTTTAAAATACTTAAAGGTTTTTATACGGATATTTATAAACTCCTGACCATGCCAAGAAACGGATTTCAGCCGCTTCGCAATTAGCTTTTAAAATTTTTGACTATTAATTTAGCTTAATGCATTCTTTTATTTTGCTTCTACTTAAAGGAAGCAAGTAATAAGATTGTTTTTGTTAAAATTTATCACGATTATCATGAAGTAGAGGGAATAATACATTTTTTAACAATAATTTGTTACAAAGACGTAGAGAAAGTCATGTGATTGAAGCACATCAATTTTTTCAAAAATTCTATAACCATTTGAATTAAAATATAAAATAAAGATATTTATATACGAAATAAAATGCATATCTTGATTTGCCTGGGAACTATAAAGTTCACTTTATTAATATGTAGTTCTCTATAATTTTGCGTAACCAGTAAATTTAAATGATCCGGAAAGAATTACTAAAGAAAAAATGTAGATTTCGTTAAAACACGCAATTTATTTCAAATTAATTTTTAAATCAACAGCCGTTTCCAAAATATCCGTTATTATAAGCTTGAATTGCTCATTTCTTGTTATTCATATAAAATCTCTTCAATGTTGAGTTGGTTTTAGGTTGCATGGCAATAGTATGGCATTTTAATGTCAGTATATAACAATTAGGTCCTAAATCTATGACTATCGCTATTTCATGTGTACATACAATGAAGTATGTAATGTAGCTATTTCTGCAAAAGCTAATCTCGATTAAAATGATTTAGGTTTCGTAAGAAGCATTTGTATATCCATTTATAAGCCACCAAAACTCACTAAAATTTAAGCGAAATCTCGTTACCGATTTTTACGCTTTCTACCATGTAGGATGTACACGTTAGGTAGATACGGTATTGTATTCTGTCCACAAATTCGATACCGAGGTTTCAGCGAAAATATATTTTTAAGGTCCTGGATCCAAAAAAGAGGCATTTTTATAAGAAAAAGGTGGATGTGTCTGTGAACAGATAGCTCAAAATCGAAGAGTCGTTTGAGTACCAAACTTTATATTTAAGTTCAGCATCTTCCAAGGATACGACACGAATGTTTTCAATAAATTCTCCCACATTCTAAGCTACCTTTACATGGAACATTTTTCTAAAATTTTATTTTGTCAAAAATAGCTCTAACATTTTGATTAAAATATAAAATATTTAATATACCTTTATGCCAAATGAAATATAGATCTAAAAATTTCTAAGTATAGTTTATGACGTCTTGCTCATTCTGGATGACTGGTAATTCATAAGAGAGTGGAAATCTTATTACCTACACAAAATAGTAGATCTCGTTAAAACAATTTTATGTCAAGTACAATTTTATTCCAGAAATTCCAGGTTGTTGTATTAAAAAGAAAGTGTTACATATTTTTAAAATTTAAATTCGATATTTGTTTTTATTTTTTCTTGGTCAAGCAAACACAACAGATTATCAATGCTTCACATAGCGACTAGCTTTTAAAACATTTGACTGCTTCTCTGCCAAAGTATATTATCCTATCCTATAGAATTCATGTACCTATACAAATAAACTGAGTATTTCATCGTGAAATAAAGTATTTATTTATGTGTACATTATTTTAATTTTTCTGGCAGCTCCCCATTTTTAAATAATGAAAATTCCTTGTCATATATAGTCCTTCGATTTGACGGGTAACAAACTAAGTACAGTATTTTTCTAGCATAATCTAAAACTTCTTCGGGAATATCTATTTTCATTCATCTATTGATTTATTTGTTTCAGCTTAAACAACCAGAATTGAAACCTTTTATTAAGATGGGGTTACACAGCAACGAACAAAGCACTATCTACGTCAGGATTGTCACAATTGGTGGTGTAATGGTTACCATGCTAACTTCATACACCCAAGGACGATGGATTTTTTTTTGGGTGAAGGGAAGTAAAGCCGTTGGTCCCGTGTCGTAGATTTACGGCACGTAAAAGAACCCCAAGCCTGATAGAGAGGCCTCTGAGCAAAATTAAGCAGTCTTTCACGCCCAACATAGAATGGGACGCTGAGAACTTCAGTAGCTAAAGAGCGTCCATAAATAACGCGCCATTTACATTTATTTTTTTACGTCATGATTCAATTCCTCGTAATGACGACTCTAATAATATTAATATTAATAAATATAACAATATTTGAGTTAATATTAGGATAGGATGAAACCTATATTACACGTGGTTTATTAGACTATTATTTGCTCATATGTTTCTATTGCAAAGTTTTCTAAGAATGTCTGTTGTACAACAGGGAGAGAAAGTCATGTGAATTTATAGCATCAGGATTAATTTGGGTGGAGTGCAACCAAGAGTGTTGAAGAAAAAGTAAAATTGTGAAGATCAGTTATCTGAATGTTTCCAAGCTGGCACGTTGCCGTTATATACAAAATGATGTACCGTGACTGGTTGGGAAAAACAAATAAAAGAACATCAGTTTAGGTGTCTGCTACGTGGAAGGAAAGCCGAACCTACTCATGAATGAAACAGACCTTACCAGTCTTTACATTATTCATCAGCCTCTCACACCCACTTACCCTACACCACTGGCGCAACGGCAGATTCAAACGTAGTTCTTTTAAGATAGCGGTTTTTTAACTGGAGATCCAAATGGATATGCTACATGGCCACCAAGTTAATTTCTAGCCATTTATACGTGTTAGATCTTCATAACGGTTCATTAAATTTGATGTTTTTGACTGTAATCATTCATCAGTCACGTTCTTCTTTAATGCAGTAGTAGCAGTAGTACCGAGCACGACTGAAAGGATTTATTACATCCCCCAAATTTGGAGTCCATATTTCCTAGCTAGATAATAGCAAATTTTAATTAAAGTATATTACAAGTATATGTTTAATAAAGGGTTGGGACGAATATTGGTTTATACAATATATAGGTATAAGTAAAATACAGGACAATAAAATAAAAATCTAATGTGTTACACTTGCATAACTTTGTTTAGCTGTACTACAAACTTCTTACATAAGATTAATCTTCTTTCTGCACTTTGCTAATCATTAGCAGAACGTCCTTATTACTTAGTTCCTTATAAGTAGGAAGAAAATAAGGGAATACACTAGACTAAACTGATAGTCAAATATTTTAAAAGCTGTCGTTATGCGATTGACATTGCAAATCGCTTCTGTGCTTAGCCAGGAGTAGGACAAAAGAAAAACGGACACTTACTATCTTCAAAACTGAAACCAATAACAAAGAATATGTCGGAAACGGTTACCTCCACAACAAAAATGTAAATGACGTAAATCGTGTGTTTTGACGAACTCTACGTATTCTGTGTAGTAAGTTTTTGTCTATGTCTTACGGTTTAGCAGTTAAGCAAAAGTTTGTCAAAATTCATCCAGAATAAAGGGTCTTCAGAGGCTATTCCCAGAAAATTCAAGATATACATTTTATTTGGGATGTAAATATCTTTAATATACGGGATTTTAATCAAAATTAAAATATTCGAAAATGTTTCCATGTAAAGGGTAGTGGGGGGATTTTCTTGAATATCTTCGTGTTGCATCCTTGGAAGATACGAAACCTAAATACCAATTTGGTATTTAACGGTCTTTTCTTTTTGAGCTATGCAGTCCACAGACACACATACAAAGACTCACAAACACACGGACCTTTTTCTGAAAATGCTTTTTTTTGGATTCAGGGGATCCTAAAACATGTATTTCTTGTGAAAGCTCAGTATGGAATTTTTGGGTGGAATACAACACTTCCTCCATATACTATGTACATAGTACGAGTAGAGAAATTAAAAATGGGAATTCTTTATTTAAAATGAATTAATCGAAATATTAGAAGTTAAATTGATATTACTAATTAAAATTAAATAATTTGTGGCTTATGAATATAAGGAGATAAGCAGATAAAACAAGAAGTATAGTACTTATTTTTACAAATAATACGGGTAATATTAAGAGTAATAATTTATATTAATATTAATGATTAAAACGCCGCTCGCCTCCCAGATAGGTGGCCCGGGTTCGACCCCAAGTGCCCACATGTGGGATTTGTGGTGGACTAAGCGGCTTCTGGGCGGATTTTCTCCGGGTTTCCCTTTGTCCCCCACCATTCATTCCACCAATTGTTCCATCATCACTTTGCAAATCATCAATTTCGCTTGCATTTCATAACATCAGCTTCCTGCCGCTTATGCCTGGCTATGAGCCGACGACACGATCCAGGTACCAGGTTCTCCATACTGTGGTTTCGTGTCGTTGGCTCCAATAATGCTTCTAACCCTTAGGCATCTGCTTGTAAGTCCTAGGGGGGTGTCAGTCCTAAATACGGTGAAGAAAAGCCAACTACGAAATGAAGCGAATCGACGATTAAAATAAATAATAGTTATAATAATAAAAGAAAATTAATTAATAATAAATATAACTACTATCAATATTAATTAAAAGGGTAAATGGAAAATAAAGTTAAACGGAAGACAGTATGTATGAAATTATAAATGAGAATTAAGGATACTTTAAAGTTATTGTTATAAATTAATAAGTTAAAAATGTGGAAAATGTTAATGTTGTTTAAAACGATTTTATGCAAATAAAATATTATTTTACAAATGTACTTAAATGATTCGTTTTAAATAATTTTATAAATATTGGTATAATATTAGTTAGTAGTTTAATATTTATTTAAAATATCTATAAAATAATAAAATATTGGTTGCAATGCGATATATAAAATAAATGTCAGAATATATATCTAATTTGTGGCCCAGTTTAAGCATTTAGCTATGGGGTGTTATATAGGACATTTGATTTTATTTATTTATATCATTTCCATTCCCATCAATTTGTTGTCTTCTCTTACGGTAGTATCTGGTTGGTTGTGGTTGGATGGTGCCAATTGCAGTGTAGAGGGTTTTTCCTGGTATCATCGCAGTATCGGACAACTGGGGCCCACCTTCTGGTGCTTTCGTGCTAATGCTCCTTTGGGAAACCCTCATAGGCTCAGGGATTATGGTTTGGGCCCGGCGATTTAAATCTGGAAGCGTTAGCGACCCTACTTATGCGTGCACTCGTCATCCAATTTGTCGGCCTTCGAACCTCTTCCCTCTTCCTTTCTCTGGGGTTACTTAAGGGCCATAACGTGCGGAACTCTGGAGACAAATCCGTGAGAAAAGCTAATCCTAGTAGTAGTATTTGGATGGCTTAAAATATCTATGTCTAGTATAGTCAGCGCTATACTTTGACTGCATATTGATCCTGGTACAAAAATAAACAAAACTTACATTCAAACAATTACAATTATGAAAATTTAAACATAAAATAAAAATATCTGATGTGTTCCATTCACATGACTTTCTGTGTATCTCTGTAACAAATTATTGTTAATCAGCTTATTCATTTATTACATGTTAATCGAGAAAAATTAGCAGAAATAGTCTTATTTCTTGCTTTATTGCAAGTACAAGCGAAATAAGTGAGTACCTTAGGTCAAAAGCTGGTTGCTATGTGACTGAAGTTCGTTTCTTTGTATGGACACGAGTTGTCAAATTCCTGTATGAGTATAGCTGAAACCAAAAACAAGGAATATAAAAAAAAAAAAAAGATCAACTCCACGAAAAAAAAATGTATATAACATAAATTGTGTGTTTTAACGTGCTCTACATTTTTTGTGTGTTAAGTTTTTGTCCATCTCTAACGGTTTAATAGTTATGCAATATTCATCCAGAATAAAGTAGCCTTCAGAGGCTATTCCCAGAAAATTCAAGATATATACTTTATATATCAGGTAAATATTTTAATATACGATATTTTAATAAATATCTTTAGAGCCATTTATTTAGAAAATAAAAATTTTCGAAAAAAGGTTCCATGTAAAGGGTAGTTTGGGGTGGGGAGATTTTCTTGAAGATCTTCGTGTCGCATCCTTGGAAGATACCAAACCTAAATATCAAGTTTGGGTTTTAACGGACTTTTCGTTTTTGAGCTATGCTGCACACACACACACCACACACATACACACACACACACGGACATTTTTCTAAATATGCTTTTTTGGATTCAGGAGATCTCAAAACATGGATTTCCTGTGAAATCTCGGTATCGAATTTTTGGGTGCATTACAATACCTTCACATAGCACGTATAGAGAAAGTAAAATATGTCTTTCATTCAGAGTTTCTTCACCTATTCTACAAACTATTCTTGCCAAAAACTATTTTCTTTTATCCGCATGTTATTCACAACCTAATCAAGATAAACACTCCCGCCTCGGCAGTGGGTGCAATGTGTCTGCCCAAATTCAAGAGGTCGCGAATTCTGTTTAACTACACTTGACAATATACCTAAGGTAATTCAAACACAACAATTATGTTTTTATAACAAAAAAGCAGACTCGCAATTTTAAAACTTTTTAGAGCCTAAACCATAGAAGATACAGAGAAACCTAGGGAAATTGCTTCGAAGCTCCCGAGTAAAAATATCTCATGTGTTCCATTCACATGACTTTCTCTATATCTCTGCAACAAATTATTGTTAGAAAGATTATGCTTCTATTTACTTCATGCTAATCGAGAACAAATAAACAGAAATAGTCTTATTACTAACTTCCTTGAAATTAGAAGCGAAATATGTATCATAGGTTAAAGTGGAATGAAAAGCTGGTTACTAGGTGACCGAAGTTTCTTTGTATGGACAGGATTTGACAAATTTCTGTATGAGAAAAGTATGTTTTTTAAAGCTGAAAAAAAAAATTAAATCCACGAAAAAATGTATATAACATAAATTTTGTATTTGAACCTGCTCTGTATTTTTTGTGTAGTAAGTTTTTATTTATCTCTTACGGTTTAGCAGTTTTGAAAAATTCCGTAAAATTGATCCAGAATAAGGTACTCTTCAGAGGCTATTCCCAGAAAAATCAAGATATACATTTTATTTGCCAGGTAAATAGCTTTAATATACGATAATTTATTCAAAATCGTTAGAGCCATTTTTGAGAAAATCAAAATTTTCGAAAAAAGTTCCATGTAATTGGTAGTTGGGGGAGGGGGGATTTTTCTCAAAATCTTCGTGTCGCATTCCTGGAAGATACTAAACTTAAATACCAAGTTTGGTATTTTACCTACTTTTCGTTTTTAAGTTATCGTGTTCACAGACACAAGGACACATGGACACACACTTACACGGACCTTTTTCTGAAAATACTTTTGGATAGAGGGGACCCCAAAGCATATATTTCCGGTGAAATCTCGGTATGGAATTTTTGGGTGGATTGCAGTGGATTGCAATACCTACTCTATACACTGTTTACATAGTACATATAGAGAAAGGAAAAATTATAAAAATGTCCATGTGCGTGCATGTTGTTTTGATAATGTTACCCCGGTTTTGCTACATAGACACCTAGCGATGCAACTGTTGATTCACGAGATGAAGCTGGAGCACTGGGGAATGCGATGACGGGGGAAATCAGAGAACCCGAGAAAAACCGCCCCTGCGCCGCTTTGTCCACCACAAATCCCATGTGCAGTCGGCTGGGGGCGCAACCGGGCCCATTGGTGAGAGGCGAGTGGTTTAATCACTAGGCTATTTGTGCGCGCGTGTGTGTGTCTGTGAACGGTATAACTAAAAAACGAAAAATTGAATAAATGCCAAACTTGTGATTAAGCTCAAACTTGAAAGGATTCGAAGAGTTTCAAGAAAATTCAGGTCTTTGTTTCTAACTCAAACTAAACTGCAACATATAATAGGAGTCTATTAGAGAGACTTTAGAAAACCTTAGATGAACTTTCTAACCATTTGACCAAGTCTTTTAGAGGTCGTATTAACATGAAACTTATGTACAGTGCATTTTGTCCAGTAAGTTCATTAGTAACTGGCCGTTAAATTTCTTACATATGGAGCCTGTCATCTATTATCCTCTCCTTTAATTTTTTACGAAATTCTTTGTGTTTAATAACTTGTCTGAAACCTAAACATACTTTAAAAGAATACATTAAAATGCAAATATTTGAAATAAAGTAAGCAAGTTGACAAGTGTCCACGACCTATACTGAATGTACGCCTAGTTAGTATTCAGGCGCTGTAGCGAGTGGAAAGCGTCACACCGGAACAAACGAAAGATGCGGCCAATAACTCGTTTCCAACCGCAGCGATATCGCTTTACTCACACGCAGAGGCTCATTAAAAAAAAATAACAGCATAGGTAATCCAAATGACCGGTTTGTGGCGAGGACATGGCAATATTTGTTTCCGAGATGCTCCAACAAGATGTTCTATTCATTCTATTTTCGTGAATGAAAGATCCTCGTTTCTTCTTTCAACTTCTTCCGAATTAAATCTCATTCAATCGCTTTGTGGTGTAGCTGCTTAGGTCTGTATGAAATGATTTACGAATGAGAGGAGCAACGCTAGAATCCTCAGGAACCGCATTCGTTCTTGAACACTGAACCTTATTTCAAAGACCAATCCTGGATCTGGGTCATCTTCTTAGTGCGGTGGTAATACGGCTGCTTGCCAAGCGGGACACCTGAGTTCGATTCCCAGTACCGGTGAGAGGAATTTTCCCGCTAGGAGACCTGGCCCGTGGTGCACTCAGCCCTGTGATTGAGGATTGAGAAATAGCAGCTTTAGCTCGAGAAGACCGCCTCAACCGGACGGGAGGGACTCCCATCCTTCAGCATGACGCCTTTGGTGAATATTGATGCATATTTTGAAAAAATATTTGTTGAAATATCCAAGATCAACAATAACACAGAATTATACTGTATTAAATTTTAGCGATTACATGGTTGTCTCGAAACCACCATACGTACAAAGGTATACATTTATTTTAAGCTTCATGATAAATAGTACAAACAATATCATGATCAACATTATTTAAAGCGTGGCTTTCTGGCCTTCAAATATTTAAAAGCCGCTACGCGATAAGTAATTGGTTAATTACTCAAGCATGGACTTAGCCAAGGCCATCTATTATATTTAACCTTAAAAAGAAACAAGATGTCCGTCGTCGGGGTCGTCTCAGAAATAGCATAGCAATGCAGTAGCAGCACAATAAATAAGTTTTGTAATTCCTTTTAACCTCTCAATGACAAGAAAACGCATATATAGTATTAAAATAGTTTCAATAAATAAAAATATGAAAGAAGGAAATATTATTTAAATATGTGAACATAGTAACCGTTATGACTAATTTGTATAACTGGCAACATAATCTGTATATAGCAGGTTGATACTCTTAATTTTTTTTTTCATGATTTTTTTTAGCTTAATGTCCTTTAACCTACTTGTTCATATCGGACGATGGATGAAATTGGTGAAATAATGCTTAAATGATCTCGGGGTCCATCTCAATATTCGTCTTCTCAGGATAAGGGAAAACCCCGTAAAAGACCTTATCCGGGTAACTCATCCGAAGCGAGATTCGAACACACGACCCGTAGAATATAAGGCAGACACGCTACCACCACACTACCCAGGCGGGCTTATAAATCTCGTAGATTTACTTAAATCTATCTCACCAAAAAATCAATTTATAAAAATTACAATCTATTCCAATGAATAACATTTTCTAGACAAATGAACAATTTTATATAAGTTGTTTCGTGTTATTAACGACCTTGAACACTTTATGCGATGATTTTATGTGTAAAGAGAGGATAATAAGCATTTACTTAAGAAATCTCTATGTTAATGCACTTAATTAAAGAACTTGTTGTGGATATAATTCTTTACAACAGGTATGAGACCGCATAAATAATATAGGTTAATCATATGTCTTAACTAACTCCATGGCACGACAGCTCACGGGGAGCCTTGGCCTACCGCCCGGCCGCTGCGTCCCCCATCTCGGTCCACTACAGACGTCATGGATGGGGTGCAGTATTGGAGGGTGAGACGTGGTCAGCGCCTCGAGCCCCTCCCGGCCGGTTAATGCATCATATGTCTTATAATACACAAAATAGGCTCAAATTAAATGTGCTGCCGCACCTCTTGCTAAGAAAGAAACAAAGTAACGTTGTTATACATAATGATTTATCCCAGAGGACCCACCTTGCTGCATATTTATTTCTTGAATTTGAGCTGCACTTTTTGAATGATATGTTATGATCTTCTTTCACTAATGAGCTAATTCTCGTTTTATATAACCTTACTTTTAAGTTCTTAAAACTAGATTTAAGATAATTTTCACACCAAGTTTAGAAATGTCATTTCTGCTAAGCATTCGTTTTGAATGCTTAACAGAGATGGAGAACGTGGTTCTGTTCCATCTGTAGTACCTTCAAAGTGTGATAGTATGGTTAGTTAGGAAATGATATTATGTAGGTACGCTAGGACAAGCATCATCTCAGAGTTAGCTTTCTTCAGGAAATATATCCCGTTTTATTATAAACTTATTTTGAAAGTGTTCCATGCACCATTGATCATTTGTCATTTAAAAACTGTCATGACAAATGCATCTTGTCAATTTTACTAACAAAACTTTGGCCTTATTAAACGGAGATGCTGAAGTGCCCGTAGCCGTATTGGGCTTTCATCCAGAACATTACAAGAAACGATTCACATTTACATACACAAAGACAAACTTTACATCACATTTCATGTTACACAAATGCCTCTCTCAACACATCATCATTATGCTGTTTATATTTCTTTACAAACAACCTCAGACGACGCCATTTTGTTACATGTACAATAAAAGAAGAAAATATTGATCACGTGATACTTTAAATGCAATATTAATTATTGATAACTTTCAATTCTATTGATTTCCAAGTACAGTCTATTAAACAAGGGATATTATTGGGTATATATTAAAATATTGAGCATTCTAGTCTTTTTAGACCTCAAAATCTAAAGAACTTTTGTAAAACTTGGGGCGGATGATCACTTTATCAGCCACAATATTCTTAACATGAATAAATTAAAAGATATTCTTTTAACATATCTAATGAGCTGTGGGGAAACATAAGCAATTAAATATTCGTTAGCGTACGAGTTCAATGACGTCAAACAAGCTGGTTCCATGTCCTACTGACGTAGTTCCTGTGTGGCCCAACCCGTTCCGCGTATTAACCTCTTCACCAGATGAATAACAATGACGAAATACTGGCCGGAACACCAAATGATAAGATGTACGAGTAACAAGGCACATACACATGACCAGCACATTATAACTTCAGGAGTACACATGCACAACCATTTTAACCAAAAAAATTAGCTTTCGAACTAATTTTTATACTGCATTATTGTAATTCAAATAGCATAAACTTATTTAATTCGCTTCCTTCCAAATATGTATCTCAAATATTCAAATGATAAAAATAAGATACATAAGTTGGTAATAAAAACTCCATTCTATAGCACACTTTAAAATTTTAGAGATAATCAAACATAACATGTAAAAAACATTTACCCTATCCTATAAATTTTATGTATACATTACATGCATACTAATAACTACCTGTTGGGGAAAGGGCTTTATTCATTATAAAGGGAAGGGTACTATTGGAAATCCGGATAACCATAGGGGGGCTACTCTTTTGTCAATTAAGGAGAAAATGTATTGTAGAGTGTTATATAACCGGATAAAGGACTGGGAATCTAAATTTGGCAAACTTTCAAAATTTCAAGTGGGTTTCAGAGAAGGACACAATACCTAGATGCCGCTTTTATATTAGACACTTTAAGGACGAAGCAACTGTTATTAAGCGGGAAAAGCTTCATTGTGCTTTTGTGGATTTTAAGAAGGCATTTGACTTTATCAATCGAAATGCATTATGGTACAAACTAGGCAGAAAGGGATTACCATGTAAAATGGTTAGAGCATTGCAGGCAATGTATCAAAATGTCGAATTCTGTGCGAAGTACGACAGAAACAGTGTGTCCGAGAGCTGCCGAAGCTATAGGTGAGTGAGGCAGGGTTGTATTTTATCTCCCTTGCTATTTAATCTCTTTGTGGATGATATTACTGATACAATGATAGCAGAAATATCCAAGCACCAGTAGTAGCGGATTTGCAGATCCCAACACTTTTATACGCAGACGATTTAGTATTGTGCTCTACGACAGTAAACGGATTGCAACGAGGACTGGACAAACTTAAGAATTATTGCGATAAATGGCTACTTACAGTTAATGTGAATAAGACTAAGGCAATGACTTTCAAAAAGGATTGTATTTATAGCAGGGAGGAGACTTGGACATATGCAGGACAGATACTGGACAATGTTAAATCTTTTGTGTACTTAGGACTCACATTCGCAACGAACGGAAAATGGACAAAACACATTGACATTACGAAACACAAGGCAAGGGTGAAAGCGACGGAAGCTCTCCGGATATGCTACAGAATACCGAATATATCCATAACCTTAATGGAAACTGTATACGGAGCGACAGTTAGATCCACGATGACATACGGAGGAGAAATATGGGGGTGGGAACAAACAGGGAATCTGGACCAAGTGAGGACCCAATTTTTGAAAGGAATTCTGGGTGTAGGGAGGGGTACGGCAAACTGCGGAATAATGAGGGAATTTGGGGCACATAGTGAAACGATAGATTGCAAAATCAGAGCAGTTAAATATTGGCTGAGAATCGTTCACGGAAACCAATCTCTAATTAGGGCAGTCTGCTACCGTGAACAGTTGCGAATGGAAGGTAATTCGACGTGGGCATCAAAATTAAAGAAAGGGTTGGAAACCATTGGGATGGGGGACATTTGGATGGCGGGGCAGGAAAACAGGCGAAGTATTTGGAGAAAAATTAAGAACCGCCTCTGTGATATTGACAGACAGCAAATAATTGCGCAATGCACAGAGAAGGTCTTATTAGAAGTACAGTCTGGGCTAAAATCGGAGTGGGGTATGGAGCAATACATCAAAACAGGTACCAAACTCATTAGAGAGGGGCTCGCGTGGATTAGACTAGGAGCATGAAGGAGCACGAACATTTCTGACGAGAATGGTACGAGAATCTGTCCCATTTGCGAGGAGGAAGAGTCGTGGACTCACATCTTGGCAAGATGTAGGGGTACGGAGGAATAGCGGGAAAAATATTTGCCGCGATTTTTTACCACTGCGAATGTAGGGCTAGAAGCATGTTGGACGCTACTGGCAGGCACGGAAAACGTGGATGGGCTAGGCAAATTTATACTTAAGGCAAGACAGCTGAGATCTGAGGAGGCTGCCAATAGAGAAGGGGGGGATAAGATGAATTATACAAAAGTGACTACATTGTTCTACATACATATATATTATGTCATACTTAGGTCACTGTTGTGCTATGGTTTTATATATGCTGTACATATTATGTGTATATATGTCTTTTAAGTGTAATTTTCTATTATAAGAGGGTACATTTATGAAGGTGTACTCTGTGCTGTAAATTTAAATTGCTATATTTGAATATCTTTGTATTTTTATTTTCGGGTTCACTCTTAATTCTTTATTGTTGTTTAATAATGCTTTGGACTGTGTATTTTCTTTGTCTTTTTATTTTCGTGTTTACTCTTTTAATTCTTTGTTGTTGTTGTTGTTTTAATATTGCTTGTAATGTGTATTACAAAAGCACGTACGGTCTGTGGACCCGTGCGATTGTTGAAATTCTATGTATGATATTGCTATGTCAATAAATACACTTATTCATTCATTCAATAAACAACAAAAATGAGTCTTTATTTCATTGTAAATTATTTTAAGTCCTTTGACAGCTCCCCATTCTTTAAATAATGAAAATTTCTTGCCATATAAGTCCTTCGACTTTCCGGGTAACAAACTATGTAAAGCTTTTTAGCATAATCTAAAATTTCTTTGGTAATATCCATTTTCATTAATTTATTGACTTTTTTTGTGTAGTTTAAACAAACAGAATTGAAACTGTTTATTCCGGTTACGCAGCAACCTAACAAATAAAGAACTACCTACGTCACGACAAAAATTCAATTCCTCGTAATGACATCTCTAATAATATTAATTTATATTAATAAATATAAAAATATTTCAGTTAATATCAGAATAGGATAAAATGTTGTATATTACCGTGGTTAATTGGATTATTTGCTCGTGAGAAATTTGAACACTTGCGCGTACCAAACATCCCACATAAATACTAATTAAAAGAAGATGAAAATTATAATCCTAAATTAAACGTTTTATTCTGTTGACGAGATCATGATTGCATCTTTTGGATTTGCTTAAGTACTAAAATTACTAAATTATCTCATTTGTTTAGTTTGAATTTGAAAAACCCATTCATATGTTGATCTGTAAATTAATGCATGAAAAATCACCTTCATTTTATTTTATAGCATTGAGTGCCGGTCCCCATGGCCGCGCTCACCAAGGTGCTTTGGTGCTTCGGAGTGCTGGGGATCATGGGTTCGAGCCTTGGGCATGGGTGTTATATGTTTGTGTATATGTGTGTGCTGTAAAAGTAAGAAAACAGTAATAATACGGCAAAACAAGTTAAAAAGAAAAATAAAAATAAAAGTAGGGTATACAGTGCCGGAGCCCTGATCAGACTCCGGTACTGTTAAAAAAAAAAAAAATTGAGTCATAGATAGCACCCTTGAGAATTGATTTCATGAGCCCTTTTCATCTGAGGGAATCACTTTAGCCCAAGAGGAAGCTACATGTCTGCCATGGGATCAAGTTTGCATTTGGTGTCAATGCTTGTATTTTATTTTGATTATAACGTTGCGATAACTCAAAAAAGATAAGTCGGTAAAGTACGAAACTTGAAAATTAAGCTCAGCATCTTCCCAGGATATGACAAGGAGTTTTCCTAGAAAATCAACCCATCTCAAACTACATGGAAACCTCTCAAAAATGGCTCTAACAACTGTGATTAAAATATCGTGTAAAATTACTTATATTATAAATAAACTGTATATCTTGAATTTTCTGGGAATAACTCTGAAGAACTCTTCATTCTGAATGACTTTTGCACAAATGGGAAACTGTAAGAAATAAGACTGTTGAGGGGAAAAAAAAAAAACTTTTAATCTCGTTTAAAGCACAACCTATGTATAAATATTTTGTTTGCAGAGTATTCATTGATATTGGTTTGCATTTCAAAATAAATTTTCAGGTAAATATATTTTAATATGCGATATTTTAATCAAAATCTTTAGAACTATTTTTGAGAAAATAAAATTTTGGAAAATTTTTCCATGTAAAGGGTAGTTGGGGTGGGGGAATTTTCTTTAAAATCTTCGTATCGCATCCTTGGAACATATCAAACTTAAATACCAAGTTGATATTTAACGGACTTTTCGCTTTCGATCTTTACTGTTTACAGACACACGCACGCACACACACACACACACACACACACATACACAAACACAAGGACCTTTTTCCAAAACATGTATTTCCGGCGAAATCTCTTATCGGATTTTTGGGTGGAGTGCAATACCTTCTATATACAGTATATGTA
Organism: Hymenopus coronatus; assembly: GCA_030762935.1. NCBI lineage: Eukaryota > Metazoa > Arthropoda > Insecta > Mantodea > Hymenopodidae > Hymenopus > Hymenopus coronatus. The sequence continues at coordinate 50,478,662 of CM060885.1, forward strand.
CACAGTACGTGTAGAGAAAGTAAAAATCACAAGCTGTCAGCTCCGGCGATCTTGGGGGCCATGCAATGTCACCGTGACTTGATCAAACAATCGTCGACCAGCTCGCATCGATATCCGTGCTGTATGTGCTGTTGCTCCCTCTTGCTGAAACCAACATTGGCAGGAAAATGGGGCTGCTCCTGCGCTCATGGGCTTCCATTTCTGTAACAGGCTTTTACCGCAAAGGCGCGTTGTACACCGTTCCATTGTTCCATGTTTACTAAATGGCAAGGCCGGGTGAGCAGCCTTCTGTATGCATTCGCTCAGCGTTGCCACAACAGTTTTTAAAATTTCCCATACTTTTGAGTCACCCTGTACATGCTTACATGCAAAGTATTACGAAAAAGCAGAGGAAGATGCATGGTTCAAGAACACACCCACAACTCACTCGAAACGAGTCTAAATAAGAGGAAAACAAGATGGCAAATGGCAACAAAGGCGGAATTTACAAAGACATTCTTCTTCAAGGTGAAGGACAAACTACAAATCTCCATTTCAGTAATGTCAGATTTTGCTGTTCTCATCACTGACCACGAAAGACTGGAAATGAGATCATATTTCCAGATCCTCCTGCTGCGGTACAGTAATACAAACGCTAGTCACGAAATGTTTGTTATGAATCACTTATTCTGACTCTCATTAAAATGGGGAATTAGATTGTGCCTTTCAACGTCTCATAGAAATTAAAAACTTCATTTGTCGGAAAGTTCAGTTAGATAGATCTGACCGATATCCTTTCTTTGTGTTGGGTATTAGAAGCGATGAAGGTTAACCTGCAAAAATAGATCTGTCCACTAGTCTCATACTGGTCGGCAAATCACCTTAACTGTTCTACGAGGAGTCCCGGGTTCGATTGCCGGCTGATGGAACGGAAACACACACCCCCTTCCACACACACACATGTATTTCGTTAAAACGTTGTTTTTTAGTTGAATGTAATACCTGCTATGTACGTTATACGTTGGAGTTTTAATATTTTTATTTTTTTCAAATTAATTCTTTCAAATCCTTAAAGCAGTAATCCGTTGTGTTTTGGAAATGGTTTTGGTTTTTTTCCCTGATAGCCCAGCCAGTAGCCAATCGTACTGGAAGGACTATGTGAAAAATGCGAAAAAGTGAACAATTATTACGCGTATATGTTTTACAGGGAAATTATGTTTTACACACTTTTTTGTTGGATACCATTACTGCAGGTTATATGTTCAAGAATAAAAATCGCATTTGGAGATGTGTAGTATTCCCGAGAAGGTTCAATTAAGGTAAGAATTTTGATTTCTTCTCACATGAAATCAAACATCACCCCCTCCCCCGCTCGTATTAATATGTCAATAACTCGCGAAGTAATACATTTTTGTATAAACACTTATTTTGACATTACAAACATGTTGGAAGTAAAAAAATCACATGTTTATCGGTCCCATGAGGAGTTTGATTGTTAGATCCAGCAGTAGGAGATAAACCATTGCTCTGCTATTTTCAATCATCTACTTTTATAGTTTTATCGTTTTTACCTCAAAGTTCAAAGCTCAAGTTTCTAGCAAAGAAATTAAGCTATCGATGAAAACTGATTAAGTTACGACAAAGAGCGTGGAGCTGCTGTGTAAATACAAACTTCATATTAATCTCGTCTTTCGCCGCTTTTAACTTGATTACAACACACGATATGAAAATCCGTGATTAGAAGCGTGATGTAGTTTCACAGCCTCTATAATTATGACAAGAGAACCGCGATTGGATTTTATATTGTCACAAAAACTGATTTCTAACAAGCAGGGGCAAATAAACAAAATTTTCTATTACACTACAACAATAAATTTATATAGTGAAAAACCTGTATGCCTTATGTTATTACATATATATGTAATAACATTTTAAAAATATAATGTGCTGCTTTCAGATGCCTATCTCTACCGCTCCATCGTTTACTAATGAATATAAAACTACTATTTTGAAAGTTTATATTTTTATCCACGTCACCTTAAGGAAATCACAACCCTTTAATTTCAAAGTCTTCTTCTTCCTCTTCTTCCACTTCTTCTTCTTATTATTATTATAAATATAAAAATAATAATAATCAAATAATAGTAAATAACATAATAATAATTATAATAATAGTAGTAAAATAATAATAACTAATAATAGCTAATAATAATTTATAACAATAATAGCAATGATAAAAACAATAACAATAATTAATACCCACAATAATAACAACAATAGTAACAGTGGGATCTTTTCAATAGGTTTTGCGGTCTTTTTACTTTATCTAGCACGTATGTATATGCAATGTAATAATATGTATAGCTAGAGAAGGTATTGTATTCCACCCGAAAATTCGATCTCATGATTCGGTGTGTGTGTGTGTGTGTGTGTGTGTGTGTGTGTGGACAGCATAGCTCAAAAACGAAAATACCGTTAAATTCCAGACTTGATATTTATAATCATAACCCTATAATTTCAAAACCTTATTAAACTTTTACTGATTCATAAGAGAAGCAATAATAAAAGTTTGTGGGAAAAAATAGAAACAAAATTATTTTAATGGTAGTGCAAAAACTACCTATACAAATATTGATTTTTTTTTTAAATATCCAAACGATTTATGCATTTTAAAACTTTTTCTTTGATTCAAGACATTCTTAAATATCTGCAGAATCTCCGAGTCTCGGAAAGTTATGCGAAATTATTTTGAAGTTAAAAATCTTTTCTTCTTTCAGCGAGAGTAGTTAGGGCTTTTATTTATTTTACAAATATCTGCGTTTTGCTATTTTGCATTTTTTTTTACTTCAACACATATAGCGTTTAATTTATTTTAATTAGATATAAGACACAAACATTTAAGATGCTGTGTGATGGGTCTGTTATTTTTTGAAACTAAAAAAATCTAATGCGTTCCATTCAAATGACTTTCTCTACATATCTGAAATAAATAACTGTTGAAAACCTTATTTTTCTGCTTCACTAATCCCGATAAACATTAGCAGAAATGATCTTACTTCTTCCTTGTAAGTAGAATGCAGATTACACTAGGCTAAAGTGAAAGTCAAATTTTTAAAAGTTGATTGCTCTGCGATTTAAATTCGTCTCTTTACATAGCCAGGAGTTGACACATTCCCGTAAGAGAAAGGGGTATTTTAAAACTAAAACCAACGAGTAATATATAAAAAATGATGAACTATACGAAAAAATGTGTATGCCATATTGTGTATGTTAACAAGATCTACATTTGTTGAATAATACATTTTGACTATCTCTTACAGCTGAATGAAGAGGTCTTCAGAGACCATTTCCAGAAAATTCAATAGAGGTATACATTTTATTTGTTATATAAACATCTTTAATATTTTAATCAAAATCGTTAGAGCCATTTTTGAGAAAATTATAATTTTGGAAACTTTTCTATGTAAAAGATAGTTTGAGGAGGAAGGAATTTGCTCGAAATATGTGCAAAGTAACTAACCTAAATACCAAATTTGGTATTAAATGGTTTTTTCGTTTTTTAGCTTTGCTGTCCAAAGAGACACACAGAGACGCTCACTTATCTTTTACTAAAACTCTTTTTTCATTCAGTGGTTCTCAAAACATACATTTCCGGTGAAATCTCGGAGTCGAATTTTGAGATGCAATACACACTCTGTACACTATGTATAGAGTGCGCGTAGAGAAAGTAAAACTACATAAAAATTTATAAATTAGAAAGCATGTGACAAAGACTTCAGATAGAATTATTTACTGCTTCCAGATAGAAACATGTTAATAGTGGCCAATTAAAAGAAAATACCACACATAAACGATACCTTTATACAGCAGAAGGAACTAGGAACCAGAAAATACCAACATTTAAAATCAAAAGTCTGAGAAAAACGATAATTTTAAAGGGCCAATCATATCTCATGAATAGAGATAAAATTTTGCAGAAAAAACTACATACATATTTCGTTATAGCTACAAAAGTATAGTAATGGCTAAATGTTTAAGTGGACGCCAGTTATATTCGCTTTAGAATTTCATACTCTTCCATGCTACATCGAAAAACAACCAAACATCGACAGGAGTTTGAAAGAATGGCCAAGTATTAAGGAATCGACATATTGACAAACAGATATCTGGAAATGGCTTACGGTACAAAAATATATTTAAAACAAATACATATTTTAAGAGCATTTATAATTTCTGCGTCTATCATTTAACATTTATCAATTATGCACAATTTAAAACATTCCTTCCAATGAATATTCCCACAGAATATTCCCAAAAAATTTAAATTTTGTCATACAGTATCTTTATTATATTTCCGAATCAAAATCGTTATATTCACTATTGAGAAAAGCTAGAAAAGATCAAAATATTTTCCGTATAAGGGGATTTTTTTATAATCTCTGGGAAGATGTTTAACTTAAATACTAAGTTTCGGCAGACGGACACAAACATACGGACGATTTCTAAAAATCTATTGTGCTCCACTCACATGACTTCCTCAACCTATTCTACAGACAAATTTCCTACTAAACATTCTTCTTCTTTCTACTCCTGTTAATCGAGAATAAGCATTAGCAGAATGTTATTATTTCATTCGCTTTAAGTAGACGGGAACTAAGGGAATACACTATGCTAAAGCGATAGGCAAATGTTTTGAAAGCTGACGCTATGCAATTGTCATTGAAATTCGCATCTTTGTATGACCATGAGTAAAATTAATGAAACACAGACGACTTCCTGTTCCAGAAAAGTATTAGTATTTTAAAATTTAAATCAGTAACAAGGGATAGCTACAGAACAAAAATGTAAAGAGCATACTATACATTTTGCTTTGATTAGTTCTACTTTTTTGTGTAGTAAGTTTTTATCTCTTACGGTTTACCATTCAATCAGAATGAAAATTCAAGATATATATTTTATTTGCCATGTAAATATCTGTAATGTCCGGTTTTTATCAAAATCGTTAGAGCCAGATTTGGGAAAATCAAAAGGTTCGAAACATTTTCTATTTAAAGGGTAGTCAGGAGTGAGTGATTTTCTTAAAACCTTTCTGTCGCATCCTTGGAAGACAGCTTAAAACCAAAAATATAGTATTTAACAACTTTTATTTTTTGAGCTAAAGTGTTCACAGCAAAAAAAAAAAACCAAACAAAAAAAAAAAAAACGCACACATACACACACACAGAGAAAATCACACAAACGTGTCTTTTTCTATTATTTTAATTCAGCGGGTCTCAAAACTATTACCGGTGAAATCTCGCTCGGCATCAAATTTTTGGATAGAGTACAGCACCTTCTCTATACCCTACCTATACATACATACATGAAGAGAAAGTGTTTTTTTTTTTTCTTTTCTTTGATTCAGGAAACTCCAAGCTTGTATTTTCAGTGAAAACTCCACATCCAATTTTAGTGTGAAATGCCATACATTTCCTGCCTACTATTTATGTGGTACAGAAACTAAAAATAAAAGTTCATTTTGAGACTACTTATGGCGAATTAATCCCGATTTTGACATTTTCACGAAACGAATCTCACGGATATAATTTTGTAAAAAGTGAATTTGGTAATGAATTTTAATCAATCTTGAGAGCTAGTAATACGTACTAACTATGTACTGAGAGACACAGATGATCAAATTCAGACTCGTCAAGGCAGTTCTACGGTTCAAGCCATACCAGGACCGTTCTCCGTGACCGAGTTTCATTCCTTAAAGATGCTAAATACCAAAACTAATCTCTATAACGCTTTCTTTATTCCCTTTCCCAATTATCATCATTCACGAGTGTGCACTGCCTGCAGTGCTTTATCCAATCAGAACGGGTTAAACATATATATTTTATTCTGTGGCCCAACTTCCCCTATTTGACGTGTGTAGATATCCCTTCGTACGTTAAGGTATTACAGAACTCAACGGTGCTATTTCATGTTAAAATCGGTCAGCGAGGAACTGGCGTGAGTGACCTTCGCTTTGCTTATCGGCGAAGACGATGAACGAATCATGCTCATTGAGAGGCAGTTTCAAGCTTCCAATAGAGTACAGTCCGTGCTGAAGTACAAGAATTATATAAACAGACTGTAAAGTATATCAGATTATCTTCCGCTTCAGTTACAAATTCTTTGTTCTTGAGAAGATAAAATTACATTTTAATTTGATAATTAATACATTTCACCTAAAAGTATCAAACAATACACACCTTTCCAATTTTGAATACACTACTCTTATCTAACATTATGGACTTTATGCACTTTCCCCTAGTGTTGTTGTTAATAGTTCTTATGGTTGTATAAGCGCTATTGCTATCTTTATTTTGTTATATTATTATAATTACATGATTGTCATATTTGTTATCATTGTACCAGTAATATTGTTATTATTATCATTTTGCTATATTAATATTACATTATTATAGTTATTTTTATTTTTACTGTCGTTAAGTAATTTTGATATTATAGCCGTAACATAGGACCCGTAGTGTTCACCTGATTTTTTATTCTTGTGATTAATGATAGTAATAATAATAATAATAATAATTATGTTATCGTATCAGTGTTGTTATTATCGTCATTTTGTTATATTACTATTATTTTATTATTGCTTCCATCATCATTAATGATACACATAGAAGGGAAATCAAAACATTAACTACCGATCAGCGTAGTAAGCTAAGTTAAATGCGATTGCAGACACTTATTAGGGGTACGAAGCTACTGTACATATGTTTTCTAACCGATTAGCTTTGGTTTTCATACACGTCGCTCGCTTCTCATAATTCTGACACGCTTGCAAATACTGCCCGGTCAGGCCACTCTCCAACCTGTCTTCCTCCCACCACAGCCTTTAAAGGTGCCGGTCCCCATGGCCGCGCTCGCCAAGGCTTTGGTGCTTCGTAGCGCTGGGGATTGTGGGTTCGAGTCCCGCCTTGGGCATGGGTGTTATATGTTTGTGTTTATGTGTGTGTTGTAACAGTAAAAAAAACAGCAATCCAGTAATAATACAGAAAAACGAGGTAAAAAAACAAAAACAAAAACAAAAAAACAAAAAAACAAAAAAAAGTAAATTAAAGTAGGGTATACAGTGCCGGAGTCCTGATCAGACTCCGGTATATATATATATATATATATATATATATATATATATATATATATATATATATATATAAAAAAGTAGGTTTCCTTCAGACGAAACAAAAGGATCGGGAATTAAGCTAAGAACATGAACACTAACGATCAGTTGATTCATTCACAAATGATAGGTACACAGATATTGTTCTCCTGTACCGCGAGGCACGACGCAGTTGTCACAGCTCCGACGCCCAGGCGTCGCTTACCACCACCAAACTTCTTATCGACTAGAAGGCATATTTTCTTTACTATGTATCCAGTAAAGCTTTACCTGCATTCGTGTGGGCGTGGAAAAATAGGTTTGTAATTGATGTAACAGGAGCAATTACACCACCTAATTTGTTAGGAATAAAACGTAAAATAGCATAAGCAAATAAGAGATGTCATTCTGGTTGAAAAACTGGTCGGTTAGAGGTTCAACCAATTTATATTTTGAATTATAGTTATAATTGTAATCTTACTAACTTGAATTGGAGCTCGTCTTGTGTGGTTTTCGCGACGCTTTATTGCAGCGATTTAGCCCCAGTGTGATTAGTGTGTGGCGGCGCCGTGGCCGAGTGGTTATCCCGCTCGTCTCCCAACACAAGCGCCAGCATGTGGTATTTGTGGTGAATGAAGCGCCGTCTAAGCTGGTTTTCTCCGCCAATCATTCTACCAACTGCTCCATCATCCATTTCGTTTGCATTTCATATCATCCACTTCCTCACACCCTTGGCTACGGGCCGATCGGTCGTTCCATGTTCTCCATTCTGTTGTTTCCAGCAGTTGACTCTTCAACAGACTTCTGGCCCCTAGGCAACCATTTGTGATTCCTAGGGGGTATTAGTCCTAAATATGGGAAGGGTAAACCGACTACACGATTAGTGTTTAATAATAATAATAATAATAATAATAATAATAATGGCATCGATGCAGATACTCGTCAACACTACGTGCACCGGTTTTTGCGTAGTTTTCGTCATTGCCCTTTACTCCATGGCACGACAGCTCACGGGGAACCTTGGCCTACCGCCCGGCCGCTGCGTCCCCCATCTCGGTCCACTACAGACGTCATGGATGGGGTGCAGTATTGGAGGGTGAGACGTGGTCAGCGCCTCGAGTCCCCCCGGCCGGTTAATGCGGTCCTCATGACCTGGAGCCGCTACTTCTGCATCAAGTAGCTCCTCAATTGGCCCCCCAGGGACCTTACGAGGCTGAGTGCACCCCGGGCCAGGTCTCCCAGCGGGGGAAAAATCCCCACGCCGGTACTGGGGATCGAACCCAGGTCTCCCGCTTGGTAAGCAGCAACGCTACCACCGCGCTAAGGAGACGACCATTCATTGGTCTTTATTCCTATGATTTAATGGATAAACTCCCGAACTCTGTGATCAGTTACAAATCGAAAGTGCCATTACATTATCTTGAAGAATACACACTAATAACACCTTAAGGGCGCAACTATAAAGTATACCCACTATGTCAAAAACCGCTAAAAGTTGGCGGTGCAAACACAAACCTGAGTACTTTATTGATGACGTCAGTGACATGTATAGTGCTATCTTCAATTTGAGTCCGACCGTATGATGTGACTAAGTCGAGTCTAAATAAGTGATATTGCTAATTGACTGACATTTTCATGAATCTTATCATACTATCACGTAATGAAACCGTTAGTTATATCACAATCACAGATTTTCAGATAAAAATTTGTACCACTCTGATAGAATATAATTTGGCAACACTGTGTTCTTACGCTCCAGGCTGCATATAGAGGCATTTGTTAAGTAGTTCGGTCTTTTGCCGTGTGAGTTACATTTTTTTTTCGAGGCTAAAGAGGTAAAAAGGCGTCTGTCTGTTAGTCTCAGGTTAGGGTGTTTTACACGCACAGGCCTTCTCAGAGTGGAGCGGTAAGCGTTTTCATATGGTGCGATTCGCCGTAAATTCTTTATCGTAAGGGTAAACTGATCTTATTTGTGTTACGTGGACATAGTTTCTTAGTGAAACGAATATTTAAATTATTTCTCGTTTTGTGAAAAGGTTAACTGTCATGATTTCTCAATTATTTATTTCATTGCCAGTTACTAAAAATAATATGTCACATTAAGATCTCTTTTCATGTTTGTTAAAACGTTAAATTATGTGGAACTCTGTAATCTCATTTTGAGTTGAATAAGAATGTAACTACATTACGCACATTATTATTTTATTATGCATTGTTATTATTAAAATTTTCATAATGTATCAATTAAATAAAGTATTGTTATAAAAGTTAAACTGGATCCCATTTTGTTCATTATACTTAGCGGGCAAACACATATAAAATTTGTGTCTGCTGTTACCGTGCCGATCCTTTATTGCAAATTTGGACTGTTCTCACATATATGAAATAATCGCAGTTAATGAAATAGTGATCATACCAGGCATAGGTATCATTAAGCAATTGTCTTCAAATTATTTACATCCAAAACATGTCAATAAAACGAACGCAAACAACAGCAACCAAGAGCTAATGATAGCGGGTAAACAATTCTGGTTAATGAAGTCTGCAAACGGCAAAATACTCTACGACGGATGGGAGTGGTTTGTAATCCACGACTTCCCTGTCTAAAATCAGCTATACTTATTTCCATACATCCGGATTTATGTTTAGTAATTCTTATGACTGGTCATCAGTATTGCAGAGGCATGCACAATAATGAGGTTTACACTTACAAGTCCTTGACTGCAGGCGGAGAGGGCAACTGTGGAACGTGGCTGACCCCGGACCGTGCCCATGAAATGGCAACTTGGTTGACCTGCTGGTGTCCTCGTCGCATTGTCGCTGTACCAGCGCTCGATGAATAAGCCAGGAGATAAGAACCTCTCTCCGCTTGGCCACATCTCCAGATGCAAGGAAGCTCCTCCTGGAGCAGGCAGCCGATAATGTACAGTTTCCAAGCTGCGGCGGCCCCGATGATGATGATGATGGGTCACATCGTGAGAGAGAAAATCCCCTTCCGGGGTCACCTTGATCGGGACCACCAACTCGTAGTCTGCTACATGTCCCGAATACAGTCCTGCCAACCAAATTTTAGATTTAGTTATTCAACATCCTTCTGCATTCTTAACATATATTACCGTGCTACTCAAAGGTTAACATGGGATTTATCTTTGTTGATAGAAACCTCACTGATTATTCTGGCAAGTCTTCAACGTATTGCAGAGTACCAATGAGCGCGTCACTTCAACCAACAGAAATCACAAATGACAGAAATACGTGGAATAAAATACGTATTATCACAGCCTTTGAAGCCGAGTCTTTGAGTAGCACGGCATTACTTACTAATACTATAGAGAGATAATTTCTATACATGTTTGTGTTTAGGCAATGTAATCTCTAAAACTACTGAATCTTTTGATAAATATTTCACCACGAAAGGCCGTACTCTCTCTGTGACGGAAACGGGTATAAAACATCATCTGCTTTTAATTCATAAATTATTAAAAGATTAAATAGGCTATACAAGTTATTCGTTGAGAATACCTTAAAGTACAAAATAGTCACTGTACCCTTTAGAGAAGGAATGTAGAAACAAAACCTGGTTATCTCTTTTGCTTTGCAGAGAATGCGTGATAAAACAAATTCCCGTTACATTTATCCCAGTCAATATACATAGATGGATATATTGTTACACTTAAACATAAAGTAAATCAGTTATGCTGCGTAACATAACATTATCCCCTAAAGTCGCCAAGGGGAGTAGTCTTTCCTTTGATTAAGTGTCCTTGCCATATGTGCGAGGCCCATATCCCACGAAACTTAGAGTGCATGTGAAATATGAGAAGAAAATGGAATAAAATGCAAATAATGGGAAGGATATCGTGGTAGATGAGAAACTAAAAAGCATTCACTTACCGACCAGGAAATCATAAAGAAATCCCAAGATCAATATGGGCAGTGGACGGGAATAGAATCCGAGACCTTACACCTAATTGCAGAGCCATCTCGCTCGGTGACATTACAAGCTAGTTTACTCACGAGATTGAAACTTCTAATTCAGTTTTAGACTAAGGCTCCTTCCTAAGCCTCTCCTATTGGTTACGGAGACAATAAGGCTAGGCGACAGGTGAATTACAGGTTTTGATATTTCGTCGAGGTTAAGCTACGATAGGTTAGGTTACGTGTATGTAAAATAACTAGATCGAAATAAGGGATAAACTTCTGATGTGCACCATTCACATGACTTTCTCCATATCCCTGCAACAAATAATCCTTAAAAAGCTTATACTTCTATTTACTTTATGCTAATCAGAAAAAATAGTAGAAATAGTCTAATTACTCGCTTCCTTGTAAGTAGAAGCGAAATAAGGGAAACCGTAGGTTAAAGTGATAGTCAAAAGCTGGTTGCTACGTCAATTAAGTTCCTTTGTCTATATGGATAGGAGTTGACAAGTTAAAATATGCGAAAGGTATACGTTTTTCATAGCAGAAACCAAATATAAGGAATGTCACAAAAACGACGAACTCCACGAAAAAAATGTATATAACATAAATTGTGTGTTTTAATGTGTTCTACATGTTTTGTGAAGTAAGTTTTTGTCCATCTCTTACGATTTAGCAGTCATTCAAAATTTAGTAAAATTCATCCAGAATAAACTACTCTTCAGAGGCTATTCCCAGAAAATTCAAGATATACATTTTATTTGTCAGGTAAATATCTTTAGTATACAACATTTTAATTAAAATCGTTAGAACCATTTTTGAGAAAATCAAAATTTTCGAAAAAAGTTCCATGTAAAGGGTAGTTGGGGGTGGGGGGATTTTTCTCAAAATCTTCGTGTCGCATCCCTGGAAGATACTAAACTTAAATACCAAGTTTGGTATTTTACCTACTTTTCGTTTTTGAGTTATCGTGTTCACAGACACACGGACACACACACACGGACCTTTTTGTGAAAATGCTTTTTTTGGATATTGGGGACCCTAAAACATATATTTCCGGTGAAATCTCGGTATCGAATTTTTGGTGGAGTGCAATATTTTCTCTATACACTATGTACATAGTACGTATAGAGAAAGTAAAAATGGACTTTCTGAAATCGGTTCTGCTTTCCAGTGCGAAATGCACAGTCTTCCGTTTGCTCTTTTGCTTGCGCATGGCAGCCATGTTGGTCAATCGACCAATAGTGGAGTCAAGTCTAAAATTGAACTAGAATCTGCAATATCGTACTTTACTCAATAAAACCTAAATGACCACTCTTAAAATATGAGAAAGAATTTCGATATATATGTTCTTTATCTAGTACTAACTGACTTTTTTCCGCCTTAGAAGCAATAAATGAGCAGATTTTGGATTTTATTAAGTTAAATTTTTTATAAGGATAATAAATATAAATACAAAAAATCAAGTATTTTAATGATCCTTTATTGGCCATGTATTTTGGTGCATGGGTTGCACTCTTCAGTGAAGCACCTTGTGATAGACGACATAGTTTGTTTTATTATCAGGCGCAAGAACAAATAACACAGATGGTCTTCCGACCCGTGAACATGCCACATATAATTGACCATGGGAAAAACATGGATTTCCTAGATTCAGACCACAAATTTTCAAGGATTGGCCTTGTGATTTGTTAATGGTAATGGCGAATGTAAGATGGATCGGAAATTGAAGTGGTTTAAACTCAAAACGGTAAATCGGTTGGGATCAACGGGATCCTCGGAATGAGAACTTCCTCACCTTCGAATTTTCCTTTGGGTATCATCGCGTAAATCACATTTTTCATCAATTTACTTACCACCAAACGCCTTCCATTGCACAGCTTTGGTTGGTTTATGTTTCGAAGCATGATTACTATGGAGCCAATGTTTAGTCGTAAATTTTGCGGTCGTAAGCCAGGCACATTCAAGGAGTTTAAAACTTTAATTGGATAGTTGCTCTTCGCGTGCAATTTCATTCGCAATGTTTCGAATCCTAGTTGCATTACGGCTTTGTCGGGAAAGATTCGATTGTCTTGGTCATCGGCACAATAAGCTAATAGAAACTCCAAACAAACACCATAGACAACAATGCGTTTTGTTATATCACGTTTTATGTCACGTCCCACGGAAACGGAATAAAAAGTATTCTATGTCCGTCTCCTGGTTCTAAGCTATCTCCCCACCGATTTTCAACCAAATCGGTTCAGCCGCTCTTGAGTTATATATATAGATTTTAGTACAGCTTGTCTTTTCAAAATAGGGTTATAGCTCCTACGTCACACTTAAACTAATTATACGAGGTAAAAGCTATTTACCAATCTTTTGTATCTAATAAAGAAATATTAAGTAAAGCAAGATAAAATAAGATGAAGGTAAATGCACATTATATATATATATATATATATATATATATATATATATATATATATATATATATATATATATATATATATATATAACGGTGTACCGAGAAAAATATGAGTCATTACAAAAATATAGGGCCCTGCTGGAATGTGAACATTGTAACTTGGTTGGTTAGAGAAACAGGATAGAAGTACCGGGGTTCAAACATCGGCTAGGCATTGAATACTTCCCTTTGATTATTCCTTTCCAGCTGTCCTATACACGGCTTGTGTGAATGTATAATTAATTACCAATGATTGCCCTAATGGTCAGGAATCTCGGGATTAAGTTCCTGCATTTTTGAAGAGCCATTGGGGTATGTCATTCCAATCTCAAAATGCTTCTTTCAAGAATTTATAATTTTTTTCCTAGGGCGTATGGCGGCTTTTCCTTTGTTATAATAACGTTTCTCATGCAAATGATGTTCACTTGTTTACTGTTAATGTGTTAAAACGAGGCATGGGGAAAAATGGCTCGAAAGAGTCACCAACTGAAAGCCACCCTTTCCTCGTTCCACCGCCCATTCCCTCCTCTTTCCCATCTATCTTCTTCACCTGTGCTTCGGATCGTCTCATTCAATGGCGAATATGGCTGGAACCAATTTGATGAAGAGTGACAGAGGAAATATTTTAATATTTCGAAAAAAATGGCATGCTGTTAAATATGCGGCGTTCAAACTGCACATATAAAATACTTTATATCAAATACCACTGTGACTTTGTTGTACTTATAGTTTTTTTCAGTTCTAAAAGGGGCTTTCTTAATTTTTTGAGAATACAAAATCAAGATAGTATTCTATGTTACGTGTTTAGTTACATATTCCTTTCATAGGTGTCCAGAATCTAACTTAGCTATCTGAAAAGTTGAGTGCATGTTACACACACACACACACATATATATATATATATATATATATATATATATATAAATAAATAAATAAAGAAGTCAAATAAAGTGAAACAGAGAAAAATTACGTAAATTATCAAATAATTCGATTTATTGCTAAAATAAACCGCTATTTTTCAGGGGTTACAATATTCGTAGTAAGAATTTTATGTGCAAAAAATAAAGGAATGATTATAAACTTGAAGATTATATAATGTTGTTAACCACAGGAGATGGTTGAACGAAACATATGTTTAATATAAACAAGTGCTTTAAATAGGAGCAAAGAAGCTGTTACTGTCGTTTGGAGTGGACAACAAACCCACCACTGAATTGACTTGTAGCAACACAAGTACGTTACACCTCGAATGGTCGCTCTCCGTGGTATAATGGTTACCATGCTGACTTCATATACCCAAGGTCGCAGGTTCAAAGCCGGCGGAGGACGATGGGCCTGGCTTCCTTTGGAAGGGAAGTAAAGCCGTGTCGTAGATTTACGGCAAGTAAAATAAGCCTGATAGAGGCCTCTGAGCAAATTAAGTGGTCTTACACGCCAATTTAGAATGAGACCCTGAGAACCATAGTCGTTAAAGAGCGTCCATAAATAACACTCCTCGAATGTGGGGTGAGTGAGACACATTTCCTCCCTATTTGGCTTGACTTCCCTAAACCTGTGATAGACTCTGATGAGGTATTAGATTTACACACATACATTCATAGCTGCAGACTCTGGGGAGTATGAGGAATAACTTTTGCTAGAGACAAATTTCTACCCCTACCCTGGAAATCAAACCTGTGACCCCAGGTCCAGCAGTTCATTTGCTCTACTACCTGGGCTACTCCAGACAAAACTAGCCCCTTGCCAGGTTGTACAGTAACCTCCTATATTCGGAGTCGGGCTAGCTTCATATTGAACCCGGTCGAGACGAAACCAATTTTGGCACGTGCAGACCTCTAGCACAGACATATTCATAGGTAACTCTTGCGAGGTACAATACAGAAATTTTTCCTCTGTGTCCAATCAAGATAAAGAAATGTTGTTGGGTCTTACATACTGTCATAGTTTACTGCAGTGCTCGGTAGTGAATGTACTGATTTTAAACAATTATAAACATAATATTAGCTTTGAAACACGGGAACTATCACTTTCAGAGCCTCCAAATGAGCTACTCTACAAAGAGTTTGCCAGGTATTTAAATCATTGCCTAAAAATTAATTATCCAAATTGAGATTATAGCTATGACATTTAATGGCAAATACTTGGCTGCATATACACTTACGGGAAAAACTTATCTAAAATGATTTATATCCAATACCAGCATCGCCGCAGAGTACGCGACCATCATTTGGTTCATATATTAAGGCTCTGTGCATCATCTTTAGCAACAGATATTGATGGACTCATCCAAAGTAAGCATATTTGCGAAGTGAAATAATCTGATGTGTTCTATTCACTTGACCTTCTGTACATCTCTGAAACACAGTGTTAAAAAGCTTATTCTTCTATCTACTTCACGCTAGTTGAGATAAATACTACCAGAAATGCGATTACTACTTAGTTCCTTACAAGTAGAAGGGAAATAAGAGAATGCACAAGTCTATACCTATAGTCAAATCAATTAAAAATATTGTTGCTATGTGATTGAAGTTCGGTTATTTGCACACTCAGGAGTTGACAAATTCTCGTAAAAATAATAATATCTCGGAAGCGGTTAGCTCCACTAAAAAAATGTAATGACATAAAATGCGTGTATTAACGAGATCTACATTTTCTGTGTAGTACGGTTTATTACTTATGCAAAAGCCATCCAGAATGAAGAGATCTTCAGAGAATATTCCCAGATTATTCAAAATATACATTACATTTTGCGTTTAAATATCTTTAATGTATGGTATTTAAATCAAAATAGTTTTTGAGAAAATAAAAGAAACATCGAAATATTTTTCTATGTAAAGGGTAGTTAGGGGTGGAGGGATTTTCCTCCAAATCTGGGATTCACATCCTTGAAAGATACTAAAATTAAATGCCAAGCTCTTTTCGTTTTTGAGTTATCGTGTTCTAAAAATGCTGGTTTTGGATGCGTATATTTTCCGGTAAATTCTCTATCGATTTTTTTTTCGGTGGGATGCAATACATGCCCTAATATGTTCTATGAACTAAGTAGGGAAACTATAAATGAAAGACAACACTAGATGGGGAAGGTTTTGTGTGTAAAAACATTCCATTACATCGCATAGCGATATGTTCCAAAGCTTCACAAGGATTAGAATGAGTTCCCCCTCTGCTTCTTCCATTTGGCCGTGCCTGCTTTAACGTGTGTATGTGTGTGTGTGTGTGTGTGTGTGTGTGTGAGAGAGAGAGAGAGAGAGAGAGTACATGTCTGTTGCACTTGGATATCTCAACTCTTAAAGCATATCATTCCTCGAGTTAAGTAACAGCAGCTCTATACCAGTCCTGTGCGCCGTAAACATGCACTTACGTATATCAAGCAATCAGCTTCACTGACGGCTCGCTTCAGATCACTCCATTAGTCATAGTTCATTTGCATAGTTCAAGCTCTAAGAGCCCTGTCAATTAATAGCAGGGGATCTTAGATAAGTATGAAGAGTTTTTCGTTGGCTCCATTCACACTAACGTGTGTTTAAAAAGATGCCGACACAGTAAAACGCCACATTAAACTTGGTACAAAATACAGATATTTTGACTGGTGACAGTTTGAGGATAGTCATGACGAAATAATCGGGTTTTCAACCTTGAAATTACTATATCACATCGTATTTTGGACTCAACAGAAAGTGGTTTTTAAATAAAGCCCAACAAATGAACTCATACTATTTCATTCTAGTTTACCAATTATATACAGAGATTAAGAAAGATATCTTTAGAGGTGAAACTGTGTATCAAAATAAGGAAAAAATCTGATATTCTCCATTCACATGACTTTCTGTATATCTCTGTAACACATTATTGTTAAAAAGCTTATTCTTCTATTTACTTCATCCTAATCGAGGAAAAATTAAGAGGTGGTCTCAGTACTTGCTTTCTTAAAAGTAGGACGGAAATAAGGCTAAAGCGATAATAAAATCTTTTAAAAGCTCGTTGCTATTGGTGGACAATGCGGATCAGGGGCGGGTTTTCCCCGTCGTCACATTCCACCGGTGCTCCATCTTCGTTCCATGTATCATTAGTGTCATCGCCTGCGGTTGTAAAAGCGGGCGTTAAACACTATCAAAAATATACATGTATACATTTATATATACATACATAGGTGCATACATACATGATATGCAACACAAAGTAACACCGCGTACATTGCGACATATGGAGATCTATTGTGTGCCGACATGGGATGCCGTGGTGGTTACGGCATGAAATCATGAACGGAACGGTTGGGATTTAATTTAATTCTCAGGGTCTCCACTGAGTGAGGTTGTTTCCAAGTTTTCTCAGTTTTCATCACTAACAAATGTCCGGAGGCATCCTAAACTAGGCCCTAAAGTCTGTTTCCCAGATATTCTTATACATATAATTTCATTTCATAATCATTAATGTTCGCTATGCCAAAAGTAGCGGAGTGGATTGGATCGACACACGGACGGGGCCTCAGAGCTGTGACAGAACACCGTACGTAAACCCCGCGAGTCTTTTCTGATTTAAACCCCAGGGAGGGAAGAGGGAAACCCAAAAGGCGAATAGATTTGAGGACGATGAACACAAGCCGGATGGCGAGGTCCCTAAGATTGGACTCGTCCGACGCTGCCCGGGCCCAGCCATGCGAGCCTAAGGGCATCTCCCGAGGCGCCATATGCCCATAAGCATCCGAAGCTGGGTCCCGCGACGACGCCAGAGTTAATCTCCACAGGCGCAAGACCAGTTCAATTGTTATCTCTGAACGTCAGCTGACCCTTCAACCCTGATAGAGAAGACAAAGGAGAGGTGATGGAAACGGAAAATTATGAAAAAAGAAACCGTGGGATGTAGTTAGCTTTTCCAGTAATCACCTGGCGAACGAATATGGGAGTTGAATTCATGAACTCCGAATGCGAGTCGCACAGTTAACCGCGGTTCCGTTTGCAGTACAAATTTTTACTTTCTCTACACGTACTATACACATAGTAGATATATAGAGAAGATATCTATTGCATACCACCAACATTTTCGATACCAAGGAAATATATATTTTCAGGTCAGTGTGTGTGTATGTGTGTGTGAGTGTGTGTCTGTCTGTCTGTGGACAGCATATCTCCAAAACTATGCGAAGGTTTTCAAGAAATCCCCCCCTTCCCCAATTACCCTTCACATGGAAAAGTTTTCGAAAATTCTGATTTTCTCAAAAATAACTTAACGCTTTTGATTAACATATCATATATTAAAGAGATTTACATGACAAATAAAACATTTATGTTGATTTCTTTTAGAATAGTTTCTGAAGACCTCTTTATTCTGGATGAATTTTGCGGAATTTTACATAACTGATAAACCCTAAGAGATAGACAAAAAATTACTTAAAATTCTAGAGCTCATTAAAACACACAATTTATTTATATGCATTTTTTTCGTGGAGTTGATTGCTATTGAGATATTCCTTATTATTTCGATTTTAAAACACTTAATACGCTTCTCATACAGGAAGTTTTCAACTCCTGGCCATACAAACAAAGGAACTGCAATCAATGGCAACCAGCTTCTAAAAGATTTGACTATCGTTTTAGCCTAGTATATTGTGTATAGAGAAGGTATTGTATTGCACCCAAAAATTCTATACAGAAATTTCACCGTAAGTATATGTTTTAAGGTCCCTCTGAGTAAAAACATTTAGAAAAAGGCGCGCGTGTGTGTATGTGTGTGTGTTTGGGCAGCATAACTTCAAAACGAAAAGTCGGTTAAATACTAAACTGTATTCAAGTTGACTATGTTCCAAGGATGCGACACAAAGATTTTTAAGAAAATTCCCCCACCCCCAGCATTGGAACATTTTTCGTAAATGCTTATTTTCTCTAACGATTTTGATTAGAATACTTTATGTTTAAGGTGTTTTTGTAACGTATGAAATGCACATCTTTAATTTTCTGGGAATAGTCTCTTCAAATATTTCGACTTGATGAAATTTTGGTTCCCTTTTAGGATTATGTTTAGGAATTCACTTCATTTTGGATGACTTGTAAAACTAGCGAACCGTAACAAATATACAAAATTTATCATACAAAAAATGTAGAACATTAAAAACACAATTTATGTCAATAAGTTTTGTTAGAATTAACCGTTTTCGAGATATTCCGGATTATTGGTCTCAATTTTAGGTCAGTTATATTTTTCTCAAATGGGAATACACGTTTCTTCGCGCTTCTTGTTTTTTTATTCCTCGCAAGCAAACATATTTGATTTACAACTGTTTCACATAGCGACCGGATTTCTGCTATGTATATCTCGTTTAGCATGATGTAACAATGATTTGTTCAAGATGTAGAGAAAGTCATGTGAATGGTACACATGATTATTTTATCCACAGTGTTCTGCAGTGAAACATGCAAGTTAAATCGACAGTGGATCTACATTAAAGAAATAGAAAAATAAGGACAGTTTGTAGTGAAGTGGGTAGAGAATGCCATTGAATGCAACACATATTTTAATTACTATGAATGAGTTAAAGGAGTGGGAATACCAACAAATACATTGTTATAGCCTACAAGCAGCAGCAGCAGCACAATTAAGCGAATAGCGTAGTTTGAACGACAGCCAAGTTTGTGCTTCTTTTTCTCTTCAGAAGTACTTCCGAGATAGAGCCGCGGAAGTTTGCTCTTAATCCATCACGCCATATTGACAGACATACAGAATTACAAACTGTGTGACTCATTGGGTCAATGAACCTAGTTGTGAATAACAACCACTTTTAGAGATTCTTAGACTTACTGCCACACTCAACTGATGAAGGAAAATGCCTTGTGTTTAAAACGTATTTCAGACGACATTAACTCCAGTTCCCAAGGCTTTAAGGTCCTGCTTTTCTTCAACAAAATGTCTACATTGGGTTACTCGTAGCATTTGTAACTGACAATATATAAGGCATAATTAAACTGCTATGATCTCAGTTTATTTTCATCCTTATAAATTTAATAAATAAAACAACTTTTATATAAGCCCGCCTGGATAGTGTCTGCCTCACATTCAACAGGTCGTGAGTTCGAATCTCGCGTAGGGTAAGTTACCCGGATAAGGTTTTTTTCTGGGTTTTCCCTTACCCTGACAAGGCTGCTGGTTCCCATGGCTGCGCTCGCTAAAGTGCCTCACTTTGGTGTTTCGTGGCGCAGGGAATCGTGGTTTCGAATCCCGCCTTGGGAATGGGTATTTGTATGTTTGTAAATAAATAAAAAATAGCGAATGTCGAATAACTTTAAACTCCATGTATTCCGAGATCACTTGAACATCATTTCATTAATTTCATTCATCGTCCGATATGACAAACCAGGTTAAAGGACGTTAACCTAAATAAATTGGAAAAAAATGCATTAAAAAGTTATAATACTTTTCTAAATTATATATATATATATATATATATATATATATATGGATTGCTTAGTTTTAATATACGAAGGGTTTCATTTAACACAACATATTAATAGTTTTCCTATTTAGCGGCCAACTAAGTAATGATATACAGTCATTAATAACTCATATTTCACTATTTATCCTACTCGTATGGAGGGCTTATTCTTCCCAAGTCAGCGCTTGGGATATTCAGGTACTGTAAAGGAGCAGACGGACCCTGGATCAAGTAGGGTAGCCAGGATGAGTGATCAGCCCAATTCGTGATAAGCAGTGATAAAGAAGATGATGGTGAAATGCTGAAAGGAAATATGATTGTGGAGCAGAGAGCGGAATAATGTGGGTGCCACTTTGTCCACTAAAACAACATGCACCCCTGTGGAAACAAACCCGGGGAGCCTTGGTGCGAGGCGAGTGGTGTAACCATGCTAGTTACATGATACTATCGGTTAATGTATTCTGCTGCACTTTGCATTAGAAAAGTTAAACTTGAAATTATTAGTCATTCGCAAACTTCCATGTTGTTGCTGTAAATTAATGTTTATGACTTTTGTAACTTTGTTTTTTTCTTCATCATCAGCAGCAGTAGCAGCAAGGGTAGTAGCACTTCTTGGGTCTTAGACCAGTTCCGGTTCCCTCATAAATGCTGATTCCAATGCAATCTATCACGACCAACATTTACTTCATTTTGGACAGTAGTCGAAAATTCTTTTGAAATGCGGGATTTATATATTTTGCCCATATTTCCAAAATGTTTTGATATATTCCACCCAAAAATTCGATGCCAGGTTTCATCGGAAATATAGGTTTTGAGGACCGCTAAATCCAAGAAGATAAAGGTCCGAGTATTTGTCTCTGTGTGTGTTTTTGGAGAACATAGCTACAAAACGAAAAGTCGGTTAAACACTAAACTTGGTCTTTAAGTTCAGTATATTTCAGGGCTGCGACACAAAGTTATCAGGAAAATCTCTGGCACCCAACCCCAAATACACTTTACATAAATAATTTTTCGAAAAGTACGACTTTCTCAACATGGCTTCAATAGATTTTATTAAAATATTATATGTTTAAGATATTTTTATAACAAACGAAATATGTATATTGCATTTTCTGGGAATAGCCTCTAAAGTCATGTTCAGTTTTGAAGACTTTGATAGAACTTTTAAATCGTATAAGAGATAAACAAAAACTTACTACACAAAATGTAGTTATCGTAACAAACAAAATTTAGTTCATATATATTTTTCTGCAGAATTAGTCGTTTCCAAGATATTGTTTGTTATTGGTTTTAATTTACATTATTTAAACTCTTCTATAAGCGATTTTATCTTTCGTTTCATATAGCTTGTGTTGCTCTTGGCCTTGGAAAGTGAACCGAATTTCAATGACAAACGCATAGCGACAGATTTTAAATTTCACTATCGTTTTACCTTAGTGTATTCCCTTATTTCACTATTAATTATATGGAAGTAAGTGATAATACAATTTCTGGTAAGTTTATCTTGCTTCGTATATTGAATATTCTTTGTAAGGAATGTTTGTAGAACAGAGAGTGAAACTTATGTAAATAGAACACATTAGATTTTCCGTTATATTTTTACTTTCTCTATACTATGTACATAGTGAATAGAGAAGGTATTGCACTCCACCAAAAAATTCGATACCGATATTTCACCGGAAATATGTTTTAGGGTCCCCTGTATCTAAAAAAAGTATTTTCAATAAAAGGGCCGTGTGTGTGTGTATGTGTGTCCGTGTGTCTGTGAACACGATAACTCAAAAACGAAAAGTCGGTAAAATACCCAACTTGGTATTTAAGTTTGGTATCTTCCAGGGATGTAACACGAAGATTTTGAGAAAAATTCCCCCACCCCAAACTACCCTTTACATGGAAATTTTTTCGAAAATTTTGATTTTCTAAAAATGGCTCTAACGATTTTGATTAAAATATCGTATATTAAAGTTATTTACCTGACAAATAAAATGTATATTCTGAAATTTCTGGGAATAGCCTCTGAAGACTACTTTATTCTGGATGAATTTTTCATAACTACTAAACCGTAAGAGATGGACAAAAAATTAACCCATAAAAATGTAGAGCACGTTAAAATACACAATTTATGTTATATACATTTTTTTTCGTGTAGTTGATCGTTTTTGAGATATTCCTTTTTATTGGTTTCAGCTTTGAAAAACTTACACCTTTCTCATACAGGAATTTGTCAACTCCTGTCAATACAAACAAAGGAACATCAGTCACATAGCAACCAGCTTTTGGCTTTCACTTTAACCTATGGTACTCCCTTATTTCGGTTCTACTTACTATAAAGCAAGAAATAAGGTTATTTCTGCTAATTTTTCTCGATTAGCATGAAATAAATAAAAGATAAGCTTATTAACAATAATAATTTACAGAGATATAGAGAAAGTCATGTGAGTGCAACACATCAGATTTTTTATGTAAAGCTTGTGTCTAGTATCTTCGTTTTTCATGCGTTCCGTTAAGTTTAATCTATCACCGATATTAGACAATTAATTTCTGAAGTTACTAGGTGATTTTTTCATTCCGGTGTTGGGGTTCATTTTCAACAACGTAGTTATAAAGTTGCTATTGATTTACAAAACATTAATTTAAGTTACTATTCACTAAAAATCTTATAGTTCCACATACTTAGTTATTTATGTAACTTCTCTGCTGGATCCATTACCCTCTAATAAGATATTCTACATCCCAAATACACTTAAAGTTGGTCATTTGTTCACTTTTTCTTGTTTATATTCCTTCATTTGGTTGAAATTTGCTTGAAAAAAGTCACCAGTTATTTTCAGCTGTTAAGCATCTAGGCGACATTATTTTTTTTTTTTTTTTTTTTTTTTTTGCTTCCGGATTGTTTTCTTTGTAAATAATGTACCAGACAATCAAGATGTGGTCTTTTTATACACTGCAACACATTAACTTCCACTACTGTCTTGCAATAATAATGTATTGCATCAGACTTTGAAAGACGACCAGAGAGGTGCTTTTGAAAAAATAAAAAAGTGTTTTTCAATAAGAAGTTGGGAGAAATAGTTGAACATTTCTAGACTTAAATAAAAAGTGGAATTCACCTGGGCTGTTACAGAAGTATTTGATCTGATGTATAGATAGCAGTTGTATCAAACAACAATGGTAAAAAGTACCAACCTTAGAACGCTTAAGATTGAAGTTTGACGATTCTACATTATTGAATGCTCTCAGCGAATTTGTAAACCATGGATAAAACTGGTCATCGTATGCGATACAACTAGTATTACAGCTGAGATAGGTTCTACTTTAGGGGAGTCTGCTCCTTCGTTTACAACAGCGACATATTGGGTGGCAGAGTTTAACCAAGGCTGTACGAGCTGCTAAAACGCACATTGCAGTGCTCGACCAAATGAGGCTACCAGTCCAGTAATTGTAAAGAAAATCCACAAAAATTGGTTGACCGTTAACTGAAAGTGCGCGAGCTAGCAGACATTGCAGGCATTTCAAAAAGTTCTGTAAATCGCATACTGACTGAAAATTTGGATATGAGAAAGTTGTGTGCAGGGCGGGTACCGCGTTTGCTCATTATAGAACAAAACCAGCGCCCTGAGGATCTTTCAGTCGAGTGTTTGGCAATGCTTTGCGTCGATTCATAACAATGGATGAATCCTGGGTCCATCACTTCACACCTGAGACGAAGTAATAACCAAAACAGTGGATTGGAAGGGGAGAATCGGCTCCAAAGAAGGCGAACACTGTTCCATCTGCAGGCAACGTCATGGTGTCAGTTTTCTGGGATGCACGCGGGATAATTTTCATTGATTACCTCAAAAAAAAGGAAAAGTAATCAATGGCGAATATTATGCGAACTTGTTACAGCGTTTGAATGATGAAATCGAGCAAGAACGGCCGCATTTAGCGAAAAAGAAAATTTTATTTCATCAAGACAATGCACCAGTTCACACCTCCACTATCGTCATTGCCAAAATTAATGAGTTACAGTTCGAATTGCTTCCTCATGCACCCTATTCTCCACAGTTAGCCCCATCTATTTTCTGTTTCCAAACTTAAAGAAATGGCTTGGTAGTAGAAGAATTGCCAACAATGAAGAGGTGGAGTCTGCAGTTGATGGCTATTTTGCAGACTCGATATTTCTCACTATAAATAGGGCATTGAAGCTATTGAACATCGTTGGTAAAAGAGAATCGAGCTGAAAGGAGACTAAGTAGAGAAATAAAGATGTTTTCCCCCCAAATTTTTGTGCTTTCTTTGTTAGGTCGGGTACTTCTGGGTTCAGCCCTCGTGTCTTACCTTTTATGTGTACTTTGTCGTTAAAACACACACGCAACAGGCACATCACTCAGACCTTTTTCTAAAATTATTTTTTGGGTTCAGGGCACTTTGAAACACGGGTTTTAGTAAAATCTCAATGCCGACCAAATTTTGAGTTGAGCAAGTACAATGATTCCTCTGCATACAACAGGGTATTGGGAGAATTTAAGAACTGCTTAAGCCTTAGATGGCTATTGATTGAAATTTAGAAGGTGGCAACACACCTCTCTTTTTGTGCTTCATTTTGTGTTACATAGAATTATCAGATTAAGGTTCAAAAGCCAAACATCAGGTATAATGCGAACACTGTAGTGCTTATCTTAGTCATTTAGGAGATAATTTTTGGTCAATCAGTCTTCCAGGTTAGTATTGTTTTCCAAATTATTTTGATAAAATTCCAGTTAATACACATTTTGTGTTTTTCTCCCTCGGAAGTTTCAAGTCGTTGATCTATCAAATTATTTTTTATTACAAAATTTAAATGTGGCATTTACAGGATCCCAAATCTTAATTCGGGAACACTAGGTTGCCGTGTACACTTCGCCTGGGTCATTTGTGAACATGAGAGAGCAATCTCTGCTCAGGAATCCCTGACTGCCTAATCCCAAACCATACCACTACCAAGCAGCTTTCTGAGAGACTCCCGGTGATGATAGTGAAGCTATCTCTGCAATCCTTTCAAATGCAGCGCTTTACACACTCTTGGTTGATGGGGGTAATATAGATGTGCATTTGTTTGAGCTTCTTGGAGTTTGATGGCTGTGTAAGTTCTTTTCGCCTTTATAATGGATATGGTTGGTTTCCAGATTTCAAGCTTCTATTCATCAGTGAAGTAAACATGCAAATATGCACCAAACATACCATTTCCCTTACATCAAATTGCAAAAGTTTCTCTTGTTTTTTAACACCAGTTTGGAACAATACGAATACCAACAAAATAAACAAGGCTAAACATTATAAACATTTCCATACTTGAATAAAAACAATATCACTATATCTAAATCAGCAGACTAAGGATTGGTCACAACACGCTTCTCTGCCTGACTGAGACTAAGCAGTAGCGATAGCTGCGCATGACTTTTGCAACGTCCCTCCTCTGACAGAGCGAGGTAACGAGAAGTCGTTATGTTTCTAGATAACCCAAACTTATTACAATCATATCAAGCTAATGAATTGGTGTATGAATGCATATTAGAACATCTGATTAGAATTTCCTTTTCCTTTATCTCCGACAATGCAACTGGACATATCAAGAACATCTCAAACAATAGAAACAAGAAAGTATCGTAAATAGCGTTGTGTGAATATTAGATTCATATTTTAGTTAATCTATAAGAACGACTTTGTAATGTGCAAATTATCTAAGTGCACTACATTTGATATTTTTACTTTGTGTACTACAAATAGTAAATAGTGGAAGTAATGCACTCCACCCAAAAATTCGTTACCGAAGTGTCACCCTAAAGCCAACCCTAAAATATTCATCGATACTAATGCTTCTTAGAAGTGTGGGACGTGCTGACAAATGTCGTGGTTGCTTCCAGGTAGAAACAAACTGAAATCTCTGTTATAATGCACATTTTCAATGAACTTGCATTGCACATCTTTATAGACTTCCTGAATGCAATAAAGGTATTGTGTGAGTGTATGTGTTTGTCAGTCTGTCTTGTGTATGTGGCTGTCTTTTATCTGCTAACATGCTGTCGCTGTCTGTTAACTGTACGTCGCTGTATGACACTGCCATGCTGATCTTGTAATACTATTAGTAGTTTCCAGCGCTCTAAGTGTATTTAAAGTCAGTGACGTGTGTTAAATTATATTGTATAAAGCAGAATCAAAGAAGAAGTAAATATAATTACGTATGATTAGCCAACTATTAAAGTTTCTAACTAGTATTTAAGTTAGCAGAATTGTAAAGCAATGTGCTTGTCTCGCCTCTCCTAGTAAGAAATAAACTCCAGGAAAGTTAGGCAAATCTTCATTATTATAAGATCATTCCCTGAACTACCTGCAACACCCGAGAGAGTGAACCATCGTGCTGGCTGAGTAACGCCGAGGCGAATTTAACGGTAGTAGATTCACATCACCAGGTACGTGGGTCTACCCATAGGTAGTGGAGTGAGTCTTGCCAACTTCATCAATCTGGGTCGAAGCCAAGAACTCAGCATCTGTTGTTTTGAATGTGGGGATAAGGCCACCACACAGGGCACTCAACGTCTGAGCTCACCGCATATGATGCCCAACGTCTGAGCTCACCGCATATGACGCCCAACGTTTGAGCTCACCGCATATGACGCCCAACGTCTGAGCTCACCGCATATGACGCCCAAACGTCTGAGCTCAACGCATATGATGCCCAACGTCTGAGCTCACCGCATATGACGCCCAACGTTTGAGCTCACCACATATGACGCCCAACGTCTGAGCTCACCACATATGACGCCCAAACGTCTGAGCTCAACGCATATGACGCCCAACGTCTGAGCTCACCGCATATGACGCCCAAACGTCTGAGCTCAACGCATATGATGCCCAACGTCTGAGCTCAACGCATATGACGCCCAAACGTCTGAGCTCACCACATATGACGCCCAACGTCTGAGCTCACCGCATATGATGTCCAAACGTCTGAGCTCAACGCATATGATGCCCAACGTTTGAGCTCACCACATATGACGCCCAACGTCTGAGCTCACCACATATGACGCCCAACGTCTGAGCTCACCACATATGACGCCCAACGTTTGAGCTCACCACATATGACGCCCAAACGTCTGAGCTCACCACATATGACGCCCAAACGTCTGAGCTCAACGCATATGATGCCCAACGTCTGAGCTCAACGCATATGATGCCCAACGTCTGAGCTCACCGCATATGACGACCAACGTATGAGCTCATAGCATATGACGCCCAACGTCTGAGCTCAACGCATATGATGCCCAACGTCTGAGCTCAACGCATATGATGCCCAACGTCCGAGCTCAACGCATATGATGCCCAACGTCTGAGCTCAACGCATATGATGCCCAACGTCTGAGCTCAACGCATATGATGCCCAACGTCTGAGCTCAACGCATATGATGCCCAACGTATGAGTCCACCGCAACACGTATTGGTATTTAACGGTCTTTTAGTTTTTTAGCTACGCTGTCCATAGACGCACAAACACACTGAACTTTTTTCATTTTATTGACTTAGGGGATCTCAAAGCACATGTTTCCGATGAAATCTCGCAATAGATTTTTAGGGTGAATATAATACCTTTTGTATACACTATGTGCATAGTATGTAGGGAAAGTAAAACTGCATTCAGCTTCATGTGTACAAATTATAATAAGCGAATGTCGGAACATTGGATTATGATCACATAATGTGTGGATGTTAACATCGACTTATTTATTTCTCTGTGTTAGTAATGTTTCAGCGCCGTAGACATATTTTTATCAATGCAATTATACTGAAAAACTTGTGTGTTATTTTATAATAATGTACAATGAATAATCATATGAAGACAAATAAGACGATAATGAAGAAGAATACGTAGTAGTAATAGTAGTTTGGCTTAATGTTTCTGTTATTACACTCTAATGTACTGCAGTTCAAACTCAGGTTAATCTTTCAACCATGCAATTATGTGGCCTTTGCATTAGTGCAAGCATTATAGCTGTTTGTAATTATCTAACTGTTTTATTAACCCATGGCTAATATCAGAAAGTAGATCTTCGAATAGGTAATAATGTGAACTCGCTGTTAATTTTTGGTGCCACGAAAGCCTAAGCAGGGTACTATTATTCTTATACTGGCAATGTTCGAGCTATTACGTCAAGCACTGAAAAAGATATGAATAATGGCCTTGCGAGATTTTGTAGGCTTACATGAAATTAAATACTTCTATGAAATGGGAGGGAATTTAGAATTCTAAGCTAGACAGTAATTTGTGCCTTGTTCAAAGGTTATCTGTAATAAGTTTGATCGAAATCGGTGCAATGGTGTAGAAGCACAAACATACATACACACATACAATCAATAATACATACTTACAATTATATATACACACGTATATACATACGCACACAGACACACATGCACATATATACATGCATACGTACACATACGATCATACTTACACACTTACATACATACACATGTATATATTACATTACATACATACACATATAATCATAATACACACTTACATACATACACATGCATATATTATATGACATACATACATTTTTATTATTTGGTAGTGTTTAACGCCCGCTATTACTGCACACTGATGGAGCTCCGGTGGAATGAGATGGCGGGGGAAACCGGAGAACCCGGAGTAAACCCGTCCCTGCACCACTTTGTCCACCACAAATCTCACAAGCGGTTGCTTGGGAACTAGGTGAGAGGCGAATGGTCTGACCACTCGGCCACGGCGCGGCCCTCACATACATACATACACTGATTTTCATATATTAAGATTTAGTTATGTTGTTCTTTATTTGGTTGGAAAGGAATACACTTTTAAAATGTGGACTATGCTTTCACTGTGAATTTTATGACATTTACAACAACCCCCTTTCATCTTGTTCATGTGAAATTATATGAGAAATTATTCCGAATCCTGGGAGAATTAAAATATTAACTTCGATGTGACCAAAACATTGGAATAGGTGACATACAAGGCATGTTCGATTCTTTATACCTACTTCACAATGTGCAATTCATTGATATTGATGACAAATCCCTTCCGCCCAAATTACCTTCATTAATGACAAGCAGTGACCTTGCAAATTGAAAGTCTCTCGAGCACAAGGAAGGAATGCACGAAGCTTGTTGTCTCCTAGACTGTGACCTCGGTGACCTTAACGGAGTGTACACATACTTTCCCAGAGACCCACCGCCACGGTCCATGAATGAGAGGTGCGCTACATGCATCGACTCCAAATGAATGATGCTGCAACGTAAACAGCGTGAGAATGCATTCCAAGCCAGCTCTCGATAAGTTCTTTAGCATTCCTGGAATATCACTTTCGATTCCTCGATATTATCGATCCGTAGCGCATTTCCTGTTTTAACTCTACCAGATGGTTTGTACTTATCTCGTAAATCACAGGTTCTAAACCTTTTCCAGGATGTATGAATGAATGAATGCTTTCCAGTGATATATGAATGAATAAATGCATACCAGTATACATGCACTGATCCATCATTCACATAGGTCCAAATCTTTCGTGGTTTTCTAATACAAAAAAAAAATTTGATGTGTTACGCTTACATGATTTTCTCTATTACTTAGTTCCTAATAAGTAGAAAGGAACTAAATGAATGCTCTGTGCTAAAATGATAAGTCAAATGTTTTAAGCTCGTTAGCGGTTGCCAAACGAAATCGCTGCTTTGCTTGGCCAGGAGTAGAAGAAAAGAGAAACGGACACTTCTTGTCTAAGAAAAGTATAGGTACTTTTTACAATGAAACCAATAACAAGGAAAAATTACCTTAAAAAACAAAAAACAAACAAACAAAATAACAAAACAAAAAAGAACGTAAAGGACATAAATTGTGTGTTTTAATGAGATACACATTTTTTGTGGAGTGCGATTTTTGTCTATCGCTTATGATTTAGCAGTTAAGCAGAATTAAACAAAATTCTCAGTATAAAGAGGTGTTCAGATGCTATTCCCAGAAAATTTAAGATATACATTTTATTTGAAATGCTAATATCTTTAATATACGACATATTTACTCAAAATCGTCTGAGGAGTTTTTAGTAGATCAAAATTTTCGAAAATTTTTCCATGTAAAGGGTAGTTTGTGGTAGGCGGATTATCTCGAAAATCTTCGTGTCGCATTTTTGGAAGATACCAAGCCTGAATCACAAGTTTGGTATTTAACGGTCTTTTTGTTTTTGAGCTATTCTGTCCACAGATACACACACGGACCTTTTTCTAAAACTGCCTTTTTTGGACACAGGGGACCCCAAAACATTGAAACTTTTGGGTGGAACACAATTACTTGTTTATCCCTATGTACATTGTACATATGGGGCTAGAGAAACTAATAATAAGCAATATTAAAATAAATAAATAAATAAAAGAGAAAACCGAAAATAAAAGACACACAAATTCAAATATAAGATTTTGAATTTACAAGACACAATAAACGGCAAGTCATTATCCGATGCATTAGTATAGTAAACAAATACGCTTCAAAGAGAAACATATAAACACAACACTAACAATAATCGAAAAGAATGTAAAACTAGCACTATCATCGCATCACTTTTAGCTCTCCATTACATTAATTCAGGAAATACACCAGTAAGAAGTAATACTAGGGGAATGGTTGATTTTGTCGTACAAAGATCAAAATGAGCACTTTTCTATATTTTTATCAATTCTAGTGATTAGTTTAATAATTTCTAATATATAACTCTAAATTATATATTCTACAAAAATACTGTTTAATATATTCAAATTCATAGATTGTTTTGTGAAATGTCTAAAATCTAATGTGTTCCATTCTCATGACTTTCTTTATCAAATTCATAGATTGTTTTGTGAAATGTCTAAAATCTAATGTGTTCCATTCTCATGACTTTCTTTAGCTATTCCACAAACAATATTTTTACAAAATATTGCTCTGCATAATGCTGATCAAGTTAAACGCTACCAGAATTATTTTTAAGCAGAAGGGAACTACGAGTATGCACAGGCTAAAGCGACAGTCAAAACTTTCGCTTAGTGAAATAATTGAAATTTCGTTCACTTAACTTGCTAGGAGTAAACAAGAGAGAGACGGAAAGTAAGATGCCTCCCCTTTGAGAAAAGTTGTAGGTAGTAGCTTAAAACTGAGACCAATAACTCGGAATATTTCGGGTAAACTGTTAACTTTAAACAAATAAAACAAAATGTATATGCCATAAATTGTGTGTTTTAACGAGATCTACATTTCTACATTTTTCGTGCAGTAAGTTTTTGTCTATCATTTACGGTTTACCAGTTATACAAAAGTTATACCATAGTCATCCAGAATGTAGAGGTCTTCAAGGCTATTCCCAGAAAGATATACATTTCTTTTCATAAAATATCTTAAACATATGCCATTTTAATCAAAACCGTTAGAGCCATTTTTGAGAAAATAAGCATTTTCGAAAAATGTCATATAAAAGTTAGTTGGGGTGGCGGGGTTTTCCTGAAAATCTTCGTGTCGCATCATTTGGTATTTAACCCACTTATCTTTTTTTAGCTTTGTTGCTCACACACACACATGCATGTTACTAAAATGTTTTATTTTATTCAGGGTCTCAAATTATGTATATCCGGTGGAATCTCGGTATCGAAGTTTTGGGTGGAACACAACGCTTCCTATGTCTGCACTATGTAGGTCATTGTACATACGTGCTGGAGAAAGTAATTATTTGCTTAAGGTTAACATTAGAATACCAGGAGGGTTTAATTTGACCCCTAAATGGAATCTAATCTTAATAACTTACCCAATTCAGCACATTTTTCATTTGTGACGTTTATTCATGATATGTGTTTACATATTTACCAAGATGTGTTTCCTGACATTCAATTGTGGCCAACGCTGCTATTATATAGTACCTTTTTTTCATACTCGACTGATTATATAAGTTAACCATAGATTTATACCTATAATTATGGTAGTTAATATTCAACCAATATGACTAATTGATGAAAAGGATAGGATTTTCCGGATGAAAATTTTATTAAATCCTCCAATTTATATCTGTTTCATAGTCGGCTTAAACTTCACCCAGTTAGGAATGACACCCCCT
Source organism: Hymenopus coronatus (assembly GCA_030762935.1). NCBI lineage: Eukaryota > Metazoa > Arthropoda > Insecta > Mantodea > Hymenopodidae > Hymenopus > Hymenopus coronatus. The sequence continues at coordinate 50,511,706 of CM060885.1, forward strand.
AGGACTTACAAGCGAATGCCTAGGGGCCAGAAGCCTTTTGGGGAGAATGGGGAACCTGGAACGAGTGGTGGGTCCATAACCAGGCATGAACAAGTGGATGATATGAAATGCAAGCGAAATGGATGATAGGAATGCTGATGATGGAGAATTGGAGGAATGAGTGGAGGGGAAAAACCGGAGGACCCGGAGAAAACCCGCCCAGACGCCGCTTAGTCTACCACAAATCCCAAATGTGGGCGCTTGGGATCCTAGATGGAAGGCGAATGGTCTTATTTATATCTGCGTTAAAAAAATTATATGAACAGTTACGAATTAAAATAATGTGCAATAACCAACAATAGAAACAATGCCCTTTGAACAGATATTCATTTCCATGTTAAACTCGGTGTAGGTAGGAAAGTGTATTAAAAAAACGTTAAGGTTTGATAGATAAAAATTATATCAACACGCACCATTTTCAAGAAGACGAAATGAATGCTTGCAAAATTAACAATTACCCGCTGATAACATATTTAGCATACAGTGTTTGTAATATAAAGCACTGTATTATTATTATTATTATTATTATTATTATTATTATTATAAGCGGTCAAATTGAGCCACTTCAGGCGTTTTAGTGTTAAAATGCAATGAATGAAAATATAAAGAATCTTCGTACCATAGGTTGAGAACCCTCGTTGGAGATCAATCCCTAAGCTTCTTCAAGAGAATATATTTAAACGGATGAGATTATGGATTTTTCTGGTTAAATCAATATATAAATGAAATTTCGTTAACAACGTTAATGTTGAGTCAGGACTATTAATGTTTTTATTTTTTCTACACGTGCTATGTACATAGTGAATAGAGGAAGTATTGTGTTTCACCCAAAAATTCGAATCCAATATTACACCGGAAATATGTTTTGAAGTCCACAAAAGTTCTGTACCGATATTACACAGAAAATGTATATTTTGAGGTCCCCTGAGTTTCAAAAAAGCATTTTTAGAAAAAGGTCCGTGTGTGCCTGTAGACAGCATAGCTCAAAAACGAAACGTCTCTTAAATACCTAGCTTGGTATTTAGGTTCAGTATCTTCTAAGGATGCGACATGAAGACTTTAAGAAATTTCCCATTCCCAACTACCCTTTACAAGGAACATTTTTCAAAAATTTTATTTTCTCAAAAATAGCTCTAACGATTTTAATTAAAATGCCGAATATTAAAGCTATTTACATCACAAATAAGATGTATATCTTTAATTTTCTGGTATTAGCTTCTGAAGACCTGTTAATTCTGGATGAACTTTGCTGAAATTTGCATAACTAGTAAACCATAAGATATAGACAAATATTTACTACACAAAAAATGGAGATCTCGTTAAAATACATGATTCATTTCATATACATATTTTCATGGAGTTGACCGTTTTTGAGATACACCTTTCTATTTGTTTCAGTTTTAATATTTTAGTTGCATAATCGTCAAGATTATCTACTGTTTTATGAATTCCTATTACGCACTACTCAATTTCACCGCTTATATCAGTTTATCTTTAATCTTTATTTGCTCACAACATCGGAAAGCTGAAACTCAGATGCGATGATTACAGAAATAGGAATGTTTATTACGGATGGGGTCCTCAGTTACTGGGGCAGAGTAAGTAGCCACTTAAGGACTTACGTTACCCCGAGGAGGAAGAGACCTAAAAGGTGGTCAGATCGAGATGTCGATGCACACAAGCATGGGCAGAGCCCTAACATTTCGAGATCGAAAGCATCTGACACCGCCCGGAACCTGCTCATAAGCCCCGCTCCGATAGGCCATAAATAAAAGGAAAGCTCATAGAAAACAATGATTTTATTACTAAAAGTTTTGTACACTTATGGTTACTTTTCAACATAATCACGAAAAGATTGCGAAATTTATCGTACCTGTGCACAAGCTTTGCAATAACTGCTTCAAAAAATGTTGCCGCCAATGATGCAGCCCGAAACCACTTTCAATGCAGTTGTTTACTGTGAAACTTTACGACGTTTGTGGAGAGCCATTCAAAACAAACGAAGAGGAATACGGACTTCAGAAATTGTGTTGATCCATGACAACGTTCGTCTACACACTGCTGGCACAACCGATCGGCTCCTTTGACAATTTCAATGGGACATTTTCAATCATCCGCAGTACAATGCGACTTTCACCTTTTCCCTGAACTGAAGACGTGGCTAGGAGGGCAGCATTTTCAAACCAAGAAGATCTTCAAAACAACGTCAATGTTCATTTGAATTCATTGGCGCCAACATTTTTGAAACAAGTATTGCAAAGCTTGTGCACAGGTACGATAAATGTCTCAATATTTTCTGTGACTATGTTGAAAAGTAACATAAGTACAAAACTTTTAGTAATAAAACAATTGTATATATATATTTCTGACAAAGATTCTACATTTATATATATATATATATGTATATATATACATATATATAAATGTAGAATCTTTGTCAGAATAAGGTGAGCGACAGAAATATATAAAGAATAGCCACGAAAATATATAATTGTAAACACATTTTTTAACCCCAAATTATACAGGAGAAAAAGGTAGGATATATTTACATAAAACTTTTATTGCTGTATATCATTAATTTTAAAGTTATTATTTAATTATTTACTTTATTAAAAGATTAAATGCTCTGCATTTTGACTAAAATACTTTTGTTAATGGAAATACATTTAATTCAAAAAAATAATAAGCAAATATTATAAATATATATTTTCTCTTAGTTTTTGAACCAAATTTGCAATTTTAAAAAAATATATTTTTTTTGAAGACATTCAGATATAACAGTTAATGCGTGTATAAATATAATTATTACAAGAACAATAATTTCCAATATACTTTTTTATCGAATATGTATTTCTCTTATTGTTTTGACAGTTTCAAAGAAAAACAAATGGAAATGCATAAAAATAGAACCGAAATAATTAGTCTCCGTTTATAAATGTTGAGAGGCCTTAAGAAATTTATAACTCTATTAACAACTTTTTGAGGATCCTGGGCATTTTTCACCATCATCACTACAGTTTAAAAAGTTTCTTTTAGTTACACTAGAATGTACACTTTGGCGCCGGTTTAGTTTTCCAGAGTCAAAACACAATTTAACAGCAAGACACGCAAAGGCGCAATAAACCATTCTTTGCCTTTGCCTACAAAGAACGCATCCCAATTAAACGCCGAACGTGCCGATCCCGAGCATTAAGACTTAAAAATAGTGAGAAACTGACAAAGGCGCCAGTAGAAGTTGATCAGGGCGCCGGTTTGTCGTGAAAACAGCCGGCCTGTGAAATCATTGTCAGCAAAGCGAGTCGATTTAAGAGTGGGCTGAGATTGGCTTCCATTGTATTTTGTGTCATAAATAGAGAGCGTATAATTATGACATTTCATCGTTGCTTGAACAACATCAGATAACATAATCTTTTGTCTGGGGGTGAAAATAATTCAGTAAACATAAATATTTAATAATAATAATAATAATAATAGTAATAATAAAATGCTATACATTTTAAGATAATTCATTTATTTGCTTGTGGTTTAACATCCTAGAACCAATTAGTCAATATTGAATGCATCAACGCAAAATTTACCATTTCCTATCGTTTATTGGTGGCTAAAAATTAATCTTGCGAAGGCTTATTTTGAAACTCCTTAATTAAAATCCAGAAACGCTGTATGAAATATGAAACGTTATGATACAAAAGGAAATAAAAGATTTATATTTTTAAAAATCAGACGCTATATATTGACTATACTTTTTAAATGCAATTGCGGGAAGCAACTGAATATCAAGCAGACTTTAAAAGAAGAATAGAATTGTTGTGCAAATCGAAAAAAACGTGATTGGAAATTAACTGACATTTTAGGTTAGTGCGTTTCCATCTATTCCATAAAGTTAATCAATTATACAAAACGTTATAAAATTCCTTCCCAATGAAGTGGATTTCACAGATTATCCCCAGAAAAGTAAAGATATGCATTTTATTTGTCAGGTAAATAAAATATATTTAATACAAAATATGGTATATAGTGTTTAAATAAAAGTCGTTACACCCATTTTTAAGAATATGAAACGTTTCAATAAATGTTCCATGTAAAAGTTAGTTTGGGAAAGCAATATGTTTTTTTATAGTCGTCCGTTCGCATCTTTGGAATGTGCTAAAAATAAATACTAAGTTAAGTATTCATTCGAATTTTCGTTTATGAGTATACTGTCCACAAGCATACACACAGACAGAAACACACATACTAACAGAAACGGACCTTTTTCTACAAGTGGTTTCATTTTGGATTCAGTGTCCTCACAGCATATATTTCCGGCAAAAACTCGTTTTGATGGAATGCAACACCTTCGGTACCTAGTGTGTACGTGATAGAGAAAGTAAAAGGCTAGGAGAGAATATCTCTGGAAGCTCTGATAAAAGTATACTTTATCAATAAATGGATGCATGATTTATTAAGTGCTGAACAAGTTTACAGTTAAGTAGTCTACTGAAATTGGATCCTGGGCATTTTACTCAGTGGACACTTTATAATTACAATTCCAATAAAAGTTAGTGTTTCTAAGAATTGTCAAAATTTTATTTCTTTCTAAAATCTGCATTCAAAACGTCTTCTAATTAATATTGAATTAACAAATTCTTTCTTCGAGGTTCCAGTTCCTATCCATTTATACAACATTACATTTGATCATTGTTGTTCCAGATGTAGGCTAGAATGAGTATGCTATTGTAGATGGAGTATATTACTCAGGACATTTAGGAACGCAATTGGTTGTGGGGCGCTGTTATCATGTTTACGTGTAGCGATCGGTCACCAGAAAGGAAGGGAGGTGAATAACACGTCACAGATATCAGTATACCATTGCAGGCTAAACTTGGGCTACGGTAAAGGAATTGAGCAGAAATTGACTATTTTGGAGTGGAGATTCAAATTCTTTAGCAAACTGTTTACTACGTTTTCACTTTTTCTTACCACTCTAGCTGTTCTCGTCACTGCCCTGTGCATTGTTTTATCGTTATTTTGTGCAGAACTTTGAGACATTGAGAATTATCTTCGTGCTCTGCGAGTTTATAACACTCCGTGGTAACTTTTTTTTCATTTTCCATGGTTAAAAATTGATAATTAGACATCCACTTTAAAATACAACAGGGTATTACGCTTCACATATCAGATAACAGCTACACTAACTACTTCATGCACAGACTGTAGTCATTACTGACAACACTCGTAGTTCCTCCTTTGGCCGCAGATAAACATACGTATAGCTTTTTGTCTCTGGTAGCACACATAAGCAATGTGCTTTACAGATTTGTGAGAATTTTAAATCATCTTATTAAGCTGATTACCACGATTACCAGAATATTTGACTTCACTTTATTGCTATATTTAATCTGCGTTATACCAGGCGTGCAGATATCCCTTCGCATTTTTCATGTGTTAAAAGCGTTGCAGAACGCATCGTGACTAGTTCAAATTAAAGCCTACCTGGGGAACTGGTTTGCACGACCTTTGGTTTACCCTTGCTTATCAATGGATACGGTGAACGGGTCACCAAAATCTATACGCATTAATCCAGATCTATTTTCAAGATAGGCAAGCATCAATAATTAGAGAACTGAAGGTTCCGCAAGATTCCTGGTGTGGTCCTGGATTTTGGAATATCTAGTACAATCCCCGTCTCCAAATGGAATATACACAAAATACTCAAGTTAGCGCATTTGCTGATGATTTAGTTTTTATGACTAAAGGGAGAACTATAATGGAAGTTGATAATTATGCGAACCAACGTTGGGCTCAAGATAACAAAATTACATTCAACGAGACAAAGTTCAAAGGTATTAGTAACTATCAGAAAAAAAGACACGGGCATATAAATTTATACGTTAACAACAAGTCAATAAAGCAAGTTAAAGAACAAAAATATCTTGGAATTTATTTAGACAAACAGATAAATTTCAACAGACATATAGGTCATATACACAATAAAGCAATAGCATTTATACATATACTCTCTAAATTGGCAAAACTAAACTGGGATCTAGGAAAGAAAGCATTGTACACTATTTTAAAGGATCAATAGAACCTTTATCTTATGGAGCACCATTATGACAAGAAGCATTTAAGCCGTTCAAAAAAACGTAAAAAAAAGTTCAACGTGTACAATGAATATTAATATTAAAATGACCAAGACATATAGAACAATATCATATGACACTTCCTGCATTATAGCGGGGATTCAACCTATAGTGCCGTATATGAAAGTAGATCTGTATAGATCAATACATGAAGAAACAAATTACAATTTCCCCATAGATCCAAAAAACTAAAATCGCCCTGCAGAAAATAAAGACTATCCAAGAATTTCAAACATAAATCTTTACAGACGGGAGCAAATCAGAAGAAAAAGTAGAGGCAGCAGCAATATGTAACGTGGAACTCTCATTTGGCAATTAAAACACACATTATATTCAAAACCAATGAAGCTGAGCCGGTAGCATCTGGAGGGCCCTAGAGGGACTTCAAATAATGGAAGAACAATCAAATTAAGAAAGAATTGCAGACGTATACACCGATAGTAGGATCACACTATCACTAGGAAAAGGAAACAAAAAATCTGATGTGTTCTACTTTCTGCTAATCGAGAAAAAATTAGCAGAAATAGTCTTATTACTTGTTTCCTTGCAAGCAGAAGCGAATTAAGGGAGTACCATAGGTTAAAGTGATGGTCAAAAGCTGGTTGCCATGTGACTGAAGTTCCTTTGTTTGTATGGACACGAGTTCACAAAGTCTTGTATGAGAAAAGGAATATCTCAAAACAATCAACTCCACAAAAACAATGTATATAACATAAATTGTGTGTTTTAAAGTGCTCTACATTTGTTGAGTGGTAAGTTTTTGACCATCTCTTACGGTTTAGCAGTTATGCAAAATTCCGTAAAATTGACCCAGATTAAAGTAGTCTTCAGAGGCTATTCCCAGAAAATTCAAAATATACACTTTATTTGTCAGATAAATATCTTTAATATACGGTATTTTAATCAAAATCGTTAGAGCCATTTTGTAGAAAATAAAATTTTCGAAAAAAGTTCCATGCAAAGGGTAGTTTGGGGTGGGGGATTTTTCTCAAAATTTTCGTGTTGCATCTCTAGGAAATACTAAACTTAAATGCCAAGTTTGGTATTTTACCGCCTTTTCGTTTTTGAGTTATCGTGTTCATAGACACACGGACACACACACGGACACACACACGGACCTTTTTCTGAAAATACTTTTTTTGGATACTGGGGACCGTAAAACATATATTTCCGGCGAAATCTCGGTATCGAAATTTTTGGTGGAGCGCAATACCTTCTCTATACACTATGTACATAGTGCGTATAGAGAAAGTAAAAACACAATACACTAATAAATAATATCCATATGGTGCTATAACGTTACTGGGCGATTCACTTCAGTTGGGTAAAGGCCCATATTGGCATCGAAGGTAATGTATTGGCTGACAGCTAAAGAAGCCTGTACAGGAATATATATAATATATATACAATAACATTCCCAATCCACCACCAAATCGGAAAATAGTACCACAAAAGGAGCAGTGACTACATTCTTTTTTCGCTTAATTAAAGACACATTGGAAATAAAGCTCCTAGCAATCCCAGAATTTACAGCCAATTTGTCAGGCCACAGGAAAACTAAAGCATATTTACATCAATTTCACATACTAGATGACCCTAGGTTTGCATGCAACAAAGACCAACAGACAATTAACCACCTCATATATGGCATAAACATAGAACTTCGGAGAGCAATATTAATAAAATACATTATTCAGAATAGAGATACCTATCCTGTCAGTAATCAACAACTTGTATTCCGGCATTTACGCAGTTTTTGTAAATATAATAAATCCACAGATATCTAAACCAAACGTGTATAAACAAATTGCATAATTAATATGTACTAATTCTACGCACAAAGCAATTGCAAATACAAACTAAACAATCAAATATAGTAATACAAAATTATTTTACAGACATTTGAATGCAATGTGTTTATTTTTAAAACAAAATTTAAGTATATATTATTACTATTTATTGTTATAGCTACCATATATTGAATAATATTGAATAATCCATATAATGTTATCATTGTAATCAGGCATGCAGATGAATGCTTTGAAAATAATCTGACGTGTTCCATTCACATGACTTACTCTACATCTCTACAACAAATTGTTAAAAACCGTATTCTTCTATTTACTTCTTGCAAATCGAGAAAACATTAGCAAAAATTGTCTTATTACTTGTTTCCATGTAAGTAGAAGGGAATTAGGGAGCACCATAGCCTAAAGTTATAGTCAAAAGCTGGTTGCTATGTGACTGAAGTTCCTTTGTTTGTATGGACAGAAGTTGACAAATATCTGAAACCAATAATAAGGAATATCTAAAAAAAAACGATCAACTCCACGAAAAAAATGTATATTACATAAATTGTGTGTTTTAACGAGATCTACAAGTTTTGTATTGCAAGTTTTTGTCTCTCACTTACCAGTTAGGCAAAATTCATTGAGCATAAAGACGTCTTCAGAGGCTATTTCCAGAAGAGAAAGGAGATACAGTTTTTGTCATGTAAGTATAGTTAATACATAAAAATTTAATTAAAATCGATTTCCGAAATGTTGTCCATGTAAAGGATAGTTGGAGGTGGGGGATTTTCTTGAAAATCTTCGTGTCGCATCCTTGGAAGTACTGAATTTAAAAATCAAGTTTCGTTTTTGAGTTATGCTCCCCCCCCCCACACACACAGACTGACACACACACACACACACACACACACACACACACACTTTTTTTTTTATTCAGAATGTCTCAAAACATATATTTCCGGTGAAACCTCGTATCGACTTTTTGGGTGCAATACAATACCTTCTCTATACACTATTCACATAGTACTTATAAAGAAAGTAAAAAACGTCTTTCAATAATTAGTGACAACCATACTTGTGACGCTATCACTCGTAAATATTGAAAGCTGATAACACTGAAAAAACAAAAGCTTCTGATGTGTTTATCTGTGCGTTTGAAGACATTAATCTTGTTTATAAGATATTTGTAGGGAGTTTAATTTGTCGACAATTATCTGTAGAGCTCTAGAATGTTCAGTAAATGCAAACAAAGCAACTTCATTAAAATTCAGATTGAAGGAGACAACAATGTCATGCAGTTTTCTGGAAGCTTATGTTGTATCATTATCGTACCATGCCTAGGTGAGCGCATGTATTGTTGCCTCTGGCAATCTGAATTTTAATGAAGCATGTCTGTTCATACTACTAAATATTTTAGAGCACCACAGATAATAGTCACTACATTAAACTTGTTGACAAATTAAAGATAAATTGTTGCCGCTAATTAAAGAATGATCCATGTAATTCACTTGTTTTCATTACCAACAGTATTTCATCTTACGACTACTATGTTTAATTTTATGGTTATCGTTAATTTTGTTCATGCATATCTTAATAATGAAAACATTACAGGAATACATTTTACATTTATGAAGTAGTTACATTTGCTATAACCGAGTGGCCATTGAAAGCATCGCCAATCAGCCAAGAAGGACTCGCCGTTAATAAGTTTTTGCTAGGCATAGCATGCAAAAGCTTATTACTTCGGTTTAGAACGCCCAGAGATCAAATATTTACTGCGTCAAAACTCTTCATTGTGAAGTTTATACAGCAGTTTTATTTATGTTAATGAAAAGTGAAGTGAGCAGAGGCGTACTACTTGAATTCCATAACTTTATGATGATTTATCCTTCTCAATCACAAATTCCTTTCCCCACACCCATTTTCGTTATGACCCTGGGAACAGAGATTCCATTACCGGGCTAGTAAAGTGAAGGTTGGTGAATACAAGAATCACGCCATCTGGAAACTGCATTTAAAAGTAATCGTCGAATTCTGAATGTGACAACATATTGTTGAGGTTAAATTCCTAACTTCAATGACCATGCAAGTTTGTCCCACGATATATGTATTTATTTATCAATCATCCCAGCGTCCAGTGCTACAAATGTAGGTTATTTTTCCTCCTACTAACCACATTCATTTTCCACCTACATCCCGTTTCAGTAGCAAGAGATGACGCTCCTGAATCAGGAGAACCAAGGTTCGATCTCCCCAGACCACCTTACGGGTAGCCAAATTCTGTGGTGATTTCTTTTCCACCATGACATTCCTGTTCATTATTTCCGTCATTGTCATCTATTTCACGACTGTAGGACAGGTTCGCGGCTTGTACTTGTTCGGTAGATGTGCGATTTATAGAGGTTTCCTCCTTAGTGCTATTGATTGGGATCCACTCAGGAGGGACGGGCAGAGGATATGGGGATTTTGGGTCGGTCCGGACAGTTCTGGATGCTTGAGAACTGGGAATGTTAGTGACAGTGTCCAGGCTTATGTATATTGTCCTCTGGTCGATCTTTGGGTCTCTTAGCTGAATATCTCTCTCCCAAGGGACACGGTAGAAACCTACGGGACCATATGGCCTCTGTGTGGAGCTCTGTTCTAGTTTTAGAGCCCATACATACATACACACGCACTGCATACATAGCATACATAACTTGCATGCATACATAACATACATAGCATGCATGCATACATACATAGCATACATGAATACATAGCATACATGCATACATACATACATACATGCATACATACATATATACCCATTTATAGTTTCTCCACTTGTTCCTTTTTACTTTCTCCAGCACGCATGTACAGTGTACACAGTGGACAGAGAAGGTATTGTATTCCACTCAAATCTTCGAAGTCGAGATTTCACTGGAAATATATGTTTTGGGGTCCTCTGAGTCCGAAAAAACATTTTTAGAAAATGGTCCGTGTGTATGTGTGTGTGTGTGTGTGTGTCTTTGAACAGCATAGCTCAGAAATGAAAAACCGTTAAATACCAAACTTGATATGTAGGTTTGGTATCTTCCAAGAAGGTGACAAGAAGATTTTCAAGAAAATCTCCCCACCCCAAACTATTTTTTACATGAAACAATTTTCGAAAATTTTATTTTCTTAAAAATTGCTTTAACGATTTTGATTAAAATCTGGAAGATTAAAGATATTTATATCCCAAAGAAAATGTATATCTTGAATTTTCTGGGACTAGCCTCTGAAGACCTCTTAATTCGGGATGAATTTTTCCGAATTTTGCTTAACTGCTACACAGTAAGAGATAGACAAAAACTTATTACGCAAGAAATGTAGATCTCGCCAAAACATACAATTTATGTCCTTTACATTTTTGTTGTGTAGGTAACTGTTTCCGAAATATTCCTTGTTATTGGTTTCAATTGTAAAGTAGATACTTATACTTTTCTCAGGCAGAAACTGTCCGTTTCTTTTTTGTTTTACTCCTGACCGAGCAAAGAATTGCTTTGCAATGACAATCGCATAACGACACAACTTTTAAAACATTTGACTATCACTCTAGGCTAGTGTTTGCCTTTAGTTCCCTTCTACTAGCAAGGAACTAAGTAATGAGACAATTTATGTTAATGTTTATCTTGATTAGCATGGTGTAGAAAGAAGCATAATTTTTTGTAAGAATTTGTTTTTAGAGCAACTAGAAAAAGCCATGCGAGTGTAACTCATCAGAAGTTTTAGTTTCAGAAGCTTTCCTGGTTTCATAAACTGTAGTGGAAAATATGTTTCCCTTTATTTCTTTGTAGTTACATTCTATGTTAAAAATAGGCAATAAAATATTCATGCATTTAGTTATATGTCAGGAGATGGTGTAATTATAACTTTGGCGCGTACCCCTCTTGCGCGCAAAGGAACCATAACCTAACCTATATGAGGCTTTGACAGGAATACGGAAGTAAAACTGGTGGGCTATGTGAGATCCTCATGAGGATTTCTACATCTATATGCTGTCAGGGTAATGACGAAACTGCGAAGAACGTTGTGGGTGCAACTATTGTCGATTACGTCATTCTCTCTTCTCCCGCATGACCAGGTACCTACACCAGACACGCATGCACATCTCGAGGTTTTTGTCGGTGGAGGGAGGGAGGGCATTGCAAGCAGCAGTGACTGATCACAAAAATCATAGTGTATTGTTTATTGTTAGAATATATAAACTGAGAACTATTAACCGTAATATCGGGACCTTCAGCACCTAAGTTCTCCTCTAACAAGCTCCTTAGAGAACAGGCTAGGCAACCTGTTTACGATTTTTAATTACTTGACAATCTTTACCTCGGTAGGTAAATTGAAATCACCTTTGCAAGCTGTCTGCTTGGCCGAGACTTTTATACCCGGCGCGTTCCGACCCGATTTGAACCAAGTCCAAGAGAAGATACGCATGTAATACTAAGCTTAATATAAACATAAGAATAGTACTAAAACTAAATACTCAACTAAAACTTACTATAACTTAATTATTATTTGCCTTAGTAAGGGGGAAAAGTATTGCATTCCACCAAAAACTTCGATAGATACTTCTTAAATTTGAAGCTACCTGAATCTAAAATAAAAGAATTTAAAAATAAAAATATCGGCATATGTTTATGTCCATTATTGCAATTCATAGCCCAGGCAAAACTGTAAATTGCTCAAACAGACCCTCATTAAAATTACTTCCTATTTTCCTTGTGTAGGAGAGAAGATGCATCTGGATTTTGAGGCCTTAATGCATTAAAAAATGTTATTGTTACCATTAGTCACGTGCACGCAAAACGTAAATTGCTAATGCTCGCGCCTGTATCTGGCCAACGTAAATACTTGCCGGTTACGTCCTTTTCGTGCACGACCTATTGTCGCAATTGCACGAGTGAACACGTATGTGATCGACGGGCACATTGCATCAAAGTCATGTAATATCACATCTGTAGTGACACCTGTGTATAAATTAAACGCGCAATAATGACCTCTGCTTTAGGAAATTTCTTGCTACATCACCTAGAGGTATAAAAGTGGAGCTGGTATACAGGGTTACTACAAAAGAAATAGACAACTTCAACTGCCTGTAAAACAAAAACTATTAGATAGCAACCTAATTATTTTGGAGGTATGTTGAGAAACTCTCAAAGTTTCGTTTGTTACTATTGGTAACGCTGTACTGTTTTGTTTGTTGTTGCAGAAGCTGAAATGGCGGAAAATCCTGTGGAAAAGGCATATTGCGTGTTGGAATTTGCTAGAACGCAATCAGCAACTGTTGTCCAACGACATTTTAGAACACGTTACCACAAAAATGAAATGATGCGCTCACAAAAACCAGCATCATCTTCATCATGTCGCAACATGTCGATGCAAAAGTCAAGCCGTATGACCTTATCTTCTTCACTCAGAAACTGCAACATCTGTAATCTGTAAGGCATCATGTACAGTCGCTTCCGCAAGATTTTCCATACAGTTTGCTGTGGAATTTGTAATTGCATGCTTGCCCTAGATGTCGATTTCTGTGGGCTTCTTATGTAGGCAGAACGAAAACGTTCCAACGTTTTCTTCCGAAACCCTTGGTCTTCCCGAGCTCTTCCCTTTGCACAAACATCCCGTTGTCTCAAATTTTCTATACCAGTCGTAGATTGACTGTCTAGTCGGTGGCGTTTTGTGGTAACGTGTTCTAAAATGTCGTTGGACAACAATTGCTGATTGCGTTCTAGCAAATTCCAACCATTTAAGTTTCTGCAACAACAAACAAAACACTACAGCGTTACCAACAGTAACAAACGAAACGTTGAGAGTTTCTCAACATACCTCCAATATAATTAGGTTGCTATCTCTAATAGTTTTTGTTTTACAGGCAGTTGAAGTTGTCTATTTCTTTTGTAGTAACCCTATATAAGTGGAGCTCGCCCAGTTCTTTTTGGAGAGAGAAAGAGCTCCAAGAGTGTATTTGAATTAGAGAGTGTGCGGGCAGTTGTCATCTGTCTACGAGCGTCGAAGCGAAGAAAGAGAAAATTGTACTGCAGCATTGGAATAAAGACATTGATTAATGCTCCTAAGTTGAGATAATGCAATCAGTCCATCAAAAAATTAATTTTATTTGCCCGCAATCATATATACCATATTGATTATAATCATTTTTTGACATTGAAAAAAAAATATACGTTAACAGAATACGGTATTTTAATCAAGAAAGTTAGTCATTTTGAGAAAATTAGACTTTTCAAAGCTTTGTCCCATTTGAAGGTTAGTTTGGGGTTGTGGGATATTCCTGAAAATATTTGGTTCCATCTTTGGAAGATACTGATCTTAAATACCAAGTTTAATTGTGCTTTCGTTTTTGAGTTATCGTATTTACAGACACACGGTAAAACACACACGGAACTTTTTTTTCGAAAAATACTGTTTCTATACAGAGGGAGGCCGTATATTAAAGATATTTACATGCCAAATAAAATGTATCATGAATTTCAGTTATTGTGTTTAGAGACATATGGACTTTTTTTTTCAAAGATTTGATTATCTCTCTAGCCTAGTGAATTTAGTTTCCCTTCTACTTACAAGAGAGCAAGTAAAAAGGCATTTCTGCTAATGTTTGTACCGACCAGCATTAAGTAGATAGAAGAATAAGCTTGTTAACTATCATTTGTTACCGAGATGTAGAGAAAGCCATGTGAATGGAAGACATATTTTTACTTTCTCTAGCTCCGTATGTACAATGTACATAGTGGATAGAGAAGGTATTGTATTCCACCCAAAAATTCGATACCGAGGTTTCGCCAGAAATACATGTTTAAAGTCCCCTGAATCCAAGAATAGCATTTTCAGTAAAAATAAATAAATGCCTCTAACGATTTTGATTAAAATACCACATATTATAGCCAATGCCTTTATAAATAAAATGTATATCTTGAATTTTCTGGGAATAACCTTCTGAAGACCAATTTATTCTGGCTGAATTTTGCATAGCTGGTGAACCGTAAGAGATAGAAAAAAAACTTGCTACATAAAAATGTAGATCTGGTTTAAATACACAATTTATGTCGTATATTTTTTTTTCGTGGAGTTTACCGTTTTCTAGATATTCCTTGTTATTAATTTCAGTTTTAAAGAACTTGACTTTTCTCAGACTGAAGTGCCCGTTTTTTCTTTTGTTCTACTCCTGGCCAAGCAAAGAAGCGATTTGCAATGACAATCGCATAACATTTCACTATCACTTTAGCATAGCGCATTCCTTTAATTCCTTTCTACTTATAAGGAACTAAATAATAAGATAGTTCCGGTAATGTTTATCTCTAGCATGGTGTATAAAGAAGAAATATTTTTTGTAAGAAGTTTGTTTGTAGAGTAGCTAAAGAAAGTCATGTGAATGTGTCACATTAGATTTCTTTTTATTTACAGCGCATTTACAATAAATTCTATTCACCACACAGATTATGCTAAGCATATGGGAAATTCCTAAGAGGCATTGTACAAGAAACGGACGATCATATTAAGAAGGAAAGGAATGCAGTTATACTAAATGATAGACTAACAAAACATCGAAATCATTGGATTCAACATGCTGAAAGAATGAGCGAAAATCGCATACCAAGAGAATCTTAAAATATAAACCTGATCGTAAAAGGAATGTTGTGCAATCAAAGAAACGATATGAACATCAATAATTGTAACCTTCATGTGGTAGAAATGATCCAAAATGCTTTTCCCTTCTAAGTTATGACAATGATGAAGGTAGAGCCATACGATTCTTTTTCTGATTCTTGTTCATAAATTTATCCAAACCGCTGTTTCTAATTTAAAGGTAGCCCTGCTCATAGGATTTTCAGTTTTGGTATGTTTAGAATTTTGTGTATGTTTTGCCTCACCACACGTTTAACCTCTTAATCGCTCAGTATTATCCGATGCAATTATCTCACTGTAAATTTAATTTTGAGGGTCTGGCATATAAGACCTCAAAGACCAAAAAGCAAAATACGTTAGAATACAAACGTGTCTTTGCATAACAAATAAGATGTACATCTTAATTTCTCTGGGTTAGCCTCTGACGATCTCTTCATTGGACGAATTTTGCATAACTGATAAACCGTAAGAGGTAGACAAATATGTATTACACAAAAAATATAGATCTCGTTAAATCACACGTTGGTGAAGTTAACCATTTCCGAGATATTCCTAGTTATGTCTTCTATTTAAAAATGCTTTTCCAGACGAAATTCTCTATTTCTGTTTCTTTTGATTTGGTTGTCTCCTAAGCGAGGTGGTAGCGCTGCTACTTGCCAAGCGGGAAGCCTGGGTTGGATTCCCAGTACCGGCGTGGGGATTTTTCCTCCGCTGGGAGACCTGGACCGGGGTGCACTCAGCCTCGTGAAGTCCCTGGGGGGGCCAACTGAGGAGCTATTTGATGGAGACGTAGCGGCTCCAGGGCGTGAAGACCGCATTAACTGGCTCCCCGGTTCGAAGCGCTGACAACGTCTCATCCCCCAATACTGCACCCTATCCATGACGTCTGTCAGGACCGAGATGAGGACACAGCGGCCGGGCGGTAGGCGGCAGGCCAAGGCTCTTAGTGAGCTGTGCTATGGAGGGAGTTTTTTGTTTTACTCCTTACCATTCAAGGAAAACCAGTTTCAATCACAGAGCAACGAGCTTTTAATCGATTTAAAAATTATTTTATCCTAGTGATTCCATTTGCTTAACTTCTGCTTAGAAACAACAAAGTAATAAAACTATATCTGGTAATGTTTATCTGGATTAGCATGAAATAGAGAATAAGCTCTCGTAAGAATAGCTTGATACAGGATAGGTAGAGAGAATGTCCTGTGAATGTAACACATCTGATATCGTAACATCATTAAATGTATTAAAACAAATTATAGTATTGCCACTTCATGGAAACAAACAAAGGTTAAAATTAGAACTCAACTGTTTTGAAACTGGAAAATGTACTTGGAGAATTTTGAAATTGAAAGAAATTGTTCTGAACGTAAATATAAGTGAAAGAGAAAACCATTTCAGTAAACCTTGCGTAAAAATGAAAATCGGGCATAAAATATGTTTATGCATATTTTAAATATATCAGGATCAATTTGGAATATGCTGCATATTTATTCCTTGCAGATTGGCACGAAACTTTTGCTCATGATAAATAATACCTTATTCTTATTCGTCCTTTAGAGGGAGTACCTCTTGGCATTAACACCCAAAGTGCTTCTTCAAGTTTGGTCACATGTGTTCACTTCAGGGCTTGTTTCTATATTTGGAATAGTAGTGTAAATTTTATAGTTATGTATTCCCTCAGTGCAGATCATCTTAAACTACGTTTTAATAGGGCTCGAAATTTAAATTTCAGTTTACAGGAGCTCATATGATTCAATTCCAAGATTTAGGATTGTTGTATATTTGCAAATGCAATCCTTATATTATTGACAATCTAAAATAATGTTTTCACTTTCTCTACTCCCATTTTTGGAAAAAGGTTCGTGTGTGAGTCTATGTGTGTATGTGTATGTGTGTGTCTGTGGACAGCATAGCTCAAAAACGAAAATACCGTTAAATACCAAACTTGAATTTTGATTTTCTCAAAAATGGCTATAACGATTTTGTAAAAATTTCGTATTTTAAATATATTTAAACGACAAATTAAATGTATATCTTGAATTTTCTGGGAATAATCTCTAAAGACTATTTTATTCTAAATGAGCTTTACGTAATTTTGCATAACTGCTAAACCGTAAGAGATGGACAAAAACTTGCCACACAAAAAATGTATAGCAGGTTAAAACAGACAATTTATGATATGTACATTTTTTTCGTGGAGTTGATAACTTTTAGATATTTCTTGTTTTTAGTTTCAGCTTTGAAAAACTTATATTTTTCTCATACAGGAATTTGTCAACTCCTGTCTATACAAACAATGAAACTTCAGTCAGATAGCAACCGCTTTTGATTATCACTTTAACCTATGGTACTCCCTTATTTCGTTTCTACGTACAAGGAAGCAAGTAATAAGACCATTTCTACTAATTTATTCTCAATTAGCTTTAAGTAAATAGAAGCATAAGCTTTTTAACAATAATTTGTTGCTGAGATATAGAGAAAGCCAGGTGAATCACAATTTTTAATTACCTACTTTAAATTTGTCATAGGAAGGAGAAATGAATTCCCGATCACAGGAAATATAATTTAGTTTAGTTAATATTTAGAAGACAGAAAGAAGGTCTTACAGAAATACGTGGAAGCTAGAATTGCGTATATAATTGACAGAAATTATCGCACAGATAAGCATTTATTAAGTTAACAATTGAGAGATCTTTATTAACAGAAAATACAAATAGAGATATATTCAACAATTGAACAACCATGTTGTGAACCTTATGGATGAAACGCAATTTTTGGTTTAAGTGAGAAAATCGTATTTGTTAAAACATATTCATATTTCGCCACTTATAATTATATCGTATTTGCACGTCACATAATCTTGTTGGCTCAGTTTGTTAGGCGCTGGCATAATATCCCAAGGAATGGGTTCTGCCCAGACTGATGGTTTTTAAATGTGCTTAAAAGCGTCAACCCCACATCAGTAGATTTACTGGTAATGCAAAATAACTACTATGGAACGAAATTTGGGAACACCGTCGGCGCTTATATGATTCTGGCAATTGACGGCGTCGTTAACAAATGCAATAGTTGGATTCTTTTAAATTAAGCAACAACAATCTCACTTCGTAGCTTAATAGAAAATAATGCATTTCTTAAACACATTAACGATTTACAATGATTTTTGTTGCAAAATGTCACATAAAAGAGGAAAGTAATAGATATCTTACTTCAATAATTTGATAATTTTCATTATTGGGATATACCGTTGATACAAATAGAAGATTAACTCGCGCATGTGCGTACACACACACACACACACACACACACAGGGAACGTTTTCTAGCTTTTTTCTTTCATCTGAATCAAATTGTACGTTACCGTGAAATGTAATTTTATCAATAGATTTTGCTGACTTGACCCTTTCGCAATTATCTACAATTATTAAATCATACATAATAATAATAATAATAATAATAAAATAATAATAATAATAATAATAATAATAATAATATCAACATAAAATGTGATATGATCCATTCATAGCTTTCTCTAGCTGTTTGACAAACAAAAAATAGTTTTACAGCAGAAATTCTTTTAATTACATCATGTTAATCGACATAAGCATTAGCAGAAATTGTCTTATTATTACTTACTTGCTTATAAGCAGAAGGGAAATAAGGGAATGCATTTTCCTAAAGTGATAGTCAAATTTATTAAAAGCTGGGAGCTCTGTGAAAAAAATTGAAATTTGGTTCTCTTTGTAAATTTAACAGTATAACAAAACAGAGTTGAAAGGAAAGATGAATTCTTGTTTGAGAAAAGTTAAGTAGCCAAAAATTGAAACTAGTATCAAAGAATGTCTCGGAAACGGTCAACTCCACAAAAAATTGTATATGACCCAAATGATGTTTTGAAACGGGATACAAGTTTCTGTATAGTACGTTTTTGTCTATCTCTTATGGTTTAATCCTTATGGAAAAGTCATCCAAAAGTCTTCAGATGTAGTCCCACAAAATTCAAACATTTTGCTTGTCATGGAAATATCTTAAACATATTGTATTTTAATATAAATTGTTAAGAAAGTGAACATTTTCCAAAAATGTTCCATGCAAAGGGCAGTTTGGGCTAGGGAATTTCCTGAAAATCATTGTGTCACATCCGTGGAAGATACTAAACTTAAATACTAAGTTTGTTATTTAACCGGCTTTTAGTTATGCTGTCTTCCCCACCCCCACACGCACCCACACCCACATCCACCCACCCACCCACCCACACACACGTTTTCCTAAAAAGCTGTGTTTTTTAATTCAGCGGACTCTAAAATATATATTTCCGGTATCGAATTTTTGGGTGGGATACAATACCTTCTCTAGCTACTGTGTACCCTTTATGTACTTAATACCTGATAGAGAAAGTAAACAGAAACCAAAAGCTGACTAACTATTATTATCTCTATACGTACTGCATAGTATACTGTATACTTTCTCTACACAGACTGTTCATAGTGTATAGAGAAGGTATTGTAATGCACCCAAAAATTCAATGCCCATATTTTGCCGGAAATACATGTTTTTGGTCCCCCTGAATCCAAAAAATCATTTTTGCGAAAAATGTCCGTGTGTGTCTCTGTCTGTGTGTCTGTCTGTCTATGTGTCTGTGGACAGTATAGCTCAAAAACAAAAAGACCGTTAAATACCCAACTTGGTATTTAAGTTTGATAATTTTCAAGGATGCGACATAGAACCCCCCCATCAAAAACTACCCTTAACATGGAAAAAGTTGCGAAAATTTTGATTTTCAAACAATTTGTTCTAACGATTTTGATTAAAATCTGTTATATTAAAGATTTTTACACTGCAAATAAAATGTATATCTTGAATTTTCTGGGAATGGCCTCTAAAGACCTCTTTATTCTTGATGATTTTTATTGAATTTTGCATAACTAGTAAACCGTAAGATATAGACAGAAAAGTACTACACAACAAATGTAGTTAAAGATAAAACACGCAGTTTATGTTATATACATTTTTCATGTAATTGATCGTTTTTGAGATATTCCTTGTTATTTGTTTCAGCTTTAAAAACTTATAATTTTCTGATACAGGAATTTGTCAACTCCTGTCCATACAAACAAAGGAACTTCGTCCAATAGCAACCAGCTTCTGACTATCATTTTAAGCTATGGTACTCCCTTATTTCGCTTCTATTTACAAGGAAGCAAATAATAGGATATTCTACTAATTTTTTCTCGATTTGCATGAAGTAAATAGAAGTCTAAGTTTTTTAACAGTAATTTGTTGCAGAGAGGTTGAGTAAGTCATGTGAATGGAACACATCAGATTTGTTAATTCAGGGGACTCTAAAATATATATTTACGGTATCGAAGTTTTGGGTGGAATACAATAGCTTCTCTAGCTACTATGTACCCTTTATGTACTTACATACCTAATAGAGAAAGTAAAAAGAAACCAAAAGCTCTGTAGCTATTTTTAAAATATTGTCCATATTGCGTTGAGTGGTTAATAACTCCAATTAGAAGGCAAAATTGATTTATGTAGTCAAGAATTCGGAAATTTAAATCAGGTTTACAATAGCGCAAGAATGGTACAGTATATAAAGCAGTTATATGGTTTGGACTTCATAAGCATCCGTGTGGAGTAAACAGTTCTAGAACCAAGCCTCGTATAAATAAACGATAAACGCAGTTTTGCTTACACTGGCGAACCAAATCGATTAACGATCGACTTAATATTATCGCCGAATGGTCATTATGTCCAGTGTGCCGTGAAACGCCTCTGGTAGCTGTTGCTGTTAGCAGTCTTTTGTTTCATGAGGTAATGTTTGGAATATATCAACTTTGATGCTATTTCAGAACTAAAGACAAGTTTACATTATTTATATAGATACATTAGTTAGTAGATTTTTAGATAAGTACATACGACATTTTAAGGTGTTCTACTCCCAATAAATTGTTACTCAACCCTAAGGACTAAAATCGTAATACATTCTGAAATATAATCACAAAGTTGTAGTAAAACGGCTTTGTATAACGATTGATGGAAAGCAGAGAAAAGTTCAGAATAATTAAACGCTAAAAACCCAGCTTTGGGAAATATGTTTAAACAATAGGAAAGTATCACAGCCACTTCACGGGATAGCAACCGGGTTAAAATTGGATTTCTCAGATTCCCATTTAATATAGTTGCTACCCTGTGAAGTCTACTGTAATAAAATAACCAAAATCGAGCAATCTTCACATCTTTAATTACAGGAAAATAAGTTTTCAGGTCGCTTTAGCTATTTTTACTTTCTCTATACGCACTATGTACATGGTATATAGAGAATGTATTGCACTCCACCAAAAAAATTCAATACCGAGTTTTCACCGGAAATATATGTTTTAGGGTCCCCTGTATCCAAAAAAAAAGTATTTTCAGAAAAAGGTCCGTGTGTGTGTCCGTGAACACGATAACTCAAAAACGAAAAGTCGGTAAAATACCAAACTTGGTATTTAAGTTAAGTATCTTCCAGGGATGCGACACAAAGATTTAGAGAAAAATCCGCCCACCCCCATTTACCCTTTACATGCAACTTTTTTCGAAAATTTGGATTTTCTAAAAAATGGCTCCATCGATTTTGAATAAAATATCGTATATTAAAGATATTCACCTGAAAAAAAAAAAATGTATATTCTGAATTTTCAGGGAATAGCCTCTGAAGACTACTTTATTCTGAATGAATTTCACGGAATTTTGCATAACTGCTAAACCGTAAGAGATAGACAAAAACTTACCACACAAAAAATGTAGAGCACATTAAAACACACAATTTATGCTGCATACATTTTGTTCGTGGAGATGATCGTTTTTGTGATATTCCTTGTTTTTGTATTCAGGTTCGAAAAACTTAGCTTTTCTCATACAGGAATTTGACAACTCCTATCCATACAAACAAAGGAACTTCAGTCACATAGCAACCAGATTTTGACTATCGCTTTAACCTATACTACTCCCTTATTTCCCTTCTATTTACAAGGAAGAAGGTAATAAGACTATTTCTGCTAATTTTTTCTCGCTTAGCATGAAGTAAATAGAAGCATGAGTTTTTTAAAACTAATTTGTTGCAGAGATGTAGAGAAAGTCATGTGAATGGAACACATCAGATGTTTAAGTTAATAAAGCATTTTATCGTATTACAACTCTATTATACTTTAGGTTCAGAATATTTTAATCTATGATACATTCGAATTAATGGCCCAGAAGCTCGCAGTGACCTTTATTTCCAACGAAACAAAATTGTGATATTTAACGACGAGATCTACTACCACGAAAACACCCATGAAATAATAATTATTTATAATACAAGAGTTAAAATGGTAGTATTATTTTCCGAGAAGGAAAGTTTGCGTAACGACGCCTTAAGGCCAAGTGTACCAATCCTACGAGCAAAATAAAAACACTTTTAACTTGAGTGCCATACACTGTTTTTAGACAGCACAATATTTTTAAATTTATTAATAAATTTATAATATAAGGTTCCAATTCCTTTTTTTCCAAGGAATAGTACGTTTTCCTATCGCTTGGAGGCGTGTGTGTATGTGGGAATAGAATTCGTAATCGATATAGATTGGTAATCGATGTAGTAATGTCAGTTCTTTATTCTTTACCATAAATCTTATAAATTAACAATTCAATTCCATTCCTTCTCCTATTAAATGATAGCCCAGAGTATGTTACAACCAAATACCCAGAAAACATGTTTTATATGTTTGAAATTACCAAACGAAGAAAATTGTTGTCTAGTTGAGCATGTTTAGACACGAGAACGGACTAGTAAAAAAGGCGATGGTAATGTTATTGATTTTATTATTTTTTTCCTCAGGAACATAACCTCATATATTTTTATACAGATAAATAATAGAAAACATACATATACAATTCTTATTAACAATAGGCAACATTAAGTTCTTAACTGTGCAATTATAATGAAAGTGTGATATTTATTGTAGAATTATTTCAATTGGAAATGTTGATTCCTTGTGATGAGGTACTTGGTATGTTTGTCTTGTTAAATTCAGACATTATACTATGTGATAGTAACAAAACTTAAGTTGGTAACATTGGAGTGTTATAAATATTTTATAAAGAACAATTTTTATTTCGAGTGTTTTGTGTTAAAAAGCTTACTTTTAACAGTGTCTGTCTAAAAAAATATATTTAAAATATGGCCTATAATTGCTAGGAATGCACAAGAATTTCAACTTTGAAGGGTGTGAAAACGTAGATTCATTTGGATTTAAAAGATGCTATTTTCAATTTGGATTCTGCATTCCTTTTTGACAACTGAGAGACAGTGCGTGCCTATCCAATGATTTCAAATTATAAAAGGGGTACGTTCAGAAATTTTACAATTTGCAGTTTCCTTTTATTTTCGTTATTGAAATTTTAAAACAAAATCTTCAAATTGAATAACGAAAATAAAATTCTGACATTTCTGAACGTAACCCGTCGTACAATTTGAAAAATATCACACACGCGCACACACACACCCGCACGCGCACGCGCACCCACCCCCCCCCACACACACACGCTGATTCCTTTTTGATACATTCGACTGTACCAATAAATTTATTCGCTCTCCGTGGTGTAGTGGCTATTTTGATAACCTCTTAAACCCAAGATTGCAGGTTCAAACTTGGCGAAGCATGGCTTCCTTCAGAAGGGAAGTAAAGTCGCTGGTCCCGTGTAATGTTTATTTGCACATAAAACAACGTAGAAAGAAGATTTCTGGGCCAAATTCTGTCCTTTTGGTCCGCATGTCGTGATTTCGTCCCTCGTCACCATGACGCATAGCGGCAAACTCACGTACCAGAAATTGATCTGATCAAGAATAAATCGTACCAATTCTCCACTTAGGAGTTACCGGGAACTAACTAACCAACAAATGTATTATTAATTACAGCATTTAAATAATCTTGGCCTTTAAGATGGTTGAATTCAAGCACCACGTGACTATGATGAAAAACGGTGAGGAAATGCTTCACTCAAGAGCGGAAACTAAGACTTCAACTTGAGAGAATCATCAGTCTGATCCTTCAGTCGTCCAAATCAATTAATTCAATGCGCCCTGCGTTAAACGACACGTGAAAAAAATCTGTTGTACTCCATTCACATGACTTTCTCTACACCTCTGATAGAAACTGTTCTTAATAAGCTTATTCTTCTATTTCATGCTAATCCAGATCAAAATTACCAGAAACGGTTTTATTACTTAGTTCCTTATAAGTAGAAGGAAAATAAGGGAATACACTAGGCTAAACCGACAATCAAATGTTTTGAAATGTTGACAATTTCCTGTATGAGAAAAGTATAAGTATTTTAAAACTGAAACCATAACAAGGAATATCTCAAAACGGCCAACTCCGTGAAAAAAACGCATATAACATAAATTTTGTGTTTTAAAGAGCTCTACATTTTTGTGTAGTAAGTTTTTGTCCAACCCTTACGGTATCAAATTTATTCCCAGAGAAAATAAAGATGTCTTTAGAGTGTATTCCCAAAAATTTAAGATATGGATACATTTTATTGGTTATGTAAGCATATTTAATATACGATATTTTAATCAAAATCGTTAGTCATTTTTAAGAAAACCAACATTTTCGAAAATGTTTCCATGTAAAGGGTAGTTGGGTGTGGGGTATTATCTTGAAAATCTTCGTGTCGCATCCTTGGATGATACTGAACTTAAATACCAAGTTTGGTATTACACGGAATTTTCATAATTGAGCTATGTTGCCCACAGACAGTAACACACGCTGATAGACAGACACACGGGCATTTTTCTAAAAATGCTGTTTTTTTTTTGGATTTGGGGGTCTCAAAAATATATATTCCGTATCGAACTTTTGGGTGCAATCCATTACCTTCTCTATACACTATGTAATATTTTGTATAGAGTAAGTAAATATATAAACATTTATATCGAACAGCAATTTTTCTGCATCCAGATCAAGAAGATTTTGCTAACTACAACCCTTACTTTTAAAAAGTGGTTGGGTTGGCGGAACTAAAGTAATTGCCTTCTTTAAAGTTCTAGGCATAGAATTAAACAGACCAGAAATAGAAGCATAGCCTATAGGACTAGTTAAGTTTTACACGCCCAATTTATTACCTGAGTTTGACTCAAAAGTGCTTCACTCAGCGGTGAAATCAGGGTTCTGCTGTCAATCTAATTAATTATATGGAATGAGTGAAAGATTTCAAACCAATAAAATGGTCAATAAACTTCAATCTTTGAAAAATGTGAATATATCAAATGAATCGCGAAAACTATTCACGCTGAAAATGCTAGCTTCGCAACGTGCATCATTGTACTTTGAAAAACTTTGCAAAACATATCGCAAGAGTCGGTAAGGAATTTGCAAGTACAGCTGATGGCTACGCATTAGGTATATTCACTCCGGGAGCATTCTGCAACCATTACCAGCTCTGAAACAAACTTGGAGTCGCAATTAAAAGCCTTTTGTTTTCTTAGCTTTATCATATAAAAATCTGATCTGTTTATTCTGCCCGTTATACAAAATAATTATTCTTACGAAAGATTGTTACTTTATCTACTTCATATTATTCAGATAAGCATGAGCAAAATAGTTTTATTACTCCGTTCCCTGTGAGTAGACGGAAATAAGGAAATGCATTAGGTAAAAGCGGTAGTCAAATATTTCTTATGTGATAGTATTGAAACGCAGTTCTCTTACCATGACCAGGAGTATAAGAAGAGAGAAAAAGAATGACTACTTTTCATTTAAGAAAAATATAACTTTTAAAATGTACACAAACAACATTGAATATATCGGTAATCATTAGTTTCACAGAAAAAAACTGATGTGTCCCATTCACATTTTTACTTTCTCCATACGTACTATGTACATAGTGTATAGAGAAAGTATTGCACTCCACCAAAAATTCGATACCGAGATTTCACCGGTAATATATGTTTTAGGGTCCCCAATATCCAAAAAAAGCATTTTCTCAAAAAGGTCCGTGTGTGTGTGTGAACACGATAACTCAAAAACGAAAAGTCGGTAAAATACCAAACTTGGTATTTAAGTTTAGTATCTTCCAGGGATGCGACACGAAGATTTTCAGAAAAATCCCCCCACCCCCAACTACCCTTTACATGGAACTTTTTTCGAAAATTTTGATTTTCTCCAAAATGGCTCTAACGATTTTGATTAAAATTTCGTATAT
This sequence comes from Hymenopus coronatus, assembly GCA_030762935.1. Classification (NCBI taxonomy): domain Eukaryota; kingdom Metazoa; phylum Arthropoda; class Insecta; order Mantodea; family Hymenopodidae; genus Hymenopus; species Hymenopus coronatus. The sequence goes on from CM060885.1 coordinate 50,538,547, forward strand.
TAAACATATTTACCCGACAAATGAAATGTATATCTTGAATTTTCTGGGAATAGCCTTTGAAGAGTAGTTTATTCTGGATGAATTTTATTAAATTTTGAATGACTGCTAAACCCTAAGAGATGGACAAAAACTTACTGCACAAAAAAGTAGAGTACTTTAAAACACACAATTTATGTTATATACATTTTTTTCGTGGAGTTCGTCGTTTTTGTGACATTCCTTATTTTTGGTTTCTGCTATGAAAAACGTATACTTTTCTCATACAGGAACTTGCCAACTCCTATCCATATAAACAAAGGAACTTCATTGACATAGCAACCAGCTTTTGACTATCACATTAACCTACGGTTGTCCCTTATTTCGCTCCTACTTACAAGGAAGCGAGTAATAAGACTATTTCTGCTAATTTTTTCTGATTAGCATAAAGTAAATAGAAGTATAAGCTTTTTAAGAATTATTTGTTGCAGGGATATGGAGAAAGTCATATGAATGGTACGCATCAGATTTTTCTATCTGTTCTGCAAAAAAATCACTCTTACAAAAGATCTATCTATATCATGATAATCGAGATAAACATTAGTAGACAATCTCTAATTAATACTTGCTCATAGTAAGCAGAGAGAAAATAAGGGAATACACTAGCCAAATATTTTAAAGTTATCGCTATGTGAAGCAATTCGAATTCGGTACTCTTTGCAAAGGGTAAAGAGGTATGAAACGAAAGATGACTTCTCCTTTGCGAACATTTAAATAGTTTAGAATTTAAATCAATAAGAAGAGATATCTTGGAAACGGATAACTTTACAATAACAACAAAAATGAATATGACATAAATTGTGTGTTTTAACGTCATCTATAATTTTTGTGTAGCAGGTTTTTGTCTATATCCGGTTTACCATTTGCAAAAGTCATCCAGAATGAAGAGGTCTACGGAGACTAATTCCAGACAAATATTTCGCTTGTCAGGAAAATATCTTGAACACATGGTATTTTAATCAAAATGTTGGGCTATTTTGGAAAGATCAAAAACATTTGAAAAATATTATATGTAAAGGGTAGCTGGAGAAGGGGCGATTTTGTTTGAAAATCCTCGTACCGCATCCTTGGAAGATACTGAACCTAAATTCCATGTTTGGTATTTAACGGAATTTTCATTCTTGAGTTACACACACACACACACACACACACACACACACACCCACGCACGTACACACATACATACACACATTCACATACATGGAAAATTTTCTAAAATGTTTTTCTATATTTAGGGGTCTCAAGCCATGAATTTCCGGTAAAATCTCTGTATTTAATTTTTGGGTGGAGTACAATACCTTCTCTATCACTATGTAGATTGTGTATATGTGCTAGAGAAAGTAAAAATGTATCTGTAATAAATAAATTATGATTTTAACGAGATCTACCTTTTATAGTAAGTCTTTGTCTATCTCTTACTGTTTGCCGGTTTTGCAAAAGTCCCCTAGAATGAAGAGGGCTTCAGATGCTATTTCTAGAAAATGCAAGGTTATGTTTGGCATGTAAATATATTAAACATATTGCATTTAATAAATATAGTTTTGCGAATATCGACAATTTTGAAAACTGTTTTAACCTATAAAATAGTTCGGGTGGGAGGGTTTTCCTGAAACTCTTTGGAAGATACTAAGTTTATGGGACACAAGGAGTGAAATTTTGACTATAATCGGTAAAAAAAATTGAAAATTACTTTTTATAGCAAATAGTTCTTAGAACTTTTGATCAGCTACATGTGTCCTCACCTTTCTTTGGCTCTACAGCCATTTAAAGATGGTATAATATTCCTATTTCTTAGCATACTATTTCATAAAACAGCATATGTCTTAAAGGCACACTTTTACACACTTCAAAACCTTCCACGCGTCTCAGGTTTTAATAAAATACAACTAAAATTTACCGAAATGTGCAGTGCAGAAGTATCTGTTGTAATATTATAGGAACAAAATTATCGTAAAACTAAAAGTTCTTCTTCTTCTTCCATCTTCACTAGACAGTGCTGTCTGTAGCAATCTGCGTATTTTGTTCATTCCAAAGTTTTTTGGGGGGCGGGTCTTTCAACATTTTTTTCTTCTATCGGTTTATAATTCTTAAAATGAAATATAGTCTCTCTTTATTCCGTTCTTTGAACATGGTTTAAGGATTTTGTTTTATATTCTTTAGTTTTATAATTTATATCATATATGAGTATCTATATATACACTTCCCTTCTTATATCTTCACTACTTTGGCGGTCTATTTTCTTATAACCAGCTCTTAAAAATCTCATTTCATTTCCTTGAAGGTTATTTTTATTTTTCTGTGTCATGATCCAATACAATAGTATTGGCACTGACATTTCTTTATAGAATTCTAATATTGTGATTAACATTAATAGTAATTTAAATAAATATTTTTATGAAAATTAGTAATTTTAAAGATATAGATTTCTAAATATATAATGCAGTAATCTAAGTAATTGAAGTTATCACCGTTTAGAGATTTTGTATGCTTTAATTCAGAAAATGTGAACCATTTTCTCTATGCTTTGAGTTTCGTGGAATATTTTGATCATATAAAATATTTTATATTAAAATTTATAATACAATTTATATCTTGTAAGGTATTTACCAATTTGAACGAAATTCGGTACTGATATGAACATGCAATCCCCATGAAATGTTATGCAAAATCTTTACATAAATACATACATTTAAATGTTCATTATCAATGTGCCTTTTCGACAAACACGCAAGAATATTTAATTTTGTTTTCTTCAGATATCTACGTAGGTATTTCAGAAATGATATTTCAGAATCGAATTTTTGAATGGAATGCAATACCTTATCCACACACTATGTTCACTGTACATACGTAGTGTAGAAAGTAAATATATATTGGCAATTTAAACACAGTGGGTTTCCATTCTAAGACCTTGACACTTGGATACAAAAGAAATAAAGAGCACACGGAAAGGACGGGTTAAGTCCAAAATTGGCAAAAATTGATTATGCATACAGTTCATTGGTTAATCTTTCAGGTGCATATATTGAATTCATGAAAACGAGTTTAGTCACCCCGCATTTGCCGGGTAGGGATACGGATGGTATAGAATGAGAGAATGGTCCCTACACAACTCGGGAAAAATGGTTTAAGTCCACCAGAGTATGAATAAGCTAAGGTATGACCAGTACAACATTGACAGTTGAGCAAGATACATTGCTGTTCGAAATTTTAACGTTGTTAGAATAGCTAAACATGCATTAGTAGGGATAAAATGCTTGGAGGTGGTGGCCGTTTTACAAAAGTGTTATAATAACAGTGTTATTTTATTCCTTATTCAGTGAAGCTGTATAGTTAAAATGCAACAGTCACAAGCAAGTACGAGTGCGGATTCCAGAAAGCAGAAAAGTTTTGTCAAGCTATCTGAAACTTCGAAAAAGTTGAGAAATACATCACATGAATAGGGAGAGATCTGCAATTGCAAGAAAAAGTGTACTCAGGAATTCAGTGTTGCAGAAAAATTCCAAATTGTGTACATATTCAATCATCTAAAAGACTGCGATGAACAAAGTAGTCATTTGTGTGTACTGATTTCTACTGAAAGTGCTCAACGCCGAAGGCCTCGCAAGGATGAAACTGAGGCTGCTCTGCGTGAGTGTACGTTTCATTACAAGGCAAGATTAATCAGAAATGGTACTATTACAGAACTGCTACTTAGCCAGAAGGCTTTTATTTCTATACATGGCGTTACTGAGAAAAAATTAGAAAACATTAGAAATTTCATAAAAGTACATGTCAAGTTCCCGACTGACAAACAAGCAAACATGGAAATGTAGCCCACAAAGTTCCTAAAGGAACAGCACTCACATTTCATCATTTAAAGGAGGGTCTACTCATTATAGCATAAACAAGAGTAAAAAGATATATCTACCAGAAGAATTGAGTATTAAAAAATGTACCAGATGTTTGCAGAGGTGTACCCCAATAATGCGATATCATATGCATGTTATCGTAAGCTTTTTAAACTCAAGATTTAACACAGTATTTGAATATTGGCGAAATGATATATGTAGTACACGTGATACATTTTGTGTCACATCCAAAAACTTAGAAACACAGATTCAGCACGCAGCAAATAAAGAAGAGAGAATAAAGTTCGAGCAAAGTTCAAGAAACAAAAATTTGGAAAATGAAGTTCACCTACGTAAGGCAGATACATTTTATGAACGAAAGAGGCAGGCTCGACACAGAAGCAGAAAATACAGGAACATGGAAACTATCAAAGAAATTTACCTTGTCCTAACATCAGTATCAATATTGTCTTCTATAAATAGCAGCTTTCTCTATATTTATTTAATATTCATAAGCTTTCTATTAATGCTGCAGTATCCGGAGACAGTTGGCAAAACGGCTCAAATGAAGTAGCTTCATTCCTTCATCACTGTGTGTCCACATTCTCGATCCCGTAGTGAAAAACCATGAACTTTTCTGAAACTCATGTGGGGGGGCAGAATAAGAATTACACAGTCTTCAGATACATACACTACCTTGTTCACTTACTCGCGTTTTGATTCTGTTCGTGTAACATTCCCCATTAGAGGACACAGTATCTCGAAAGTGACAGATATGGCTCTCATCAAAAGCAAATTGAAAGCTGAGCTTCCAAAGACTGGATAGATATTAAAAATGCACGAGTAAAATCTACTCCATTTGAGGTACTGGAGGTAGATGGACCATTGATACGAAATTGGATAGAACTCTTGCAGTCAAGATACCGACCAAAATGCCCAAATCCGTCTTCGGTCATCAAGGAGATGAAGGTGGAACGGCAACATCCAAGGCTAGTCACTCACAGAGAATCTTATAACGGGGCATGGACAACGTCAATCATCAAAGGACCTTCTGGACATTGTGTAGAGGAGCCAATGGTTGCCGAGGGAGAGCTCCAATTCTCGTCGTCCTGTTAGGAGGGTAAGTTCATGTAGAATTTCTATTATTGTACTTAACTATCTCAACTGCTTTTGTGAAGATCTTATATAACACTTCCGGCCTTAGCATACTCGCTTACAGATCATGTATCTATTATTCTAAGATTACTACCCATATCCAAGGAAAAGTACCTTGATGTTCAGGAACTTAGTATTATGTGACAAGCAGGCTCAAGAGTACTACGAAAACATTCCTTTTAGTCAGTGAAGTGCAAAATGTTTCCTATCGGATGTTAAATAACAAATTTGTAGGACAGTGAGTAACTTTAAAATAATATATTAATAAAGCAATAAAAGTGTATACTAAAATTAATAAAAAGGTTTCTAAAATCTATAATTCCTGTTTCATGAGGGTTCTCTAATACAATATTACTACATTTCCACACTATTGTCATATTTTCAGCAATATGTACGGAATTAATACAGTGTCGAAAGGCAACATACGGACAGACATAAATAGAGACGACATCTCTTGCTTATATGGCATTATTATATGCAGGATTTACATATAAATAAACCTTGAATATTGTGTAAAATTTTCAGTTTATCAAATAATAGTACAACGAAGTTAGAAACTGCTCTCCTGAAAAATGCAGAAAATGGATTTAACCCGTTCTTTCTATGTGCTCTTCAAATGCAATCAATGCTTATTGTAACTGTCAAAAATGTCTGTAGAGAACATGAGAGAAGTCATTGCTGAGGAAACTGAGCTCTTAGTACAATTGCTGTGTGGCAATTTTTAACACAAAAGCTGAGGTTGCAATATCTTAAGTTCTGCGAACGGATAAGTAACTGGTAGTCAGCGCAGTTGATATTCGCAGACGAAAATAATCCCATAGCTCAAATGTGGTATGAAGATGGTCGCTTCATTCTTTCAATGCTCTGGTCCTGTCATCTCTGAAGGGTCATCGTTCAGTTAATGCTGAGTGATACACACGATTTGTTTGCTGACATCCTTGAACAAGTGCGTACAGCGACCTCGAAGCTGGGTCATTCTCCAACATAACAATGCGATGCCCTACACTGCGAAGCAGAAAAGTATCTGTTTTTTTACTTACTTCAAGTGTGAAATTAATGGCTCATCCGCCCCAAAGCCCCAGACTATCATCACACTATAAGGGTTATCTGTGTCATCATCTTTTTCCAGTCACAACTATCAAGCATTAAACACGCTCAATTCTTCAGCACCTCAGATCTTTGGGCGGTGGGGGGGGGATAAATTGTAAATGGGATGTCTGTTTGGCTGACTTATCCAGTGAAAAAAGTACTACAAGGGGGGGGGGGAGAAATATTTTGTATAAAACACATTTCAAAAAACTTCTAAACAGTACAGTAGGGTCTGTTATCTAGTACCTGTGTACAGAAAATTACTTGTATTCCAGCTGAGAAAACAATGTTATAAATGCAGTATTTAGTTTTTGTAATTTTTTTTATTTGTCTCTAATCTGTCCTCGTTTCTATTGTACCGCGTCGCTGGTTCGATCCCCGTCAACCATGCATTCTGCTTGGGATGGTTTCTTATCTATCACAATTCCCTTTCCTCGTCTCCCCCCATTCTGTTCCCTTAGCATCTTTGAGGTCTGCTTCTAAGTTCGTGGCGTAAAAGTGTGCCGCCTGCTCAAAGGGAGTACTCCCCCGAGGACAGTTAGAGACCTACCTAGTTAAAGGGTCGTTAACCGCCCTCCCTGGGAAACTTCAGCAGTGGAATGTATCTTCAAGCCTGAAATGTTAGGGACTTCCTCGCGTCTCTGCAACCTGTCTGTGGCGTGCGGTCTCCTATAGTTCCTTCATTTCATTCCTATCTCCTGGGGTGTTAATCAAAGTAGATCTCTGTGGTATGCTTTGGAGAGACATCTGAATAGATTTGGGCTTAAGGAAACAGACACTTGCTCCTGTGGGGCTAGATAATCATCTGCGCAAGCAGTCTGGGAATTCCCATTGACAATAGCCTCTAAGATCGAACAATTGAGGCGATTATTCGGAACCAGCGACTCTGGTCATGGCTGAACAGAATGGCCAACTTGATATACCTAACTGAAAGTCTTGATCAAGTTTAGGGGACGCTTCGGGAATAGTCCCTAAGACTAGAGGTATACCAGCATACTGGAAGAGGATTGTATATAGCCATAAGTTAGAAATAGTGAATTGAGAACAATATGAATGTTAGTAGACTAATGTAGTACCTACCTCATGTCAATAAAACTCCAGAGTCTAGATGCCAGGTATACCAGTCCTTGTAATAACAATGTAAAACAAACAAATATATACCTATGGTATATTGTCTTAATTGTTTTAATTTGTTTTTTCTTTACCTGTCCAACTCCTATCCTACACACGGCTTGTGTGGGGAAAAACAAACCAATACCAATTGACCATAATAGTTGCCTATCCTATGTATCCTGGGACCTAAAGTACTTACAATATTGTAAGTCGCCATTGGGGTTGTCATCTCAAAATAATTTGAGATCACCTTGTGGTTTACCGGGAAACATGCGAGTCAGTTGAGAAATTCAATGTTATACCGGCATAGTTTTGCAATGGTAGCTCAGTGTTAGAGCAACCGGCTAGAGATCGGGAGATCTGTGGTTCAAATCCCAGCTATGGCATTGCATTTTTCAGTCTGGCTCTATCTATCCAAATATAAATGAATGAATACTTTTCTGCATAAAGTATAAATCACCAAAAGATGTAAAAATTGGATTTGTTACATTCACAAGTCGTTCTCTGTCTGTTTTGCAAACAAACTATTCTTACAAAAGATTATCCATTTATTTACGAGATCATTTCAATCTAGATATATGTTAGCAGAAATTGTCCTATTACTTGCATCCTAGTAAACAGAAGGGAAATAAGGCTAATCAGACCTTTTAAAAGCTATCGCTTTGTGAAAAAATTGAGATTAGTTTCCCTTTGCATCGTTAGGAGTAAAACAGAACGGCATGAAACGATAGATGACTTCCCGCTAGGGAAAAGTTTAAATAGTTTAAAATCGAAACCCATAATTCTTGGAAACGGAGATCTCTACAATAAATGTATATGACATAAATTGTGTGTTTTAACGAGATCTATATTTTTGTGTACTTATTTTTTATGTATCTCTTACGATTTACAAGTTACGCAAAGGACATTGAGAATAAAGCGGTTTTCAGAAGCTATTTCCAGAAAATTCAGGATATGCGTTTCATTTGTCATGAAAATATCTTAAAACATGTGCTATTTTAATAATATCGTTGGTCATTTTTGAGAAAATCAAAATTTTCGAAAAAAATATTCCATGTAAAGAGCAGCTGGAGTTGGGAGGATTTCCTTGAAAATCTTTATGTCGAAACCTTGGAAACTACTGAACTTAAATACCAAGTTTGGATTTAATGGACTTTTTGTTTTTAGCTATGCTGGCCACAGATACACACACACACACACACACACATTGACATGAGATTATAGAGCTATAACCATTTTATCAATCTTCATAAAATTACAATTAAATCCACCTTCAAGTTATATTTTCAATAACAAGTATCAACATTTGGAGGGAATACAATACCTTCTGTATCTACTATGTGCGTTGTACATATGTGCCAGAGAATGTAAAATGTATGATGTGCTCCATTCACATAGCTTTCTTTAGCTATTCCAAATATCACATAGTTACAAAAGATTATTCTTTTATTTACATCATGTATCAAGAAAAACATTAGCAGAATTTATCTTATTATTTGCTTCATTGTAAATAAAAGGGAAATAAGGGAATACGTTATTTTAAACCAATAACACAGAATATCTCAAAAACGGTAAAATCTACAAGAAAATCGTATATGACATAATGTATGTGTTTAAAAGAGATCCACCATTTTTGTAGAGCAAGGTCTTGTCTATCTCTTACGGTTTAACCGTTATGCAAAATTCTGCAAAACTCGTTCAGAATAAAGAGGTCTTCTGAAGCCATAAAGAGGAAATTCAAAACATGCATTTTGTATGTAAATATCTTTAGCATAATGTATTTTAATCAAGGTGGCTAACATCATTTTTAAGAAAAACAAACATTTTAAAAGATCTGATGTGATCCATGCACATGACTTTCTCTACATCTCTGCAACAAATTATTGTTAAAAAGCTTATGCTTCTATTTACTTCATGCTAATCGAGAAAACATTAGTAGAAATAATCGTATTACCTGCTTCCTTGTAAGTAGAAACGAAATAAGGGAATACAATAGATTAAAGTGATAGTCAAAAGCTGCTATGTAAATGAAGTTTCTTTGTTTGTATGGACAGGAGTTGACAAGTTCCTGATTGAAAAAAGTTAAGTTTTTCAAAACTGAAACAAAAAACAAGAAATGTCTCAAAAACGATCAGGTCCACGAAAAAACGTATACAACATAGGTTGTGTGTCTTAATATGCTCTACAATTTTTGTGTAGTAAGTTTTGTCCATTTTTTACAGTTTAGAAGTTATGTAAAATTCCGTAAAATTCACTCAGAATAAAGTAGCCTTCAAAGGCTATTCCCAGAAAATTCAAAATATACATTTTATTTGTCACGTAAATATCTTTAATATATGATATTTTAATCAAAAGCTTTAGAGGCATTTTTTAGAATATCAAATATTTTCGAAAAAAGTTCTATGTAAAGAGTAGTTTGGGGTGGGGGGATTTTTCTCAAAATCTTCGTGTCGCATCCCTGGAAGATAGTAAACTAATACCAAGTTTGGTATTTTAGAGACTTTTCGTTTTTGATTTATCATGTTCACAGACACAGACCTTTTTCTGAAAATACTTTTTTTTGGATATAGGAGACCCTAAAACATATATTTCCGATGAAATCTTGGTATCGAATTTTTTGTTGGAGTGCAATACCTTCTCTATACTCTTATGTACATAGTACGTGCAGAGAAATTAAAAATTGTCCATTTAAAGAGTAGTTTGTGGTGTAGGGATTTCCTTGAAAATGTTCTAGAGGTATCCTTAGAAGATACTAAACATAAATACCAAGTTTGGTATTCAACGATCTTGAGCTGCTCACAAACACAAACACACACATATACACGGGCCTTTATCCAAAAATGTTTCTTTTGAACTCAGGGGACCTCAAAACAAGAAATCTCGGTGAAATCTCCACATCGACTTTTTGGGTGAAATACAATATCTTCTCTAGCTATGTATTTTATATGTACATATGTACTAGAGAAAGTAAAAAGGATTCAGGCTAAAATAAATGTGAAAAGCAAGATCTTGGAAGCAAGATGAATAATAATTTTTTTTAATTTGTAATTTTTGTTTAATTTATATATTTAAATGTTAAATTTAATTTTAGAATTTTGGTAAAATTATATTTGAATAATAAAATAAACTGAAATCCATAATTTATTATTATCATCAATAGAGAAAGTAAAAATCTGATGTGTTCCATTCACATGACTTTCTCTATATCTCTGCAACAAAGTAATGCTAAAAAGCTTATGTTTTTATTTACTTCATGCTAAACGAGAAAATATCAGCCGAAATAGCCTATTACTTGCTTCCTAGTAAGTAGAAGCGAAATAGGGGAGTACTGTTGCTTAAAGTAATGATCCAAAGTTGGTTGCTATGTGACTGAAGTTCTTTTGTTTGTATGGACCTGAAATGTTAAATTCCTGTATGTTTTTAAAGCTGTAAACGAAAAACAAGGAGTAACTCAAAAACGATCAACTCAACGAAGAAAATGCATATAACATAACTGTGTGTTATAAGGTGCTCTACATTTTTTGCGTTGTAAGATTTTGTCTCCATCTCTTACGGTTTAGCAGTTATGTAAAATTCCGTAAATTTCATCCAGATTAAAGTAGTCTTCAGAGGCTATTCCCAGAAAATTCAAGATATACATTGTATTTGTCAGGTAAATATCTTTAATATACGAAATTTTAATCAAGATCGTTAGAGCCATTTTTGAGAAAATCAAAAATTTCGAAAAAAGTTCCATGTAAAGGGTAGTTTCGGGTGGGGGATTTTTCTCAAAATCTGTGTGTCGTATCCCAAGAAGATACTAAACTTAAATACCAGTTTTCATTTTTGAGTTATCATGTTCACAGACACACGGAAACCCTGATACACTGACACACGGACACACTCACACGGACCTTTTTCTGAAAATATTTTTTTGGATATAGGGGACCCTAAAACGTACATATCTGATGAAATCTCGGTATCGAATTTTTTGTTGGTGCAATACCTTCCCTATAAACTATGTACATAGTACGTATAGAGAAAGTAAAAATTGTCCATTTAAAGAGCATTATCCAAAGTTTTTTTAGACTCAGGGAACCTCAAAACAAGAAATCTCGGTGAAATCTCAGCATCAAATTTTTGAGTGAAACACAATATCTTCACTAGCTATGTATTTTACACACACACACACACACACACACACATATATATATGTGTGTGTACTAGAGAAAGTAAAAAGAATTCGGACTAAAAAAAAAAAAAAAGGTGAGTAGCTTAGGTATTGTTGAAAGCAAGATCTTGGAAGAAAGATGAATAATAATTTATGGAATATTAGGATTAATAGTATTTGGAGTTTGTTTTCTTTTTTGATTTGTAATTTTTGATTAATTTATATATTGAAATGTTAAATCAATTTTAAAATTTTGGAAAAATTATATTTGAGTAATAAATAAAGTAAATTGGAATCCATAATTTATTATTATCATCAGTAGAGAAAGTAAAAATTGAAGAAATGCATAAAAGGATTAATAATTACAAACATATTAATATGAAATACTTGAACTGGGGTTTATGTTGTAAGCTGCGTTAGAGTGAATTGCCGAATGGCTTCTGTCTGGGACCTTGATCGATATGTGGTATAAAGCTAGGTCAGCTACGCAACACTAATTCGGAGGAAGGAAACCAGTTGCCAGCGCTTATCGTCTTCCCTTTTTTGCTCCATTTTTTTACCTCCTGTGCATTTCGGCCTTTGTGAGAGGAGCCTGCGGAAGGTCAATGAAGAGCAATTTGTTGGGAAACCCACTTCAATAACCACGAAATTGTCATTTCATTGATTAAGGCAAAGGCCACCAGCTAATGGAAATGTATCACATGGCGGCGCCTCTGTTCTTTCGAAGGACTTAAAACCTATAGGACTGACCAGCAATATATTCATGTTGACTTAGAATAGTAGTCCAATATTTCAAGTGTTACATATCTAATATTTGGCAGCTCTTTCCATATTAGCTACCAAATGAATAAATCTGATGTGTTTCATCCGCGTTACTTTCTCTAGACGATGCCGTGGGTGGGTGGTTAGAAGGCTCACCTCCCATCTAGGTGGCCAGGGTTCGATACCAAGCGCCTGCATGTGGGATTTGTAGTGGCCAAAGCGGCGTCTGGGCGGAATTTCTCCGGCACTTCCAGTTTCTCCCGCCACTCATTCCACCAATTGCTCTATTATCACCTTTACAATCATCAAGTTTGCTTCCACTTCCTCAGGTTCATGCAGGCCGATCTCTCGTAACAGATTCTCCAACCACCTTCTGTGGTTTCGTGCCGTAGGCTCCCCGACAGACTTCTAACTCCTAGGTACTGGCTTGTAATTTCTAGGGGGGGGTGTCATTCCAATAAGTACAGGGAGGGTAAGCCAATTAAGAAACAAAACTTTCTCTAGCTGTTTCATATACAAACTATTCCTACAAAATATTATCTTTTATCTACATATACTAAATAAGATAAGCATTAGCAGAATTACTTGCTTCTTTTTAAGTAGATGGGAAATAAGGAAGTATATTATGCTAAAGCAACAGTAAAACATTTTAAAGCTGGTTGCTATGTGAAACAATTGAGGTTTGGTTCTCTTTACATGGTCCCATTTAAGAAAAGTTATGTAACAATAATTGAAACCAGTAACAAGGAATATTTCGAAAACATTTCAATCTATATAAAAACGAAATGTGTATTTTTGTGGTAATTTTGTTGTTTCGCTTACGGCTTATCAGTTATGCAAAATTCAGCAAAATTCATCCAGAGCGCACAGGTCTTAAGAAGCTATTCCCAGAAAATTCAGGATATACTTTTTATTTGTGATGTAAATAGCTTTAATGTACATTAATTTATTAAAAATCGTTAGATACATTTTTAAGAAAAACAAACATTTAAAAGCCCACCTAGTTAGTGTGGTGGTGGCGTGTCTGCCTCACATTCAACAGCTCCCGAGTTTCAACCTCGCTTAGGGTGAGTTACCCGGATTAAGTTTTTGGCGTGGTTTACTCTTATCCTGAGAAGACAAATGTCGAGTAATTTAAAGTTCCATCGACCCAGAGATCATTTGTGCTATATTTCACTAATGTGACCAACCAGGTTAAAGAATGTTAAGCTAAAAAAAAAAAAAAAAAAAAAGACACATTTAAAGGGTAGTTTTGGGTAGAGCGATTTTCTTGAAAATCTTCGTGTCGCATTCTTGGAAGATAGTATACATAAATACCAAGTTTGGTATTTAACGGTCTTTTAATTTTTGAGCTATGTTGTCCACAGATATACACACGGAGTTTTTTCTAAAATGCTCCTTTTTGAGTGCAATACAATACCTTCTCTATAAACTACGTACATAGTTCGCATTGAGAAAGTAAAAAGGAAGTAAACACCGAGATGTTCCACCATGCCATGTCGCGTATACCAGGTGGCCCAGCTGCCCTTATTTGAGTGTGCATTAAGAGAGACTAGCTTTAACTTGAGCTAGCTCCGTTGAGTTTGGTAACTCTTCTAACGAGCGAAGGGACATCTACACACATCATATATGGGGACGTTGGACCACCTGTATTGGGTCATTTTCAGAGTACTTTCTTGACTACGGAATTTCTAGTCAGTAAGTGCACACGGTGATAAGGGATCAACCTATCGCACATGAATGGCACTATAGGACAAAATCACGACTTGGGTGTAAAGTCCTCTTCATTTGAACGATTTTGGTGATTTTAAACTTTCAGCGATATGCCAAAACCACTAGACAAATAATTTGAAATCCTTTAAATACATAATTGATTTCAAATAAAATTTTGTTGGCATGCCCTATTTCTGAGATATGCACTAATAACGGTTCAAATTGTTATTCTTGTTTCTTTTCTCTGCACGTACCATACATATAGTGTATACAGAAGGTATTGCATTGCATCCTAAAATTCGATACCAATATTTCTCTGAAAATACACGTTTTGAGGTACCTTGTATAAACAAAAACATTTTGGAAAACGGGTCCCTGTGTGTGTCTGTGAACATGATAACTGAAAAATGAAAAGTCAGTAAAATAAGTTTTGTTATCTTCTAGGAATTCGACACGAAGATTTTGAGAAAAATTGCCCCATCCCAAACTAGCCTAAACATGGAAAAAATTTCGAAGATTTTGATTTTCTTAAAAATGGTTCTAATGGTTTTGATTAAAATGCCGTATATTAAAGATATTTATATTGCAAATAAAATGTACATATATCTTGAATTTTCTGTTAATAGCTTTAAATATCTCTTTATTCTGAAGAAAGTTTGCTGAATTTTGGTAATTGGTAGACCGCAAGAGATAGACAAAAAATTACTACAAAAAAAATTTAGATCACGTTAAAACATTCAAATGTCAAGTATTTTAGACGCTGGTTATCATGTGGTTGAGATCCATTCTATGCAGAGCCAGTAGTTTACAACTTTCCGTGTGAGAAATTTTTATTTTAAATCTGTAGCAAATAACAAGGAATGTCTCAGAAATGGTAATTCCAGGAAAAATACGTATATAACATAAATTGTATGTTTCAACGTGATCTACATTTTTGTGCAGTAATTTTTTGTCTATCTCTTACGATTTACCAATTACGCAAAACTCAGCAAAGTTCCTTCAGAATAAAGAGGTCTTTAAAGCTATTAACAAAAAATTCAAGATATACGTACATTTTATTTGCAATATAAATATCTTTAATAGACGGTATTTTAATCAAAATCGTTAAGAGCCATTTTAGAGAAAATTAAGATATTCGAAAAAAGTTCCATGTGAAGGATAATTTGAGATGGAGGGAGTCTTCTCAAAATTTTCGTGTCGCATCCTTGGAAAGTTAAATACCAAGTTTAGTATTTTACCTACTTTTGGAGTGCAATACCTTCTCTATACACAATGTACATACTACGTGTAGAGAAAGTTATACACACATCACAATGCTTTTCTGTGAATTTCAGGTTCCCTCAAAACATTTTTTTTTTTACATCTCGATACCGGATATTTGGTGGATGTACTATTTCAGTAGAAACATAAACATGGCAGAAAAAAAAAATGCGAGTAATTCACTACTACATTCCACTACTCATGAATATCGGCTTTTATAAAACACAACTTTTGCATATTCCTCAAACCAGATAGATTAATTTGTTTGTATTAATTATACAGTGGATCATTTAAGTCCTTGGTTTTGGAGCCAAGCGGTGATTTTTATCTCTTCGGCCAAAACGTAAACTAAATTCAAGAAGAGGAGATAAAGCCTCCCATATAAGCAGGACCACTGTTTTTGTTGCGAGTCGAGAATGCAGACTGCACTTTATTTTCCCAATCCGCCGCGCCATCTGTATGACCCTGTCGTTATTTAAACATGTTTTGTTATCCGAACAAATGAGTCGGCTAACGGCAAGAGAGGACAGGTTTCCAAAGGAACATAACCATATATAGAAGTCCCGCAAGACATGTAACTTAAGCTCACATCTCACTGTACATGTGCGTTAATTGCGATCAGTTTAAGACTTAATGAATAATGGATATCAGGCTGTATCAGCTCACAAAGCCATACCTCTCTTCCGGGAAACTGCCCTCCATCTTATTATAAACCCTACTTTTACTACTACTAATTTCTTTTTTTTTTTTTTTTTTTGACTTATATAGCCCCCCTTTAACATCTAACGGGGGCTTTGCACTTGAAACAACTCGTTGTCTGTAGTTTCTTTTACGTTTGGTTTAACCATTTTATTTTCCTCAAACACACACATTCACTTTCACATACAGACTTCCAGACTCCGTAGGGCATAGGGAATAATTCTGGCTAAAGAAAAATTCTCCGCCCAACCGGGTCCCGCATATCTAAAAAATGTATTTTCAGAAAAAGTTCCGTGTGTGTGTCCGTTTGGCTGTGAACACGATAACTCAAAAACAAAAAATCTGTAAAATACCAAACTTGATATTTAGATTTAGTAGCTTCCAGGGATGCGCAAAAGATTTTGAAAAAAAATCCTTTAACCCCAAACTACCCTTTATTTGCAAACAAGTTCAAAATAGTTCTGAAGGTTTTGATCAAAATGCCCTATATTGAAGATATTTATACGACAAATAAAATGCGTATTTTGAATTTTCTGGGAACACCCTCTAAAGACCTCTTTACTCTCCATGAATTTTGCTGAATTTTGCGTAATTTAAACGTAAGAGATTGACCAAAACTTACTATACAAAAATGTAAGCCACGATAAAACACAATTTGTGCCATATGCGTTTTTACGTTGAATTAACCATTTCTGAGATATTCCTTATTTGTTTCAGATCCAAAATACTTAAACTTTTTTTACACGGAAAGTGTAAACTCCTGGTCCTGTAAAGAAACTGATTTCATACACATAGCAACCGGCTTTTAAAAGATTTAATTATCATTTTAGTCTAATGTATTCTCTTATTTTTCTTCTGTTTACAAAGAAGCAAGAAATTTAACCAATTTCTGCTAATGTTTAACTCAATTATCATAAAGTAGATAGAAGAATATGCTTTCTAATAATAATTTGTTATAGTGATGTAGAGATAAGTCATGTGAATGGAACACATAAGATTTTATATTAAGCAGTATAATAAGAAAAATTGATATGTTGCATTCACATGGCTTTTTCTACCTTATTGCAACAAACTATTCTTACAAAAGCACATTCTTCAATCTACTTAATGCTAATCGAGATATACGAGGTACGTTCAGAAAGTAAGTTCCGTTTGGTAATAAAATTAAATTGTGTAAAGATACAGAATAATTATTTATTGCACAAAATTCTACAACTCTTAAACTACTTTTCCACATAACTGCCGAAATTTTGCAGGCATTTGTCATAGCGTGGCACAAGTTTTTGTATACCTTCTTCATAGAAGTTTGCCGCCTGTGTCTTCAAAAAGTTGGAAGCATTTTCTTTCAGCTCTTCGTCATTGTTGAAGTGTTGACCGCCAAGGAAAGACTGAGATGTAAGAACAAATGAAAGTCACTAGGAGCGAGGTCAGGGCTGTACGGATGATGGTCCCAGCCAAATTCCTGTAGGAGGTTTTTCGTCACATTTGCAGTGTGTGGTCGTGCGTTGTCGTGAAAAAAACAACACCTTTTGACAGCAATCCTCGGAGTTTATTCTGTATTGCGCGGCACAATTTCCTAAGTGTCTCGCAATAAACATCTGCTTTGATTGTTTGGCCACGCGGTAAGAAATCAATGAGTAAGATGCCTTTCCAGGCCCAGAACACTACGCACATCCTTTTTCGAGGTGTCAAGATTTGTTTCGGCTTAACCTTTCTGGGATGAAGTGTGCCTCCATTCCATTGATTACCGCTTATTTTCAGGGGTGTCGTAAGAAACCCAAGTCTCATCTCCTGTGACTATCTGTGTCAGAAATTCTTCGACGTCTTCATCATAACGGGTTAAAAACTGAAGGGCACTACCCATCCTTTTTTTTTTTTTTTTTTTGTTGCTCAGTAAGAATCTTTGGTACCCAACGTGAGCAAGGTTTACGAAATTTCAGTTTTTCGGTAACAATTTCATGAAATATTGATCGTGAGATTTGGGGAAATTCCATAGCGAGAGCACTAATTGTAAACTTGCGGTTTTCCTGGATCTTGTCATCAATCGCGTGAACCAGTTCTTCTGTAACCAAAGATGGACGCCCACTTCGTTCTTCCGCGTGCACTTCACTACGTCCTTCATTGAACTGTTGGACACATCTTCTCACCATTGAATCACTAATCGCATTTTCTCCGTAAAATTCGCAAATTTGCCGATAAATTTCAATTGGTTTCACTTTCCTAGCATTCAAAAAACGAATCGCAGATCTGATTTCACAAGCGGCGGAATTTTCGATCAACACCGACATTATAAACAAGCACAACAAAGCGTACGTGGCTGACAGCGATCTCAAAATGGCGCACGTTTCTTCTCCTTGATATAGAACGTCTACCGCGCATGTGAGGAACTGCGATCGCAGGGCTGCAGCGGAGATAAATTGAAACGGAACTTACTTTTTGGACGTACCTCGTACATTAAGCAGAATTGGTCATACATCTTAGTTAGGTGTAGGACGTGTATGTGTGTGTGTGTTTTTTTTTTTTTTGTAATGTGGGAGGGAAATCCCACTGCAGCCTGTGCCTTACTACACGTCTGACCCCAGGAGGATGAGACGAGAGTAACTTCAAAGGGCGGCCGAAACCGGACGGTGGATGAAAAGCCACAGAGGAGGGTCACTAATATTTTCTAAGCATTTCTTCATCTCGACGTGGGGAGCACTAGGAGCCCGCGCCTCAGGTCTGACCAAACTCCCAGAGTCTACAGACGACTTCCAACGGCATTCCGTCACCGAGAGCTTTGTTTCCAGAGCGCGGGAAGCTATCCTCTGTCATACTAAAACACTAATTTTACAGATAGTCAAATTATTATTATTATTATTATTATTATTATTATTATTATTATTATTATTATTATACGTAATGTGGTGTTTCTTGCTTTTATATTATGCAGTATAATAAGAGAAATCTGATATGTTCCGTTCACATGACTCTTTCTACTTTACTGCAACAAACTATTCTCATAAAAGCAGATTCTTCAATCTACTTTATGCTAATCGAGATATTCATTAGCAGAAATGGTCTTATTTCATACCTGCGTTTAGAGCTCTGTCTGTGTGTGTGTGTGTGTGTGTGTGTGTGTGTGTGTGTTTGTGTGTGTGTGTGATCATACACCTCATTCGCAGTAGATCTTCATAACGGACGATCGGTTGTTGATTTTTTGTTGAAATCCACTATCACGTTTCCAATCCATACCTGAAGAGATTAGATCCAACCTCTTTCTCACCAGTGGGAAGTCTTCTGAATTCAAGCGTCTGAGGTTCAACTGTTTCTCACAATTAACTGAAGGCTTTGAATGGATTTCGCTTCAACCTAGTTGGAATAGCCGGTCCCCATGGCCGCGCTCGCCAAAGCGTCTCGCTTTGGTGTTTCGCAGCGCAGGGGATCGTGGGTTCGAGTCCCGCCTTGGGCATGGGTTTGTGTATGTGTGTGTAAAAAGAGAACAGAAATTCAGTAATCATATAGTAATCACAGTAAACAAATTAGGTAAATAAAAAGTAGGGTATACAGTATCGAAGTCCCGATCAGACTCCGAAACTGTATTTTAAAAAAAAGAAAGAAAAAAAAGTTGGCTGGCGTTTGCGGGTATCGAGCTCCTTGCAGATTGGTGAAGAAGACTTGAATATAATTCAACTTTACTGTCGGAGGGTGTGGCCTTCTGATCCCAAGGTCGCCGATTCAAACCCGGGCCAGACTGATAGGTTCTAAGTGTGTTTAAGAGCGACAGCCGTATAACAGTACTTTTACTGTACGAGAACTCCTGGGACGAAATTCTGGCACACGTGCCGTGCCGATATGATCCTGACAATGGCGTCATGAACTATCAAAATGTTTTGTTTTATAGATGATCAGGCAGAATCTAGAACAGCGAGTACCTCCGTTAACGTGGCTATTCAAAGGAATAATTACAAATAATTGAGGATTTTACTGCACTATTTTAGAAAACATGGTAATAGAATGAGAGCTCAAATTATGATTTTGCACGATCAAATGTTTTTGTTTCTTTCCGATGATGCACAGAACAATAATTAAAATTCCAATATAATAATTCATTTTCAGAGAAGCACATGTCTGGCAGTTTAAATTTGGTGGATATACAAAAGAAAAATTAATACTCCAAAATATGGATTCACTTCTAGGGAAACGTGCACCTCCCAAAATAAACCATCTATATTATAGCTACTAAGGGTGGGAAGTAAAATGCACTTATCTTAATTTATATAGTTTACTACATATGTTATAATTTTGAGTGTGAATATAGGGTAATCGCAAAACTTCTAAACGAGTTTGAAAATTCTATCTCCATTGAAAATTCCAATTCAGTCAACTCACGCTGTAAAGCACCTTCTAATTTTATTTCATAAATAGTTAATCATTCAAAAGGATTTACAAAGCCCGCGTACTTGAATATGAACAATTTGGAGTTATAAAAGTACGTACTTACGAAGAGGGCCAGGACATATAGTTCGAAATTCCAAGGAGTATAAAATAGTTTTCGTTCTTACTTTAAGAGTATAAATGGTGCCCCATAGAAATTCTTGCAATTAAGTAAAAATGTCGGTTACAGTTTATTATAGCTAATGCATATTAATATATTAGACGGACAGATGTACGGATGAATTGGAAGGACGAGATTTGATTGAACGGACGGACAAACGGAAGGATGGATGGACAAATGGATGAATGTTTATAGGCGAGAATTATTCCTGTGTCATATTTTTTTTTTTAATACGGATATGTGTATGTATTGAAACAGTTACCATGTTGCTATGGGGAATTAAAATAGTTTTGAATCCAATTCCACCTAAATACGTTCCCCGTTTCACTTGTTAAATCAATACCTACTACTTGAGATGGTTTTGAATACGTATGATTTGAAAACAAGTATGTTGGTTGACTTGGATTTACTTTGACAAATCTGTTAAACATAGTTTTGTGTAGTACTCGGACAATAGGTTTTTGAGGTTACATACATTTTTGAAAAGAACAAAGTACGAGATTATGGAAACTATAAAAATGGCTCTGCTGTGTGACTTAATAAATCAGTTCCTGGAGAGTTTATGAGAAAAAAGAAAGAAAGAAAAGGAAAATAAATGTGCAAATGTGTAGCGTGTTGCAAACAGTACCATAAAAGTTAGTATCTTTTGTGTATTCAATACAATTTTAAATACAAAGGAGTATTCTGATCCGATCCCATTCCGATCTCACTTTTTAAGAATGTTGGATCAGATTCTTTACGATCTGAATCCTCATTTCTATGCAGTATTTATTACAGAATGTGCATTCAAATCAATTTCAATTCCCCTTTGAAAATTAGTACTGTCCAAATATCTGAAGAAGCATCTAATTCTGTAGATGTATGCATCGAAGTTTCTAGATGCTAAAACCTTCTGAAAATCCTGAGACAAGAAACTTCTGCTTTATTTCCTTTGAGTTTCTGTAATTTAGTTCATTATCAGGGGTTGATAAATATTTGTATAAAAAGAGAAAACCACTAATACGAGTATTAAACATTACTGAAACGATATTTTATGATAACTAAAAATTCACTCGATTACTGATGACTGTTTCGTAGCCTGGAGTAGAGAATCTTCATTGTATATGTTAAGCGTTTCTCATTGTGTGAAAATTATGCAGGTGTTATTAAATAACAATGGGACAAAAAAAAAACAACACAAAGGTTTAAACTTTTACCTCCTATAAATATCTAAATAGTTATTTCACCATTCCGTAGGGAGGATTCTTTCACCGTCAAAGGGACAATGACGCATTTTCAGAACTTGAGAGAATGTCAGGATGGGGATGGTTATATAGTTGAACGTTCCTCCGATGTTTCACATCCTACAATCTACATTGTATAATAATTTCATTTTACATTCAATTGCATAACGCGGGGAGGAAGACAAAATTAATTCGTTGCTGAAGCTTAAAAACCCAACTGTACTGGATTCCATAGTCAGTTATTAATACATCTGAATTAATATTTTCATACCTCATTTCAGGAATTAATGATGCGCACACAGTTTTGCATGCATCTTCAATATCTGTGGCTTCTTAATCCTCATTTCGTACTTCAAATGTTTCCTGAAAGCGTAAATATCTCTTATCTTTATAATAGGAAATAGCAAACTTTCTTTACTTCATATTAACACATAGAGTAGGGATTGCAATCCACCTACATATTCAATGCAGAGATTTTACTGCAAATATACATTTTAATGTTTCTTGAATCTACAAAAAAAAGGCAGTTTTAGGCAAGAGAACTACAATTTGGAGCGCAAGAAGTTGTGAATAGACATATCGGAAACTTTTGTGGAAGAAAATGAACTTTGACTTCAGATTCCGTGATAAACAACATCAATATCAAATGTAACATGACTACAGACTTTGATGAATATTTTCCCGAGAATTTAGACAAGTTCTAGATGAGACCCTATTTTGTGCAGTGGAAGTTGCCAGGCTGGCAGATTACTTCTAAAAGAAATAAAAAGTAGAAATTGTCTGTCCTGTGATAAAATCCTTTAATCCAATTTAAGGAAAATATAGTTAATAAAATGCTGTGTCTCTATTAAACGATTTGTCTTATATCGCTGACAGTGATTAACTGATTATTGATACATTTTTCAAAATGTCTGTGCGAGAGTGGTTTTTTATTATTCGAATCTCCATCACGCCATATCAGCATAAATTGGGGCACCCATAGCGTGTCTCATTGATAATTGAATTTCTAGTTCTCGAGTTCGCCGCTATGTACATGTGGTGACGAGGATTCAACCCATTGCCCATAGATGCCACTAAAGGGAGGAATCACCACTTCCGGACGTAAAAATGAGGGATTTAGGCTAGAGACCTTTTCTTTCAAGGTATGGGTGGGGGGTTCTACATGCAAACAAACATTACATGGGAGTGACAGCTTTACTTCTCTGATGTATCTAAAAAAGAAAATCAATTACCGCAATAAGCTGAACTCGGAGCGAAAACTTCGCTTGAAACCACCATCTATGAGATTACACATCGAAATGAGAACTGGATGAATGGACATTTCAATAAATATGGTCGACAACATTCATTTTTAGTTATTACATTATATTTTGCGGATAACAGCTTTAATAACTTATAAACTTCCATTGAACTTTTTTTTATTGACCAAAATTTAATACTGACACAAACACTGAGTTGCTTTGTTGACATGTGCTATTTAATTTATATCTCCGTTCACGGCATCGTATTATTAATTACAATTGAAAGGTATTGCCTTTATAAATTAAAAACTAGGTCAATAAGTTTTATATGCAGTAGTTTTAAAAGAACGTGATGTGCTCCTTCACATACTTTTCTTTACATCTCTAACAAATTGTTGTTAAAAAGCTTAATTCTTCTGTCTACTTTATGCTAATCGATATAAGAGCTACCAGAAATAGGCTTATTACTTGCTTTTTGTAAGTAGAAGGGAAATAAGGGACCACACTAGCTAAAAAAGCCGATTGCCATTGCCTGAAACCCGTTTCTTTGCATTGCAAGGACTTGACAAATTCCTGTATGTAAAAAGGTATATGGCACAAATCGTGCTTTTAATTTTTTGTGTAGTGAGATTTTGTCTATCTCTTATGGTTTACCAATTAGGTAAAATTTAGCAAACTTCATTCAGCATAAAAAGGTCCTTAGAGGCTATTCCCAGAAAATGCAAGATATACATTTTGTTTATCATGTAAATATCTTTAATATACGAATATGCTAATCAAAATCGTTAAGAGTAAGTTTTGTTAAAATCAAAATTTTCCCATGTGAAGGGTAGTTTGGGATGGGGATGCTTTCTTCAAAATCTTCGTGTCGCATCCTTGGAAGATATTAAACTTCAATACCAAGTTTCGTGTTTCACCGACTTTTTGTTATTTATTTATCGTGTTTACAGATACACGGACACACATATACAAACGGACCTTATTCTAAAAATCCTTTTTTTTTTTTCCCCTCTTTCTTTTGGGATTTAGTGGACCATAAAACTTGTATTTCTGGTGAAATCTCAGTATCAACTTTTTTAGTGGAGTGCAGTAACTTTTCTTCCTACGTACCAGGTACTACGTAGAGAAGTAATCCCTTTTTTGGATTCAGGGGACCCTAAAACTGTATTCCAGTGAAATCTCGCTATCGAGTTTTCTGGTGAATACAATACTTTCTGTAGCTACTATGTACATTGTGTGAAAGAAAGCAAAACGTTTGAGAAAGGTATATATTAATTTTCACTTCTATCTTCTCTATTATCTTATATAACTATTTTATTGGATTGATTGGTACGGGGTAAATTAAGTAAAATAAACCGAAGACCCTTCCTCGCAAAAAAGAGAATTTTCGCCCAAAATTCAACTTTTAAGAACGAAACAAAACATTGGTTTCCTTAACAATACTTTTAGTATATTTTTATTACTCACAGATTCCATTTTTTTCGAATTTTTAAGTGGAGCGCAATACCTTTTCTTCTTACGTACTATGTAGAGAAATAAAGAACCTTTTTTTGGATCCAGTTAACACTGTGTACCGGTGAAATCTCGCTACCGAATTCTGGGATGGAATACAATACCTTCTATAGCTACTATGTACATTGTGTTAGAGAAAGTAAAAGGTTTGAGCACCACTGATATAAACCATGTTGGAAAAAAGAAAAAAAAAAGCAATAAAGTATCTACATTTATTTTTATTTCTATCTTCTCTATTATTTTATATAACAATTTTATTGGATTAGTTGGCAAGGAATGAATTCGATAGGCTGGTAGTGGGTGAATTAAATAAAAAAAAACAAAGGCCCTTCCTCCAAAAAAAAAATTTTTTTTGCCCAAAATTCAACTTTTAAGAACGATCAAAACATTGGTTCTATTAACAATATTCTTAGTAGGTATATTTTTATTACTCACAGATTTTTTTTTAGAATTTTAAGTGGAGTGCAATACCTTTTCTTCTTACGTACCAAGTATACAAGAGTGTCCTATCTAACATGTGATACCTGCTGTTTTTATGGAGTTACAGCAGCTGTTTTTTTCATGTGGTTACGGTTTTTATTTACAAATTGCCATGGAACATTACAGCATTCAGCAATGCGTAGAAATTGTGAAATTTCAAAGACGAAATTCCCAGTATCTTTCTCAATGGAGAAAGATACTGGGCTCTTATAGGGGACTATTTTTTGTCTCAATTGGATGGTATAGATCTCCAAAACATCTGATTCCAGCAAAATGATGCCACATGTCATACTGCTCTCGAAACAATCGATCTTTTGAAGGAGAAGTTCAGAGGTTTCATCATTTCCCGCGGTGGTGATGTTAACTGGCCCCCGTGGTCATGTGATTTAACGCTGTTGGATTACTTCCTGTGGGGTTATGTTAAATCTCAAGTTTATGTCAACAAGCCAGAAAAAGTAAGTGCTCTTATAAATAACATCATGCGTGTTATTCGTGAAGTTGGGCCTAATTTACGTTCTTCTGTCATTGAAAATTGGGTCAACAGTATACGCGCAACCCAACAAAACCGCGGCGGTCACTTAACTGGTGTTCTCTTCCACATGCAATGACAATTATGTTTAAAAAAAAAAATAAACCTCGATCATTTTTATAACGTGTTTTATTTAAGTTCAAAGATAGCAAACTCTTGATGAAAACCCTACACTATGTAGAGAAGTAAAAATTCTGTTTTTGTATTCAGCTAAAAATGTATTCCGGTGAAATCTCGCTATCAAAATTTGGGATGAAATACAATACCTTCTATAGCTACTATGTACATTGTTTTAGAGAAAGTAAAACGTTTGAGAACCACTGATATAAACCCTGCTGTATTGCAATGTCCGTCCTTGTCAATGTGCGACAAATTGGAGGCGAGTTTATAGCTGGTTCGCTTCTACTGTGTCTTATTCTGCTGTAGAGAGGGGGAAGAAACAGGAAATACTGTCTGGTTTACGTATATGTTATTTAGGTGAGTATCACGACAGACATGCTTCCGGACGCTGGCTATCTCCTCCACTTCTCAGACATGATTTCCGCTTGACATCGAATTCGTGTCACCACAGTTGTCTGCCAAAGGACATTTTTCGACGCGCGCTTTTACTTTCTCTACCACTATCAAAGTACAAAGCTAGAAGGTATTGCATTCCACAATTAAAATACCCATTTTGCTTTCTCTACATGCACTGTGTACATAGTGTATAGACAAGGTATTGCATTCCACAATTAAAGAACCCATTCTACTTTCTCTATATGTACTGTATACATAATGTATAGAGCAGGTATTGCATTCCACCTAAAAATTCGATACCGAGATTTCACCGGAAATACATATTTTAGAGTCCCCTGTAGTGTGCATGTCTGAGTGTCCGTGTATCTGTGAACACGATAACTCCAAAACGAAAACTCGGTAGAATATCAATCTTGGTATTTAAGCTTAGCACCTTCTAGAGATGCGACACGAAGTTTATGAGAAAAATCCGGCCAATACTAAAGTACTCTTTACATGGGAAAAATTTCGAAAATTTTGATTTCCTCAAAACTGACCCTAAGATTTTGATTAAAATACCGTATATTAAAATATTTACACAAATAAAATGTATATCTTGAATTTTCTAGGAATAACCTCTAAATACATCTTTATTCTGAACGAATTTTGCTGAATTTTGCGTAACTGGTAAACCGAAGAAAAAATGTATATCACGTTAATGCACACAATTTATGTCATATTTTTTTATGAAACTGGCCATTTCTGTGATAATAGTGTTTTTTTCATATTCAAAATACTTAAGCTTTTTTCACACGGAAAGTTGCAAACTCTGCATAGAAACGGATTTCAATCACATGGCAACCAGCTTTTAAAGGAATTGACTATCGTTTTTGCCTTGTGTGTTCCCTTATTTCCCTTCTAATTATAAGGAGGCAAGTAATGTTTCTGATAATGTTTATCTAGATTATCATAAAGTAGACAGAAAAATATGCTTATTAGCAGTAATTTACAGCGATGTAGTGAAAATCATGTGAATGGAACACTTCAGAGTTTTAGAATAAGGTTCGTGTGTATGTGTGCGTGTATTTCTTGATGTGTATAAATGAAAAACGAAAAGTAATTTTCGTACCAAACTTGGTATTCAAATTCAGTATCTTCTAAGGATGCAGCACAAAGATTTTCAGGAAAAAAAAACCCTAAACTAACCTAGTTTTTCTATTTTATAAGCAATGCCTATAACGCTTTTGATTAAAATGTCGTATTCGAAAGATACGTATTTACATAAAAGATATATATCTTGAATTTTCTGGAATACTTTCTGAAGTCCTTTTGGTTGGTTGGTTGGTTGGTTGGTTGGTTGGTTGGTTGGTTGGTTGGTTGGTACATTCCACACTGCAGCCACCTATGGACTTATAATGTATCAAATGAAATGAAATGGTGTTTTATTTATGGACGCTCTTTAACTTTTGCCTTTCTTAGCGTCCCATTCTATAGTGGGCGTGAAAGACCGCTTAATTTTGCTCAGAGGCCTCTTTATGAGGCTTGAGGTTCTTTTGCGTGCCGTAAATCTAAGACACGGGACCAACGGCTTTACTTTCCTTCCGAAGGAAGCCATGCTAAGGATTTTTACGCCCAGGTTTGTATCCGCGACTTTGGGTATATGAAGTTAACATGTTAACCATTACACCACGGAGGACGACTATGATGTATCAGGAGGAAGAATGATGTTAAGAGTATCATCAACTGCTAGGGCTGCGCCGTGGCCGAATAGTTAGACCACTCGTCTCTCACCCTAAGCAATTCGATCCCAAGAGACCGCACGTGAGATTTGCGGTGGACAAAGCGGCGCAGGGGCGGGTATTCTACGGGCTCTCCGGTATCCTCCGCCATCACATTCCACCAGTGTTCCAACTTCATTCCATGTATCACCAGCGTCATCGCCTGCGGTGTCTTATGTAGTAAAAGCGCGCGTTAAACACTATTAAACAAAGCTCGAACCAATAAAGTAGTATATAATAAAGTGGTATATATTCTTTTTCAATGAATCCTTTTTATTTTTAAATCGTGCCATACTTGATAATTTACACCTAAATTTGTTTCTTATAAGTGAAAACAACTCTCATATTTTTTAAAATTTTAAATACAGAATTCATATAGACTAAATTATTAAATATATATTATTATATATATCTAACTCGGTAACAAATTAATGTTTAAAAGCTTATTCTTCTATCTCCTTCCTGGTAATCGAGATAAACAGTAGCAGAAATGGTCTTATTACTTGCTTTTCTGTAAGTGGAAGAGAATTAAAGTAATACACTTGCCTATAGTGATAGTCTAAACTTTTAAAAGCTATCGCTGTGTGAAACAATTGAAATTCGGCTCTCTTTTGCATTCCCGGCAGTAAAACAAAAGAGATGAAACGAAAGTTTACTTTGTGCTTGAGAAACATTTAAGTAATATAAGATTGAAACCAATAACAAGGAATATCTCGGAAACAGTTAACTCTAAAAAAAAATTGCATATAGCATAAATTTTATGTTTGTGTATTAAGATTTTGTCTTTCTCTTACAGAATGAAGAGAGCTTCAGAAGTTCTTTCCAGAAAATTTCGGATATAAATTTTATTTGTCGTATAGATAAATTCAATACAGGTATTTTAATCAAAATCCTTATGCTATTTTTGTGAAAATCAAGATGTTTGAAAAATGTTCTATGTAATGTGTAGTCTAAATTGCGGGATTTTCTTGGAAATTAATTAAACTTAAATACAGTATTGAATGATCGTTTCGTTTTTGAAAAGCTCATACATGGGCCCTTTTCTAAAAATGCATTTTTTTGTACTCAGGGGGCCTCAAAACATATATTTCCGGTGAGATTTCGGTAACGAATTTTTGGGTGGAATACAATACCTTGTTTATAAGGTATGTACATACTATATACATAGTACGTGTACAAGTAAATGTGTAGAGAAAGTTAAAAACACACTACATACACACATATAGAATAGATTGTTGAAACTGAGGGATGGGATGGACAGCTTTATAGGATTCAGAGACATGACATTTATAATAAGTAATGACAGAAAAACTTCATTCGTTGGAAATGAATTTCTGGCTGGAAGGACAAACTCATAGTTAAAGACAATGTTACTAGAGAAAGAATTACGGTTGAAGAATTCCTTAGATATCCATTGAACCAAGAGGAAATAGTAAATGACAAGTGCCAAAACTAACATATATACAGGAATAGTTACAATTATGAAATCCAGAACAGGAAAGATGGGGAACAAAGTCGAATGGAGACTGACAATGCTGTTCATGAATACAGAAAGATGTCTTGAGACATTATAGTACTTGAGATAAATAAAAAAAAATTACAGATTACACAATAGGTGATGATCAGATTTTTAGAGCGATCATAGATAAGCCAACCAAAAGAGGAATACTGCCACAAACGATGTGATAACAGACTTTTGAAGCGATAAAAGTTTCATCGCAAAAAAGAAAAATCTGATGTGATCTATTTACATGACTTTCCTTAAATCTCTGCAACAAATTATTGTTAAGCAGTTTATACTTCTATTTACTTCATGCTAATCGAGAAAGAATTAGCAGGAATAGTCTTATCCCTTATTTCCTTGAAATAGAAGCGAAATAAGGGAATACCATAAGTTAAAGTGATAGTCAAAAGCTGGTTGCTGTGTGACTGAACTTCCTTTGTTTGTATGGCAGAAGTTGTCAAATTCCTGTATGAGAAAAGCCTAAATTTTTGAAGATGAAACCAAAAATAAGGAATAACTAAAAAATTATCAACTCCACGAAAAAAAATTACATAATATAAACTATGTATTTTAACGTGCTCTACATTTTTGGTGTGGTAAGTTTTTGTCCTACTCTTACGGTTTAGCAGTTGTACAAAATTTCGTAAAATTCATCCAGAATAAAGTAGTCTTCAGAGGCTATTCCCAGAAAATTCAAGATATACTTATTATTTGTCAGGTAAATATCTTTGGTATACAACATTTTAATCAAAATCGGTAGAGCCATTTTTGAGAAAATCAAAATTTTCGAAAATAGTTCTATGTAAAGGGTAGTTTGGGGTGGGGGGCTTTTTCTGAAAATCTTCGTGGAAGATACTAAACTTCAATACCAACTTTGACCGATACCGACTTTTTTGAGTTATCGTGTTCACAGACACATGGACACACGGACCTTTTTCTGAAAATGCTTTGCTTGGATAAAGGGGACCCTAAAACATATGTTTCTGGTGAGATCTCGGTATTGAATTTTTTAATGGAATGCAATACTTTCTCTATACACAGTGTACATAGTACGTGTAGAGAAAGTAAAAACAAAACTAAAAAATCACACACACACACACGAAAGGTTATGATACATTTACACGACTTCCTGCACCTTCTATAAATAAACAGCACGGAAGGGCGCCACTACCGCATTCCTCGCAGACACTTACAATCCTGAAAGAGACCGTTTGGAAGAAATGAAAGGACAGTATGTTCCGGGGAATGAAGAAAACTCCCTAGCATTTGTCTGGTGGCCCGGAAGAAACCCTCGGAAAAAAACCCATAGGTCAGAGAGGTGCCCTCGAAAAACGATTCCAGTCTCAGAATGTCAGTCTAAGCCACCTGGATAGGTATTTATTATTGTAATCTTGTTAATTTAATTCTTTTTTACACAAACCGTGTGCGGATCAGGAGTTGATTGTTTAACGCCCGCTTTTACTACATAGGGCACCGCAAGCGATGAAACTGATACATTGGAGCACCGGTGGAATGTGATGGCGGGGTAAACCGGAGCACCCGAAGAAAACCCGTCCAAGTCCACAAATCCCAATTGCGGTCGCCTGGATTAAATTTCTTAAGTGACTCGCATATTTCCCGGTAAACCACAAGGGGATCTTGTTAGATGTTTGTAGAACAGCTAGCGAAAGTCATGCGAGTGTAACACATCATTTTTTTAGTGGTTTTCTCTAATCCTGAGAAGACGAATATAGAGTAACCATAAGCTCCATGGACCCAAGATCATTTGAGCAGCATTTCACCAATATTATTCATCGTCCGATATGACCAACCATGTTTACGGATGTTAAGCTACAAAAACAAAAAAACAAAAACAAAAAAAACAAAACAAAAATCAAAACACTTATCTTATTTTTATTTAAATGTCTTGAATGTGTTATTTTAAACTAAATCATTAAATTCGGTTTAACAAACAAAAAGTTGGACAATTAAATTGGATTGTAGGATATGCTTGAAAACTTTGTGCTGCATTTTTGAAAGATACCTGCTGAGCTTTTCCACTGAACCAAGTTTTCGTTTTATAAGTTATGCTGTTCGCATACTCGCATATTACTCGTTCCAAAAAAAATTGATGTCTTCCATTCACATGCCTTTCTCTATCCATTCTGTCAACAAATAGGCTTGTCTTATTAATTGCTTCCTTCTAAGGAGAAGATAAATGAGGGAATACATTAGCCTAAAGCGATACTCAAGTATTTTAAAAGCTGGCCGCTATGTGAACATTTGAAGTTCGGTTCTCTTTGCATGATAAGGAGTAAAACAAAAGAGACGAAACGAAAGATGCTTGCCTGTTAGAGAAAAGTTCAAGTAATTTAAAATAGAAACCAATATATTGGAAATTTTTAACATGTACATAATATAAATTGTGTGTTTTTGAGTAGTAAGCCTTGTCTCTTAGGGTTTACTAGTTATGCAAAATATATTTGAATGAATAGATGAGGGGCAATAAAATTCAAAATATACATTTTATTTGTCACGTAAATATCTTTGAATTGCAATATTTTAATTAAAATCGTTAGATTTATTTTTTAAGAAGAACAAAAATTCCGATGTAAGGGGTAGTCTGGAGAAGAGAGATTTTCTTTAAAATATTTATCTGCATCCTAGAAAGATGCTAAATGCCAAGTTTTCTAGTTAAAGATTTTTTAGTTTCTGAGCTATGAGGTGTGCACGCACACACACACACACACACACACACACACACACACACACATTTTTCTAAAACGCTTTTTCTTTTTTCTTTTTTTTTTTTTTTTTTTTTTTGGTATGCAGGAGGAAATCTCGTTATTGAATTTTTGGGTGGAATGCAATACCTTCTCTATCTACTACGACGGATTTTCTTGAAAATTTGTATGCCATCCTTGAAAGATGCTAAACTTAAATACGAAGTTTGGTATTTAATATCTTTTCTTTTCTGAGCTATGCTGTGCACAGACACACACACAGACACACACTGACCTTTTTCTAATATGCTATTTTTGGTATGCAGGATGAAATAGCAGTATCGAATGTTTGGGTGGAATACAATACCTTCTCTATCTACTTTGTCATTTGCATACGTGCATTTAAGGAGCCTGAAAACATGTATTTCCGGCATAATTGTTTTTGATAGTGTTTAAAACCCTCCTCATCTACTTGTGGCATCGCAGGCGATTGTGCTGATGATACATGAATGAAGATGGGCACGGCGAAATGCAATGGCGGGGGAAACGGGAGAACCCGAAGCAAAACCACCCTGCGTCGCTTTGTCCACCACAAATATCACATGCGGTCACCTGGGATCGAACTGGGGCCGTCTAGGTGAGAGGCAAGTTATCTAACTACTCGGCCATGGCGCGGCATAATCTTGATATTGCATTGGGTGGAATACACTGGATAGCTTTTCTACCTCCGTTGTTGAGAACTTAAAAAAAGAAGTAATAAAAGCAAAGTTGCCTGGTAGCTCAGTGTCAGAGCAACCGGCTAGAGATCGGGACATCTGTGGTTCAAATCCCGGCTATGGCATTGAATTTTCAGTCTGACTCTACCTATCCAATTCCAGCCCTACACACGGCTTGTGTGAAAAAAAAAACAAAAAACAAAAAACTATTAATCCAATACGAAAAGACCATAATAGTTGGCTATACTATGAATCCTGGGACTTAAAGTACTTGTAGCATTGTAAGTCGCCATTGGGGCTGTCATCTCAAAATAATTTGAGATCCCCTTGTGGTTTACCGGGAAAATGCGAGTCAGTTGAGAAATGCAATGCTATATCGGATGTTGCCATGGTAGCTCAGTGGTGCACAACCCGATAGAGACCGGTAGATCCGTGATTCAAATTCCGACTATGGCATTGACTCTACCTATCCAACTCTGTCCTACACACAGCCTGTGTGACAAACAATTAAAACCAATACCAAATGACCATAATAGTTGGCTATACTATAAATCCTGGGACTTAAAGTACTAGCAGTATTGTAAGTCGCCATTGGGGTTGTCATCTTAAAATAATTTGAGATCACCTTGTGGTTTACCAGGAAATATGCAAGTTAGTTGAACAATTCAATGCTCTACCGGCATTTTGCCATGTTAGCTTAGTGGTGGATCAACCGGCTAGAGACCGGGAGATCCGTGGTTCAAAACCCGGCTATGGCATTGAATTTTTCAGTGGGACTCTACCTTTCCAATTTTATTATTCTACCACGGTCTACAATCCTGGACACGTTACATTTTACTAATAACGCCCGCCTGAAAGCCTATGAGCATATTACCATGACATTTGCTTACGTGCTAGAGAAACTAAACGTGCTCTCAATGCACTCATGGAGCCTGAAAATATGTATTGCCGGCATAATCTCGATATTTCATTGGGTGGATTACACTGGATAGCTTTTCTACCTATTAAATGCCTCCGTGGTTGACAAATTGAAAAAAATCTGACGTGTTGCAATCACATGACTTTCTCTACCTCTCTGCAACAACTTATTGTTAAAAAGCCTTTTTTTTATTTACTTCATGCTAATCGAGAAAAAAATTAGCACAGTCTTATTACTTGCTTCCATGTAAGCAGAAGGGAAATAAGGGAGTATTAAAGGCTAAAGTAATATTCAATAGCTGGTTGCTATCTGACTGAAGTTCCTTTGCTTGTATGGACAGGAGTTGAGAAATTCCTGTATAAGAAAGGTATGTTTTTCATACCTGAATCCAAAAACAAGGATTATGTCAAAAACGATCAACTCCACGATAAAATGTATATAATATAAATTGTGTGTTTTAATATGCTCTGCATTTTTTGTGAGTTAAATTTTTGCACATCTCTTACGGTTTAGCAGCTATTCAAGATTCTGTGAAATTCATCCAGAATAAAGTGGTCTTCAGAGACTACTCCCAGAAAATTCAAGATACACATTTTATTTGTCTCGTAAATATCTTTAATGTACGATATTTTAATCAAAATCGTTAGAGCCATTTTTAACAAAATCAAAATTTTCGAAAAAAGTTCCATGTAAAGGGTAGTTGAGGGTGGGGGGATTTTCTTGAAAATCTTCGTGTCGCATCCTTGGAAGATATCAAACTTAAATACTAAGTTTGGTATTCAACGGTCTTTTCCTTTTTGAGCTATGCTGTCCGCACACACACACACACACACACACACACACACACACACACACACGGACCTTTTTCCAAAAATGTTTTTTTTTTATTCTGGGGGACCCAAATTATGTATCTCCGGTGAAATCTCGGTATCGAATTTTTGGGTGCAATACAATACATTCTCTATATACTATGTACATAGTACGTGTAGAGAAAGTAATAAATAGCAAAGGAATATTTGCGGAACAAGTATAAAATTCCTCTAGTGCTGATTTCATTCAAGAATGCATAGTTTAGACAGCTGAAGCACTAATAAGACTCAGTAGTGAAAGGAGATGATTTCCGAGAGTGCAGCAGGCAAAGCGCCAGATCTGATATTCGTCTATTACATTTAGCCTGAAGCAGCGCCGCTCTGCGTTATGTTGTGTATACGTCGGTCGTATTTTTAAGCCAAGCGTGCGACCGGAGTGGCGCCAGCATGAGAAATAAACCGGTCCATCTTTCCGGCGCTAGCCCAGTTTTCTGATTCCGACACGCATACTACTGTTTTATGGCTTCTTACCTGCAGGTATCATCTTCCGTAACGTAGCATCTGCGGTTAGGTTGGCTCATGCTCGTATCAGTATCATTACTGTCAGTGTGTGGCAAACATTTGTTTTCTTGTAATAGTCACGTCGTGTTAACAGTCACAGGTAACGATAAACATTAATATCTTAGTGTGTAGCCACTCAAACTAGTAGCAGTTGTTGCTTCTGCAACTCCCTTATAAACTGGTATGCATACGTTACTCTATAATGGGCAATTCACAATGAAAATTAAGCATTAAGATAACGAGTGAATCTTAAACATGTACTTAACATAATGACATTCACAACAACAACCAGAAACATAAATAACAGCATATTACAAGAGAGCGTGAAATATCTAAGCTAATGGATACTTGCGAAGATAAGAGGTTATGTATATTTATAAACAAGAACAATAGTTAAGGTTTAAGACTGCCTCTATGGTCAGCGAGCTGACTTCTCATCCGGAGGTCCCGGGTTCGATTCCCGGCTGGGGTGGGAAATTTTTCTTTAACCAGAATTACTCCCTATCCCCACAGAGTCTGTAAGTATGTGTGTATGTGTGTGTATATATAAGGAAAATAAAACAATTTAAAATCAACGTAGAACATACAGACAAGTGGTTTCTATTGCAAAGCCCTCAATATGACCTCAGATATTACAGGGAGTGAAATAAGTGAAATAAAAAAATAGTTAAGGTTTGCTCCATATAATCTTTCACTGTATGTCTTAGATGTCACGTGACTAGTTATTACTGTGCTACTCAAAAGGTTAACATGGGCTTTACCTTTGTTGATAGAAACCTCACTGATTATTCTGGCAAGTCGCCGACGTTTTGCAGTGCACCAATGAGCGCGTCACTTTAACCGATAGAAATCACAAGTGACAGAAAGACGTAGAGTAAAGCACGTTTTATCGCAGCCTTTGAAGCCGACATGATAACATTTTCAGTAGCACGGTAATATGTCTCATTGCCTGCTGTGGGGAAATTGCTGTTGTGCTGTACAAAACTTTTCCTTGTTAAGCATGAGTATGTATCTTAATATATATGAGCAGGATTGTCAAAGTTACACTTTATAGCCATATGAAACAAATAGATCAAACAGATCAAATTAAACAGAGTTAATGTATCTAAACTATGCGTTTCGTTTCGTAATTGGCTTACCGTTCCCGTAGTTGTAGGTCTGACATCCCTCTAGGACTTCCAAGCCAATGCCTAGGGGTCAGGGTCCTGTTGGGGAGCCAACAGCAAGAATCTATAGAATGGATAACCTGTTATGATGGGTCGGCCCGTAGCCAGCCATGAATATGAGGAACTTGATGACATTGATGGTTGGAAAGGTGATGATGGAGCAATTGGTGGAATGAGTGGCCCCGGAGAAAACCGGCCCATAGGCCGCTTCGTCCACCACAAATCTCACATGTGGTCTCTTGGGATCGAACCTGGGCCGTCTAGATGAGAGGCGAGTGGTCTAACCACTTGGTCAGGCGCGGCCCTTGTGAGGGCTTTAACGTGAATTGTTTCTTTGCATTGCATTTTTTAATCTGGCTCTACCTCTCCAACTTCTGACCTCGCATGCCTGGTGTGAAAGGAACAACTAATTCACAATACTTTTACTGCCTGCCACCTGCTGGCCAACTACAGCGATCAGATCGTTCAAATGCACATCAATGTGTATCTAGAGCCGGTCAAGTTAGCTTTCAGTCTCGCTCGTTTCTCGCTGCCACTTGGCGCGCCTCTCGCCGTCAGTAGATGCAGCTGAAAGTCAGCGCTTGGCCAACGAACGTACACGCTGCCTAGGAGACGCGTAAGCTACCGCCTTCCCAAGGACGCCTTGGGATGGTAGTTTTCCGGCCGCCTCTCCCTTCTTTACAGTTCTACCCGCCAAGTTAAGCAGCATCGGGCCCGGTCCCGACTCGGACGGGTGACCGTCCAGTTGTACTCCGACCAGATCTGCAACACTGGCTTCCCCCAGCCCGTACCTACATCCTTTCAGTTCTCCCCGCTAGCCGGCACTGCTTTCCTTGACAGCCCGCAAACGGCTGGCCAAGGTAAGCAGCATCGGGCCTGGTCCCTCTCTGGGTGGGTGACCACTCAGGTAGGTAAGCCAGCCCGCGCCGGCTGCACAGAGGGAAACACCCTGCCCACATTACTTAGACAGAGACATAAACGCTTGCACAAGACTACATCTTTTATATCACACGGGTAAATCCGCGAGAAAAGCGGATAGGTACCGTGGTGATTTGCCCCCGCCCGAGTACACTCGGGCGACTAGTTCCTGCTCCTGGCTCCTGGAGCGTCTCGATTCTCGCATAACTCATAAGTCTCGTTAGTATCAAGATTGCGGTGTGATGCGCAGAAACTCGCATCATTATTCCTGCAAGTTATATTTTCATTTATTTAAATGATCTAAGATTTAAATAGCCTACCAGATAAAGATAATATTTAAATAACCACACTAGGGAAAGCTTAAAAACGAAACGTGGTATCCCAGAATCTGCAACAAAAATTGTTCCATGTAAAGGGTATTTTGGGTTGGGGGATTTTCCTCAAAGTCTTCGTGTCATCCTTGGAAGATACTAAACTTTTATACCAAGTTTGGTATTTTACAGACTTTTCGTTTTTAATTATCGTGTTCAAAGACATACGGACACACATGCAACTTTTTCTAACAATGCTTTTTTTATGCAGGGGACCCTAAAACGCTTTTTTCCGATGAAATCTATTTTTGGTGAAATGTCCTACCTTCTCTATACACTATGTATATAGTACGTGTAGAGAAAGTAAAATAGGCAAAAATCTAAAAATTCGGGCCCTAGATATTACATAAGTATATACTACGGATCATTCGTGAACCTACTTCGTCTGTAATTACGAAATTCTTGAGTCGCCTCGCTCGTGAGTGCGGGTTTTCGATTCAGGAGATTCTCGTTGCCTTACTCTCGAGAGTGACGTGGCTTACGAGTATCGAGCGAGAGTGGCATGGGTTTTGACCGCCTCTAGAGGCATCCCTCTGTATTGAGACATTTCTGCATTTCTAATTGCCAAGAAATGGTATTCATAGGCAATATAGTGCACAAATTTTAAAAACATAGCAGTTGTATGAACAGAAGCTTTTCAAATATTTGCTTACTGTCAACACATCTTAGAAACTACTTTGAGGAACATTCTAATAATGCACACATTTTATTCACTTTTATTCAGTTAGACATTTCTTAGATTTATTTTTGAACGATCCCGCTGTCCTAAATACTAAATTCATCAACCTGAAATCTCACACTATCGATATTTGAAACTGGAATACCAGGAAATATCTCCTGAAATTGTCTACAATATTTGATTTTTACATACGAATCTTATATAAAATTCTTTGTTCAAGCGTGAATGTTTGGGTACACATTAATCCTATGTAATTTTCCAAATAAGAAGGAGATTATGAGTTGTTCAAGTGCGCAGTTCAGATTTCAAGGTTGCAGCGACAATCTTTTGCGTTATTTGTGGAGAAAAAGTGCAAGAACTATTGATTTGGATCTCGGGAAATAGCCAAATCGAAGTTCGCACATCTAACTTTATGTGAAATGGAACGGAACTTTTCCGCCTTCAGGGAAATGGTAACGGAAGACTGAAGGGTTTTCAGGTGTAAACCCTCTTCTAAGTATGTCCTTCATTTTTCACTCTCATACTAACAGTGCAACATGAATGCTGAAAACTTTTGGACAAATCAATTTCACGAGTATACTGATATCTTTTGCGCATACAGTGTCCGAAATTAAGTTATGTTTTTCAGTGTCAGTATAATACAAAATTAGTATACTGCGAACTTTTGTGCATGCAGCGAGTATTCTGAAAACTTTTCTGCATGCAGTATCCGAAATTAAAATTGTTTTTCAGTACCATTCTAATAACATTTGTATACTGATAACTTTTGCGCACGTAATGCTTGAAATTAATGTGTTTCTTTTCTTAATTGTTTCTCAATTTTCTTTTCAGGTTGCCACATAGCTATTGATGTCCTTGTTTTTATAACATTTTCCCCTAATACTCCTAAATATTTCGTAACATAGCCAAGGCGAAATTAAAATTACTGATTAACTCAAAAAATAAAGCAGGACTGAGAAACAGTAATGGATTGCTGTAAAGAATAAGGATAAACGAGTAGCAATATAATATCCTATGACATTTTAATATACCGATAGATAAAATCTAATTTTAAACTCTTAGAAACTACAAATCCGGGGGCCATCAAGTATTTGTTGAACATTTCACACCACTTGCGGGTAGTGACTACGCCAAGGATGAACAAGAGCTTGGCTTATCCCCTTCCAAATTAATAACATTTTGCATTTAATCTCGCTCAACATTAAGTGATATTTCTGATACACAAAATACATTTTCAACCGTAAAACCACACATTTATTTTAGATGACTATACATTTCCACAGGATTCAACTTTCGAGCCTTTAAAAATCCAATACCTCTCACATCACGGTCGGTTAATCCTCGTATCACACAATTCATTTTGTGCAATCACAGAATATACACTGACACCTTATTTCGATTGACACTCACACAGAATTGAAAAAAGATGTTGGGGAAACTATTCGGCCTTGCATGTAAGTACATCAGCGAGCTGTGCAATTAAAATGGTCGTTACTTGCTTCCTGGACTTCCCTCGTATACATAATGGGATACCCTAAACCACAAATCGCAGTTTAAAAAAGGGGTGTGTGTTATGAAAATTGGTATATATATAAAACTCAAACAGACGAGTATAATTTTGTCATAAACCTAACTTAAACACATGTTATTTTAATAAAAAGTGTTAGAGCCATTGTTGAGAAAAAGAAAATTTCTCATGTAAAGGGTAGTTTGTGATGGTGGATTAACTTGAACATCTTCGACTCATTGGAACATTCTTAAATACCGAATGTTTTATTATTTAACTGAGTTTTCTTTGTAGGGTTATACTATTTATACGTATATTATTCGCACACGAGCGAGGAGTTTTTCTAAAAAGTTTCAGGGATCATCAAAACATATATTTTTGCTTAGACCTCAGTATCAAATTTTACAACTTATACAATACTTACCCTAATTACTAATCATAGTAGAGAAGTGTGATTTGTTGTATTTCATGATGACATTCCACAAAAAATTAATATTTTGAGGAGCCCGAAAGAAAAAGCTTAGAAATATCCATGCAAATAATAGTAAAGTATGTAGTAGATGATGTAAAATATTGCATGTTCCATTCACATGACTTTCTCCACATCTCTGTAACAAATTATCGTTAAAAAGCTTATTCTTTTATCTACTTTATATAAATATTAATACAGAGGGCCTTATGATATAGTTTCTTGTAAGTAGAAGGGAAATTAAGGAACACAACAGGCTAAAGCGATAGTCAAATCTTTAAAAAAAGAAACGGTTGCTAGTTTGAAATTCGTTCTCTTTGCATGTCCAAGAGTTGAAAAATTCCTCTATGAGAAAACTAAGTATTTTAAAATTGAAACCATAAAAATAAATATCTCTGAAACTGTAAACTATATGACATTGTGTGTTTCAACGATCTCTACAATTTGAGCATTAACTTTTTGACTATCTCTAGTTATACAAACTCATTCAATATGAAGACTAAATCCGAGGCTATTTCCAGAAAACTTGATGTTATTTGTCATTTAAGTATCTTCAATATACTGTGTTTTAATCAATATCTTTTCAGCCATTTTTGAGAAAATCAAAATTTTCATAGTTTTTTTCATATAAAGGATATTTTGGGCCCGGATGACTTCTTAAAATCATTGTATCGCATCCCTAGAAGATTCTAATATAATTTGGGTATTTAACCGACCTTTTATTTATGAATTATCGTGTTCACTGACACACGGATACAGATAAAAACACACATTCAAACACGTAATTTTATTATGAAATGCTCTTTTGGATTCAGGGGCCTCGTATTTCAGGTGAAAGATCGGTAGCATATTTTTGGGTGTAGCTACGTACCATGTAGTATGAACAGAAAGTAAAAAGAATTAATATAAAGTCTTTGATCTACACACTTTACCTTTGTCGGAGGAAATGTTAGATATCGGACTTCAACTGTCATTTTGCAGCTCCACCTTCGATATTCGATATATATCGTGCATACTTCATACAGCTTGATACATGTGAAGCGAGCCACATATCTTGCACTTCCCTATGAGCCTATTTTGTTACACATTCCAACCTCTCAAGTGTCTCTTTTCGGAACTCTACACCCTTGCACAGTCTGATTCTCATGCCGGGTGTCAATGAGGGGCACTGATCACCTGTCACTTTGAATTTTATCAAACACATGCACAAAACTGAGCTCTGCTTAATATACAGCCTAATGAGAAAACTGATATCAATCTGATGTATTCCATTGACATGACTCTCTCCACATCTCTGTAACAAATTATTGTTAATTAGCTTATTCTTCTAATTAATGCTAAAACATCAGCAGAAGCAATCTTATTACTTAGTTTCTTATAAGCAGAAGGAAAATAAGGGAATATACCAGGTTAAACCGACAGGCAAATGGCTTCCTTCGGAAGGGAAGTAAATCCGTTGGCCTCGCGTCTTAGATTTACGGCACGTAAAAGAACCTTAAGCCTGATAGAGAGGACTCTGAGCAAAATTTAGCGATCTTTCACACCCAGTATAGAATGGGATGCTCAGAACCACAGCAGTTAAAGAGCCTCCATAAATAAAAAACAAAAAACAAAAACAAAACAAAACCCCATATCATTTTTTAGAAAATCACACAAACACAAGGAACGTTTTTCCAAAAATGCTTTTTTGGATTCAGGGGGACCCAAAAATGTATTCCCGGTGAAATCTCGGTACCTAATTTTCGGGTGCAATACAGTACTTTCTAGTTACACTATGCTCATGGTACGAGTAGAGGAAGTAAAAAAGAAGAAAGAACAAGTTATTAGCTGTAAGACACACCAAGCGGAATGGCTCATCTGTTTCGTCTGTGGCCCGCATTCGGGGGATCGCGGTTTCGATCCTCGGAGCGCCAGGCGAATGCAGGTTGGATTTGTTTCATCCCCCTCAATTTACTGTGTACTGATTCTTAAATTCTCTAATGTTTAAACTAATATATATCTATTAATAAACAGTAGAAAATGCTAAGAAATGCTTAATAACATTTAAAATTATTAATGGTCTTTGTAATTAAATGCGTAAAATTAAGAGCTTAATATTGGCTGGATAGGTAGGGTCAGACTGAAAAATTGAATGCCATAGCGGGCAATTCAACCACGGATTTCCCGATTTGTAGACGGTTGCTCTACCACAGAGCTATGATGGTAACATGCCGGCACGACATTTAAATTCCTCAACTGACTCGCATGTTCCTCAGTAAACTACAAGGTGATCGCAAATTATTTTGAGATGACATACCCCAATACAATGTCATTAGTTGGTTTACCGGGAAACATGCGAATCAGTTGAGAAAGTTAATACCATGCCGTTAAGTTAATATGGTAGCTCAGTGGTACAGCAGCAGCAGCAGCAGCTAGAGACCGGGAGATCCGTGGTTCAAATCCCGGCTATAGCACTTAATTTTCCAGTCTGATTCTACATATCCAACTCCAGTCTTACACATGGGCTGTGTGAAAAAATAATTAAATGAACACAACTTGACCAAATTGTTAACTGAACTATGAAGCCCGGGACTTAAAGTACTTACGAAATAGTAACTCCTCATTTGGGTATGTAATTTCAAAATAATTTAACATAACCTTGAGGTTTACCGGCAAACATGCGAGTCAGTTGAGGAATGTAATACCGTGCCGGTATGTTGCCATGTCAGCTCAGTGGTAGAGCAACCGGCTACAGATCGGGAGATACTGGTTAAAATCCCGGCCATGGCATTTCATGTTTCAGTCCGACTCTACCTATCCAACTCCTGTCCTACACAAAGCTCGTGTGAAAAAAAAAAACAATTAAATGAAAAAAACAGTATAAGGCTGTTTAAATGTGTTTAAATAATGGATAAAAGAAATAGTAATTAATGGTTCACTTAGTTGTAAATAAACAATAAGTTTTTAAGGTTTGAGAATTATTAAAGAAATATAAGAATAGAATATTAATTTGAGTACAACAAATAATAACATTAAATATTAATTTATATAAATAAAATAATGTGAGGTGTAATATATTTAAATTCATACCAATAAATTCCATTATTAGTATGTAGAATCAAGATACTGTAGTTAATATACAATTTATTGCTGCATAAATATTACTTTCTCTACACGTACTATGTACATAGTGTATAGAGAAGGTATTGTATTGCACCCAAAAATGCGATACCGAGATTTCACCATAAATATATGTTTTGGGTTCCCATGAATACAAAAAAAGCATTTTTGGAAAAAGGTCCGAGTGCGTGTGTGTGTCTGTGGACAGCATAGCTCAAAAACGAAAAGGCCGTTGAATACCAAACTTGGTATTTAAGTTTGGTATTTTCCAAGATATCAAAGATTTTCAAGAAAATCCCCCACCACAAACTACCCTTTACATGGAACTTTTTTCGAAAATTCTTATTTTCTTAAAAATGAATAAGATTTGTATCCAAAATATCGAATATTAAAGATATTTATCTGACAAATAAAATGTATATTTTGAATTTTCTGGAAATAGCCTCTGAAGACTAAATTATTCTGTATCAATTTTACGGAATTTTGCATAACTGCTAAACTGTAAGAGATGGACAAAAACTTGCCACACAAAAAATGTAGAGCACATTAAAACACACAATTTATTTATATATATTTTTTTTTTCGTGGAGTTGATCGTTTTTTTTAGATATTCCTTGTTTTTGGTTTCAGCTTTGAAAAACTTGTATTTTTCTCATACAGGAATTTGTCAATTCCTGTCCATACAAGCAAAGGAACTTCACTCACATAGTAACCAGCTTTTGACTATCACTTTAACCTATGGTACTCCCTTATTTCACTTCTACTTACAATAAAGCAAGAAATAAGACTATTTCTGCTAATTTTTTCTCGATTAGCATGAAGTAAAAATACGCATAAGCTTTTTAACAATAAATTGTTACAGAGATGTAAAGAAAGTCATGTGAATGGAACACATATTTTTTTCCCTTGTAGTTTTGATTAGTAATAATAAATAAGAGCCATGAAGAGCTTCAATAATTTCTTGTAGGTATGTAGCTTTGGTGCGACAGTGGTATGGTGAGATTGTCGAGACGGAGAAGGGTGTCATATAGCCGCATCGGTGGCTATCGCAAAGTGCCGCAACACATAACAAACTTGGGGAACGAGCAAGTTGTTTCTGTAGTTTTCTCCTAAACATGATGGCCCTCAAACGGTACCGCTCTCCCCTACTACTGGCTAATAGTCATTAGCAAACAAAAGACTACTCTGTACTAGGGGCAAGAGCCACGTAGCAACATCTGTTTCTTGGATACACTGAAAGTCGAGAATCGCGACTGTTTAAGGACCAGTAAGTGGAAGATTTGAAAAATAGCGAGGGTTGATTTCCAACCGCACACACCTTAACCACAAA
Organism: Hymenopus coronatus; assembly: GCA_030762935.1. Classification (NCBI taxonomy): domain Eukaryota; kingdom Metazoa; phylum Arthropoda; class Insecta; order Mantodea; family Hymenopodidae; genus Hymenopus; species Hymenopus coronatus. The sequence continues at coordinate 50,582,896 of CM060885.1, forward strand.
CTTTAAAGTCTTTGGAAGAAGAGCGAGGCAGGGTCATTATGTTCTGAACAATCTGATGTGTTACACTGACATGACTTTCTCTAGCTACTCTACAAACCAGCTTCTTACAAAAGATAATTCATTTTTCAACACTACACTAATCGAGATAAACATTATCAGAATTGTATTACTTAGTTCCTTATAAGTAGACTGGAACTAAGGGAATGCACTAGGCTAAAGTGATAATCAAATGTTTAAAAATCTGTCGTTATACGATTGTCATTGCAAATCGCTTCTTTGCTTGGCCAGGAGTAGAACAAAAGAAAAACGGTCACCGTCGTCTGAGAAAAGTGTAAGTACTTCACAACTGAAACTAATAATAAGAAATATCTTGAAAACGGTAAACGCCACGAAAAAAATGTATATGACATAACTTGTACATTTTAACAAGACTTACATTTTTGTCTATTAAGTTTTTGTCTATATCTTACGGTTTACTAGCTTTGCCAAACTAAGTAAAATTCATCCAGAATAAACAGGCCCTTAGAAGCTGTTCCTAGAAAATTCATTATATACATTTTATTTGTGATAGAAATGGCTTTAATAGGTGGTATTTTTAATCAAAATCGTTAGAGCCATTTTTAAGGAAAACAAACATTTCAAAAAAATGTCCATGTAAAGGGTAGTAAGGGTTGGGGGTGTTTTCTTCAAAAATATTCGTATCGCATCCTTGGAAGTTTGGTATTTAACTGTCCTTTTGTTTTTGAGCTATGCTGTCCACAGACAGACAGACAGACAGACATGGACCTGTTTCTGAAAATGCTTTTTTTGGATCCAGAAGGTCCTAAAACGTATTTCCAATGAAATCTCGGTATCGAATTTTTGAGTGCAATACAATATCTTCTGTATACACTATGTACATAGTATGTGTAGAGAAAGTAAAAAGGAACTTGTGGTGTCGCACCCTGTACTTAACAAAATATAGGTCATTTAATATGAGTTAATTATTTCTTTCGCCAGCCGTGTGAAGGACAGAAGTTGGAGAGGTAGAGGAAAAGTTAGACCGTCATATCATATCATATATATCATATCATATCTATCATAGTATATCATATATATTATTTCATATATATTATTTCATATCATATATCATTATCATAGTATATCATATATATCATATAGTATATCATATATCATATAGTATATCATATATCATATTGTATATCATATATCATATAGTATATCATATATCATATCATATATATTATTTCTAATATCATATATCATATCACATTATATCATATCATACATCATATCACAGTGTATCATATCATATTTCATATCATAGTACATCATATCATATATCATTTCATATATCACATCACAGATATATCATATCATGTCATATATCATATCAGAATAAAATTATACTGAATGAGAGTTGAATGCAATATTTAAGTTTTAAAGTTCATTTAATAAAAAACATCCGGAATTAAAGCCAGTATTGTAGTTAACAGAAGAAATAAACATTTGCAGTTCATAATATAATCCTTAAAACATATTAATTACACTCTGCTTTATATGTATAAACGAATCACAGTGTGGTAAAGAATGGATTATTACGTGTTTTTTGACGTTGAGAGGGTGACTCTCGGAAGTTGAAAACGTGTCTCTGCGTGGAGTCTAAGATAAACAGAAGCAATACAAGCTAAAGATTTAACAGATAATTGGTTAGGTAGATAGAGACTGAATATTCAATGCCTTAGCTGGGATTTGAACCACGGATCCCCCAGTCTCTAGAATTGACCATAATAATTGGCTAAACTTTGAACCCCAGGACTTAAAGTAGGTACTTACAATTGTAAGTCGTTATTGTGGTATGTCATCTCAGAATAGTTTTAGACCTCCTTACGGTTTACTGGGAAACATGTGAGTCAGTTGAGGCATTTAATATCGTAGCGGCATATTGCCATGTTAGCTCAGTGGTTAGAGCATCCGACTAGAGACCGGAAAATCCGTGGTTCAAATCCCGGGTATGATATTGAATTTTTACTTTCTCTACACGTACTATATACATAGTGTATAGAGAAGATAAATATTATATTGCATCCAAAAATTCGATACCGAGATTTCACCGAAAATATATGTTTTGAGATCCACTGAATCCAAAAAAAAAAAAAACATTTTTAGAAAAATGTCGTGTGTATCTGTGTGTGTGTCTATGGGCTGCATAGCTCAAAAATGAAAAGATCATTAAAAACCAACTTGGTATTTAAGTTTGGTATCTTCCAAGGATGTGACACGAAGATTTGTGGTAAATTTTGACTTTCTTAAAAATGGCTGTAACGATTTTGATTAAAATCACTTATATTTAAGACATTTAGATGCAAATAGTATGTATATTTTGAATTATCTGGGAATAGCCTCAAAAGACCTCGTTATTCTAGATGGTTTTTATTGAATTTTGCATAACTGGTAAACCCTAAGATATAGACAAAAACTTACTACACAAAAGATTACGATAAAACACAATTTATGTCATATACATTTTTTCATGCAGTTGATCGGTTTTGAGATATTTCTTGTTATTGGTTTCAGCTTTAAAAAACGTATACTTTTCTCATACAGGAATTTGTCAAAACCTGTCCATACAAACCAACTTCAGTCACTTAAACTATGGCACTCCCTTAGTTCGCTTCCAGTTACAAGGAAGCAAGTAATAAGGCTCTTCCTGCTGATTTTTTGTTAATTAGTATGAGGTAAATAGAAGCATAAGCTTTTTAACAATAATTTGTTGCAGAGGTATAGAGAAAGTCATGTGAATAGAACACATTAGATTTTTTTCAGATGCATCACCTTAAGAAGCTCCATAGAATCTACGCCATTTAACTTTTAATTATTGCGCCATTTAATGATTATCTGTATAATATAAATGCGCTGAAGGTTAGTATATTGGAAAGGACAAGAAAGAGCATTGTTAATATACGATGGGATACGACCACTCTTTGTGTTCACTGCTTAGCTGTTATGTTACGAAAGAATAGAACAGAGATGTAAGACAACGTGCTGCCCGGTCACGCTTATCCTCGGAACAATGGAGTCGAGTGCAACTTATGTTAACCATTATTCAGTAGCCTTACACGGAATGTTTACATGCGGATCTGACGACGCTCAACAATTGATAAATGACCAACCATTGCGGCAATAATGGTACGTACCCTTACAGACCAACTAAACGGAACTGTAAAAACTGCAATAGTTCTGTCCATCTGTACAGTATGGAAAAATCTTATGTGTTCCTTCACATGAATTTTTCTACAACTCTGTAACAAATTATTTTTAGTTGTTCTTATTTTGTCATTTTTCTTTTCTCTCTGCAAATAGTGTTTCTTGTATTATATTGATGTTATCCAGAAGTATTTGAAAATCAATTTAAGTAGTGCCAATTTAATAGAGTAAGGGCATCTTTCCGTTAAAGTTATAGTTTTTAATATATACAAAGATAAGATTTCAGTAATTAAATTTTATGGGTTTATGTTTGGAAAATTGCACCAAATTTTCAAGTTTTACGTTTGATTTTTACTTTTTCTACACGTACTATGTACATAGTGTATAGGGAAGATATTGTAATGCACCCACAAATTGGATACCGAGATTTCACCGGAAATACGTGTTTTGAACCTCCCTGAATAAAAAAAAAAGACATTTTTTATAAAAACGTCCATGTGTGCCTGTGACTGTATGTGTGTGGCAGTGGTCAGCATAGCTCAAAAACGAAAAGTCCATTAAAAATCAAACTAGGTATTTAGGTTTGGTTTCTTCCAAGGATGCGACACGAAGATTTTCAAGAAAATCCCCCCACCCCAACTACCCTTTACATCGAACTTTTTTCAAAAAGTTTGATTTTCCCAAAAATGGCCAACGATTTTGGTTAAATATCGTACATTAAAGATATTTGCCTGACAAATAAAACGTATATTTTGAATTTTCTGGAAATAGCCTCTGAAGACTATTATTCGGGAGGAATTTTACGGAATTTTGCATAACTGCTACACCGAAAGAGAAGGACAAAAATTTACCACACAAAAAATGTAGAGCACGTTAAAACACACAATTTATGCTATATACATTTTTTCGTGGAGTTGATTGTTTTAGAGATATTCCTAGTTATTGGTTTCAGCTTTAAAACTTATACTTTTCTTATACAGAAATTTGTCAACTTCTGTCCATACAGAAGAACTTCAGTCACGTAGCAACCAGTTTTTGACTACCACTTTAACCTATGGTAGTCCCTTATTTCGCTTCTACTTACAAGGAAGCAAGTAATAAGATTATTTCTGCTATTTTTTTCTCGATTAGCATAAAGTAAATAAAAGCATTAGCCTTTTTAAGAATAGTTTGTTGCAGAGATGTAGAAAAAGTCATGTGAATGGAACACATCAGATTTTTTATTTATTAATGTTGGAAGTAATCAGAAATTATAAGATTTGGACCTTAAAGGCTATTATTTACATTCAATTAACATTATTATTTTTATGCTTAGATTTGTGATTTATTGTGAATGATTTCACTGTGATATATGCAATCTGGTTTTTAAGTCTACATTATGCCTTCGCTTAATTTGCATAGTGAATAGGACCTTAACCAAACCAAATATTGCTTTCTCTAGCATGTATGCACAATGCACATAATAGGAGGTAGCGTATTCCGCCCAAAAACGGCCAGTGTGTGTGTGCGTGTACATATGTGTGACAGCATATCTCAAAAACAAAAATCCGTTAAACATCTATCTTGGTATTTAAATTTAGTATCTTCCAAGGTTGAGGAACAAAACTTTTCTGAAAAATCTCCTCAATCATCTCAAACACACTTTACATGGAAAGATTTTTAGAAAGTTTTGATTTTCTCAAAAATGGCTCTAATAATTTTAATTAATAAGCCGTATATTAAAATATTGCATACATATAAACTATATCTTGTATTGGTTTGTTTTTTCACACAAGCTGTGTGTACGGCAGGAATTGAACAGATAGTCAGACTGAAACATTCAATGCCATAGCCGAGATTTGAACCATGGATCTCCCGGTCTCTAGCCGGTTGCTCTACCACTGAGCCACCAAGGCAACATGCCGGTATGTAATTAAATCCGTGATTCAAATCCCGGCTATGGCATAAATTCTTCAGTCTGACTCCACCTAGGTATATATTGTATTTTCTGAGAATAGTTTCTGAAGTCCTCTTTGCATAACTGTAAACCGTAAGAGATAGGCAAAACCTTACTATTTTATTCTTATGTCCTTTATATTTTTGTTGTAAAACTAACAGTTTCCGAGATATTCCTTGTTACTGGTTTTAATTTTTAACTACTTACACTTTTCTTAAACAGAAGTTTTTGCGTTTGTTTTGCTTTATTCCTGGGTATGCAAAGAAGCGAATTTTAATTACAATCACATAGCGACAGTTTTGAAATACGTGACTATCGCTTTAGCATAGTGTATTCTCTTATTTCTCTTCTTGTTACAAGGGACCAAGTAATATACCATTCTACTGATGTTTATCTGGATTAGTATGGAATAGATAGAAGAACATCTTGTAAGAAGTTGGTAGACCTGGAATAGAAGTAATATGACTGGAAATCATCAATGTTTACTTTCTCTACTCGTACTCCGTGTGTGTGTCTGTGGGAAGCAGAGCTCATAAACGAACAGACCGTTAACAATCAAACTTGGTATTTAAGATTGGTAACCTCAAAGGAATCAAAATGATGATATTCAAGAAACCCCCCCCCCCCAGCCTAACTACCCTTACATGGAAAAAAGTACGAAAATGTTGATTTTCTTAAAAAGAGCTCGAGTAATTTTGATTAAAATCTCTTATATATAAGAGATATAAAATCTATATCTTCAATTTTCTGGGAATAGTCTCTGAAGACATGTTTATTAAGGATGAATTTTTGGAATTTTGCATAACTGGTAAACCGTAAGAGATAGACAAAATCTAACTTAACGAATATTTACAGCTCGTTAAAACACATATATTTTCGTGAAGTTGATAGATTTTTAGGTATTCCTTGTTATTTGTTTCAGCTTTAAAATAATTATACTTTTCTCATGTGGGAATTTGTCATCTCCTGTCCATACAAACAAAGGAACGTCACTCACATAGCAACCAACTTTTGACTATCACTTTAACCTATGGTACTCCCTTGTTTACCTTCCACTTACAAGGAAGCAAGAAATAAGACTATTTCTGTTAATTTGTTCTCGATTAGCATGAAGTAAATAGAAGCATAATCTTTTCAACAATAATTTGTTGCAGAGATGTAGAGAAAGTCATGTGAATGGAACACATCAGATTTTTTTGTTAACTTAGTCATTCTGAAATTAGTCAGAAATCTCAAGGAAACGTCGCTCACTTTTATCTTCATGTGGGGCTTTCAGAACAGTCCAAGTCATCAGTTTTCATTTCCTGGGAATGGCGTCCTCCTTTTACACTCGGTTCTCTTTGAAAACATTCTTGAATTAATCAGGCTGTACCAAGAAGCAGAGAAGTTCCCAGAAAGTAGTAACACCAGATGGCCGACATAGAGGTGTCTCGGTTTTTAACTAGAAAATCTGGCAAAGATTCTTCAACTTTGACAAAACGCAGCTGTACACAAACACCGAAAAGTCTGCATGACTCATTTAATGCTTGTCTTGGTAGTCTGTGAACAAAAATAATAATAATAATAATAATAATAATAATAATAATAATAAAACTATTATTTATTTGCACTTTAGATCGGAATTCAATAGTTTAACAGAAGGGAAAAGAATATTTCTAATGCGCGTTAGCATTTCTTCTAATTTAATGTAAACAAAATACATATTATGGTGATTAAAAACGATTACAATATATTAAATATTGATGATGATTGATGAGTATTCAATAACTGGGACGGAATTGTGGGAGAGACCAAACCCGACTCGGCGTTCAGGCAAGGATGATAGCGGGAATTTTTGTTTTTAACGATAAATGAAAAAGTTGCTGAAAAAAAATGTTTTTATGCATTTAACATAAACCACATATGATGTATAGGTTATTTTTTCACGAATTTTTGAAAACGTTCCATTCACTGCCTTTAGTGATAAATAGGAAATATATTTTTTTTCTTGTTCTGCATAAGAAAATGTGCATTTATTGCCACTTACAAAAATAAAACTTGAATTTAACATTTGGCTATTGGGGCTCAAAGTTGCGAAACAAAGTTTAGAATTTCAGCGAAAAGAAGTTACCAGTTACAATAATTATTAAATAAGTATTTTAGGATTATGTTTAGGTAGTGTAATATTTAAATATGGTATAAATTATTCATTTAATTTATTTCAATATTATGCATTAATTATTTCTAGGTTCTATGTGATAGAATGTGATAATTAAATCTTTGTGAAATGTAAGATATGTTACTTATATTTGTTAAAAAATATATGGTGATATTGATAGTATAAATGAGGAAATAGGTTAATAATAAAATTTATTCCTGTAATTATAATAGTTAATATTCAACCAATAAGATACTAAATTAAAGTATCAAGCAGAAAAAATCTGGTTTCTGAAAATTGGTGACAAATCCGTATTATTTATTCAAACTAAAGCCCATATCTCGCCTTACAAAATAAGGGAGTACCATAGGTTAAATTGATAGACAAAAGCTCGTTGCTATGTGACTGAAATTCTTTTGTTTCTATGGACACGAGTTGACAAATTCCTGTATGAGAAAAGTAATCTTTTCAAAGCTGAAACCAAAAACAAGGAATATCTAAAAAACGATCAACTCCACGAAAAAAAAATTAACATAAAGCGTGTGTATGAACCTGCTCTACATTTTTTGTATGGTAAGTTTTTGTCTATCTCGGTTTAGCAGTTATGCAAAATTCCGTAAAATTTATCCAGAATAAAGTAGCCTTCAGAGGCTATTCCTAGAAAATTCAAGATATACATTTTATTTTTCAGGTAAATATCTTTAATATACGACATTTTAATCAAAATAGTTAGAGCCATTTTTAAGAAAATCAAAAATTTCGAAAAAAGTTCCATATAAAGGATAATTGGGGGTGGGGGGATTTTTTTTTGAAAAGCTTCGTGTCGTATCCTTGGAAGATATGAAACTTAAATACCAAGTTTGGTATTCAACGGTCTTTTCGCTTTTGAGCTATACTGTGTTTTTTTTTTTTTTTTTTTTTTTTTTTTTTTGTATTTCTGGTGAAATCTCGGTATCGAATTTTTGGGTGGAATACAATACTTCCTCTATACACTATGTACATAGTACGTATGGATAAACTAAAAAGTTTATATGAACATGGGCCTGAAAATCATTTTCAGAGTTAAAACATAAAATTAAGCCTGTGTTCAATGCTCTGGCGTAGTACCTACTCTGTTTTGGAGAGAGCATCTCTATTGATGGTTGTCCTATCGTACTTTAGGACTTTTAAATGCACAGTTATGTGATTTATGAGTCGTGAGTAAAACCAGCCTCATTCTGAATAAGACACAGGCTAGGAAGTTGATGAATACAGCGCACTGGTGTAGCATGCGTTGGCAGAAACGTCTGCTTGGTTCAAAGTCCGTCTCATTTAATCCTTGCACACATTGAAGGTGGTACTAGTACAGAAGACTTTCATGCAAAATTCTCCTCATTGTCACATGACAACTCTTTTCCTGATATAAGATACAAGCCTGCATCTTATTCGCGACTTTTAATTTTCATGTTATTCATAAATGGACATCTGAAAATCCTAATGAAGTACGACAGGAAAACCATCAACAGAGTTTCTCTCTCAACAACTGAGTAGCCAGAGTTGGAACACAGGCTTACTGCATTCGAAGCAAGAGGAAGCACTTCGAGCAATTTTTGTTAACTTTCGATTTTGTGTTGTAACTCTGAGGTAAATGATTTTCAGACCCATGTTCACATGAACTTTTTTTACTGTTTTGATGTCAGGAACACGTCCCCCAAATATGTGACACCAATAAAGATACACGCTGTATTAACTGAACTCTTGGCATTGAAAGCAACAGATGAGTCATCTCGTTTTCTGTGAAAGGTCTTTGGTTTGCAATATCATATACTGAAGGGAGATATTTTTCTCTCCGTATAGCTTAACTGTAAGAGATAGGACAACTATGAAAAACGAAAGTGTCACTTTTTTTTTTTTTTAATTTTTTTTTTATTTTTAGGCAAGTTTCAGTTTGGTTGTGTCTATATGATTAGTTTGTTTGGCTTGAAATAAGAGATTTTGAATTTGAAAATAACGGTTAGCATTAATGTTACTTTACTTGTCACTTTTTATTTCACTCATAACATTACTCATTAATTCTGCTTAAAACTAAGGACGAAATTAATGCGAATTTTTAAAATAATTATCAACACAAAATCTTGCCTCTGGTGATGATAAAAGACCACAAACCTGGTCCTCCCAGCGGGGGGAAAAAATCCACATACCGATGCCGGGAATCGAACTCGAATCCACCGCGACAGAGACAGGAAGTTGCCATTACAGCGCTAACGGAAATACATTTTTTTACCTTCTATAACCCGTGTCATAACTAGAAAAAATATTGTATTGTACCCAAAAATTTGAGTCGAAATTCCACGGCAAATGTATGTTTTTAGGTCCTCTGAAATACAAATTGAAAAAGCTTTGTATGGTTGCGAGTACGTGTGGCTGTAAACAGCATTACTCAAAATCGAAAAGTCGATTAAAACCAAATTTGATGTTAAAGTTTAGCATCTTCCAAGGATGCAAGATAATGATTTTCAAGAAAATTCTCCAATCCAAGCTTAGCTTACATTTAACACATAAAATATTTAGATTTTCTCAAAAATATTGATTTTCATTAAAAAAACATACATGTTTAAAATCAACTGCATTACTTTAGCTTTCTTGGAATAGTCTCTGAAGTTGTTTTCAGTCCGGATGGTTTTTGTATAATTGGTAAACCGTAGGAGTGTTTTATTATGCAAAGATGTAGATCTTGTTAAAGTACAATTTACACCAAATGCATTTTTTGTGTGAAGTAAACCATTTCGGACATATTTCTTGTTATTCGTTTATATTTACCAATATGTGCAATATACATAGTGCATAGAGAAGGTATTGTATTCCACCCAAAATTTGGATACCGAGATTTCACTGGAAACACATGTTAATAAAATAACAATTTATTAACATGCATTTCCTGAATAAATAGAAAAAACATTTATATAAACATCTCCGTGTGTATGTGTGTGTGTAGGTCTGTGGGCAGCATGGCTCAAAATCGAATAGTCGGTTAAACAGCAAACTTGGTATTCCAGTTCATATCTTCCAAGAATGCGACACGAAGATTTTCAAGAAAATCCCCCCACCAACTAAGCTTTAGATGGAAAACCGTTGATCGTTTTTATTTTCTCAAAAATGGCTGTAACGATTTTGATTGAAATGCCGTTTTTAAAGCTATTTGCATCGTAAATAAAATGTGTATCTTGAATTTTCAGGGAACAGTCTCTGAAGACGTCTTTATTCTGGATAAAATTTGCTGAATTTTGCATAACTGTTAAACCGTAAGAGAGACAAAAATTTACTGCACAAAAGAAGTAGTTTTCATTAAAACACACGAGATATATTATACACATTTTTTTTACGAGTAGATTTTACCGAAAATTTGTTTTGACATTCCTGAGTCCAAAAAAAGTATTTCTAGAAAAATGTCCAGGTGTGTTTGTGTGTGTGGCGTCTGTGTGTCTGTGGAGAGAGTAGCTCAAAAACCAAATGACTGTTAAAAACCGAGCTTGGTAATTATGTTTAGTATTTTCCAAGGATGCGACATGAATATTTCAAAAAGATCTTGCACCGCAAACTACCCTTTATATGGAAAAAGTTTTGATCATTATGTTGTTTTTTTTTTTCTCTCCAAAAATGGCTCTAGCAATTTTGATTAAAATACCTTGTATCAATTATTCTGAATGAATTTTACATAATTTTGCATAACGGTTAAGCCGTAAGAGATAGGCAAAGTCTTGAAGTGCCAAAAACGTTAAAACACAACTTATATATGTTTTTCTCGTAAGTTGACCGCTTTCGAGATATTCCTTGTTATTGACTTCAATTTTAAACTAACTTCTCAATCGGCACAATCAAAGCAATCTGAACCTCAATTGCTTCACATAGCAACCATATTTTAAAACATTTGACTGTTGCTTAAGCCTAACTCATTCCTTATTTCCCTTCAACTTACAAGAAAGCATGTAATAAGAAAATTTCTGCTATTGCTTATCTCGATTATCATGTTATAAAATGATAATCTTTGGTAAGAATAGTTTGTATGTGGAAGAGCTAGAGACAGTTATGTGAATGCTCATCAGTTGTTTTTTTTTTTTTTTTCGTTAAGTTGGTCAATTTCGAGATATTCTTTGTTATTGTTTTTAGTTTTAAAATACTTGCTTTTCTCAACTCCTGGCAATGCAAAAAAATGGATTCGAGTACCATAAAGGATTTGACCTAGTGAAATTCCCATTTTCCCTTCTAGTTACAAGGAAGCAAGTAGTAAGATCATATCACGATTAGCATCAAGTAGAAAAAACAAAACTATTTTTAACAATAATCTGCTACAGAAATATAAAGAAATTCATCTGAATGGAACACATCAGATTTTATTTTGGGAATGCAGAAAGAACCGAGTTTCAATGTTTGTAGCTTCACGTAGCGACTATCTCTTAACACTATGTCGATCGCTATAGCCTAGTGTACATTTATTTCCTCCTCTACTTGTAAGAAAATATTTAATTATCAGCTAATATTTCTGCTAGTATTTAACTTTATTGGCACGAAGTAAGTAAGATCTGTTCCATATAAAGTTTCCCTCTATCTCTCAACTGTCACGTGACTACTCACCTCTCAATGGCTGTTGTTGTGAATCGGTTGTTGTGCGATATAAAATGGTGCTTATTTAGCATGATCATTTATAATAATATATCCGAAAGTAATTGTGACATTTACATTTTCATTTTCATAACTAAATACTTAAATAGAATATATTATATAACAAGAGTTAATGCATTTACGTATAATCATTTTTAACAAATACATAGGTATAGAACCACCTCTTAGGCTGTCAAAAGTTCGTATATCTAGAAGGAGAATTCAGGGTTTCTTACTCTATTTTAGAGATTTGACTCTCTCCAGCAGATTATCACGGAGTATTTATATTGCTTTTGTCACCTGGCCTTGCACTATAGGCATATCCCGTTCAAATTGACTAGCCAATCACGGGGAAAAGGGAAGGAAATTGTGCGAGGAAGGATTAATGTTAGCGGGGCACGGTTATAAGAAACATGGCTTAGATAGAAGAGTAAACGTTTATACGAATAGTTTGTTGCAGTATTACCAACAAGTTCTTATTAATTTTATTGTCTTTTATTTTTTAAATTAATAAGTTTATATTTTGATCCATAGTATTAACTATTATTTTATTAACTTGAATGATTTTACTATCATAAATCACAACACAATCATTTGTTACATTAATAAAGTAATATTTTATTTTTCCTTTTTTTTTTCCCCCATAAACCATTCAGCTAAGTTTCTATCTTTGAGAGTTGCTTGTTTCTTTGGATCCTGAACACACTAACACCCTGATTATTGATATATAGGAATACTATTTTACTATTCTTGTTTCTTGCACCGCCTTAGAATTCTATACCATTTCTCACGCACCTTTCCTAAATATTTTCCGCAAACTATAATGAATTCTCTTCTATTATTTTTAGATTAACATTTTGTTAATTCCCCTATACCTAGTTTATCCTATTTATCAAATCTCAATTCTCTTCTCCATACCTCTATTTTATTGCAATTAAGAACAGAATGCAGTACTTCCTCCTTTTCCCGACACATTATGCCTATATTAATTTTATGATCCGCTCTGAGCAGCCTTAATTTTAACACACCTATTTTTTCCCCTCTGTCACAAAAGTCCAAATATCTCTCTCTCTCTCCCTCTCTCTCTTTCTCTCTCTCTCTTTCATTCTCTCTTTCTCTCTGTGCCAATCTGTTTTCATGTTTCTGCTCCTTGGAATGTTTTTCTCTTAAGCTACTAAACAAAACTTCCTTTCCAACATCCTCAATACGTGTTTTCAGTTCTCTTCAAAAAACCTTTTTTCATGCTCATGTTCCTGTCACAAGCATTTCCCATTCTTATTTCTTTTAAAATGTTTCCCATCTTTGCATCCCAACTGAACTTCCACCAGCTCTTTATTGAATTAACAAACATTTTTTGACAAAGTTTCCACACTCCAACATTTCCATTCTATATATGTATTTTTAATTCTCTATCACTCCCTTACTTCCTGTTCTACCCAGCTCAAGCAGTGCTACTACATTCCGTTTGCAGAATAGTAACAGAAATCATCTGAGTGAAATACATCAGTTTTTGTTCCCATTATTTGCTTTTCAAGGCCCTATAAACCAGCTTTTCCTTAATGCTAAGGTTCTGAGGATTGCACCATTAAAAGAGGAGTAGAAATGAGAGAGGCTAATTGCGCGTAAAACCTGAAACTATGACGTCAAAAACTCGTGAAGCTACCTATACCCTTTGTGCATAACGCCTGAATCTCAGTTCTGATGCTCCTACTACTTTCACTGTACCTGGGTCAGAAATATATTTCATAATTAATATTTCATAATTTTTTTACTATCAGCGAAATAAAATTTGGCCCTCTCTTCAAAATTATTCTTCAGTGCATTGTTGTATTGTTCAGACAATATTAATTGGTGCTGGATCCTTAGTTCAGTCGGCAGAGCACACGGGTTTGATTCCCCGCTGAGGGTGATACATTTTCTCTAGCTAAGATCATTGTCTATTCTCCGCAGGGTCTAGAAGTTATAAAGGAGGATGTGAATGTGAGTGTGATATATCATAAAACCCAAAACCCCATGACAACTGTACTCGCGATAACACCAATACCTACAATACCAAAGGTGAAATGCCGCTTACACACTCATGGATGGATGGATGGATGGATAGCATTTACCTATATATATATATATATATATAATATTACTAAACTTATTGTAGATGATGCTCTACGAGTCGATGAAACAAGTCAGGGATATGTTACATAACTGCATATATACAAATACAGACGTAATATATGTTTCATAAAGAATCATAACTATTTACACAATACAATGCTTTAACCCCAGTTGCTCAGAAAACAGAATTTCCGGAAACAGTGAGTTATAAATAATTATAGAACTTGATATTCAAAATCCTTAAGCAGCTTGTCGGAAGGTAGTTTGTTAAATAGTGCTTGGAAATCGTTTGACAAGAGCTTAATTAGTGTAACAAGTGTATATAGGTCAGTATAAAATAGTAAAGGTTCAGACTGCAACCTACACAGATCTATTATGAATAACGCTCCCCCCCCCCCCCCCCCAAGGAGCAAGGGATGAAGTGAGGGAATCACAGGTGGTTACAGCCGTGAGCAGAGAGTCATGTCCACATTTCCAAGTCAGATGACCAGCCCCAATGTTGGAGCCGCGGGAGAGCGGCCCATTGACCTGTCAATCCTTGAATGTCCACGGGAGTATTCTTTCCATTGAGCATCAGCATAACTGCCATACACCACGAACTTAGAAGTACACCTGAAAGACGAGAAGAAATGGAAGGAGAAACGATAGAAAGGAAATCTGATAGATGAGAAACTACCCCAGAGATCAAACACGAAAACTCCTTGAGGTGAGCAGTCCCCGATATAGTAACCAAGACATTCCTAATATGAGCCAAACTCGTTGCCTGTTGCAAACATAAACCAACTAACATCACAGCTTTGTGCTTGGTTTCAAACATTAAAGCAGCATTACATTAATCCAAAATCAATAACCAGAAAAGAAAACCACAGACAGTACCAGCGCTAGGGAACTTGCTCTCATTGGTGAGCAAACAATGCCACCCCTTCTTTATCTACTCCACTCTGCCTGCTTAGCTGTGTACATGACGAATAACAACCGACAGTTCATTGAGAATGCTCACGAGAATACAAATGTCGCGTGGAAAGGGAAATAGATTATTTATAAGTTCAAGGGTAAAAAGATTGAAATTTTATAGTGGTCTAAATAATTGCAATTCATGAAAGACTAAACTTTAAGGTATGATTATAAAAATCTAAAATATATCAAGAGTGAATGGATGGATAAAGGTATTTAGGGTCTTACTCAAGGCTGTTTCTGGGGTTTTTCCTCTTAACCACGTTAATTACTTCCTTTAGCTAATTTGTCGTGTGTTTAATCTCGTGGTCGACTCATTTGTTCCGACTGGCAAGTACCTTTTTTATTGTTTCTTATTTATTTCACAATTAATACAATATATTTGTTATGAAGTTTGTTTTTGTCCTCTTTTGTATTTTCTGTTTATTTTTTTGCTATTTCTAGGAGTTTTTTGTATACTGTGGTGTGGTCTTCTTTCAATCGTTGGAAGTCTTTGCTGTTTCTTGTGTGCATGATGTTGATTTTGTGTGCGAGTTCCTTGTAGAGCTGGCGCTTAGGTCGTTGATGCTGTATGTTTCTTCGGTGAGGGTCTTTAGGGTTTTAGTTTGGTGTTCTGTGAGTCTTTAATGCTGGTTTGTATTTCCCTGATGTTTTTGTATAGACATTCCAGTTTAAATGAGGTTACCCTTCTATTAATACTTAGAGATTGAATTATTTGTTCTAAATTATTAGAAATCATGTGCAATTTGTTATATTAAATACATGTTTTACTTTATTTCAAGGATTATATTTAATCTACAAAAATATAATATAATTAATAAATTTAAAATTGTGTATAAAAATAACTTGTTATAAAATTTATAACAAATAACAGAATAACTATCTAAAATTATTAGAACACAAATTAAATATCTTAATACACCTGTTTTCTAATGTCCATTAATTGGACAACAATTTGGGGTATGTTAGTTCTATTTAGATACATGACTAGATTGGTTCCAAACGAAATATTATTCTACTGATAAATGTCCTATAAAACCTATATTCTGAAACATTTGTACATAATAAATAACCATTCCTGCACATATTAACAACAATGCCTTAAATAAAGCTGTCTCTCGTGTCTATCATTAAGCCTGACAATAAATTAGTGTCAAGAAAAAAGGTTTCACTGTTCTACTGTATGCTAAAAAAAGAAGGGTTGTAAAGCCCCATTGGGGGAAGAAAGACTGCAAGACAAATTTTGGTGCTCAGCTATTTGGTTAGCGCTGCTACTCTTGTACTTAACAAGCCCATAACAACTCCAGGTGGAATGGCGAGACGTTACAGTTCCCCTTCGTTTATTAGCTCCTCAGTACTGGATTATATAAAAGTTGCCAAATAATATCCTTTATGGACAGGCAGAGTCAGAATAAATGCCATATCTGCTTATTTTTCAGTTTGTCTCTACCTATCAGACTCCTTTTCTACACGGCTTTTAAGGAAAAACCATTAACATTTATATCCTTTATATTCGTAAAAACCAAAAAAATTTAAACTTTTGGCAAGATTGTCAACATAAATTCCTCTGTTTTCCATTGAAGTTACTCTGAATAATATTTTTAAGGATACTGGGGACTGTTGGTATGTCAAATACGTGAACTAATTTGAATTATAATTTCTATCTAATTATCTTTCCCCATACAAACTAGACCAGTTTAACTGTTCTACAAAGCATGATTCACAAAGGAAAGCTCTGTTATCCATGAACCGCAAAACAAAGGAGTCAGGCTAACTTCTGAATGTATTAAAATGCGGAAGATTTGAGAGAGATAGTAAATTAAAGGGGAAACAAATCTGGAACATAATAAGGTTAGAGGAAGATTTTGAAATTATGACTGATATATAATCAAAGATACTATTATTGCAAAGAAATTATTGATAAACAATTGAAGAGAAAATTACCACGAAGGAACCAACAGAGAACGGATGAAGAAGCAGGGATAACCACAGTGAGAAATAGATGAGCATAAGAGACACTTGATATTTTTGAAGCTGATGATTTAAATAATGAAAAGGAACTGCGCTATGAATACGAGAAGATGAAAATGATAACACTTGTAAAAATAGAAGAAGGTATTATTTGACATATATTGGTGATTTGAGGCAGGGTAAGATAAGAGAACAAGGAGAAGGAAAAGCACATGAAGAATAACGAGAAGAAGAAGAAGAAGAAAGGGGAAAGGAGGAGTGAACTGATGGAGCTTGGAGTCGATAGAAGATAGAAAAAGAGGGTTGGGGAGGGAAGAGAACTAAAGAAAAAAAGAGAAATAAAAAAGAGTAATGTGAAAGGAAGGACGGATATAAGGTTAGAGAAGAGAGTACAGTTAAGTATTTATTCTCCAAGGCCAGGACGATGTTTTTGAATCCCGAAGAAAGCAGCAAATGATGTAATAATTACGTGTATTCTAAATAATGAATATTTTCATTTTGAGTATAGGAACTGAAAGTATTTATTATACAAATTAAGAACTTAAATAAGTCTATAAAATGTTATAAGTTTCAAACTTCTAAAATATTTTGAATATTAGTTTTCAGCTTATTGACATTTAATATGTATTTATATGGAGAAAACTGTAATATTTTATAGTCGAATTTTTAATATTTGTAAGTTTTAAATATTAACTAGATACAAATTAGTTACACATTTGAAAGTTTCAAACGAATGAATGAGATTTTAAATTTGTGGATGGATGAGTAGTTACTACTCGTAGATACTAGTAGCTGTAGTTCTGGAATGTAGTCTGAACATTCTAAAAGTCATTAGCGTAGTTCCTATTTAATTTAGTTACTCATTTCCTGATGTTGTTTAGTTGTATTGAAAATGTATATTGGAATTAAAATAGTTTGGTAACTGTGTCCTGACTTACGAAAGCAGATTTTAGAATAAATCAGTCATATCTACTTATGTATATAGTAAATCGAAATTTTCGAAAAAAGTTCCATGTAAAGGGTATTTTGGGGTGGGCGGATTTTTCTCAAAATCTTCGGGTCGCATCCCTGGAAGATATTAAATTTAACTACCAAGTTTGGTATTTTAGCGACTTTTCGTTTTTGAGTTATCGTGTTTATAGACACACGGATGCGCACAGTCACAGGTGCGCGTGCGCGCGGATCTTTTTGTGAAAATGTTTTTTTTGGATATAGGGGACCCTAAAACATATATTTCCGGTGAAATCTCGGTATCGAAATTTTGGGTGGAGTGCAATACCTTCTGTATACACTATGAGTATAGTAATTGTAGAGAAAGTAAAAACATGTAGATCTCATTAAAGCACACAATTTGTTATATATACATGCTTTGTAGAGTTAACCGTTTTCGACATATTCCGGATTATTGTTTCAATTTCAAACGAGGAGAAGACAGTTCTCTTCTCCTTTCTCATATTTTTATTCCTGGCAAGAAAAAATATTGGAATTTCAATTGCGACCGGCTTTTAAAGGAAGGGACTTTAGCTTGTGCATTTCTTATTTCCCTTCTACTTACAAAGAAGTTAGTAATAAGATTAATTCTGCTTATGTTTATCTTAACATTATGTATATAACACATTAATGTTTTGAATAAAAGGTTTGTTTACCGTACAGCTAGAGGACATTATGTGAAAGGAACACATTAGATTTTTTTCCCTTTCTACTTAGAAGGAACCAAGTAATAAGGACAATTTCTGCTAGTGTTTTGTTTATCTTGATTATCACAAATTAGACAGCAGAATAAGCTTTTAAACAAAATCTTTACAGAGATATATAAAAACTCATCTGAATGGAATACATCAGGTATTTAGTTTCTCTATACGTATTATGTTTATAGTGCATAGAGAAGCTATCGTATTGCACCCAAAAAGTTCGATACGAGATTTCACCGGAAGTACATGTTTTGGGACCTTCTGAATCCAAAAAAACGCATTTTTAGAAAAATGTCAGTGTGTGACTGTGTGTATGTGTGTGTGTGTATCTGTGGACAGCATAGCTCAAAAACGAAAAGATCGTTAAATACAAAAATATAATACTCAAAAATACCTGTAACGATTTTGATTAAAATACTGAATGTTTAGCATACGTTTTGACAAACGAAATGTATATCTGGGATTTTCTGGGAATAGTCTCTGAAGACCTCTTCATTCTGGAGAATTTTTATTAAATTTTGCATAAATGGTAAACCGTAAGAGATGGACAAAAACGTACAACACAAAAAATGTAGATCTCGATAAAACACATAATTTACATCATATGCATTTTTTTTCGTGGAGTTGGTCGTTTTTGAGATATTCCTTGTTAATGATATCAGTTTTAAAAAAGTTAAAACTTTTCTCATACGGGAATTTTTCAACTTTTGGCCACGCAAAGAAATGGAATTCAATCCCATAGCAACCACATTTTAAAACATTTTACTGCCGGTTTAGTCTAGTGTATGCTCTTATTTCCCTTCTATTTATAAGGAACTTAGTACTGAGAGCGTTTCTGCTAATGTTTTAGCATGAAATAGAAGAATAAGCTTACTAACAATAATTTGTTACAGAGATGTATAGAAAGTCATGTGAATGGAACACATCAGATTTTTTTAAAGGAAATAAAAACCGCCAGCCACTGCTATAGAAAACCTTCAGCAGGAATGCAGGCCATGAACTTACCTCGAAAATTAAAGTACAGGAACCTGAAAACTCGAAACTTAATATTCTTTCCGTCAATAGATTCGTACCTTCAAATCATATCTGTAACACTGAATACCTTGGTACAAAAACATAGTATCGACTTCGGTTAATTAGCTCTCAAGGATGAACAGGCGTGGTAATAAAATGGATGACTTAATGACCACCTTTTTGTATCACTACCGCTGCAAAGTTTATGTGCTTATTTATCATACCAGCCAGCAATTATGGCGCTTAAAGCAATCAGAAACAAAAGAATGAGAACAATTGGACAGGTTTTTAGGCCAACTTACAACTCCTAAAACAACATAGAAAACAATCTGATGTGTTATGTTCACAAGTCTTTGTTAATCTATTCTTCGATAAAGTATTCTAAAACATCTGATGTGTTCCATTCACACGACTTTCTCTACTTGTTATACAAACAAACTATTCTTACAAAATTAATTTGAGATCATCATGTGGTTTACCGGGAAACATACAAGTCAGTTGAGAAATTCAATGCTATGCCAGCATGTTGCCATGGTAGCTCAGTGAGAACAACCGGCTATAGACCAGGAGATGCGTGGTTCAAATCCAGGCTATGGCATTGAATTTTTCAGACCGACTCTTGTCCTACACAGGTTTCTGTGAGAAAACAACTAAAGTATCACAATTGTCCATAATAATTGGCTATACTATGAATCCTGGAACTTGAAGTGCTTACAACATTTTAAGTCGCCATTGTCATCTCAAAATAATTTGAGATCATCTTGTGGTTTGCCGGGAAACATACGAGTCAATTGAGAAATTTAATGCTATGCCGGGATGTTGCCATGGTAGCTCAGTGGTAGAGCAACCGGCAAGAGACCGGGAAATCCGTGATTAAAATTCCGGCTATGGCATTAACTTTTAAGTCTGACTTTACTTATCCTATTCTTACAAAATATTATTTTATATACATCATTATAATTGACATAAACATTAGTTTTGTCTATTATTTGCTTCTTTGTAACAGAAGGAAAAAGATACACCAGGCTAACGCGATTGTCAAATCTTTTAAAAGCTAGTTGCTATGTGAAAATTTGAAGTTCTATAGGTTTTGCATAGACAGTAAAACAAAAACAAAACAAAAAAATTAAAGGAAAAGTGAATTCCCTTTTGAGAAAATGTATGTAGTTTAAAATTGAAAACAATAACAAGGAATATCTTGGACATAGTCAACAATACAAAAAAAAAAAAAAAACTCCTGAGTTCAATACCGGCGGAGGTCGATGGATTTTTTCGGGCGTAAAAAGAAACTTATCATGGCCTCCTCCGGAAGAGAAGTAAAGGTGTTGATCCTGTGTGGTAAAAGAAAAAGAAAGCCGGTAAAAAGCACCGCAAGCCTGATAAAGAGGAATTGAGCAAAATTAAGCCTTCTTTCACGCCCAATATAGAATGTGACACTGAAAAGTATTGCAGCTAAAGAGTGTCCATAAATAAAAACTCCACATTGTTATGCAAAAAGCATGAATATGATATATATTGGTACTTTAACGAGGTCTTATCCATCTCTTACGGATTACTGCTATGTAAAATTCAGCAAAATCCATGTAGAATGAAGCGGATTTTGAGGATATTCCCAGAAAATTCAAGATACACATTGTTTTTTTGTGAAATAATTAATATGCGGTATTTTAGGCAAAACTGCTAGACATTTTAGTCAAAAACAACATTTTCTCTAGCCCGCATGTACAATGTACATAATGGATAAATTTGATGTCGAGATTTCAACGGAAATATATGTTTTGGGTTCGCTGAATCCGAAAAAATCATTTTTAGAAAAACGTCCATGTGTGTGGACAGCATAGCTCAAAATCGAAAGGTTCATTAATCGCAAAAGCGTTAGATTAATTTCAGCACCTCCAAGAATGCGACACGCAGGTTTTCAAAAAAAAAAAAAAATCCCCCCACCACAAACTACACTTTACATGGAAAAATTTTCGAAAATTTTGATTTTGTAAAACGTGGCTCTAACGACTTAATTAAAAGTCGTATATTAAAGATATTTACATCCCAAATAAAATGTATATCTTGGATTTTCTTGGAATTGCCTCTGAAGACCTCTTTATTCTCGATGCATTATGCGGAACTTTGCTTAACTGCTAAACCGTAAGAGATAGACAACAACTTACTGCACAAAAAATGTAGATCACGTCAAAATACACATTTTATGTTCTTTGCGTTTTTTGTTAAAGTAAGTGTTTCCGAGATATTCCTTGTTATTGTTTTCAATTGTAAAGTACTTACATTTTTCTCAGACAGGAAGTTTCCCTTTTCCTTTTGTTCTACTCCTGGCCAAGCAAAGATGCGATTTGCAATGACAATCGAATAGCAACAATTTTCAAATCATTTGGCTATCATTTTAGCATAACGAATTCCTTTAGTTTCGCCATACATATAAGGAACTAAGTAATAAGAATTGTGAGTTTAATTGTTTATTTATAAATAAGCATTGAATCAACAGCGATATTTGTTACATTGGTGTCAGGAGTGGGATTAATAGCCGAGATGGAGGAGATGGTGAAGCATTTTTTGGCCGAAATAAAGAAGATGGATACAAAGCCAGTGGACCACAATGGAGAAATTAGACAAAAAATTGGAATCCAACATGGAGAAGATGATGGAAAAGATGCGATGAGTCATGGAGAAGATGAGAAGTGAAATAAATACTGAATTGCGCGTTGGGGACTTAAAGATGTACTTGAACTGCTCGATTATACACCTACAATTTTTCATGAATAATACAGAAGTATTTCATCCACGCTTGGTGAAGATAATGATGGTCGTGAAGATGAGTCTTAGAGACACATCTGATTGTCGAAACTAGTTCAAATAGACCCACAAAATTTCTTGGAAAATTTGTATTTTTAATTTCTAATAAGCACTTAAGCAATAATTTTAAATTTAAAAAGGGTGCTTTTGTTAATGTTAATTAAACTGTGTGTAGCTTCAGTTATGTTTCATTCAAAACATGTATATTGTTGTTATTATTATTATTATTATGTTTACTTTCATAAATGCAAAACATTAATTAAAGATCCTTGGGATAAACATGAAAATGTAATGTATTCCCCCCAAAATGCAATACTAAGATTTCACCTGGAATACATGTTTTGAGGCCCCTGAATAAAAGCAATTTTATAAAAATAATCCAATAATAATGCGTGTAGGTTAGTTTGTGAGTGTGGACAGCATAGCTCAAAAATCAAAAGTCGGTTACATACCAAATTTAGTTTTTAAGTTCCAAGGATACGATACGAAGATTTTCAGAAAAATATCCCCAACCCCCAACTACTGGAACATTTTTGAGAATAGTCAATTTCCTAAAAAGTGGCTAACGATTTTTATTAAAATGTAGAATATTAAAGATATTTACATGGTAAATAAAATTATACTCTGAATTTCTTTGGAATAGCCCCTGTAGATCTCGTCAAAATACACGTCCTTTACGTTTTTGTTGTGAAGGTAACCGTTACAGAGATATTGCTTGTTATGGGTTTCAATTATGAAATATTTATACTTTTCTTAGATGGAAGTGTCCATTTTTCTTCTGTTCTATTCCTGGCCAAGCAAAGAAGCGATTTGCAATAACAATCGCATTACTACAGCTTTTAAAACATTTGACTCTCACTTTAGCCTAGAGTATTCCTTTAGTTCTATTCTACTTAAAAGGAACTAAGTATTAAATTGTGCTAATGTTTATCTCGATTAGCATGGTGTTCAATGAAGAATTATCTTTCATAAGAAGTTTGTTTGTAGAGTAGCTAGAGAAAGTCATTTGAATGTAACACATCAGATTTTTTATTGTTGTTTTTTGTAGTAACTTTCTGCGAGGGTCATTTTAGAAGTCATGGCAACTATTTTTAACAGTAAGTAAAGCTGCAGGAAACAAAACTCAGGATATGCAATTAAAAGTCTCTGGAATGTTCTTTGTTATGCAGGTACTAAATTGGGGTCCGGGTACAAGGGAGTATGGCTAGCGGACATTGAAAGATACGTAAATAGTGATCATTGTTTTATGATTATGTATTATGTACATATGCTCAAAAAGTACGCGTACGTGCGCGTAATACTCTTATGAGTTAACGACCTTCAAAATAATCCCCCAAGGCTTCCAACATTTTTTCCAACGGTAAGGAAGGCGCTGAATACCATCCATTTTAAAGACATCCATCTTGTACCACGTTTTCTAGGATACTAACGTTTGCATATGTCTACTAGCACCTACCAATGCACTCAGACGTCATCTGGTGGTGGCATCCCGTACTGTGTATAACATGTTTTCAAATGTATACATTGTAATAACCACATTTTTTTACTTTCTCTATACGTACTATGTACATAGTGTATAGAGAAGGTATTGCATTGCACACAAAATTCGATACCGAGATTTCACCGGAAATACATGTTTTGAGACCACCTGAATCAAAAAAAACATTTTTAGAAAAATGTCCGTGTGTGTCTGACTGTCTGTCTGCGTGTGTGTGTGTGTGTCTATGGGAAGCATAGCTCAAAAAACAAAAGACCGTTAAATACCAAACTTGGTATTTAGGTTCAGTGTCTTCCAAGGATGCAACACGAAGATTTTCAAAAAAATTCCCGCACCCCCAGCTACCCTTCACATGGAAAAATGTTCGAAAATTTTCATTTTCTAAAAAAATGGCTCTAACGATTTTGATTAAAATATCGTATACTAAAGATATACAACTGACAAATAATATGTATATCTTGAATTTTCGGGGAATAGCCTCTGAAGACTACTTTATTCTGGATGAATTTTACGGAATTTTGTGTAATAGTAAACCGTAAGAGAGGCAAAAATTTACCGAACAGAAAATGTAGGGCACATTAAAACATACAATTTATGTTATATACATTTTTTTTTTCTTGGTGTTGATAATTTTTTAGAAATTTCTTGTTTTTGTTTTCAGCCTTGAAAACCTTGGACTTTTCTCATACAGGAATTTCTCAACTGCTGTCCATACAAACAAAGGAACTTCAGTCACATAGCAACCGCTTTTGACTATCACTTTAACCTATGGTACTCCCTTTTTTCGCTTCTACTTATAAGGAAGCAAGTAATAAGCCAATTTCTTCTAATTTTTTCTCACTTAGCTTGAAGTAAATAAAAGCATAAGCTTTTCAACAAAAATTTGTTGCGGAGATATAGAGAAAGTCATGTGAATGGAACACAGATTTTTTTTTTATTTACAATACATACAATAGTTGCCATGACTTCTGAAATGACCCTCGTATACGTCCTTACGGTTTTCCAGGTATATAAAGCTTATCCGTGTTTTATAGCCTAATAAAAGTTGGTCCACCTCGGTTGTGCAGGGATAACATGTCTTCCATCTAGCCCAAAGGACTTTAATTTGAATCTCTCCTGGGGAGTTGGTGTTCCTCTGTCTTCCAAAGATAAATCTCGGGTAGCTGGCAACTTAGTGGACGTTGGATATTGCTCATTGAACATTATTGTACACGACATTTGTAGAGCTAATTTTTTTAAAGCGATGGTTAACGCTTGCCCTACTCAAAACACCAAGCAAGTTAAATATGCAGCATTAATCATTTATTGAATTTATATGGCGGCCGAAGTGCTATCAACAAAAATATATTACTTTGACTAGCACGTATTTACATACGATGTACATAGAAGCTGGAAAAGTTTTGATATCGAGATTTCATCGGGAAAATGTAGTACTGTAGTTGAGTACAAAAAAAGAAGCATTTTTAGAAAAAGGTCAGTGTATGTGCGTGTGTGTGTGTCCATGGACAGCGTAGCTCCAAAACGAAAAGACCGTTAGATACCAAACTTGGTATTTCTTTTTAGTATTTTCCAAGGATGCGATATGAACATTTTAAAAATAATTACCTAACCCAAACTTACACTTAACATGGAAACATTTTTGAAAATAATTTTATAAAAAATGGTTCAAACGATTTTGATTAAAATACCGCATATTAAAGATGTTTACATTACAAATAAAATGTATCTCTATCTTCAATTTTTTGGGAATAGCCTCTGAAGACCCCTTAATTCTGGATGATTTTAGAGAACTTTTCGTAGCTGTTAAACTGTAACATATAAAGAGGTACTACACAAAAATTTAGATCTCGTTAAAACACATATTTTATGACATATACGTTTATTTTATTTTATTTATACATGTATTTTTTTTTTTTTTTTTTTTTTTTTTTTGTAGAGTTGGCCGTTTGCGAGATATTCCTTGTCATTGGTTTCAATGTTAAAGTACGTAACTTTTCTCAAATGGGAAGCCAGCTTTCGTTTCCTGTATTTCAACTGTTTCATATACCGATGAGTTTTAAAAAGATTTGATTATCGCTTTAGCTTAGTTTAACCCCTAGTTTCCTTTCGACTTACAAGAAAGCTAGTAACAAGACCAATTCTGAAAATTTTTATCTCGATTAGCATAATGTAGATAGAATAAGTTTTGGTAAGAATAGTTTGTTTGTGAATGGAACACATCAGATTTATTTTTGGTATTAAATACAACATTACTTCAAACTAAATAATCTCTAAATTTTAATCCCCTAGCTCGGTTGTAATTTACACTACTTAGAGACTATTTTTAAAATACTGCTGTATTTAAATACGCTTTGTCTGTTAAACGATTTCCCCCAAAACTGAACTTTTCCTTTCAGTTATTTTCCTCACTCCAACACGAACATACGAACATATAGTTATAGTTCCTGAACATTATTTTCTACTTTATATGAAAAACAGTTTATCTGTTCGTAATATCCTACTTTAGAATTAACTGGGATTAATTTTCCATTTGTTTTCTCATATTTCTATACTATCTATTTTGGAAGCTCGTTGTCCATGGTAATTTTAGTATTCCCTCAACCACTTACTCAATAAAAACTATTGCACCTGCAATAAATATATGAAATAAATGACTTCGTCAATACTTAACATAATATACAGCACAATATATAAATACTATATAAAATATCTCTACGGACTATAAAACAAAATATTTATGTAACTACAAAAAAAATGTAGTTTTTTTAGGACTCATTCGATATTCCGCTTTGGTGTAAAACATTTTGTTCGCCCTATTTATATTAATATAATACTTTTTCAAATGTTTTAAAAATTTAGTTTAAACCACTTAATATGAAAATGTTAATCGACATTTTATTACACATTTCTTTTTGGAAATGCAGTTGTAAAAACTTTACATATCTGATTCAATATATTTTGCAGGATATTGATTTTGATTACAGCTAGTAAAATTAACATAATTTATTAATTAATTATTCAAGATTGCTATTACTTATTTTAATGAAATCTTGTGCATATAAACATTTAAATGCTAGAAATATCGGTGAAAAAATAACTCTGTACAGTGGTTCTTAGAAAATCGCGTTTATCACTTCGGTGTCCCCTAAACTGTATACCACCAATGTTACACAAGTTCCGAGAGTGTCTGATAATAAGAAACAAGTTTAATTTTACAGTCCTATGTATTGAAACTTCTCAGGTTTATTTATTTATAGAGTCCCGTCCAAGATATACTTAGCCATTTTATGGGTAATAAAACCGGAGAATGGAATTAGGATCTGATAAATGAGAATCTGCAAAGTGCAGATGAGGTCATCACATGAATCAAAACAGGTAAGCATGAGTAATAGAAATGGAAAAACTTGTTTGAAGACTCGGCGTGAGGAAGGTGTTACTTTTTCTCAGACATTCAGGACTTGCTGTTTAGAACAAGGTACAGGCATGAGTCAGGAATAACTATGTCCACTCTTGTGATGGGACACCCAAATATTCTCAGTCAATTTCTAAGAATTACAGCGTATTACATCCACATTAATTTCTCTATGTAATATATCTTACTTTATGAAACATCCAGCGAAAATTGGTAGGGTTTTTATTGTTGGAAAGTTTGTTTACCTGATTAAATGTAAACTTGTTTTCGTCCAATATCCCTTTTCCAATTATATGTTTTTTTAGTAGTTTCAGTTTTGATTAATAAATTTATTTTTCGTATCTGCCTGGTCAACTAGCTGTCTATAATATGTATTTATATTTTGCATGGGCTCTTTTCTCAAGGCGACTTGTGTAAGGAAGGACTTGCTACTGAATTAACATACTTCGTTTTATAATTCCACAAAATGTATCATTTCACAATTAATCTTTGAAATAAAACTTCAATTAATCTAACAAGTATCTTTTAAATGAATGTTTGTACCACATATTAGTTATTTTCTCTATTTACAATATTTACCGTCGAAGTATTCAAATATATCACACAGATGTACGTTCCTTCTCTTCTACTACATCTCTAAGTAAACTTTTTCAAACAACAAAAAACATCAATCTATTACTAATTCATTCTTCTTGTATCAAAAAAACAAGACTATCGATATCCACAAACATTTGATAATCGTTCATTGCTCATACGCAGAATACTGCGTTTTAACCAATAATAAAACTAATTAAAGGCAATGAAACAAAATTGCACGGTTATACAATAATATTCCTTTGCAAAACTAAGGTTTACTTTCTATACACGTACCATGTTCATAGTGTATAGAGAAAATACTGTATTTTGTGTAAAATTCGATATCAAAATTCACACGAAATACATGTTTAAGACCTCCTGATAAAAATGGCATTTTTAGAAAAATATCACTGTGGAGAGCGCAATTCAAAACGAAAAAACCGTTAAATATCAAACTTGGTATTTAAGTTTAGTATCTGTCAAGGATACGACACGAAGATTTTCAAGAACATTTCCTACTCCAAACTACACTTTACATGGAACAATTTTCGAAAATTAAAATTTTCTCAAAACAATACTAATAATTTTAATTAAACTTTGTATATGAAAGGTATTTACATGACAAATAAAATGAATATCCTACATTTTTTGGAA
Organism: Hymenopus coronatus; assembly: GCA_030762935.1. Lineage (NCBI taxonomy): Eukaryota > Metazoa > Arthropoda > Insecta > Mantodea > Hymenopodidae > Hymenopus > Hymenopus coronatus. The sequence goes on from CM060885.1 coordinate 50,611,501, forward strand.
TAGCCTATGAAAACCTCTTTATTCTGCATGAATTTTGCATAACAGTTAAACCATAAGAGATAGAAAAAATGTGCCAAAAATGTAGATCTGGTTAAAACACAAAATTTACCTCCTATATATTTCTTCGCGAAATTCATATTTCTGAGATATTCCCTGTTTTTAGCTTCAATTTTAAAATACCTAAAACTTTTCTCAAACGGTAATTTGTAAACTCCTGGTCTTTTAAAATATTCGTCTATCGCTTTAGTCAAGTGTATCCCTTTATTTACCTTCTATTTTCGAGGAAGGAAGTAATAAGGTCATTTCTTCTAATTTTACCTTGATTAGCCTGAAGCAAATAGACGAATAAGCTTTTTAACAATACTTTTGTTACAAAGATATGGAGAAAGCTATGTAAATGGACATGTCTGAAATTTTTATCTACTTCTGATTAATCGAAATAAACATTTTTATACATAGCTACATTATATAATTCTTGTAGATACAGGGAGATTAGAGAAAACCAACACAATAGTCATTAGTTTAAAAGCGCGCAACTATATGGAAGTCTTGAAATTCTGTATTATCTCAATGTTATTGTCGAAACAACTGAAAAGCGACAGAACTTTAAAAATCTGAAGTGTTCCGTTCACGTAAGTTTCTCTAGCTTTTGTACAAACAAAATTTTGTTATAAAAGATTATTATTTGATCTACATCATGTTGATCTAAAACATTAGAGGAATTAGTCTTATTACCTGCTTTCTTGTAAGTAGAAGAGAAATAAGGGAACACATTAGGCTAAAGCGATAATCAAATCTTTCAAAAGCTGGTCACCATGTAAAACAATTGAAGTTCCGTTTGCTTTTCAGGGTATCGTTTGAGAAAAATGAATTAGTAAAAGATCGAAACCAATTACAATGAACATCTCGAAAAAGGTCAACGCAACAAGAAAATCATATATGGCATAAATTATGTATTTTAAGGGGGATCAATAATTTTCATGTAGCAAGTTTTTGTTTATTTCTTACGGTTTAAACTTATGCAAAATTCTGCGAAACTCAACCAGAATAAAGGCTATTCCGAGAAAATTAAAAAAATACATTTTATTTCTATGTTAATATCTTTAATATATGGTATTTGAATAAAAAAACATATTTCCGGTTAAATCTCGGCATCGAATGTTTGGTTGGAATACAAATATTACCTATCCACTATGTACATTATACATATGGGATAGAAAAAGTAAAAATACTAGTTTAAAAAAAATATTCTTTTATCATGCTAATCAAAATAAGCCTTAACAGAAATGATCTTATTACTTGTTTCCTTGTAGAAGGGAAATAACTGATCACGTGTTTTACTGTAATTTAAGCTTTTATCAAGAATTTAAATACATCTAAGTCGTGTTCAAGAACAGATGTTACTAAAATAAAAGCAAAAGAAAAACATATCTTTAGGATGGTATCTGTAATCAAGTATCCCTTGTACATTCTGAAGCTATAGCATTCGTCTGGATTTTTGTTTGTCTTGTAAATAGATACCAACATAATTTTTATTTTAAATTATTTTTAATTCTGGCTTTTTTTTTTTTTTGTTTTTTTTTTGCCAGCATTAAAGTTAGTAATATTTTCTACATTTAAATTGATGTTAAATAACCTAGAATTTAATGTCAGAATTGTTTCACTTGAAATTATGTGATTTTATTGTGCATTAAAATATTAAACTTAAAATAGATATTAACGGTAACTTAAAGTAAGACAAAAATATTTCGGACTGCCTCCGTGATCGAGTGGAAGTTTGAATGTGTGAGTGAATGTACGTGCGTTTAATTATATAAGGCTATTAACCTAATGTTGATAATCCACCGCTAACACAGAATTGTTTCACAAATTAAAACCTCTCGATATGACCATAGAAGATAAATAGGATATAAAGTTTGTAGATAACTTTTACATTCTCTACACATACTATGTACATAATGTACAGAGAAAGTGTTGCTTCCACCCAAATATTCCTTATTTAAATATCCGGAAATACATGTTTTGAAACCCCTGAATCAAAAAAATTAGAAACCTTGTCCTATGTGTATGTATGTGGGTAGCACAGCTCAAAAACGAAAAGTCCGATAGATACCAAACTTGGCATTTAAGTTTATTTCCTTTCAAGGATTCGACGTGAAGATTTTTAAGAATATTCCTCATCCATTACCTTTACATGAAAAAAAAAATCGAAAGTTTTGACATTATCAACAGTTTTGATTAAAATAACGTATATTAAACATATTTACATGAGAAATAAAATATACCTAGGTCTTGAATTATCTGAGAATTACCTCTGAAGACCTCTTCATTCTAGATTACGTTTTTATAGTTGGTAAACCACAAGAGATACACAAAAATTCACTGCACAAAAAACGTAGTTCTCGTTAAAACATACACTTTATGCCATGTACATCTTTTTCGTGGAATTGACCATTTCCGAGATATTGGTTTCAGTTTTAAAATACCATAGCAACCACATTTTAAAACATTTGACTGTCGGTTTAGCCTACTTTACTCCCTTATTTTCCTTCTACTTATAAAGAAGTAAGTAAAAAGGTCATTTCTGCTGATGTTTGTCTCGATTAGTATCAAGTAAGATTTATTTACATTCTTTGTATAAATAAACTCCTTTATATTTACCTTTAACTGAGCGAAATCATATAAATCTTTCTTTAATCCAGCTGTAGGTGGAGATCCAATTCTGTATCAACACTTATTTTGAAGTTTATATTGAGGTAGATAGAAGAATAAGTTTATTAACAACAATAATATATTAGAGATGTAGAGAAAGGTATCTTAATGGAACACGTCAGATTTTTATGTAAGGAACCTTCTTATACTTTTGATAGCAATTTTTATTGAAGTTAATCCTAAATCTTGCATTTTACACCAGAAGTTTTTCGATGGAAACGTTCACGGAAATACGTTGACCAGACCATGCCTCTTCATTCACCTTCTGCCCATATTCGGTTGGTACCAGCATCTTCCGCGATGCAAGGACCGGCTTTGGTTCTTGTGTAGGCTTGATTTATTCCTTCAATCCAGCCCAGTGAATGTGCACCTCGGCTGCTTCCCAGCTACCAGCACTTGCAATGCAGATGAACGTACTAGATTCACATTCAGCGTAGCCTTTCTGCACTTTCGTGAACAGAAAACACGATGGAGATTGTATGAAATATTTACGCATCGATTAATTAGTGATACAGAAACAAAATAATTGTAAAATCAACCAAAATGGTGTTATCGATATTCACTTTCTCTAATCGTATAATTCGAGGGTCGGCTGTTTATTCCCAGGCGTCAACACAGATATGGCGCTACTAGACCAGTTAGACTATAGCATCGTATGCTGTAACTCTAGAATAGCTTGTTAGTTTTCGAATAACAGCATTTTAAACAAAACAACTTTAGGGTTTTCACGAAAATTTGGAAAAACGAGCAGTGCTTAAATACTTCCATTTGAGGGGCTTAACACCTAAGGAAATCAAAGAGGAAATGGACAGTACATTGAAAGACTGCCCCTTCATGTTCAATGATTAAAAGGTGGCTTGCAGAGTTTAAAATGGGACGTGGAGCACTAGTGATGAACGTCGCTCTGGACGCCCTGTAGAAGTGATAACATTGAAAAAAATCATCGTTTAGCATTGGAAGACTGCAGAATAAATTGTTTGAGATAGCAGAGGCTGTAAACATATAAAAAGAACGTGCAGGTAATATTTTAAGTAATTCACAAACTCTGTGCGAGATGGGCGCCGCGTTTGTTGATACCTGATCAAAAGTTGCAATGAAAAACTGATTTTGTTAAGAATGTGCAGCTCTACCGTGAAAACCCCAGTGAATTTTTGATACGACTTATTACCATGGATGAAACTTGGATATACCACTACACTCCAGAAAGTAAATCACAATCAAAACAGTGGATTACACCACCAGTATATAGAGAAAGTATTGTATTCCACCCAAAAATGGCATGGTGATTAGTTTTTTAATAAAATCTTAAGTTTTATATTTATATGACTTTCTCTGCGCCCCTGTAACCAATTGTTGTTAATAAGTCTACTCTTCTATCTACTTCATGCTAATCGAGATAAACATTAGCAGAAATAGACTTATTATTTAGTTCGTTATAAGTAGAAGGGAAATAGGGGACTGTACTAGACTAAACTGACAGTCAAATGTTTTAAAATATGGTGGATGGGATTGAAGACAGTTTTTTTTTTTTTTTTTTTTTTTTTTTTTTTTTGTGTAGCCAGGAATTGGCAATTTCCGTATGAGAAACGTATTTTAAAAATGAAACCAATGACAAAGAATATTTCTAAAAAAGTAACCTTCATGAAAATATATAGTATAAATGACATACATGATGTATTTTAAGATCTACATTTTTTGTGTAGAAAGTTTTCGTAATCTCTTAGGGTTTACAGTTATACAAAATTATTTAATCTCTTACAGTTATACAAAATTTAGAAAAATTCATCCAGAATATAGAGGTCTTCAGGTGCTATTCCCAGAAAATTGAAGATAAACATTTTATTTCTCATATGAATATCTTAAATATAAAAATTTTAATCAAAATCGTTAAAGTCATTTTTGAGAAAACCAAAATTTAAAAAAAGGTTTATGTAAAATGTAGTTCGGGGAGGGCGATTTTCTTAAAAATCTTCGTGTCGTCTCCTTGGAAGACACTGAACTTAAATATCAAATTTGGTATTTAACGGGCTCTTTAATGTTAACAATGCTGCCCATAGACTCTCTCTCTTTCTCTCTCTCTCTCTCTCTCTCTCTCTCACTCACTTACACACATATACACACGGATATTTTTCTAAAAATAGATTCTGGGAGTCCCAAAATTTGTATTTGCTGTGAAATCTCGGTATCGAATTTTGGGGTAGAATGCAATACCTTCTCTATACATTATGTACATAGTATGTGTAGAGAAAATGAGAAAGAGGTGGTCACGTATGTATAATGTGGACGAGATTTCCTCAGATCAACGTAAAAGCTCCTTTCTATTATGGGGCACATTTTATGCCATCAGTTTTTACTTTCTCTATCTTACATAGTGTATAAAGTATAGTATTCCACCCAAAAAGTCGATACCGAGATTTCACCGGAAATACATGATTTGAGATTCCTAAATCCAAAAAGGAAGCATGTGTATGTGTTTGGGATAGTTTTCAAGAATTAACGGTTAGTTTTTGCAGAATTAACGGTTTTCGAGATTTTCTCGATTATTGGTTTGTTTACTCCTGTCAAGCATAGGTACTGGAATTTCAAAGGCGATCGCCTTTTAAAGGCTTTAGCCTATGCATTTCCTAATTTCCCTTCCACTTATAAGGAAGTAAGTAATTAGATTAATTCTGCTTATGTTCATCTTGGTTAGTATGATATAGATAAAAGATTAATGTTTTGAATAAACTGTTTGTTTGCTGAACAGCTATAGAAAATCACGTAAATGGAACTTATCAGGTGTGTGTGTGTGTGTGTGTGTGTGTGTGTGTGTGTGTGCGCGTTTAACGCCTGGTTTTACTTCTATAGCACCGCAGATGATGACACATGATATATGGAAGGAAGATGGAGTGATGGCGGGGGAAACCAGAGAACCCAAGAAAAACCGCCCATGCGCCGCTTTGTCCACCGCAGATCTCACATGTAGCGCTTGGGAACGAGCCCGAGCCGTCTAGGTGAGAGGCGAGTGGTCTAACCACTTGGTTACCCGCGGCCTGATGTCATTAGTATAGTATACTGGTACAGTATATACAATTTAATAACATTTAGTACAGAATTTTAACCGAAACAAACCTTTTGGAGGAGCTGTGAATAAAAGCTGTATTTTTAGAAAATAATGTGCATGTGTGTGTGCGTGCGCACGTGGGTGTGTGTGTGGGTGTTTGTGTTTTTGGAGTGGGAGTAATTGCAGGTAATGTTACATTTCGGCTCCTAGAATCTCCTTAAATGTGTGGGAGCCAAGGATAGTGGGGTCTGCTTTTCCAATCCCAGCGTTCTTTCCGAATAAAAATGTGGAAGTCCGGTAGATATCTCTTTGAAACATACAATTTATTTCAGGTTTTCTTTTTTTTTTTTTTTTTTTTTTTTTTTTTGCATCAGACATTACTAAGATGTCATTATATTTTTTTCCCATTCTTTTAAAGCCAAGTTGACCTTCATAAGATTTTCGAGATTACTAGGAAACAATATGGCAGGCATATAACGTCCAGTTCTTTAAATATTTAACTGTCACTAATAATTTTATGGTATAACGAAGCATATAATACAGCTATTTCTGCATATGTTTATTTCTATTAAAATGAAGTGGATCAAAAAATAAACTTTTTCAAGACTTATTTTTACAGATACTATAAACGAAAAAGGGCAAGGGATGATATTTCAATGTAACACATTGGAGTTTTAAATGTGTTAATACAAAATTAATTTGAAATCTGTGTATTTTTAGGTTACCAATTTATGTTATTCTATCTGTCTTAGCTGGATTGCACAGATGCTATGCAGGTAAAAAATTCTGATGTGTTCCATTCACATGACTTTATTTACATCCCTACAACAAATTATTCTTAAAAAGCTTATGCTTCAAATTACTTCATGCTAATCAAGAAAAAAAAATGCATAAATAGTCTTATTACTTGCTTTCTTGTAAGTAGAAGCGAAATAAAGGAGTACCATGGTTAAAGTGATGGTCAAAATCTAGTTGCTAAAGTTCCCTTGTTTGTATGGACAGGAGTTGACATATTCCTTTTTCAAAGCTGAAACCAAAACAAAGAATATCTCAAAAACGATCAACTCCACAATAAATGTGTATAACATAAAGTGTGGGTTTTAACGTGCTCTACATATTTTGTCCATCTATTACGGTTAAGCAGTTATGCCGTAAAATTCATCCATAATAAAATAGTCTTCAGACGCTATCTCCAGCAAATTCAAGATATACATTTTATTTGTCAGATAAATATCTTTAATATACGATAGTTTAATCAAAACGATAGGAGCCATTTTTGAGAAAATCCAAATTTTCAAAAAATTTCCATGTGAAGGGTAGCTGGGGGTGGGGGGATTTTCTTGAAAGTCTTCGTGACACGTCCTTGGACGATACCAAATTTAAATGCCAAGTTTGGTGCGTAAAAGTCTTTTCGTTTTTTAGCTATGCTGTCCGCAGACATACACATGTACACACACATATGGACCTATTTTCAAAAATCTGATGTGTGCCATTCACATGACTTTCTCTATATCTCTGTAAATTATTATTGTTAATAAGCTTATCTTTTACTTATTTCATGCTAATCGAGAAAAGTTAGCAGAAATAGTCGTATTTCTTGCCTTATTGTAAGTAGAAGCGAAATAAGGGAGTACCATAGGTTAAAGTGAAAGCCAAAAGCTGGTTGCTATGTGACTGATGTTCCTTTGTTTGTATGGACAGGAGTTGAAAAATTCCTTTATGAGAAAAGTATAAGTTTTTCAAAGCTGAAACCAAGAAAAAAGAATATCTCAAAAACGATTAACTCCACGAAAAAAATGTATATAACATAAATTGTGTGTTTTAACGTGCTCTACATTTTTGTGGGCTAAGTTTTTGTCCATCTCTTACGGTTTAGTAGTTATGAAAAATTCATCCAGAATAAAGTAGTCTTCAGAGGCTATTCCCAGAAAATTCAAAATATACATTTTATTTTTCAGGTAAATAACTTTAATATACGATATTTTAATCAACATCGTTAAAGCAATTTTTTAAAAAATAAAAATTTTCGAAAAAAGTTCCATATAAATGGTAGTTCCTTTACTCGAATTTTATTCTTAGCTTTGCCTTTCTTCCAAGGAATTCTATTAAATATAATACATTTAATATATCTAATATAAATTTAAAGTAATTTTAAAATTGTATTTAAGGTACAAACTTATAATGATAGCGGCGCCGCGGGAGAGTGGTTAGACCGCTCGATTCCCATCTAGGCAGCCCGAGTTTGATCCCACATGTGGACTAGAGGTGGACGAAGCGGCGTCTGGGCGGAAATGTTTTACGGGTCCTTAGGTTACTTCCGCCACTTACGCGCCAATTTCTCCATTATCACCTTTCCAATCATTAATTCGCTTACATTTCATATCATCCACTTCATGTTCATGCCTGACTACGGGCCGACCCCTTGTAAAAGGTTCTCCATTCTGCAGTTTCGTGCCGTAGACTCCCCAACAGGCTACTGACCCCTAGGCATTGGCTTGTAAGTGCTAGAAGGGTGTGATTCCTACAAATACGGGGAGGGTAAGCCGATTACGATAGGATACTTATAATATATTTTTAAATGATTTGTTATACATTCATAATTACTTTTTTATTTGGTATTACGTACATTATTATATAATTTACCTTAATTTTCACATATATTATACAAAATGCCCGGCTCTACTCATGACGTTCTTCTTCTAGCAGGACTTCAACAATAATCATATTTAGTCGTCCTTTTAAGGCTATACGCATTCTTGCCAAAGTTTTTAATTTAAATTTAAAGTACTCTTTACGATGGAATTTTAATACATTTTAAACATAGCATCTTATTTATGAGTCTTATTTAACTACAAAATACGTTGTTTAGAAATATACTTTTAAAAAGATATGTTTCTTCAGTGGTGTTTTCAAAAAAATATAAATATATACATATTTTTTATCAAACGTGTGTGTGTGCTTGTTGGCATAAATATTTGGTTCAAACTGATAACCACATAGCAAGTTTTAGTCAGCATATACCTACTATTTCGAAGTAAGGAGCAGTGTAAATGCTAAAAATTGTCTAAAATATTACAACCTAAACACCAGCATAATAATAGTTTGTGTACAATCTAGGGCGTACGCAGCAGCCTTGAATACCAAACTTATTTCCCAGACTAGTGAAAGGAGATGTCAATCGCAGTTCTTGGCTCAATTTCAGGAAATCTAAGACCCACTAGACCATGGCATAAAAGCCCAGGAAATAAGTTTGATATTCAATATAATAATTTGCTCATATTAACTGTCCTGAAATTTACCTTATATATTTTTATAACACCGAGCATATTTTAGTTAAAAATCGATACATTTGAAACTGGTTAAGCTATGTAGCAACATTTTGCAAAAACTCTTAGAGAACTTTTGGAAACATATATATGAGAAATGCCAGAAAAAACCTCAGTTGCGCTATCACACTCTCAGGTAGGGATATTGAAATAAACACTTGATTGCCTCATTTTCACTCCAGTAGCAAATATATTCCTAAGGGCATCGAATTCATAAAATGTCTAAACGCCAAATTATAGTTTTGTATCTTGCAAAGATGCAACGCGAAGATTTTCAAGAAAATCCCCCCCACAACAAGCTACCCCTTACATGGAAGATTTTTCGAACATTTTTATTTTCTCATAAATGGCTCTAACGATTTTGATTAAGATATCTTAAGATAAGTTATTCTTATGACAAACGAAATGTATATCTTGATTTTTCTGGGAATAGCCTATGAAAACCTCTTTAGTCTGGATGACTTTTGTATAACTTGTAAATCATAGGACATATGCATAAACTTGCTGCACAAAAATGTAGATCTCATTTAAAGACACAACTTATGACATACACATTTTTTGTAGAGTTAACCGTTTTCGAGATATTCCGAATTATTGGCTTCAATTTAGCCACTTAAACTATTCTCAAACGCAAAGACATCTTCCTTCTCGTTTATCGTTTGCTTACCGATTTGTTTCTCAATTGTTTCACAGAGTGGTCGGCTTTTAAAGGACGAGACTATCGCTTTAGCCTGTTTTCTTGTTTCCCTTCTACTTACAAGGAACCAAATAATAAGGACAATTTCTGCTAATGTTTATCTCGATTAACATAATATAGATAGAAGAATAAGTTTTTTTAACAGTCATTTGTTACAGAAATATAGAGAAAGTCATGTGAATGGAATACTTTAGATTTTTTTGATTCAGAAGTTCTCAAAACATGTCGAAATCATGTTTCGTGTTTTTGGGTGGAGTACAATATTTTCCCTACCTATTTTGTACATCTTGCATACGTGCTAGAAAAAATAAAAATGTAGTACCTGGCACATTGGAAAGTAGACAGAATGCCTGGACTATATGGGAGCGTTCACATTAATCATCACTGTTTTGTGGTAGACCTCATACAAGCGTACACCTTAAGTCATCATTATTTCTGCTTTATCGAGTTTAGACAGTAAATTTAAAGTTATATACGACATACAGTTTCAAATATAATGCAATTTTCATTAAGGGAACATGTACCCCTTCCAAATAAATGCACTTTTTCTATCATTTTCTTTTCTAACACTTTCTTCTCAGAGTATTATATTTGTTTTCCACCTATATTTTACTTTTATTACTTTCTCCATACGCACTATCTACATAGTGTATAGAGAAAGTATTGCACTCCACCAAAAATTCCCCACCGAGATTTCACCGGAAATATATGTTTTAGGGTCCCCAATATCCAAAAAAAGCATTTTCACAAAAAGGTCCGTGTGTGTGTGTGTCCGTGAACACGATAACTCAAAAACGAAAAGTCGGTAAAATACCAAACTTGGTATTTAAGTTTAGCATCTTCCAGGGATGCGACACGAAGATTTTCAGAAAAATCCCCCCACCCCCAACTACCCTTTACATGGAACTTTTTTCGAAATTTTTGATTTTCTCAAAAATGGCTCTAACGATTTTGATTAAAATTTCGTATATTAAACATATTTACCTGACAAGTAAAATGTATATCTTGAATTTTCTGGGAATAGCCTCTGAAGAGTATTTATTCTGGATGAATTTTACTAAATTTTGAATAACTGCTAAACCGTAGGAGATGGACAAAAACTTACTACACAAAAAATGTAGAGCATATTAAAACACACAATTTATGTTATATACATTTTTTCGTAGAGTTCGTCGTTTTTGTGACATTCCTTAGTTTTTGTTTCTGCTATGAAAAACGTATACTTTTCTCATACAGGAACTTGTCAACTCCTATCCATATAGACAAAGGAACTTCATTGACATAGCAACCAGCTTTTGTCTATCAGTTTAACCTACAGTTGTCCCTTATTTCGCTTCTACTGTCAAGGAAGCGAGTAATTAGACCATTTCTGCTATTTTTTTCTGTTTAGCATAAAGTAAATAGAAGTATAAGCTTTTTAAGAATTATTTGTTGCAGGGATATGGAGAAAGTCATGTGAATGGTACACATAAGATTTTTTTTAAAAGCATCTCCCTTCCTTATGGGTTGCCTTCTGCTACTTTCCTCCTAAATCTTGTCATGCAAATAGCCTTTATTAAGGCTCCTTTCCTGCACTGTCTTGGTTATTCCACCCTCCAGGTGACGCAAGGCCTCTCCTTTTCCTTTCTAACACTTTCTTCTCAGAGTATTATATTTGTTTTCCACCTATAATTTACTTTTATTTTTAAAAGCCTCTCCCTTCTTTATGGGTTGCCTTCTACTACTTTCCTCCTAAATCTTGTCATGCCAATAGCCTTTATTAAGGCTCCTTTCCTGCACTGTCTTGGTTATTCCACCCTCCAGGTGACGCAAGGCCTCTCCTTCCATAAAGCGACGATGACAGGATATGCTTGGGCCAACTGCCATCCTCTAGACGTACCTCTTTTCAAGTCTTTCCACTAGCGTTTCTTCTTATTCAAATATTTCCCTAATTTTTTCATTTATAACTCGTAATCTAAGGGACACAATGACTGCTACGCAGAACAACCTTTACTGCAAGATTTGATTTTGTCTCTGCATCAAAGTCCATGCTTCTTCTTCATATATCAAAATACTTTTAACAATAGTGTTTACATTTTTGTTGTGGATTTTTTGTCTCCAAAAAAGTCATCTAATGCTCGTAAAACACCTCTTGCCTGGCATATACGAGCAGTGTGTCACATTTTACAGGTGCCAGAGCTATCAGCCGTGGATACTAGATATTTAAAACTATCTGTTAATTTTATCTTGCAAGATTAGTTACCTCCATATCATCTTCTTCTTTTACAACAGTAGGATATTCATTGACATTCATTTTCATATTTGTTCATTATATTATTCATTTAATTTCTTTGCTAAATACCCTGCGTCTCTTCTCTTCTTTGGAATAATATGACCTGGTCATCAGTAAATAATAAGAGGAAAGAGTTTTATCATTTACCGAAACACCCATCTTGTCACATAACTTATGATATTTAACTTTAAAATCTTTGGTACTGCATCCTCCTTTCAAATTGGGCACTAGTTGCATTTTTGTTTGTGTGTATTTACGTTAAATTATTATTTACTTCACTAAAATTATAAATTATTTTAAAATGTATAGTAGTTATTACATGCGAAACCAAATTCATTACTCATAAAACAACATTTATTAAAAGTGAGTTAAATAATGTGTTCTATATAGAAAAATATGCTTGTTTGTACGATTTTCTCACGCTTTTAAGTTTACTTAAATAAACCTTACAACAATTTAAACTAATTATTAACTCAAATTACCTACACATCTATGAAATTTTTGAAAAATGTTCCATGTAAAGGATAGTTAGGGTTGGCGGATTTTCCTGAAGATCTTCGTGTCACCTTATTGCAAGATACTAAACTTAAATACCTACTTTTCGATTTTGAGTGATGGTGTACACACACACATACCGCCTGCGGTGCCATTAGTAGTTAAAGCGGGGTTAAACACTACCGAAAAAAACACATTTTTCTGAAAATGCTTTTATTGATTAAAGAGTCATCAAAACACGTATAATCAAAATTATTTCAACGTTTTAAAAATGAATGCAAAAATGTCATATTGCCCCAGTACCGGGATAAAACGACTTTCAATATATTTTTATTCTAATTTTTTTCTACATTGCTATCTATTTGATATTGAATAATAGGTAATGAAATGACTTTTGTTTTGAACAATTTTGTTCATGATAAGTAATGTAAATAAGAATTAGTGATTTGAATTAACAATTCCTTCAACTGTTGAATAGTTCTCGTTCACCATGCGACACTTTAATCTATCTTCTGATGCAGGATCAACATATCTGTAGATCACAATCATGACTCTGTACTAGAGTTTCTTTGGAAGTGTTGACGTCAGACGTATCTGAAGTCCGAGCTTCTTAGTTCTTTTATAGGAGTCATACTTCTGTTTCTTAGAACTTAGAGTTTATTTTATTTTTTGCATCCCGAGCCTTTTGTTTTTGTTGTGTAGTATACTTGCTCTTTTGCCGCCTATGCTTCTTTCTGAACCAATATCTCGTTCATAGATGAACTTGTTAAACGCTTGCACATTGCGTTTTTTACACAGCATAGATAATGATTCAAAATCCAAAATACTTCGTGCGGTTTAGGTTTAACATTTCTGAAGGTTCTGGTTCTACATTTTGTACTGGCTGTCCCATTCCTTTCTAGAACACTTTTTATGTAATTCTACAATATATTTCATATTTAACGTACCAGAAATTAATGAAATAGCTGAAAAGGGAGTATTAAAATATTATCTGCATCTCCCCCTATTCGTCTTACAGTGCGTTATGGAATCGTTTGAAGATCATGTAGCTCAGGAAATCCAAACATAAAATAAAAAGTGATATAAACACAAAATTGAAAGATAAAAAGCAGTTGGAGCAAGATGATGAGATCATTAATTTGCTCAAGTCAATTTGGGTTGACGGGAAAGTTTCATATTGGCCAAATGTATTACTAAATATTAGGTTGGAATGGAATAGTCATCCATTTCATATGTTCATTGCATGGCCAACAGTTAAGCTATTAAATAAAAAGTTGAAGGAAATACTAAAAGTTTATAGAGCAAATTTCAAATAAACATCGCGAACTTCCAAAACAGATACTTCAGAAATATGAAGAAGCAATGGCGGAATTAATCCAAGTTAATTCGGAAGTAAGACATGAGAAACAGTACCAACATTTTTGTCCCTGCAAAACAGATCATGGTGTAGAGAAATTGTATCGTTATGTATTCTTATTTTGGCGTTGGAGCACGGAAAATAAGTGAACGGAAAGGTTCATTTGCCTTACTGGTTTGGAGGTAGAAAACATGAAATTCTGGATAGTATTAACTAAAATTTATAAAGCCTTGAAAGGTATTTTATATGATAAAATTAAAGTTTTGTGCGTTATCTTTTATTGTGTAACAAAGTGCCAGAAATGATATAATCTTGGTGGCAAGATTTCTCTTGGCACAGAAGATGAGATTTGTGGAAGTGCATCAACAATGTACAGAGATATTACGCCACCTGTTCCCTTTGGAATTCAAACGGACGAAAGCCTCGCCTTGGTAGTATCTGGCCAATGAGACCGAGGTCATCCGGTCCAGTGGGTGAGAGACTTCCCACGCGCAACATTGTCCGAGTTCGATGCCTGGATGTCCCTGCACGCACGTATTGAATGATTGTGGTGCTTCGGGCATCCGATTCTCTCTACACAGATTGATTCCCGCAGAGTTGTTTTCATCTTTCATTCTTTCGATTTGCATAATTAGGTCCGAAGACATGCAAAAGTAATAATTTCTTCTGGTGTAGGTTGGGGGATTTTCGCTTGTTTTTATTTTTAAAGCTGACATGTGCAATTTAATCTGCAATGACTACCTCTACATTCTAGTGGCTAACATGCTAGGCTCTAACTCCAAGATCCACTTTCGAATTGACGATTTAATTCAGTCAGGATTATCACCCATGGTCATTACTATATAAGTGACAATATAAACGTGTATATGATTTAAATTTTAAAACCACATGTAACCGAATTTAACGTTATAATGTTGCTTTTGATTGTGTGTTACCTTTGTCTTTTTATTTTAGTGATTACTCTTTTCTTTGTTGTTTTAATATTACTTTTTGTGTGTATAACAAAAGCACGTATGGTCTGTGGACCCGTGCAATTGTTGAAATTCTATGTATGATATTGTTATGTCAATAAATACACTTATTCATTCATAATTTAATGCAAACAAGTGTAAATCTTAATGCTTATTCAGGCTTCCTAGAATTCTACTTCCTTATAACAGCGAAAAAAAAGAACAATTGAGGAAATCTTTCATTTTAACGAAAATTTAAACATTTTCGGATACCTATATAGTTTACCAATCGTATTATTACGGTCATAGCTAAAGTCAGGGAGTCTAAGGTAAAGGCTAGACAACGGCGGGGAATACCTTACACACTGAAATCTATAGAGGTCTATTGTGCACCAACACCCACCAGGAGAAAGGAATGAGGGAACCACAGGAGGCCACAGGCCTCAAGTCAGACAACATGCAAAGACGCGCAAAGTTCATCACGGCGCAAAATCCGCCGTGCAGCCACCTACACCACAGATTCCAGGCTTCGTCAAACTTCTCCGTCCCTGTGAGAACAGCGACGACGCAACATCTCAACGCTGACAACTGTGCGCATACGTCCGCGCCATCTGCCAACTCTGCCACACAAGCCCAGAAGCACACCTTAAGGATAAGTGAATGGCATGAAAGGGAAAAGTTTAAAGAAAATCGTGGATAATAAACACCCCAACAATCGCCTAAATGACAAGAGGGAACCAGAAAAAATCCTAAACCAGAGTGTGCGGTCGACGGAGATCGAATCCGCGGTTTCACATGTGAGTCGCACATTACCACATAGCCACCTTGCACGGTCGGAGGGCCCAAGAATACACCAAAATGTCTCATCTTAGGGTGCAGCTTTCAATGATATAAACATGCATTTATGACTAAGAATTCGATAAAACGTAGCCAATTAAATACAAAGTATGACCTTATCATCACTATTCATATGCTCTATCTAAGGACATTAGATTACTGGCATATGCTCTGATCATACATCAGTTGTCACGTAAAACAATCTATGTTGATAAAGGTTTATGGAAACTTTGAACTTGGCATGTAATAATTGAAGCATGTTAGTTCTTAATTGATAATTATCCACAAAGGTTGCACGCCGTTTCTTAATCAGGAACAATATGTGAAAGAGAGAAACGCATGTAATCACTGAATAAACAAATATGTTTTGATTTAGTTACAACTAACTCTACCCAATCTCGTCATTTTTGGTGTGTTTTCAAATAGTTAAGTTGTCAATTATTAGCTGCACATTTAAATATTGCTGATGCAATGCGCTTGCCGTGTGAAACATTTCTTGAGCGTATCTTTCACAGCGCATGTTTTCCAAAATAAATTAACCCATTCAGTGCTAAATAATTTGAAAATAAGTTCATTATCATAACATAAACACAACACAGAAACTTGTCACTGACCGGACCTTTCCGCTTAGCCATATTGAATATACCTATCTGAGAATGAACATCAATGGCTGGTCATGAGCGGTTCTATAGGGAGAAAGTTGAGGTGAACAAAAATGGAAAAGTCAATGAAAAACTCCTCCAGCCTGCCTGTCTGAATTTGTTCTTGTTTTCCCGCAAAGGATTGAGAATAATACTGTACAAATTCAATAATTCCATCAGGATATTTCATTCTTACTTGCGGAATCAAAATCTTATCGAGTATATATCTCGTACCGCACACAGTTCATTGTATCGTCAAACTGCTACAGCACACCAGCCCCAACACGATACAGATACGCGACTATGATAGAACTGTGCTGCCATATATTTTGCATCGTATGGGATCATAGATAATCAATCACCTTTCCTTTTTGCGTGAAAGACCTCGTCTAGAATATCACGTAATTCTGGTTGCGGTTGCCACTTTTCTGTTGAATCGGTTTATGAAGCATGTATAAAAGACTTAGTTCCTACCAAAAAAAAACATCAAATTTGCCCAAAGCTGGATTCCTAAAATGTTCCAAAACATTAGTTTTCTTAACAATATTTTAAGTATATTTTATAACATAGAGATTCCATTTTTTATTTACAGAGAACTGTTTGTAACTCATGCGTTTGCGCACCACATGATTTTGTGTGTAGAATAGTATTGTTTGCTACAATAAACTTTTACAAAGTATCATATTATTTGCCTACCGGATGTCGTGAATGAAATAATATGCCTAATATAAACAGCCGCTTTGTGTTGATTCGACATCATTAAGAGAAGGGGAAAAATGCTACATGGGAGCAGAAAACCTGTGACCCTCACCAGAGTAGTAACCTAAGTTTTTTCACAGCGCTACAGTGAATGGAAGGTGGTGGGTATAGTAACGCTTTACAATACAGACGCGTCATGTCTTGTGTAAATATTTTTAGTTACTATTGATAGTTGGTTGTTGAAGAACCTTAAGTTATGTATTTGATTATGATTATTAATCATATGGATTGGTAATATTAAGATTTGGAACCCTTTGCTGCCGCTACACAACTGTATTGAGGATGGTGTAAACAAGGCGCTGTGCCATGTAGGACTTGGACAAACTTGGCGTTTCAGACCTAACTCCTTTTTTGCCACGGGGGTACATAGTAATAGAGAAGGTAATGAGTTCACTCTATAAATTCGATGTCGAGATTTCAGCGGAAATATGTTTCGACACCCGCTGAATTCTAAAAAAGCTTTTAAAAAACATGTCCGATTGTGTATGTGTGTGTTTTTGGGCAGCATACTCGGTTAATTTCTAAACTTGGGATTTAACTTCAGCATCTCCCAAGGATGAGATCTTCAAGAAAATTCCACACCCCAAATAGCCTTTACAAGGAACATTTTTCGAAATTTTTCATTTTCTCAAAAAAATGTTATTTGTATTAAAAATCATACGTTCAAGATATTTACATGACATACGAAATGCATATCTAATATTTTCTGGGTGTAGCCTCTGTAGACCTCTTCATTCTTAATGAGGTTTGTATAACTGTTAAATCGTAAGAGATGACAACAACCTATATTCAAAAATGTAGGTCCCATGAAAACCCACGATATATATAAGTTAATTCTTTTTGAGATATTCCAAGTATTGGTTTCAGTTTTAAATTACTTTTCTCGAACGGGAGAAATCTTTCTGTATGTCTCTATTTTGTTTACTCTTAGCAAGAGAGAACCGAATTTCAATCGTTTCACTTAGCGACCGGCTTTTAAAAGATTTAACTATTGCCTATTTCCATTCTACTTACAAGGCAGCAAGTAATAAGATCAATTGTGCTATCGTTTAGTTTGAGTGACATGACGTAGATAAAAGAATACTCTTTTGTAAGGAGAGTTTTTTTTTTTTGTGGAACAACTAGAGAAAACCATCTGAATGGAATACTCGAGATATTTTTTTTAAATTCCCATTTTTCAAAGTCGCAGAGAAAGATTGGCATCGACATGCCTTTATATATATATATATATATATATATATATATATATATATATATATATATCCTTCCTTGTCTTGATTTAAAGTTCCTCTTATAATAGAACACGTTACCTTACTTATATTTCATTTTATTTCTAAACCTGCCTTTCGTTTGAATGTTATAAGACATAAGTTATGTAAATAGCTAAAAGGTTTACCTATTCGGAATTTTATTATTGATTAAAATTTTAGATCTCGGATTAATGTCCAAAGGTGCATAAAAAAGATATTTTTATGAATATTTTACGATTTTTTTCTGGTTTTAATATCCGCAATCATTTTAAGAATATCGCTGCTGTAATTCCTCCGAAAATATTGAATTGAACATTTATTTAGCTGGTCATTTTAATAACAAGAGTGCCTCGCCCAGTTCAGAAAGAAAGAAAAAGAAGTTCCATGACGTAATCCTTAAATGTATACCGTGAATAGCGAACTTGACGGATTGTGCAGCAGCAAAAAGTGGTAGATGCAGAAAGTTATAATATGGTGTAGGGCATTAGAAGTAATAAATAACTTATCTGAAGACGTTTTAATTTCTTCTGATTCTTGTAGGTTATTTATATGACTTTTGCTTAGCTTGGAGAAGCTGTGTATTCCACCCAGAAATGGGACACAACTTTTTAATCGGAAATACATGTTTTGAAGACCTCTTAAGCATGTTTGGTAAAATATCAGCGTGTCTGAGTGTATGCACATACCAAACTTGGAATTTAGGGTCAGCAACTTCCAGAGATACAACACGAAGAATTTCTGGAAAACCCCTTCTTCGATTTTCTCAAAAACGGGTCTAGCAATTTCGATTAAAATCCCGTACATAACATATGTAGCCTCTCAAGAATTGTTTATTCTGGGTGACTTTTGCATAAAGATAAACCGTAGGTGTTAAGTCAAATCTTATTATAGGAACAAGTGGATTCGCTGAAACACGTTTTTATGTGGGGATGGCACTGAATCTGCAAAAATAGAAGCTGCTTAAATATATTCAAATAGTTATAGGGTAGGAAATAAATATCTAATAGTATAAATTATTTTTATTTAATTATAAAAATATTAAGCATTTCTAATTTTAAAAGGGAGTAACTTTTTAAAAACTAAAAGTATAATATAGTGTTATTAGATTTTAGGATTATGTGAGTTTAGAATACTTAGGAGATATTCCTGGTTGTTGTTTTCTATATTTCAATACATATCTTTACTCCTGCTCATGCAAAGAGAACGGATTTTCAAAATCATTACTTAGTGACTACATTTTGAAAAAAAAAAAAAAAAAAAAAAAAGTACTCTGATCTTAGCCTACTTCACTCCTTTATTTCTCTTTTAGCCTGCAAGAAATAAACAACAAGACCATTTATATTAATGATTATCTCGATTATCATGAAGTAGACAGGAGAGAAGTTTTCTTTAAGATAAGCATTTTCAGAGTATATAAAAAAAGAAATGTAAATGAAACACATCATATGTTTTATTTTAATGAAAATTATGAAACAATTAGATTATTTTACCCACCTGGGTAGCGTGCCTCATATTCAACAGGCCGCGAGTTCGAATCTCGCTTAGGGTGAGTTACCCGGATAAAGTTTTTTCGGGGTTTTCCCTTATCCTGAGAAGACGAATGTCAAATAACTCTAAGATCCTTGGACCCCGAGATCATTTAAGGATAATTTCACCAATTTCATTCATCCTCCAATATGGCCAACCAGGTTAAAGGACGTTTGCTAAAAAAATCTTTTAGAGAGTTAGAACTTAATAATGTTAACAAGCATTAATGATGCCCATATTTGGAAATTTGAGAAATTCACCGCCATGGTCAGGCTTTCTGTGAGCTTTTGCCGTTGAAGTAGCATATCATCAGACACAGTTACCCCATAAACCTTCAAGGCACTCAAAATACTGAAACAATTTTACGGCCAGTTCCTGTTATTGTTTTTGTTTTCCTTTTGTTTCTACGCTAATTATTCATGGCTACTTTGCCATTATTTGACTTCTGCCTGAGAAGGTTTTGTTTGCTTCCCTGCTGAGTCTGGGATGGTGATTTTCCTACGGACTTTCTGATCGGTCCTGCCTCTGTGTGATTATTTACATCTACAAGGAAGTGGCTGGGCTTGGGAGAGAGAGTCGATTTTTGGAGGGAGACGAGAGAACATTTGAGCAAAATGTTAGGCAGAGTTATGAATGGTTTCTGGCGACGACTGATAAGTATGGCCGCCACCTGGTTGACATATTTTTACATCTAACTATGGTAAATTAAATGGTAGAAATTGTTCTTTAACTTTCTAAAATTAAAATACATTTTCCTTGAAAATCAGCTGAGTGCTGTTCATTTCAAAAAGGTCCGGTTTCTATGATTCACCTTGTGTGAGTTATTATAAATAATGATAGTGATAATTTTGCAATGCATCAAAATTACAGGTAATTGAATGGTTATTATACTAATATTTATATTAATTAAATAAATAGGTCTTAAAATGTGAGCCACGTGATCCATTTTTAAATCCATATTAAAATGTATAGTTTTACAATAAACGACTTTACAAATATGTTCGTCTCTGATATTACATTTTTTCAAATTGATCCTCTTTGTTGTAGAAACAAATCTGATGTGTTGCATTCACATGACTTTCTCTACATCTCTGCAAACAATTGTTAAAAAGCTTATGCTTCTTTTTACTTCATGCTCATCAAGAAATGGTATTATTACTTGCTTTCGTGCAAATAGAAGGGAAATAAGGGAGTAGCATAGACTAAAGATTAAGTCAAAACCTGGTTGCTATGTTTCTGAAGTTCCCTTGTTTATATGGACAGAGTTGACAAATTTCTGTGTCAGAAAAATATAAGCTTTTCAAGGCTGATACCAAAAACAAGGAATATATTAAAAACGATCAACTCCACGAAAAAAAATGTATATAACATCAATTATGTGCTTTAACGTGCTCTACATTTTTTTGTGTGGTAAGCATTTGTCCATGTCTTAGGGTTTAGCAGTTATGCAACATTCCGTAAAATTCATTCAGAATAAAGTAGTCTCGAGAGGCTATTCCCAGAAAATTCAAGATATGTACATTTTATTATACGATATTTTAATCAAAATCGTTAGAACCATTTTTGAGAAAATGAAAACTTACGAAAAAGTTTCCATGGAAAGAAAGGGTATGGGAATTTTCTTGAAAATCTCTGTCGCATCCTTGGAAGATGCTGAAATTAAATACCAATACGGAATTTTCCTTTTATAGCTATGCTGTCCACAGACACACTGACACACACACACACACACATACACACACACACACACACACAGGAACCTTTTTCCAAAAATGCTTTTTCTGATTCAGGGGGACCCAAAACATGCATTTTCGATGAAATATTAGTATCGAATTTTTGGGTGGAATGCAATACATTCTCTATACACTATGTACATAGTGCGTGTGAGAAAGTAAACATTTACTTTTCATTCTTTCCAAAATCTTGAATTTATTTCTCAAAATTGGAGTATTATTTCGGAAAAAAACTATAAGACCATTTTCTTTAATGCAATTTTAAGAGTCAGTAAAGTGACTCAAGAGGGAAAAACAATACGTTTTCTTAAAATATAGCATGTGTGTTATTTTATTATAGAAATTAATAATTTATTTCACAATTTCACAGATACATTATCACCCTCATATGTTGTTTCTTACACACTTATATTCGTTAAGTCAGGCCGCGCCGTGGCCAAATGGTTAGACCACTCACTCGGCCCGGGTTCAATCCCAAGCATGTGAGATTTGTGGTGGACAAAGCGGTGTTGGGGCTGGTTTTCTCCGGGTTCTCCGGTTTCCCCCGCCATCGCATTCCACCGGTGTCCATTTTCATTCATTTATTATCAGTGTCGCCGCCTGCGGTGCCTGTCGGCAAGATGACAATTGTTAAAATAACCGTACACATATTTACATTCTTTTATCCACCTAGTAATGATTATGGTTATTATTCACACAAAGTTTTATTATATACTTCACGTTAGTCGTGCTAATTTTCAAATTTGATGCCATTACTAAAGCTCGATCTTGAGTTCCGAAGTGCACACAGTTAGGAACACACAGAGCAGTCAGCCGTATAATGAGATACCCTGTGAAGGGGTGTGTAACTTAAACATATACACGTTGAGGTATAATATTTTCCAAAAGTAGCTCATTATATGTTTTACACAGCAATATACATATTATACATCCTTATACTTTATAAAGCAAACAATAAAACTATTTTTTCTTATTATGATTAGTAAATCAAAAGGCCTTGTACTTTTACAAATAAGTTTATAAAAGTTGAGTATGCAGGAGTATGCAGAGTTAGGAAAAGGCAATGCACATAAATCAACAAAACTCACTCAGAATTCATTGCAGTGAATTACAAGATACCTCTTTACTATATCGAAAGAAAAGGCTTTCCTCCTGTCACTCAAACTATGTTTGAATCATACACAAGTTTGTTCAGTATCGAAAGCCTGACCTTTCCTATTTTCAGCGTTTTTCAATGTGCATTGTGTTAGAGCGTTCACTGGTTTATCTACTAGCAAGAATGAAGAAGGCCAGGTACTGAGCAAAATTATATTCACAAAATCTCAATCCGGAGTTTCAGTCATTATACATTTCGTTGTAAATACAAAAAGGATGCAACAGTTCGGAGCAAAGATCGAATCGTTATAAAACGATGTGTTATATCCTAGTTCGAAATCTCGATAACGATTTTTTGGTGCAACAAAATATTTTTTATACCTATTGACTATATAGCTAGATAAGCCGAGTGAGTGAATCCACAGTAATATGTGAACCTTGCATTTGGGAGGTGCCAGATTTAATTCCTGTCATCACCCACAATAACCTGGTCACTACGTTAATGTTGAGTTGGTTTGTAAACCACCACGATTTCGTTTGTATTATATCACTTTCATTCCGTTTTCTTCTCATCCTTCATGTACGTTGCCAGATTTCGTAGCGTATGGCCTTGCTGGATAGAACGCGAATGCTTGCTTAAAAGAACATAATCCATTATAAAATTAGACAGATATCACACCTGCGTTTTGATAGGACCGGGGTGCCCTGCTTTATCAGTTGCCCACCACGCGATTGTGTTTTCTTTGCAAAGGGGTATCCAAAATTTCTTTAGCCTCTTTTTGGCAGGGAAACAGAAACAAAAAACAGGCATAATCGTAATGGATTAATTACCTTTTGCGAATGCATGATTACAGATGTATTTAACTAAATGAATCACGCTAGAAATGAGTTCTTTTAAAATCGAAACACACATAATAGAGTGAACTCAGAGCAAATAAATAACAAAAATATGTTTTAAAATGAACAAAAAGCATCAATCATTTACATAAAGTGAAAATGCATTATGTGTACAGGGATCTGACTCTTATAAACTATAAGAATTTGTTATACTCCTGGTCTCTAAAATGGCATCGTGCCTCACACAATACTATAAATGAATTTGGATAACCGTTAATATACCACAATACTCAATTTGTCTCGCCACCCCTCCTTCAGTCATTGGCTAGAGTGTGCCGTTGCTACCTCGCTTCCAACCAGTGGGAATCAATTCATATCTAGCTTCAGCCAATCAGACACCTCAGAATATCTTCTCCACTAGGAGGAAACCACGTGTTAATAGTTGCTTCCATTTCGCTGCTGTGAAAACCTTAGTTGTGAGTCAGTCTAATTTTAAAATGGACTTTAATCAGCATGGACTGCTTGGTCAATGAGACTTCTCTGGACAGCTCCAGTAATGTAATGTGCCTTCCTGTCTGTAGTCTGTGGGTTATTAGCCGCATTGTATTTATATAGAAGGTGTCTCTGCATTGAATAACATATATGCGTACATATATCACAGGTAAGTCGGCGGAGAACATAAAATGTGGTACAAAACTGTAGAATTTCGAGAAATTTCAGTAGCAAACCAGTTTCTCTAATTTGGACATAAAGGAACACTTTACGTGTTCACGCCACACTAGATTCTTTCCCTGTTTACATCAATTGCAACAAATCCGCCATTAGCTTCCCATTCTTTTTTTAATTTCCCTGAAGTATAGTGATAATCATCGGTGACGTTTTTGGTGCAGAATGAATCAGGTTTGTAAAACGGAGCCAAGTTTACAGAATATCTATAAAATTTGTTGACATAATTTTGCAGGTCTGCTGTTGAATTTGACAAAAGAAACATAGTAGATATGCCATCAATTCTTTCTTTCATAAATGTATATAAAATATCTCATCTTCAGAGATTTGTTAGAACAGGAAGCGCGATATCAGATAGTAACTTTAGGAAATAGCCAACTGTTGTGATCTGATGCGATCGTCTCTTGACTGTACATTAATGGTTTAGCTCCATTTTGAGTGCTCGCCCATTATATTTACCCGGCTGGGCAGGCGACAATTACCCTCTGCCCTCCTTGAGCTGAGCCATGCTCGAACCAATAATTGACGTCACAGGACGTGAACTTAAACCTTATGCATTAGGAGTAGCCATAGAGGTTATGATGACTCATGGATAGACGGACATCTCGCTCCAGAACAACAGCGACAATTCCCTTACGATTATTTAAAGAACTCACAGCGATGAAAATGGTTGAAACTGTTTGGAATAAGTTAGCTTATTTGAACTTTAAGGAATACTCAGCATTAATACTATTACTTTTCTTCAAAGAATTACCCTTCTCTGTTTGTAGAACTTACAACACCAGGATTTCAAACCAATATCTTGGATGAGCGAGAACATTTTGACATGTCCAGAATGAGTGATCAGCCTGGAATGGTAGTGAAGAAGAAAATGAAATACGAGTATGATAGGTACATTAGCAGATAAAACTATACCGGGTCTTCAGATTTATTCGGCCTTAACGCCAGTGGACTTTAACTGCATGATGCCATTATTAAATAAGGGAGCTACTTGTCTCAAAGGGGAAGTGCGGAATTGAACCTTGGACTGCATGCATTGCCCACTTTGTTAATAGGTTGATGTAATGGGTGATGATGTTTTTCAGCACGACATTTTGTGCATGATTAGTCACTGCTGATCACAGCATTTGTATGGTTGAGTACTACGAGCGAACTGGAAGCCTATCAGCATAAATACTCCGATTGTAAGTTTACGAGACACAAGCAAACATTTCAAATGTAAATATTGGAAAAATTCCATACAAGTCCATTTCACTAAGGTGACCTCAAAAATGTTGACATCCATGCTCCATCTACTCATCATTCGCTGGTTCTCTGCAAGAGGCAATGCATGACAAGACTCGCTACCTAGTATTGACGTCATGCAAGGGTAAACGACCTGCGGCAGAAGCCGAATAAATCTGAGGACCCAAATAACCCAGTATAGACTAAAGACCGAGAAAAACCGCAAAACAATCGTCGATGGGCCCCAAAGTTTTGAATCCGGGACCTCTCAAATACGAATCGAATATATTAACCGCGGTGACACCTCTCGTGGCCAATTTTAGTTTTATTATAGAAATAATCGAACAAGCAGAAATGCATTTACCATCGCAAGGAACAGTTAATGCATTGGAAGCTGGTAGATTGAGTAAGAGGCGAATATTAGCAGCATTCGTGCTCCAATTATGCTATAGCACAGGCATCCAAATTTAAGAAGTGGTAACTCATTCCACTCGGAGTGAAGCATTGGGGCATTCTGCTATGCGACGAAATTGATTTTAAACATTGATCTTCCTCATCTGTATCTAGTGTTTCCTTTGTTTTTCTTTCGTTTCTTTTTCTTTTTCTCTCTCCATACTTCGATGATATGTTTTACTTTGGATGAGCCCATCAATATCTCCTTGATGCTCAGAGCCTTATAAAAACATAATAAGAGCTAAATAGTCATATAAACGGAGGTAAATTACATTCCCATTACACTGACTTTCCTTATTTAGTTGAAACCACATAGAGGTATATCACTGTTAATGATAGAATTGAATTTACGGAGATGGTGCACTCCCACCATGTATTCCATAGTCTCTAATAAATTTTACTGTTTTGCTGCAGACTTATAAGTGATAGTATTCATATATCTGCCCACATAGTTTACATTCACATGTTTCCTTGGTTCATGAAATGCTGGGACTCGTCTACCTCCTCGCAAGAGAAACATTCCTCATTGAAGACATCAGAACATTTTTGCTTCTACCAAACATAGGAGTCCCAGAGATGCTACCAAAATTGCTGAAAAGAAGAAGGAAAGAAATACCCCAGAGCTGTATGGAACACGGGCTAGTGATAGATCGGACGTGGACAACATCAACTCGAGATAACAAGAGAATGACAAAGACAACCAACATAATAGACAGGGACAGGATGGATTAGTGTGGTTGAGATCGGATTCAAAATACTCAAAGGCTTGAGGGACTATGGAAAATGAATGTTAATTGTGTGGCGAAAGGGAAGTACACAAGAGAAAGTAAAGAAAAATAAAATTAAGAAAAATGTGTGGAAAAATTTGATGTGTTCCATTCACATGACTTTCTCTATATCTCTGCAACAAATTATTGTTAAAAAGCACATGCCTCTATTTACTTTATGATAATCGAGAAACAATTAGCAGAAATAGTCTTATTACTTGCTTCCTTGTAAGTAGAAACGAAATAAGTGAGTACCATAGGTTAAAGTGATATTCAAAAGCTGGTTGCTGTGTGACTGAAGTTCCTTTGTTTGTATAGATAGGAGTTGACAAATTCCTATGTGAGAAAAATAAGTCTTTCATAGCTGAAATAAAAAAAAAAAATAAATAAAAAAAAGGAATATCTCAAAAACAATAACTCCACGAAAAAATTGTATATAACATTAACTGTGTGTTTTAACGTGCTCTACATTTCTTGTGCAGTACAGTTTTTATCTAAGTCTTATGGTTTAGCAGTTATGCAAAATTCCATAAAATTCGTCCAGAATAAAGTAGTCTTCAGAGGCTATTCCCAGAAAATTCAAGATATACATTTTTTTGTCAGGTAAATATCTTTAATATATGATATTTTAATCAAAATCGTTAAAGTCATTTTTGCGAAAATCAAAATTTTCGAAAAAAATTCCATGTAAAGGGTAGTTTGGGGTGAGGGGCTTTTTCTCAAAATCTTCGTGTCGCATCCCTGGAACATACTAAACTTACTTTGGTATTTTACCGAGTTATCATGTTCACAGACATACGGATACACACACACATGGACCTTTTTGTGAAAATGCCATTTTTGGATACAGGGGACCCTAAAACATATATTTTCCGGTGAAATCTCGGTATCGAATTTTGGGAGGAGTGCAATACCTTCTCTATACACTATGTACATAGTGCGTATAGGGAAAGTAAAAATAAAAATGAAAGATGGGGAGAAACATAGTAAGTATAAAAATGTTAAAGAAAGTAAAAATAAAAAATGGATTAGTAAATTAAGGGACACAAGAAAATTATGACAGGAAGAATACACGCAAAGCAACCGCTTTTTCGGATGGCCCTCTCGCAAGAGAACAAAAAAAAAAAATCTGATGTGTTACATTCACATGACTTTCTCTATATCTCTGTAAAGTATTATTGTTAATAAGCTTATCTTTTATTTATTTCATGCTAATCGAGAAAAATTAGCAGAAATAGTCTTAGGCAAGAGTTGACAAATTCCTGTATGAGAAAAGTATTACATTCACATGACTTTCTCTATTTTAATGCTAATCGAGAAAAATTAGCAGAAACAGTCTTAGACAGGAGTTGACAAATTCCTGTATGAGAAAAGTATAAGTTTTTCAAAGCTGAATCCAAGAAAAATGAATATCTCAAAAATGATCAACTCCAGGAAAAAAATGTATATAACATAAATTGTGTGTTTTAACGTGCTCTACATTTTTTGTGCGTTAAGTTTTTGTCCAACTCTTACGGTTCAGTAGTTATGAAAAATGCATCCAGAATAAAGTAGTCTACAGAGGCTATTCCCAGAAAATTCAAAATATAAATTTTATTTGTCAGGTAAATAACTTTAATATATGATATTTTCATCAAAATCCTTAGAGCCATTTTTGAGAAAATCAAAATTTTCGAAAAATGTTCCATGTGAAGGGTAGTTCGGGGTGGGGGGATATTTCTCAAAATCTTCGTGTCGCATCCCTGGAAGATTCTAAACTTAAATACCAAGTTTAGTATTTTACCGACTTTTCGTTTTTGAGCTATCGCGTTCACGGACACACACACACACACACACACACACACACACACACACACACACACACATTTTCTGAAAATACTTTTTTTTGGATACAGAGGACTCAAACATATATTTCCGGTGAAATCTCGGTATCGAATTTTTTGGTGGAGTGCAATACATTCTCTATACACTATGTACATAGTGAGTATAGAGAAAGTAAAAAAAAGGACGTCTCTAATCTCTCGCAGCACAGCACTCCCAGTAACTACGTCACAACTATCTCATAAACATACCCGTTGATGAGCCCATGATGTCGCATCAGAAATGCACTCAGCGGCTAGACTCGTAATATCAGTGCATATTTAACGTAACAGAAACGATAAAAAAGAATAAACAAATTGAATATGGCATGTACAGAGGTTGAAATAATAATGGATTACTTGCCAACCGGTAAAAGGGAATAGAAAGACCGAGGAAGAGATAACCTTGATGGGGACGGAACGGATCCTAAGGATCTTTAATATTGATGATAACACATTTAGCTACATTGTTTGACACTTTTAGAAATTAGCAATCTTATAAGAGATCTTAATAAAAACTTCAATTAAACATGTACTATTTGAATCAGAGTGCAACGTGACATTGTATATGTATATAATGTAATGGAACAGAATTGTTTCAATTAAGGGGCACGGAGTGAAATTTCAAATGTCTATACTTCTGTATAGCTTTTTCTAAAATTATTAATGAAATTGGACTGCTGTAATGTATATAATTATCAAATTTCATTTTTAAATTGAATAAATACTTTGGAAGATATAAATTACGTCAAGAATTTTATTGAAAGTATATTGGATAAGCAAAACATTTCATTAACCTCAAAATTTGATTAACTGACTGTTTTAATTGCAAGTTTGAACTTAGCACAACAACTTTTCATTATTTCAGAAGCTTTGATTACTGAATTATGACAATGTTTTAAAATAATTTAAAATTTAAATATTTTAAACTCTATAATCATTAGTTTTTTCATATTTTTTGTTGAAAAATTACTATTCGTTTTAGGATTAATTTGCCGCTAGTAATGTTACAGTAGATACACCTGAAAATTCTTAGAAAGTTTAGTGACATGAGATGTTTTGAGAGTGCTAAAATATAGTTTTAAGAAAAATGTTGTTTTATAAAATACTATGCTTGCAAATAGATAACTTGGATGGCCTTTAAATGGCTGTATGGCCTAAACAATATAGTGGGCACAACTAAATGATGCTTTTTAATGAATACTCAAAGGTTCCAACAAATATTTGTTATAAAAGTGCCATTATATATTTTATTACCCATTGAATCAACATTTCTCTCCCAAAGATTAAACAACAGCGAATTAATATTCGTATTTGGTATTTTCATAGTTACTCTATTTTGTTATGAAAAATAAATACTAAAGCCACTCTTAATAGTGCATAGAGAGAAGTAAGCGTTATAATAACTATTATCTCCTTTGGATTCTGTGAGAAATATCAAGTAGATTAGTTAGTTCTATTTAAAACATTGTATAAACACAGAAATATTAAAACTTACATCATGTGGTGCACAGAAATTCCCCATCACTCATGGTAGTGTTTGTAGATCCTACCTACAACAAAAGAAATTTGTGTTACATTTCCACATGGACATTTTAACAAAGTTTTGTTGTTATATGTTATGAAGAACTCGGAAGAAGATTTGCTCGCTGTGGTGACGTGAAAAGTCTTGGAAATAATTGCATTCATGAACATCACTTACTCTAAATTCCTATAATCACAACTGACAATGTAGTTTTCGTTTAAAAACATAAACTCGCCTATCTGAAGAGAGAATATATTCGTCTATCCTTTCTGGTAGCAAATTGATCATCTATTCTCAACATGTTGCATGAAATCTTTCACATAGGTGTATAAAATGGAGTAATCAACATAAAAATTTTATGTAATCCATTCACATGACTTTCTCTATATCCCTGCAACAAATTTTTGTATAACATGTTATGCTTCTATTTACTTCATGCTAATTAGCAGAAATAGTCTTATTACTTGCTTCCCTGTAGGTAAAAGCGAAATAAGGGAGTAACATAGGTTAAAGTGATAGCAGAAGATGGTTGCTATGAGACTGAAGTTCCTTTGTTTGTGTGGATAGGAGTTGACAAATTCTGTATGAGAAAAGTATAAGTTTTTTAAGGCTGAAAAAAAAAAAACAAGGAATTCCTAAAAAACGACCAACTCCACGAAAAAAAAAATGTATGTAATATAAATTGTGTGTTTTAATGTGCTTACATTTTTTGTGTGGTAAGTTTTTGTCTATCTCTTACGGTTTACCAGTTAAACAAAATTCCGTAAAATTCATCCAGTATAAAGTAGTCTTCAGAGACTACTTTCCCAGAAAATTTAAGATATACATTTTATTTGTCAAGTATATATCTTTAATATATTACATTTTTATCAAAATCGTTAGCCATTATTTTAGAAAATCAAAATTTTCGAAAAATTTTCCATGTGAAGGGGAGTTAGGGGTGGGGGGATTTTCTTGAAAATCTTCATGTCGCATCCTTGAAAATTACCAAACTTAAATACCAAGTTTGGGCTTTAACGGTCTTTTCATTTTTGAGCTATGATTCCCAGAGTCTCACACACACACACATACACACAGACAGACACACAGACAGACAGACACACACGGACATTTTTCTAAAAATGCTTTTTTATATTCAGGGAGCCTCAAAACATGTATTTCCGGTGGAATCTCAGTATCGAATTTTTGGGTGCACTGCAATAACTTCTCTATACACACTATGTACATAGTTCATATAGAGAAAGTAAAAATGTCTTTATTGACTTAAAACATATTTACAGATCTCTTCTACAAATAATTTACCAACGCTTCGACGTGTAGACAGTTGATGGCTTTCTCCTCCCCAGGCTTGCGCGCCACTGTTCGTAAACCTCCAGTCACCCACAGCTCAGTACAATTTACTAAACAACACTGGCTTTGAATTCTTCCTCCAAGAAAGTGTCATCACCGAACTCTCTGTGATGCTTGTCGAAGCTACTGGACGCTTATAAACGAATCTCAAGTGTACCAGATGTGTCACGTTCCGAAATCTGTTTTCGCCGCGCCACACTTCCTTGTTTACGCATTCCAAGGTCTTCAACTGCGGTGACTCGCATACTCAAGGCGAAAAGCGAGAACCATTGTAGGAAATAGCATTGTCACATTTGTCGCTCCTCATGGCTGGTCGTCCAGACCAGCGCCATCGTAGCGGCTAGATGATCCAAATTTATTATCAGTTTCTTCTCTCGAAGCAGCATCTGGGTGCAGTAGACGGCATTATTTATACTCTTTACCATCTTGCCATAGTTGTTGAAGCTTGGAGCAGCATCCCTTAGTCTGGGTAGGGCAATATACACACATTAGATCACTTTGCTGGAAACCTCGCTGTTAGCCTGCGGGTCGAAACGGGTCTTCATCCGATCGCTCACTACCTGAATGTTTTGATGCCCATGCATGTCACGACTGTGTATACCCACTTATAAAAGATAAATAGTAAAGAAGGGCATATGAATTTAGCACATCAGATATTTTTTTTAATCTTCAAGATAACCCATTGCACACAGTAACGCGGCATCTTGTCCAAAATCGTAAAATTCCAGAAAACGTTATGTAATTTTTTAGCCTAAATAATTATCATTACCACCATAAAGAAATGCAGCAGGAAAGGTAATAAAACATAAATAAAAATACAATTAAAGCTTTCATACTTGAAAAAAGGATAGGAGTGCTGAAAGAAACCCATAACAACATAATTTTTTAAAACTAACTGAAAACATCTTTGTTCTGAATGAATTTTGCACAAATTTGCATAACTGGTAAACCATAAGAGATAAACAAAAGCTTACTATACAAAAATGTAGAGCCTGTTGAAATACATCATTTATGTTTTATGCATTTTATCCTTGAGTAGGCCGTTTTTCAGATATTCCTTGTTATTGATTTCAGTTTTAAAATATTTAATACCTGACCACGCAGGAATCGGCATAGCAACCACATCTTAAAGCATTTGACTGTCGGTTAAGTCTAGCGCATCCCTTTATTTCCATTCTACCTATAAGGAACTAAGTTATAAAACCGTTTCTACTGATGTTTATCCTGATTAGCATGAAGAAGATAGAAGAATAAACTTATTAACAATAATTTGTCACAGAGAAAGACATCAGAATTTTCTCTCTTTCTCTACACTTTTCACGTACGAGTTGGCGATGCCCTTGCATAACGGTGCTCAGTCTACCCGTTATCACACAGTGGCTGTCGGATATTAACTCCATACAGCTTGTGATTTTAGTTTATCTTTGTTCGTCTCTCAGTCACTGTTAATAGAATTGTTTTTGAGTTTATGTTGTAATAATTCACAGATTATAGCCGCGGAGTACGCCAGGGTTTAAATCCCACTCAGGAGGACATGGATTTTAAATACCTGATGTAGGACCCGAATCAATTAGATAATCGTCCACATCTACCGTGCGTATGTGGGCGTGAGACCGGCACTCGGGTTGGTATCCTCAGGTTCGTAAGGGCTTGGGAGTTTTTTTGTTTTTTTTTTGTTGGTAGTTTAACGCCCGCTTTAACTACTTATGGCACCGCAAGCGGCGACACTGATGATACATGAATGAATAAGGAGCACCGGTGGAATGCAATGGCGGGGGAAACCGGAGAACCCAGATAAAACACGCCCTAGCGCCGCTTTATCCACCACAAATCTCACATGCAATCGCTTGGGATCGAACCCGGGCTGTCTAGGTGAGAAGCGAGTGGTCTAACCACTCGGTCACGGCGCGGCCCTTGAGAGGGGTGGGAGATCGCTACAAGACGAATAATCAATCGTTCATAGAAATCACTATAATGTATACAAATCTTAATGTTTATATTACTTGAGCGTTAAGGTAGAATTTTCTGACATAAGAATTCATGATATAGTTTCCTTTCGTAATCGGCTAGGACTTACAAGCCAATGCTTAGGGGTCAGAAGTGTGTTGTTTCGTGCCGTTAGACTCCTCGACAAAGTGGAGAACCTGTTACGAGGGGTGGGCCCGTAGCCAGGCATGAACATGAGGAAGTGGATGATCGGAAAATTGATGGAGTGGCGGGGCAAACCGGAGGACCTGGAGAAAACCCACCCAGATGCCGCTTCGTCCTCTATAAAACGAACCTGGGCCGCCTAGATGGGAGACGAGCGGTCTAACCACTCACCCACGGCGCCGCCCATGATATAGTTGCCAGCTTTTAATCCATGTGGTTGTGATGCAGTGATATGAGTAGCAATTAACTGTACTTTACATATTATTTGCTTCAACCAACTTATATAAGGGAGGACTCTTGATATATTAAATGCAGTATTTTAAAATGTCAGAATATCATGATCATTATTTATTCATTGAGTAGTTACAAGGTCATTATCAGAAACGTTTCAAACTCATACATGTAAAGCTAATCAGATCTTTCTAAGTAGACAACATTTCAATCAAGATTTGGCTGCTATTAAAACATTACATCATCTTTCTGATTAACTCAGAAGCAGCTTGACTCTGGCTTAATGTTTTAAAATGAATAAATGTTTTATGATATGCTGCTGTCACGTGCTAGTAGTTTTAATAACAGTTTTAAAGGTTTAGAGAACTTATGAAGATGCCAAATATAACGTTTGGAGTTTTCTCTTGGGGAAGATTGTTAATGATCTTTATTATCTATAGTATAGCTTTATAGGGAATTAAAATGAAAGCGAGAATTTGGTTATAGCGCGTCGCTACTTTAATTTTATGGTTAACATTGTCGTTAAATTTTTAGGTAGTTTTAAAATGATGTTAGTCAACGTGTTCATCATTATCTTCCTTTTCAAGCAGACAGCACGAGTTTGAATTTCTTTTGTGTCAAGCCGGCCTTCTGAACATGTTGCTGAGGAATTTATTGAGGATTTTAATAATTCTTTAGGATGAATAGCAGAAGCTCAACGTTTCAGATGTCTAAGTGGTTTTACGTTCATTTATATTTTGAAGTTATTCTTTATAGGGCTACCAAAATTAAGATTACGAATGAGAAAAAACAGGAGATAAAGAGCAAAGAATTTGCATAAACTTGTGCGTAATAATTAGACTGCCTCCGTGGTCGAGCGGTCAGCGAGCTGACTTCTCACCCGGAGGACCCGGGTTCAATTCCCAGCTGAAATTATTCCTTATCCCCTATAGAGTCTGAAAGTATGAATGTGAGAGTGAATGTGCGTGTGTTTAGTAATATAAAAAATTCATTAACCTAACGTGTTGTTTCACAAGTCAAAGCCCCCAATATGATCACTGAATAAGCTATATAAATAAAGCAATTAAAAACAATTAAGGTATTTAATAATAAACCGTTTGAAAAAACATCCACAAAATATATTTACGCATCTAATTAAAGTGTTAATTTTTGTAGATTGTCAGAAAAGGAAAAAGATTATATTATTTTTTATGTATTTACGCTTGTTATCAAGAATATCGGTCGTTTTACAGAATAGCCAAAACAAAACTCATGTTTTACTTATCGTTTTCATCTCATCCCTCTGCGGAGAGAAGAATACTTTGGTAAATGGTTCAGAAAATTACGAAGAAAAAGTTATGAAACAATAAATAAGATATTCCACCAACAGATAAAATATGTTTACAACTGTCCAGGCCCGCTTTGTGTGCGAGGATAGCGTATCAAAGGGTTGAATTCGAATGTTGTATATGATGAATTACCAGGTTAAGGTTTCCTACCCCTGTAGTTTACGTTATTATAAGAAAACAAAAATTGGAAATCTCAATTGAGCTCTCTATCCTTTTCATTCGTCGTCCAATACGACCTGCGATATGGAGAGTAATACAAAGTTCAACAAACTTTCAGGGGTGCAAAGAAGTGTTAGACGAGATACTAATATGCGAGTATGACAATATGGCCTTTCATCTTATAGTTTTTTTCCAACACATCAAAACCAATGAGTCAGTACGCCACTATAAACACTCTCCTGAGTTTATTTTACATGATGCTACTCGTGGTTATGCTAGGTTTAAACACTCAACATGAATATTTTCATAATTTCCTTTGATGATGAAAGAAAGCCCACACTGCGAAAAGTGATATGAAGGCAATTATAGGAAATGAGGAACGGAAAAACCACCCCAGCATTACCTGGTTACAGGGAATATCACGAAAAATCTTTTCAGAATAGGCGGTAACGGGCATCGAATCCTCGACCCCCCAAATGCCACAGACGAATCCACTTGAGCCACACCTGCTCGGTGTTACACACTAATAGCTCCTATTTGCATGTCTGCAACAATGACATAACAAAAGCCTGTCTATATTCATAAAGTAATCATTACATGAATGAACCTCTCTGCTTATTCCAATAAAGCTAATAAGGCATCTTCCCTTCATCAGACCATAAAAATGTAGGTATAAATATTCATCACCTCGCTGGATATATTGGTGCTTCCAAAGTCTAGCAAATTGGCTCGTGTGTGCACCGCTGAAAATGCAAAACACGTCATTTTTCCAAAAGTGCTTCAAAAATTGATAAGAGATTAATCGCACAGCAGTAATTGATTT
Organism: Hymenopus coronatus; assembly: GCA_030762935.1. Classification (NCBI taxonomy): domain Eukaryota; kingdom Metazoa; phylum Arthropoda; class Insecta; order Mantodea; family Hymenopodidae; genus Hymenopus; species Hymenopus coronatus. Next base: position 50,647,628 of record CM060885.1, read on the forward strand.
TCGATTAAACCGCTAAATATTAACTCAATAATCAATCATTATGTTAAACGAATGCATTTTTTGTATTCGTAATAGACTTATCAGACAGAAAAGTGTGGTTTAATTTACACATACATAACAAATAGCAATATCCTTTAAAATTGACTTATTTAAAACACTTATTATCCTGTTGCACTAGTTTTAGTAATGGACTCACATTTACCTACATGTTTTAAGTAATCAAGGACTGTTAAAAAGTACATAAACTCTGTTTTTATTATTATTATCATCATCATCATCATGATCATATTAATAAATAGCTGGTAAGATCCATCCACACGACTTTCTCTACATCTCAGAAGCAAATCAATGTAAAAAGTTTATTCTTCTATTTACTCCATGTTAATCGAGAGTAAAATAGCAGAAATTGTCTTATTACTTGCTTACATGTAAGTAAAAGGTAGGAACAATACAATTTAACCTTCCAAAATTTAATATTCATGCAAGATATTGTGTGGTACCCAAAAATTTCATCCTGGATTTCACTGGAAATAAGTTTTGAGATCCTCTGAATAAACTAATGCAGCATTTTTAGAAAAAGGCTCATGTGCTTGTGTGTTTATGTCTGTGAACAACACAACTCAGAAACGAGAGTGAGTTAAATACCAAACTTGATATGTAAGTTGATTATTTTTTAAGGATGCGCCAGACATATTCAAGAAAATCCCCCACCCAATGTTACCCTTTACATTGAGTACTTTTCGACCATTTTGATTTTCTCTAAAGTTTTGATTGAAATATCATATATTTAATATATTTTATTCTAAATGAAATGTATATGTTGGATTTTATTGAAATAGCCTCTGAAAATCTTTTAATTCTGGGTGACATTTGTATAATAAAATATGGAGAAAATCTTACTGCACAAAAATATCTCGTTAAAACGTACAAATTATGCCAAATATACTATAAACACTTTTAGTTATTGGTTACAGTCTTCAAATACTTATTTATTTCTCAGATGGAAAAATTTTATTCATATTTCTTCACCCTGGTCAAGCAAAGAGAACGGAATGACAAAGCGACCAGTACTTGAAAGACTTGGCTATCGGCTTAGCCTAATGAATTCCTTCATTCCTAATTATCTACAAGGAAGTATCCAATCAAAGTGTATCTATGTAAACTAGATATGAAAATAATCTGCTATTTTCCATTCACAGATTTTCACTAGCTATTTCACAAACAAATTTCCTTACAGAACATTATTCGTTTACCTACATTCTGATAATTGAGGCAAGCATTGGCAGAATTGCTATTATTTCCTTGTAAGTAGTAGAGAAATGAGGCAATCCACGAATCAAATCTATTAAAAGCTCATCGCTATTAGAAACAATTGAAATTCGGATCACCTTTGCATTCCCGGTAGTGAAACAAAAGGGCCGAAACGAAAGTTGACTTCCATCTTGAGAAAAGTTTTAAAATGTTAAAATTGAAACCAATAATAAAGAATATCCCGGAAAAGGTCAACTCTACAAAAATGTATATGATATAAATTGGGCATCGTGTTTTTGTCCATCGCTTATGGAGCTATACAAAAGTCATCAAGATGAAGAGGTCTTCAGAGCTATTCCCAGAAATTTCAAGATGTGTGTACATTGTGTTTGGCATAATAATATCTTCAACATTTTAATCAAAATTGTTACAGCAATTTTTCAGAAAACTAATTGGAAGAAATGGGTAAAGAAATTCATGTGAATAAAACACGCCTGATTATTCAATTTGGATTGTTCTTACAGAAAATAGATGGGTTTAAGTAATATCTTAATCTTATTTGTTCAATCATGTGGCTGATAATCAAAGCCTCAGCCAACCTATCACTCCATAAAATGTTACAGTGGCTAGAAAGAATTCTGCTAATGATCTGGTACAGTCAAAATATGTACTTACTGTGAACTTTCGATATAGAATTTTGACTGAAACACAATAGTTCCTCTACCAAATATGAATGTCACAGAACTTAAAAGATGCGGGATGATAATAAACAGCTAAAAAGTAAATTAAAACACGTACTGTGTTAAAATATCACTAAACTAAATTTTTTTTGATAGTGTTTAAGGCCCGCTTTTACTATCTACTTGTGGCACCGTATGCGATGACACTGATGATACATGGAATAAAGAAGGAGCACCGGTGGAATGCGAGGGCGGGGGAAACTGGAGAACTCGGAGAAAACCCACCCTTGCGCCACTTTGTCCACCAAAAATGTCACATGCGGTCGCTTGGGATCGAACCCAGACCGTCTAGATGAAAGGCGAGTGGTCTAACCACTCTGCCACGGCGCGTCCTCTAGTGGTTCTTCTGACAAGGAGCTGAATATTAGATACAGGAATAAAATTGTTGAAATCTAACTTATGGAAAAATAAAAATACACAAAGTAAATAAAGACTTAAGAAAGCAATTAAATACTTATAATACAATTAACAAATACATAGATATATTCAGTGCAGTAGCATGCATATATCCACTTTGAATATTCATTTCGAAGTTTAATGCTTAAAAATAAAGCAGACAATGCAAGGGAAGACAGCGAAAGGTTTAATTCAAACAATTTAAGTATTCAAAGCATATTGCAAAAGCGAATTAGCGTAAATTCTGTAAAATCAATGAATCGTTCAATAGTTTCCTAGGTTGTCATATTTCGGAAGATAGTTTTCACCTTTGCGACTTCTAATATCAAAGAAACAAGATGTGTTTCAGAAACCCATTTTCTAGTTTCGTTGGTCATGACAAATGAAATGTACAGTGTGGGTAAAAAGTCTCCATACAAATGGGAATACGGATGGCTAATGTTTATTTTGTTTTCAGGTAGGTGAACCAACACCAACTGACGTAGGAAGAGAGGATTGGCATCTCTTGGCTGGGAGTGATACCACGCGTACGTTCAATGCAACACAAGGACGCAGATAACCCATGACACAGTGGTCAAACTCATCCTGAAATTCAAGAGGACGTGGGACGTGCTAGCAGCGCTGGTCAAGAGTCCGAGGTGTCACTGCAAAACTTGGTATCAACCAAAGCAGTGACAAGCGTACCTTGCGTACTAAGCAGTGACGTCCATACAAGATGCAAAGGTTGCAGCAGCTGTCAGAGGACGATCCTGATTTTAGAACAGAGTTTTGTGAGAGGTCAATAAACATGTACCACAATGTTCCTGAATTTGTTAGTTTCCTCGTTTTTTCAGACGAGACAAATTGTTATGTTAATGGTGAAGTGAACCGGCAAAATGAGAAGTGCTGGAGTGATACCAGTCCACATTGGATGTCGGACTGCAAACGTCAAGGTGCAGCAAAACTCGTGGTGTGGTGCGGGATATGGGGTAACAGATTGTTGGCCCGTTTTTCATTGTAGGAAACCTCATCGCCAATGGTTATCTTGACATGTTGAAAAATTACATCTTCATGTAAATATTGGTCGAGAGTGGCGATTTCTCTGTATTCTTTCAGCAAGACAGAGCACCACCGCACTACGACATTGAAGTACGCCGATGGCTGGATCAGCAGTTTCCTGGGCATTGGATCGGTGGACGTGGTCTGGTGGAGTGGCCACCCAGGTCAACAGATCTCACTCCTTTGGATTTTTACCTGTAGGGCCGCCTTAAATCGATGTACCAGAAGATAGTTCGACATTTGGATCATCTTAAAGAGAGAATCACTGCAGCGTGCAAACAAATAACGACCACAACATTGACAGATGTTCTTCGAAATTGGTTGGAGCGCCTGTCACTTTGTATGGACATAGAAAGAACATATTCTATATTTGTAGCATAATTTGAGACTTTTGACTCACCCTTATATGTTGATTGCGCTGATATGGAAACTAAGCCTTTCTTTATACCAGGGATTTTGAAGGTAGCATTTGAAAGACATCATTATATTTCGTCATTCAATGAAATTCCCTCTTTTAGATGATCAACACTCTTAATTAGACAAGAAATGAAAATCTTTGCCCCCCCAAAGAACAGTTCATATGATATGTGCCAGAGTTACTACCTTTTTTTCTACCTTACTCACATATTATGTTATTCAATGGTTACTTTAATAATTGATAACTTATAAACAGAAGCAAATTCCGCAGCTTTTCATTAAAAGTTTTAGCTCTCTTTCACAAAGAATTTAACTACAGCAATATTTGTGCTTTTACCCAATCAACATTAAAGCTTGCGGTCGAAACCGCCTTTTCCTTAGAAGTCAAACTACGTGACCAACAAAGCAATACATTTAAGATCGTACTTTTATACACTACGCTTTAACATGACTATGTACACGACAGTTTACTTTCTCTAGCACGTATGTACAATGTATGTGTATAGTAAACAGAGAAGGTATTGTATTTCACCCAAAAGTCCGATACTGAGATTTCACTGGAAATGTGTTTTTTCAGACCTCTGAATCCAAAAATAAATAAATAAATAAAAATAAAATAAAAAAATGTTTGATAAAGGTTCGTGTGTGGGGGGGGGCTATGGGCAACATAACTCGTAAACAAAAACCCTGTTAAATACTAAACTTGTTATTTAGGTTAAGCATCTTTTAAGGATGCAACAATCTTCAGGAAAATCCCCTTCCCTCAATTTCCTTTCCACGAAACATTTTTGAAAATGTTTACTGTTTCAAAAATACCATATGATTTTACTTCTGATTAAAATACCATATGATTATTACATTTTTTATGACAAATGAAATGTACATGTTGAATTTTCTGGGAATAGCCTTAGAAGACTGGATGACTTTTGTATGATTGGTAAACCCTAAGAGATAAGACCGCTTAATTTTGCTCAGCATCTTTATCAGACTTGAGGTCTTTTACGTGCCGTAAATCTACGACAAGGGGCCAAATGCCTTTGGAAGGGAGCCATATTAGAAATTGTTACGCCGAAAAAGATCCATCGCCCTCCGCCAGGTTTGAACCCGCGACCTTGGGTTCAAGAGACTAGCATGGTAACCACTACACCTCGAAAATGTTTCGAATCATGCTTTAATTCTATTTTCTTTTACAGTAAAACTAAAACTTCTCCGACTTGAATTTGTAGATTGAATATACATAATGGCTGTGCCGTGGGTGAGTGGTTAGACCACTCGCCTCCCATCTAGGTGGCCCGGGTTCGTTCCCAAGCCCCGAATGTGGGATTCGTGGCCCATCTCACCTATCCAATCATCAATTTCGCTTACATTTCATATCATCCACATTATGTTCACGCCTGGCTATGGGCCGATCACACGTAACGGGTTCTCCATTCTGTGTTTCGTGCCGTAGGCTCCCCGACGGGCTTCTGACCCCTATGTATTGGCTTTAAGTCCTAGGACATGTCAGTCCTTACACATACGGGGAGGATAAGCCGATTACGAAACGAAATATAGATATGCACATACATTTTAAAAGAGTTAAAATATCAGAACCAGATTTACAATAGATGGGAAGGTGATATTACAAGTACACGCTTGAAGAAACAGAAAAATATGAAGGCAGGAGCTATAATAATACCTAAATATTTGCTATTCATGAAGGTATCGATATTGCTAAGTTACAAGTTAAGATATCGAAAGCAGATTTACAATAGATGGGAATGTAATAATACAAGTACAAGCTTAAGACTTAAAGAAAAAGAAAAGGATGATGAGGACAGGAACTCCAATAATATCGACACGGATTTCGAGATATTGCATTTGATATTCATGAAGGTATCGACATCGCTAAGTTATGACGGTATTCCACGTTGCTTTCGTGACTGTGCTACTCAGTCGCGACGCACAGTAAACTGGTCTTTCCCACCTCCTACAGAGATTAAAAGAAATTTAATTTATATTCATATGGACAGACATTCCAGATATATAGTGGTCGCAGGCGTCATCCAATTACAAGATCGACAGGGAAACGAGGTTACGCCTTGTGCTGTATATACTCGCGCACACTGATTATGTTTTCTTCTCCAGATTCCAGTTGGACCAACCTTGTCATATTATCTGCATAATTAACCCACGCACCTTCGAAACTCCACTTTTATAAGTGGCAATTTCTAAATAAGTGCATCTTTAAACTGATTTGGCTAGTGTTAAGTGTAATAATTGATGGTATTACTTTATAACAATGCATTTTAGTTCTAATGGAAGTAGGTTGCAATCTAATGAATAAAGTATACGTTTCGGTTATCCAAAATTTTCCGTATTGTTGATTTATCTTGGGTATCTACAGCTGAAATTTATAATTACAGCTTGATCAGTGACGAAATTTCCGGATTAAGGTATAACTTGAGTAATGTAATAAGCATGATCTCTAAAGCCCATTTCGAAACACGTTCCACTATGCCTGGCCTCGTTCAGTTCCTGATAGTTTTTTAACCTTTTTTTATTTTCTCTACACATACTATGTATTTAGTGTACAGAGAAGGTATTGTATTCCACCCAAAAAATTCGATACCGAGATTTCACCGGAAATACATGTTTTGGGTCCCCCTGAATAAAAAAAAACATTTTTAAAAAAGGTCCGTGTGTGCGTGTGTGTGTGAACTATGCTGTCGGTGGACAGCATAGTTCAAAAACGAAAAGACCGTTAAATACGGACTTTTTCCATAAATGCTTTTATGAATTCAGGTGGCCCAAAACATGTATTTACACTGAAATCTCGACATCGAATTTTTGGGTGGAATTCAATACTTCCCTGTCCCTATGTATATTGTATATACGGGGCTAGAGAAAGTAAAAATGAAATGGTCATTTTAATTAAGGTATTTAATCAGATATTCCTCACAATATTGAAACATAATTTTGAAAAAATAAAAATTTATGTATTCCATTCAAAATTTTCCTACCTATCTGTAACAAATAAAAGGCTCATATTTTCCTATCTACTTCGTGCTACTCATGATAAACATATAGTACTAGATTCATTTAGAATTGACCGTTCAAAATCATATTCCACTCTCAGATGGCAAACATGCATTACACCAATACATTCTAGATACGTATCTAGAGAGTGTTGATTACACTCACTCTGCAGTACTGTCCTTGCTTATGTGTTGGAAAGAGAGAGAGAGAGAGAGAGAGAGAGAGAGAGAGAGAGGGCGGGCATGCAGGCGTACAGAAGGGATGCATAGTAAGCTACCAGTCATGACCTTGAACTGCGTATTCTAAACTAAAATACTATACCAGAAATAGTCGTATTACTTAGTTCCTTGTAAGTAGGAGGTAACAAGGGAACACACCAAGTTAGTCAAATCTTTTAAAAACACGTTGCTACTCCGTTCTTTTGCATGGCCAGGTGTTGACAAATCACCGTATGAGAAAAGTAATTTAAAATTGAAACCAATAACAAGGAATACTCGGAAATGGTTAAATCCACAAAATATGTGTGTAACATAAACTGTGTTGTTTAGCGAGATTTGCATTTTTATCTATCTCATTCGGTTTACCAGTTATGAAAAATCCACCCAGAATGAAGATGACACAGGCTATTACCAAGACATTCAAAACCTTTATCTTATTTGTCACATTAATTTCTTATATGTGCACATTTTAGCCAAATTCGTTTGAGCAATCTTTAACATCAACATTTTCGAATTTTTTTCCACATAAAGGGTAGTTTAGGTTACGGGGTTTTTCTTGAAAATCTTGGTGTCGTATTTATTTCAATTACAGATAAAATGTATATCTTGAATTTGCTGGAAGTTGCTTCAAAAGACCTTTTCATTCATGAATTTTACCGAAATAGTAAGTCGTAAGAAATAGACAGAGATTTACTACACAAAATATGTAGATTTCCTTCAAATAAATATATCCTTTATGTCACATGCATAAAAATGAGATTTCTTGTTATTGGTTTCAAGGTAAAACTACTAAATTTTTTACTTTCTCTATGCTCACTAAGTACATAGTGTATAGAGAAGGTATTGCACTCCACCAAAAATTCCATACCGAGATTTCACCGGAAATATATGTTTTAGGGTCCCCTGTATAAAAAAAAAAGTATTTTCAGAAAAAGGTCCGTGTGTGTGTCCGTGTGTCTGTGAACACGATAACTCAAAAACGAAAAGTCGGTAAAATACCAAACTTGGTATTTAAGTTTAGTATCTTCCAGGGATGCGACACGAAGGTTTTGAGAAAAATACCCCCACCCCAAACTACCCTTTACATGGAACTTTTTTCGAAAATTTCGATTTTCTCAAAAATGCCTCTAACAATTTTGATTAAAATATCGTACATTAAAGTTATTTACCTGACAAATAAAATGTATATTTTGAATTTTCTGGGAATAGCCTCTGAAGACTACTTTATTCTGGATGAATTTTTCATAACTACTAAACCGTAAGAGATGGACAAAAGCTTAACCCAAAAAAAATGTAGAGCACGTTAAAACACACAATTTATGTTATATACATTATGATCGTTTTTGACATATTCATTTTTCTTGGTTTCATATTTGAAAAACTTATACTTTTCTCATACAGGAATTTGTCAACTCCTGTTAATACAAGCAAAGGAACATCAGTCACATAGCAACCAGCTTTTGGCTTTCACTTTAACCTATGGTACTCCCTTATTACGCTTCTACTTACAATAAAGCAAGAAATAAGACTATTTCTGCTAATTTTCTCGATTAGCATGAAATAAATAAAAGATAAGCTTATTAACAATAATAATTTATAGAGATATAGAGAAAGCCATGTGAATGGAACATATCATATTTTTTTCAAATGGGTTATCTTTCCTTTCATCTCGCTATTGTTTACTGATGGCCTTGCAAAGTGAACCGATTTTCAGTTGTTCCTTTAGTGACCAGCTTTGAACTAATATGACTATCGCTTTAGCCATTTTCCCTTCTGCTTAGATGATTCAAGTCTCAAGGCCATTTCTGCTAATGTTGGTCTCGATTAGCATGATTTAGATAAAAGACTATCTTTTGTAAGACAGTTTGTTTCCAGAATGGGTAGAGTAAGGCAAGTGAATGGAACACATCAGTTATTTTCAATACAAAATATTCATTTGAACCAATGAAAAATGCATTCTTAAATCTTTATATAGCACATAAGAGGTTATGTATGCAAATTTGCTCACAAATCAGAAGATGTAAGGTACAAATCACATGCGTAAAAGTGCAGAGCTAAGAAAAAAACATATACATAAAGCAGAAGTTAGGTTAAAATATAGTGCATGGGCAATTTAAGCATGTTATTGGGCTTTTAAAAATGAATGATCTGAAAATATTTGGCCTAAATGATTTAGAGGCTTCTATAGAATATTTATATGATGTAATTAAAAAAACAATTGATGCGTTCTATTCACATGACTTTCTCTACATCTCCGAAAGAAATTGTTAAAAGTTTATTCTTATAGTTCATGATAATCAGGACAAACATTAGCAGAAATTGTCCTGTTACTTGGTCGCTTTTAAGCAGAAGGGCAAAAATCTAATGTGTTCCATTCACATGATGTTCTAACTGTTCGGGAAAGAGATATTGTATTAAAAAGATTAGTCTGTTACCTACAATATGCTAATCAAGATAAACATAAGCAAAATTAATCTTATTACTAGCTCCTTGTAAGTAGAAGGGAATTAAGAGAATGCACAAGCTAAAGCGGTAGTCTCGTCCTTTAAAAGCGGTCGCTATGTGAAATTCCAATCTCTTTGCTTGCCAAGAATAAACAAATGAGAAATGAGAAGAAATATGTCTTACCGTTTGAGAAAAAATTAAATGCCTAAAATTGAAACCAATAATCCAGAATAATTAAAAAACGGTTAACCGCACAACAAATCTGAAGTGTTTCATTCATATGACTTTCTATATATCACTGCAACAAATTATTCTATTTACTTCATCTAATGGAGCAGATATTAGCAGAAATAGTCTTATTACTTGCTTCCTTGTTAGTAGAAGTGAAATAAGAGGGTGCCATAGATTAAAGTGATAGTCAATAGCTGGTTGCTCTGCGACTGAAGTCGCTTTGTTTGTATGGACACGAGTTCACAAAGTCCTGTATGAGAAAGGTATGTTTTTTATAGCTGAAACCAAAAACAAGGAATATCTAAAAAACAATCGACTCCACGAAAAAAATGTATATTGCATAAATTGTGTGGTTTAAGTTGCTCTACATTTGTTGTGTGGTAAGTTTTTGTCCATCTCTTACGGTTTAGCAGTTATTCAAAATTCCGTAAAATTGACCGAGAATAAAGTACTCTTCAGAAACAATTCCCAGAAAATTCAAAATATGCATTTTATTTGTTATGTAAATATCTTTAATATACGATATTTTAATCAAAATCGTTAGCCATTTTTTAGAAATTCAAAATTTTCAAAAAAAGTTCCATGTAAAGCGTAGTTTGGGGTGAGGGATTTTTCTCAAAATCTTCGTGGCGCATCCCTGGAAGATACTAAACTTAGATACCAAGTTTGGTATTTTACCGACTTTTCGTTTTTGAGTTACCGTGTTCACAGACAAAAAAAGGACACACACACACACACACGGACCTTTTTCTGAAAACACTTTTTTTGGATACAGGGGACCCTAAAACATATATTTCCGGTGAAATCTCGGTATCGAATTTTTTGGTGGAGTGCAATACCTTCTCTATACACTACATACATAGCATGTATAGAGAAAGTAAAAATGTGTATAACATAAATTGTATTTTTTAATGGGATCTACATTTTTGTGTAGCGAGTTTTGTATATATCTTACGGTTTGCTAGTTATATAAAAGTCATCCAGAATGAAGAGGTCTTCCGAGGCCGAACCCAGAAAATCCAAGAAATACATTTCGTTTGTCACAAAAATATCTTAAGCATAATGTATTTTAATCAAAATCTTTAGAGGTATTTCTGAGAAAATCAACATTTTAGAAAAATGTTCCATACAAGGATAGTTTGGGTGAGGGGATGTTCTTGAAAACCTTCATGTCGCATCCTTGGATTTTCGTTTTTGAGCTATGCTGCCCAAAGACATTCACACATGGACATTTTTCTAAAACTGCTTTTTTTTTTGTTTCAGGGAGTCTCAAACCTGTATTTCCGGTGAAATCTCGCTAAGGAATTCTTGGGTGCAATACAATACCTTCTGTATACACAATGTACATAATACGTGTAGAGAACGTTATTAAGGTATTTGTGTTTGTAACTAAAATCTGAGTCCCAGTGTCCTTTAAGGATGCTTAGTTCTGATAATGTTTCCTCGGCGTTTGAAGTGAATAATCGTAAAAGCAATCAGTGGTATTTATTAAAATCAATTGATGTTTTACTAAGCTAATGTAATTCTCCAAATGGAAAGGATTATTTTGTCCAAATCAGATGAAAACATGCCTCATCGTTCAGGTTGTAAGCGTGTTCAGACTCCTCTAATGATGACATCTTTGAAGTATAGGCTTTTTATTACTGCTGTTTTGCTTTTCTAATTTATGGTAATCCATTGAGGATTTACATATCTTACGTAGTTGTGGCATAATAGACTGGTAAGCTGCTGATTAATGTGTTGACCTGCCCAGTGCTCCTGACTGCTAGGAATATTTCATTCAGAGTCCTACTTACTGCTTCGGTTAGTATTATTCCATATTAGAAACCATACTTTTTACTTTCTCTTCACATACTATGTACATGTTTTGGGTCCCCCTGAATCCAAAAAAAAAAGCATTTTCAGAAAAAGGTACCTGTGTGTCTGTGTTTGTGTGTGTGGGTCTGTGGACAGCATAGCTCAAAAACGAAAATACCGTTAAATACCAAACTTGGTATTTAAGTTTGGTACCTTTCAAGGTTGCGACACGAAGATTTTCAAGAGAATCTCCTCCACCCTCAACTACCCTTTACATGGAACTTTTATCGAAAGTTTTGATTTTCTTACAAATGGCTCTAACAATGTTGATTAAAATATCGTATATTAAAGATATTTACCTGACAAATAAAATGTATATCTTGAATTTTCTGGGATTAGCCTCTGAAGACTACTTTATTCTGGATAAATTTTACGGACCTTTGCATAACTGCTAAACCAGAACACATGGACAAAAACTTACCACACAGAAAATATAGAGCACCTTAAAACACACAATTTATGTTGTATACTTTTTTCGTGCAGTTGATCATTTTTGAGATATTCCTTGTTTTTGGTTTCATCTTTAAAAACGTATACTTTTCCCATACAGGAACTTTTCAACAAACCTGTTGTCCGTACAAACAAAGGAACTTCAGTCACATAGCAACCAGCTTTTGACTATCACTTTAACCTATAGTACTCCCTTATTTCGCTTCTACTTACAAGGAAGCCAGTATTAAGACTATTTCTGCTAATTTTGCCTCGATTAGCCTGAAGCAAACAGAATCATAAGCTTTTCAACAATAATTTGTGGCAGAGATATAGAGAAAGTCATGTGAATGAAAGACATCAGATTTTTGAGCTATTTTTCTTCGAGACCGAAAATGTGTGATTTTAAAAATCTGATGTTCTCCATTTACAAGCCTTTCTCTACATCGTTGTAACATATTGTTCTTAAACAGCATATTTTTCTACCTACTTTATATAATCGAGATAAACATTAGCAGAAATTGTCTTTTTTACTTGCTTCCTTGTAAGTAGAAGGGAAATAGGGGAATACACTGACTAAAACGCTAATCAAATCTTTTAAAAGCTAGTTGCCATGTGGTTGAAATCCGTTTCTATGCAAAGTCAGTAGTTACAACTTTTCGTGGGAGAAAAGTTTTAAGCATTTTAAAACTGGAACAAATAACTAGGAATATCTCAGAAATAGTCAATTCCACGAAAAAAACCTGTATGGTATAAGGTGTGTGTTTTAACGTGATCTACGTTTTTTGTGCAGTAAATTTTTGTCTCTTTCTAACGGTTTACCGGTTACCCAAAATTTAGCAAAATTCATTCAGAATAAGGCGGTGCTTGGAGGCTATTTCCAGAAAATTCAAGATATAAATTTTATTTGTCGTCTAAGTATCTTTAATATATTATATTTAATTTGAAATTTTAGAGCATTTTTTGAGAAAATCTAAACTTTTTCCATGTAAAGGGTAGTTTTAGGAAGGGGGGGGATTTTCCTCAAAATATTCGTGTCGCGTCCCTGAAATATACTTAACTTAAATAGCAAGTTTAGTGTTTTACCGATTTTTCCTGATTGGCGGACTTAAACTACCAGTTAACAGTAGCTTTAAATGCGCAAGCGCATGATTATAGTTTCATGTAGTTTCGAATTTAACCATGTTTTCTAGGACAATTTTTTCCAACACTTTTCCGTATTTAAAGTGCCCCACACGAGACACTGTTTTATTAATTGATTTTAGAATTTTATAGCGTCTCTCAAAAGTGCATTAAAGAAATTCCGAAATAGTATTCTAATTTTGCGAAATAAATGATTAAAATTCCAGTAATTAAGTTTTATAGGATATAAAAAGAAAAACTTTTTCTGCAATAATTAGAATTAATATAGAGAAATATAACATGACAAATGCAATTTGAAATCATTTACGTAAACTCAGAACTTATGTGAATAGTTTAAAAATGCATTCCTTATATGGTTCATTTTTATTACAACAAATGGGTTTAGACAATAAAAAGTTATTACTTAAATGAGCATAGAATTTTGATAGAGGCAAAAATATTACTATCATTGTGTATAATAGTTGGTAAAAGTTTCAATAAGTATTTTACTTGCGGTGGATTTTCCAAATTACGCGGGTTTTATGTTATGTTCGCATATGCTGTCATAGAAATAGCGGATGGAAGGAATGTACGAATCATTTATCTCTGCAATCAATTATTCTCAAAAAAACTTATATTCCTATTTACTTCATGGTAATCAGAAAAAATCTGATGTGTACCATTCACATGACCTTCTCCATATCCCTGCAGCAAATTATTCTTAAAAAGCTTATACTTTTATTTACTTTATGCTAATCAGAAAACAATAACAGAAATAGTCTAATTACTCGCTTCCTTGTAAGTAGAAGCGAAATAAGGGACAACTGTAGGTTAAAGTGGTAGTCAAAAGCTGGTTGATATGTCAATGAAGTTCCTTTGTTTATATGGATAGAAGTTGATAAGTTCCTGTATGAGAAAATTATACGTTTTTCATAGCAGAAACCAAATATAAGGAATGTCACAAAAACGACGAACTCCACGAAAAAAATGTATATAACATAAATTGTGTGTTTTAATGTGCTCTACATTTTTTGTGTTGTTAGTTTTTGTCCATCTCTTACGGTTTAGCAGTTATTCAAAATTTAGTAAAATTCATTCAGATTAAACTACTCTTCAGAGGCTATTCCCAAAAAATTCAAGATATTAATTTCATTTGTCAGGTAAATATGTTTAATATACGATAGTTTAATCAAAATCGTTAGAGCCATTTTTGACATAATCAAAATTTTCGAAAAAAAGGTGCATATAAAGGGTAGTTGGGAGTGGGGGATTTTTCTCAAAATCTTCCTGTCGCATCCCTGGAAGATACTAAACTTAAATACCAAGTTTGGTATTTTACCGACTCTTCGTTTTTGAGTTATCGTGTTCACGGACACACGGACACAAACACACACACACACACACGCACGCACACGCACGCACGCACACGGACCTTTTTGTGAAAATCCTTTTTTTGGATATTGGGGACCCTAAAACATATATTTCCGGTGAAATCTCGGTATCGAATTTTTTGGTGGAGTGCAATCCTTTCTCTATACACTATGTACATAGTGCGTATGGAGAAAGTAAAAATCTGATGTGTACCATTCACATGACTTTCTCCATATCTCTGCAACAAATAATTCTTAAAAAGCTTATACTTCTATTTACTTTATGCTAATCAGAAAAAATTAGCAGAAATAGTCTTATTACTCGCTTCCTTGTAAGTAGAAGCGAAATAAGGGACAACCGTAGGTTAAAGTGATAGTCAAAAGCTGGTTGCTATGTCAATGAAGTCCCTTTGTTTGTATGGATAGGAGTTGACAAGTTCCTGTATGAGAAATGTATACGTTTTTCATAGCAGAAACCAAAAATAAGGAATGTCACAAAAACGACGAACCCCACGAAAAAAAATGTATATAACGTAAATTGTATGTTTTAAAGTGCTCTACATTTTTTGTCTAGTAAGTTTTTGTCCATCTCTTACGGTTTAGCAGTCATTCAAAATTTAGTAAAATTCATCCAGAATAAACCACTCTTTAGAGGCTATTCCCAGAAAATTCAAGATATAAATTTCATTTGTCAGGTAAATATGTTTAATATCCGAAATTTTAATCAAAATCTTTAGAGCCATTTTAGAGAATATCAAAATTTTCGAAAAAAGTTCCATGTAAAGGGTAGTTGGGGGTGGGGGGATTTTTCTTAAAAGCTTCGTGTCGCATCCCTGGAAGATACTAAACTTAAATACCAAGTTTAGTATTTTACCGACTTTTCGTTTTTGAGTTATTGTATTCACAGACTCACGGACTCACGGACACACACACCTTTTTGTGAAAATGCTTTTTTTGGATATTGGGGACTCTAAAACATATATTTCCGGTGAAATCTCGGTATCGAATTTTTGGTGGAGTGCAATACTTTCTCTATACACTATGTACATGGTGCGTATGGAGAAAGTAAAAATAGCAGAAATAGTCTTATTACTTGCTTCCTGGTAAGTAGAAGCCAAATAAGGGAGTACCATAGGTTTAAGTGCTGGCTACTATGTCACTGAAGTTCCTTTGATTGTATGGACAGCAGTTGACAAATTCCTGTATGAGAAAAGTATAAGTTTTTCAAAGCACAAACCAAAAATAAGGAATGTCTCAAAAACGGTCAAATCCACGAAAAAATGTATGTAACATAAATTGTGTGTTTTAACGTGCTCTACATTTTTTGCGTAGTAAGTTTTTGTCTATCTCTTACGGTTTAGCAGTTATTCAAAATTCCTTAAAATTCATCCAGAATGAAGTACTCTTATGAGGCTATTCCCAGAAAATGCAAGATATACATTTTATTTATTAGGTAAATATCTTTAATATACCAAATTTTAATCAAAATTGTTAGAGCCATTTTTGAGAAAATAAAATTTTTGAAAAAAGTTCCCTGTAAAGGGTAGTTGGGGGTGGGGTTTTTTTTCTCAAAATCTTCGTGTCGCATCCCTGGAAGATACTAATTTAAATACCAAATTTGGTATTTTACCTACTTTTCGTTTTTGAGTTATCGTGTTCACAGACACACGGACACGCACGGACGGATCTTTTTCCGAAAATGCTTTTTTTAGATATAGGGGTCCCTAAAACATATATTTCCGCTGAAATCTCGGTATCGAATTTTTTGGGTGGAATGCAATACCTTCTCTATCCCTAAGTGCATTGTACATACGGGGCTAGAGGAAGTAAAAATGACACCAATAACAAGTAATATCACGGAAACGTAATAAAAATTGATAAAGAGTATGTTTTTAATGAGATCTACATTTTTGCGTAGTAATATGTTGTACATCTATTACATTTACTAACATCTCTTACATTTACCAGTTATGCAGAAGTCCTTCAGCTGTAGAGGGCTTTAAAGTATATTCTCAGGAAAATCGGTATGTATTTTTATTAACTATGAAAATATTTTACAGACATTTTTGAGAAAATTGAATATTTTGAAAAATGCTGCATGTAAAGGCTAGTTCGGAGTGAAGAGATTTGTCTAAAAATCTGTTCCATCCTTGGAAGATATTCAAATACAATACTAAGCTTGGTACATTATCGAATTTTCGTTTTTGAGTTATGCTGTTCACACACGCGCGCAAGCACAACTCTCTCTCTCTCTCTCTCTCTCTCTCTCTCTCTCTCTCTCTCTCTCTCTTACACACACACACACACGAACCTTTCCTTAGGTATCTTCAAAACAAGATTTCCGATGAAATCTCGGTATAGAATATTTGGGTGAAATGCAATACCTTCTGTGCTTACTATATACAGCATACCTACAAGAGTTTGAATATCATGTGTTTTGTGCACACTGTTTTGTTATGAGTATATGGTAAAAATCCCATGTGTTCTATTCGCATGACTTTATTTACCTTTTCCTTGAGATCTTTTAAGTAGAAGGAAAATAACAGAAGACACTAGGCTAAAGCGATACTCAAATCATTTAAAGCTGGTCACTATGTGAAAAATTAAAATTAAATTCTCTTTCCTTGGGCAGAGAAAGTAATAATCAAAATAAGCACAAGAAAACGGTGGAATTTTTGGATTTTTCACAAATGTATAATCTTAACAAAATGAACCTTTTTATATTCTCTTCTGCGAGTAAACAGAAAAATTATTACATTATACCAAAAATTTTGATACCGAGATTTCACTGCAGTACAAGTTTTAGGATTCCGAAAAGAATTTTTACATAAAGGTCCTTGTATGTGTATCTGTGCGTGTGTCCGAGTCTCTGAACTGCATAATCCAAACGAAAATTCAGTTAAATACCATACTTGATTTTTAGGTTCAGAATCTTCCAAGAATACGATACAAAATTGTTCAAGAAAAGTTCTTCACCCAAAACTAACATTTATATGGAAACATTTTCGAAAGTTTTAATTTTCTCAAGACCGCTCTAACAATTTTAATTAAAGCACAGCTTATAGAAGCTACTTAAATGAAGTAAAATGTATATTTTGAATTTCCTGGGAAAGCCCTTAAACACCTCTTCATTATGGCTAGCACTTGCATAATTGATAAACCATAAGAGATAGACTAACCTTACTAAAACACTCACAATATATGTAAAATACAATTTTGTTGTTGAACTAATTATTTCCGAGTTATTGCTTGCTATACTGTTAAATGTTCAAATACTTAACATAACTCCATGGCACGACAGCTCACGGGGAACCTTGGCCTACCGCCCGGCCGCTGCGTCCCCCATCTCGGTCCACTACAGACGTCATGGATGGGGTGCAGTATTGGAGGGTGAGACGTGGTCAGCGCCTCGAGTCCCCCCCGGCCGGTTAATGCGGTCCTCGCGACCTGGAGCCGCTACTTCTCCATCAAGTAGCTCCTCAATTGGCCCCCCAGGGACCTTACGAGGCTGAGTGCACCCCGGGCCAGGTCTCCCAGCAGGGGAAAAATCCCCACGCCGGTACTGGGGATCGAACCCAGGTCTCCCGCTTGGTAAGCAGCAACGCTACCACCGCGCTAAGGAGACGACCTGTTCAAATACTTATATTTTTTTAAAATGGGAAGTCGTTATTAATATTTTATCTTCCGGTCAATAAAATAGACGGAATATCGATACCATCTTATAGCCGCCTGTTTTTAATAGATGTGAATATCACTTTAGCTTATTTAGTCTCTTTATTTCTCTTGTGCAAGGGAATAATATAGTAATACAGACCTAGACTTTTGTTTGAATAAATTGCTACAGTAATATTTAGATTTAGCACATCAAACTTTTGCTGTTTATACGTTAATTGAAAGTCCTGATGCACAAATCCAAACAGGCATTAATAATAATCCAAGGCCAACAAGCAAGTAATAATTTATCGCACCTGAACTACCTGTTGTCATACAAGCTTCTTAAACATATCACAAATATCATCCTAAGACGTCTGACCTAACCGATAAATTCTCGAGCGGAGCCAGAGATTTATCTAGGAAGGTCAGTCCGTCGACTCATATTTATCTGGACTATTTCATAAATAAAATATGAATATACATTCTATATTCCAAAGATTTGACAAGAAACTGTTAAATTCCATAACAGAGATGTAGAAAAAGTCATGTGAATGGAACAATCAGATTTTTATAAATTTGTTTGTGCAGTTAACTGTTTCCGATATATTCCTTGTTATTGTTTCAAACGTAAAATTGTTAGCCATTCCTCAATTGGGGTGGGGTTAGTAGTTTCTCTTACTCCAGGTCAACCAAAGAAAACTGAATTTCAAACAAATCACATAACGACCAGCTCTTAACAGAGTTGAATATGTCTTGACTTTAGTGAGTTATATCTTGTATATTCATATTCATGAGGAATTATCCATAAAAACTATATTAATTATACGTTTCCATTTTCAAACTTGACTTTCTCAAGCTGTTCTACAAACAAACTTCTTACAAAAGATTCTTCTTTCTACTACTTACTAATTCAGATAAACATAAGCAGAAATTGCCTTATTACTTAGTTTCTTATAAAAAGGGAAATAAGAGGATACGCTAGACTAAACAGATAATCAAATCTGTTAAAACTGTTGCTATACGATCGTCATTAAAATTGTTCAGTAAAACTAAAGAAACACGAACGACTTCCTGTTTGAAAAAACATATAAGTATTTTAAAGCTAAAACCAATAGCAAGTAATATCTCAGGAACGGTTAATTCCACAACAAAAATGTACATTTTACTTTCTCTACACGTACTATATACATAGTGTATAGAGAAGGTATTGTATTGCACCAAAAAATTCTATACCGAGATTTCACCGGAAATACATGTTTTGAGACGCCTGAATACAAAATAAACATTTTTATACAAATGTCTGTGTATGTGTCTTTATGTATGTGTGTGTGTGTGTGTGTGTGTGTGTGTGTGTGTGTCTGTGGGCAGCTTTGCTCAGAAACAAAAAGTCCGTTTAGTACTAAAATTGATATTTAAGTTTAGTATCTTCCTAGGATGTGACAGCAAGATTTTCAAGAAAATTCCACTACCCCCAACTACCATTACATGGAACATTTTTCGAAAATCTGTTGTGTAGTAAGCTTTTGTATATCTCTTATGATTTACCAGTTTTCAAGATGCATTCAGAATGAAGAGGCTCCTCTCAGAAAATTCAAACTTTACATTTTGTTACGTGAATATTTTTAATATAATTTTAATTAAAATCGTTAGATCTTTTTTGAAATAATGGACATTTTTGGGTTGGAGGAAGTTTCTTGATAATTCTCATGTCGCTTCCTTGGGAAATATTACATTTGAGTACAAACATTCTTATTTCACAGACTTTCCGTTTTTGACTTATCTGTTCAGATACACATACACATACTTTTCCCTAGAAAGGCTCTTATTGAGTTCAAGGGGTCTCAAAAAACATGCTTTCAGTGAAATCGCAGTATCAAAATTTTGGATGGAAGAAAATACCTTCTTTATCTACTACGTAATTGTACATATGCTGGAGAAAGTAAAAATATTTATAAACAGTGAAGTGATACACTTCGAGTGTCTTAGAACCATGTCTCAAAATAATATGGTTTGCAAACAATGGTTTTCTGATTCACTTTTCTCGGCACATCCGTTTTCTTTGGTACAATCTCTTTCATAGAAATAAATGCGCAGATTTGCAACTCATTAGCAGGTATTGGAAAACATTTGTTCAAGAATCAGTAACGGATTTTGGAGATTCGTTCATTAATGAGATTAGATGGGTGAAATTAAATGGAGTTTTATTTAAGGACGCTCTTTAGCTGCTGCGATTCTCAGCGGCTCATTTAATGTTGGACGTGAAAGACCGCTTAGTTTTTCTTAGATGCCTCTTTATCAGGTGTGAGGTTCTTTTAAAGTGCAGTAAAAATCTATTCTTCTCTCTCCGTTGGATTTGAACTTTTGCCATGTTGCCCCCAGACCAGGGAGGATGGTGATTAGGTAATTGGAGACATCCTTATAAAACATAAAATTTTAATATACGTATACATCAAAATGTAAAATTTGTCTAAATCGAGGATTACTGAAACAGAATTTTATGAGCCATGCATTCAATTCTTCCTTGTTTTCTCACTATTATCAGCATCTTTCTCCCTATATGCTCCTGGGAGAACTTATATTTTTACACAGGACATGTACAGCAAATAAAATTTTATGTACATATTAACAGAAGTACAATGAATAGGAATTGCCCTAGGTTTTACTATCAGATGTATTTAACTAATGTTTTCAATTTGCAAACATAAACATTATATTTTTATGTAAAAAACGCACATTCATAAAGTTAGAAATATTTGGAGCCTAAACCAAAGGAAACACAGAGAAATCTAGAGCAATTTCAAAAATTAGATTGTGAACCTACGGTTAAAATATTAGACATACATTTTAATTCTTTGTGGCAAGGGATTTTTTAATGATGTGACAAAAACATAAGCACATTTGACCATAACCTTCAAACCATTAGAGAAAAATGAATACAATTTTCATTGTAATTAAACTTGCATTATATTATATCTGTGGTATAAATTTAAAAAATCTTATGTGTTCCATTCACATGACTTTCTCTACATCTCTGCAACAAATTATTTTTAAAAAACTTATGCTTCTACTTACTTCCTGCTAAAGTCAAAAGCTGGTTGCTATGTGACTGAAGTTTCTTTTTTGTATGGACACGAGTTCACAAAGTCCTGTATGATAAAAGTATGTTTTTTATAGCTGAAACCAAAACAAGGAATATCTCAAAAACAATCAAACCCACGAAAAAATGTACATAACATAAATTGTGTGTTTTAAAGTGCTCTACATTTAAAATAAGAACTATAGCTTTCCTGGCGACGTGTTAATTCAAAATCTTCTCGGGCTTCTAGCCAGGTAATAACCTGGCTTGACACCAAGCCAATCCAAGTTATTACCTGGCTAGAAGCCCGAGAAGATTTTGAATTATGCTCTACATTTGTTGTGTGGTAAGTTTTTGTGATCTCTTGCGGTTTAACACTTATGCAAAATTCCGTAAAATTTACCCAGAATAAAGTAGTCTTCAGAGGCTATTCCCAGAAAATTCAAAATATACATTTTATTTGTCAGGTAAATATCTTTAATATACGATATTTTAATCAAAATTGTTAGAGCCATTTTTCAAAAAATCAGTTTTCGAAAAAAGTTCCATGTAAAGGGTAGTTGCGGGTGGGGGGATTTTTCTCAAAATCTTCGTGTCGCATCCCTGGAAGATACTAAACTTAAATACCAAGTTTGGTATTTTACCCACTTTTTGTTTTTGAGTTATCGTGTTCACGGACACACACACACACACACACACACACATGGACCTTTTTCAGGGACCCTAAAACATATATTTCCGGTGAAATCTCGATAACGAATTTTTTGTTGGAGTACAATACCTTCTCTATACACTATGTACATAGTACGTGTAGAGAAAGTAAAAAGATAGCATTATTGGTTTGGAATTTCAAACTTTCAGTCAGTCCTTAAGTTTAACATCAGGAGGCTGCAGTTGAAGTATGGGCATTCATATCCCTAACATCTTGTACGTATGTGCTCATAACTCAAGTGCAAATAATGTACAAGATACACGGTAGAGCAATTATTCTACGAATCATAAACCTAGAACAGGTTATTGACCTATGAAAGGTGGGTTACGTATTTCAAACGCAGAATGAGACACAGTTAAGTATATTGCCACAGCACTGAGACAATTATGGTGTCTCCTTAGCGCGATGGTAGCGCAGCGGGAGACCTGGGTTCGATTCCCGTACCGGCGTGGGAAGTTTCCCCCCGCTGGAAGATCGGGTCCGGTGTGTACTCAGCTTTGGGGGCCAATTGAGGAAGTAGCGGCTCCAGGTCATGAGGGCCGCATTAACCGTCGGGAGGGATTGAGGCGCTGACCATGTCTCACCCTCCAATCCTGCACCCCATCCATGATAGACGAGAGACCAAGGTTCCTTGTGAGCTGTCGTGTCATGGAGTTAGTTTACTGAGCCAACTGTCTGCTCTTGACCGCGCAGTTGGTGACGGAGTGCATAGTAAGCGAACTCCAGGACCTCTGAGCAAATTTGCTGTCATTGCTTTACTCAAATGACAATCAGTTGATGACCCTTGCTGTAGGCTATCATCGCATTATCGGAGGCCAAGTAACTATGACATTCTTGTAGATGTTAAGATACTGCACATTATATGAGGGCCTTTTTTTTTTTAACCTCCGATAGGCTATAAATAAAAGACAAGTTTATAGAAAACAATTATTTTATTATTTAAAGTTTTGTATACTTACCGAGAAGATTGAGACGTTTATCGTGCTTGTGCACAACCTTTGCAATGCCCTCTTCAAAAAATGTTGTTGCCAATGATTTCGAATAAGCATTGACGTTGTTTTTAGAATCTTCATAATTTACAACATTTGCGGAGAGCCATTCAAAACAAACCAAGAGGAACGCTGAATTCAATATTTTTTTTTTGTAGTTTATCGTACTTTAAACTGATTCGTCATATCGGACGATGAATGAAATTGGTGAAATGATGCCCAAATGATCTCGAGGTCTATGTAGCTTAAAGTTACGCGACATTCCTCTTCTCAGGATAAGGGAAAACCCCGAAAAAAGCGTATCCGGGTAACTCACCCTAAGCTAGATTCGAACTCACGACCTGTTGAATATAAGGCAGACACGCTACCACCACAATACCCAGGCGGGCTTCAGGACTTGTGTTGATCCATGACAACGCTCGTCCACACATTGCTGGCACAACCCTTCGGCTCCTTTAACAATTTCAATGGGACATTTTCGATCATCCGCCGTACAGTCCTGACTGGCACCTAGCGGCTTTTACCTTTTTCCTGAACTGAAGACGTGGCTAGGAGTGCAGCACTTTCAAACCAACGAAGATCTTCAAAACAACGTCAATGCTCATTTGAAAACAGGGCGGCAACAGTGTTTGAAGCGGGTATTGCAAAGCTTGTACACAGGTACGATAAATGTCTCAAACTTTTCGGTGATTATGTTGAAAAGTAACCATAAGTGTACAACACTTTTAGTAATAAAATAATTGTTTTCTACGAACTTGTCTTTTATTTATAGCCTATCAGAGGTTGAAAAACAGAATGGCCCTCGCACTTACAGTATACAGACGTTGCTGTGAAAGATTTCGACATATATTATTAACTTTGCATAGCAGTGGCTGAAGGGCTTCAAAAACCTGTCTCGTGAATCCTTGAATCAAGCTCTTCCTGCAGAATAAAAAGAAAGTCTTTCAGCCCACCATTTACAAATACTTTTTCTATGAAGCAGATAACCCTGGAACTGTTGTTGGAAGTAAATTTATCGACAGTCTAATCAAGGACACCTTCAAACTTCGAGTAAGTACAAAGATAAACATAACGCTACCTTCTTCATTGTCTGAATAACAAACTTAAGAGCCAGAAGATTCTTAAAAATGCGCAGTATAATGTGTTACTTACCAGAAGAGTGTGAGCAATTTTTTGATAATAATAGAATGGTATTTTTTTTGTTGGCCTTTCGGTATTGACATTTATAGGTCACTTTAAATTACAAATACATACAGCTCTTACACGTTATACAAATTTCAAGTTTCTGTGCTTTAATATTTCTCTTACTGTCTTCCATATTTCAGTATATAATTCTTTTTTTCGTAACCGGCTTACCTCTCCGTATTTTAGGACTGACACCCCTTAGGACTTACAAGCGGATGTTTAGGGTTCAGAAGTCTATTGGGGAGTCCAACGACACGAAATCACAGAATGGAGAACCTGGAACGAGTGGTAACCAATATTATTTTATTAGTATTATGGAATAAAATTCTTATTAAAGTGTTTTACTTCCACATGTCTGACAAGAAAGTGTAAACATTAAAGTCATAAATTTATGATACTATAACAAAAAATACAAGATTTCTATTAAATTATTTATTTCCTATTCACCCTATGGTCGGTCTCTATAGAACCTCAGAAACTGAATGCGTGTATATGTGAATTTAAAGATAACCCAACGATTTTATATATCTAACTTTTTCTACACGCTCTTTGTACATAATATATAGAAATGGCATTGTATTCCTTCCAAAAATGCAATACCGAAAATTCACCGCAAATACATAATTTAGGATCATCTAAATTCAAAGAATAACATTTTTAAATATATGTCCGTGTATTGTATGTGTGTGCGAGTAAGAGAGAATGTGTGCAGCATAGCTCAAAAACGAAAAGTCCTTTAAATACCATATTTTCGGCATATTTCAAGGATGCGACGAAGATTTCCAAAAAAAAGTCCGCAACTACCATTTACATGGAAAACATTTCTAAAATTTTGATTTTCTCAAAAATTGTTCTAAGGATTTTGATTAAAAGGACGTATATTAAAGATATTTACATGATAAAGTGTAGATATTGAATTTTCGCGAAATAATCTCTGAAGACCTGTTTGACCTGGATAAAGTTTGCTGAATGTTGCCTAAGTGGTAAACCATAAGAGATAGATAAAAACTTTCTGCACAAAAGGTATAGATCTAATTAAAGCATTCAATTTATATTAAATACGATTTTCATGGAACTGTCCTGATTCGAGATATTTATTATTTTTTGTTTCAGTTTTTAAAGATATACTTAAAACTTTTCTCATGTGATAATTTGTCAACTTCTGGCCATGCAAAGACATGGATTTCGATCTCAAATAATCGATTTTTAAAAGAGTGGATATTATTTTAGCCTAATATACTCCCTTATTTCCCCATTAACTATCAAGGAAGTAAGTAATATGACTATTTCTGCTATTTTTTTTATCTCGATTAGCATAAAAAAGACAGAAAAATAAGCTTAATAATAATAATTTGCAACAGAGATGTAGAGAAAGTCATTTCAACGTAACACATAAGATTTTGTTTATATGCCTATCACAGATAGCAACGCCTATAGTGCGTAAGATAAGAGCGGGTGTTAAACACCATTAAGAGATTCTGATCTGCACATGACTTTTTCTACCTATTCCGTACGAAACTATTCTCCTATGTACTTCCTGTTAATCAAGGTTAACATTAGTGAAATTATTTTATTACATAATTTCATTTAGATTCAAGGGGAGTAAGGAGTACACTAGGCTAAAGCGAAGTAAATATTTTAAGATGACTATAGCTGGTGACTATGTGATCATCTTGAAATTCCTTTTTTTGCATGACCAGTGAAAAAGAAGAGAAACGAATAATTATTTCTCATTTCTCAATTTGTTGAGAAAAATTTAAATAGGAAAATTTAAACTAAAACAAGGAATACCTAGGAAATGGTTAACTTTATGACATAGATTTTAATGAGATCTACATTTTAAATAAATATATAAGTATAGATTGGTAGTAAGAATTGTTTATCTTTTATTAATTACAGGTATGCAAACGTATTCCAGAATGAAGATGATTCACAGATATTCCCAGGAAATGTAAGATATAAATTTCATTTTGCATACAAATATCTTAAACATATGATATTTTAATCAAAATCTTGAGCACCATTTCTTATAAAATAAAATTATTCGAAAAAATTACCATCTAAAGGATAGAACGGTAATATCCTTGTAAATCTCGTGTCGCATCCTTGAAAAATGCTAAACTTGAATATCAAGCTATGTACTGAGGAAATAATTCTTGTACTCTACATATCTAATCATTCTAGTTTAATATGAAGTATATCCGGTGAAATCCCGGTATCGAATTTTTGAGTGGAATGCAATACCTTATCTATCTATACACTATGTATATAGTACTTGTAGAGGAAGTAAAAAGAATGTGTTATATGCATGTAACGTTTCTTTAACCAATTGTTATTTAAAAGGCTTATTTTTCTATCTGCTTCGCAGTGATCATGTTAAACATTTACAGAAGTTCTCCAAATGTAGATAAACAGAAATAGGCTAATGCGATAGTCTATTTCTATGCGATGTCTTTGAAAGTTTTTCTCTTTGATGGACCAGGAGAAAGAAAAATTACTTGGGATTTCCCCATTTGAGAAAGGAGGGTTTTAAAATGATTGAAACGAATAATAACGAATATCTCGGAAAGAGTTAATTCCACCAAAAAACGTGTGTTTGACATATATACTGTGTTAAAGAGATCTACACTTTTGTGTTCTAATTTTTGTTACTGGTTACACAAGTTATCTAATATGAGGAATTTAAAAGCTATTCTCAGAAAATAGACTATATACATTTTATTTAAAAATTAAAATAAATGTATCTAAAATTTAAATAAATTTATATAAAAATCTTAAATGTGTAAGGTATATTAATCTAAACGCCTTCACATCTCGTTAGAATAATTTTTGAAAAAATCAAACTTATCGAAAAATATTGCATTGAAAGAGTAGTTTGAGGTGGGGGGATTTTCTTGGAAATCTTCGTGTTGCATAAATTACTTAAATATCAAATTATTGAATTAAACTGTTCTCTCTCTCTTATACACACACACACACACACACACACGGAAATAGCTATATTATCCATTTCGTTATAAATAACGATAATCAATCCAACATGCAAGCCTTAAATTCCCGTACTCATTCCATGCAATCATGTTTTTATTTTATAGTATTTAACGCCCGCTTTTACTGACATGGCACCGCAGACGATGATGCTGATGATACATGAAGATGGTGGAATGTGAAGGCGGGGGAAATCGGAGAACTCAGAGAAAACCCGCCCCTGCGCCGCTTTGTCCTCCACAAATCTCACATGCGGACTCTTGGGATCTCACCCGGGCCCGTCTAGGTGAGAGGCGTGGCCTTCCATGCAATCGAGAGGTGGAGGGGGTGATGAAAATCGACAGAATTGAAAAACATTATTAATGAGGGATATCTCGCAAATGGTTGACATTACAAAAATGTTTTGGAAATAAATTGTGCACTTCAAACATATCTGTTTTCTGTGCGGTATGTTTTCGTCTATTGTTTAAGATTTAATGTAGAATATGATTATGCATAATGCCTTCCAAATGAGCAGAAAATTAAAGATATCATTTTTATCTGGAATGCAAAAATATTTAAAAACTCCTCAGAGCTATTTTTGGAAACTTAAAAAAATTCCAACATGGAAGTTAAGAGCATTTTTTAAGTTACAGAACTTAAAACCATGTGTGGCATTTAACAAACTTTTCGTTTCTAAATTATGCTGTTCACACACATACACGCACTCTCACACGCATAGAGACATGCACGCGTGCAAGACACGTTTTCCATGCTTTTTTGGGACTTGAAGTTCACAAAATCTGTATTCCCAATGAAATATCGCTATCAAATTTTGGGTGTGGAATGCAATACCTCCTCAACTTATCCTACTAATTTTAGTAACCGTATAAAGTAATGACTTATATGCTCTCTGGAGAAGACATAAATTTTAGCTCAGCTATTACAGAACATTTTGTTTAACAAATTGGCAACATTTCTAAATATGGTAGATTCCGTATCCCCAACCAAAGTGATTTTTGTTTTATCAGTTTTCTATAAATTACGTTTTTACTTTCTCTACATTTCCATTAATGCATCGTATTACTGTGTAAAATATATCAATTAGGGTTGGCCTATTAGGTTAAACAGTTTCCAAGATGAGTGTCAAGTTAGGAAATTTATAATTTTGAATGGTTTTATTTCAGAAAAGTTAGTACTTTAAAACTGAAACCAACAACAAGGATTATCTCAAAAACGGCCAACTTTACAAGAAAAACGTAACTAAATAATGTAAATTGTGCGTTTCAACCAGATCTAAGTGTTTTATGTATTCAGTTTTTATCTATGTCTTATCGTTTAACCGTTATGCAAACTTCTTCAAAACTCAACCAGAATAAAGATGTTATTTCTGAAAATTAAAAATATAAATTTTATATATGATGTAAATGTTTTTAATATATGGTATTTTATTCAAAATCTTTAAGACACATTTTTGAGAAAATCAACATTTTCGAAAATTTTTCCAAGTGAAGGGTAGATTGGAGTGGGGGGATTTTCTTGAAAATCTTCGTGTCTCATCCATTGAAGATACTGAAATTAAGTACCAAGTTTGGTATTTAACAGTCTTTTCGTTTTTGAGCTATGCTGGCCCCCCCCCCTCATACGCACACACATGGGCATTTTTCTAAAAATGATTTGTTTTGTATTCAGGAGGTTCCAAAACATGTATTTTCGGTGAATCCTCGCTATGGAATTTTTGGGTGCAATACAATACCTTCTCTAAACACTATGTAGAGAAAGTAAAAAATTATGTTATGTGAACATTTTATAGAATAGGTATAAATAACAATAGATAGTGAAACTATTCAGATTCTTGGTCGAGTACTCGACGTTGTATCAGCAAATGAGTTTCAGTTATTCAGTACTAGACTGTTTGACGCTGCAGGCGACAAGCACCTCATTAAGAATTACAAACATAGCTTGACATGAGATGGACATTCCCAGAGTGATGGGGTGGAGTCGTTTGGGGAAAACCCCCCCGGGTGGGAGCCTAAGGGCGTGATGTGATTCTTAGCGCAATGACATCAGACATCAAGAGCGCGCAAGTTCCGAATTCCTTTCCAAGGCCATCCAGCGTCTCTCCCTGCCCCACAAACCTAAAACTCACACAGCCGATACAGGTCTGTGTGAATCACACTCGAGAAATATGACGCCATGTCCGGGAAATGAATATTGGATCGCAGCTGATATTCTGACCATTTGTCAACCAGACCAGCTGTTTACAAAATACAGTGTCTTTAAAAACGTTCGTTATTACTAGTAGTATCAATAAATAAATATTTTGAAAGGCATAGTTTTCCAAAGCATACCAAACAAATGAACAAAATAAACAATTATGAATAATATGTGACATAAAAGTTAAGGTAAGAAAGTGAACAATGAGTAATCATCAAAAAATTGAATATATAAAATAGTAGTTGCACAAAAGATTTATAGGTTAAAATTATTTATAACGAATCATTAATGTGTTGAATATAAATGGTTTTTCAAAATATTTAGGGTACCTTTTGAAGCTGCAATAGCAATGTTCTTTATAAACTGATCACTTAAGCCGAACATCCTATAAAATGTAACAAAAAATAAAAAATGGTACATCTTGCACCGATCATTGAAGAGTAATAATAATATTATTAATAATAATAATAATAATAATATTATTAATAATAATAATAATAATAATAATAATAATAATAATATTAATAATAATAATAATAATATTAATATTAATAATATTAATAATAATATTAATAATAATAATAATAATAATAATAATATTAATAATAATAATAATAATATTAATAATAATAATAATAATATTAATATTAATAATAATAATAATAATATTAATATTAATAATATTAATAATATTAATAATAATATTAATATTAATAATATTAATAATAATAATAATAATAATAATAATATTAATAATAATAATAATAATAATAATAATAATAATATTAATAATAATAATATTAATAATAATAATATTAATAATAATAATAATATTAATAATAATAATATTAATAATAATAATATTAATATTAATAATAATAATATTAATAATAATAATATTAATAATAATAATATTAATAATAATATTAATAATATTAATAATAATATTAATAATAATAATATTAATAATAATAATATTAATAATAATAATATTAATAATAATAATATTAATAATAATAATATTAATAATAATAATATTAATAATAATAATAATAATAATAGACACAATACCTAATGATAAAGAATTCCAAAGATAGTTAATAAAATCTGATGTGTTACACTCATATGACTCTCTCTAGCTGCTCTGCAAACGTCTTACAAAAGACTATTTTTCTTTCCACACATTACTAATCAAGATAAACATTAGCAGAATGTTCTTATTTCTTATAAGTAGAAGGGAACTAAATGAATGCGCGATGGTAAAGCTATAGTCAAATTATTTAAAAGCTGTCGTTATGCAATTGTCATTAAAAATCGCTTCTTTGTTTGACCAGGAGTAGAGCAAAAGAAAAACGGACACTTCCTGTCTGAGAAAAGCGTAGAGGTTTACAATGTAAACCAATAACAAGGAATATCTCGGATACGGTTACCTCTACACCAAAAAGTGGACATAAACTGTGTGTTTTAACGAAATCTACATTTTTGTATAGCAAATTTTTGTCTATCTCTTCCTGGATAGCAATTAAGCAAAATTCGGCAAAATTCATCCAGAATAAAGAGGTCTTCAGAGGCTATTCCCAGAAAATATAAGATATGCATTCCATTTGGGATGTAAATATCTTTAATATAGGGGATTTTAATCAAAATCGTCACCGCCATTTTTGAGAAAATCAAATTTTTCGAAAAATGTTCCATGTAAAGGGTAGTTTGCTGTAGGAGGATTTTTCTCAAAATAATCTTGTCGAATCCCTGGAAAATACTAAACTTAAATACCAAGTTTGATATTTTACAGACTTTTCACACACATCCACACGGATCTTTTTCTGAAAATGCTTTTTAGGGATACAGGGGAGCCTAAAATATATATTCTGGTGAAATCTCGGTATCGAATTTTTGTGTGGAGTGCAATAACTTCTCTATACACTATGTAATAGTACGTGTAGAGAAAGTAAAAACTACTTGTGCACTTTTTCATTGATGATTGCCTTCATTAGTTGAACTCTCAGGAATACATTGCTTCATTATTTTATCAATCAAAAAAATTGCTCCATTAATACTAATTTCCTACATGTTAATGAGCAATTTCTTGCTAACAAATAATAATAATAATAATAATAATAATAATAATAAACCCAAAAATAGCCAATAATAAATACAGTTCAAAATAAGTCAATGTATCAGACTGGGATGTAGAATGTCACAGATTCTCTTTTAATATGTATATTGAAGTCCTCAAGAAGCAAGTATATTCTATGACATGGCTGGAAACGAACTATTGAATAAATATCTGATCTGTTCCATTCACACAAATTTCTCTAGCTGTTCCATATACAAACCATTGTTACAAAATTGCATTCTTCTATACATCATGTTAATGGAGATAAACATTTGCATAATTCGTTTTATTACTTTCTTCCTTGTAAGTAGAAGGCAAATACGGAATATTTTGGGCTAAAACGATAGATAAATCTTTTAAAAGCTGGTCGCATTGTGCAACAACCGAGGTTCGGTTCGGTTCGGTTCGCTATGCCCAAACGTCGCTTTTTGCACTCACAAATTGCAATGCAGCCCGCCTGGGTAGCGTGGTGGTAGCATGTCTGCCTCACGTTCAAAAGGTCGTGAGTTCGAATCTCGCTTAGGATGAGATACCCGGGTAAGGTTTTTTTTGGGGTTTTCCCTTATCCTGAGAAGACGAATGTCGAGTAATTTTTAGCTCCATGGGCCCCGAGAGCATTTGAGCATCATATCATCAATTGCATTCATCGTCCGATATGACCAAACCAGGTTAAAGGACGTAAAAAAAAAAAATTGCAATGCTGTCACCTGGGATCGAACCCATTGACTTGGTGAGTTGCGAGCGGTGCTAAGCAGTAAAGGAACTAAAGCGAGAAATGTAAGAACTGCATCATTTTATCTTCCATTATTATTATTATTATTATTATTATTATTATTATTTAAAAATGTGTACTTTCTGTCAGTAGTTTGGGCGATTACAGCCGACAACTCACATTTAAGAAAAATGTAGAACAGACCAAATTTGCAAAACAGGATCAATACGATAACAGCAGACACAAATTCTATGTGTGTTGCCCCGCTAACTACAAACGGGATCCAGTATAACTTTTATAACAGTAATACATTTCATTAATAAACTATAAAAACTTTAACAATACATCATAAAATAATAATGTGCGTGATACTGCTATATTCCTATTTAACTCAAAAGTGTGATTACAAATTTTCCAAAATTTAACTTAATAAAAAAGAAAATCAATGAAATGCACTTTCGATCGTGGTAATGTGGCATATTATTTCATGTAACTGGCAACAAAATGACTAAATGAGAATTTATGGCAGTTAACCTGTTCTTAAACCCAAGTAAATTTCAATATTCGTTTCACCAACCAATCATGTCCACGTAACACACAGAAGATCAGTTTAGCCCTTACGATGAAGAATTAACGGCGAATCACGCCATGTGAAAACACTTACCCACTCTGAGAAAGGCCTGTGTATGTATAAAGCACCCCAACCAGGCCGGTCCCCATGCCGCGCTCGCCAAGGCGTCTCGCTTTGGTGCTTCGTACCGCTGGGGATCGTGGGTTCGAGTCCCGCCTTGGGCATGGGTGTTATATGTTTGTGTTTATGTGTGTGTTGTAACAGTAAAAAAAACAGCAATACAGAAAAACAAGGTAAAAAAAAAAAAACAGACTGATAGACGGCTTTCCATCTTTAGTCGCCCTTCATATACTCTAGGTCGCGGGTTCAAACCCGGCGGAGGTCGATAGATTTTTTCGGGTGTAACAATCCTTAGCATGGCTTCCTTCGGAAGAGAAGTAAAGCCGTTGGTTCCGTGTCGTAGATTTACGGCACTTAAAAAGAACCTCGAGCCGGATAGAGAGGCCTCTGAGCAAAATTAAGCGTTCTTTCACGCCCAGTTTTGATAGGGACGCTGAGAATCACAGTAGTTAAAGGGCGACCATAAATAGCACGCCATATCCATTTTTTCTTCTTTAGCCCCGAAAAGAAAACAACAAAGCAAATGCAACTCACGCGGCAAAAGGTCGAACTAAATAATAAGTACCTCTACAAATAGCGTGGAGCGTAAGGAACAGTATTGCCACCTTATATTTGTACCAGAATGGTACAAATAAAATACTCATATCAAAAGGTCAAGACACTTTTAGAGTCAATTAAATAAACGGTAGAAATAAATGTATACACAAAAATATTTTTTTTCTGTAATGGCAAAATTTAAGAATTAAGCAGAATATCGTTATTAAGTATAGAGTATTATAATTTGTAAGACAATAAGAACTGAAATGATTACTTTCTCGCGAATATTTGTGATGGGCGCGTAGATTTTATTTTTTGCTTGTTCATTCCAATATGCTGATTTGAGAGGCACACCGTGGGATCCAACAGGTATGGCTTTCTCACCGGTTTCATCATTATCATATCAGTGTTCACTAGCCTCATCTTTCTGAATTATTGATTACTTACTTGATATAAAAACATCAAACTTTATATTATTGCATCTTCTGTGATAAAGCGATTTGCTTCCTGATGATTCTTGCAGCTGCTACAGCTGTTATTGCAGTCTAAAGAGAAACTTTTCAGGAAACATTGATTGTAATGTGATTAACTCAAAGTAGTTTATACCTTTTCCGTACGCACTATGTACATAGTGTATAGAGAAAGTATTGCACTCCACCAAAAATTCGATACCGAGGTTTCACCGGAAATATATGTTTTAGGGTCCCCAATATCCAAAAAAAGCATTTTCACAAAAAGGTCCGTGTGTGTGTGTGTGTCCGTGTGTCTACGAACACGATAACTCAAAAACGAAAAGTCGGTAAAATACCAAACTTGGTATTTAAGTTTAGTATCTTCCAGGGATGCGACACGAAGATTTTGAGAAAAATCCCCCCACCCCCAACTACCCTTTACATGGAACTTTTTTCGAAAATTTTGATTTTCTCAAAAATGGCCCTAACGATTTTGATTAAAATTTCGGATATAAAACATATTTACCTGATAAATGAAATGTATATCTTGAATTTTCTGGGAACAGCCTCTGAAGAGTAGTTTATACTGGATGAATTTTACTAAATTTTGAATAACTGCTAAACCGTAAGAGATAGACAAAAACTTACTGCACAAAAAATGTAGAGCACATTAAAACACACAATTTATATTATATACATTTTTTTCGTGGAGTTCGTCGTTTTTGTGACATTCCTTATTTTTGGTTTCTGCTATGAAAAACGTATACTTTTCTCATACTGGAACTTGTCAACTCCTATCCATAAAAACAAAGGAACTTCATTGACATAGCAACCAGCTTTTGACTATCACTTTAACCTACGGTTGTCCCTTATTTCGCTTCTACTTACAATGATGCGAGAAATAAGACTTTTTCTGCTAATTTTTTTATCTGATTAGCATAAAGTAAATAGAAGTATAAGCTTTTTAAGAATTATTTGTTACAGGGATATGGAGAAAGTCATGCGAATGGTACACATCAGATTTTTACCTTTGCATTGCTCTCTAAAATAATTTTCTTCCTGAGGATTCCTGCAGCAAGTGTAGCTGTTATTGTAGTCTAAAGGAGAAAAATAACTGATGTGTTACACTCACACGACCTTCTCTAGCTGCTCAGCAAACAAACTTGTTACAAAATATTCTTCTTCTTTCTACACTATGATAATCGAGATAAACATTAGCAGAATCTTCTTATTACTTATTTCTTTAAAAGAACGAATCTAAAGGAATGCGCTATACTAAAGCGATAGTCAAATGTTTTAAAAGCTGTCGCTATGCGATTGTCATTACAAATCGCTCCTTGGCTTGGCCAGGGGGGGGGGACAAAAGAAAAAAGGACACTTCCTGTCTGAGAAAAGTATAAATACTTTAGAATTGAAACCAATAACAAGGAATATATTGGAAACGATTACCTTCACAACAAAATTGTAAAAGACAAATTGTATGTTTCGAAGAGATAAACATTTTTGTGTATCTCTTACGATTTACTAGTTATGCAATATTCAGCAAAATTCATCCAGAGTTAACAGGTCTTCAGAAGATATTCCCAGAAAATTCAAGATATACATTTTATTTGCGATGGAAATAGCTTTAAATGTGATATTTATATCAAAATCCTTAGTCATTTTTGAGAAAAACAAAATTTTCAAAATGTTTTTCCATGTAATGGGTAACTCGGGGTGGGGGGATTTTCTTGAAAATCTTCATGTCGCATCCTTGCAAGATACAAAACTTAAATACCACTCAGAGAGTCAGACACACAGACCTTTTTACCGAAAATGCTTTTTCTGTATTCAGGGGGTCCTAAAAAATGTATTTCCGGTGAAATCTCGGTATCCAATTTTGAGTGGAAAACAATACCTTCTCTATCCACTATGTACTTTGTACATACGGGCTAGAGAAAGCAAAAATTCAGGAACCGTTCTGTGTGATCTGATTAATATAGGATTTTTAAATTCTTGGTTTTACTTTCTCTAGCCCGCAGGTACAATGTACACAGTGGATAGAGAATGTATTGTATTCCACTCAAGAAATCAACGGCAAGTTTTCACCGGAAATAAATGTTTTGGGGTCTCCCGAGTCCGAAAAAGCATCTTCAAAAAACATCCGTGTGTGTGTGTGTGTGTGTGTGTGTGTGTGTGTGTGTGTGATTGTGTGGACAGCATATCTCAAAAACGAAATGATTGTTAAATTCCAAACTTGGTACATAGGTTTCGTATCTTCCAAGGATACGAAACGGAAGATTTTTTAATAAAATCCCTCCACTCCAAACTACCTCTTAAAGGGAAAATTTTTCGAACATTTTTATTCTCTTAAAAATGGCTAACGATTTTGATTAAAATACTGTATATTAAGCATATTTACATCCCGAATAAAATATATATCTTGAATTTTCTGGGAATAGCCTCTGAAGACATCTTTATTTTGGATGAGCTTTACTGAATTTTAACTGCTGAACCGTAAGAGAAAGATAAAAACTTAATACACAAAAAATATAAATCTCATCAAAATATATTTATGCCATTTACGTTTTTGTTGTGGAGATAACCATTTCCGAGATATTCCTTGTTATTGTTTCAGTTGTGAACTCAAGAGAGTTTTCAATGAGTTATCAGCCGACCCTCGTATAAAAAACTGCATTAAGAATGAGAAGCTGGACAGAGGTTGTGCCAAAATATTTAGGATGGATTCATCCCACCTTTTTGGTCCATAATTTTTTTGACGTATCTATAGTTCCTCATAAATGAGTTGCGTCATTTAATTATGTGCCTCTTGACGTTATTCTTAAAATATGTTTGTACACTATGGTGCGCCAGCTAATGTCAGTCGGATACCACTAATTTCTTGAATGATACATTTCTGGATGGATTGGTCGAGAGGTATTCATATAATCTGCTTGACCTTCTGATTTGAATCTAATCTGGGGACAAAGTTCCTGGTTTATGCGACTTCTGTACCAGATGTTGATACCTGAGAGACAGCAAATTCACACTAGATTTGACCCAATCGAAACACTCCAGGCATGCTCAATAGACTACGCTATAACATGGAAGATAGGCCTAGAGCGTGTGTCGAAGCTATTTATCTTCAATTTTGTCTTTTAACTTTCAGACCCGTCTTGAAATGAACTTTGTTTACTGCTTTGATGTTGGAAGGGCGTCCCCAAAAATATTTACTTTGTCACCAATAGAGATATTTTTATCTCTATACCAGGTTTATTATGAACAACAGTATGAATTAACTAGGCTTGAATTTACATTGAATCACAAAAACTTAAATTGTTATTGAATGATGATGCTCTTATTATAAAACGATGGCGTCATGAATAGGATGAGGTTAAATGGACCTTATTAAATGGTTGCGGATTGTATGCAAAATAGTGGGATAACATAATTACCACGCTCATGTAATTACAGAACTAGGCCTACTTCTCCCTCTGTAAAACTCATCGAGCAGTAACGATGCTCATATCGAATTAATTGTTTAATTTGCTATTGAAATCTCATGTGATCCATTTACATAGCTTTCTCTTCTATTCTGCAACAAACTATGCTTATGAAATCTTATTCTTCTATCTACTTCAATATAATCGCGATAAACATTAGCAGAAATGGTCTTATTACTCATTTCCTTGTAGGTGGAATGGAAATAAGAGAATACTCAAGGCTAAAGTGACAGTCAAATAGTGTAAGAGCTGGTCGCTTGTGAATGCGCTTTATACTATACTAAATATTTTTAACAAAAACTAAATTAGACATAATTATCTATTATACAATCCAAATAAAATATATATTACCTAATTTAAACAAATCATACTTTATTTGGTTAAAATGTTGAATTCCAGCTCTCTTTGCACGGCCAGAATTAAGAACACAAAACACGAATGACGTCTTCCAATTTGAGAAAAGAATATACTGGCAAATTCAGGCCATAGTAAAGACTATCTCGGATATGTTTAACTCTACAAAAACTGAGTTTTACATAAATTGTGTGCAGAATGAGATCCACTTGAGATTTTGTCTATCTCTTACGGTTTACAAGCTATATAAAAGTCACCTAGAAAGTTATTTCTAGCTAATTCCATTTCAATTGCCATGTATATCTTAAACAGATGGTACCATAATCAAAATAATTAGTCATTTTTGAGAAAGTCAAAGTTTTCAAGAAAAAAAAGTTCTATACAAAGGGTAGTTTGGTGTGAAGAATTCTCTTGAAAATCTTCGTGTTCCATCCTTGGATAGTATTGAATTTAAGTATTAAGTTTGTATTTTTAACAAAATTTTCGTTTTTGAGTTAGCCTGTTCACAGACACACATGAACCTTTTTCCAAGAAAATGTTATTCTTTATTTCTAGTGGAATTAAAGTTTTGGGCGACATCAAAACTTCTCCTGATTACTATAATTAGTAGAAGAAGTAAAACGCTCTGCAGATGTGACTGCCCTGACCACCAGTTCTTCCTGTATTTCATCGATAACTTGTAAACAAAAGGTCAGCCCCCATGCAACCGATTTGATGCTTCTGCGAATACGCTTTTCTAGTTAAAGTTCTTAACCATGAGCAATGCAATGTACAAGAGCTGTATGCTCTTATTACTAATTTGATCGTCATTCTTCTTCTAAAATTAGGGAATATACCGTCATGGAAAGGTGTTACAATAGATTAACCAGCCAGCTAGAAGTTATTTTCCAATATATGCACTGCAAGTACCCTGAAACATTCAAAATACCATCCAGCGGTTTAAAAATTCACCTAAGAAATTCAGAGCTTAGTGTTTTTTAACGGTTAATAAAATTTGCTGTAAACGTTAAATAGGATCTAGGTGTCCTTTGGAGCTCTGTATAACTCCCCAGAGTTCTTTTTACTCTATAAGTATACATGGTGAGCATTTAAATAGTTAATCTTAAAAATGTAAGGATCGGTTCTGTTATTTAAAGAAAACTGTCTCCTCGCTACTAAAATTCAGTGATTTTTGAAGACCCTCAATCACAACAAAGTGTAAGGTAAGTAATAAAGCATACCATTGCAGTGTAAGTAAAGAAGTTGAGCTCCACATCACTCCTCGACTTAAGGGGAGTCGAAAAAGAAATATCTATAAAATTAATAATATTAAATTTTTCAAATACGGGACTTAGTCAACCCCGGGCAATGCAAAGAAATCGACTTTAATTAATTACAGATTTTAAAAGATTTGACTATTGCTTTACCCTAGTGCATTTCCTAATTTCCCTTCTACTTACAAGATAGCAAGTAATTAGACACTTTCTGCTAATGTTTATCTCGATTAACATGAGGCAGATAGAAGAGTAAGTTTTTAATAATAATTTATCAGAGAGATGTAGAGATGTGAATGAAACACAAACGATTTTTATTTTTTATAGAATGGAAGACCATAAATTAAATTACGAGAGTAAATATATAATTATTGTTGACTATGAGGATTATGATGAT
Source organism: Hymenopus coronatus (assembly GCA_030762935.1). Lineage (NCBI taxonomy): Eukaryota > Metazoa > Arthropoda > Insecta > Mantodea > Hymenopodidae > Hymenopus > Hymenopus coronatus. The sequence continues at coordinate 50,686,954 of CM060885.1, forward strand.
GATAATAGTAATAATAATAATAATAATAATAATAATAATAATAAGAAGAAGAAGAAGAAGAAGAAGTATAAAATTGAATGTAACTCTTAAGAGATGTAATTGTTCAGAGCGTATATTTTGTTTAACTTATTTTCCTTTCATTTAATAATTCCGCCGTTTTTTACATTTTAAACGTTTTCATAATATGTTGAGTGGTATATTGCTGACAACATTTACATTATACTATAATATATAATACTTGCGTTGTTTACCAATTTCTATAGCCTGTAAAATAGAGTAGAAATATTTTATGCAAATTTAGCATTATGCACAGCTTGTTACTGTAAGCAGTATAGTGCATAAGACTGATTATTGCAAAGTACCAACAATATTAATGAGTAATTCGGGTATGCCATAGCTTGTAAACGGAAGATAAAATCATTTAGCAATAGTGCTTTCTCTGAACACCGAAAGAAATGGATGCAAATGGCTGTCTTGCTTATTAGTTCAACATAACATAACTCCATGGCACGACAGCTCACGGGGAACCTTGGCCTACCGCCCGGCCGCTGCGTCCCCCATCTCGGTCCACTACAGACGTCATGGATGGGGGGCAGTATTGGAGGGTGAGACGTGGTCAGCACCTCGAGCCCCTCCCGGCCGGTTGATGCGGTTCTCATGACCTGGAGCCGCTACTTCTCAATCAAGTAGCTCCTCAATTGGCCCCCCAGGGACCTTACGAGGCTGAGTGCACCCCGGTCCAGGTCTCCCAGCGGGGGAAAAATCCCCACGCCGGTACTGGGGATCGAACCCAGGTCTCCCGCTTGGTAAGCAGTTGCGCTACCACCGCGCTAAGGAGACGACCATTAGTTCAACATGCCAGGTATTAATAAATGAAATGCAGAGGAAAAACTTAATATCTCATTTACGGTCATAAAAATTCTTGGATAAATAGAGTCAGACTGAATATTTTAATGCCTTAGCCGATATTTAAACCATGGATCTCCCGGTCTCTAGCGGGTTGCTTTACAACTGAGTTACCATGGCAACATGTCGGCATAGCATTATTTTCTCAACTGACTGGCATGGTTCCTGATAAACCGCAAGGTGATCTCAAATTATTTTGAGATGAGACAGCTAAATGGCGAATTACAATGTCGTAAGTACTTTTAAGTCCAGGGCTTCATAGTGTAGCCAACTTTGTCAATTGTTGTTAATTTAAAAAATTAACATTTGTTAGAAATATTAAATAAAAAAAACAAGTTTTGAGTTATATATCAACCTCATTGCATAAAAAGAAATAATTATAAGTTCAATAAAATAATTAAAGTTCCCTTTAGAAACTTTAAAATTCATAATTGTTATTTCACACAAGCCGTATTTAGTACAGGATTTGGAGAAGTAGATCAGACTAAAAAATTTAATCCCACAGCCGGGATTTCAACCACGGATCTTCCGGTCTCTAGCCGATTGCTCTTCCACTGAGCGACCATAGTAACATGTCATCCTGGCGTTAAATTTCTCAACTGACTCAACGGCTATGGTAGCTCAGTGGTAGAGCAGCCGGCTAGAGGCCGGGAGATTCATAATCGAAATCCCGGCTATGGCATTGAATTTTTCTATCTGACTCTAGTTATCAAACTCCTGTGCTGCAAACGGTTTGTGTGGAAAAACAATTTCATTAACAATAACATTTTTACTCGTTTCTGTCGGCTATTTAAATGAAATTATTTCATGATTTATTTCCTAATTATTTGATATTAAAGCTAACTCGTCATAAATGTTGATTTAACAGTTGTGGATGAACGCTCACTGGTGCAACAATCATCAAACATTTCCAATTTTTGCATTAATTACAGTAATTTAAGCTACTAAATAATCAAGGAATAAAGGACTCTACTATTTAATCTTAACCAGGGAAAACCAGCATAAAAAATCTGACTGTCCTCTCTCTACAATAAATTATTGTTAAAAAGCTTATTCTTCCATATACTTAATGTATAATAGAAAAAAAAATAGCAGAAACGGTCTTATTACTTGCTTTCTTGCAAGTAGAAAGGGAAATAAGGCAGTACCATAGGCTAGATCGACAGTCAAATATTTTAAAAACTGCTTGCTAAGTGACTGAAGTGCCTTTGTATGAACAGAAGTTTACCAATTCCCGTATGAGAAAAGTATAAGTATTTTAAAGCTGAAACTAATAAAAAGGAATATCTCGCAAACGGTCACCTCAACGAAAAAAATGGATATATCATAAATTGTGTGTTTTAACGAGATCTACATTTTAGTTAAGTATATTTTTACCTATCTCTTACGGTTTACCAGTTATGCAAAATTCATCCAGAATAAACATGTCTTCTGAGGCTATTCCCAGAAAATTGAAGATATCCATTTTATTTTTCATGTAAATATCTTACATATAAGATACTTTACTCATCTTTTTTGAGGAAATAAACATTTTTCTATATAATAGGTAGTTGGTGGTGGTGGAATTTTCCTGACTGTGTGTCACATCCTTGGAAGAAAACGAACTAAAATACTAAGTTTGGTATTTAACAGACTTGGTTTTTGAGCTATGCTACCCAAAGACACAGACACACACAGACAAACTCACAGAATTACACGGACATTTTTGTAAAAAATGTTTATTTTGGATACAGGGTGCCTCAAAACATGTACTTCCGATGAAATCTCGGTATCGAATTTTTGGGTGCAATACAATACCTTCTCTATACATTATGTACATTGTACGTAAACAGAAAGTAATACAAATGTGAACACCAAGTACCTGGATTGATCTTGGCCCAATTCCAACTTTCGACGCTCAGTCTTCTGCTTTGCCTATGTTTGGAGAGCAGGACCAAAGCGTTCAGGCTTATATGGGTGACGCCTGGATTGAGCTTGCTAAACTCGAGTTCCCTATGCTAATTTCGATAACGGACTGGTTTAATGATGTCCGATATTCTAAGCCTTCTAGTAGGCAGTTATGGGCTTTAAGAAATATTGTTTAGGCGGCTCATGTACATAATTAGTAGAGATGATCAGTATTAGTGCACTAATGCGGTCACGTTTTACTGAGTATGCTCTGATCGGATCGAAATGAGATAATTAGTTACTTCCCAAAAAGCGATCATCTTGTTTGCACCACAAAGTAATCCCGTGCTCTCTGTATTTCACCTGAGTATTACAGAAAATAATAATATTTGTCTTAAAACAGTTTTTCAACATACATACACACACACGGCTGCGCCGTGGCGAATAGTTAGACCACTCGTCTCTTACCTAGATTTCCCGGGTTTGATTCCAAGTGACCGCATGTGGGATTTGTGGTGGACAAAGCGGAGTATGGGAGGTTTCTCCGGTTTCCCCTGCCATCGCATTCCACCGGTGCTCCATCTTCATTCCATGTATCATCAGTGGTGCAATTTGTAGTAAAAGTCGGCATTAAACACTGTCAACACACACACACACACACACACACACACACACACACACACACACAACATATATAGGTTCAACTGCCTAGAATCCCAAAATCAAGAATATTATAACATATTTTATTTACAATTTTCAGCATTGGTTGCAATCTAAAACAATTACTTTCCTTTTCCTTTCTATTTTTTACTTTCTTCTTTTACTTACTCTTACTGCATTTTCTAGTACAACGTACATAGTAGACAGAGAAGATAAGTTAAATTCCAAGCTTGGTATTTAAGTTCAGTATCTTTTAAGGATGCAATATGAAGAATATCAAAAAAAAAATCCCCCAATCTCTACTACCGTTTTCATGGAACATAAAAAAAAGTGTAAGTGTTCAAAAATGGGTCTAATCATTTTTATTAAAATACCTTATGGTTGACAGTTTTGTTCCAAACGAAATATATATTTTGAATTTTCTGGGAATAACGTCTGAAGTCCTCTTCATTTTGAATGATTTCAGTGTAACTGGAAAACCGTAAGAGATAGATAAAATCTTGCTGCACAAAAATGTAATACTCGCTACAACACAATTTGTAGCACATATATCTTTTTGTAGCATTAAGCGTTTCCGTTTGTTATCGACTTCAATTTTAAACTTTTACACTTTTCTCATCGGAAAGTTATTTTTCGTTCCACCTCTCTTTTGTTTTACTCCTGGTCAGGCAAGGAGAACCTATTTTCAATTGTTTCACATAGCGCCCAGCTTTCAAAAGAATTAATTATCGCTTTAGTCTGTTGTATTTCCTTATTTCCTTTCTATTTACAAGGAAATAAGTAATAGAACTATATTGCTTAAGTTTATCGCGATTAGCACGATGTAGAAAGCAGAATAATCATTAACAAGAATAGGTTGTTTGTAGAACAAGTAGAGAAAGCTATAAGAACGGAACACATCAGATTTGTTTAAAAATATTGGCATTCAGGTGACACCTAATTGGCTATTTCAGAGAATGATTTAGATAGGATAGGACACAAACCACCCATACCCAAGGCGGGACCTCCGCGATCCCCTGCGCCACGAAGCACCAAAGCTAGACACTTTAACAGGTGCGCCCATGAGGACCGGAAAACTATTATTTGTGTTAAAACCGCCTTCACTGTGATTAGTAAATGTCTTAAGCGAGAATCTAAAATCAGATAGATTCTACTTTCTGAATTATTATAATGACACGGCCTTCGCAACTTTACGAGATCATCTCGTCTTTGTATACAGGATTTAACGGCATACGGTAACAAGACGCAAAATATTACAGGTTAACCTCATGAGGTTACAATGACACGTGGCCTATAATAGTGACATGTTGAAACGTCTAATTTTAATGAATTATATACACTACGTCCCTTTTGAAATATGCAAATCTTTCTAATATGCCAAAATAACCAAACAACGGCGGCTTTATTTCGCTTGCATAACTCTCCAGTCTACATTATTTCTTTGTTTCAAAGGAGCATTCAGTAAACATGTAATCTCTAGCAATGAACGATTATTTCTCAGATTAAAACTTATGCGTTTCTTATTCTATTTTTATCCATGTGATCTTCTAATCTACGCTGCATTAAATGAATAGCTTATATCAGGATCACGTTTTCTTCTTCTCTATTTAATGTCATGTATTGTAAGGCAGCGGCTTTGGGCCGAGCTGGTTGGTTTGGGAGAAAAATAAGATGTTTTCCCCGACCTAAATACCTGGAGCGTCGTCAAAACACAAGTTATTTCTGATATTTCTTTCCCCGCCTCCCGCGAACCTCTTATGACTACATGTCGGCAAGCATACTCGCGACAGTTAACGAGTTCTTTTGATGCGCTGTAAAATTCTAACAATGGTGCTAGACATTTAATGGGTTCCTGGAAGGAAGTAACTATTTTACACGTGATCCATTACATCGCTAAGTACATAGGAGAGACATGTGGTATTTGTGGGTCAAAGCGGCGTTTGGGGCGGGTTTTCTCCGTGTTCTCCGGTTTTCCCCGCCATCATATTCCACCTTCATTCCATGTATCATCAGTATCATCGCGGGCGTTAATTTTTGGATAGTGTTTAACGCCCGCTTTTACAGCAATGGCACCGCAGGCGATGACTCGATACATGAAAATGGAGCCCCGGTGGAATGTGATGGCGGGGGAAACCAGAGAACCCGGAGTGGCCTGACCACTCGACCACGACGCGGCCTATCGCGGGCGTTAAACACTATAAAAATAAACAGAGAAAAGGAGAGTCAAGTGATAGTTAAAACTGAAGTAACTCACATTGAATTGAACTAAGTTACAATATATAGGTTTAAATTTTATATCTTTGGGACTGTAACACATCTTGACTGCAGTTCGATATACAAACGTTGACTTACTCATACGTTGACTTCCCATTATCACATCGTGTAAAATTTACTCCTAACTATTTGGGTATAGATAATTTTTCTGCCCCAAAATTTACAAACCATTGTCGTTTTAACAGGGTTTCCTGTCACTTCTCTGCCATATATCGGTTGATTTACAGGTTTTAGATGAGATATCGTGGTTGACACCGTTTTCTTTTCTGCAGTAGATACATACATGGGCGCACTTTGTCTTTATATATGAACAGTCGCCTCGATAACGTGTGCTACCCATGATCGAGAGGTCCCGAATTCAAGCCTCGGCGACCACCCACAATGACCCATGGGCTTTTCGTGATTTTCGGGGTGAAGCAGGCGAAGACAGCAGGGGTCATTTCTCATCTACCCCTTCAATCTCCACATATTTTCTCCTTCAATCCAATTTCTTCTCGTCTTTTAGAGGTGTATGGCAGATAGCAAGGGTATTTCTCAGTGGAAAAATTTCTCGCCGAGGATACTAGTTGGTTACCATGTCGGCTGATCGTTTGCAGGCCCACTCTGGTAGCGGGCCAAGTCATTGGGCTAAGAAACGTTAGGTACTTCAACGCGTCTCTGGCGCCCTGTCTCTCTGCGGCCTGTGGCCTACTTCCTCAATAATCCCATCTTCCTGGAAGTGTTAACCACAACATATATGCATAAGGCGCAGTGTGTGACGTGTGCCACTCCGTTTTCTACCTTCTCCTTTTATATATGTTGATTTGCTAAAGAATGTTCTCATGTAATTTAATACCTGGCGGAACTTTGGTCGATTGCAATAAATAGTTTGCGATTTCACCACAATGCATCATGGTGAGGAGGGATCATTTATTGCCCATTGATGACATTTTAGGACGAAATTACGACTTGCAAAGTGAAAATAGCGGAATTTTGTCCTTTTACGTTTTTTGTTGTCCTTTGTTTGTTTAGTTTTTTTTTTCTTTTTTTTTTTTTTCAAGGAATAGGTACATTACACCATACAGTTTTACTTTCCTTCCTAGGAAGTCGTACTAAGAATTTTAGCTTCAAAAGAACCCATTGCTCTCCGTCGGGTTTGAACCCGAGACTAGAGTATTGGAGTAACCATTGCACCACAGCCGGTGACGTTAGTCTAATATTTGAAGGTTTAGTCTGAATTTAATTCTGGCTTAAAATTATTTATCGTCTGTGGAAAATTTAGAATATACAACTGGATTTAATCGTTGAACGAGATGTAGTACTTATAAGGTGTGTTTATCTAGGGAGCTTTTAATGTGTAATTATTAAATAGTTTTGGGCCAATGAGAAAGAATAATTCATTAAATTCTGTAACTCATCCTTCGCATGTACTAATTTATGCATATACGTATTCATTACACGTAAGCCGAAAAGGATGCATAAATTCAGATTTGGCATTCTTCCAAAATTATTTGCAAAGCAATTTTGTAATAACATCTGATCCCTGCTGAGCGCGGAAACATTGTCAGCGCAAATAACCATTCAGTACAACTGATCTTTGTTGTTATTATTCCCATTATTATTAATTATTAGTATTATTATTATTTACTATTATTACTATTATTATTATCGCACAAGTATGCGCCGCAAAACAATCAGCATTGTTTAGAATGTTTTTAATGCCTTCTAGATCAGTAAAGAATAAACGTACAAAATATGAATAGAAAAAAAACTATATTTTACTTTCACAGCATTTTTTGTCCGCTATTTTTTATTTTCATACAGTTTCTAGCAACTATTTCTAAATAGTTTATTACTTTCTCTATACCTACTATGTAGATAGTGTATAGAGAAAGTATTGCACTCCACTCAAAATCCGATGCCGAGATTTCACCCAAAATATATGTTTTAGGGTCCCCTGTATAAAAAAAAACATTTTCAGCAAAAGGTCCGTGTATGAGTGTTTGTGTGTGTGTGTGTGTCTGTGTGTGTGTGTGTGTGTTTCCGTGTGCCTGTGAACACGATAACTCAAACGAAAAGTCGGTAAAATATCAAACTTGGTATTTAAGTTTAGTATCTTCCAGGGATGCGACACGAAGATTTTAAGAAAAATCCCTCCGCTCCAAATTACCGTTTAAATGCAACATTTTTGCCGAAATTTTTATTTTCTAAAAAATAGCTCTAACGATTTTGATTAAAATATCTTACATTAAAAATAATTACCTCACAAATAAAATGTATATCTTGAATTTTCTGAGAACAGCCCCTGAAGACTACTTTACTCTGGATGGATTTTACGGAATTTGTATAACTGCTAAACCGTAACAGATGGACAGAACTTACCACACAAAAAATGTAGAGAACCTTAAAAAACACAATTTATGTTATATACATTTTTTTCGTGGGGTTTATGGTTTTTTTTTTTTGGTTTTTTTTTTTAGATATTCCTTGTTTTTGGTTTCAACTTTGAAAAGCTTACACTTTTCTTATATAGGCATTTGTCAACTCCTGTGCATACAAACAAAGGAACTTCAGTTACATAGCAACCAGCTTTTGTCTATCACTTTAACCTATGGTATTCCCTTATTTCGCTTCTACTTACAAGAAAGCAAGTAATAAAACTATTTCTGATAATTTTTTCTCGATTAGCATGAAGTAAAAAGGAGCATAAGTTTTTTAACAATAATTTGTGTCAGAGATGTAGAGAAAGTCACGTGAATGGAATATATCAGTTTTTTTTTCTATCTACTTCAAAAATATTTTAAAAGCAGATTGCTCTCTGCTGGTCTTCAAATTTCTGACTAAATGATAATAGCGAGAAAGAACTAAATAGTGAGCACATAAAAATGAGAAAGATATTGAAAAATACAAGAAAATAACAACAGATAGTTTGGAAATGGCTTATCTTACAACAAAAGCTATCTAACAAAAGTTGTGTGGTCTAAGAAGATCTATACTTTTTGTAATATATTTTTTATTTTTTACGGTTTACCGATTGTACAAAATTACACAAATTCCCTTCCAAATAAAACTCTTCCAACATTCAAATATGTAATCTAGATGACTTTCACTGCACTTCACGAGTTCGTAATGTCGCGCTGTAATGAACTACCCACGAAGCATCTTCTTGGGATGACTCACCGTTCGCGGTTAAACACAAGACAACCCCAGTTCTTCCTGAATCAGCTGTGGCAGTTGGATGAAGCTCTGCATAATTGCCAACAGCGTGCATGTATTAGAATTGCCGCACACTACTAAGTTCACTGTAGAAGGTGAAACACCAAGAATATGGGCCTTGTAACCTCTAATTATCCCTCGTATATGCATAGTAAGTGTAGACAAAGTAATACGTTTCCATAATGAGTTAATTTGATAAACCTGGCATTAAAAGATTATCGATCGCTTGCTTCAAACAAGCCCCTACACACATGGCTGCGCAGACCAGTGCTAATATCGTGAACTGAAGAGCTGCAGTGGAGGGCAAAAGGCGTACAAGGTCGCGCGCAATACATTGGTTCTAATGGGAAAACAGTGGTATTTAAAACAGCTATAATTACGTCATAAGGACTGCTGAGTAGGAAAGATAATTCCTGCAACACATCCTTTATGACCGTCAGCATTTAGCCATAATAAGTGTTATGCCAAAGAATATTTAAACAAATGCCCATGTTTTGCACGTGCTTCAAAATGATGGGCAGAAAGCATGATATATGGGTGGAATTTAAAATACCATTTTTCTGACCTTTCTGTAATCATAGCTTGCAGTGAATGATTCCATTAGAGAAATCAATGGAATATATTACTTTCAGACATTCTCAGAAAAAAATATATTGACGTAAACATCAACCTCCTAAGAACGAAAAATGACTTAACACCAGCCCCAAAGCTTTAGAACGCACCAATTTAACTCTTTCTGAATTGTCATACTGAAATCCCGAATCTCAAGTAAAAGGGATCAGCAGAAACAGTTTCAGGACTAAAAGAAAACTTCTGATGGAATACATTCGCATAACTTTTCCTACTTTTATTCTTAGAAACACTTATGCTTCCTATACTTCACAATAATCTAGATAAACGTTTTCAGAAATTGTTTTATTGCACATATTCTTGTAAGCACAATAGAATTAGGGGCATGCACTAGGTCTTAAGCCGTTTTCAAATATTTTAAAAGGGGCCCCTCGTTATATGACGGCTTTAAATTCCGTTATCTTGACATGGCCATTAGAAAAAAAATGAATAAAAAGTTCAAATTTGAGAACATTATAGTTCTTAAAAATTCAAATTAGTTACAAAAAATATCTCGGCAATGATTACCTCCATAAAACATATTTATTTAACACAAAAAGTAAGATTTACATTTTTTGTGTAGTAATATTTTGTTTATTCCTAAGAGTATTCCAGTTATACAAACTTTATTCAGAATGATGATACTTCAGAAGCTATGTCCGGAAAATTCAACACACATTATTTTTTGTCATAAAAGTATCTTTAACATAAAGCATATGAATCAATACCGTTTGATCATTTTTTAGAGAATAAAAATGTTCTAAAATGTTCCTTGTAAGCGGTCGTTTGGAGTGTGGGAATTTTCTCGAATAGCTTCGTGTCGCTAATTGGAATGTACTGAAATTAAGTACCAAGTTTATTATTTGAGAGCTTTTCGCTTTTGAGTTATACTGTTCATAGATATATGGACACACATACTCACTCACACACACACATACACACGAAGTAATGTGTGTGTGTGTTTTTTTTTTTTGCCTTTTTTTTTTAATTTTGTTATTCAGGAGACCTGAACCTGAACGGCCAACGAAATCTCGGTATTAAAATTTTGATTGGAGTAGCATACATTCTTTGTCCTCTATGTATCAGGCAGTAAAAATCTGAAGTGTTCCATTTACTTGAATTTCTTCGCCCATTCTTACAAAAGCTTGTTTTTCTATCTACTTCAAGCTAATTAAGATATAAATTAGCAGAAATTGCCTTATTACTTAGTCCCTTGTAACTAGAAGAGAAATAAGGGAATATACTAGGCTAAAGTGGTAGTCAAATTCTTAAAAGCTGTTTGCTAGATATTTGAAATTCTATTCTCTTTGATGGACAGGAGTAAAACAAAAGAAACATTAATGACAATTCTCATTTGAGAAAAGTTTAAATATTTGAAGTTTTAAACCAATAACAAAGAATATCTCAAAGTGTATATTAGATGAAATTAATGCATAATAATTATATATAAATACGTAATGTATGAAAGAATACGTCGTAAAACGTGTCTGTTATTGAAATCTATATTTCTTGTGTAATAAGTTTTCGTTTACCTGTTTCGGTTTACAAGTTATCATAAATTCATCCAGAATGAAGAGGGTTTCAGAGGCTATTCACAGAAAATTCAAAATATACATTTCGTTTCTGTTGTAAATATTTTTAATATACGATATTTTAAACTTTTTATAAAATAAAAAAAATTTCAAATTATTTCCATGCAAGGATAGTTTGGGGTTGGGATATTTTCTTGAAAATCATCGTGTCACATTCTTGGAAGATGCCGAAATATCGAGATTGGTATTAATCCGACCTTTTGTTTTTTAGTTGTGTTCACAGACGCAGAGATACACGGCCACACACGGACTTTTTCTATACAGTGTACCCTAAAACGTGTATATAAGAGCTTCGGTATTGAATTTGTTGGTGGAATGAAACACCTTCTCTACCTATATACAATGCACTAGGCAGAGAAAGTAAAAATGACTGAAGAATAACTGCACTCATATCCAGTCTGGGAAATGATGATGCATCGAACTATTCACAGAATACAAGATATCTGGTTGAAATTTATTGCAATCATAGCACATAGAAATAGCGATGTTTTTGCGTTAGATCAACATTTTAGCTTACGCAGTTATTCAAATAACTAAACATTTTTAGTGTCTAAATTCAATAAAAATAGGCTAGGTGATGAACTTTTTTTAAATATTCACATATAAAAATTCAGATCTGTCATATATTTTTAGTGAAGAAAACATTATTTTTCGTTATCTACAAAACTCTTCACTTTTCAAACTTTAATAATTTATTTATAAGAACTGGAGCATTGCTAATATTTTTTTGAGATGAAATATCATTTTTTAAAATAAATCAATCAAAATTGCAAAATGCGGAACATTTTGAGTAGGGAAAATAGTTTGCGAGAAAATAAGGTGTAAAATTGGGAGTGCCTATTAATAAGCATGCACCTACGCATCTGCAGTTTAGTTAACTGATAGATAAAGTGTGCTATATATAGGATATACGTGTGCCGTTTTTTTTCAAACTCGATAGGCTATAAATAAAATACAAGCTCATAGAGAATAAGTATTTTATTACTAAAAGTTTTTTACACTTAGGGTTATTTTTCAAAATAATCACCGAAAAGATAGAAACATTTATCGTACCTGTGCACAGCTTTGCAATACCCGCTTCAAAAAATGTAGTAGCCAATGATTTCCAATGAGAATTAACGTTGTTTTGAAGATCTTCGTTGGTTTGCAAGTGCTGCTCTCCTAGGCACGTCTTCAGTTTAGGGAAAAGGTGAAAGTAGCTGGGTGCCAGGACAGGACTATACTGCGGATGATCGAAAATGTGCCATTGAAATTGTTCAAGGAGCCAATGGGTTGTACCAGCAGTGTGTGGACGAGCGTTGTCATGGATCAATACAATTCCTGAAGTCACCATTCCTCTTCGTTTGTTTTGAATGGCTTTCCGCAAACGTCGTAAAGTACGAACATCTTCAAAACAACGTCAATGCTCCTTTGAAATCATTGGCGGCAAAATTTTTTGAAGTGGGCATTGCAAAGCTTGTGCACAGGTACGATAAATGTCAATATTTTCGGTGATTATGTTGAAGAGTAACCATAAGTGTGCAAAACTTTCAGTAATAAAGTAATTGTTTTCTATGAACTTGTCTTTTATTTGTAGCCTATTGGATGTTGAAAAAAAAAAACTCGTATTTTCTTAAATTTTAGAATTCATATCATTTTATTATCAGATTTTTTTTCAATTTTTCACAATTGTTGTTAACATTTCATCGATGTATCTATTACATTAAACATTTAGATGAGTTCGATAGTTTCAACTTTCCATCTTAAAACCCGGTTTTATGCAGCATTTGTTTTCTAAGTATTTCGGGCAGCAGATGCTAGGCGCACACGCAAGTGCTTTCCAAGAAATGCAGTAGCACACATTCCATTCGATAAATGCAACAAATTCACAAACCAGTCTCGTCGCTGGTAGCCGTAAATTGCATCACATGTCCTGAGGCGTTTGTCACGGTACTTATCTTTCGTAACCTATTTCTTTCCCATTTTCTTTTATTTTCTTTATTTAAAGACTTTCCTGTTCTGAGTCTTTGTGGCTAATCCATTTATATGAACTACAACACTCAGGCCAGCTTGTCTCCAAGTCTTCTTTTTTCCTTCGTTTCCTTTTAAACTACGCTTTCTGTACTTCATGGCATTCAGCTAAAATATAGTTAAACAGTGTTAAAGGGAACTTTCCACGTAATATCCGAAGGACAAAGTACGCTATTATTTCCTCTTCTACTTTATAGGCATCAATGCTTGGATTGCTTTGCCGCGATTTTCTATTCTAATCTCTCTGCCTTCCTCTTTAATTCTTTGTACGTTTTGTCTTCAATTATACCTTCGATTATAATAAAATACTTTTGTGTCTTAATCAATTTATTATAAATTTTATTCTTCTTATTCATACTCGGTTCCAAATTTCTCTTTTTGCTTTTCCTCGCTCGTAAACTTCCTGGATAATTTTATCAGTTCAACAGTTGTCAGCATTTTTCTATAGCAGTATATTTCAAATACTTCTATTGTTCTTCTCCCTGATCTTAATTTTGACCAAGATTCACTTCCATATAACATTATGCTTCATACATATATTTTCAACAAATTCCTTCTAAAATGTATACTAGTATTGGATACAAGTAATTTCTTCTCTTATTCAAGGCAAGCTTTGTTTGTCATACCTGTTCTGTCAATAATTTCTGTTTCACTTCTTCAATCGTGTGATATTTTGATGCCTAAAGCCAAAGAGATCCATAGTGATCTCGGCAGTTGTCTTATCTCGTGGCCACTCCGTCACACTGTTGCCACTTCATCCCGTCCACGGTTGCAGCGCCAAACCTCTCAGTTGCTAAGCAGGGGCTCATCTCCTAAATCATTTTCATCGTCAACTTCATCTTCATCGATGTTTCTAAAGTCAAATGTTCACTACTATTATCAATGCTTATACTTACAATTACTTTAGGATTGCTCGGCGCCAATTGAAGCTGCATTGAGGAATGTTTGTTACATCAACAAGAATGACATCATTGTTTACGTAGCATTAATCTATTGGCAGAGAGGCAGACACACCTCTTATCAGCTGAGACAGCTGATCACTATGGATCTCGCTGAGCTTAATAACATTATTCAACTTTATGTAATAACTTTCAGTTGATCTAATTTGTGTTTTATGATTTTCTTATTTCCTATAATTAAAAAAAAATTGTATTTGGTTGATTAATATTTATATGATAATTATTTATTAGTGTGTTTTGCAGTTTATTAATAAACACATACATTTTTATTAATTTCAACGTCATCTGCATATCGGAGTATGTTAATTTTAAATCTTACTATTTTTATACCCATCTCTATTTCTTCAATAGCTTCATTTACACTTTTCCTTATACGAGCCATTGCATGACTGTTTTCACGGATTATAACGGCTTTTTAATCCTAACGCGACTTTCACATGATTCTCATATATCTAGTTTAGACTCCTAATTCTTTAATTATTTTGAGCATAGTCCTCCAAGGAACAGCAGCAATAAGAAGTTATTTATACATAAGGAAAATTGAGCAAATATTATTATTTCATCCCTAAAAAAAAAGCTGATGTGTTCCATTCATATGCCTTTCTTTACATTCCTGTAACAAATTATTGTTAGCTTATTCTTCTATCCACTTCATGATAATCGAGATAAAAATTGCTGAAATTGTCCTTATTATTTGGTTCCTTGTAAGTAGAAGGGAAAAATCTAATGTATTCCATTCACATGATGTCCTCTAGCTGTCCGTAATCACCTGTTATTAAAAACATTAATCTGTTATCTACATCATGCTAATCAAGATAAACATAAACAGAATTAGTCGTATTAGCTTCCTTGTAGGTAGAAGGGAAATAAGAAAATGTAGGGCTAAAGGAAAGTCTCGTTCTATAAAAGCCGATCATCATGTGAAACAGCTAAAATTCCAACCTCTTTCTTGCCAGGAATAAACAAATGAGAAACGATAAGCAAGATGTCTTCCATTTGAGAAAATTTAGGTGGCTAAAATTGAAACCATCAATCCGGAATTTCTCAAAAATGGTTAACTCTGTAACAAAAATGTATATGACATAATTTGTGTGTGTTTAATGAGATCTATATTTTTAGTGTAGTAAGTTTTTACGGTTGGAGAGCTATACGAAAGTCATCCAGAATGAAGAGGTCTTCAAAGGCTATTCCCAGAAAATTCAAATTATACATTTCGTTTGTAATAAAAATATCTTAAACATAGGGTATTTTAATCAAAGTCGTAAGAGCCTTTTTTTAGAAAATCGAACATTTCTAAAATTGTTCCATGTGAATAGTAGTTTGGGGATGAATATTTTCCTAAAAATTTTGGTGTTGCATCCTTAAAAGATACTGAACTTAAATACAAAGTTTGGTATTTAATCTATTTTTCGTTTTTGAGTTAGGCTATCCACACACAGACTGGTCTTTTTGTAAAAAGTACTTTCTTAGTTTCTGGTGTCCTCAAAACATGCATTTTGCGTGAAATTGGTTTCGAATTTTGAGTAGAATAGAATACACTCTCTATGTGATTATGTACGTATATTTTAATGTGCTTGAGAAAGTACTGAAAAATCCAAAAAACTATTATGATAATACAGAAATGAACTCGGGGCATGAAAGTCATTTGAAATGATTGTGTGTGTTTTAGACATATTTAGTTTTTCTTTTTTGCGAAGTGTATCTTTATAGATTACGCGTTATACAAAGTATACACATTCCTTCCAAACGAAGAGATTTTCAGCAACTATTCTCACAAAATTAAAGATATAAATAAGTATATTTTCTGTAAATATCTTAAATATTTGGACATTTTAAACAAAATTACACAAGATATTTTTGAGAAAATTGAAAATATAAACACAATTTTTCATGTAAAGCGTTTGAAGGCAGTGGAGTTTCTTGATTATTGTCTTCATTTTGCAGCCTTGGAAGGCACTGACTTTAAATACCAACTTTGGTACTATATAGGAATTTTGTTTCAGTAATGCACACACGCAGTCAGAGAGAATACTTTCTTTTATAATAATGCCTGATTAATTCAATGAACTTTAAAACCTGTATTTTTACATACTCGGCTGGAATACAATTATTCCTCTATCACATACATATGAGAAAGGGTAATAAAAATAAAAAAGGTTTTAATATAGTAGGACTAACTCCTAAAGATATTAATGCACCGGAAAACAATCACACCTCTTCCCAATACCGGCAAATCCTACGAAATGTTCAATACATGTACAGATCTTCAATATGACAAATAGCTAATGTATACGAAATATACTGTCAATATATCTTTGTTACAGTGTTGCTCTTTAAATTAAAAAGCAAACTGTAAACAAACACAATGTTATTACATTTAATGACTTTTATAAACATAGTGAATGTAAAAAAAATCTGATGTGTTCCATTCACATAACTTTCTCTATACCTCAGCAACATATTATTCTTAAAAAGCTTATTCTTCTATTTACTTCATGCTAATCAGTATAAAATTAGCAGAAATAGTCATATTACTTGCTTCCTTATAAGTAGAAGCGAAATAGGGAGTACCATAGGTTAAAGTGACAATCAAAACCTGGTTGCTATGTCACTGAAGTTCCTTTGTTTGAATGGACAGTAGTTGACAAATTCCTGTATGAGAAAAGTGTAAGTTTTTCATAGAAGAAACCAAAAACAAGGAATGTCTCAAAAACGATCAACTCCACGAAAAAAAATGTATATAACAAACTGTGTGTTTTAACGTGCTCTACGTTTTTTGTGTAGTAAGTTTTTGTCCATCTTTTATGGTTTAGCAGTTATTCAAAATTCCGTAAAATTCATCCAGAATAAACTACTCTTCAGAGGCTATTCGCAGAAAATTCAAGATATACATTTTATTTGTTAGGTAAATGTCTTTAATATATGAAATGAAATACGAACATTACAGTGGCTGAACTAAATTGTGCCAATCTAAATGTGTTTACTCGGTAAATACGTGTTTATTTACGGAAGTACAAAATTTCCAGCATTTATTATGAGGCAACAGTTAATTTGGTTGTATTTTATATACAGGTTTACAGGAGTAGCGATTTAAGAAATAAACAGAGAGCTAGTTCGCCCGGTTATAGCGTGTCGTACCGTGATTTGGGGTGAAGTGTTAGTTTTACATTTCAAAAACGAATTTTCCAGTGTAAAATGTTTAACTTTTAGGACTTTTAATATTCTTTATATGGATCTAGGGCTAATCTTTAATTACCACTAATAAGATTTTTATTGTTCGCAGATCTGCAAATTTTATAAACAGAAAACTAGATATATCACTTCACGCCTTGATATGGGGTCAAGTGATACACCCATTTATTTTACATTTTAGATCACTTCAAACAGGTTTGGGGGTGATGTGATACTCATTTTGTGTGTTTTAAAGGATATGTAAAGTGATAATTTATAGAATCTTGCAGCAGATTGTCACTTATTGTATTAAGTAATTGAACTTTGCAGTTTATTCCAATTTAATTTATTTCATTTAGACATAAAATATATAATATTTAAATTATTTCTGAACAAAAAACAATTACAAAGCAAAGGTAAATTTATATTTTAATTTAACTGCCTTAGCAACAATTAACATGATTGTTCACAATACATTGAATGGGGAACTTAACAACAATTCGCCCTGCTCTATCAAAGTAGCCTTTCACCGCAATTCGTAGTTCCATTTTAGTATTCTTTATAACAGGTACATACAGCTTTGTACCGGGTGGTCTATACTTCCTGGCATTTTAATGGCCTGCAGCAATAAGAAAAGCAAGTGTTTATAGCTCAAAATATACACTGGGGCAAAGTGAGACACTATCGCTTCACCCCTCATATGTCGCCAAAATGTCCATGTGCTTAACCCCAAAATATAAGAAGGCAAAAGAAATTGACAATATAATCATAAGTTATAAAACATTATAACTTACCTAGTAGTTGAACAGCAATTTTGTATTCGAAGTGAAACTGGATTAGTTCTGAAGGATTTTCAGATGTAAAAAATAACTAGAAAAAATTAGCCAAATTTTAACCCCTATGCTTCAACATAAAGTGGCGGGAAAGAACAACTGTATGGTACAAGCCATAGCCAAAGATCATATAAACAATGTAACACACAGGTTTGCAAACATAGACACACAAGTTCATTGAAGTTACCTGCAGAAAATAATTCTCCATTTTGTATCACTGCACTCCAGTGTATCATTTCACCCAATATTACTCTACTACTCAGATGCAAAACCTTGGGAGCGCTTAGGTTTTATAGAACTATAGAAAATCCTGCACTTTATTATCCTCTATAGCGTAGTGGTGACTATGTTAGCTTCTAATACTCAGGGTCGCGAATTTAAGGTAAAAATCTTTAGCATGATTTCCTTTAGAGGGGACGTAAAATTATTGGTCCCGTGAATACTTATTTGTCGACGTCAAAGGACCCTATATCTTGAAAGTGAAGGTCCTGACAAAATTATGATTTCTTCTGTGGTTCCAACTATGGGTGACAAATTAAGCCCTCTCATCATGTGCATAGTGGCAAAATCGTGAATGTGAATTTTTATCAGATCTAAGAAAACACTAGTATATCAAAATATCGATAAGTGGCGTGATGGAACTTTAATATTATAACTTACGTATAGGTCATATCCTAGGAGGAAAGTCAGTGTGACACTACGTAGCTCCCCTCTACCGTCGCAGTGGTGAAATTCAAGTTGTCTGCACTCGCAATGTGACGACAAACCGCAAAAACCACTCACCTTTAATTATACGCATTATGCAACAGACGCTATTTCACATTTAAGGCTATCTCACTCTTAAATGTTTCTGAACATCAAAAATGTATTTTCATAATCCGCTGCTGAATCTTTTTAACATTTTAACAATGTCTCTTGAATTTCAGTACAGCGGGTTTGAAAGTCCAGGTTACATATTCACAGTTTAGAATAACATATTTTTCTTCCAAACAATGAGCATTCAAACAAGTTGTGCACTGTTGAGGAGTTTCACAAATGCAAACTACATTAATTTTAAAAT
Source organism: Hymenopus coronatus (assembly GCA_030762935.1). Classification (NCBI taxonomy): domain Eukaryota; kingdom Metazoa; phylum Arthropoda; class Insecta; order Mantodea; family Hymenopodidae; genus Hymenopus; species Hymenopus coronatus. Next base: position 50,706,110 of record CM060885.1, read on the forward strand.
GCTCGAAATAAGACTTACTTCACATGAAATATTAAAATCTGTGAGAGTGAAAGTTAGGCACTAACACTATACAGTGGTGTCAATGGCGAACTTGGGGAACAAAGTAAATATAACAATAAGAATCGCAATGTGCATATTTTCATTATCTTGCAGTATGGTCAGAGCACTGCTTCTTGAGGTAAATGTACGGAAATATTGGTATATAGCTGCTTAAATAGTCAACATATTGAAATGTTGTAAATAATATAACTTCTAAAAAGCACTGTGGTAAATGACCTTTTCTATAAAATTTAAATGAAAAAAAGATCACTAAGCGAGATATCTTGTTTTTGCTTTCGCTCTTAGAATGGAAACTCTCCCTTGGAGACATAATAAAGATACCTCATTTTTTACTTTCTCTACACGTACTATGTACATAGTGTATAGAGAAGGTATTGCGCTCCACCTAAAAATTCGATACCCTGATTTCACCGGAAATATATGTTTTAGGGTCCCCTGTATCCAAAAAAAAAAGCATTTTCAGAAAAAGGTCCGTGTGAGCGTCAGTGTGTCCGTGTGTCCGTATGTCCGTGAACACGATAACTCAAAAACGAAAAGTCGGTAAAATACCAAACTTGGTATTTACGTTTAATATCTTTCAGGGATGCGACACGAACATTTTGAGAAAAATATCCTCACTCTAAACTACACTTTACATGGAACATTTTTTCGAAAATTTTGATTTTCTTAAAAATAGCTCTAAAGAAGTTGATTAAAATATCGTATATTAAAGATATTTACCTGACAAATAAAATGTACATCTTGAATTTTCTGGGAATAGCCTCTGAAGAGTAGTTTATTCTGGATGAATATTACGGAATTTTGCATAACTGCTAAACCGTAAGCGATGGACAAAAGCTTATCACACAAAAAGTGTAGAGCACGTTAAAACACACAATTTAAGTTGTATGCATTTTTCTTCGTTTAGTTGATCGTTTTTGTGACATTCCTTATTTTTGGTCTCAGCTTTGAAAAACATACAGGAATTTGTCAACTCCTGTCCATACAAACAAAGGAACTTCATTCACATAGCAACCAGCTTTTGACTATCTTTTTAACCTATGGTACCCCCTTATTTCACTTCTACTAACAAGGAAGCAAATAATACGGCTATTTCTGCTGATTTCTTCTCGATTAGATGAAGTAAATAAAATAATTTGTTGCAAAGATGTAGAGAAAGTCATGTGAATGGAACACATTAGATTTTTCTATAACGTAACTTAATGGCAAGTCAGTCCACAAGGGACCTTGCCCTTTGCATCCCCCATCTTGGCCCACAGGCATCGTGAATGGGGTGCAGTATTGGAAGGTGAGACGTGATCAGCGCCTAGGTTCCCTCCCGGCCGGTTAATGCTGTCTTCTCGATTTGAAGCCGCTATTTCTCAATCGAGTAGCTCTTCAATTGCCCCCCCCCAGGGACCTCTTGAGGTTGAATGCACACCGGAGCAGGTCTCCAAGCGGGGGAAAAATCCCCACGCCGGTACCGGTATCAATGCTAGGTCCCCCGCTTGGTAAGGTGACGATTTTTCTATATGGTACCTAAACTTATGTTGCATAAAATATTTTATAACAATGGAACAATCGGTTGGTTTATTCTTTTGAAGCATTTTAGTTTTTTTTTCTTAATCTTGTCAACTTATCGGTCACCAAGTGAGCCGATTGCTGATTTGTCAGATAAGTTTTCATTTATTTTAGAGTTTTGCCCATTAGCATTCCTAAAATATCTATAATCGACCAATTGGTTATTAAATAGTGCATAATCACACATCCACACACATACACAAACACATACTAAACTTTGGGCATACTGAGAAAATTCAAATTTTTAAAATACGATTTAATGCTTCAAAACAGCGTATTAAACACGTTGGCATGAATTATTATGCATAAAAATGGAATATAACAAGAACGATACCTGTAAGAGTTTTATTTCATTATTATGAACTAGAAATTATTATTGCATTTGCTGATATCACATCAGAATCAATTATAGCATCTCAGCGCATCGTAGGTCCTCGGCGCCCGCCGAGTTCACCCATGCGTTGAAACGTAACTGCCTGTAATAAACATGACTTCTGAGGTAATTCAGAAGCTTGGTGTTGCAATACATGAATAAAGTTCACGTCTATACGTATGTCTTCAATCTTACTCACAGAGATCGGGAATAAATTTACATGTTTCAGAGTTACGTGATTGGAAATATCACTCAAAAGAATACATGTAACTCAACTTTGCATTACAGCCGCATTGCAAAATGTTGAAGGTGGACTCAGGCCATCTTACAAACATGCCAAGCATGTACTTGATATTTCCTTCTGTTTAGGAGAAAACATTGTGGACATCAGGATACGGGCACTGCGTCATCACCAGACCCGGATTCTGATGACATGTCTGTCATCTTTCAACTGCTGCATCATAGGGAACATCGGAAACTTTAAATTAAACCGTTACCATGAGTCACAGATTATAAACATCGGATGTATTCCATTCACATGACTTTCTTTACACCTCTGTAACAAATAATTGATTTAAAGCTTATTTTTCTATTAACTTTATGATAACCGAGATAAAACTTAGTAGAAATGGTCTTATAACTCGTAGTAACCCTTGTAAGTAGAAGGGAAGTAAGGATCTACACTAAAGTTGGAGAAATGTTTGATGATCTCTGACAATTGCCTTACTCGTGGCCACTTCGTCCTGTCCATGGCTACGGCACCAAGCCTTTCAGTTTTATTCTACGTACTGCTTTAAAGGAAGATAATAGTTCGATCTCAAGTGACCACAAGTGAGATTTGTGGTGGACAAAGTGGCGCAGGGGAGGGTTTTCTCCAAGTTCTCCGGTTTTTCTCCCTCCATAATGTTTCACCGGTGCCAAAATAGTAAACGCGGGTGTTAAACATTATCAAAAAGATAATAGTTGCTACAGCTGAAGGGGAAATGCGGAAATCAATGTAAATATTGAACCAGATACTATTGGGGTATAATTACGTAAATATCTACAAATAAGTTAAATACACTGGGGATGAATTTCTAGTACATAAATTTGTTAAACAATGCAATTGTCTAACAAATCAGAGCTTTATATATTTGGATATTATACTACACTCAAAGAAAACTCAGACATAAAATTAAACATATATAAACAAATTTGTGCCACTATAAGAAGAAATTTAAATTAGGAGACAGGAAAACACATAAGTAAAGATTTATAATGTAATGGCGATACCAACGTTGGACATTAAAAGAAAGAAAAGGGGACATGACATTCTGAGATCTATCAGGAGTATACTAAAATTAATAAAAAGGGAAGCACAAAAAGTATGAAAGACTTCTTCTTTTCCCAGCATTGGATTGTGTCGTTGCTGTCCGAAGCTATTTACTGTCTCTCCACCGTGTTCTCGGTCGACTAAGGTCATGCTTTCCAATAGGATGGTAAGATAAACTTAGTCTTGGCATTGCTTCTTATCAATTTCCACCATTATATCTTCGACTTTTAATTTATTTTGTATTTCACTATTTTTAAATTGTGTCTAGTAAGGTAATATTTCAACAGATCTGGTTCCACTTTATTTGCGATGAATTTTACATTATCTGAAATATTTTAGGGTTCAGTTTTGTAAGACCCGTTTTAAAAACAGAGCTTAATTCATTTCAGATGCTCCAGACATGTTCATGGAACCAATAGATTCTAGATTATTAAACAATTATGTTTTACATTTATTTCCTACTGGTACTGTTAAAATTATATACATATACAATTAATTTATAATGATCTACTCTCCAATTTTACTAAATTAAATAAATATTAGTTTAAGTTATTGTGTATGCCATTTTTCAAACTTCGTTGGGCCTTGGTCATCACATAAATATTTACCACCAGCTGCTCTTGCACATTAAAAAAGGAAGATGGGAAGGAATGCAATACGTGGCAACGCAAATGCAAATGGATAATATTTAAATAAGAAGCTTCACTAAAGGATGTTTTCATATCTACGCTGATCATTTCAGCTGATTATTACGTATTAGATAATAATTGCAACATAGATAACTCAAGATTATTGGAATTCATCTGTATGAAAATGACGCCGAGTATAAATCTTCAAACCTTGATTCAACGCATTATATATGTTAAATCAGCTTCGTAAATAGGTAATACATATTCTACAAATACCAGCTGAGTTTCCATTAAGTTTGGATTCTCCTGCAGAAGACGCACAGTGCTGTTATTTTCCTTTCCTTTAATGGGGAGTAGCTACCGAGCAGGTTACGCTTAAATTCTCATTCGGCAGGTACCGGGTTAGATTCCTGTCGACGCTTAGCTTGACCCGGGGATTTTTGTGGTGTTTACAGGGATCGTCAGATGAATGATAGAATGGTTTTTCTTATCCCCTGAATCCACCTTCCATATCGTTCCAGTATAATTTCATTCTTCCCTTATGGTCTGTTTCAGGGTTGGAAGAGTCGGATGGTGTTTAGGTGCAGCGTGGCACGGAACTTTCTCCTTCCCTCGATTTTGGCGGGTTGTTGAGGTAAATGAATTGCCCCTTGAAAGAGGGAGTGTTGGATCCAATAGGCTGTGCAGGGGTACCCGGACTGCCTATATGACTGTCGGGGCTTCTCTAATCTAAAATATGTATGGACTATATATGTCATTACTGTTTAGATTCTTCTGCGTTCGGCTGCCCAGTGTCTCTCCTCACCTCATTCCTTCCTCCCGGGGTGCTCCTAGGAGTGTAGGGGCAATATATTCACTGGATTGGTAAAGAGTTCCCTCGAAAATGTCAAACTTATACATTTTAGGGAGTAAGAGATTCCACTATTTCATTCTAAAATATCATAAGTGCACACAATAAACACCCTACCTTTTTGGTTCATTAAAATATCACATATCGAGCGTGAGACGACGAAGAACTCGGATAGATTGTGGTTTGCAAGAACGCGGAAAATTATGTTATGTAAAATTTAAACTTAATGCAAAGCTGTGCTCAATAGATTTATCAATTATCTGCAACCCTCAAACGCCTCCCATTTCCTCTCAGATTTGAAACCACCTAAGGTTTACTCTCTCTCTCTCTCTCTCTCTCTCTCTCTCTCTCTCTCTCTCTCTCACTCACTCTCTCTCTCTCTCTCCTTAATACACAATTCATAATTAGAGAAGATAAGTTACATTCCAAACAAATATGCAATGCCGGGATATGTACTAGATATACACGTTTTAGTGATCTCCGAAAAAAAATTAGAAAAAGGTCATGTGTGTCTATCGTTTGTCCGCGTTTGTGTTTCTGCGAGCAACATAAATCAAAAACGAAAACTCTTAAATTCCAAACTTTATACTCAAGCTCAACATCTTACAAGGATGCGACACGAAGATATTTAAGAAAATCCCTTACTCCAAACTATCCTTTACAATTATATGATACAATTTTAAAAGTTTTTATTCCTGAAAAATGGTTTAAAGATTTTGATTAAAATACCATATATTAAATATATTTACATACCAAACAACGTGTATATGATGAGGTTTCTGGAAATACCCTCTCAAGATTTCTTCATTCTGGATGAGAAAGACAAAAGCTTACTACTATAGATCTCGCTAAAACACAATTTATGTCATATACATTTCAATTAATCATTTCTGAGATTTATCTTGTCATTGGATTGAATTTTAAAATACTTAATGTTTCTCTAATGGAAAGTTGTCAATCCTCCGTTTGTTTTACTTCTGGTGATGCAAAGGGAATCGAATTTCAATCACAATGGAACCAGCTTTTAAGATATTTGACTTCGCTTTGGTGGTTGACTGAAGGCTTTGTATTTTGTCTTTTGGGGTTGTCTGAAGGATGAGTCGTTGCTAGATGCCCTGAAAATTTGAGCCAACTGCTTAACTTTGTAGTCGAGTATGATTGTCCCAAGAGCAGGACTTGAATCTGTCTTCCAAGAGAGTGCTATAAGCTTACAACATGGACCCGTTGAATCATTACTTAAATCTTGGAATATGTTTCGGAATATGATGATATTCTGCTCTTTCATACCGTAAAAAATTAAATTAGTGCTCAGCACGATATAGGACTGTATTTACAACGACTTTTATAATAGTATTAATACAATATAGACTGAAAAAACAGATATGTTCCATTCACATGACTTTCTCTACATCATTGCAACAAATTAGTTTTAAAAATCTTATACTTCTATTTACTTCATGCTAATCGACAACAAATTAGCAGAAATAGTCTTATTACTTGCTTCCTTGTAAGTAGAAGGGAAATAAGTGGGTAGCATACGTTAAAGCGATAATCAAAAGCTGGTTGCTATGTGACTGAAGTTCCTTTGTTTGTATGGACAGGAGTTGACGAATTCCTGTATGACAAAAGTTAAGTTTTTCGAACCTGAAGACAAAAATAAGGAATGTCTAAAAAATGATCAACTCCACGAAAAAAAATGTATGCAACATAAATTGTGTGTTTTAATGTGCTTTACATTTTTTGTGGTGTAAGTTTTTGTCAATCTCTTACGGTTAAGCAGTTATGCAAAATTCCGTAAAATTCACTCAGAATAAAGTAGTCTTCAGAGGCTATTCCCAGAAATTTCAAAATATAAATGTTATTTGTCAGGTAAATATCTGAAATATACGATACTTTAATCAAAATCGTTCGAGCCATTTTTGAGAAAATCAAAATTTTCGAAAAAAGTTCCATGTAAAGGGTAGTTTGGGGTGGGGGGATTTTTCTGAAAATCTTCGTGTCGCATCCCTGAAACATACTAAACTTAAATACCAAGTTTGGTATTTTACAGACTTTTCGTTTTTGAGTTATCGTGTTCACAGACACACGGACACACACATAAACACAGACCTTTTTCTGAAAATACTTATTGGATACAGGGGACCCTAAAACATATATTTCCGGTGAAATCTCAGTATCGAATTTTTGGGTGGAGTGCAATACCTTCTCTATACACTATGTACATAGTACGTATAGAGAAAATAAAAAGTAGTATTCGGAAATTATCTGGAAATTTTAGCACACTGATGTGCTATATTCACATTACTTTCTGTACCCATTTTACATATAAAAGTATATAAGGAAAAATGTTGATTTTTTGTCTATTTCATTCAACTCGAGATAAAAATTAACAGAAATGCGTAAGTTACATGCCCTTGTAGGTACAAGGGAACACATTAAGCAAATGACATAATCAAAAATCTGATGTGTTCCATTCACATAATTTTCTTTACATCGCTGTAACATATTATTGTTGAAAAGCATATTCTTCTATATACTATATGACAATAGAGATCAACATTAGCGTAAATTGTTTTAATTAATTGCTTCCTTGTAAGTAGAAGGAAAATAAGGGAATACACTGAGCTAAAGGGAGTTAAATGTTATAAAAGCTGGTTGCCATGTGGCTGAAATCCGTTTTTATGCATGGCCATGAGAAAAGTGTGAGAAAAGTTTAAGTGTTTTAAATCTGAAACAAATAGTTTGAAATATCTCAGAAATAGTCAATTCCACGTAAAAAACGTATATGACATAAATTCAGTGTTTTAACGTGATCTGCATTTTTGGTGACGTAAGTTTTTGTTTGTCTCTTACAGTTTACCAAGTATGCAACATTCAGTGAAATCCAATCAGAATAAATAGGTCTTTAGAGGCTATTACCAGAAAATTCAATGTATAAATTTTATTTGAAATACAAATATCTTCAATATACGGTATTTTAAACAAAATCGTTAGTCATTTTTGAGAAAATCAAAATTTAAATAATTAGTTTGGTATTTTACCGACATTTAGTTTTTGTGTTATCGTGTTCACATACACATGGACACACGGACACATACAGACCTTTTTCCAAAAATTATTTTTTTTAGATAAAGGGGACCCTAAAACATATTTCCGGGAAATCTCGGTCCTATGGGTGGAATTCAATACCTTCTCTATACAGTATGTATATGATACGTGTAGAAAAAGTAAAAATTGAATGTCATGTGGTCGTATTGAAATTAGTTTATGTTTACATGGCCAGGAGTGAAACAAACAATGAAAAGTGAATAACGACTTCCAATTCGAGACAAGTAAAGTATCGTAAAATTTAAACTAACAGAAAGGAATATATAAAAATGGTCAACTTTATAAAAATGTGTTTAACAGATTGGTATTTTTATGCGACCTACAGTTTTTCTGCAGTAAATGTTTGTCTAGCTCTTTGCCACTTATACAAAAGTCATCCAGAGCAAACAGGGTTCAGCGGCTATTTCCAGAATTTCATATTTTGAACAAAGTATTTTAAACAAATGGTTGTCCTTTATGAGAAAATAAAAGTTTATAAATATTCCATGTTTCCTAAAAAACTTCCTGTCGCATCCTTAAATGATGCAGAAGTTAACATCCGAGTAGGCATTTAACATACTTTTTGTTTGTGAGTCATGCGCGCACGGATTAGTTCTAAAATTGTTTTCAGGAAATCCTAAAATATATATTTCTTGTTAAATCTCTATACGGAACATTTTAATGGAATACAGTACCTTCTCTAACTTCTATTTACGTTGTACATGACAGAAAGTAAGCACAATTCTCATTACCTTCGATACCATCTTGAATTCCTGTTAAAATTGTTAATTGATTGAATATTTTACATTGCTGCCTAACGGCCATGATTGAGTATACTTAGAACAAGCTGGGATAAGAAGCAGTTGATTACAGGAGGTGTGGTTTCAGAGAATTAATTGCAGGTTGATTAAACTTTAAATTATGCCAGATGAAGAGGAAGACGGTTCTAATGAAGGTGACGAGATGTCCTTGTCTTAAGCAGCACGAGAAGCTTGGGCACGAAGTTAGAAAGCAGAATTTGGTATTAAGTCTGGGAGATCCCTCTGATATTTGCAACAGCTACTGATCCTTTGAACAGTCCTTTGTTGATCCTTTGCTTGAAATTTAGGCAATACCGATAGCGTCTGAGAATATGCCTCTCCACAGTTTATGCAAGTAAGGTGGCAGTGGTTTTTGTGCGACCAAGACTTTTTTAGGTATTGGCTTTCATTTTCGAAACCACATTATAGTGATTTCCGCTATCTTCTTATTTGTATTCTCCACTTAATTTGGAGCATAGTTTATCATTGTAGGCATAATACGTTACCTATATGGTGCATCAAGAATTTTAAAAGCCGCGGCTTGCAGCTGCTGTGCCTAAGACTCTGCCTACCCGGTTCTAAATCAATCAGTAGAGTACTTGTTGGGAATCTCCTTTACTCAGGGCCCATACATGGTGCAGGGATTTACTTGGTGTAAATAACATTTTCTTTTCTTTGAAGCACAGCTCGCATTTATTCAAAACTTTTCAACATTTTCAACTTTGAAAAATAGCAATACCTGCAAAATTAACTCAGATAAAATTGTATATTCTATATTAACACCAACTGCTGCTTTTGCGACTATTTCAGCAAAGCTAAAGAAAAATAAAACCTTTCTTTTCTTTTAAAACTGAAAATAAAACATTAACTTTACAATGTATACTTGAGATGTGCTTTCTTTCTAGCTTGAAACTAAGAAAATTACAACGAATCTATTCTCCGACATAATATTACGTCGAAGCAACAACTTTTTTTATCACCTTAATCTTAATTTTTAATATAAATGTTATCCTTCAGACTTAGTCTATCGAGGACCTCCTTCCCGAAGTCAGAAAGAGAAGTGTAAAAACTTTCAAAATGTTCCTTGGTTACTGCAAAGATTTTCCGTTGACACAAAATTAAACAACTCGTCGCCATATGAAAAATCGACTAACGAAAACAAAACCGCAACGAAATTCTATCTTCAAAATAAAATGACAAAAAATTAATAACATGAGAATAGAAAATGCCGGGAAAAGACTATTCTAAAGAACGCTATAAAAATACAAATACGTAAAACAAAACGAATGTGGCTATTGGCCCGCAATGCTAGATCTTGCTTCATCGTTTTCAAAATTTTACTATATCAAACATTTTATACTGTAAATTCCACGCCCACTTGACAGGAAGAAAAAGGCATAACCTTGTTACGGCGTATTTCAGAAGCTCGCCAGTCTCCAGACCACCCCAAATATCTCAGTGGTATAAATTCTTGATAGCAACTATACCATATACTTTGAGTCGTGGTATGTATTATTTACTTCGGCGGCTGAGTGAAAAACTCCAGCCAAATTGGCTGTTCCACCTCCCGAAATAGGGCAATAGACGTTACTGCTTGATCCATTTCTCTCGGTTTGTTCTAAATATTTTTTTCTGTTTTCTAATTCTTCATTACAAAACATTTGGGAGAAATTATTAAGAGACACACAGGTTAATTGAGAAATGTCCCACCCAACCTTGCAGTTGAAGCAAAGGAATGTTTGTAACTTAGTCACGGACAATACGCATATTTTACGTTCTATTAGGAAGTAGGTCGGTTATACATCATTGCTGACTGACTGCGAAGTTATATTGTACTAAATAATGCCGAATGATTTCTAATTGTGATTTATGACATGCTGTTTTCAATGGAAAGTGATCAAGAAATATGAGAAGGAATCTCATCTGTAATGCAAAAGAAAAAAATTGAGTATTCATTATGTTTACTAGCTGTCACATTCCCTCTTATAGCAATACTGAAGCTGTCAAATACAGGATGTCCACGAATTCACGTACTAACTATTCAGTCAGAAGTCAATATTCGAGAAATGGTGTAGCAATTCTCGTGCTATAGCCATAAAATATCTCGATTTAATAACAGTAAACACAAAATTACCCATTTGAATTTTAGGGATGAAATTAAATCTTATATGTTAAATTCACAAAGCTGTTTATACTTATTCTCCAATAAACAGTAGCAGAAATAGATGTTCTACGTGTTTTGTTGCAGATTCAAGGGAATTAAAGCAGTGCACTAGACTTTACGCTTAGTCAAAGCTTTTAATAGCCGTTTGCTATGAGATGGTACTAATATTTGTTCAGTTTGCATGATCAGGATGTTGAGAAAGAATAGATAAGTTTTGAAAAATATAAACAAAACAAAGAATACCTTGGTTATGGTTAGCTCTATAAAAAATACATTTGACACAAATCATGAGTTTTTAGCGAAATATACAATTTTTGTGCAATAAGCATCTCTTACGATTTCTCAGTTATGCAAAAAACTTTCAGAATGTAGAGAAATTTACAGGAAATCCAATATATAGATTTTTTCATTTAAATATCTTTAAAATATGGATTTTAATCAATACAGACACTTTTGAGAAAGTCAAAATATTTCGATTTTTTTATATATAAAGCGTAGTTTGGGATAGAGAGGATTTTTGTGAAAATGTTCGCGTCGTATTCTTGAAAGAGAGTGAACTCAAATACCAAGTTAGGTATAACCGAGTTTTCATTTCTGAATTGTGCTGTTAACAGACACATAGAAACACCTTCATACGTACACACACGGATATTTTTCTAAAAATGATGTTTTTGTATACAGTGGTCCCAAAACATGCAATTTTGGTGAAATCTCGGTATCGAAGTTTTGAATGAAATGTAATATCTTCACCTACCATGTACAGTCCGGTGCACGGAAACATGCCTATTGAGGAATTGCTGTTGTTTGGAGAATGACACTTGTGCTCTGCCACGCCCCCATTTCAACTCCCTGGCAGCTATAGCAAGGCGTGATTCATAATATGCGCTTGCCCTCTGTTTCGCGATGGCGGTGGTGGAGGTAAATCAGAGGCCTGGACTTTGTTAAATGCATTGAAATAAATAATTCAAAATTAGCCATATCTTAATTTGATTATATTATTAGCGTTTGATGAGAAAAGTAGCAAATCTCAGATTGCCAATATTTTTCAAATAATAAAAGTATGTTTCGTGGGAAGGGGATGAGGAATGAAGCAAATGTGTGTTTTATTACATGTACGTTAACTTAAACTTCACACTACACATTTACTTAGAATCATTCTATTTCATTAAATTTAAGTCGCCGAGTATACAGAAACAATCATAAAGCATGTTTTCGTTAAGTAGACAAACGAGTAGCAAATAGAAAAATCAATCTCATACATTTAGGAGTTGGTGTTGACAAGCATTCCATTTGGGTTAAATGGTCTCCTTATCCCTTCACTTGCTCTACTCACTTTGGCTATGCCCGTTTTAGCGGTTATAGTTTGTGGTGGACTTGAATACAAACCAACAGAAGATTGGCACACCCAGAACTGACTTGGAACACAAAGTGTGAAAAGATTCCGCCAACATTAACTAAATACACACATTAAAAGACACTAATAGCTTCGACATATTTCTGTGCTTCGGACTGAACATTGTACAAGCGTAGTGAAGAAATAAATAATAAAGAAAGTAAGTGCCTTTAAATTGTGAGGCTGTAAAATTTCCTACCCAGAAAACAAATACAAACATATGGCATGCAAACACACAAATATCCGAAAATAAGCAGAACCTTAAAGTTACATATAATTGAAAATTGAGCGAAATCCTTAAAAAATTCAATTTTATGTTACATATATAGTATTCAAATTAATAATATAATTTCATAGTATACTTTTAGTGTCCATTATTGATTATTAGAAATAACTTTACACTTTTTAAATGTACCTGTTCAAAGAACAGATAACAGCAAAGTTGTTTCTCTCGCTCTGTTTGTTTGTTTTTTTCACTTTTTATGGTTCCAAATTGTTTCACACTATGCAATTTTTTGTTCAATTTATATTTAATTTTGCAAAGACACACCCACAACTATAATTATGAAAATGTAAATGTAAATAATACATAAAATTAGTGAAAATATAGATTTTAATAAGTGTATATTTTTTTAAATATAAAACATCAATAAACAACTCTTTTTCCAAAATTTGCTCCGAAATTTTTTGTAATCAAAAATAATATATGAGTAAAATGTTATTTTTCACGCTCTGTGAACCAGTTTTGCTTACTTAAAATAACTAATTTAACAATTAATGACTGATTAATAGCTAAAAATATTGTAATAAAATGTATACATGTTCATGAGTTGGTGCGTTATTTGTGGTATATATTTCAAAAGCATACGTTCATAAACATACAATTTAGACATTTCATCTATGGGTACCTTTAAGGAGATCCATAAGAAGTAAAGTACACCTATACGGTGCACAAAATTTGGAATTTAGAAAAGAAGATGACATATTCTTGAAATATCTGAGCATTAGAGAAATTATTAAGAGATAAATAATAAACAATATTTTTTTCTTTCTTTTCTGTTATCCTTACTTTTTTCTTGTTTTCATTTTCCTATTAGTTTTCCTTTGTATACAGATACACACATATTTACAAGAACACAACATACCCATGCCCAAGGAGGGACTCGAACATGGTACACCAAAGCTGAACACTTAACTTCAGATAGAAGAAATAAATTTGTGAAAAACTGTCAATAGAAACCGATAAAACACCGTAGAACGGTGGAAATTCGTTTCTCAAAGATTTTCGTTTCGTTTCATAGTCGGCTTACCCTCTACATTTTTGAACTGACACCCCTTAGGACATACAAGCGGATGCTTAGGGGTCAGAAGCCTGTCGGGACCACATAATGGAGAACCTGCAACGAGTGGTTGGCCTGTAGCCGGGACAGTGCGTGGATGATTGACCTGCAAGCGAAATGGATGATAGAAAAGGTGATAATGGAGCAATTGGTGGAATGAATGGCCGGAAGACTCTAAGAAAACCCACCCAGAAGCCACTTCGCACACTACAAATCGCACAGGCGTGCTTTGGATCTACAGCCTTCAGCCAACACCAGACGATTCCATTATGGGAGGCAGCACCCCAATCAGTAGGTCTACGTCTGGGCTTCTGTCAAGGCGGAAGACCTACCTTAATAGTCAGATTCCCCGATCAAGATAGCAATCACTCACAAACACTTGGATTACTATGACGGAACCGGGTTTCACTCCACCACAGTACAAGATCTTTTCTTTCCTCTTCCCTTAGCCTTCCCAAACACCCTATATACCTGTTTTCCTTATAGCCTTTATTCCTGTCCCCCCAACAAAGGAATCGAACTTGCACCGCCTAGGTGGGAGGCGAGCGGTCCAACCACTCAGCCACGGCGCCGCCCTTTCTCAAAGAGAACATTGCTCAAAAGGAAGACGCGATAGGAGTAACAACTGTAATGGGGACACAGCAGACAGATTGGACTATACAGTGCTGTGGATGATGGTGATGATGAATTTCTTAGAGGCCATTACTTCGTGTGCAATGCAAAACCTTGCAAAGGAACGTTATAGCCTGTAGCAATCAAATATTTAACCTGGTGATCCGTAGGTGGCCCAGGAACGGATTAGGAAGTGTGTGTTTAGGAGAAGGGAAAAAATAACACCACTCCTTAGGATAGTCTTCCTTAGGAGTCTGCAAAAAACGTTGTTTCCAGCGAGGGCCCCGCCCAAGTTGTTACAGGCGGGTGGTCTTTGCCCACGGTCAGCAAGTGGAAACAGTAGTTAGCTGTGGTGGCCGCAGGGTATCGCGGCACTTTGAAAAGTAGGTTCACTGTTCTAGCCACGTCATAATTGCCCAACTCTCAGAGGTGGTAATTGTGGGGTGCGACAGATCTCTGGTATAGTTTACGGGTTCGTTTGTGTGTTCCACCTTTACAAAGCAATCTTGGGCTAGGCGTTCTTGCAAACATTACACATACTATTAAGGTAATTACGAAAGCCATTCTAATTCAGAGAAATAATGAATGCAGTAACAATACTAATAAATTTCGCAGGGTCATTACTAACATAGGAACTACTGCAGCACCTCTGTTGCCATAGAAATGCATTTAACGCTAAATTCAGAGGCAATTATTAAATATAAATTACCGGAATTCATTTTGTTTTATATGGAAGAACTATTTTTTAAAACTTTACAACATTTATTCAAAATATTACAGATACATCACCTTAATGATGGATAAATTAATTGATAGTGTAAAAACAATGAAAGATTGTGCAATGTAAAATAAACAGATAAGTATAAGTAGTAGGCCATTCAAACAATGTAGTGCTCGTGGCAGACTCCGAATAAATTTACAGAGATTATTGAATAAATTTGTGATGACATCAAAATTATATAACAGAGAAAACTAAAGCGATTGTTGTATCCAAGACACTGGTAAGATGTAAGTTGGAAATATCTAGAAGGCAAAGTCATCGAGGAAGTTAATGCAGTTATATATCAAGAGATTGCCAAATTGGAGAGACACTTAAGAGATGTAACCTAGAAGCATAAATGTCTTAGTATAGAAAGGGAAGTTAAAATATATAAGACAATGGATCATTGTTTATAGAACCAAGACACGAACATTAAACGAAGAAAATAAAATAATTTTATCTAACAATGGAAATAAGTGCTCTATCATTCATAAAAGGGAAAACTAGAGATATAGAATAAGAAATAAGGATGCAAGGGATCTGTGTGAAGTACTGGAAATTAACAAGAATGAAAGATGACAACTGGCAAAATTAAGCGATATGAAATGTAAATGGGGTTTTATTTATGGATGCATTTAACTACTGTGATTCTCTGTGTCCCATTCTATGTAGGGCGTGAAAGGCCGCTTAATTTTGCTCAGAGGTCTCTTTTATTAGGTTTGAGGTTCTTTTATATGCCGTAATATATCCCTTTCGAAGGAACCCATACTACATTTTTACGCCCGAAAAAATTCATCGCCCTCCGCCGTGTTTGAACCCGTGATTTTGGGTACAAGAGGTCAGCACTACACCACGGAAGGCGACAAAGAGATATGAAGCCATTAGGAAGATCTATTGGAAGGCCGCAGAAAAGATGGAGAGAAGATCTGCAGCCTACATCTAGCGATTCTCCGGGATAAAGCGTGAAGAAAAAAAGTTACATAACCTACATAAAAGATAAAAATATGTTTGGCACTCACATGACTTTCTCTACCTGCTCTGCAAACTTCTAACAAAAGATTGTTCTTTTTTCTCACCTAAATCGAGATAAACGTTAGCAAAATGTTCTTGTTACTTAGTTCCTTATACGTAAAAGGGAACTAAGGGAATGCACTAGGCTTAACTGACAGTCAAATGTTTTAAAAGCTGTCGTTATGCTATTACCATTGCAAATCGCTTCTTTGCTTCACCAGGAGTAAAAAAAAAGAAAAATAGACACTTCCTGTCTGAAAAAAGCATAAGTTCTTTATAATTGAAACCAATACCAAGGAATATCTCGGAAACGGTTACCTCTACAACAAAAACGAAAAGGACACAAATCGTGTATTTTGACGAGATCTACATTTTTTGCAGTAAGTTTTTGTCTATTACGGTTTAGCAGTTTACAACAATTCGGCAAAATTCATCCAGAAAAAAGGCAATAGCCAGAAAATTCAAGATATACATTTTATTTGGGATGTAAATATCTTTAATATACGGGATTGTAATAAAAATCGTAAGAGCCATTTTTGAGTAAATCAATATTTTCGAAAATTTGTCCATGTAAAGGGTAGTTTGTGGTTGGAGGATTTTCCTGAAAGTCTTCATGTCGCATCCTTGTAAGATACTAAACTTAAATATTAAATATGGTATTTAACGGTCTTTTCGTTTTTGAGCTATGCTGTCCACACACACAGGGAGCTTTTGCTAAAAATGTTTTTTTCGGACTCAAGGGACCCCAAAACTTATATTTCCGTTGAAATCTCTACATTTAATTTTTGGGTGGAATACAATATCTTCTCTATCCGCTATGTACATTGTACATGCGGGCTAGAGAAAGTATAAATAAAGAAGAATGAGAAGAAGGGAAAGTACTGAAGATTAGTTTAAAAACAAAAAGCGAAGTTAAGTATTTTCGGTTTTTGAGGTTCCATTACACATACATTTCACATAAATGTATTACAGACTATTCTTTGGACGATAGTGTGTCTTTTAATGTTGGAATGAGTTATTACAATAATTTCTAACGTCACCTCGGATTTCCGGTAAGGCAATGCTAATAATTCAACAGCAATAGCTATTTGGATGACTTAGTAGGATACTATAATTTAGGAGAGTTTGAGTCAATTGCTTGATGTCGTGACCCGAGGCGCGTTATTTAAGAGGAGCTTGAGTCTTGTATTATGGAGATGCAGATATTGCAGGGGCATGGAAAATTAGGTTGTATTTTCTTTCCCGCCCAGTGTATATTATATGTTATTACAGTCAACAAATTTATGTAGGTAGACATGGGTTTCTACGGAAACGAATTTATGAGTTAGAATTCCCAATTTCCTACTGTATATATACGATTTGGAAGACATGAAAAACACCCGATGGTACAAAAAAGAAATAACGGATTGGAGTAACTCTTCGTGTAATATTTCTTAAAAAAATCGCAAAGTCAATCTTTCTGATGTGATGTTACTAGAGGATATGCTATAATATTAAAATTATAACACGTTTTACTAAAAGATTCCTTTACCATTGCCATACTCTGTTTTTACTATTCGACAGCAATTCATTTTTATTTTCTGCACGTACTCATGTAGTAGACAGAGAAGGTATTGTGTTTCAACCAAACATTTGATGTCGAGGTTTCGGAGGTTTCCTGAACCCCCAAAAAAGCATTTTTACTTTCTCCACACATACTGTGTACATAATGTACAGAGAATGTATTGCAATCCACCCAAAATTCGATGTTGAGATTTCAGCGTAAACATGTTTTCAGGCCCCCTGAATAAAAAAATCATTTTTGGAAAAAGGTCCTTGTGTGTGTGAGTACTGCGCCTCCGAACACGATGACTCAAAAAGTAAAAGTCGGTTAAACATCAAAGCTTGTATTTAAGTTCAGAATCTTTCAAGGATGCGACACGAAGGTTTTCAAGAAAATCCTCCCTTACTATTATTTACATGGAAAAAATTTCGAAAATGTTGATTTTCTCAAAAACTGCCATAAGAATTTTTATTAAAATATCGTACATTAAAGATATTTAAATGAAAAATCACATGTATATCTTGCATTTTCTGGGAATAGCCTCTGAAAACATTTTTATTCTGAATGAATTTAGCGCAATTTAGCATAACTGGTAAACCTTAAGAGATAGATAAAAACTTACTACGCAAAAAATGTACAGCTTGTTAAAACACACAATTTAACTTATATACATATTCTTCGTAAATTTGACCTTTTTTTTTTTTTTTTTTTTTTTTAGATATTCCTTGTTATTGAGTTTAGTTTTAGAATACTAAACATTTTTCTCATACGGGAACGTCAACACTGGCCACGCAAAGAAACGGATTTCTATATCGTAGCAACCACATTTTAAAAACAATTGGCTGTCAGTTTAGTCCAGTGTATTGCCTTATTTCCCTCCTACTTACAACGAACTAAGTAATAAGAGCATTTCTGCTAATGTTTATCTCTATTAGCATGAAATAGATAGAAAAATAAGCTTATTAACAATAAGTTGTTACAGAGATATAGAGAAAGTCATGCGAGTGGAGCACACCAGATTTTTATTTTCGGCCCATATTCAGGATGTAGACAGAAAAGGTATTGTGTTCCGCCATAAAATTTGATTTTGAGATTTGACCTGAAATATATGTTTTGAGGCCCCCTGAGTCCAAAAATGATTTTTGGAAAAAAGTCCGTGTGTCCTTGTGTCTATAAACACGATAACCCAAAACGAAAAGTTGATTGAATACCAAAACTTGATATTGAAGTTCGGAATCTTTCGAGAATACGACACGAAGGTTTTCAAATAAATCTCCCCACTCAAACTACAGTTCACATAGGAACATTTTCCGAAAACGTTGATGTTTTCAAAAAATGGCTCTAACGATTTTGATTAAAATATCGTATATTGAAGATATTTACCTGACAAATAAAATGAATATTTTTAATTTTCTGGGAATAGCCTGTGAAGACTACCTTATTCTGGGTCAATTTTATGGAATTTTGCATAACTGCTAAACCGTAAGATATGGACAAACACTTACCACACTAAAAATTTAGAGCACTTTAAAACACAAAATTTATGTTATATATATTTTTTTTCGTGGAGTTGTTAAAATGAATATTTTTAATTTTCTGGGAATAGCCTCTGAAGACTACTTTATTCTGCACGAATTTTACAGAATTTTGCATAATTACTAAACCGTAAGAGATGGTCAAAAACCTACCACACAAAAAATATATAACACGTAAAACACAATTTATGTAATATTTTTTTCGTGGAGTTGATCGGTTTTGAGATATTCCTTGTTATTGGTTTCAGCTTCGAAAAACGTATACTTTTCTCATACAGGAATTTGTCAACTCCTGTCCATTCAACAAAGGAACTTCAGTCACATAGCAACAAGAGTTTGACTACCACTTTAAGCTATGGTGGCCGCGCCGTGTCCGCGTGGTTAGACCACTCGGCTCTCACCTAGACTGCCTGGGCTCGATCCCAAGCGACCGCATGTGAGATTTGTGGTGGACAAAGTACTGGGGCGGGTTTTCTCCGGGTACTTCTGTTTACCCCGCCATCGCATTCCACTGGTGCTCCATCATCATGTATCATCAGTGTCACCGTCTGCGGTGCCATAAGTAGTTAACGCGGGCGTTAAACACTACCAAAAAAAAAAATAAGCTATGATACTCCCGTATTTCGCTACTACTTGCACGGAAGCAAGTAATAAGACTATTTCTGTTAATTTTTTCTCGACTAGCATGAAGTAAATAGAAGTATAAGCTTTCTTTCAATAATTTGTTGCATAGATGATCCATAATTTCTGCTCCCTTGCACTCTGTTGCAGTCAACATGACTGCCCATCCTCAAGCAGACAGAACGAGCGTCAGACTGTGCATTTCGCATTGTAAAGCACCACCATTTTCAGGAACTCCATTTTTACCCCTTATTTCGATCCAGTACATTTACACATACCTAACCTAATGTAGCCTAACCTTGACGAAATCTCGAAACCTGTCGTTCACCTGACAAGTAGCCATATTATCTCCGTAACCAATAGGAAAGGCTCAGTCTAAAACTGAACTAGAATCTGCATTCTCGCGGCACACGCACACACGTACATAAGCACCCACATACACGCACAGATATACATTGATTTTTTTACAAAATGGTTTTCTCTAATCATGGGTCGTCATAGATACATTTCCTACAAAATCTCGATATTGAAATTTTGGGTCAAATACAACATTCTCTGCATTCTACCGAGCGAGATGGCTCTATCGTCTAACGATTCGTGTGAGTTGGCCACTTTGCTCATGTATTACTTTCTCTAGCCCGCAAGTACAATAGTGGATAGAGAAGGTATAGTATTCTACCCAAAAATTCGGTGTCGAGATTTCACCGGAAATATAAGTTATTAGTCCGAAAAAAATATGTTTAGTAAAAGGTCCGCGCGCGTGTAAGAGTATGTGTGAGTATGTGAACAGCATAGTTCAAAAACAAAAAGACCGTTAAATACCAAACCTGGAATTTAGTATCTTCCAAGAATGCGACACGAAGATTTTCAAGAAAATACGGCCATCACAAGTTACCCTGTACATGGAAAAAGTTTCGAAAATTTTGATTTTCTCAAAAATGACAAACAATTTTAATTAAAATCCCTTATAATAAATTTATACCCAAAAATAAATGTATACCTCGCATTTTCTGGGAATAACCCATGAAGAACTCTTTATTCTGGTTGGATTTTGCCAAATGTTACTTAACTGCTAAACCGTAAGAGAGAGAGACAAAAACGTATTATACAAAAAATGTAGATCTCGTCAAAACTCACCATTTATGTCCTTAACATTTTTGTTGTGGGGGTAACCGTTTCCGAGGTATTCCATATTATTGATTTTAATTGTAAAGTACTTATACTTTTCTCAGAAAGGAAGTGTCCATTTTCCTTTTGTTCTACTCCCAGTCAAGCAAAGAAATGATTTGCAATGACAATTGCATAATGGAAGCTTTTAAAGCAATTGACTATCACTTTAGCCTAGTGCATTCCCTAAGTTCCTTCTACTTATAACAAACTAAGTAATAAGTACATTCTGCTAATGTTTATCTCGACTAGCATGATGAAGAAAGAAGAATAATGTTTTGCAAGAAGTTTGTAGAGCAGCTGGAGAAAGTCATGTGAATGTAACACCAGATTTTTTATTTTCTGGCTTCGTTGCGGGCCCTCCTGTTCAGAACCCACCAAGGGGATTCATTGGGTAGGGCGCTCCTTCCACATTTCATTTTGGAGGGCAGTTCACGCAGATGTTCAAACACGTACATACATATACACATGCACACACACACACACACACACACACACACACACAGATATTTTTTCCAAAATGGATTTCTCTAATCATAGATCCTCATAGCCACATTTCCTATAAAATCTTAATATCGAAAATGTGGGTGAAATACAACATTCTCTACATTCAACCGAGGGAGATGTAAGGTCCAACATCTGGCAAGGTCCCGAGA
This sequence comes from Hymenopus coronatus, assembly GCA_030762935.1. Lineage (NCBI taxonomy): Eukaryota > Metazoa > Arthropoda > Insecta > Mantodea > Hymenopodidae > Hymenopus > Hymenopus coronatus. The sequence goes on from CM060885.1 coordinate 50,727,583, forward strand.
TTCCTGGCCACTCTCATCATGAAGTTTTAGTGGGTTTTAGTTGTAGGCAAATACTCTACCTCAAATTTCCTGACTTCATCATTCCCTTTCAACTGTTTCATTTCATCTGCCTCGAGATTGTAGGTCCACGACGGTTTTTTGTTTGTTGCGGCAGGTCGCTCTCTGGCGCTTGATGGAATTCCTGAAGCATCTCTTCTACAACCGAGACTAGAGCGTTGCAGGTGGTTACAGTGACTTTCAAATGGGATGAGGCTTGTCCTTGAGCACCACCAGGCCGGGAGCCAACCGGAGTGTTGCTGTGTTGACATATTGCATCCCTGCTTAACCGGGGAATAACACGCTAAGTGATCCCGTCTCTCATAAATACTACTTGCGCTAAGACAAAATATTCAACTTTTACAAAAGATAATTCACAAGGAAGAGAGGGAGTAATTTTCGTAGCAGACCGTAAAAACTACAGATTTTTAGCTTAAATAGTTTTCATAATAAACATGAATAAACATTATGTCGCCAAGCAGATTTGCATGTTCATTGTGCGAGTGAGAGGGAAATATGAAAAGAGTGGTGGGAGCGACCTGGCAACGCAGAACACGATAATGCATCTCATCCCATTTGAAAAACATTATAGGGAGAATTAGCCAGCGTCAACTGATCTCATGTGGAGATCATTAGAGAGCCCCTTCTTACTAGCGCACATCATTGTCGAGATCTGATCGGCTTTTGAGCCTTTCATCCGTAGTAGAAAACGTTATGTGAATATAGCACATTTTATATTTATTAATCATATATTTATAAGTAACAATTATAATCTCGTATAAACTTCTGATGCCTGTTTCGGCATCTTGTATGTAAGGTGTGCTTTGAAACTATTTCTAGGTATAACTATTATTTAAATTTAAATTTTGTGTTTGTTATCGACACTGAACCAACCAGACTGATGATCAACATAAAATCGACTAAAAATATTTGCATGAGAAGGATGTACAGGTATATATAGGATTCTAGTAATGGGTGTAAAACTCTGACTGTTACACATTGCACTCATTAAAATTATACAAGATGAACTTAGGAGATCACTCATATGATGTGTTTATGACATCTCCTAACTACCCCTACCGGCGGGCGCCAGTAGGTACAAGAAAAAACTCGATTTATGCTCAGCAGCTAACAAGCTACAGAATTCCAAGAAGAGTAAAGAGTAAAATGCGGGTTAATGAATAAGGAAAGCGGCCAAGTACCTACTTCCATCTTCGTAGAAAGACTGAATATATCTCTGTAATAGAATTCCCCTTGAACTGGATTGTCAAGACTTATTTGTTGTTCATATTAGGCGAATATTTCAATATCATTAATCAAGCAACGAAATAAATATATGTGAAATATTTTTAAGGAGTTACCGTGAGAGAATTGCATTCGGAGCCTGGCTTCAGTTCAATTTCCAGCGAACATTTAGATAGTTTGGAATGCGAGAATGAAGGAGTTGATAGAACAATGATAAAGAATGCAATTTTCTTCTATCACTAAACTAGAGCCATTTGAGTGATGGTGTAACATGATCAAATCGACGGAGGTTGCATACAAAGCGTACACACGTATTCTGAGCCCGTTTAAGTCTTAAGAATCAAATTTTCAGTTTGGTTAGTGAAAAGAGAGTCACAATAGTCAAAATGGAGCATCACAAGCGTTTGTATTAATAGATTTTTAATTGAAATCGGTAGAAAGTCATTTATGCATTATAAAGGATAGACTATTGAGAACACTTTTTACATGCATGTGTAAGTTGCGTCTTTCAGTTTAAATCTTGATCCATATAAACTCCAAGATTCTTTACTGTATTACGAAATGGTATTTCAGAATTATTTAAATTATTATCCAAATTTATTCGGCATGCAATTCTGAGCACTGTGCTATTCTGTCTCATAAACCACGACCTGTGGGTCAACAATGTCATAGACTGTCCTAAATTTGAAAACCAAAGACAATAGTGCTCCATCTTAAATAGTATACAAACACTTAACATATAAATGCATATAAAAAGTAATCACTTTTGTAAAATCAATCACAAGTACAAATTTATTAAGAAGGCTATGTGTACTCCCAACATGACTTGAAAGTTAAGCGACTTAAATACATAAAAATCTTGTGTGTTCCGTTCACATGGCTTTCTCTACATCACTCAACAAATTATTTTTAAAAAGCTTATTCTTCTATTTACTTCATGCTAATTGAGAAAAATTAGCAGAAATAACTACTTATTACTTGCTTCCTTGTAAGCAGAAGCAAAAATAAGGGAGTACCATAGGTTAAAGTGATAGGCAAAAGCTGGTTGATATGTCACTGAAGTTCCTTTGCTTGTATAGACAGCAGTTGATACATTCTTGTATAAGAAAAAAGCTGAAACTAATAACAAGGAATATCTCGAAAACGATCAACACCATGAAAAAATATATATGACATAAATTGTGTGTTTTATAGTGATCTACATTTTTGTGGCGCATTTGTCTACCTCTTACGGTTTGCAAGTATGCAAAATTAAGTAAAGTTAATCAAGAAGAAAGTAGTCCTCAGAGACTATTCCCAGAAAAATAAAAAAATACATTTCGTTTGTCATATAAATAACTGTAATATGAAATATTTTAATTAAAATTATTTGAGAGCCATTGTTTCCATGTAGAGGGTAGTTGGAGTGGGGGGATTTTCTTAAAAAATCTTCGTTGTCACATCCATTGAAGATACCAATGCTATATACCAAGTTTGTCAAGTTTTATAAAAATACATTTTTTTTATTTTTTTTGTATTCGGGAGGTCTTAAAACATTTATTTCCGGTGAAATATCTGTATCGAATTTTTCGGTGCAATACAATACCTTCTCTATACATTATGTACATAGTACGTGTAGGGAAAGTAAACATTTCGAGATTTCACCAGAAATAAACATTACGAAGTCTCCTAAGTAAAAAAAAAAGAAAGAAAGAAAGAAAAACATTTAGGAAAAGATCCACGTGTTTCTGTTCTTGTGATTGTTATTGTTGCTTTGGATTGTTCATTAAAACATTGATTTACATTTAAATTTATGTACAGCATATTTATCTTAATACTTTTTTTATCAAGCAGGAAGTTTATATTTTAATTTTTCCAGTATTTGGAATAATCTCAGTGTGGGTGTATTGTATGTTTGTGTGTGTCTGTGGACAGCATAGCTCAAAACGAAAAAACTGTTAAATACCAAACTTGGTTTGTAAGTTTAGTATCTTCTAGGGTTGTGACACGAAGATTTTCATGAGAATCCCCCCTCCCCCCATCTTAATATATCCTTTATATTGGAAAAAGTTTTGGGAATTTTGTTTTTAGAAACATATTTATCGATTTTGATTAAATGTCGTATATTAATGATATTTACATCACAAATACAATTTCGATCTTTAAATTTCTGTCTCTGAAAACCTCTTCATTCTGGATGAATTTTGCCCAATGTTTCATAAGTGGTAAACTTTAAGACATAGACAAAATTTTGCTGCACAGAAAATACAGATCTTGTCAAAGCACATGAGTTATATCATATACGTTTCATAGTGTTTGGTAGCTTTCATCATTTCCAAGATAATCCTTTCTATTGATTGAACTTTATTTAAACTTTGAACTTGAATTAAACGGCAAATTACCTTTCGTTTCATTCTGTTTTGTTTTACTGCTGGCCATCAAAGCGAACAGAACTACAATTGTTTCACATAACGACCAGTTTTAAAAAACTTGTATGTTATTTTAATCTAGTGTATTCCATTATTTCCATTTTGCTTAGAAGGAAGCAATTAATAAAATAATTTCTGCTAATTTTTATCTCGATTAACTTGAAGGAGATAAACGAATAATCTTGTGTAAGAATAGTTTGAGGAAGGGTTAGGGAAACTCGTGTGAATGGAATACATCAGATTTTTTTAAAAGTTCTCCTAGCTGTTATTTATGCCAGTGTACTCAACTTAGGTCCTTATCTTAATATAATATAGACAGGTCATTTATTGGAGTTTACTCATTTTCTTCTCATCTGGTGGATACATTCATTGTATTAGACAATCTGTTTTGCTGATTCTTATCATAACCCTATCAATTCTTTTGTTCATTTTTCTGAAAGATACAGATTTAATTTACCAGTCTTCTGATTCATTAATTTACAATTTTATGAGTGTTAAATTGAAACATCTTTTCCAAAAGTAAATTTCCTAAATTTTAATTATTTTTCATTGTTTAGAGTTCAAACACAGACTCTGCTCCAAAAGATAGTAATACAACTTTCAGTCGTCCTCGTGTACATCTACCTACATTTCGCGTGTGTGTTTGTGAATGAAATCTGTGGTAGCTATAGAATAATACTAAAGTATAATAAATAAACAAACTTTTTGAAAGATTCTTTGAATCAAGTTATGGGCAAATTTGACATTTGTTCCTTTTACTGAATACATCCTTCACAAACCGACTTAGACTTGCTCCTGCTATTGATCTTGGTTCACTATCACATCTAAAAATTATTCCTTTCTTTGCCTTTCAAGTACCTCTTTTTACTTTTTCTATCACGTATGTGAAATGTAGATAGAAAATATATTGTATTCCACCCAAAAATTCGATTACTGAGATTTCACCGAAATACGTGTTTTCAAACTCCTGAATCCAAAAATGAAAGTTCTAGAAACATTTCCGTGTGTGTGTGTGCGCGCGTGTGTGGACAGCATTGCTCAAAAGTGAAAAGTCGGGTAAATACCAAATCTCATATGTAAGTTCAGTATCTTTCAAGAATGCGACACGAAGGTTTTCAAGAAAATTGCGCCATCCCCAACTGCGCTTTACATGGAACAATTATAGAAAAGTTTGATGTGAATTTAGAAGTTATGTGAATGGGATCCGTCAGCTTTTTTCCCCCTTGTAATGCAGTTTGGTTTGAGATTTTTTTTCAACATCCTCGAGTTGTTTTCTTTAATACACTAAGCTTAAATACCAACTTTGATTCTTAACCTATTCTTCCATTTTAAATTACACTATTAAAGTCTCTTTCTCTCGCTCTCTCTCATACATATACACACAAACTCGTATACAAACATATATACACATGTTTTTATTTCAATTCTAAATGCGTGTTTCTGATGAAATCTCTTTATGGAATTTTTGAATGAACTGCAGTACTTCCTCTATTTACTAAAGAAAGTAAAAATGCCTTCATGTTGATTGAATACGATATACGGAGGTAAAGAATGCATTATGAAATGCGGTTAGCATTCAAAAGCTTCTTCATCGGCTTTCCTCATGAATTTATGTATGTGTGCATCTACGTTCATTGAGAAAGGCTTCCATATCAAAAGTATCAACCAGTGTTAACGAGGTAAGAGTATAAATTATGGCGTTTATGCATTTGGGTCACGTCTTCTTATAAAACGCCTGCTCATTACAGGTACCGTATATTAAAAGCGGCCAATTTGTTACCACATTGGATGAAACTCAATAAGCGTTCCATAATGAAAGTTAAAAATTTAATATAAACCGTTACACTTGAAATTTTAGGTCCCTGTTCTATAACCTAAGGCAGTTCATCTCGCTCTACGGGCTGTTATTAAAACCAGCCGAGATTCTATCCTAGGTCAGAAGAATGAGTATTCCATGGTATAATAGCCACATTTTTTTATTTTCTTTACGTTCTATGCACACAGAGAAGGTATTTTATCCCAAAAAAAACTGATGCGTTCCAATCACATTACTTTCTCTACATATGTGCAACAAATTATTGTCAAAAAGCTTATGCTTCTATTTTCTTCATTTTAATCGAGAAAAAATTAGTAGGAATAGTCTTATTACTTGCTTCATTGTAAGTAGAAGGGAAATAAGGGAGTATTATAGGTTAAAGTGATAGTCAAAAGCTGGTTGCTATGTGACTGAAGTTCCTTTGTTTGTATAGACAGGAGTTGACAAATTCCAGTATGAGAGAAGTATGCGTATTTTAAAGCTGAAATCAATAACTAGGAATATCTAAAAACCGGTCAGAAGTACATAAAAAACGTATATAATATAAATTATGCTTTTAACGAAATCTACATTTTTTGTGCAGTAAGTTTTTATCTCTTAAGGCTTAACCGTTATTCAATACTCATCCAGAATACAGTGGTCTTAGGGGCTATTCCCAGAACATTCAAAATACACATTCTATTTGTGATGTAAATATCTTTAATATACTGTATTTTAATCAAAATCGTTGAAGTCATTTTTGAGAAAAGCAACATCTTAAAACATTTTTCCATATAAAGGGTAGGTCGGGGTGGGGAAATTTTCTTGAAAATCTTCGTGTCGCATCCCTGGAAGATACTAAAAGTAAATACCAAGTTTGCTATTTAACGGTCTTTACGCTTTTGAGCTATGATGTCCAAAATCACACAGAAACCTTTTTCTAAAATGCTTTTTTTTTTTTCGGACTCAGGCAACTCCAAAACATATATTTCCGGTGAAATCTCGACATCAAAATTTTGGTTAGAATACAATGTCTTGTCTATCCACTATGTACATTGTACATATGAATCTAGGGAAAGTGAAAATGTGTTTTATGCGCTTTGTTACACCTTTTTATAAGTAAGGATATAACATTGATAATAATAATAATAATAATAATAATAATAATATTAATAATAATAATAATAATATCAATGCTCATTTTTTAAACAGCAGTAAATTTGTAGTATTTCAATAGGAATTTGGAGCATACAATCATCTACGCAAAACATAAAAATAATATAAGTAAATATAAGCAGTTGTATGCATTATGATGTTATATTATAAGGTGATGCGTGTTAACGGATAGCTGGTTTATAGTCAAGACTTTGCTTCCCAATCCTACCTGATCCTCATCCTTGAGTCTAAGCTTATCCAGGTTTTTCTTCACCTGCCCGACATTGAGGAAATCTGCCTGTCAATGCAGATGATAGGTTGGTTCGCAGGAAACCTAGCTGGGGTGGAAACGTGCAATAGGTGAAAATCGTAGCACATAATATGCTGAGCACACGCTCGTTGCATCACCCTATAGCTTCGGGTCTTATCGCTACGTATGAGGGCTGTCCCAGAAGTACCCGACCTAAAAAGCACAAAAATTGGGGGAAATTCAACTTTTTTTTCCCTACATAGTCTCCTTTCAGCTCGATACACTTTTCCCAGCGATGTTCAATATCTTCGATACCCTGATTATAGGGAGAACTATCGCGGCTTGCAAAATAGACATCAACTGCTGCAGACTCCACCTCTTCATTGTTGGCAAATCTTCTGCCACCAAGCCATTTCTTCAAGTTCAGAAACAGAATATAATCAGAGGAGGCTAAATCTGAGGGTGCATGAGGAAGCAATTCGAGCTTTAAGTTATTGGTTTTGGCCATGTCGATAATGGATGCACCGTTTTGATGCAACAAAACGTTTTTTTCGCTAAATGCGCCCCTTTTGCTAGATGTCATCGCTCAAACGCTGCAACAAATTCGCATAATATTCGCCATTGATTACTTTTCCTTTTTTGAGATAATCAATGAAAATTATCCCGCGTGCGTCCCCGAAAACTGACGTCATGACCTTGCCTGCAGATGGAACTATCTTCGCCTTTTTCGGAGCCGATTCTTCTCTTCCATCCACTGCTTTGATTATTCTTTCGTCTCAGGTGTGAAGCGATGGACCCAAATTTCATCCATTGTCATGAACCGACGTTGAAACCGAGCTTTATTGCAGCGAAACATTGCCAAACACTCTACTAAACATCCTCAAGACGCTATTTTTATTCTATTGAGAGCAAACGCGGCACCCACCTTGAACACAATTTTCTCATATCCAAATTTTCAGTTATGCGATGTTCAGAAATTTTTGAAAGGCGTTCAATATCTGCTAACTCGCGCACTTCCATTCGACGGTCATACAATGTGGATTTTCTTTACAATTTCTGGACTGGTAACCTCATTTGGTCGACCACTACGATGTTCGTCTTGGCAGCTCGTACGGCCGCGCTTAAACTCTTCCACCGAATATTTTATTGTTGTAAACGAAGGAGCAGACTCCCGAAAAGTATAATCTAACTCAATATTAGTTGGACTAAGACCTTTCAAACGAAAGTATTGCATTACATAACGTCAACAAGTTTTATCCATGTTTACAAATTCCTGAATCTTATTGGGCTTAACTATATCATCATAATATACATTCTTCTTCCTAAGACACTATAATTGCCTTCATTCTACGTAAAGCGGGTGATTTAGTTTAGAGGCATTATAGATTATAACCATAATCGTCACCGCAGAACTTTGCACAGCTGGGCGCTTCCTTGGAGCACGCAATACTAATTAAGGTTGACAGAAGAAAAGTCATTGCAATAATTTCTCATCATTATCACATATTAATGGGGCGTGTTAGTCTCCAATTTGACTCATCTTTCTGAATTGCAGTATAAATTTTGCAGCAAGTACGACAAGAGTAAATTGCACCAATGGGACGATATGCCTTATTTGACGAAATCTGTTATACTAAAATGGGAATATTTGCAACAGTGGAGTTACTTATAGGAAGTAAACGTATATTATATATTTGTATCAGTGAATGAGTATTGTTTAAACATTTCAATGTTTATTTGTTAAGCGTTGTTTTTTTCTTTTTTGACAACGTGGTTTTAGTTGCTAATATTACCATTTTAATCCAAACCTACACTTATCTAACTTTACTTCCCAAAAGTGACAGCATTTCTGAAATACATGAAACGCAAAGACGCTGTCTCTGTGATGCGGTCATATTTTTCTCAAATTCTAGGGGATATATATTTAATTCTTCAATGAATGTATTTGTATTTAATTGTAATGTAAAGTTTATTTTATTAGGATTTTTTCAATTCTCGATGGTCTGAAACATAAATAAGAACATGTAATAAGGGGAAAATAAGGACGTCACGTGGCTGCTTTAGCGGCTATAAGAACTGCCTCATGTAACAGACCGGACATGAGCAACCTGTTTTCTATCTTTGTCCATTCCACTATCTCAAGACCTGATCAAGGAATGGGAGTTGGAAAAATAAAATGTTTCACTTTCATTATAAAACACACCAACGTTGTATTTCTTACAGTGTCAGTAGTTTTGCCCTAAAGCCATTAAATCCGCAGAAATAATAAAGTATTATCCTAGGATTTGCATTAAAGTATATAAGAGTATAAAATCTTTTCTTCACATCTAGTTTAGTTCTAAACTCAGGGACAGAAAAAGAAAACAGACACTATATTTGCTTGTATCTCGCAATACATTAGCTTGTTATAAAATGCTATAGTAGGCATTGGTTATCATGGAGATGTATAGATAATACTAAACCTTTTATGTTTTATAAGCAAGCCATTGTAGCCGAATTTATGCAATTATTATTGAAGTTATGTGTAGAAAGTCTTAGTTGTAACACCAGATTCAAAAAGTCCCGGAATCGTTTATTTTCTCTTTAATTTATAAATTCATTTCAATTTTCATGTTAATAATGATTGTTGTCTTTTCTTGGCAACTAATTTTTGTTGTGCATGCATCCTCGTTTAATGCATTTTAATAAACCACTTTCGAACATAAAGTTTTGGTTTTTCTTGAACAAATCCCTCTCAGGGACATTAAGAATGGTGGAAGAAGCTTATGGTGAAGCCGCAATGAAGAACACTCAGGTTTATGAACGGCATAAACGTCAAGATTTTCGAACAGCGAAAAAATTATTGTACATGTGACATCGTTACGACAGATATCTGAAAATGGCTTCCAGGAGTGCTTCCAGTTTCTTTAAACGCGGTGGCAGAAGTGTGTCACTGCGGAAGGGAATTATTTTGAAGGAAATGATGTGTAAATTGGCTTATGGTAACCTGTTCCTGCAGTATTTACACATTCCGGGAACTTTTTGAATGTAGTATATAGTAAATTTGTCTTAATAATTATGAACTAATTATTTCTTTATTTTTACGTGTCGTGAGTTTAAGAGGGATTGTCATATTTTATTTTAAAAACATACAATCTGAAGTAGTTCGAGTCGTGATGAACGATACATTGCAAATGCGATGAACATGGCACAATCCATGATATAACACGATATAGAGAGACGCAAGAATACAGCTGAAGAGCAGCTTCGGCTCGTCCGAGAGCTACAAATCAAAATAAAGGCAGGTGTTGACAGCTCTTGGAAACGTAACCTGCCAGCTACGACCGTAGCTCAGCAACTTGTTAGCATGCATGGAAGCCCGATTTCGGCCAAAACAATTAGAAGAAGATTGAAAGTAATTGAACTGATATCCAGTAGACCTGTAACTATTCCCAGGTTGCTCACGACGTACCGAGTTTAACGATTGCATTCAACACGTGATAAGAGTTTGGGGAAATAAACAGTGGAGCTGTGTTCATATCACAGAGGAGTCTCGTTGCAATATACACACCATTGTTGGTCGTGAAAGATTTTGGAAACCAAGAGAAAATCATTTGCACTATGCTGCATTTCCGAAAAATTGCCATTTGAAGGTGGTGGAGTAATGGTTTGGGCAGGAGTACTGAGGTAGTTTTGTTAGAAAATGGAAATCTAACAGCTCATGGGTACATAATTGAATGTTTGATTACTCAGGTTGTAACATTTGGATACTTTTCCTTTAATGCAGTTTTATATCTGATTTGTGGCTTCCTTTCCCTAGAGGGGTTGCTTTGGAGTTCTATTTAAGTCTGTGGACGGTGCATCTTTCGACGTACTACTCTCCTGGCCCTAGACCTCACATTAACAGGGTCGCTACTCCCTGAAATGAGGCTATCCCATATGGAAGCTCCATTTTTCACCAACATGAATGGAAGTGTGAATTTAATATAATTATCCAAATTATTATACCTAATTGTAAACAAGTGAACACAATTGCTGATGAACAACTTTTCGAAGGTAAACTATCGCCATCAAAGATGGCAAATTAATAAAAGGAAAAAAAAAACATTAAATTTCCTTCCGATTGCTCTAACCACTACCATGACAACATACCTATTTGACATTAAATTACTTATTGACTTTCAAATTATTTTCCAGACTTGCAACCACGAGTATTAGGTTAATCGTGTGTATTTTTGTGTAGTACATCAATGGCGTAATGCTTACTAGTTATACAAGATGATATAAACTATTTCCTAATGAAAAGGACCTTAGACACATTTCCCAGAAAATGTTATATGTAAACGTTATTTATCATTTAACAATCTTTAATATTGTACGCCAATCAAAATCGTTAGAGCCATTTTTGAGAAATCAAACCTTTCTAAAAAACGCTCCATGTAAACCGTAATTGTTCGAAAATCCTGACCTTTCGTTTATTGAATTACGGTGTTCATAGACACATAGCCAGACTAAGCATATACGGAACATTTTCTAAATATAATATTTGGAGCAGGAGGTCTTAAAACATGTGTTTCCCTGAAATCTCGAAATCAAAATTTTTAGTATATACAAACTTTGCAAACATTTTATAGCTAGTAGAGAAAGCAAAATTGCTGTCTTAATTCAGAGACCTTAAAACGTGTATTTAGGGGGAAATCTCCATAAAATTTTTGGGCGCAATACAATTCCCTCTCTTACTAATGTGTGTTTGTAGAAAAAGCAAAAGTTATCTTTTTATTTCCTCTACCTTATACAATATACATAGTAGTTAGAGAAGGTATTGTATTCCACCCAAAAATTCTATACTGTGATTTCATCGAAAATAAATATTTTGAAGAACATTGAATGAAAAAGCATTTATAGAAAAAGATTAAAGCGCACGAGTGTGTGAGTGTGTGTGTGTACGTGTGTGTGTACGTGTGTGTGTGTGTGTGTGTGCGTGCGTGTGGAAATCATATCCAAAAAAAAAAAAAAAAAAAACGGAAAGGCCGTTAAATACGAAACTTGATAGTTGAAATCATCCAAAAATGGACACTCCAAATAGGGTGTCAAAATGTCTAACGATTTTGATTAAAATACTATAAATAAAAACCATTTACAGCACAAGCAAAATGTATATCCTGAATTTTCTGGGAATAACCTCTGAAGACCCATTCATTCTGGATGACTTTTGCATAACTGGTAATTCTTAGGATATAGACAAAATCTTAGTCAAAAAAATGTTAAATCTCACAATGTGTCCAATATGTTTTATGGGAAAACAATTTACTAGATATTCCTTATTATTGGTTTAAAATTTTCAGTACTTTTATTTTTTCAAATGGGAAGTTGTCATTGGATACGTTTGTCATAACTAAGTGACCAGTTTTTAAAAGATATTACTATCTCTGTAGCTTAGTTTATACCTTTGTTTCTCTTGTACCTCAAAATATATATAATATGAATATTTATCGTTATTAACATGAAGTGGACAGAAGAATATATACTAGAGTAAGAGTAATTTGTTACAGAATTGGTAGGGAACCTCTGTGATATTTGATTCAAAGTGTATGCTTTGTGAATCTTACATCGAATTTTTGGTTGGAATGTAACACTTCCTCTACCTACCATAAGTAGATGCAGGGAAGCTAGGTTTTTGTAACCCAATATTGAGGCGAATAATGACCATGGCGATGATGAAGTATAGTACAGGTGCATCGCTCATGGGCGTTTATGAAGATTATAATTACCATCTAAGTCTACACGAACCAAAATGTAGGGCGTTGTATAGTAGCTATTTGTCAAACTCTGTACTTTATAATTAGAATGCCATGATTTAACAGTTCATGTTCGACTACAAAATAATAATTGAGTCTCTCATTTCCAAAACCTGTTAAGTCCACCTAAAATCGAAATTGAATTAGTGGTAGTATCTTGAACGAGCCATGATTTATACCCTTTATATCAGCTCTAAAGCGTTTAGTTTTGTAATTAAAGCGAGGTCAGCGAGCTTACTTCTCATTCCGAGGTCCCGGGTTCGATTCCCGGCTGAGGCAGGACATTTTTCTTTAACCAGGAACATGTTGTATTCCCCACAGAGTCTGAAAGTATTTGTGTGAGAATGAACATGCGTGTGTTTAACGTAGCGTTAAGGAACCTACAATCAGCAAGTTATTTCTAAAGCAAAGCCCCTGATATGAATTTAGATGTTCAATATGGACTATATAAATGAAAGAATTTAAAAACGTGTATTGCAATCACATCACTATACAAATCTAATGAATCCTTTAATGTTCCATAAATATTGCATAAAACCAAAGAGACTAAACCAGTTTTAAAATATTCCAATTCTTAATATTTTGAGAATGTTTTTTTTTTTTCTTTTCATCCAAAAACAAGAAATTTGAATCATTACTCTACAGGATGTTGTCACCATTGAAATTTTCAAACGATAACTTTTTCCGTGTTTTACTTTCTCTACTATGTATAGTAACACATGGAAGTAGATAGTTTACACCACATAAATATTCCTTTTTTTATTTAAAGAGTGTCAAAGCGTGTATTTCCTGTGAATCTCGATATAAATTTTGTTAAAATCTTAATTCGTGAACCCAGTCTAAAACAAAAAGTTTTTTGACAAACTAAAACTTTTGATAACAGAGTTGGTGATAGAAAATGTAAGATAAATATGTATAATTTTACTATCTACATCCAAAATAATAACTAAATATTATTATCCAGCAGCTATGAAGCAAGTTATTAGAACAATCATAGAGACAAACAGAGATAAATAGCGCCCTCGTTCGATATAAACTCTAGAAGCGCTATCGTCAAATAGGTAGATCCTTCTCTCCGCTTTCAGAAAACTAGACTATTGTGCATAAGTTTTCAACGACTGCATAAGCGAACATTTTATGGAGTGATTTAGGAAGTTAAAGTGCGTTTCTGTTCCGACATTAAGGGGGTCCTACAAGTGAGTAAGATTACAAATGTGACTAAACAATGAATGTTGTCACTGCTACTCTTCACTGAGTGAGCCATCCGAAAAAGCCATATATGCCTTTATACTTCATTACGAGCGAAGAGAGTGAAATGAGAGTGGAAATTTGAACTGAACCATATTAGTGACAGTGAAAGCTTTGCGAGATGAAAATGAAAACTGGATAGTTACAGTATTTTACAGGAAGCCAAAAGCAGAATGGAAACACAGTCAAGAACATGGCAATAAAGACATGTTGTATTTGACGTGTCGGAGTACTTTAAACAGTGAACTAGTTCTGGTTTTAAGGGGAGAAACTCATTAAAGTGAAAGAGCCAATTAAAAAAATCTGATGTGTACCATTCACATGACTTTCTCTACATCTCTGCAACAAATTATTCTTAAAAAGCTTATACTTCTATTTACTTCATGCTAATCAGTAAAACATTAGCAGAAATAGTCTTATTACTTGCTTCCTTGTAAGTAGAAGCGAAATAAGGGAGTACCATAGGTTATAGTGATAATCAAAAACTGGTTGCTATGTCACTGAAGTTCCTTTGTTGGTATGGACAGCAGTTGACAAATTCCTGTATGAGAAAGTACACGTTTTTCAAAGCAGAATCCAAAAATAAGGAATGTCTTAAAAACGACGAACTCGACGAAAAAATGCATACAACATAAATTGTGTGTTTTAACGTGCTCTACATTTTTTGTGCAGTAAAGTTTTGTCCATCTCTTACGGTTTAGCAGTTATTCAAAATTCAGTAAAATGCATCCAGAATAAACTACTCTTCAGAGGCTATTTCCAGAAAATTCAAGATATACATTTTATCTGTCGCGTAAATATCTTTAATATACGAAATTTTAATCAAAATCGTTAGAGCCATTTTTGAGAAAATCAAAATCTTCGAAAAAAATTCCATGTAAAGGGTAGTTGGGGGTGGGGGGATTTTTCTCAAAATCTTCGTGTCGCATCCCTGGAAGATACCCAACTTAATTACCAAGTTTGGTATTTTACCTACTTTTCGTTTTTGAGTTATCTTGTTCACAGACACACGGACACACACAGACCTTTTTCCGAAAATGCTTTTTTAGATAAAGGGGACCCTAAAACATATATTTCCGGTGAAATCTCGGTATCGAATTTTTGGGTGGAGTGCAATACCTTCTCTATACACTATGTACATAGTGCGTATAGAGAAAGTAATAAAAATTAGAGTTTATGGTCAAAAATCCAATTACTATGTTTTTTAATGACCTACATAATCTACTATAACGAGTCACTCTACCTTCATGTCTGTGAAGTCCTTTCTCAGTTCTTGTTCGTTAAAGAGAAATATGAAGGGGAATCTTTAATTGTACCATCCTGTATATTTTGCTTGTCGTGAAAAGTGTTACATGAAACGAAAAACGAAAACATTATACATTTAGTTATCTTCATCCGATTTCAAATTTCGGTTTAATGGATGCTTATGCAGTCGAGGTAGATAAAAGCTTTTGTTTTATGCAGTTTGTTTTCTATCTAGGAATAAATTGAGTCCAAATGGCTGAAATACATAACATATGAATAGAAGAAGTGGTAGGTCGTCTCCTTAGCGAGTGTTAGCGCAGCTGCTTACCAAGCCGGAGACTTGGGTTCGACTGCCACAGCTGGGAGACCTGGTTCGGGCTGCACTCAGCCTCGAGAGGTCCCTGGAGGGGGCCAATTCAGGAACTACTTGATGGAGAAGTAGCGGCTCCAGGTAATGAGGACCGCATTAACTGGCCAGGGAGGTTCGAGGTGCTGACCACGCTTCACCCTCCAATACTTTCACCCCATCCGTGACGTTGTCCGGGACCGAAATGGGGGACGCAGCTGCTGGGCGGTAGGTCAAGGAGTTATTATTAGAGGAAGCGGAAAAAAGTAAGAGGCAGAGATTTGGTGAAGAAAAAAAAAATGTTTGGGGAAGGATCAAGAGATCAAGCGACTACAAAGAGAAGATTCTTTATTCACAATAAAACATAATGTGAACGTTTTTCACAAATACGTAACACCGAACGTGGAGGCGGCAATGTAATGTGTGCAATTTTCATTCTGAATGTCCTGGGTTATATCTCACTCCAACCCATGGGTTTTTATGATCCCTAGTAGGCGAATACTGGACGGTTCCTCCTCTACCACGAATTTCCTGTCCCCATCATTTCCTTCATTGTTACCTGTTCAGCGTTGTAGAACCAGGTGACACTGTTCGGCGCGTTGCGACTGGGTGGTGAAGGTGTGATTTATGTACGTTTATTCCTGTCGACCGGCATTGTCCAATCTAGATCTGCCAAAGGGTAGCACCCCTTGGAGGGGGATTTTCGTGGGGTTGTGGGTGAGGCTGGATGGCGTCGTATCGTTCGAACTGGAACCGATGATTTCGTACATGCTTGCGTTGGGTGGTTCTGGTCGCTCTTCGGGTCTCTCGCCTCATCTTTCCCTCATAGAGATCATGGTAGAAGCACAAAAGGATGGGACCCTTTGTGCAGTGCTCTGCCTCGGTTATGAGGGAAATACTCCGTCCCACGTTAGTCCATACCTATTACACGATCACAAGAAGGTCTGAGAATAAATGAGGATCATTTCAGTAGTCATGGCAATTATTTTTATCAGCTAACAAAGCTGTAGAAGACAAAACTCATGATATAAAATTGAAAGTCACTGGAATGTTCTCACAATGCTGATACTAAATTGGGGTTATGGGTAGGAGCCATTGAAAGATGCGTAAATAGTGATCATTGTTTTATTCATATTATATACATACGCAAAAAAGTAGTGCGCGTAATACTCTTATGAGCTAATGACCTTAAAAATAATCCCCCAAGGCTTCAAAAAATCTTTGCCAATGATGAGGAAGGCGCTGAATACCATCAACTTTAGAAACATCCATCTTGGAGCACAGCCTCGAGGTTACTAACGTTTGCATGCGTCTACTAGGATCTACCAGTGCACTCAGACGTCATCTGGTGGTGGCATTCCGTACAGTGTACATGTTTCCAAATGTTTATATTGTAATAACCGTAAATTCCGTTATTCATAACACATAGAATAATTGCCATGACTTCTGAAATGATCCTCGTGAATATACAGGCCGTTTCAAAATGACACCAAACGAAGATCAGCCGTTTAACCTACACTTTGGCTTGTCCAATACTTGATGTCGCAACTTTCAAACTCTGCTAGTTAAAGTTTTCTGTGTCTTTAAAAATCGCACACATTTGGGATTAGGCAGCAAAGGAACAACGTTTTCCATTACCAAAGTGACATGTGCCGTGTCGGCCTGTCTATCAAACCACGCCTACCACGCGATTGGGACCTTTGCTACCAACCGGCATCTCTCTTGGAGTGGGCAGTTACGCGCCATTTGGTTATGTATGACTGCCTAATCCATGGTTGATTTTATGGTAGTTTTTGTATGTGCCGAATTTAGAACTGAAAATTATATTCACGTATCACGTAAGGTATGAACAATAAGGTCTACATTTTCGTTTAGAAACAGCTTGTATATAGTGTGTGTGTAGAGAAAGTAAAAATGGACAAACCCTGCTCTTCAGAAGAAAATTTGCGGCTCGAGTTTTAGGGTGCTTACTAAATCTTATCTACGCACAAAATACGGGTAGAGAGAGTTAAAACTATCTACTTTAACTATGTAAAATTCAGGACAAGGATTTGTGTATAGGGGTAGCAATGCATGATGCAAAAATTAAAAGATGACATGCCCTCAGAATCAGAGCCTTGGTAATAAGCTTTGCTTCTCAGCTACACGTCTTTCCATTGACATCAAGATTAACTTATTATCCTTGTTCTAATTTATGGGCTTCACAGTTAGGTTTTCGCTCGTTTCCAACAGGTTTGTTAAATCACAATAACCTGTCTTTACCCACGCGATTTTGCCGTAGATAAAAAATGTGCACCTTTACGCTTATTACACGCTGTTAACTAAGGATTTTACCAATTGGCGATCTAAATTTTTAATGTAAAACAAACCATAAAAAATCTGATGTGTACCATTCACATTACTTTCTCCATATCCCTGCAACAAATAATTCTTAAAAACCTTATACTTCTATTTACTTTATGCTAATCAGAAAAAATTAGCAGAAATAGTCTTATTACTCGCATCCTTGTAAGTAGAAGTGAAATAAGGGACAACCGTAGATTAAAGTGATAGTCAAAAGCTGGTTGCTATGTCAATGAAGTTCCTTTGTTTATATGGATAGGAGTTGACAAGTTCCAGTATGAGAAAAGTATACGTTTTTCATAGCAGAAACCAAAAATAAGGAATGTTACAAAAACGACGAACTCCACGAACAAAATGTATATAACATAAATTGTGTGTTTTAATGTGCTCTACATTTTCTGTGTAGTAAGTTTTTGTCCATCTCTTACGGTTTAGCAGTTATTCAAAATTTAGTAAAATTCATCCAGAATAAACTACTCTTCAGAGGCTATTCCCAAGATATACACTTCATTTGTCAGGTAAATATGTTTAATACCTGTTCTTTTAATCAAAATCGGTAGAGCCATTTTTGAGAAAATCAAAATTTTCGAAAAAAGTTCCATGTAAAGGGTAGTTGGGGATGGGGGATTTTTCTCAAAATCTTCGTGTCGCATCCCTGGAAGATACTAAACTTAAATACCAAGTTTGGTATTTTACCGACTTTTCGTTTTTGAGTTATCGTGTTTACGGACACACGGACACACACACACACACACACACGGACCTTTTTGTGAAAATGCTTTTTTTTTGGATATTGGGGACCCTAAAACATATATTTCCGGTGAAATCTCGGTATCGAATTTTTGGTGGAGTGCAATACTTTCTCTATACACTATGTACATAGTGCGTATGGAGAAAGTAAAAATAGAAACATGAAAATGCACTCAGGTAACTAATATCACATTGAAGCTAGAGTATAATGAATGCATAAATATACTTAAGGCTGTGTTCGCATTTATTCATTTTATAGAGTTAATGATTTACTGACAGTTTAATGACGTTCAGTATTTGTTCTACCCATAAACTACCTGAAACAACTAATTAGAGTATAACAATTTGCTATTAAGAATTTCTTCTACATTTGTGCCATGTGTAAAAATGTTATCAATTTAAAGACAGAACAATATTTCAAAATGTGAACTATTTCATACATATTATGCAACCATATTCTATCCGCTTTTAAACACCAATCACAAGAGAGTAAGGGAAGACAAACAAGTTATGGCGTAATTTGACGGGAGAGATGGCCAATGCCTTTCATTGTCATAGCAGTGGCGAGACGTCTGAAATTCGGCTGAAGGCAGCTTTTTACTTTCTCTATACGTACTATTTACGTAGTGTAAAGAGAAGGTATTGTAATGCACCCAAAAATTCAATACAGAGATTTCACTGGAAATATATGTTTTGGGTGCCCTTGAATAGAAAAAATTAACAGAAATAGTCTTGGTTTTAAAATTTAAAATTTTCGGGCTGTTTTGCCGTGGTCTGTAGGTTAAAATATGTTTAGTTAAAATATTGCTACCTAAAGTTTCGTCCCTGTCTGTGGGGGACATCTTTCCGAGTTAGCGACGTGAGTGCAGTGCCTCTGAAGATGTCCCCCACTGACAGGGACGAAACGTTAGGTAGAAATATTTTAACCTAACATATTTTAACCTACAGACCACAGCAAAACAGCCCAAAATTTTTAAATTTTAAAACCATGGACACCGGCCGTGAAAGCTTACGCATATAGAAATAGTCTTATTACTTGCTTCCTTGTAAGTAGAAGGGAAATAAGGGAGTACCAAAGGTTAAAGTGATAGTCAAAAGCTGGTTGCTATGTAAATGAACTTAATTTGTTTGTATGGACAGGAGTTGACAAGTTTTTTAAAGCTGAAACCAACAAGGAATATCTCAACCGGTCAACTCGTGTTTGTGTGTGTGTGTGTGTGTGTGTGTGTGTGTGTGTGTGTGGACAGCACCGCTCAAAAGAGAAAATTCCGTTAAATACCAAACTTGGTATTTAAGTTCAATATCTTCCAAGGATGCCTAACGAAGATTTTCACCTCAACTACCCTTTACATGGAACTTTTTACGAAAATTTTGATTTTCTCAAAAATGGCTCTTAACAATTTTTATTCAAATATCGTATATAAAATATATTTATCTGCCAAATAAAATCTACCTAATCTTGAATTTTCTGGGAATAGCCTTTGAAGACTACTTTATTCTGGATGAATTTTACGGAATTTTCCATAACTGCCAAAGCGTAAGAGATAGACAAAAACTTATTTAACAGAAAATGTAGATCACGTTAAAACTCATGATTTATGTCATACATTTTTACGTGGAGTTGATGGTTTTTGAGGTATGCCTTGTTAATTGTTACAGCGTTAAAAACTTATATTTTCAACATAATACAAACAAAGGAACTTCAGTCACATAGCAACCCGCTTTTGACTAATACTTTAGCCTATGGAACTCCCTTATTACCCTTCTATTTACATAGAAGCAAGTAATAAGCTTATTTCTGATAATTTTTTCTCGATTAGAATTAAGTAAAAAGAAGCATAAGCTTTTTAACAATAATTTGTTGCAGAGATGTAGAGAAAGTCATGTGAATGGAACACATCAGGTTTTCAGCCCTTGTTATCCACTATTATTGATCACGTGCACTTCTTATGATCACCATTTTTACCGACTGTTTACTTTCTCTACAAGTACTATGTACATAGTGTATAGAGAAGGTATTACACTCCACCCAAAAATTCGATACTGAGATTTCACCGGAAATATGTGTTTTAGGGTCCCCTGTATCCAAAAAAAAAAAGCATTTTCACAAAAAGATTCTTGTGTGCGTGTGTGTCTGTGTGTCCATGAACACGATAACTCAAAACGAAAAGCCGGTAATATAGCAAACTTAGTATTTAAGTTTAGTATCTTCCAAAGTTACGACACGAAGATTTTGAGAGAAAAAAAACCCAAACTACCCTTTACATGGAACTCTTTTCAAAAATTTTCATTTTCTTAAAAATGGCTCTAACGATTTTGATTAAAATATCGTAAATTAAAGATATTTACCTAGAAAATAAAATGTATATCCTGAATTTTCTGGGAATAGCCTCTGAAGACTACTTTATTCTGGATGAATTTTACAGAATTTGGAATAACTGGCAAAGCGTAAGAAATAGATAAAACTTATTTAACAGAAAATGTAGATCACTTTAAAACACATGATTTATGTATTATACATTTTTTTCGTGGAGTTGATCGCTTTTGAGGTATTCCTTGTTATTGGTTCCTACTTTGAAAAACATACTTTTCTCATACGGGAATTTGTCAACTCGTATCCATACAAACAAAGGAATTTCAGTCACATAGGAACCAGCTTTTAAATAATACTTTAGCCTATGGTATTTCCTTATTTCCCTTATCTTACATGGAAGCAAGTAATAATGCTTATTTCTGCTATTTCTTTTTCGATTAGAATTAAGTAAAAAGAAGCATAAGCTATTTATCAATAATTTGTTGCAGAGATGTAGAGAAAGACATGTGAATGGAACACATCAGGTTTTCCGTCCTTGTTATCGACTATTATTGATCACGTGCAATTCTTATGATCGCATTTTCGCCCATTTTTTTCTGTTATTACTTTCCAATTATATTTCTTCTATTGAATGAAGTAAGTGAAAGCCCAAGGTCTTTTCAAAACAGTATTGCGATACTTTCTGCTAATGATACGGTGTATAGTGTATTATACTGATACTGTGCGAATTATTACATTAAGTTTTGTTGTGGCTTGTGGCGGTCTCACATATACAAAAGGGAAATATAGCTTATAATCTTCCCGGAGAATTGGCCACCCATTCTGGAGACATTTTGTTCGTTGTATTTTGTAGTGTTAAAATATCCTCCATTATTTCAAAATCTTCTCGGGCTTCTAGCCAGGTAAAAACTTGGCTTGACACCAACGTTTCGAAGAAGTGCATCTTCCTCGTCTTCAGGGTGAACTTATTTTATCCTCCATTATATTTGTTTTTTACTTTCTCTACACATTATATGTACTATGTATCCCCCTGAATTCATAAAGAGCATTTTTAGAAAATGGTTCATGTATGTGTGTCTGTGGACAGCATAGCCCAAAAACGAAAAGACCGTCAAATTCCAAACTTGGTGTTTAAGTTCGGTACCTTCCAAGGATGCGACACGAAGAGTTTCAAGAAATCCGCCACTCCAACTGCCCTTTACATGGAAAACATTTCGAAAAATTTTCTTCTCAAAAATAGCTCTAACAATTTTGATTATAATCTCTTACATAAGATATTTACCGACGGATAAAATGTTTATCTTCAATTTTCTGGGAATAGCCTCAGAAGACTACTTTATTCCGGATGAATTTTACGGAATTCTGTATAACTTTCAAAACGTAAGAGATGGCCAAAAACGTACGTAACAAAAAATGTAGATTCCGTTAAAACATGCAATTTATGTTATATACATTTTTTTCGTGCAGTTAACCGTTTTTGAGATATTTCTTGTTATTAATTTCAGCTTTAAAATACTTATACTTTTCTCATACGGAAATTTGTCAACTCTTATCCATACAAAGGTACTTCAATCACACAGTAACCAGTGTTTTAAAGATTTTACTATAGATTTAGGCTATGGTACTCCCTTATTCCCTTCTACTTACAAGGAAGCAAGTAATAAGGCCCCTTCTGCTAAATTTTTCTGAATTAGCATGAAGTAAATAGAAGAATAAGCTTTTTAACAATATTTTATTGTACAGATGTAGAGAAGGTCATGTGAATGGAGCACATTGGATTTTTTTAAAATTTTGCTACAGCTTTATCAAATCTTATCATTATGTAGCATACTGAAGTTATAGTAAAACAGATAATTTAAATGTTTATCTGAAAGGTGAAGATTTGAACAAGCCTATTGAAGCTGTTACAGTGGAATTAAAATTACTTTAGGATTCTGAAAGTTTACTCCGGATGTGGTTTGCATAATAATGGCGGTGACTACGTCTGTTCAAGATAACAGAGCTTCAACCAATTAAACGATAAGGAGTAAAAGGGAAGGCTTGCGATGGGATGATGGGATTTTGAAGAGGTGAGGCCACTCCCCGTTGCCATAGAAATCACCCCTCTTATTGCCTTTGAAGAAACTTAGGAGCTGTTGGGATTCTTAAAAACGTAAATAGCACTGTAATAGTTCCACAGCGGCTATGTATTTAAAGCACGCAGTAACCCAAGAAAGATTCAGGAATGAATGGTGAAAACTAGCAAAGGGACCAATGGGACTAAATTATTGCTTAGGATGCAAAAATGCAAATGAGGTAAGATATATAAAAGAAAATGCAGAAACGTGGTATTCCCACTCTAGTATATAATTTCACCGAAAAACCAGTTCTTTAGAATACAGAAAGAGTGTGGAAATCAGAATACAGAGGTCTTCAAGAGAATATTCCAAGAAAATTCAAAATATAAAGTTTATTTGTGATGTAAATATCCTTAATATACGGTATTTTTACCAAAATCGTCACAGCCATTTGTGAGAAAACAAAGTTTTCAAAACATTTTCCATGTAAACGGTAGTTTGTGGGGGGGGGGGGATTTTCTTGAAAATCTTCATGCCGCATCCTTGGAGGACATTAAACCTAATACAAAGTTTGGTAGTTATCGGTCTTTTCTTGACTCTTCCCTGACGAAGACCACAGAGTCGAAAGCTTGGATTTCTTTAATTCCAATCTAACTCGGTTGCTATCCCGTGAAGTAATCTGCAATGAATATAATAGTTTCTCCACCTTAAGCATTTGCGCAGTGGTGAAGGTATAATACTTTAGATCTATGAATGTTTAAGTCCCACACTCACGAAAATTCTTTCTGCAATAAATATTGCTCTCACTTTGGCAATACCCTTCGCCCATACATACATTCCCCACTGTTTTTTTTTTTTTTCCTTTCTTGCTCTATGCTCCACCCTGGTAACGCCTATTGGTGATGTTGTAGTATTTAGATAGGCAATTAATAAGATAAATAATGAACATTTTGGCACAACGTGTCTCCACCCCAACATAAATCTACGTTCTATCTTCTCAGCAAGCAATTTATTGAAGACATTTGAAATATCTTCATTGTGAGGTAAAGGTAAAAGTCCCTCAGTGATAAATGTCCCCATTCAGATTTGTAATCGACACTAAGTATATTATTAGTGAGGTAATATGACATTGTTATTTCATACTTCAGCTACTCTGTGTACCACACCTTCAGTGCACCACTGAGCATGATAAACTCAACTACCTCAAGAAGCTGTATGCAAATCTATAATGATGCTGGAACTGAATCGGTCATTGCAGAAAGGTCATGAGTCACTACTTCAAATGTTACAGGGAAGATGAAAGATTATTTAGAATAGAAACAAATAGATTATTTGTGGTTTATTGAATGTTAGTAGCACTAGACTAGGATTTGAATACAAACGACAGCTTTCTATTTTTGATAGTTAACCTTTCAAAAACGCAGTTTGAATTATCTAGTTCCCAGCCTTTTCTGCAATGCATACGCTGCTATCAGAAGTACAAATTAATTGTACCAGAATTGCAAAGCTAACAAAGCATTTTAAAACTGCAAGTTTAGTTATCCTGACCTATGTCCTTTCTGCAGTGAATGTACTATTATTAAAAGTAATCATATTCAGATGCAATATAAGTTATTTATTTTTGAAAATTAGGCACTACTTGTTTTATAACCTGCAAACTCAAATTGCATTAGAAATAATTTGCATTGTACATTTCCTTTTGAGAATGTTACAAACCTTTACGAACAAATTAAATATTTTTTCTATATGTACATTTTATTAACCTTTCATGAAATCTGGAAGGTAATAAAACTGTAAAATTTTTATAGCATTTATCATTAGAGGTGTCGGTTTACCATTGTAAAATCTCTGCATAAAAATCCACTTATTCTAGTAACTACTCCTTTTATAACGTTCTTGTCGTAAAACACAAACTGCAAACACAAACTGCATTATAAATAATTTTCATTATACGTTTTCACTCTTGAAAATGTTACAAACCTTTATGAACAAATTAAATCTTGTTTCTATCTGTACATTTTAGTAACCTTTCATGAAAACTGAAAGGTGATAAAACTGTAAAATAAAAAGAACTTTTATCGTATTTATCATTAGAGGTGTCGTTTGACCGTTGCAAAATCTCTGCATAAAAATCCACTTATTCTAGAAGGCACTTTTCTCTTTAATCACATCCTCCGTTTTATTTGCTTTGAAGAGCACTTTGCCCAATGGAAGGGTTTGTAGCAGGTGTAAATCTCCTACTTTGGTTATGCCAAATATAAAATTGCTCCTTACTCAGGAAATCAATTGAGACGGTATCTAAGTTTATTTGAGTACTTGTTAAATGCCTCTCTCACCTAGACGGCCTGGGTTCGATCCGAAGCGATAACATGTGAGACTTGTGGTGGACGAAGCGACGCTGGGGCAGGTTTACTCCGGTTTCTCCGGTTTCCCCCTCCATCGCATTCCACCGGTGCTCCATGTATCATCAGTGTCGCCACCTGCGGTGCCATAAGTAGTTAAAGCGGGCGTTAAACACTACCAAAAAAAAACCTCTCGTCATTAGTAATTGTATACTATAAAATGCTGTAATGTAAACCGTATTATTAATTACACAAGTAATTTATTTAGACGTAATTTAACGGTAAATTTCATTCTAGTGTAATATGTACACATAATATAGAACTATGGGGATCAACCTTCAACGATAATCTCAATTGAATCTTTATATTACAAAAACAAGCCGTATGGTACATTGCAAAATGTCCAATAACCAAATACCTTCTCTACTCACTATGTATAGTCGGCGCCAAAAATATGAGTAATGTCTGGAACGCTAAATTCATCCAAGTTCTACACGGCACAACGCCTTATATACATCATCCGCGATACAGTCGTGTAGCGGTATCAACAAATTGTCACAAATTCCAAATCCTGATCTTACTAACTCATGCGATCAATAATTGTAATCAAATGCATAACTTTAGTTCTGCAACAAATTATTGTTAAAAATCTTGTGCTTCTATTTACTTCAAGGTAATCGAGAAAAAATAGCAGAAATAGTATTACTACCTGCTTCTTTGTAAGTAGAAACGATATAAGGGAGTGCCATAGGTTAGCTGCTTGCTATGTGACTGAAGTTCCTTTGGTTGTATAGACAAAGGTTGGCAAATTCCTGTATGAGAAAAGTAACTTTTTCAAAGCTGAAACCGAAAACAAGGAATATCTCAAAACATCAACTCCACGAAAAAATGTAAATAACATAAATTGTGTGATTTAACGTGCTCTACATTTTTGTGTGGTAAGTTTTTTCCCCATCTCTTTCGGTTTACCAGTTATGCAAAATTCCGAAATTCACCCAGAATAAAGTAGTCTTCAGAGGCTATTCCCAGAAAATTGAAGATATACATTTTATTTGTCAGTTAAATATCCTTAATATATATTTTAATAAAATTGTTAGAGCGCTTTTTTAGAAAATCAAAATTTTCGAAAAAAGTTCCATGTAAAGGGTAGCTGGGGGTGGGGGATTTTATTTAAAATCATCGTGTCACATACTTGGAAGATACCTAACTTAAAAACGGTCTTTTCGTTTTAGAACTATGCTGTCCACAGACACACAGACACGCGGACGTTTTTCCAAAAATGTTTTTTTTTTATTCAGGGGGATTCAAAATATGTATTTCTGGTGAAATCTCGGTATCGAATTTTTGGGTGGAATGCAATACTTTCTCTATACACTATATACATAGTATGTGTAAAGAAAGTAAACACCCAAAATATTACACAGTTTGTATTGTACGACATTACTAACCCTGCACCTTTCATGTGCGTTCATTGTAGCGCTGTATCAAAACGTAAGTTACTCCTATGTTGAGAGTCGCAGGTTCGCTTCTCTCATATAGCAACTATTTTTTCCCCTTTCTTAATGATGGTGAATCAACACATAGCGGCTATTTATTTTAGACTTACCTATTTCATACATGACATTCGGTAAGTTAATAATATGATTGTGAATATTAATCATCTTTCAGGATTTATTGTGCCGAACAGCAATATGTTGAACAAGAAAACAAGTGATGCGCAGAATGGTACGCAAACGCATCAAGCACAAACATCTCTCTCAATGAAAAAATATTGGAATCTATATGGTATGAAAAAATACTAAAAGTATTGTTAAGAAAACTAATGTTTTGAACCATTTTTAGGAATTCAATTTTGGGAAAAGTTGAGTTTTTTTGAGAGGTAAGAACTTTGTTTTATACTTAACCCAGCCTTCACAAACCGATCCAGCAGGAAAATGACAAAAAGAATAACGTGATATTCTTACACGAGGTAACATTTTCTTCCGCACATAAGGGAAGGTTATTGTCTATCGTCCAAAGGGTTCCCGATACAGTGCAAAATACTTGGCTTCACAATATTCCATCATAGTCGCGTATCTGTATCGCATTGGGGGTGGATATCAAGAGTCAGTCTAGGTTTGCTGTGGCAGCTTGACGATACACTGAAGAATGTGCAGTACATGATGATAATATTTTATTCCCGTGCGGAAGGGATATCCTAATGGGATTGTTGAATTTGTAAAGAATAATCATACTGTCCACAATCTAAAAAGGAACTGCGCCTCATTTTACCCGTAGATAAATTTTTCTGATAAGCGTGAAGTAAATAGAAGTATACACTTTTTAAGAATAACTTGTTGCAGGGATACAGAGAAAGTCATGTGAATGGTACACATCAGATTTTTACTGTCTCTAGTCCCATATGTACAATGTACATAGGGATAGGGAAGTACTGTATTCCACCCAAAAATTCGATACCGATATTTCACCGGAAATACATGTTTTAGGACTCCCTGTATCCAAAAAAAAAAAAAACATTTTCAGAAAAAGGTCCTTGTGTGTGTCCGTGTGTCTGTGAACACGATAACTCAAAAACGAAAAGTAGTTAAAATACTGAACTTGGTATTTAAGTTTAGTATCTTCCAGGGATGCGACATGAAGATTTTGAGAAAAATCCCCCCCACCCCAAACTACCCTTTACATGGAGCTTCTTTCGAAATTTTTATTTTCTTAAAATGGCTCTAACGATTTTGATTAAAATATCATATATTAAAGATATTTACCTGACAAAATGTATTTTTTGAATTTTCTGGGAATAGCCTCTGAAGACTACTTTATTTTGGGTCAATTTTACGGAATTTTGCATAACTGCTAAACCATATGAGATGGACAAAAACTTACCACAAAACAAATGTAGAGCACTTTAAAACACACAATTTATGTTATATACATTTTTTTTCGTGGAGTTGATTGTTTTTTAGATATTCCTTGTTTTTGGTTTCAGCTATGAAAAACCAGTTTTTGACTATCACTTTAACCAACCTATGGTACTCACTTATTTCGCTTCCATTCAAGGAAGCAAGTAATAACACTATTTCTACTAGTTTTTTTTTTTTTTTTTTTGTGGTTAACATGAAGTAAATAGAAGCATTAGCTTTTTAACAATAATTTTTTTAGAGATATAGAGAAAGTCATGTGAATGGATCATATTAGATTTTTAATACATAATCGTTTTCAAAAGTCCCTTAAAAATTTAAACCACCATAAGTATTATAAAATTTGAGACTGGAAAAGACAAAAGAAGTCACATTCTGGGAAAACAATAGGGTTTTATAAACCATTATGAAGATATCCTCCGTTCTCTTGTCCAACGTACACTATTTTTTCTGCGGTTCCATGCACAGCATTTTGCAGATATCTTGGAATATTGCTAATATTCCAAGACCGCACTCTTAAAGTAGCGCCACAAGAAATTTTCACAAGCTGTCAAGACGGGCGATCTTGGGGGCCATGCAATGTCACCGTGCTTTGAAATGATACGGTTACAAACATTCGTCGGACAGCTCGCATCAATATCCGAGTTGTATGTGATGTTGCTCCATCTTGCTAAAACCAATAGTTGGCAGGAAAATGGGGCAGCTCATGTGCTCATGGGCTTCCATTCCTGTAACAGGCTTTTACCGCAAAGGCTACTAAATGGCAAGGCCGTGTGAGCAGCCTTCTGTATGTCATTCGGTGCTATCATTCAGCGTTGCCACAACAGTTTTCAAAATTTCCCATTTTTGAGTCATGCTATATATACAAAGAAGTAAGGGATTACACTAAGCTAAAGCAATAAACGAATATATAAAGATCTGGTCAATATGTGAATACTTTGAAATTATGTTCTGTTTATATAGTTAGAAGTAAAAACATTAAAAGCTGAAAAATTTAAACCAATAACGAGAAATATCTCCAACATGTTTTCTCCACCAAAAGATTTTAAGGAGATCTGCATTTTTGGGACATAAGATTTTGTCTATATATTATGGTTTACCAATTATGCAAAAAGCATTCAGAGTAAACAGGACTTCAGAGACCAGCCCCAGAAAATTCAGAACATATGTTTCTTTTGTCTCGAAACCATGGTACACATATGGTATTTTAATTAAAATCGTTACAGCCATTTTTGAAAATCAAAATTAAAGAAAAATGTTCCGTATAAAGGGGTGGGTGATATTCTTGAAAATCTTCGTGTTACATCCCTGGAAGATACTGAACTTGAATATCAAATTTAGTATTTAACAATCAGTTACGTTTAAGTTCTGCTCCATATCACATACACACACGCACGCACACACATGCACGGACCTTTATCTAATTTGTTTGATAGGTGAGAATTACTGAACTTTTATTAATTATTATTATTGTTATTATTATTATCATCATAATCATCTCTTCCAGTTTTAGCTGGAACTATTACTACACTTTTAACATGCCGAAATCTTGGTTAAGCTAGTTTATAGATAATTATGAACTAGGTCTGTTCGACCTTTAAAGTCTTATATAATCTGAAATTCTTTGTTGAGTGAAGAAGACCTTTAAACATGTATTTCCGGTGAAAACTCTATGTCTAATTTTTGGGTGAACTACAACATTTCCCCTACTTAGTTACTTTTCATAGTGCAGAAAGTTAAAATAATGAGGCAACAACACAGATTATTAAAGCTCATGTGTGTGTGGCTACTGTGAAAGTTTCCGTCTTATCCAGCCTCTCAGTTCTAAGTGGGTCCATAGTAAGATGCGCCAACAGATGTTTCTGGTTGGGAGGATCTGCATCACAGAGGTCCTTTGATACCTAACTCAGGGGTGTCAAAAAACTTGTTCCGGCAATGGAATGCTAATCGCATGGACATTTGTTCTCTCAGCTTCAATGCTTTCAATTAGCAATCATATAATGCACTAAAACTTGTTTTGTTGACCATTATTAAAAACCTGAATATTCTTTTAATGTACTAAGCTTAAATTATTAGAATTAAAAACAAAAGTATAAGCATTACAGCAACAACATGGGATATTTAAAAAACAATAGGAATAAACAAAGCAATTAGAGATGAATTCAAAAGAGACACACTGGTTTATCACCGCATTTGGAGTAGCAACGAGCATACTATAACATTGCATATAATTTGGATTATTGTATTGGAAATAACACCATAACAACCTAAAACATATAAGTTGGGTATCACAACAAGCTGAATGAAAATCTAATGTGCTCCATTTACATGACCTCCTTTATATTTCTGTAACTTAGTTTCATTCTTCTATCTATTTGATACGAATCGACATAAACATTAGCAAAAGTGGTCTTATTACTTGGTTCCTTATAAGTAGAAGGAAATTAAGGGAGTACACTATGCTAAAGCGATAGTGAAATCTTCCAAAATCTGGTTGCTATGCGATTGAATTTTTTTTATTCGGGGGACACTAAAATGTCAATTTCCAGTGAAATCTCGGTACCGAATTTTTGGACGAAATGCAATACCTTATATACCTATTTAATATGACTAAGCATAGAAAACAATAAAAACTCACTTTAGGACTGCTTTACGTGCTACAAATTCGATGCATCTTCGTTATTGGTGCGTTTATTCGAAATACTCAATCCAATATTTATTGATGTTTTAAACCGCAATAATAATAATAATAATAATAATAATAATAATAATAATAATATAAAATAGAGGACTTCAAAATGTAATATCATTTTTAGGTTGACAAAGTTAATAAACATTATAAAATGGCTATAAAGCAAACACCATTACTAACAAGATATTTAAACAACTTATTTAAGATAGCTAAATGGGCTCTAGGTAATCTTCTAAGCAGATTATTTCCCATTGTTAGAGCATTTCTTTGGTTTATTGAAACTGACATTATGGGTGACAATGATAATTATTATTCATTGTACAGTGCTCATGGTGTAGATAAAAGATTTGAAAGATTCTTCTTTCATACATATTCACATTATCTTTTAATTTTGTTTTTAGGGTTATGTCATTCCAGTCTAACTGAATAATCAGCGAATTAGCCAAGTATATGTGTCGATCCAAAAAGGCAGGTTTCTTGTAACATATTTATTTTTTCTAATGCCTAATCATAATTATTATGAGTTGCATGATTATTAAGAATGTGCTGATAATTTAAGAAGCAATAAGGAACTTCGATATTAAAATAGGTTTATATACACTTAGAAAACACAAGCAAATACACCACGTGGCCGATTGTTGGTTGTTAGGAAACGAGTGCGATAGACTTAAAAATTGATGGTTCAAAATGGGGTTATTTAATGTATTCTATTTTATTCTCTCTCTCTTTCTCTCTCTCTTTTTATGTGTGTGTGAACGCCTTATTTCCTAAACTGAAGAGATGAAACTTTAGGTATACCATTTTAATCATGTAATTATAAATTACTTTATTATCAATATGCTGTACTTGTGCATCGCTGTAGGATGATTTTTATCTACTTAATTCTTTCTCAAGCGCTTCATAATGGAGTAAATTCTCAATTCTTAAAGAAATTAAGTGCCAAAGTTTAAAAAATTGAAATATTCCATCAAAAGAATGCTTTAAATCGAGCCACTTCTTCTCAAAAGCTCCATGCTTCTGTTCATCATCTTTGAGCTGGAACTGATGCCAATAGAGTTTCAGAGTAAACTCAAGTGGGAGTTTATCACTTTCCCTTATTTCAAATTTAAATATTACTTAATATACATTTTAGCTTCAATTTTTTTTTGCTTATGATTAATATGGTAAATAGTTCCATAAAAATAACTCTGGTGACATAATTACTTGTATCAGAACAATGAAAACGCTTAATTAAATATAATTTATTCATAACTAAAAACGAATGCTTTGTCACTTAATACCTATGGAGAATTACGGCCCTAAATTACTTCTAAACGTCTTGAACATGTTAGGTGGTATAACACCATGCAGAGTCATTAAAGAGGAATTTCAAACCTGGTGTGCAGTGATTAATAACGTTTAAATATTAGTAAACAGTAAATACAGATTTGAAATTCCGCAATAGGACTACTATTTTGCAAGCTTTAGAAAAGCCATCAAGAAAGTATCCTCAATGTTCTGGGTTCTGCAACGGCAATTTAGAACGAAATTCAAGTTCCGTCACATCATATAGGAGTATTTGGAAATCTTAGTGGAGTATTTGGATCCAGGAACTTTCTAGTTGGCGAGTTCGCCAATATGCGGACATGGTGACGAGGTAGCAATGCATCGCATATAGATAGCATCATAGGACAAACTTGTGGACATGAAAATGTCAGAATTTAGCCTATGGACCTTTTCTTTCAAGTTTTGGGATTCTTTACGTGCAAATAAAATTTTATACTGGAACAACGGCCTTAGTTCCCTTCCAAAGGACGCTATGCCATTGATTTTTACGTCAAAAAAACCCAACAAAAACATAAAACAGTCATCCTCCTCCGGACTTGAACCCACATGCTCGGATGTTAGAGGCTACTCTGACATTCAAATGGGATGGGGTTTGTCCTTAAGGGCCACCAAGCCGGCAGACAATCGGAGTGCTGCTGTGTTGACATATTGCATTCCCGCTTAACTGAGAAGTAACGCGCAAAGTGATTCCGACTTTCATAAATGCTACTTGCGCTAAAACATATTCATATATTAAGATTCTTAGCTCAAATAGTTTTCATAGCACACATGAATAAATAGTATGTCGCCAGACAGATTTGCATGATCAGTTTGCGAGTGAGAGGGAAATATGAAAAGAGTGGGAATAGCGACCTGGCAACGCAGAGCACGACAGCGCACCTCATTTGCTGCAGCGTAGAACTCTTCCCATTTGTAAAAAGGTATAGCTTAGCAACCACTACACAATGGGGATGATTTCGAGGAGGTATAAAATAAATGTCATTCTCTTTCATAGTAAACCATATAATGCGAGTGCCATTTATATTTTGAACCTTGACAACACTGATTGCTGCGAGTGTCATCTGTTATTTCCATCAGAAAGTTTGACATGGATTACCTTAACCTTCTTCAGACATTTTGTCAACAGAGCGTTATTTGTGTAGTTGACAGCGACTTAAAATTGTAACTCAGCGAAACGAATTAAGTCGTAATAATGTTCGTGAGAGGACTTACGATTTTCGAGGTGGATTATCAAGAAAACAGTACATTGATCAACTTACTACTACATTTGGCGATAAAGATCCATCCAATACCACTGTGAAACGCTGGTATAACGAATTTAATCGTGGCCGCCATTCGCTCGCTTCCTGATGGTAGTCCAAATTCAGTTGTGACAGAAAACATTGATGCAGTGCAAAAATTGGTACTGCAAGATCTTCCCGCCATATACTGATATAGAGACAATCCCAAGCAATAGTTTCACCAGCACATATAAAATACTGCATGATAATTTAGCCGAGAAAAAGGTTTACTCTCTTTGGATCCCACATAATTTGACACAATCTCGTAAGGATGCTCGTGTAGATTGCGTGCATACAGATGTAAAGAAATATAATTCTGGGACTTTAAAAGACGTATATAAGATTGTAACAGGTGACAAATCATGGATGTGTGCATATGAGCCGGAACATCAACAGCTGTCAATTTTATTGGTGCTTCAAGTGACCAAATTCAACAAAAGTTATTCGCACTCGAAGCACATCGAAACATATGGTCGCCTTTTTTTTCTTTCTTTCTTAAAAACTGGTCATTTGGCAACAGTGTCTTTAGAGGAACTTAAAATTATCAATTTTGAATAGTACACAACCATTTGTTTGCCGGAAATCTTCGATAAAACAAGGAAAACGAACAAGAGCCGACAGATCGTTCTTCATCAAGACAATGCGAGCACTCATACATCTCGTCTAACATCTGAATATTTGAACTCTCAATAAATCGTTCCAAATCGGGACTGTACGGCAGATGAGTCAAATGAGTTATTTTTGTTCGCGAACATCAAGAATAAAATGCGTTGACAACGATTTTCGTCGGCAGAAGAAGCTGGTGATGCGTTCATAAACCATGTTTTGGAAGTGGCTGAAACAGATTGGAAAAAATACTATCATAAATGGATCGAATGTATGTAATAGTTTTTTATTTTAGTAATTATTATTATTATTATATTATTATTAGGCTCAGAATATATAGTGTCCTCGTATGCTCTAATATCCCAAGTTTTACTCTTCTCATTTTCGCACTGGATATCCCAATTGGCAAGTATGAATAGACTGACGAATTTAAATTCAAACATTTGTGTTTCAAACTGGCCCTATCTAAGCTACAATCTTAAGACTATTAGAACAAACTGAAAAATTGTATGCCACAACTAGGATTTGAGCAAGGTTTTCCCGCTCTCCATAGAGTTGCTCTAAACATTATTCTACTGTGACAACATATCAATATGACATTCAATTCTGTAATTGATCTGTGTTTTTTACCCGGTCAACCAAACGGTATGTCTCACAATTTCAGAAAAAAAGTTAATCGTGACTTAAATATCGTACGTACTCAGTATCCGGGTGCTATTAACACAGGTAGTCACTGAGTTGGTTAGGTGCTGACTTTCAGATCTCAAGGGGCAGGTTCAAACCCAACTAGATCAATGGTTTTTAAGTATGCTTAAAAGCTAAAGCCCCATGTCAGATTCTGGGCTGTAAAGCAAGCCTTAGGGGACAAATATGATCCTGGAAATTAAATAATAGTTAACATGTATGCCAACTATGCTAACAGTAAAGTACGAGTTTTATTAGGGCGTTAATATAACAGCATTACAATAACAACAACAACAACAACAATAATAATAATAATAATAATAATAATAATAATGACCAACAGCTATGAATATTATCCGGACAATATATACTTGTAGGTCGTCATTAAGGAGTTCTCTAAAAGGTATGATAGTTGGTTGACTGGGTAAAAAGCATGTATCAGTGGAGGATTTAACGTTGCCACAGTGATTCAATGGTTAGAACGAAGAACGAAGGAACGGTATTCAAATCCCGGCCATGGGGGGGGGTGGGATTTTTAGGTGGCTGTAAGAGTAGAATATTACAATAATACAATCTTATAGTTGAATATTATTTGAAAGTAAACCGTAATCGTGACACTAAACTTTACAGAACAGATTCAACATTCCTGTTTAGACCTACACGACGTCGGTATGAAAACACAACCTCTAATAGTGTGGCGTTTCTAAATAGCCATGCTATAAGCTATTAGAACATTAAGTTTCATAAGTCATCTTTAATGTTCAATATTTCCAATGGTTAACCGCAATGACGGCCCTGCGGGTCTACATAAATCAAAAGTAGCCTCCATATGTAGTTTGGTGGCATCGTCAGATGGTTTAGTTGTAGATCGACTCGATAATTGAAATATCCTTATTTCAAGTCCCGGTCTTAAACTGAACTTAAAATCTGACTATAAATGAAATTGGTGAAATTATGCTCAAATGATCTCGTGGTCCATGGAGCTTATAGTTACTCGACATTCGTCTTCTCAGGATAAAGGAAAACCATTATATATATTAAAAAAAAAAAAAAGCGTTATCCAGGCAAATCACCCTAAGCGAGATTCAAACTCACGACTTTTGAATGTGAAGCAGACACGCTACCACCATACTACCCAAGTGGACTCCATATAGTTTTGGCAGTTTTTTATGAATTCGTACCGCTGAATTTATTTATTTATTTATTGCTTTCTGGATCTTTATGTATACTCTTACCATGTCCAAGCGATTTACACGACCTTACAGTGGCTGTTCCAGAAGTACCCGTCCTGACATATAGACAGCGATTGTTGTTTCAAACCACAACTAAGGTAAAAAGTAGCAACCTTAGAAAGCTTAAGTTTAAAGTTTGACGATTTTACATTGTTTAGCATTTGTTTAGCAGCTATCATTAATGAATGTTCTCACCGAATTTGAAAGCATGAATAAAACTGGTCATCGTTATGTCAAACATTACTAAATTTAATAATATTATTAATAATATTAAACTGATATTAATATTAACCAATATTAAAGTTGAGCTAGATTCTACTTTGGGGGAGTCTGCTCCTTCGTTTACAATAGTGAAATATCGGATGGCAGAGTTTAAGCGCGGCCGTACGAGCTGCCAAGACGAACATCGCAGTGGTTCACCAAATGAGGTTACCAGTCCAGAAATTGTAAAGAAAATCCACAAAATGGTATTGTATGACCGTCAACTAAAAGTGCGCAAGCTAGCAGACATTGTAGGTGTTTCAAAAAGTTCTGTACATTGCATACTGACTGAAGATTTGGATATGAGAAAGTTGTGTGCAAGGTGGGTGCCAAGTTTGCTCACAATAGAAGAAAAACAGCGTCGTGAGTATGTTTGGCAATGTTTCGTTCAATAAAGCTAAGTTTTTGCGTCGCTTTATAACAACGGATAAAACCTGGGTCCATCACTTCATACCTGAGACGAAGAAATAATCAAAACAGTGAATAGAAAGCGTAGAATCGGCCTCAAAGAAGGCGAAGACAGTTCCATATGCAGGCAAGTTTATGGCATCAGTTTTCTGTGATGCACGCAGATAATTTTCATTGATTAATCAAAAAAAAAAAGGAAAAGTAATCAATGGCAAATATTATGCGAACTTGTGACAGCGTTTGAGTATTGATATCGCGCAAAAAACGGACGCATTAAGCGAAAAAGAAAGCTTTGTTTCAACAAGACAATGCACCAGTTCACACGTCCATTGTCGCCATGGCCAAAACCAATGAGTTAAGTTTCGAATTACTTTCTCATGTACCCTATTGCCAGGTTTAGCCCCCTCTGATTATTTTCTGTTTCCAAACTTGGAAGAAATGGCTTGGTGGTAGAAGATTTGCCAACAGCGAAGAAGTGGAGTCTGCAGTTGATGACTATTTTGCAGATCTCGACGGTTCTCACTATAAACAGGGTATCGAAGCTATTGAACATCGCTGGGACGAATGTATCAAGCCGAAAGGAGACTACGTAGAGAAATAAAGATATTTTTCCCCAACATTTTTGTGCTTTGTTAGGCCGGGTACTTCTGAGTCAGCCCTCGTATAAGTATTTTGTTAAAAACTCACACAGTTCAACTAAACGGATACTAGCAGACTGAGAGGTGAGAAAGATGTTACGAAATAAATTGCAATAAGCATCGCTCTTTATCTATTGCGTGAATTAACTTTTTGTATTCTATTAACGGCTCTATGAGTCATCATTGTTTTCTAAGGAGACACCGTGAGCAAAAAGACCATTTGCGCAACAGAAATGGTAAGTGATGTAGATAGACAGCTTCTTCTAGACTTCTACAGTAATAAAACTGTGCTCAACTGTTTTTCGTAGGTGCGACTACAATGAAAAATCGTTTTATTTAGAAACAGTATCACTCTGCAAATAGATTAAAGGCCTAAGATATGTTATGATGCATGCCATTTATCACACATTTTACATTCCGGTTAATTAGTTATATTTTTACTTTCTCTACAAGTACTATGCACAAGTGTATAGAGAAGATATTGCTTTCCAACCAAAAATTCGATACCGAGATTTCACCGGAAATGGACGTTTTGGGATCTCCTATATCCAAAAAGGAACATTTTTAGAAAAAGATCTGTGTGTGTCCGTGAACACAACTCAAAATCGAAAAGTCGGTAAAATATAAAATTGGTATTTAGGTTTAGTATCTTCCAGGGATGCGGCACGAAGCTTTTGAGAAAAATCCCGTCCTCCCAAACTACCTTTACATGGCAAAGATTTCGAAAATTTATATTTTCTCAAATATGACTAACGGTTTTGATTAAAATCGCTTATATTTAAGATATTTATGTGACAAACAACATGTATATCTTTAATTTTCTTGGAATAACCTCTGAAGATATATTTATTCTCAATGAATTTTGCAGAAGTTTGCATAACTAGTAAACCATAAGAAATAGACAAAAACTTACCATACATAAAATGTAGATCTCGCTAAAACACACAATTTATGTTATATACATTTTGTTCGTGGAGTTGGCCGTTTTTTTATATATTTCTTGCTATTAGTTTCAGCTTTAAAATACTTATACTTTTCTCATATCAACTCCTATCTATACAAACAAAGGTACTTCAATCACATAGCAATCAGATTATAAAATATTTGACTATCAATTTAGCCTAGTGTATTCGCTATTTTCCTTCTACTTACAAGGAAACAGGTAATAAGTATCTTACTGCCAATTTTTTCCCAATTAGCATTAAGTAAATAGAAGAATAAAATGTTAATAATAATCTGACGTAGAGAAGGTCATATGAATGGAACACATCAGATTTTTACTACACGATGTTGTCTCTCTTTGTGCAGTGCAATACGGATACATTGAAAGTGGAACTAAAATGTTCTATGGCGAATGCAGAGTTGCTAACCTCCATAACTTTAATAATATAATGTATTCTAATTCATTGCAATTCAAGAAGAGGAAACGGAGTAGATGACAATGGAGCAACCAGTTTGACATTTACTTTGGAACGGGAATGGGCCAATTGGACACAAACAATGATGAGGTTGCAATTGCAATTGTCTGAGATGATGTAAGTAAAATCGCTATTCAATTGGATCTGACTTGCAGGAAATCTGTTTGAAACCTCAGACTTTATCGCTGCATGAAACAAAGTTATGATAGATTAGTGTATTCAGTAGTGAGACTTCAATAAGAATCTTTAGCTCTTTTTTCACCCGCTCTTCTTACAAACATAAGGGGACTGTCCAATAAATATACAAATTGAAAATATAAATACAATAAAAAGTATGAAAATATCTCTCTGCACTTTGAATGCAGTTTTTCACTAATACTGAAAGCATTAGTTCCTCTACATTAGAACAAATACCTGTGAGAATGGGAGATGCCTCCTTAAAGATGAGAGGTGTAGAGGATAAAAATCTGATGTGTTCCATTCACATGACTTTCTCTACAACTCTGCAATAAATTATTATTAAAAAGCTTATACTTCTATTTACTTCCTGCTAATCGAGAAACAATTAGCAGAAATAGTCTTATTACTTGCTTCCTTATAAGTAGAAGCGAAATAAGGGAGTACCATAGGTTAAAGTGATGGTCAAAAGCTGGTTTCTATGTGACTGAAGTTCCTTTGTTTGTATGGACACGAGTTCACAAAGTCCTGTATGAGAAAAGTATGTTTTTTTATAGCTGAAACCAAAAACAAGGAACATCTCAAAAACGATCAGGTCCACGAAAAAATGTATAGAACATAAATTATGTGTTTTAATGTGCTCTACATTTTTTGTTTGGTAATTTTTTGTCCATCTCTTACGGTTTAGCAGTTATGCAAAATTCCGTAAAAATGACCCAGAATAAAGTAGTCTTCAGAGACTTTTCCCAGAAAATTCAAGATATACATTTTATTTGTCAGGCAAATATCTTTAATATATATTTTAATCAAAATCTTTAGAGCCATTTTTTAGAAAATCAAAATTTTCGAAAAAAGTTCCATGTAAAGGGTGGTTTGGGGTGGAGGCATTTTTCTCAAAATCTTCGAGTGGCATCCCTGTTTAGTACTTTACCGACTTTTCGTTTTTGAGTTATCGTGTTCACAGGCACACGGTCACACTGACACACAAACACATACACACACGGACCTTTTTCTGAAAATACTTTTTTTGTATACAGGGGACCCTAAAACATATATTTCCGGTGATATCTCGGTATCCAATTTTTAGTGGAGTGTAATACCTTCTCTATACACTATGTACATAGTGCGTATAGAGAAAGTAAAAATAACATTTTCCAATAATTAGATAAGATTAGCTCTTCTCTCATTCACTTTTTGTGATTTTCCTCTGGTGATAAAGGGGAATACCGAGTTGGTGTATTACACCTGATACCCCTTTACTCATTACCTCTCATTTCTTTTGAATTTCATGATTTAGATGTGCTTTCAGATCCTCTAATGCCGGCGGGGTCGGGAATATTGCAGTTTCATGGACAGATTTCGCTTCGTGGACGCCAGGGCTGCCGCGTCTGCTGTGCTCGCTGCGTTGTCTCCTTTAGAGTGCTCTCTAATGGTACGCGGGTGTTCGAATTGGAAATGTTAGCGACTTCTGCGCGTTTCTATGGGCCTACAAGCCTGGGACTTCATGTTTCTTCACCTCAATCTTGGCTCCCGGGGGTATAGCTACAATCTATCCATGAAGGTGTCACAGTGAGCAAGGTATCCCCTCCATTCCAATATCCTACACATCATACCGAGGTCACCGTAATGCAAGTGAATTGCATATATACCTTGTCTATAGCCCGGCTAAAAATGAAACACATTGTATTTGTCAAATTCAGTAATAACCTCGTTTCTCAGGTGTTTGAAAGTAGCAGTAGTATAAATAATAATAATAATAATAATAACAGTAATAATAATATAATAATAGTAATAATATACTAATAAAATGTAATACTTTATGTAATATATCAATCATAGGTTCAATATCGCTATTGATAAGGGCACTGATTTTACTTAATGCTACTCAACAACTTATAGTAAGAACGCCATTTCTGTATTACGTAAGCAAGAAGTCCATCAATTAATTAGATGGGTGACTGGATGGACTGAACTACTGAACGAAGGGAATGCCACACTGAGTACCATGTAGCTATTGTATGTCACAACCCTGGGTGGAAGCGCAAAATGAAGGGAGACATTAGGTGTGACGAGCAAGAGTCTGGGCTAGGTGGGCTCTATATGACGCTAGTAGTTCTTCATCCCCCGCTAGGTGTCACCAGGCAATCCCCAACCCACAAGGATTTCGTCACTGATCTCCTCCCACGCGGACAGACGATTGATTACATGCCCCCCATCGGAGAGAACAGCAGTTATAAAGTGAAGTCCCATAACCTCGGCCGCAGCAGAATCGTTGATATTTCTACCTGGGAAAACCTGATTGGAAGATGAAATGAAACGAAATGGAGGTACTGGAAATTTAGGGGATGAAAGAAACTTCCTCAGCAGTTGTCTAGTGAAACGGATACCCCCCCCCGAAAAATTATGAGTCATGCATGTTATCGCGGAGGCATCTTATTCGGTAATTAGATGAGAGACAGAAAATGAAGAGGATGAGCTATGTATACATTTTATTAACAGCCTAAACCGCCCCGTGCATATTTGGTTCTCCCGAGTATTCGTATTCAATAATCATAAATTAAATACACGATGGTAGCACCAACTTACCTTAGCAACACCATCTATTTTAAACACTGATATTTATTGAAGCATCTTCGTGTATATAATGCAATAGGTTCCGTCCTTTAAATAATTCGGAATCACTCCTGCATAGAAGGTTAAATTACAAAACGCGCAGTTACCTATAAAACACAAACTGAACTTTTTAAGGAACTAGACAGAGAGATAAAGTAGCATCTGATTATTAATTACTGTTCATAATACTTATAGAAATCCATTTAATCTAAACCTTCCAGTGTCAATATGAGCATATTTGTTTCTCCAAAGTATAAATATTCAATGACAAATAGTATTAATTGCTGTTCATTTGCAACCCATTCAAGGTTAATCTAAGAGCTTATAGTTCTACCCATGTTGTTGGCGTAGCTAACACAAGTTTTGAGGCATCTGTTTATTTATTGCTTTGGTATTTCTTAGTGTTTAATAACATCAAAGGAAACATTGCGAACACTTACATAAGCTGTTTATGTAGTAAGCAATCTCTTTGCGAAGCAATCTTTTTCAAATTATTTGATTTATGTTTCGGAATATTTAGTACAGCCAGGTGGCAAACTTTTAAAACATATCATTTTATTCTTTATATATTTTATGACAACTATCATAATGACAAATTTTACCACTTATAAAACAACTTCTAATTCAGAATCTATAACAAAGTCATAATGTAGGTTAATACCAACTCTCTTAATATTTCATTAAACAAGAAAACGTGTGCAGTTTTTCATATATTTTCTTCTCTATGTGCATTTTTCTCCTAAATAATTAAAGTGACACGCTTATGACTTTGTAATCACTTTAAAATCATATTATTTGATATAGCTAGTGAAAGATTAATGCGTTTTAACCAAAAAAGAAAACTATTTTAAAAGCTATAAAATTATTTACACTTTATTTGAACTATTTTGTAGTTTTTATTTATAATTTTAGGAAGCTCATACACGGTAATATAGAGAGCCATAAATGTTACATTTCTACAAAAAATATCCCAGCACTAGTATACCTAAAGAAGGAAATATGTGCAAAATTTTGCAAATGTTTTTTTTTTATTGATATATAAATAAGTCATGATTTGACTATGGTTTCTGAATTAGAAGAACTTGTTTTATAAGTGATAAACGTTTCTTTATGATAGCTTGTACAGTTTTCAAGTTGAGGTTCAATATGGAAATTGCTACTCTGTTTCTCAAGTGTCATTAAAGAGTTCAGTTTTGTGTTCTAAAATTAAATTCGTGTGTTTTGTGATTAAACCTTCTATGCAGGACAGATTCAGAATGATTTAAAGAACGGAACCGTATTATATTATATACATGAAGATACTTCAATAAATATCAGCGTTTAAAAAGGCAAGTT
Source organism: Hymenopus coronatus (assembly GCA_030762935.1). Taxonomy (NCBI): domain Eukaryota; kingdom Metazoa; phylum Arthropoda; class Insecta; order Mantodea; family Hymenopodidae; genus Hymenopus; species Hymenopus coronatus. The sequence continues at coordinate 50,770,479 of CM060885.1, forward strand.
GGTGTTACCATCATGTATTTATGACACAAAGTAACGTTAGTACTGACCAATAGGTTAATTTGGATTTTGTATGCATTTCAGTTAGTCGTTCAACGGTGTTTTCATCAAAAAGTGTAGTATAGTTCATTGAATCGCATTTTTATTTTGTATGTGAAAACTTTAGAGAAGATAAAAGAGAAATTGGTTAGCCTATGGGGACTTTTCGATATATATGAGAATATTTAGATATTGATTTAACGACTCTGTATACGGTCGAACATCCGTTTTAATGAGGAGCGCCCAGGACGTCCGGCGGATGTAGTTATCGAAGAAATCATTGAAAAAGTCGAAGATACTATTCTCTCTTTCGTCGAACGAGTAAAGTGACTGGGGCCATAGGTGTTCGACAATTCTTATTTCGCGTGACAAGTAGGGAGTTAAAAAAGTTGTTGACCCGATTGGTGCAGCGATTGCTCATAGTTGAAAATAAGCGGATGCAGTTTTACACTTCGAAGGTATGTTTGGAACCATTTAAGCGAAATTCTAACGGCCTATATCGAGTTGTCACCGTCGATGAGACAAATTTCTTGATTATACTGCGGAAACCAAGCAACAATTAAAACAATGTTTTTCTGCAGATGAATCTGCTCCAATGCCGGAAAAGTGATGGCGACGATTTTTTGAGATGCGAAGGGTGTAATACTCAATGACTTCTTAGAAAAGGGAAACGTAGTTACTAGATAATTATACAATTAACATGTTTACGTTAAGTTGATATAAAGCCTCTAATTGTTTATTCATCTGTAGCTTATATAAGATTTGTAATTGGAGGAATGAAACTATAATTTATTTTTTTAAAAAACTAACACTTTCAAAATTAGGAACTTAAATATTTAATAAATAAAATAAAAAATAACTTGCATGCCCTGAATTTGTGAGTAATACATATCAAAAGTCTCTACGCACCAGCATATTCGTTTGGCGTTGTGTATTGCCTGATTATTAACCCGACCTGCCTCACAGCAATTTCTTCTTGTTCCCAAACACAAAGAAATAGCTCGCGCGAACAAAATTTGAATAAAATGAGTTCATCGTCGAGATAGTGTCTATTTTGCAGAGCTTGACAATTGCTAGTTTTTCGGGGGGTTAAAAATATAACAGGCACATTCAGAGAACTGTATATCTCTAAATGGGGACTACGTTGTGAAATATATCAATTGTGTTTGAGAAAAATGGCGTCTTCATTCTTACATAGTACTTACTGAATCATACAGCCATGATTGTAAGATTCAGTAACTATAACGTACTAAACAAATCTGATGTGTTCCATTAACATGACTCTCTGTACATATGTAACAAATTATTGTTAAAAAGCTTATTCTTCTATCGACTTCATGTTGATCGAGATAAACATCGGCAGAAATGCTTTTTTGTGAGAAGAAGGGAAATAACGGGATACACTAGGCTAAAACGATAGTCAAATCTCCAAAAAGCTGGTTGCCATGTGGATGAAACCCATTTCTTTGCATTGCCAAAGCTGACAAATTTCCGTATGTGAAAAGTATTTTAAAACAAATAAGGAGTATGTCAAAAATTGTTTAACTCCACGAAAAAAAATCTGATATGTACCATTCACATGACTTTCTCTACATCTCTGCAACAAATTATTGTTAAAAAGCTTATGCCTCTATTTACTTCATTCTACTCGAGAACAAATTAGCAGAAATAGTCTTTTTACTCGTTTCCTTGTAAGTAGAAGCGAAACAATGGAGTATCATAGGTAAAAGTAATAGTCAAAAGCTGATTGCTATGTGACTGAAGTTCTTTTGTTTATATGGACAGGAGTTGACAAATTCCTATAAGAGAAAAGTAAGTTTTTCATAGCTGAAACAAAAACAATGAATCTCTCAAAAGCGAACAACTCCACGAAAAAAAAGTACTCGTATAACATAAATAGCGTGTGCAGTAAGTTTTTATCTAAATTTTACGGTTTAGCAGTTACGCAAAATTCCGTAAAATTCGTCCAGAATAAAGTAATCTTTAGAGGCTATTTCCAGAAAATTCAAGATACACATTTTATTCTTCAGATAAATATCTTTACTATATGATATTTGAATCAAAATCGTGAGCCATTTTTAAGAAAATGAAAATTTTCGAAAAAAATTCCATGTAAAGGGCAGTTTGGGGTGGGGGATTTTTCTCAAAATGTTCTTGTCGCATCCCTGGAAGATATTAAACTTAAATACTAAGTTTAGTATTTTACCAACTTTTCGTTTTTGACTTATGTTCACAGACACACACACACACACACACACACACACAAACGGACCTTTTTATGAAAATACCTTTTTTTGAATACAGGGGACCCTAAAACATATAATTCCGGTGAAATTTAGGTATCGAATTTTTTGGTAGAGTGCAATACCTTCTCTATATGCTATTACATAGTACGTATAGAGAAAGTAAAAATGTATATATCTGACATAAATTAAACGAGATCTACATATTTTAAATAGTAAGTTTTTGTCTATCACTTACGGTTTACTAGTTATGCAAAATCCAGCAAAGTTCTTCCAGGATAAAGAGGTCTTTATAGACTATTCCCAGAAAAGTTAATATATACTTTTATTTGTCGTGTTAATACCTTTAATATACGGTATTTTTATCAAAATCTTTAGTCATTTTTGAGAAAATCAAAATTTTCGAAAATGTTTCCATGTAAAAGGTAGTTTAGGATCGACGAATTTCATCAACATCTTTGTGCCACATCCTTGGTAGATACTAAATTTATACACAAAGTTTTCTATTTTGTTTTTAAGTTATCGTGTTCACACACACACACAGCCCTTTTTCTATAAATGCTTTTTACTTTCTCCATACGCACTATGTACGTAGTGTATAGAGAAAGTATTGCACTCCACCAAAAAATTCGATACTGAGATTTCACCGGAAATATATGTTTTAGGGTCCCCAATATCCAAAAAAAGCATTTTCACAAAAAGGTCCGTGTGTGTGTGTGTGTCCGTGAACACGATAACTCAAAAACGAAAAGTTGGTAAAATATCAAACTTGGTATTTAAGTTTAGTATCTTCCAGGGATACGACACGAAGATCTTGAGAAAAATAACCCCACTCCCAACTACCCTTTACATGGAACTTTTTTCGAAAATTTTGATTAACATTTCGTATATTAAACATATTTACCTGACAAATGAAATGTATATCTTGAATTTTCTGGGAATAGCTTCTGAAGAGTAGTTTAATCTGAATGAATTTTACTAAATGTTGAATAACTGCTAAACCGTAAGAGATGGACAAAAGCTTACCCCACAAAAAGTGTAGAGCACATTAAAACACACAATTTATGTTATATACATTTTTTCCTGGAGTTCGTCGTTTTTGTGACATTCCTTATATTTGGTTTCTGCTATGAAAAACGTATGCTTTTCTCATACAGGAACTTGTCAATTCCTATCCATATAGACAAAGGACATTGACATATCAACCAGCTTTTGACTATCACTTTAACCTACAGTTGTCCCTTATTTCGCTTCTACTTACAAGGAAGCGAGTAATTAGACTATTTCTGCTATTTTTTTCTGATTAGCATAAAGTAAATAAAAGTATAAGTTTTTTAAGAATAATTTGTTGCAGGGATATGGAGAAAGTCATGTGAATGGTACACATCAGATATTTTAGGATATAGGGGACCCTAAAACGTCTGTTTCCGGTGAAATCACGGTATCGAATTTCTGGTTGGAATGCAATATCTTCTCTATACACTATGTAGATACTGTGTGTAGATAACGTAATAATCATACAACCGAAATTATATGCAACACATTTGCTACTTTAACGTTATTAATATACGAGTACGGTGGAAGTATTAAGGAAATTCCAAGAGCACAACACACGGTAGTTAAAACATATTGTTGTGACCTTCAACAAACATTTATGTGTAACATTCACCTGATTTTCTCTTCCTGTTTGCAAAAGCTATTCCAGCGAAAGTGGATTCCTTTATCTACTTCCTGCTAATTGAAGACAAAGATATTGGAACTTATTACTTTCTCTACACGTACTATGTACATAGTGTATAGAGAAGGTATTGCACAGCATCCAAAAATTCGATTACGAGATTTCAGCAGAAATGTATGTTTTAGGGTCTCCTGTATCACAAAAAAAGTTATTTCAGAAAAAGGTCGTGTGTATGTGTGTCTGTCTGTCTGTGTGTCTGTGAACACGATAACTCAAAAACGAAAAGTCGGAAAAATACCAGATATGGTATTTAAGTTTAGTATCTTCCAGGGATGCGAAACGAAGATTTTGAGAAAAATCCCCCCACCCCAAACTACCCTTTACCTGGAACGTTTTTCGAGAATTTTGATTTTCTAAAAAATGGCTCTAACGATTTTGATTAAATATCGTATATTAAAGATATTTACCTAACAAATAAAATGTGTATTTTGAATTTTCTTGGAATAGCCTCTGAAGACTCTTTATTCTGAGTGAATTTTACGGAATTTTGCATAACTGCTAAACCGTAAGAGATGGATAAAAACTTACCGCACAAAAAAATGTAGAGCACATTAAAACAGATAATTTATGTTTTATACATTTTTTTCGTGGATCTGATCGTTTTTGAGATATTCTTTGTTTTTGTTTTCAGGTTCGAAAAATTTAACTTTTCTCATACAGGAATTTGTCAACTCGTGTCCATACAAACAAAGGAACTTAAGTCACATAACAACCAGCTTTTGACTATCCCTTTAACCTATGGCACTCCCTTATTTTGCTCTACTTACAAGGAAGCAAGTAATTAGACTATTTCTGCTAATTTTTACTTTCTCTATATGTACTATGTATATAGTGTATAGAGAAGGTATTGCACTCCACCCAAAAATCAGATACCGAGATTTCACCGGAAATATATGTTTTAGGGTCACCCGAATCCAAAAAAAGCATTTTCAGAAAAAGGTGCGTGTGTGTGTGTGGGTGTATGTGCGTGTGTGTGCGTGTGTCTGTGAACACGATAACTCAGAAACGAAAAATCGGGAAAACACCAAAGTTGGTATTTAAGTTTAGTATCTTCCAGGGATGCAACACGAAGATTTTGAGAAAAATCCCCCCTCCTCAATCTACACTTAAATGGAACTTTTTTCGAAAATTTTGATTTTCTCAAAAATTGCTCTTACGATTTTGATTAAAATTTCACATACTAAAGATATTTACCTGAAAAATAAAAAGTATAATATGAATTTTCTGGGAATAGCCTTGGAAGAATACTTTATTCTGGAGGAATTTTACGGATTTTCGCATAACTGCTAAAGCGTAAAAGATGGACAAAAACTTACAACACAAAACATAGAGTACTTTAAAACACACAATTTATCTTCTATACATTTTTTTCGTGGAGTTGATCGATATTTAGATACTAATGGTTTTTGGTTTCAGCTTTAAAGAACATACTTTTCTCTTACAGGAATTTGACTATCACTTTAGCCAATAGTACTCTCTTATATCACTTCCACTTACAAGTAAGCAAGTAAAAGGACTATTTCTGCTTTCTTTTTTCGATTAGAAGGAAGTCAACAGAAGCACACGCTTTTTAACAATGTGTTGTAGAGATATAGAGAAAGTCATGTGAATGGAACACCACTTTTTTTTTTTTTTTTTTTTTTTTTAATATTTTCTGTTATAGTGGTTGGCGAGCTGACTTTTCAGCCGGAGATCCCGAGTTTGATTCCGGACCGGGGTGGAGAATTTTTCTCTAACGAAAATGATTCTTTATCCCTACTCAGTCCAGACGTACCTATGCATGTAAGAGTGAAAAAATAAATGATTGTAAATCAAACGTTAAATAACTGCAGACGAGTTGTTTCACAAGTCAAATCCCCCATTATGACCTTTTAAATTAAAGACTATTTAATAATGCCCTTAAAAAAACTGTAGAAGAGTAGTGAGAAATACCCACGCAATGCAAACCGATGGTCTCATCTTTTGATTGTCAAAATTGGTAGTTTTTGTGCACTAAGTTTTTGTATAGCTCTTACGGTTTACCAGTTATGCAAAGGTGATCTATAATGACGAAAACTTCAAAGGCTATTTTCAGAAAGTTCAATATACACCTGGACATTTCATTCATCATGAAAATATCTTAATCATGAGAAATTTAAGTCAAAATCGTTAAGAGTCATTTCTGAGAAATTAAAATAATTCGGAAAATGATCGTTTAAATGGTTGGTTTCAAACATGTAAGGTGAGGAATTGAGCAATTTTCACTTCCTCTACACGTACTATGTATATAGTGTATAGAGAAGGTATTGTATTGCACTAAAAATTCGATACCGAGATTTAACCGTAAAATACATGTTTTGGGATCTTCTGAATCAAAAAAGCATTTCTAAAATAAATTCTTTGTATGTGTCTGGACAGCATAGCTCAAAAACGAAAATTCCCTTAGATTCCAAACTTGGTATTTAAGTTCCAGGAATGTGACACGAATATTTTCTTATGGAAAAATGTTCGAAATTTTTCATTTTCTCAAAAATTACTAATGATTTTGATTAAAATATCGTATATTAAAGATATTTACATTCCAAATAAAATGCATAGATATCTTGAATTTTCTTGGAAAAGTCTCTGAAGAAATCTTTATTCTGAATGGACTTGGCGGAATTTTGCATAGCTGATAAACCGTAAGCGACAGACAGAAACTTACTGCACAAAAAATGTAGAGCTGGTTAAAACACACAATTTACATTAAAGGTATTTTTTCCTGGAGATGAGCGTTTTTAAGATATTCTTTATTATTGGTTTCAGTTTTAAGATACTTAATACTTTTCTAATACAGGAACTTGTCAACAGCTGACCACGCAAACAATCGGATTTCAATCCCATAGCAACCACATTTTAAAGATTTTAACTATAGGTTTAGCCTAGTGAATGCCCTTATTTCCCGTCTACCTATAAGGAACTTAGTAACAAAACCATTTCTGCTAGTGTTTATCTCGATTAGCACGAGGAAGATAGAAGAATAAGTTTACTAACAATAATTTGAGGTCATGTGATTGGAACACATCAGATTTTTTTTATTACTTTCTCTACTCGTACGGTGTACATAATACACAGAGAAGGTATTGCATTGCACCCAAAATTAGATACCGAGATTTCATCGGAAACAAATGTTTTGGGACCCCCTGAATCCCAAAAAAAATTTTTTAGAAAAAGGTCCGTGCGTGTCTGTCTGTGTTTATGTGTGTGTCTGTGGACAGCATAGCTCAAAAACGTAAAGTCCGCTAAACCCTTATATTTAAGTTCAGTAACTCCCTAGGATGCGACACGAATATTTTCAATAAAATTCCCCCACTCCCAACTACCATTTACATGAGAAAATATTGATTTTCTCAAAAATTGCTCTAACAAATTTAAATAACAAATAAAATGTATATCTTGAATTTTTTGAGAATAGTCTCTAAGAATCTCTTTATTCTGGCTGATTTTTTTTTTTTTTTTTTTTTTTTTTTTGAATTTTGCATAATTAGTAAACTGTAAGAGATAGATGAAAACTTACTGCACAAAAATGTAGAGCATCTTTAAACACACAATTTATGTCATATACATTTTTTTCTCTGGAGTTGACAGATTTCAAGATATTCCTTGTTATTGGCTTCAATTTTAAAAGCCTTACTTTTCTCATATAGGAACTTGTCAACTTCTGGCCACGCAAAGAAACGGATTTCATTTTCATAGCAACCACATTTTAAAACATGTGACTGTCGGTTTAGCCTAGTGTATTATCTTATTTTCCTTCTACTTTTAAAGAGCTAGGAATAAGACTGTTTCTGCTAGTGTTTATCCGGATTAGCATGAACTGGACAGAAGAATAAGCTCATTAACAATAATTTGTTACAGAGAAAGTCACGTGAATGGAACACATCACATTTTTATAATGTTGTGATGCTGCAAAATCTCGACACAAAAAAATTACTAGAATAAAATTACAGATTGAATTTATATTGAAATAAAACTGTGGGAAACGTATGCAATAATACATTTTTGGGAAAAAATCACCGCTTTTAAGGTATACGTGAATTCGAATGTTTCAATAGTTTAGTAACACGTTTTGTAAACGTTAATGCACTGCTTTGTTTTTCTCATTACGTGATGCAAGGAATATATCACAGAGGGTATTAAAACAACTGCTTTTTAAACATTTACTATTAGCCTGTATGTTTCTGCTGTCACTGCAGCAAAAATTTAATCGCAACACCTTTGCCAAAATTTATTTTAATATGAAGTAAATAAGGGGGAAAAAACAAAAAAACTATGATATATTCCCATGACTCTCTACCCTTTATCATTTATAATTCACTATACATGTTATTCTTAGTAAACCTTATTTTTCATTTTAATCTAAATAAACGTTAATGATATGCCTACATTACACATTTTGTTTTAGGAAGGTGCAAAGGCAACTAACTGCCTTTAAAAAGTCATTACGCTTTTCATGCAGTCACGAGAAATAGCTGAATATAGACAGAAATTTGTAATTTTGATAAAAGTATGAAGAATTCGAGTCAATAAAAAGCGATATCTAGGATGGATCTACCTATCAGAAAGCTATTTGAAACTAAAAGTATTTTCTGTGCAGTATGTTTTAGTCTGTCGCTTAATGTTTATCAGTCATGCATGATCAAACTAAATTCTTTTCGTATAAAGTGCATTTGACAGGCTATAGACAGAAAATACAAGATATACATTTCATTTGTCTTGAAAATATCTTAAACATCATATTTTAATTGATACCAACAGTGCTATTTTTGAGAAAATACAAATATTCGAAAATCATCTGTATAAAGGAAGTTTGAGGTTAGGGCATTTAGTTGAAAGTATTCTTGCCGCATCTCTGAACAGGTTTGTTATTTAACTGACTGTATTTTGTTATGTCTTTGTCAGTTACTGATATTCATACACACATTCACCATAAATATTTAAAAAAAAAATAATAAAAATAATTTAGGACTTCCCCACGTGTATTTCTAGTAATTCTCAGTATCGAATTTTAGTGTGGAATACACTACTTCCTCTACTCATTAAAGGTAAGCAATTATATAATTATTTATAGAACTACACATATTCAAATGAGAGTAGTAGAGAAAATCATACACGTAGCATGTCTTTTTTTTTTCTCTCTCTCTCTCTCTCTCTCTCACTATTGAGACAATTATGAGAATAATTTATTGCAGGTTGTGTTATTTCTGTTATCAATCTGTCGATAGTCTTGTGTTAGTGTTCAGCACTTATAAGCTGAGTAAATGCAAAATATTTAAAATAAGATGCACTAATGAATCTGCAGCAGCACTGCAGGTTTAGTTAGGACTGTTAATAAAACAAAATTATACCCAAACCTGAAGCAAACACAACAAACAACTTACCTTGATGTTTTTGTGCAGAATCAGCTATTGCTTGTGAAGCAGTCAGAAATACAATCAGCAGAGTTTGCATTCTCGGTAGTTTGTAACACACGCCTAACTGGAAATGTTTACTGCACGTCTTTGGAGTTAGAAAACTTTAAAACACAATATATACACTAAATGTTTACATGTCTACAATGTTCGTGTCCATTACATTAGGTTAATGGGTCACAAATTGTAGCGAAATTCCAGTTTGTTCCTATTAGGACTAAAGGAAGAACACTGTGAAATCATTGAATTATTACATAAGCAAAAAATAGGTGCACAAAAACAAACAGCAGACGAAAATTAACGAGTTTAACAGCACGACGTCGCGACTTCATTAAAACCTACGATCGCTAACACATACTTCCGCACACACTCGTCAAGCCACTGGATAAACACAACCTGCTACATGACAATTTATGGGGAGAAAAAACATAAAAAAAAATACTCATCGACACTTGTTACAGTTCCTCTCTCCCTCTCTGTCTGATTCGGTCCAGTCCATGTTATGTTCCCCCACTTTGCTTTATTTACCTCCGCCCGTCGTGTTTCGCGAAAATGAACCTTAGAGCAACGTAGTCTAGTGCCCCACACAACCGTCAACCGACCAGCGTGCCGCTAGTCAGTACACTGTCTGTGTTGCACAGTTGGTAGGAACGCATCTCCCGGGACAGAGTTGGCACGTGGGATCGCCGCTTTCTTCCGGTCTCCTCTCACCGCGCCGTAACTTCCTCCTCCCTCGCGCCCATCTCTGTTTTCATTGCCAGCGCCTGACCTACCACTCATTATACAACCTGCAGGACGCGGTTACGCGATAGTTAATCATAGCACAGCACGCCTGTTCAACTATAAAAACTCTGATGTGTTCCATTCACATGAATTTCTCTAACTCTGTTACATTATTGTTAATAAGCTTACTCTTTTATTTATGTCATGCTAATCGACAAAAATTAGCAGAAATAGTCTTATTTCTTGCTTTATTGTAAGTAGAAGTGAAATAAGCGAGTACCATAGGTTAAAGTGAAAGCCAAAAGCTATGTGATTGAAGTTCGCTTGTTTGTATGGACACGAGTTGGCAAATTCCTGTATGAGAAAAGTATGTTTTTCAAAGCTGAGACTAAAAACCAGGTATATCTCAAAAAAGATCAACTCCACGAAAAAAATGTATATAACATAAATTGTTTGCTTTAACATGCTCTACATTTTTTGTGTGTTAAGTTTTTGTCCATCTCTTACGGTTTAGTAGTTATGCAAAATTTATCCAGAATAAAGTAGTCTACAGAGGCTATTCCTAGAAAATTCAAGATATACATTTTATTTGTCAGGTAAATATCTTTAATATTTGATATTTTGATCAAAATCGTTAGAACCATTTTTTAGAAAATCAAAATTTTAGAAACAATTTCCATGTAAAGGTTAGTTGGGATTGAGGGATTTTCTTGTAAATCTTCGTGTCTCATCCTTGGAAGATACAAAAGCTAAATACCAAGTTTGGTTTTTAACGGACTTTTCGTTTTTGAGCTATGCTGCCCACAGACACACAGACAGAAGACAGAAGACAGCAGACATACACACGGACATTTTTCTAAAAATTCTTTTTTTAGATTCAGGAGGTCTCAAAACATGTATTTCCGGTGAAATCTCGGTATCGAATTTTTGGGTGCACTACAATACCTTCTCTATACACTATGTACATAGCACGTATAGAGAAAGTAAAACTCTGTAGAATGGAAAAATAATAGGTGTTTTTAAATTCTTCGTTTATTATTAATAAATAATAATAATTAATAATTAATAATAAATAATAATTATAATAATAATATATTTACTTAGGTTATATTTTTAATTTTGTAAAACTACAAAAAATCTGATGAGTTACACTCGCATGACTTTCTCTAGCTGCTCTACAAACAAACTCCTTATAAAACATTATTCTTCTTTATACACAATGCTAATCGAGATAAACATTACCAGAATGGTCTTATCACTTAGTTCCTTATAAGTAGAAGGGAACTAAAGGAATGCGCTGTGCTGAAGTGATAGTCAAATGTATTAAAAGCTGCCTTTATGCGATTGTCATTGCAAATCGCTCCTTTGCTTAGCTAGGAGTATAAAAAAAAGTTCTTGTCTGAGAAAAGCAAGAGTACTTTCTAATTAAAACCAATAACAAGAAATATCTCGGAGACGCTTACTTCCACAACAAAAACTTAAAGGGCATAAATCTGTATCTTTGTGTGTTTTGATGAGATCTAAATTTTTGTGTGGTAAGTTTTTGTCTATCTCTTACGGTTTACCAATTATGCAAAATTCAGTAAAAAGCATCTAGAATAAAGAGGTCTTTAGAGGCAATTCCTAGAAAATTCCAGAAGAATCCATTTTATTTGTCATGTATGTATCTTTAATATAGATATTTTAATCAAAATCGTTAGAGCCAGTTTTAAGAAAATCAAAATTTTCGAAAATTTATCCATGTAATGGGTAGTTGGGGTGGTGGGGATTTTATTAAAAGTCTTTCTGTCGCATGCTTGGAAGATACTGAACTTAAATACAAACCTTAATATTCAAGGGCTTTTCCTTGTTGAGCTATGCTGTCCACAGATACACACACGGATATAGATATGCTTTTTTTTTTTGGATTCAGGCGTCCCAAAAACATGATTTTCTGGTGAAATCTCGGTATCAAATTTTTGGGGTGCAATACAATACCTTCTCATACATGCATATAGTGCGTGTAGAGAAAATAAAAATCGGAGATCACCTTGTGGTTTAGCGGGAAACATGCGAATCAATTGACAAATTCAATGCTATGCCGGTATGTTGCCATGGTAGCTCAGTGATAGAGCAACCGGCTAGAGTCCGGGAAAACATTGAATGTTTCAATACGACTGTACTTATCCAACTCTTGTCCTACACACAACTTGTGTGAAACAATTAAATTAATACCAATTGACCATAACAGCTGAATATACTATGAATCTGGAACTTAAAGTACCTAAAACAGTGTAAGCCGCCATAGGAATATGCCTAGTGGTTTACCGGGAAACATGCGAGTCTGTTGAGAAATTCAATGCTCTGCCGGCATGTTGCCATGGTAGCTCAGCGGTAGAGCAACCGGATAGAGACCGGAAGATATGTGGTTTGAATCCCGGCTATGACATTGAATTTTTCAGTCTTACCGATTTTTCGTTTTTGAATTATCGTGTTCACACACACATATACGGATATTTTTCCCAAAATGCTTTTTTTTTTCGATACCGGGGTCCCTAAACCGTGTATTTTCGATGAAATCTCGGTATCGAATTTTTGTCTGGAATGCAATACCTTCTCTATACTATGTACATAGTACGTGTAGAGAAAGTAAAACATATGAAATTAAAGGAAAATGATTCACTTTCCCATTCACTTCATCTATAAATTGCTTAAGACAATGCTTATATCGGAGTGATGGTCGTATTCAAGTAATAATTATTTTATAAAAATAATTGCGATAAATGTTTTAATACATAGTAACAAATGAGAACAATAGTTTCGGATAAATTCATGTTATTATCACTGGGGTACTACACGTAATACAATACCATGCACTTTTGGTACTCAGATAACCGTGTTGCTGTATTCACCTCAATTTCTTAGCATTTGTCACTCACTAGATTGAATTTTTAATTAATTCCAGGCAGTGTCGATCTCTTATATAGTCCTGTAGCCGGGCTCCGAAAGTTCCAATCGTAGAAGTTACGGGAAAATTACATTTTATCCATTTAGAAAGAGATTACTCTCTAAGTGGAATATTTTGTGCATGGAGATAAAGAACCCTCCAGAAGTCTTGCAGGGAAAAACGCAATGCGCTTGATTGCTTGATTAGTGTCCGTTGGTAGACAGGTCTCTGAGGGGGAAGGGCGGACTCAGGTGTAGTTACAATATTAAAATCAACGAACAATGTAAGATAGCATACCTAAGTAATAATTATATTTTAGTTAACTCATTAATGAGGCATAATTTAAAACAAGAGTTGAAACTCTATTGTTAGATACGAGTCATTAGCAAAGGAAGTTACATTGGAGAAAGCTCGAATCAGAGTAGTGAAGATAATTAAGCTTCGGGAAAACCAGTAATAAATAACATCATTAAGTTCAAGACTAAAATCTTGGGAAGCCAACACTTCAAATATCAGAAACACGTTTGTGGAAAGCGCACCAGTTCTATTTCTGATAATTAACAAACGGAAAGAACACTTAAATGAAAATAAATGGCGTTTTATTTATGGACGCTCTTTAACTGCTGTGGTTCTCAAGGTCCCATTCTATACTGGGCGTGAAAGACCGTTTAATTTTGCTCAGAAACCTCTTTATCAGTCTTGAGGTCCTTTTACGTGCCGTAAATCTACGACACGGGTCCCACGGCTTTACTCCCCTTCCAAAGGAAGACATGCTAAGGATTTTTACGCCCGAAAAAATCCATCGTTCTCCGCTGGGTTCGAACTTGCGACCTTGGATATTTGAAGTCAGCATGGTAACCATTACACCACGGAAGACGACAAAGAATACTTTGGATTGAACAGTTAAAGAGAATGGAAAGTGTGCCACAGGAAGTATAACATTTGGCAATGTAGAATTTAACATTGCGGGACTTATGTTGACAGAAGGCCATTCATCGTTTAAATTTATTCACAACCTCTTGCGCTTCTTGATCTTCAGATTACTCGGTAAGTGTGTTTTCTAGTGTTACTGCGTTCATAGGGCAGCGCTAGGATTATCACCGGTGTAGCGCTAAGTGATTCGCCGTATAGCAGTTTAGCGAATCACGTTAACAGATTCGTTACTTTATTTCGGAAACAAATGTTGCCTATAGTGTAAAATTCTTAATGCCATAGAAGCGATATTCATTACGCTGTCCATTACGGCGATATTTGGGTTAGGCAGTCTTCTGCTCAATGTTGTAGCCAGATTTCCCCTGTTGCTTTTCCTGGATGCTCTTTGCTGTACTGCTGATTCCTTAACTAGAACAGTTGGGTTGGTAATTTTACTAAATTACCATTCAGTATCATTACCGGAAACTCTGACGACTGAATGACTGGAGACAGTAGTGGTCTAGGGTATACGTATCAGCTGATTTAACTCAATGGAAATGATAGTGTTACACACATCATTATCTGTTAAAACACACTAACTTCGCCAACTATGCATTCTATTTTCAATATTGTAGGTCGCAAACAAGGATGCAAGTTTTAAAATTTCAAGTCAGAATCGCGTTAACCTTTATAGAGTGCACAATAAGATGTTCATATTACCCTTCTACAACGCCTGCATTAGTGGGAAAATAGTGAACTGCAACAGTTATGATTTACGCTTTGAAGCTTAATTTTTAATCATTCATATATCTTAAGGTGCTGCCGAATAACATCTAATTCTAACACGATTGCTTGTGTCGAAAATACGGACAACATGAGCTGTCAAGGCGTGCTTCAGAGAAAAGTCGATTTTGAACCCAGAAGAAAGTTATTCAATATTTAGTGGTAGCAATAATAAATATAATAGTGATAATGTAATAATAATTTTTATATTCGGCTTACCCACCCCTCATGTAGGACTGGCAACTTACAAGCGGGTGCCAAGATGTCAGAAGCCTGTCGGTGAGCTAACGACACCTAACTACAGGCTACGGAGCCAGGCAAGAGTGTGAGGAAGTGAATGTTATGAAATCAAGCGAGATGGATGATAGGAAAGGTGGTGTTGGAGCAATTGGTGAAATGAGAGACGGGAAAACTGGAGGACCTAGAACCCTCTCAGACGCCGTTTCGTCCCACATACGGGCGCTTGGATCGAACCCCGGCTACGGCACGTCCTTATTATAATAAATTTATTACATTATCATTATAAAATTCAGGGCTACTTTCATAACATTTCCTTTACTGCTTTTTATTCATGTTTACTACCTTTTAACCTTTGAGATTTACAAATTTAAATACTTTGCATAAATGAAAACGGCACATATATGAATTATGACCAATTGGTTGTACTTAACTTATTCCAGATAGAAACATTCTGAGATAACAATGTTACTTTTGACTAGTAAGAATTGGATTTCGAAAATCCGACTTATTGAAGTGTTTAGATCCTGTAAGACATGTTCACTTAATTCAGTCATGACTTAGATATTTGCTTACCCAATGAGATAACTGTAAATGAAGTGAAAAGCAAGACTTAGCCAACGCATACAGCCCACAACTATTGTACTATGTTACGTATGTATTATTGCTCAAAGAATTGTTGTGATTGTGTGCTTTGGTACATTTTCTTGACATGCCTTTAGATTTATAACGTAGCCTCGTCGAGCAGCCCTGGTGTTATGCATTAAAACAATACTTACCTATCTGTATCTCGAATAAATAGAAAAAAAAAAATTGGTATTACTTTGCCAGAAGTTCCCGGCCTCGCCCAGATATCACGGCTCTAGTAGCATGATTTTTTTCCTTACGTTGGTACGCATGTTAATAGACCCTATATAAAAGTACAAGTCATTCCAAGCAATAGTTGACTGTAGACAGTTGTTTGAAGCAGTGGAAGTGAGCATTGCTTTGAAAATGGAGAAATTCGAGTATCATGCTCTGATAAAATTCTTCATAAAAGAAGGTTTAACACGTACCGAAATTCATTTACGGATTGTAAATGTTTATGATGACGCTTCAACTTCAGTTTCCACTGTGAAGAAATGAGCGGCCGATTTTAAACGTGGCCGTGAAAGCGTCCAAGACGATCCACGCGAAGGACGACCAAAAACTTACCACACGGGAAATCATTGAACAAGTACACGACATGATTTTGTAAGATCGGCGAACAAAGGTGCGTGAAATTGCTAATTTTCTTGGAATTTCAAAGTAACGTATTGGTTACATCTTGCATCAGGAATTAAACATGAAAAATCTTTGGCAAGATGAGTGCTGCGTATCCGCACTGTGGATAACAAAAGCGTTCGCATGACACTTTCTGAAAAATGCTTGGTGCATTTTCAGAAGAACAGAAGTGAGTTTTTACGCCGCTACGTCACAATAGATGTAACATGGATTCACAATTACACACCCGCATCCAAGCAGCAGTCGAGACAGTGCACAAAAGCTGGTTCTTCAGCTCCAAAGAAGGCGAGGATGGTGTCATCGGCGGGAAAGATCATGGCGTCAGTGTTTTGGGATGCTAAAGGAATTTTATTGATTGACTATATCGAAAAAGATAAAACCATTACTGGAGAATACTATTCTCAACTTCTAACCAAACTGAATGCAAGCATTCGTGAAACAGACTTGGGTTAAAAAAGAAAAAAATTGTTTTCCATCAGGACAATGCACTTGCCCATAAAAGTGTTTTGGCCATGGAGAAATTGAGAGATCTTCACTATGAAGTGCTGGAACATCCACCCTATTCCCCAGATTTGGCTCCCTCGGGCTTCCATCTATTTCCAAAACTGAAGAAATTCCTTGCTGGTAGGCGCTTTTCGTCCAATGAAGAAGCAATTGCGGCTGCAAAAGGTTACTTTGCAACACTTCTAGAGGAACACTACAGAGAGGGGATAATGGCATTGGAACACCGCTGGACAAAATGTATTGATATTAGAGGACATTATGTTAAAAAATAAAACTAATTTCAAAGCATGAATTGTCGTTTTTCACTATTAGAGAACTTTTCAGACCACCCTCGTAGTTTTGGCCATAATTTATCTCACGCACTTTCCCGCCCTTTAAGGTTTCCATTATCTAAAACAAGAGAGCAAACCTAAAAACCTATTTCATCATATTCTGCACTCAGCTGATACAAATACTACACACCGCTGCGCTAAGATCGCTGATACGCTGACTACGCATTGAGCCTCATCTCATTTCGGTCCCTTTTTCTTTTTACTTTCTCTACACGTCCCATGTACATACTGTATAGAGAAATATTGTATTTCACCCCAAAAAGATCGACACCGAGATTTCACCGGAAATACATGTTTTGGGTCCCCCTTAATCTAAAAACTGCATTTTTACAAAAAGGCCCGTGTGTTTGAGTGTGTGAACAGCTTAACTCAAAAACGAAAAAAAAAACTCTTAAATACCAAACTTGTATTTAAGTTTGGTATCTTCCAAGGATGTCAGAAGAAGAATTTCAAGAACATCCTCCCACCTCAAACTACACACTCCATGGAAAAAATTTCGAAAATATTGATTTTCTCAAAAATTGCTGTAACGATTTTGATCTCTTATATTTAAAATATTTACATGACAAATAAAATGTATATTTTGAATTTTCTGAGAATACCCTCTGAAGACCTCTTTATTCTGGATGATTTTAATTCAATTTTGCATAACTGGTAAACCATAAGAGATGGACAAAAGCTAACTTAACAAAAAATGTAAAGCTTGTTAAAACACACAGTTTTTGTTATAAATATTTTTTTCTGGAGTCGATGTTTTCTTATTTTTTTAAGATATTCCTTGTCATTAGTTTTAGCTTTAAAATACTTATACCTTTCTCATACGGGACTTCGTCAACTCCTTTCAATACAAACAAAGAAAATTTAGTCACATAGCAACCAGCTTTTGACTATCGCTTTAGCTATGATAATCAGTTATTTCTCTCCTACTTACAAGGAAGAAAGTGATAAGACTATTTCTGCTAATTTTTTCTCGATTAGCATGCAATAAATAGAAGCATAAGCTTTTTAACAATAATTTGTTGCAGAGATGTAGAGAAAGTTGTATGAATGGAACACATCAATTTCTTTTTATTTTAATCCCTCCCCCCAAAAACAGTTCTAGTGTCTTCTTGGGACTCTTGCACTGTATTCCTATTTCTTTCCCCACTTTTTTCTATTTATTTACCGTTTTCTTTTATTTACAGACAAAACAACCATGCCTTAGGCAGGACTCGAACCTCTGCCCCACGAAGCACCAAAGCAAGGCACTTTAGCGAGCTCGGCCACGGGTCGAGCAGATCCGTACTGTTCTGAGAGGCTTTTTAACAGTACCGGAGCCTGGTCGGGACTCCAGCACTGTATCCCCTTTTTACATTCCCCCTTGTATGATTACTGGTTTTACTGTTCCTGTACACAAACACATACACATTGCACAAACTTATAACACCCATGCCCAAGGCGAGACTCAAACCCACGATCCCCTGCCCACGAGGCATCAAAGCGAGACGCCTTAGCGAGCGTGGCCATGGGGACCGGCAGAGGCTTCAAAAAGGGAGCACAAAATGTTTTCCTTGTTTTGATAAGAACATCACATTACAATGTAAATTCTCAAATTAACCGGTTGTGATATAACTTTTCATTAAATATATTTCTAGCCGTCTGTTCTACCACTGAGCTACCATAGCAACATACCGGCAAAGACCGGGAGATCCGTGGTTCAAATCCCGGCTATGGCATTGAATTTTTCAGTCTGACTCTACCCATCCAGCTCCTGTCCTACAATTAAAATTGACAATTAACATTATCACAATTATCCATAATAGTTGGCTATACTATGAATACTGTAAATTAAAGTACTTGCAACATTGAGGTTTTCATCTCACAATAATTTGAGAAACCTTGTGGTTTACCGGAAACCGTTGAGAAATTCGGTGTCAGTGGGAGAGCAACCGAATAGAGACCGGGATTTCCGTGGTTCAAATCCTGGCTATAGCATTGAATTTTCAGTTTCACTTTACCCATTTAAAACATATTAAAACCGCTTTAAGAGCTGGGGTTCTGTCCACCATAGTGCAACCTTATCCACCTTCTGCTCTTGTCGACGTATGTTCATGACGGGAACCTTCGACAGAATAGGACAAGCTTGTACTATAGAAGTTGATTTTCTGCCCTCACAATAATATTCTGACAAGTTTAGGCACGATAAAAAACATTCCTACAATTTATTTCACCTCTCCTTGGGTAGCCTGTCGCGCGCGCAGCTGGAAGTAAACTAACATTCACACTGCTATTTTCAGCACACTGGACTTGTCCAAGCTTCTGCACATTTATTATCTCACATAATTCTTACGTCACATTGTGTACTACCGTCGCTGCAGAAATATGTCTGCTGTTAAGGTTTACTAACGGAACTCGGGCGCCTTTCTCTTCTCTCTTCTTTTGTTTGTTTTTATCCTTTAGATTCACTGCCAGCGAAAATGCTGACACGTCATATCATAAATAATATAAATAAACAAAGAATAATGTATATGAAATATACCTGACATACTTTTATACCCGTCACAAATGATGTAATAGAGTTATTTGGTTTCAGATGAAGGTGAGTCGGCACGAACCTAAATAGCTTATGCACTTAAGCACTACGAGCGCACTTCTGAAGGGAGGGATGAGGTGAGAGGATACACTAGGCGGCCGAAACCTGGAGCGAGGGGCACAGCAAGTTTCCAGGGTTTTTTCTTTTCTTTCTATTTTCCCCTTTTTTCCATTTTTCCAATTTTCCTGTGTTTTTCTATTTTGATTACCGGTTTGATTTTTGCTTCTAATCCACACACATGCCCAAGGCGGGACTCGAACACACGATACTCTATGCCACAGGGTGAAACACCGGACAGGCAGCCCGGTGACCCATGTAAGGTACAATGCCCCTGCTAAAGACAGCGTTATAATGGCAACCAGCCGAAGTCGGGGAAGGAGAAATAAAATTAACATCTTTTTTTCTGCCACGCTGCACCACGCACCATCGGCGATACTTCCAACCTTGGAATAACCAACGAGACGAAGGGTGAAAGAAATGACGATGGAAATGATTTGGAGGGAAGGGAAAAACCTACTCAGAATTCGCCTGGAAAACTGGGGAAAACCACTAAACAAACCCATGGGTCACATAGGCCGGCTTCGGGGATCGAACCCGCAATCTCCCGTATAGGGACCACAGACGTAAACGCCTGAGCTATATTGCTCGGTATTATTAGGTAGGATGAAGGACATTAGAACAAGCGGAACAATTCACATTATGGGTCGATTGTGGTTTTACTCACCGGGAAGCAGGGATAAAATAAAGCAGTCGTAGGAGGTCCCAGGGCCATAGGAAGACAAGGCCACAAAGACGCGCAGAAGTCTTTAACTAATTCAGTATGAACACCCGTGCACCGTTAGAGAGAAGTCCCAAAAGGGCAATGCAGCGCACTTAGCAAGCAAAATAGTTCATTTTGGCGTTCACGGGAAGAAACCTTTCCATACTCAAGCAACTACACCATTTTCCCGATAACATCACACTTCAATACCCGAAAGCATACCGGAAGTATAGAAGGAAAATTAAATGAGAAGAAACCAGGGAAAGGAGAATAGTAATTGGCGCACACGGTAAAACCATGAAAAACCAAGTGGTCAAAGCGGGCGTTCGCCAGGAATTGAACCCGGGACATCCCGAATGCAAGACTCCTCCCTCGGTGCAGTATTTGATATTTGCATAAAAAAGGAAGCATGGTATCAGGAGAAACGGAACAAAATAGAAACTAAGTAAGCTTCTTAGGAGCTATTTTTACTTTCTCTATACAAACTATGTACATAGTGTATAGAGAAGGTATTGCACTCCACCCAAAAATTCGATACCGAGATTTCACCGAAAATATATGTTTTAGGGTCCCCTGTATCCAAAAAAAGCATTTTCAGAAAAAGGTCCGTGTATCCGTGTGTCAGTGTGTCTGTGAACACGATAACTCAAAAAAAGAAAAGTCGATAAAATACTAAACTTGGTATGTAAGTTAAGTATCTTCCAGGAATGCGACACTAAGATTTTCAGAAAAATCCCCCCACCCCAAACTACCCTTTACATGGAAAACATTTTGATTTTCTTGAAAATGGCTCTAACGATTTTGATTAAAATATCGTAAATTAAAGATATTTACCTGACAAATCAAATGTATATCTTGAATTTTCTGGGAATGGCCTCTGAAGACTACTTTATTCTGGATGAATTTTTACGAAATTGTGCATAACTGCTAAACCGTTAGAGATGGACAAAAACTTACTGTATGAAAAATTTAGAGCATGTTAAAATACACAATTTATGTCATTTACATTTTTTTCGTGGAGTTGATAATTTTTAAGATATTCTTAGATTTTCGTTTCTGCATTGAAAAACATACTTTTTCTCATACAGGAATTTGTTAACTCCTGCCCATGCAAACAAAGGAACTTGAGTTACATAGCAACCAGCTTTTGGCTAACATTTTAATCTATGGTACACTCTCATTTCGCTTCTAATTACAAGGAAGCAAATAATAAGACTATTTCTGCAAATGTTTCTCAATTAGCATGAAGTAAATAGAAGCATAAGCTTTTTAACTACAATTTGTTGCAGGGATGTAGAGAAAGTAATGTGAATGGTACACATCAGATTTTTAGTAGATATATTATGCAACTTTAGTTTATTGCATATTATTTTTATTGCGTTTTAATCGATATAAATTATATAAATAGATGTTAACATATATTTTCTCACGTTGTTATAGTTATAATATTCCTAGGAAATAAGCATATTATTATCAGAAACCTGCATATTATTTTTTGTTTTTGCGCCAGTTTACAGTGCAGCAGTGTTTTTATGGATAAAACTATAAGTAGATGTTAACAATAAATAAATTTTTTCTCATGTTGTGTAGTTACGCAATATCTAGGCAATCACCGAATTGTTTTTATTTTTATTTTCTTATTTGAAGTATTAATTTACAATGGAAATATGTTTTTATAGATTAAAGCTAAATTGTTATGCTGTGTTAGTTGTAATCGTTTGCTCTCGTGCTCCTTTGGTGACTTCAGGCGCTTCTATTCGGGCCCAACCTTTAGTAGTTAGAGTAACCTTGAGTTGCTGCCTTCAGGTAGAACTTTAAAGGTTAGAGTTAGTCAATTATGCACGTCAGAAGCGAACGCTAATTCAAGAAATTTTATTAGCATTGTGTAAAAATTATATTACATTATTCTTATTCATCTATTGAACTACTATCGAAAACTCACGTTTGAAAAAAAAAAAAAATATATGCACTGTTCAAACGAATAATGAAGATAGTACATAAATAATATAAAGCGTTTTTCCCGGTATTGTAGTGCTAGTAAATAAACTCAAATGATTAGTTCAATAAGTTCAGGATAAAGGGATCCCTAAACACAACATAAGTGAAACAGAAAAGTAACATAGCTAAAATATGATGTGTTACACTCACATGAATTTCTCTAGCTGCTTTACAAACCTTTTACATTCTTTCTGCACAATAATAAATCAGATAAACATTAGCAGAATGTTCTTATTACTTAATTCCATATAAGTAGCAGGGTCCCAGAGAATAAACTGGTCTAAAATGATATTCAAATGTTTTAAAAAGCTATTGTTATCCGATTGTCATTGCAAATCGCTTCTTTGCTTGGCCAGGAGTAGAACAAAAGAAAAACGGGCACTTCCTGTCTGAGAAAGAATAAATACTTCATAATTGAAATTATTAACAAGGAATACCTCCGCAACAAAAACGTAAAGGACGTAAATTGTGTATTTTGACGAGATCTATATTTTTGTGTAGTAATTTTTTGTCTATCTCTTACGGTTTAGCAGTAAAGCAAAATTCGGCAAAATTCAGTCAGAAAAAGTGCTCTTCAGAGGCTATTCCCAGAAAATTCAAGATACATTTTATTTGGGATGTAAAATATATGTGTATTATACGGGATTTTAAACAAAATCTTTAGAGCCAGTTTAAAAACAATCAACATTTTTTAATATTTTTCCATGTAAAGGGTTGTTTGTGCTGGGGGGATTTTCTTGAAGTCTTCGTGTTGCATCCTTGAAGATACTAAAACTAAATACCAAGTTTGGTATTTAACGCTTTTGGACTATGCTGTCCACAGACATTCATACACGGACCTTTTTCTAAAAAAAACTTTTTTCTTACTTAGGGGACCCCAAAACATATTTCCGGGAAAATCTCGGTATCGAATTTTGGGTGGAATACAATACCTTCTCTATCCACTATGTAAATTGTACATGCGGGCTAGAGAAGGTGAAAAATTCGAACAAATTCGAAAAAATCATTCGAACAGTATCCAAATAAGTCCCCAAGATGTGTCTCGGTATCGAATTTTGGGTGGAATACAATACCTTCTCTATCCACTATGTAAATTGTACATGCGGGCTAGAGAAGTTAAAAAATTCGAACAAATTCGAAAAAATCAATCGAACAGTATCCAAGATGTCCCCAAGATGTGGGTATTTATACTCGTCTGTTCGTAGAACTACTAAGCTTTAAAAATTGAAATCCTACACAACGACTGTCCGTTCAGAATTACAACCTCGTGACGACGATGAATGCCAGGAATTTCTCAGTTAAATGGACCACATTCAACACAACTTATAATAAAATTAGTACTCATTATATTGCATGTTACCTATCACAAATTAACAGAGAAACTTATGAATGGAAACCCAGCAGTGTAAAATTTGCACTCATATGTGCAGCCCAGCAATATAAGGAAGGTATGCATTACATTAGCATATATTATATACTGGTAAGATTATTCTTGGTCGTCTCCTTAGCGCGGTGGTAGCGTTGCTACTTACCAAGCGGGAGACCTGGGTTCGATTTTTCCCCCGCTGGGAGACCTGGCCCGGGGTGCACTCAGGTAAGGTCCCTGGGGGGCCAATTGAGGAGCTACTTGATGGAGAAGTAGCGGCTCCAGGTCATGAGGACCGCATTAACCGGCCGGGGGGACTCGAGGCGCTGACCACGTCTCACCCTCCAATACTGCACCCCATTCATGACGTCTATAGTGGGGGGACGCAGCGGCCGGGCGGTAGGCGAAGGTTCCCCGTGAGCTGTCGTGCCATGGAGTTAAAGATATTCCTCCGCTCGCTGTTGACGTTCAATTACGGTTCACGTATAACGGCTGTGCGTGTGCATGTATGTGGGGCCGCGCCGTGGCCGAGTGGTTGGACCTCTCGCCTCTCACCTAGAAGGCCTGGGTTCGATCCCAAGCGACGTATGTGAGATTTGTGGTGGACAAAGCGGCGCTGGGGCGGGTTTTCTCCAGGTACTCCGTTTTCCCCCGCCTTTTCATTCCACCGGTGCTCCATTATCATTCATGTATCATCAGTGTCACCGCCTGCGGTGCCATAAGTAGTTAAACCGGGCGTTAAACACTACAAAAAAAAAAATCTATGTATATATGTATGCGCTCAACTTCAGTCTTAACATTTAAATTAACTTAAGGAAAATAACATTTTCCGTGCGAGGGCTTGTTGAAGCAGTGAAAGAATTAAATATGACTGAATTATCTTTTATTGGGCATAGTAAACTTAAATTCCATCTTACTCTATTGGCTCTATCTCTTAAATTTGTGTTCCTTTAATTGTGTAATTGTTTAACTGTTTTGGACACTACAAACATAATGGTATTACTAATTCGTGACTACATTTTTGTTTTTTCTTTTACTTATTTGCAAAAAGATATGACATCCCTGGGGCGATGGTAACAGAAGGGAAGTGTGACTTCTCCCCATTCTACCTGGAGTTATTAAGACTGTTCGATATTGAAACAATTTTTCTTGTTTCCATATGCCAACGTTTTTTGAGCTCTCGTGGCCATTTTTTTTTTTTTGTTTTTTTAAAAAACAGTAACGGAGTCTGATCAGGACTCTGGCACTGTATCCCTATTTACATTTCCCCCCGTAGGTTTTACTGATTACTGGTTTACCGGTTTTACTGTTTCTTTACAAACATATACACATTGCACAAACATATAACACCCATGCCCAAGGCGGGACTCGAACCCACGATCCCATGTTCGTGAACTTTCGTTCGTCTTCTTAGGTCACCTGTTTTGGTGCTTGTTTCTTATTGGTCTTGGGTCATGCCTCTGCCTTGAAGGGGGGGGGGAGAGACAGAGTTAGTATCGTCTTGGAGTAACGTGGTTTGGTGACTGCTGTGTCGGTTTCCAGGGTTGGTTGCATAAAAGTCTTGGAAGGTAAGCGATACTACTTGACATCTATTTATAACTAAAATTTAAATAAAATTACAGTGACTTTTTGGCTTTCGTTCCTTTGAATCATGTAGTCTGCTGGGTTTAAATTTCGAACTGTATGCAGAGGATTTTCTGGGGTGATCTTTTCAGGTGATTAGGGAAATCTGGTACATTTCTATAACTCTGGGGCAGTAGCTTACTTTTGTATAGTTTGCAACATAAGATTTTTATGTCCATGTTTATGAGAAACCAAATGGGAATGGTGTAACTGATGGTCAAAGGTATAGTTACAAGATATTTATGAAGCTATATATGCGGGAAATTTTAATATTTTATTGATTGTACGTTTTAATAGTTGTGTTTCAGTGGTTCTGTTTTAAGAATTAAATAATTGCAATATTTTTAGAATTTTGTGAATCTCAAGAGTTAATAGGTGTATTTTTCCTTTTTTTTTTAACGAAAGGAGGGATTCCACTTTGTTGAGGATTTGCGTTACTTATGCTGTATGGTGGTAATGCCTGTTAAGACCTAGATCATTGATATTTTTGTGAGTCATTTATTTATACGCATAAGCTACTAAAGTAATAGGAAAACACTCTTCTACTACATTTATGTTAGTGGTACCAACTTTGGTGTCCACTAATTGTTGTTAATAGTAAATTCCAGGTTAAAAATTTCTGATTAATAGGGGGAAATCTTGCTTTTCCATTGAAATTAAGCACGTAGAGATATCCATTATCATCAGCGTTTGTGGTTAATTTGTTTGTTACTCTCATATTTTGCATTCAACTCACGCCAGTTTTGCTGCAGATGCATTAGGTTTAAAAATAAAGAGATTTCTTGTTTTTATTTTTTGAAAGACTTTCCCATTACTATACTAGTATTCAGCTTGTTGAAATTTATTCTCGTGTAGTGAAAGATTTGGTTGTAAAGTTCATAAGTGGTTGTGGAATATCAATTTAGTTTTGCTTGTGAGTTAAGGGGTTTAGGTTTTCTTCATTTCATTTTTTTTTTTTTTTTGAGAACTTCAATGCTAAAGGTGTTTTTAGATTATTAAGCCGGCTTTATTTCTTTTCTGGTTATAACTAGATGTACATTCACGTTCTAATTATAATTATTTGGGGGAGGGGTTCATATTGTTGATAGTCTTTTTTGCTTTTTAATTACTTTTTGTATTAACATATGTTTTAGGTACAGTGTTTTTTCCTAAAATGAGGCTTTTCAAACGTTTTTTTCGGGCCTATAGTAACACGCTGACACATTTTCTGAACAAAAATATATCAATGTCATGCTTAACGGTAGACACAGAGATATAGTATTGATAGGGGTTAACTTAATTTAAATTTGAGAGTTATATTCTTAGTAATTTCAATTTTATAATCAAACTGAAATTTTAGCTTTTCCATGATTGGATGTGCTGAATGAAAAAATCTTCTGACGTTATAATTTTCCACGTAACTCAATTGTTTAGATCATAAACATTCATCCTTTTTATCATTCCGAAAGAGAAATACTCAATTTAAATTCTACGTGAAATTTGTATCTAGCATTCTCATGTGCCATTCTCAATGAAACGTCGCTGTCAGTTATTCGTCATCTACCAACTAATAAGGCATTGCGGAGTGGGTAAGACAGGGATGGCAACGTTTGCTCACCGATGAGAGCAAGATCGCCAAATGGTCCCATGGAGCGCTCCAAATTCTCCAAAAACTAGTCAAAGGCCGAGGGAAAGTTTCACAGACGTCATCCGCTTTCCCTGTCACGCTCCACCGAAGCATCACCATCGACACCTTCAACTCTAAAGGACAGCAAACGGGATTTGGGATGAATAAAATGATTAATAGAACCTTAAGAAGGGACAGGAAATTCGGTGGATAGAGAAACCCTCAAGCATTCCTCTCATGACGTGGTGATACCCTGAATAAAAGCCCTAAGTCAGAGTGGGCAGTGGCTGGGAATAAAATGGGACCTCCCAAATACGAGTTGTACGTGTCACTGCTTCGTTATCTCGCCGGTAACTTTCAGTAGGTAAGTGGGGGAAGTATGGCATTAAAAAAAATCGTGTTCCATTCACAGGACTTTCTCTACATCACTAACAAATTATTGTTAAAACTATATTCTGCTACCTATTTTATGATAATCGAGATATACATTAGCAAAAATGTTCTTAATTACTAGCTTCCTTGTAAGTAGAAGGAAAATACGGGAATAGACTAAACTAAAACTAATTCAAATCCCTTAAAACCTGGTTGCCAGGTGGTTGAAATCCGTTTCTATGCAGGGCCAAGGGTTTAAAACTTTTCTCACACGAAAAGATGTAAGTATTTAAATCTGAAACAAATAACAAGGAATATCTCAGAAATTGTCAATTCCACGTAGAAAACGTATGACATAAATTGTGTGTTTTAATATGATCTACATTTTTGTGTATTAAGTTTGTGCCTATCTCTTATGGTTTACCAGTTACGCAAAATGCGGCAAAATTCATTCAGCATTAAAGCATTTAGAACAATTACCATGAAATTCAACATATACATTTTATTTGGCATATAAATATATTTAATATATGGTATTTTAATAAAAATATTTAGCCATTTTTGAGAAAATAAAAAATTTCGAATTTTTTTATGTAAAGGATATTTTGGGTTGGGAGATTTTTCTCAAAATCTCCGTGTTGCATCCCTGGAAGATACTAAACTTAAATGCCAAGTTTGGTATTTTACCGAATTTTCGTTTGAGTTTACAGGCACACGGACCTTTTTCCAAAAATGAGTTTTTTGGATACAGGTGATCCTAAAAGTGTATTTCCGGTGAAATCTTGGTATACAATTTTTACATAGTACATGTAGAGAAAGTAAAAGTTAGTATCGAGAAATAGGGGTCCCAGATTAAAACAGTCGTTAAAAAAAAGGTCTGCGTGCGTACATTTGTGTAACAATCCGTAGATACCGAACTTGCTATTTGAGTACACCATCTTCCAAGAACACCAGGAAGATTAAAAAAAAAAAGTGTATGGCTAAAAAATTATTCCAATGGTTTTTATGGAAATACCATGTTTGAGATATTTAAACAGTTACTGAAATGCTAAAATAACAAATAACAAAACATAAATCCCGCAAGCTAAGATACAACGGTTAGCAAAATATAAAACAAATTGTCTAATTTTTCAAGGCAATTAAACTTGGGTAAAGACCTTTTTAAATTAATTAGTCAGTCAACATAATATACAGATTGTTAAAAGAATGCCGAGATATTGGCCAGTAGAGTGAGGAAGGCCAATTTACTGCCAGAAGATATCTCATAAATCGTCGAGCCTCTATGGCTACTGACAAGCAGACCTTGGGAAGGAGCGAAGTATTAGGTTAAATGCGTAAGTATTCTCTGAAGAAAATAAATGAAAAGCAATCCAAAAACTGGTATGGCAAAGTTATGCAGTACTGTTCAACCATTTGTATTATTGAAAGAAAATAAGGAAGATAAAACCTGTGTTTGAAATTTCAGTGATACAAAAGGAATATAAACAAAAATTATCGCAAATATTAACAAGTTGTACATTTTTTTTTCTTCTAAAATTGTTTAAAATTCCATTTCGTTTATTTCTAAAAGGACTGCATTCTGATTACTCTCGCATATACACATAAACGTTCTTATCACATAAAAGTTACCTATAAAATATTATGTTTCTTTAGTACTGAAAAGTTAAAAAAATATTTCATTAAAAAAAACTTCCGAAACTATTAAATATAGTAAGTTACCGGATGGCCATATTGTATAAATTAGATAGTTATTAAACATTAAGCAAAGTTGTATGAAATTGAGCAACCGATATTGGTAGCGAATCACTGTAATGCTTATGCTACTGGCCTCATTGCATAGTCTGTTTGGAAATATACTGAGTTAAGGAAGGTTGTAATTATAAAATCCTTATAAAGTAAGTGAGAAGCGACTCGGGACCTCATCCGCTAAGTGTCCAGCCAATGGGCGTCAGTATCCTTTAGTAATTTGCATTAAGGAGCAGATAGTCACTTTTCATGTGAGTGAACCAGAAGGGTAGTTTGAGAGTAGCGATGTATCAGCTTTCTGTAAGCAGTGAGTAAAGGATTTGGATTTTATGGTAACTTGTGTTTCATTTATAAGCTCCTCTATTTCATCCCTACTGACCTCTGTTTGTCCTAACCCGTAGCGCAGCGCGAATGATACCATTACGCTGATCTATTGTCTCAGTGCATGCTTGTGGTAGATACACTACAACATAATATAGAAGCAAGTGCTGGGGAATAATGAACCGAGGAAAGGAAAAGAAAAGAAAAAATTGCATACCTTTAAATTTGTTTACTAATTATGCAATTACATTTTTTTTTTTCTCCAAGGGATTTTATTGATGTTACGTAATACAATTTTAAAACCGCAAAGATGGAAGAAGTAATGTTTTGTTAACAAAATTTCAATGTTCGATCAAAAATGGCCTTGGAACTTGAATTTTGGGTCTTCGACTTATTTCCTTACCAAGTGCAAGCTTCTCGGTTGTTTAAAAAGAAATAAAATAAAATCCCAGTGAGAATTATATTGATGACATGTTAGATTGAATTCCATCAAAAGGTAAACCTTGGTATTATGTTTACCATATTATGTTTGATATTTTTACCATATGTGTGGTGCATAGCTCTGAAGAATTGCCAGAATCTCTAAATAAACATCCTGTTTATACTTTTAGTATAATTTTTTGGTCAAACTGTTCTCTCTCCAGGTATGTTTCTGGAATTTTATTGTTGTCATACTGCAATTATGATTATTGCTGTCACTTCCAAGTGTGATGTGAATAAAATCAAGTATAGTCCTGGTGTAAACAAATGCAAATGCAGCACAGCTCATTGCTGTAGTACATGTACTATTTTGATTGTACTTTTAATAAGTGCGGTGATTAATGTCAGTATTCTAATAGTAACGGAGCGATCCCACTGTCTCTCGACACTCGATATCAGTACTATGTTTGATCAGCGATACTGACTTTCTTTAGCTGCTCTACAAACTTCTTACATAACATTATTCTTCCGTCTACGCTGCTAATCGAGATAAATATTAGTAGAATGTGTTTTTTTTTTTTTTTTTTACTTAGTTCCCTATAAGTAGAAGGGAATGCGCTAGGCTAAAGCGATTGTCAATTGTTTTAAAAGCTGTGGTTCTCCAATTATCATTGCAAATCTCTTCTTTGCTCGGTCAGGAGTAGAACAAGAGAAAAACGGACACTTCTTGCCTGAGAAAAATATAAGTAGTTTACAATTGAAACCAATAAGCAGGGATATTTCGGAAACGGTTACCTCCACAACATAAACGTCAAGGACATAAATTATGTGTTTCGGCAAGATCTACATTTTTGTGTAGGAAGTTTTTGTGCATCTGTTACGATTTAGCAGTTCCAGAATAAAGAAGTTTTAAGAAGTTATTCTCAGAAACTTCAAGATATACCTACATTTTATTTGGAATTTAAATATCTTTAATATACCGGATTTTAATCAAAATCGCTGGAGCCATTTTTCAGAAAATCAAAATTTTTAGAAAATTATTCCATGTAAAGTAGTTTGGAATGGGGGGGAATTTTCGCAAACTTCGTGTCGCATCTCTGAAGATACGAACTTAAATAGCAGCTTTGGTGTTTTACCGACTTTTTGTTTTTGAGTTATCATCTTCACAGACACGGACCCACACATGGACCCTTTTCCAAAAATATTTTTTGCATACAGGGACCCTATAACGTATGTTTTCCGTGAAATCTCAGTATCGAATTTTTGAGTGGAATGCAATACCTTCTCTATACACTATGTACATAGTTCGTGTAGAGAAAATAAAAAAAATTATGTGTTTCATTCATATGACTTTCTCTACATCTCTGCAACAGATTGACAAAAAGCTCAAGCTTCTACTTACTTCATGATAATCGAGAAAAACTTGACAGATATAGTCTTATTACTTACTTCCTTGTAGGTAGAAGCAAAATAAGGGAGTACCATAGTTTAAAGTGATAGTCAAAAGCTGGTTGCCTTGTGCCTGAAGCTCCTTTGTATGGACAGAAATTGACAAAGTGTGGTATTTAAAACTGAAACCAAAAACAAAGAATATCGCAAAAACGATCAACTCCAAGAAAACAATGTATATAACATACATTTTTTGTGTAGCAAGTTTCTGTCCATCTCTTACGGAATAGCAGTTATGCAAAATTCCGTAAAATTCATCCAGAATAAAGTATTCTTCAGAGGCTATTCCCAGAAAATTCAAGATATACATTTTATTTGTCAGGTAAATATCTTTGAAATAAGATTTTTTTAATCAAAATCATTAGGGACATTTTTGAGAAATTAAAAAATTAGGAAAAAGTTCTCTGTAAAGTTTAGCTTGGGGTGGGTGGCTTTTCTTGAAAATCTTCGTGTCATATCTTTGGAAGATCCAAATTTAAATACCAAATTTGGTATTTAACGGTCGTTTCGTTTTCGAGCTATGCTGTCCACAGACACACACGGAACTTTTTCTGAATTTTTTTGGATTCAGGGGGTCCTAAAATATTTATTTCCGGTGAAATTTCGGTATAAAATTTTTGGGTGGAATACAATACTTCCTCTGTACACTATAATATGTACATACGAGTACATATTGAGAAAGCTAAAAAAAAAAAAAAATACTTGCTCGATTTTAGTCTATGAATACATTTTTATCCCTTTGCTTGGTATATTGGAATCCGGACAGAAGATAAATAATTTATTTGAAAATTTGTGAATTTATTCTCCTTAACTATTGCTCTTAGAGTTCTCCTTGATAACGAGACATTTTCTGTTCAGTAATACCACAATCCTTAGCATGGCTTCCTTCGGAAGGGAAGTAAAGCCGTTGGTCCCGTGTCATAGATTTACGGCACGTAAAAGAACCTCAAGCCTGGTAGAGATACCTCTGAGCAAAATTAAGCGGTATTTCACGACCAATTTAGAATGGGACTCTGAGAACCATAGCAGCTAAAGAGCGTCCATAAATAACACGCTATTTCCATTTTTAGTAATACCACACTAGTAAACACAATATAACCTAACACTTACAGATGCAATGTTTCCTGGATTACAACGACAAAATATTATAGTAAAATATCTCAGGTGTTTTGTAATATCGATTAGCAAGGTTATTTAATACATTCACAACTTTGTCTCTTTTAGAGGCTCTAGTACATATACATTTTCTTACATCTCATTAAAATGAGCGTTGTTGATTACATATATTGTGTTTTACTCATCGCTATGAAAGTATTTAAACATTATGTTAACATAAATTAAATACATAGCATAATATAAACTTTTTTAAAGTATATATATATATATATATATATATATATGATTATTTTATAAATCTGACATAACAATAAATATAATATTTGTTTATTTGACTTTATTTACAATGTTTACTATCTCGCGAACATCCAGTTTTGCAAACTAACATTCATTGATTTCTTGGCCGTTCCTTGTGTAACCCATATTTCTTATAGCTTTATCATTCATTCTCTATATTTTAGCACTATGTGTTTTACTTATAATTATTGTATTATTGTGCAATAGCACGTCTGCGAAGCAAACAACTCAAAATTATATCACATTATGTAACGTATCTTGGTAGCGATATCAAATGGCGGACAAAGCGGTGCAGGGGTGGGTTTTCTCCGGATTCCCCGCCATCGCATTCCACCAGTGCTTCATCTTCATTCCATGTTTCATCAGGATCATCGCCTGCGATTCAATATGTAATAAAAGCGGGCGTTAAACATTAACAAACAAAAAAAAGTCGATTGGTGTTTTCTGCTAACATACATTTTCTTTCTTTTTCTGCTAAAACGATGATTTAAAATTATTTTCTTTTGTTATTAACAATGTGTTTATATATCAGATGCGCAGATAATGGCAAGTACTTATCTTTATTAAAATGACTTAAGACATGTTGAAGGATTTGAAATAGGATTACAATGTTCTGGTAGTGATAATGAGATGAAAATCTAGAAGTTTGGATCACAGCTTTCATAGGGTACTGAGAGGTGTTTCTAGCGGCGAAACCAGAGAAAGGATTGATGAGTTCTTCCAAGGAAGGGATAAATCAGCTAATTGGATGAAAAGTGATCCTGAAAGAACATTATAATTCACTTTACAAGGTCAACCGGAGCAGCTAAAACCGTGAAATCTCCTTTGGAATTCACTTTGTAGGTATATACTAAACAGTATTATATATTTACAAACCATCTTCAAGTTTTGACAGAGGATGTGGCTCAATATAGGAGCATCTTAAATAAATCTGTTCTTAATAACTTTTACTATAAAAGTAGTGAGAGTTCATTATTGACTGAGGTAATTAACAATGGATTCGCTGGAAAAGATACAGAGAAGTGCTGTAAAATTCATAAAGAGAGGTAAAGATTTTGGGCTTACGAAAGGCGAAGAGAACAAATAACAGCCATTAAAAGTTAGGCGTAAAAGAAATTGGTTAGTCGCACTATTTGAAGCTTATACTGGTTTAAATGCATGTGTGCAAGAGGTTATAAAACCCGATATACTACGGACGAAACGATCATTTGTATAAAATTAAGAGTAGAAGGTACAGAACCGACCTAGAACAACGGAAGGAGTTGCCTGTAGCAGCCTTTCGGGCTGCCCTCTGGCCTTAAAGAAGTTTAGGGATAATTTAAAGATAATAAATGTTTGATATTAATTAAAGTAAACATTGTGAAGTAATTAGGGATCTCAAAAACTGTTCTATAGTATTAATGTTGACGCTTCATAGTAACTGTTTATAAAGATGCTGGTAATTGGCATTGTATTTCTAAATTGAATAATAAGTAGTAAGGTATTTAATACAATGTATATACGAGGGCGGTCCAGAAAGTAACCTCCGTTTGGAAATAAAAATTAAACAAATTGATATATAACAACTTTATTATTATATATGAAAAATATAACACTTTTTCTATTTTTATACATATTCTCCGAACAAATTCAAGCACTTGTCATACCTTTTAACATTCTTTGAAATACCCTCTGCATAAAACTTTGCCGCCTGTGAACGTAGCCAACCCGTGATGAAGCTCTTCGTCATTGCCGAAACGCTGAGATGCAAGCCACTGTTTCATGCATGGGAACAGATGAAAATCACTGGGAGCTAAGTCCGGGCTGTAAGGGGGATGGTCAAAAACGACCCATTTGAAAATGGCCAAAAGTTCATTTGTTCTTCGAGCTGTGTTTGGACGAGCGTTGTCATGCAGAAAGACAACACCAGATGACAAAAGACCACGACGCTTGTTTTGGATTGCCCTTCTTAGTCTTTTCAACGTTTCACAGTAGGCTTCAAAATTGACAGTCGTGCCACGTACCATAAATTCAACGAGTAAGATGCCCTTAGCATCCCAAAAAGCCGTAGCCATGACTTTCCTCGCAGACAAAGTTTGACGGGCTTTCTTTGGCTTGCTTGGAGAAGCGGTGTGTCCCCATTGCATTGACTGCCGTTTTGTCTCAACATTCACGTAGGCCACCCAGGTTTCATCGCCAGTAACAATTTTGTTCAAAAATGCTTCTTCAGTGACATACCGAGAAAGAAAGTCGATGGCAGAAATCATTCTTTTGGTTTTGTGGTCGTCAGTCAGCAGTTTTGGCACCCAACGAGCACAAAACATGCGATAGCCTAGGTGTTTGGTCACTTTCTCGTTATAAAGACTCCCAGAAATTTCGGGAAAATGACCGGAAAGTTCCGTTATCGTGAACCGACGGTTCTCACGAACTTTTCCATCCACTTTGACCACCAGGTCATCAGTGACAAGAGTAGGCCTACCACTCCTGTATTCTTCATGAATGTTAGTTCTTCGTATAATACGTTAGTTGTATTACTATTCTTAATGTACCAGTAAGATTATTATTGTAAGTGAATTTTGTAATTTAATTGTGCCACCGGACAGTACCCAATTGCAGAGAATACACACACACGCGCACACACACACATACATAAGCGCAATAGTTGTCAAACACGTAAAAAAGTAAAATTGTACCTTCTTGAACATAACGTAGACCTACATGCCCGTCTGTTGGCGACAGACAGTAGAATATATAGCCACAGGATAGTTTCCGTTTCCCCCTAAGACATCTAAAAGCATCTCCCTTTGGTGCTTCGTGGGCAGGGGATCGTGGGTTCGAATCCCGCATTGGGCATGGGTGTTATATGTTTGTGCAATGTGTATATGTTTGTGTAAAGGAACAGTAAACACAGTAATCATACAGTAATCATACAAAGGGGGAATGTAAATAGGGTATACAGCGCCGGAGTCCTGACCAGACTCCGATAATGTTAAAAAAAGAAAAAGAAGACATGTTGGGCATGATCGCAGCTTCCAATTTGAAAAAGCTGCCTGGAGCAGATGTGGGTGCGTTTTGCGAAGAAATAAGATGATCAAGCAATTTTTATTGACATTCCTTATATATTTTGTGGCGAGCTTCTACGATCTCTTTTCTTTTTTGCTTCAATGCGTAGTTGGTGCAAACGCTGATGGGAGAATTCGTTAAAATCAATAAACGTTAGAAAAAAAAAGTATATCCACGTGGTATTTTTAGTAATATCTCACTCCCTGAAAAAGCACAAGCGTTTCATTGCTCGCGAGGGCCCCAGCCGTGGAAATATGATTAATAAGTGCCAACTATGGGACTATCCCAGTAGGTAACTAAAATATAAAAGATCTCCTATCCAACAATGTGGAATCACCGCATTGTATAGCGAGTGTGTCTGTTACTTCCTTTTTCAGAACTATTAGAATTTTGGCGATTCGTATTTCCCTCAAAAACATGTGTATAATCAAATGGTTACATCAAAACTTTATTATTTTCCATACTTTGAAAATCTGACGTGGGGTTTAAATCTTATAATTTCTGCCACTCAGTAACACACTACTTGGAATTAAACAATTACTGCAATATAGGCAAAACAAAAGAAGTGACTGCTGTACACTTTTAGCTAGAAAACG
Source organism: Hymenopus coronatus (assembly GCA_030762935.1). NCBI lineage: Eukaryota > Metazoa > Arthropoda > Insecta > Mantodea > Hymenopodidae > Hymenopus > Hymenopus coronatus. The sequence goes on from CM060885.1 coordinate 50,806,889, forward strand.
CATATTTAACCTATTCCAATACCCATAAATATATTTACTTAATGTAGCGTATAAAACATTCACATAACTTTCTCTCTACAAACAAATTTTTTTACCAAAGATTATTCTTTTACTTACGTCATGCTAATCTAGATATACATTAGAAGAATTGGTCTTGTCACTTGCTTCCTTGTAAGTAGAACGGAAATAAAAGAATACATTAGACTAAAGCGACAGTCAAATGCTGTAAAAGCAAGTCGCTATGAGAAACAATTGAGGTTCGGCTTGTTTTGTTTGGTCCCGTCTGAGAAAAGTAGTTTAAAATTGAAACCATTAACAAGGAATATCTCGAAAACAGTCAACTCTACAAGAAAAACGCACGTAAAATAAATTATATGTATTAATAAAATCTAAAATTTTTGTTTAACTAAGTTTTTGTCTAGCTCTCGGTTTAACGGCTATGCAAAATACTCCAAAAAACATTCAGAATAAAGAGCGCTTATTCCCAGTAAATTCAAAATATACATTTTACTTGTGATGCGAGTTTATTTAATATATGGTAGTTTAATCAAAATCGCTAGAGATATTTTTGAGAAAATAACTTTTCAATAAAAGTTCCAAGTAAAGGAAAGCTGGAGGAGGTTTCCTTGAAAATCTTTATGTAGTATCCTAGGAAGATACTAAAATTAAATTCCAAGTTTGGTACTTTTCCTTTTTGAGCTATGCACAGACACACCCACACATGGACCTTTTTCTAATTTTTTTTTCGAACTCAGGGGACCTCAAAACATATTTACGGTAAAATCTCAATAGAATTTTTGGGTGGAATGCAATAGCGTCTCTATCCACTATGAACACAAAAAAGCCATTCCCAGATTCCATGCGTCGATTGAAGAGCTTAGTTAATCTTCGTAAAAGCGGTGTTCACAATGCACACAAAAAATGTACAGCGGGCTGTGAATGACAGCGTATGCTTAAACTATGAATACTGAAAAGAGGTGACAAAGTAAGTTACGGTTAAATTCTTGGTGCTTGTCATTTTTTTATATCTGTTAATTTTGTGACTGGATATGTAGAATATATTGCATTAATATAACTTTAGCATTTGACGTTATGGGCCTTTCTATGCACACAAAAACAATTCTAATAACACCCGTGTTAAATAACTAAAAAAATGTGTAAATAAACTATTATCTTCTAAAACTAAAACATATAAACTACACACAAATAAAATCGGGTGTAAGAACCCTCAGGTTATATAACTGCCCTCAATCTTCGGGACATAGACAAAATTAAATGCCTGCAATAATGTGGACGAGAAGCTACAAGATCCCAAGCTTCTTGAATTTTTACATAGAAGCTATCTTTTGTCCTTCGCCCATCTACAGGTAAATAAGAGCGCAGCTCCGTTTTTAGCTCAACGCACACATTCTCACTTTCCAGCCCTCTGATAACCTGCCTCTCTGAAAACCAATTTGATTTTTTTTTGGCGTGTATAAGGCCCGCTTTAACTACTTATGGCACCGCAGGCGGTCCAATTTGAAACCTTTCGAGATGGGTGAATAAGATGATTATCCTGTAGTAGTTCAAAAATTCTATTAGGACATCCCATCATCACGGGAATCACAATATTATCGAGTATTAGCGTCTACTGCACACCGTTCAGTGTATCAACAAGCTCCCACAGTACACATACACCGTTCCTTGGTATCCAGCCCCAACACGATACAGATACGCGACTATGATGAAATATTGTGAAGCCAAGTATTTTGCATCGTATCGGGAATAGTTTGGGCGATAGACAATCAAATCAGCTTGTCCTTACTTGTGGAAGAAAATGTTACCTCCTCTGAGAAAATCATGTTATTTAAGTTGCGATTGGTATTTTCCTGTTGGATCGGTTTGTGAAGGATGTAAAGAATATTATATTTATATATATATATATATATATATATATATTATATATGGATATATAAACAAAGTTTCTACCTCCCTAAAACTCAAAACTGCCCAAAATTGGATCCTATTTCAAAACATATTTTTTTAAACAATACTTTTAGTTTTTGTATACCATATAGATTCCATTTTTTTTTTTTTTTTCATTGAGAAGGGACTATTTGTGCATGATGCGTTTGCCTACCATTCTTCGCACCACATGGTTTCGCGTGCAGCAAATTGCTATTCTGTTAAATAAATCCTTAAAGAAGCATATAATCACTATCATATTATTAATTATACCGAATGTCGTGTATGAAATAGGTACGTCCAAAATAAATAACCGCTATGTGTTGATTAAACATCCTTAAGCGGAGGGAAAAAGTGTTTGTTGCTTGCAAGAAGCAAACCTGCGACCTTCAGCAAAGAAGTAACCTAGTTTTGTCACAGCGCTTCAGTGAACACACAGGAAAGGTGGCAGGTTTGGTAATACCGTACAATATAAACTGTATCATGTTTTATGTCTAATATTTTTAATTAATATTGATAGTTTGTTGCTGAAGAAGCTTAAGTTATATGTTTGATCATGATTATTGATCATATGGGTTTGTAATATCACGATTTGAAGCTTGTGACAATTTGTATCGCGGATGGTGTACACAAGAGGTGTAGAACTTACACGAATTTGGCGTTCCAGACATGGCGTTTTCTTTTTCTTTTTTTTTTTTTTGGCGAGGTGTGGACATTCTACATGCGGCTAGAGAAAGTAAAAAGGATGACAACGTATTCTTAAAGTACTGATAAGCTATACGGTATTTACGGGGTGGGACACCTCGGGCACCGCAACCTACATGGATCTATTACTGCTACTGCCCTTCAGGAGGATGGATCAAGTGAACCAACCACATGAGGTTACATGTGATAGGAGGCAGGCCAGAGACGCTCGGAAGTTCCTTCTTCCTTAAGGAGCCAAACTCTACTGGAGAAACTCACAGGTGACGATGTACAGGCAGTTCTCTAGTATCCTTGAGCAAGGTACCATTTATCGACACTACCTCACACCGCGAAACCAGGAAGCACCCTGAAACATCAGAAGGAAATGGAATGAGGGTGAACTGAGGGAAAGGAAGTCGTGTTATGACTCGAGCATTCACCTATCGACCAGGGAAAGCCACGAAACACACAAAGTCCGAGTGGACGGTCAAAGGGAATCGAAGCCGGATGTTCCGAATGCGAATCCCACACATTATAGAGAAAATTAGTCCTACTGTTACCTTACAGATCACTAAGAATAAAACCAATGCTTTTATTAACATTTATGTATGCCTATTCTAATAGAAACAAACAAAAAATAAACCTTCTAGCTGTGTTTGATAACATAAGCCTGGTAAAATTTTGGAAAGAGTTAGGTGTAATTATTCATATCACATGTACATATTTGTTATAAATACAGCTTTCTAATTTAACGTACACTTGTATTTTGCACCTATCAAGAGCAATATCGAAAGTATTCTGATTTCGTATATTTTAATTCGTGTAATGTATAATACATAACGCTGCTTTCACTTGATAGCATGTAGTAAAGCATTTGGCGTTTATAGCTTAAGAAATAAATTATCACCCTTATGTGACCAACAGTTTCGCAAATGCAAATAAATCCATAAAAGGGATAATAATCTATGTGAGGCTTACCTCTTCGCTGGTTTACGTCCATTTACGGTCCACTGTGTCAGGTGTTTAAAATTCGGACAAGGTCTTTCCATTAAATTTCCAGTTCTTTCGCGGCCATATTTGGGATCAGTTGCCCAGTTGCTTCTCAAATATGCCAGGCATGTATATTATTGTATATTATATTATTCTGGCATTGTTTCAGTACCTTATTTTTTTACAGAACCCACTCAACAATACTCCGAATAACACAGTACAACACTTCAGAACAATTAATAATTAATGCGCCATGAATGGTCGAAATGATGGGATAAGTAAAACCCAAAGGTACTAATTTACGATTAATTGCTTCGACTGGTTAACAATGTGCATGTTAAAGTATTTATCATAAGTAACAAGTTTCTCGCAAATTTATCGATAAAAGGAGCTCGAGTTGTATCTAATAAGATTGTTTCGTGAATAAAATAACAATGAGCTCCTATATGGACACAAAGAATAATATCCCTAATATCCAATTTGTCTTGACGTATATTTGCACTGAAATCACAGCAACTTTATGTCCATATCATAGTTGCTTATAGAATTCATTGAACTGTTCCACATACTATCTGTTGTTTTTAGTATGGTGCGGCTTTAAATTTTCAATTAATATGTCTGTCTATTTCAGCGATAGATCTTTCCCCAACACGTTTTGGAACTCCCGCCATTGTGTAGGGAATATCACTGCGCACTGCTACTATTATGAGACGAACATTAATTCAGAGAGAAAACAAATATACGTGTAGCGATAAATTTTGAAAAACAATGTGTGATAAAAACGATTACAAAGCAGAGATTATGAGTTCCGATTGATTTGAATTTTACACGCCAATGTACTGGATTAGCCACTTCCAACGCTCACGTGTCATGAATGAAATATTCATTGTAAAAACACGGTTACAAACAGCCAAAGTTGTAGGAGGGCTTGTTGTTAGTTGTAACATTAACAGTCTTCTTAATAGAGTCACTGGTTAACCTCAATGGAAGTGTATGTTTGCAAACGACGAGAAAAAAAATTGTAAAGAAGAAAGATATGAATGGAATGCATCAGAGTTTAGTTGAGGAATTCGGCCGGACAATGTAACGCACAGACATTCTCTTTTTAAGCACTGATATAGCTCAGTAGGTCAGTTTTTGATTACACGCTACGTATCACATCCGCATTCCAATTAAATGTAATAGTATTATCACTACAAATATGAAAAATGACGCATAAACCACAGTCTTCCTGTAAAGGTTAGGGAACCTTCTGTTCCTGTAGGCCTGCAAACTTACATATGGAAAACCGACGAATAAACTAACCTGGTGAAACAGATCTAAATAACATGTGAGGAAGTTCTTAAAATACACGCCATAGATTTTATTGAAACCCTTGGGTACCTCAAAACAACGGTTTTGAATGTTGGGGACATTTTGCAGTTGTATGTGTAATTTAATATTCAAACATGTGATGTGAAACTGAGAATAGGAGGAGGATTGGAATTATTGCGGAAGGTGTCGCAATCATTGGGCAGAGCACCATGCATTTTGGTCCTTTGCGACCTACGTGACCCTTGGGAGGGAGAGATGAGGGTCCAAATCCGGATGGCGTCTAGGTGCAAGCAGGAACAGGGTCCCTAACGTTTCCAGATCGATTGCATCTGACCCCGTCCAGCTGTATCCGGGTGTCCCTCGAGAGGGCACCCAAAAGCGAGTCCTCCGAGCTACAACCCAAACACCGTGTCTATTACTTCAGCCCTGAAATATATGACAAGTAGTAACAGCTATAGGAAATGTGATAACATGAACCACTCCAGCATTCGCCTGTCAACCAGGGGAAACGACGAAAAACTCACGGGTCAAACTTCCCAAATGCGGGCCACAAATGATCACTTCTGAGTCATCCTTTTCAGTAACCCAGCATATCATATTACAATAACTACATCTTTGGAGGACGAGGAAGGATTTTTAAAATAACAGACGAAGTGAACATTTTCACGTCCATAATTCTGTTACGCACTTAAGGGTATTTATAGGCTTTGATATATGGGAACGGGCGGGATACCATGATGGATCGACTGTGTCTACATCCCCCAAGGGACAGGGTTAAGTTGAAGGTACTGTAAGAAGTTGCAGGTTTTTCAGCAGGATAGTTCCATAAAGACGTGCATATCCCTAAGATTTTTAGTTCGAACACTCGTGCACCTTTAGAGAGCAATCCTAAGACGCTAGTAGACTAGACCACTTACTCAGACACCCACGGGGAGAAATATTTCTACGGCGCAAGCAACTGCTCCATCTTCCTGATCCCGCAGGACCTGAAAGTACATTTGAAGAATGAAAGGGATATTAAATGATATAAAGGAGAATCGTAGTAGAATCCACCATCCTGGACTTCGCGTGCCAACCCGAGACGACACAAAAGTTCTGGGTAAAACTGAGCGGTGCGTCGGGAAACGAACCCGGGACCAACTGTTTGCTAACCTGGCATATGAGCGCCGACCATCTCGCTCAGTTAACCTCATTCATAGCAGAAACTTTATTAAACTTTTAAAAAATATTTAAGATAGTTTTGGGTCAAGCTTTAGCTTGAATTACATGTTATAATTTTTGCTCTAAGAGCCTTTAAGTTTTAACATGTGAACATTTAAATGCTCAAGACCACGTGACCTAACACCTATATTTGCTTCCAATTCCTTTTACTCTTCTTTGATTTGGTTACACTTTTGGGCATTAAGTTTAGTAATATGTTCCTTACTCTTCTTGCACATAAAATCTTCAAGGTGGGAAGAGTGCTTCCCGATTTTTACCTTCTCTAGCCCCGTATGTACAAAGTACAGTGTATAGAGGAAGTATTGTATTCCACCCAAAAATTCAATACGCGGAAATGCGCGTTTTAGGATCCCCTGAATCCAAAAAAAAAAAAATATTTTCGGAAAAAAGATCCATGTGCATGCGTGCGCGTATGTGTGTGCATGTGTGGGTGGACAGCGTAGCTCAAAAACGAAAAGACCGTTAAATATCAAACTTGGTATTTAAGTTTGGTATCTTCCAAGAATACGACACGAAGATTTTCAAGAAAATCCCCCACCCCAAACTACCCTTAACTTGGAACCTTTTTCGAAAATGTTGGTTTTCTCAAAAATTGCTCTAACGATTTTTATTAAAATATCGTATATTAAATATATTTACCTGACAAATAATTTGCGTATCTTGAATTTTCTGGGAATAGCCTCTGAAGACTACTTTATTCTGGAGGAAGTTTGCATAACTGCTAGACCGTAAGAAAAGGTACAAAAACACCACACACAAAAATGTATAGCACATTAAAACACATAATTTATGTTGGTCGTTTTTGAGATATTCCTTGTTTTTGGTTTCAGCTTTGTAAGGCTTGTACTTTTCTCATACAGGAATCTGTTAACTCGTGTCCATACAAACAAAGAAACTTCAGTCGCCTAGTAACTAGTTTTTGACTTCACCTTAACCTATTATACTCCCATATTTCGCTTCTACTTACAAGGAAGCAAGTAGTAAGACTATTTCTGCTAATTTTTTTCTCGATTAGCTTGAATTAAATAGAAGAATAAGCTTACTAACGATAATTTGTTGCATAGAAGTAGAGAAAGTCATGTGAATGGAACACATCAGATGTTTTTCATACGGAAGCTTGCCAACACCTGACCATGCAGAGAATCGGATTTCTAAACCTTAAGCAACATTATTTTAAAGCATTTGACTGACTGTTTATCTTAGTGTATCCCCCTTATTTCCCTTCTACTTTCAAGGAAGCAAGTAACAAGACCGTTTGTGGTAATTTTTATCTCGAATAGTATGAAGAGATAGCAGAATAATTTATTAACAATAATTTATTACAGAGAGGTAGAGGAAGTCAGATACATTTTTACTTTCTCTAGCCCCCGTATGTACAATGTACATAGGGATAGAGAAGTATTGCATTCCACCCAAAAATCGATGTCGAGATTTCACCGGAAATACATGTTTTAGGACCCCCTGAATAAAAAAAAAAAAAAGCATTTCCAGAAAAAGGTCTGTGTGTGTGTGTGTGTGTGTGTGTGTGTGTGTGTGTGTGTGTGAACACGATAACTCAAAAACGAAAAGTAGCTAAAATACCAAACTTGGCATTTAAGTTCAGTATCTTCCAGGGATGCGACACGAAGATTTTGAGAAAAATACCCCCACCCCAAACTTCCTTTTACATGGAACTTTTTTCGAAAATTTTGATTTTCTTAAAAATAGCTCTAACGATTTTGATTAAAATATAGCATATTAAAGATATTTACCTTACAAATTGCATATCTTTAATTTTCTGGGAATAGCTTCTAAAGACCTATTTATTCTGGATGAATGTTGCTTAATTTGGTATAACTAATAAACCGTAAGAGATAGACAAAAACTTACTATACAAAAAATGTAGGCCTTTTTAAAATACACAATTTATGTCATATACATTTTTTTCGTGGAGCTTACCGTTTTCGAGGTATACATTGTTATTAGTTTCAGTTGTGAAGTACTTATACTTTTCTCAGACAGGAGTGTCCGTTTTTCTTTTGTTTACTCCTGCCCAAGAAAAGAAGCGATTTGTAATGTCAATCGCATAACGACGGCTTTTAAAACATTTGACTATCAATTTAGGCTAGTGTATTCCCTTATTTTCTTCCTACTTATAAGGAACTAAGTAATAAGAACATTGTGCTGAATATCTCGATTAACAAGTGCAGAAAGTAGAATAATCTTATGTAAGAAGTTTGTAGAACGGCTAGAGAAAGTCATATGAGTGTAACACAAGATTTTTTAGTTAGATATACTGGCTAAGACATGACTGTGATTTCATAGTTCTCGATATCTTGCTCAGTCAGTCAGTCAGACATGCACCATACAAAAGACGGCGTCATATCGAGAGCTCTGGCATGGTAATCTGTTAACGGCAAGTCTGAAGATGACTCAACCAAGTTCCAGCAATTTTATTGCTGAAATGTCGTAACCCTAGACAGAGAAATCATGCAGGAATGAGGGTTTTGGGGAGCACGCTGCAGATTTATCGCTAGACAGCGCCAGCAGCGATTGAAAGAGGACTTTGGGGAGCACGCAGATATGTGCAAGACAGCGCCAGAAATGATTGTAGAGCTCGTTAAGACACACAATTTATGTTATATTCATTTTTACTGTCTCTATACGCACTATGTACATAGTGTATAGAGAATGTATTGCACTCCACCAAAAAATTCCATACCGAGATTTCACCGGAAATATATGTTTTAGGGTCACCTGTATCCAAAAGAAGTATTTTCAGCAAAAGGTCCGTGTGTGTGTGTGTCCGTGTGTCTGTGAGCACGATAACTCAAAAACGAAAAGTCGGTAAAATACCAAACTTGGTACTTAAGTTTAGTATCTTCCAGGGATGCGACACGAAGATTTTGAGAAAAATCCCCCCCACTCGAAACTACCCTTCACATGGAACTTTTTTCGAAAATTTTTATTTTCTAAAAATGGCTCTAACGATTTTGATTAAAATATCATATATTAAAGATATTTACTTGACAAATAAATTTATATTTTGAATTTTCTGGGAATAACCTCTAAAGACTACTTTATTCTGGATGAATTTTGCATAACTACTAAACCGTAAGAGATGGACAAAAACTTAACACACAAAAAATGTAGATCACGATGTTATATACATTTTTTTCGTGGAGTTGATCGTTTTTGAGATATTCCTTTTTCTTGGTTTCAGCTTTGAAAAACATACTTCTCTCATACAGGAATTTGTCAACTCCTGTCCATACAAACAAAGGAACATAAGTCACATAGCAACCAGCTTTCGGCTTTCACTTTAACCTATGGTACTCCCTTATTTCGCTTCTACTTACAATAAAGCAAGAAATAAGACTATTTCTGCTAATTTTTCTCGATTAGCATGGAATAAATAAAAGAATAAGCTTATTAACAATAATTTGTTAGAGATATAGAGAAAGTCATGTGAATAGAACACATCAGCTTTTTTTATTGTTCATTATTGTTTTAAGCTTTAAAATACTTATACTTGTTTCATACGGGACCTTGTCAACTTCTGACCACGCAAAGAAATGGATTTCAATCCCATAGCAACCATATTTTAAAACATTTGACTGTCGGTTTAGCCAAGTGTTTAATCTTATTTCCTTTCTACTTACAAGGAAGCAAGTAATTAAGACAATTTCTGCTAGTGTTTATCTCGACTATTATAAATTGGATAGACGAACATGTATTTTAGCAATAATTTGTTATAGCGATGTAGAGAAAGTCATGTGAATGGAACTTCAGATTTTTTTATTATTTTTTACTTTCTCTAGCCTTTGTGTACAATGTACGTAGTGGACAGACAAGTTATTGTATTCCATTCAACATTTTTGATCTTGAGATTTCACATTAAATATTTTTTGAGGTCCACTGAGTCCGAAAGTCATTTCCAGAAGCAGGTCTGTGTATCTGGATAGCATAGCTCAAAAACGAAGGCCCTTAAATATCAAACTTGGTATTTATCTGTAGTATCTACGACTCAAATATTATCAATAAAATCTCTCCAACACAATCTATCCTTTACATGAAAAAAAACTAAATTTTTATTTTCCCCCCCAAAAAATTGATTAAAAGATCATATATTAAAGGTATTTACATCACAAATAAAATGAATTTATTGAATTTTTTGGGAATAGCCTCTGAAGACCTCTTTGTTATGGATGAGTTTTGCAGAATTGTGCATAATAGTTAAAGAAGATGGTATCTCTTACGTAGAAAGAAACTTCTTCACAAAAATGTAGATCTAGTTAAAACACATAATTTGCATATACCTTTTTATGTAGAGCTGATCATTTTCGAGATATTCCTTGTTATTAGTTTTAATGTTCAATTACTTAAACTTTGAGAAAGCGGATGGTGTGAATTGCAAGCGAAATGGATGATAGGAAAGTACAAGGTGAAGCATTGGTGGAATGGGTGGTGGGGGAAACCGAAGGACCAGGAAAAACTCGCCCAGACGCCGCTTCGTCCACCACAAATCCCCTGTGCCGGCGCTTGTGATCGAATTCGTGTCGTCTAGATGGGAGGCGAGCGGTCTAACCACTCGACTACGGCGGCGCCTTCAGGTAAATATACACACTGAAATACGAAACTTTACAGGACCGAACTAAATCGTGTCACTATAAATATGTTTACTTGGTGCAATCTTTGTGTAGCTGCAGAATAACTTTTGCAGCATTTACAATGCGTAAGAGTAATTTTCTTGTTTTTATCCACAAGTTTACAAGAACCTGAGGTAAGGGGCTGGAAAGTCGTATCATATGCCATTCAGACGAAAAACCCAATGTTTACTGACATCATACTTTGAACCTCAACAATCGCTCGGGTCCGCAGATACACATTAAAAAGCAATATTGAAACAACAACAAAGAATTAAAAGAGTAAACACGAAATAGAATAGAAACACAATTATATTCAAATACATCAATTTAAATTTACAACACAAGAGTACACCTTATTCAGAAGCATAAATATACCCTCTTATAATAGATAAATACACTTAAAAGAAATACATACACATAACATACACACAATATATAAAATCATAACAATGACCTAAGTATGACATAAAATAAATGTATATAAAACATTGTAGTCACTTTTGTTAGTTCTTATCCCTCCGCTGTTTTCTATTAGCAGCCTTCTCAAATCTCGGTTGTCTTGCCTTAAGTATAAATTTACCTAGCCGTCCACGTCCTCCGTGCCTCCCAGTAGCGTCCAACATGCTTCTAGCTCTACATTCGTGGTGGTAAAGAATCGCGGCAAATATTTTTACCGCCATTCCTCCGTACCCCTACATCTTGCCCAGATGTAAACTCAATGTGAGCGATTAGGTTCTATACCTAGCATCTCTATTCTCTGAAAAAGTTTCAATTGCAGTTGCATACTGTAATCAGAATTTGTTCAACTAATCAATTAATGGAACATAACTTCAGGTGTAGAATTAGTCACCCTCCGTAGTGTATGGTTACCATGCTAACATCATATACCCAAGCTCGCGGGTTCAAACCCGGAGGAGAACCGATGTTTTTTTTCCAGGCGTAAAAATCCATAATATGGCTTCTTTTGGAAGGGAAGTAAAGCCGTTGATCCCGTGGCGTAGATTTACGGCACGTTAAAGAACCTAAAGCCTGACAGAGAGGCCCCTAAACAAAATTAAAGTGTTTTTCACGCCTAATATAGAATGGGACGCTGAGACCACAGCAGTTAAGGAGAGTCCATAAAAAAAAACACCATTTCATTTTTTTAGGTATAGACTTACTTTCCCAGCGACTAATTCTTAAACTAATAATAACATTTTTGATGTGTTCCATTCACATGACTTTCTCTACATCTCAGCAACAAATTATTGTTAAAAAGCTTATGCTTTATTTACTTCATACTAATTGAGAAAAATTAGTGGAAATAATCTTATTACTTGCTTTCTGGCAAGTAGAAGCGAGATAAGGGAGCACCATAGGTTAAAGTGATATTCAAAACCTGGTTGCTATGTGCCTGAAGTTCCTTTGTTTGTATGGACTCGAGTTGACAAATTTCTGTATGAGAAAAGGGATATCTCAAAAACGATCAACTCCACGAAAAAATGTATATAAAATTGTGTATTTTAATATGTTCTACATTTTCGTGCGGTAAGTTTTTGTCCATATCTTACGGTTTAACAGTTATGCAAAATTCCATAACATTTATCCAGAGGCAGAGTAGTCTTAAGAGGCTATTTTCGGATAATTCAAGATATACATTTCACTTGTCAGGTAAATTTCTTAATTATGATATTTTAATCAAAATCGTTAGAGGCATTTTTGAGAAAATCAAAATTCACGAAAAAAAAGTTTCATGTAAAGGGTAGTTTGGGATGGGGGATTTTCTTGAAAATCTTCGTGTCGCATCCTTGTAAGATACAGAACTTAAATACCAACTTTGGTATTTAAAGATCTTTTCGTTTTAGAACTATGCTGCTCACACACGGACATTTTTCTAAAAATGATTTTTTTGGATTCAGGGGGGGTCTCAAAACATGTATTTCCGGTGAAATCTCGGTGTAGAGTTTTTGGGTGCATTACAATACTTTCTCTATATACACTCTGTACATAGTTGGTGTAGAGAAAGTAAACAAAAATCATCTAAAAATGTAGCTTCCTTTTGCGTGTTTGTTAACTTCGGATCGCTAATTTGGGTGTCCAAGTCTAAATATGGAATGGCTGATTGGGAACCGTTCAAGGAAATATTTGCATGCTGACGTCGTTGCTACCTTTGTTTCACTACAGACCAGCAGACAACCAGGTAATGTTATTATCGAACCCCTCTATTTCCTAGAGATGAAACCATAAATCAGGTCCCGCTCGTGCGCCACGAAGACGGGCGTTTTGAATAGCTTTACCAGAAGTCCCTGAGGTTAAATATGTATGAGGCGTGTTCGAAGAATGACAAAAGGCGCAGTACTGGGAAGGTCTCTGCAGGTTGGCGCCTTGGCGACTTTAGCGCCAGAATTTCAAGATTAGTGATACATGCCTTTGCTGTACTACCCAGTTACAAATACCATTCTCCATATTCTTGTTCTTCTGAGCCATTTTCATCTTCACAGATTAGACTACTTCCTCCCAGCAGACACTGGAGTGTGGTAACTGAGCAATCGCCCCTACTATTCCCGTGAGCTTTGAAATTTTGAATTACATTAGAACTGAATTACTGCTCTCAACGTTTTTCTTCCATTTTTAAAGCTATTTGTTGAAAAAGTGGTACACTTATCCCAGCAAATAAAGAACTTACAGATAAGCTCCAAGCCCAAATAGTCCCTCAGATAACACAATTGATCTTAAATAGCGAAAATCAAATGCAGTTTTCAAAAACTGCCTAACTCGTTCACGTAAGATAAGTATGGTAGTGACACTTTCTGATTCTTTAATATGGAGGACATAAACGTAAGAATTTGATTTGTATTAGAGAAATACATTTTTGTTTTTATGCAGTTGTTGCCATATTTTCCTTTTTTTTTCACTTTAAATTCCTTATTTTTAGTAAATAAATAAAAATACATAATAAAATCCACACTTAAATATTTAGAAAGCACACCATATATTTTATACCTTGCCTATATCAATTGTTACAAATAACAAACAATTTTCTTAATAATTCTCTTTATTTCTCAGGAATTATAACAAATTTTAGTATGCAGAAGTTGGCATTACTTGATTGCGATATGATGTTATATTTTATTTATAATTTGGAGTCACTAATGAAGACAATTGTTCAATATCTTACAGTGCGAGTTATTTGAAGTAAGGTAATGCATTTTTCGTGCATTTTGTTAATTTAATTTTGGTGAATACATTTTTTTTATTATTTAATTTATAAATGTGTAGAATGATTCAAATTAAGTGTCATATTTCAATATGACTAATTTACTCTAAAACGTATAACGAAAATTGCAGGCAAGTTTTGTTAATCCTTACGAAAAAATTCAATTTTTCATACTTCTTGGATAAGAATTAAATTAAATGCAAGATTTTAATGGGTGTACACGATACAGACAAGTACTGTATTTTAAATCATTAAGGTCATCATGGCACCAACAAAACCTGGGCATGCTCGGTCTCAGGTTCAAGCCTTCGTCTGGAAAATGATCAGGTGAGATTGCCAAATTGAAAATATCACCTAACAACAGTTGGTCACTGTGACTGGTGCATATTATTGTACACACATTCTCCCTGCATATTATAAAGTTCTAAAGCATAACACTAGAACTAATATGGGAGAAGCTAATGAGTAGAGACCTCGCAAGATTAGAAAACGTGAAGGCACGATTCTTGATGAGTGTCTTGGGAATTGCGAAGCAAGGAGGTCTACGTACTGGCCAGAGAAAGTTTCTTCATAGAAGATCTCAGGTCGGAGCAATTGCTGTTATCTACTGGCCCATATCAAGGACAACTAGAAACACGACGAATGTCTATGGCGCAAGCGCAGTGACGTATCGGAATTAGACAGAGACCAAAGACACGTGGTAACCAGACTTGCCTTCCACGGCTTTCACCACAAGATATGCAGAACCCAAAGATTCCATCAACAGGATTACAACTATATGCGAACGCTATCACATTATAAAGTGTGGAAACAGAACTAAATCCATAAAATACTATAGTGAAAACTAAACCTTTAGTGCTCTTTCGAGTGCTCCCTATGTATTATAAAGCATGACATTAAATTTCCAAAGCAACATACTGCGTTTTTCATGTAAGATGGAGCCAGGGCCCAGCGTCCGAGTCTGGGAAGACTGGTCTGGAAATTCTTCCATAAAGCACATATGGAACAGACTACAAGACACTGTTTCGAACATCCAGACCTAGAAATTGCAATGAATTGTATGACGGAGTGTGGAAAAGTGGTAGGCCATTGCTGAAGAAGATAATTCAGTCACTCAGATAGGCGTGTGCTGCAATGTCTTGAGAAAAAGTATGTATCACAACCTACTGAATATCATTATTTTACAG
The DNA here is from genome assembly GCA_030762935.1 of Hymenopus coronatus. NCBI lineage: Eukaryota > Metazoa > Arthropoda > Insecta > Mantodea > Hymenopodidae > Hymenopus > Hymenopus coronatus. Next base: position 50,822,053 of record CM060885.1, read on the forward strand.
TACCATTAATAAATTGTGGCGTTAAGTTGTGATATTGACCATCAATTATTGTAAAAATATTTAAAAATATTCAGCGTAACAGAAACTTTTGTTACACCTCGTATATAAATTGCATTCAAATCAATGCAAAACTGAGACGCAAGGTATACATTTCATGCGGTAAAATGTAAAACTGAGACAGCCGCAGAGAGAAAGAAGTAGAGTTAAAGGGTAGCACATGTATAACAAACATCTTGCTGAGTTTTAAAATTGTTGGATCAAACACTTTTCGGCCAAACTATTCATAAGTATCCATAGAATACTTATAGTATATAATTTTAAAAATTTTTCTCTTTCCATCCCAAAAAATTCAGTGTATTCCTTAACGGAACCAGAGACATGATGAAATAATTTAGCTGCTGATTATTGTTATGCTAAAAGAACATTATAACTGTTTTAATACAGATATTTCACATATTTTAGGCCAAAATGTCATTATTAAATCACATGAAAATTCGTGAAAATGTATCAGGCAATTATGCTCTCCCCTGAGCAGAAAAGTCGTTGACGCTGCTGAAAGGAATATTAGGTTAATATTTCATTTTTCACGTTATTTGGTCAAACCTTTCAGTTTTTTCAATTTCATTCTATTAATTACTACAAAGTTTGCGCTTTCACTCTGTGTGGTTATTTTTATCCTGTGTTTGTGAACCACAGAACGAACTTATATACAAAATGTAACAAGTAAGTATGTCAAACATTTGGAAAAATATTTCTTGTGGATAGAAGATGAAAAAATGTTATGTCAACATAGGTCCAGAAATTATTTATTTCTGTTTTAAAACACTTTTTCTACAGATGAACCCCATACAAGAGCATTCAATGACAGAACCTGGGGAAACAGGAAATCACAGCACATGTTCAAAATAGCCTTAATCAGCTCCAATGCATCCGTCAACCCGCCATCGCATGGGCTCCCTAACACGCTGAGTTAAGCCTGTAACATTTCCACAATACGAGTACGAAGAGTCTCTAAAACTGGAACTGGAGTTGCATACGCAAAATATTTCAAATGTCCCCACAAATAAAAATCTAATGGGTTTTAGTCAAGCGAGCGTGGAGGCCATGGAATTGTTCTACCTCTTCCTATCCATCTACCAGGAAACCTACTATTCAGAAATTGACGGACAGAAAGACTGAAATGAATGGGGGCGCCATCGTGCATGAATTACATGTCTCGACTTCGACAAGCGATGAACTGAGTACCGGTGCCTAACAAGAGGATTCATACGGTACTGTAGCACAATGGCAATAACGGTGAAATGCATCACCCTCCACACAATTTAAGATGTAAAAGCGAATATTTACTGCTGTACAATTAAACAACTGTTCTGCTGTGAGTTATGGCCACAAGACAGCTACGTATTACACATCCTATCATGAAAGTAGAGTTGTAGAAAAAGTGTTCTACTATGTAAATAAACAATTTCCGGACCTATGTTCATATAACATGTTTATTATATTCTATGCAAAGAAACGTTTTCTTACAGTTTTGACATAACGTTTTGTTACACCCAGAATCTCTGTCTGTCTGTCTGTCTGTCTGTCTCTCTGTGTCTCTCTCTCTCTCTCTCTCTCTCTCTCTATCTATGCAAACACACACATTCGTGTATATACATACACCTGTACTACATTTAGTCCAAAAAATGGACTGGAATCAGTGTAACATTACTTATTTAGTCCTCAATCCTCGATTGGTTTGCACCAGTCATCCTTTCTGACCTTTCTACATTACTTTTTAATTTTTCGTATATACAGGCAGGGTATTTTTTTTTTTTTTTGATAGTGTTTAACGCCCGCTTTTACTACCAAGGAACCGCAGGCATTTACACTGGTGATACATGGAATGAATATGGAGCAAGTGTTATACTCTTTAATATAAGATATTTGAATAAATCATAAATATTATTATAATTAGCATAACCAAAAAAATAATTAAATAAGATTTTAAATTATTAATGGTGTAATGCGATGGCAGGGGAGAACCCGGAGAAAACCCGCCTCTGCGCCGCTTTGTCCACCACAAATCTCACATCCGGTCGCTTGGAATCGAACTCGGGCCGTCTAGGTGAGAGGCGAATGGTCTGACCATTTGGCCACGACGCGGCCGGGGAGGGTAAGCCGACTACGTAATTTACTATAGTTCATGTCGTTTTAATTTGTTTCATGTGGTAAACTAGTCTCAAACTTCAATAATTGTATCTTCGATTATAAGTTTCAAAATACTTTTGTGTCTTAATAAATATAATACGAATATTATTCTTCATTCTTTTATTCGGTTCTAAATTTCTCTTTTTAATTTTTGCTCTTTCATAAATCTCTCTTAATTTAATCAATCGAACTATATTCAGAACTTTCGTGCAGCTCCACATCTCAAATGATTCTATTGTTCTCTCTGAATTTGGCATTGACTAAGTTTCACATCCGTATAACGTTATTTAAACAAATTCTGCCTTATTTTTAAGCTAATGTTATTTTATGAGAATAATTTATTTTTCCTAGAACAGGAAATTTTTGCTTAATATATTCTATTACTGGTTTATTTTTTATCTCTTCCATCAGATGTTATTTCCTACTTACGTATTGATATCTTCAGCCTTGTATAGTAATTTTCCATTATTTTATTATTTCTTATTATTTCATTTTCTCCTACAAGTCTAAATGTTTGCTTTCGATGTATTAACATTGAAGTAATAATTATTTCTTAGTTTGTTTTTCAGTTTATTAATAAATACTTTTAAATATATTTTATTTGCCGTTATGGTTGCAATATCATCTACAAATTGGAGCACGGTTTTATACCCTGTATATATACATTGAAGAATATTGGTGATAAGGTATATCTTGTGTTATTATACGAGTTATTTATTGACGTAAAATTAGACTAACAACAAGCAATCTAAGTTGAAATGTGATGTACCTACTACAAAACTATAAAAGTAATGCATATATTTATTTACATGACAAATTTAATTGATGTTGTCAGGAAGCCAATGTCGTCATACTTTTTCAAAAAGAAGCTTTATTGGCATCCTTGAGAGAGAAATATTTAAAACACACTGTTGCTGCAAGTGATAAATTCACATGAATTACGAAAATAAAAAAGTATTTACACTGCAAAGAAGTTGTTCGCAATAGAGTCAACTGCACATAAAATGACAAGGGGAATGAGGCGATTTCTATTCCAACAGCGTTGCTCAGGCAAAGGCAAACAAGTTGAAAGTAATTTAATATGTGTACGGTGATATCCCTATTTCATTAATATACAATATGAGTTCTTTGTTGAACAAGGGGTTAACGCCTTGTCAGATACAGAAAGTCAGTTAAACTCGTTTAAAATTAAGAACAGTAAGGGAAAACCTTCACGGTCAGTGCCAAAATGAGGCTGAAGTCAAAGGTTATTGGCCATATAATGGAAAGGTATGCAAGTTAAAGTGCAACAAAGGCTTGAAATCTATATTGTTGCGTTGTAAAATAACATGTGCATGTGTACGGAAACTACAGATATTCCAAATAAATGAGGCATTTGTAATTTCTTGCCATTTTTAAACAGGAAATCTAAAATACCGTTATATAAAACCTGTATAGCTTATAGTTGTTTATGGATTAAAACCTAGATTATGACATGGAAACCTGAAGATTTAGTGACCATATTTGGACGAAATATCTTAACGGAATATATGACCCTATAAATGAGAATGGAATATGAAAATGATGTACCAGGTGATCCAATGTTGTAATATTTTGCGTGTGCTGAACGAATTTGTGTGTTAAAACAGTTACAGAACTCATCGGGGCAATTCCAGTTAGGTCAATGACATATTGACATATTAACGTGAGTTATACTCATCCGAATACGATATGCGGATTACAGCAATACTATCCCTAATAATAATAATAAATAATAATAATAATAATAATAATAATAATAATTAATAATAATAAATAATAATATAAGAATAATACCCCTAATAATAATAACAGTGTCATTAAACCAGAATATCTATATGGAGCAGAAACATTAATTTTGAACAGAAAAGCAGATTTAGAAAACATGGTGAAAACAGAATGCAAAATTGTAAGGAAAATTTTAGGCCCACAAGTCGTAGGTGAACAGTAGAGACTCAGAAGCAAGAATGAAAAAAACTTGTATACAGATATTCATAGTGATATGAGAAAACGAAGGTTAAAATTTTATGGACAAATCAAACGAATGAATTCTAACAGGCTTACAAAACCAGTCATTGAATTTTATGAAAATAGAAGCAAATCATATGTAAATATTATGAAATGGATTGGGGAAGTAAAAAATTATTTAAAATTAGCAGGAATTGCATAAGATATATTAAACACAGAGTTTTTCAGAAACAAAGTTCATAAATGGCAAGTTGACCACGAGGACAGACCGAAGAAAAAACTGGAGCAATGTGGACAGACGAGAGAAAAGAAGCCCACAGCCAAAGAATGCGAGAAACATGGGTTCAAAGGAAAACAAAGAGACGTTTCTAAGTACTTTGCGTAGTCCCTCATGGGCTCATTTGTGAATAACAATAATAATAATAATAATAATAATAATAATAATAATAATAATTAATAGCAAGCGAAAAAAATGGCTGCAAAACACATACGGCACATTAATGCTTTTTCATGTTCCATTTATATGCCGGCTTTGGGTTAGTATTACTTTTGTTTACTACATTTAGAATTCATAAACATTCACACTCTCATTCACTCTTCCAGACTCTAAGAAACGTAAGAAATAATCCTACTAAAGACAAACCTCGCCGGGAGTTGAACCCAGAACTTGTGGTTTTGGAGTTTAGCGTCAGTAAACAGAGACACTCGCTTTAGTGTTTTGATTCAAATCGTATGCGTATACTTCATTATGTTAGATAAGAACAGCGTAGACGAAGTTTAAAAAATGTCATGTGTTCCATTCACATGACTTACTCTTCCTGTTCTGTAACCAAACTTTACTATAGAAAATTATTCTTTTATCTACATCATGCTTATCGAGATAAACATTAGCATAAAGGGTCTTATTACTTTCTTCCTTGTAAGTAGAAGGGAAATATGGGAATGCAGTAGGCAAAAGCGATAGTAAAAACTTTAAAAACCTGATGCTATGTGCTTTAAATTAAAATTCGGCTCCCTTTCCATGCTCAGGAGTAAGACAAAATAGATATGAACGAATAGGGACTTCCTGTGTGACAAAGGTTTTAAGTAGGTACTTTAAAATTAAAAGCGATAGCGAGATATCTGGGAAATCGTTAATTCTACAAAAAATATGTATATGGCATACACAGGTGTAGTTCTATTGGTGTTATATATTTAGGGCACATGTTCCTGACATCGTAACAGTAAAAAAAAGGTTCATAAGAACATGGGTGTGAAAATCATTTATTTCAGAGTTACAACACAAAATCGAAAGTTAACAAAATTACTCGAAGTGGCCTGCGTTCCAGCTCTGGCATACTCTGTTGTTGAGAGGGAACTCTGGTGGTTGTCCAGTCGTACATCTTTAGGTTTTTCAAATCCCCAGTTATGAGTGATATGTAAATTGAATATGCCGTCGTGAGTGAAACTATTCTCGTCCGTGAATAAAATACAGCTACATTCAGATACCATTTCCACTCTGTTTATATAATATAGTCGTCTTTTTACTTTGTTCATTACTCTGTACCTGTTTTATCCCTTTGCTGATATCGTTTAGGCCATTTTTTTATCCCCTTGTTATCTCACCGTCCACCATTTTGTATGTTCTATATATCATGACACAACATATTAAGATCAAAGTCGAATAACTTTTGCTGTTTCTTTTGTTTGAATTTTAATTGAAGCATAAACATTTGACCCGGACCTCTCGCTGTCTTCAGGCGTTGTTCATCACAACAGAAAATGCGTACATTTTATTGGTTTACTGGGTGGCAAAACATTTTACACATATGGCATCTATCTTAAATTGCTGGAGCAGCAACGTTGGTTATTTATAATTTGTAATTCATAAGCCACGTTCTTGACAAATGGTATAGCGGTATCTTTAGCTCTAGGAGGTCTATACATTAGAGAGCCGGCGATATATTCTTTCTGACGTAAGTAATTCCTTGTTACTTCATTAAACTTGAAAACAACACTAATAATTATTGCAGTGGCCATCACAATTACTCAGCCAGGCACGATATATTGATATATAGACTCTTAAAGTAGTATACAGTTCTTGGGCTCTTTCAAAGAGCAATAAACCACCAAGGCTGGTTATGAAAGAGGTTTGAGGTGTTTTTCTCTCTGTATGTCCTAAGACAACTCTGACAGTATGTCCAGCCTTCTCTCTCCAATATACAGAAATAAACAACAAAGAGATAGAAAACGTGAAGATATAAAGAAACAAAGAGTGAAATAAATAAAAAATATATGATGTTCCATTCACATGATATTCTCTATATCTCTGCTACAAATTATTATTAAAAAGCTTATGCTTCTATTTACTTCATGCTAATCGAGTAAAAAATATCAGAGATAGCATTATTGCTTGCTTCCTTGTAAGCAGAAGCGAAATAAGGGAGTACCATAGATTAAAGTGATAGTCAAAAGCTGGTTGGTATGTGACTGAAGTCCCTTTGTTTGTATGGACAATGGTTGACAAATTCCTGTATGAGAAAAGTATACGTTCTTCAAAGCTGAAAACGAAATTAGGAATATCTCAAAAACGATCAGCTTCACGAAAAAAATATGTATAACATAAATTGTGTGTTTTAATGTGCTCAACATTTTTTGTGCGATAAATTTTTGTCCATCTCTTACAGTTTAGCAGTTATATAAAATTCCGCAAAACGTATCCAGAATAAAGTAGTATTCAGAGGCTATTCCCAGAAAATTCAAGATATACATTTTATTTGTGAGATAAACATCTTTAATATACGATATTTTAATCAAAACCGTTAGGGCCATTTTTGAGGAAATAAACATTTTCGAAAACAAGTTCCATCTAAAGGGTATTTTGGGGTGGAGGAATTTCTCTTAAAAGCTTCGTGTTTCATCCGTGGAAGATATTAAAAATAAAAATCAAATCTGGCATTTTACCGATTTTTCGTTTCTGAGTTGCGTTCACAGACAGACAGACAGACAGACAGACAGACAGACAGACAGACAGACAGACAGACAGACAGACAGACAGACACACACACACACACACACACACACGGATACAGGAGACCTTAAAACCTCTTTCTGGTAAAATCTCGGTATCGAATTCTTGGGTGTAATATAATACCTTCTCTGTATACTATGTACACAGTACGTGTAGAGAAAGTAATCATTTGTGTGTTTTGCATCACGGGCATAAAAGCAGATCAAAGAAGGTACTGCATATAACATAACTAGTGGTGGCTGGCACAAAATGCTTCAAATAAGCAGGTAAACAGACACCACAGGTTCCAATTAGGACTAATATAGATACTATACATAATAATAAGTATTGAAGTATGCAGAATAATTTATTCATTTATCACTTAAAACATATGTTCAGATGATAGAACAGTACAGAGATATATCAAATAACCATATTCCCATAAATCATATTAAATTTAATGAACTTCACTTTTTCTCTTAATGGTACTGAATTTAAACATTATTGAATTAAAATGTAATTATTTACTATGCATCTGCCTTTTATGCAAACCATATTAACAGTTTAAGTAATTTCTCTCTTGAATACATTTCACACTTATGTCTATACTTGTTTGTAATTGTATTGCGTTTCTTGTGCATTATTTTTAAACATACTCGTTGCGTTTGCAATGAAATAGATCTAGTCTTTTTAATTTCTCTATCACGTATGTATATACAATGTACATAGTAGCTAGAGAAGGTATTGTATTCCTTGCAAAATTTCGATACCGAGGTTTCACCGAAAATATATATTTAGAGAGTCCAATGAAAGTATTTTTAGAAAAAGGTCTGTGCGCGTCTATCTGTTGTGCGTGTGTCTCTATGGACAGCATAACTCAAAAACGAAAATACTGTTACATATTTTATATTTAGTATTTTCCAAGGACGCGACACTAAGATTTTGAGTAAAAGCCCCCCAACGCAAACTATCCTTTATGTGGACAAGTTTTTGAAATTTTTGTTCTTAAAAATGGCTCTAAATATGTTGCTTAAAATACTGTATATTAAAGATATGCCATCACAAATAAACTTTATATTTTGAATTTTCTCGGAATAACCTCTGAAGACCTCTTTATTCTGGATGAGATTTGTAGAATTTTTCATAACGGTTAAACCGTAAGAGATAGACCAAAACTTATTACACGAAAATATAGATATCGTTAAAACACATGATTTATGCTCTAAAGTTTATCGTTTACGAGACATTCCTGTTATTGGTTTTAATTTTAAACTACGTAACTTTTCTCAAACTGCAAAGCGAACCGAACCTCAATTGTTTCACATAACGACTGTCGCTTTAGCCTAACGTATCCCTTTACTTACCTTCTACCTACAGGAAACAAGTAATGAGACCAATTCTGTTAATCTCGATTAGTATGATGTAGACAAAAGACTAATGTTGTGTAATAATAATTCGTATATGGTAGAACTAGAGACAGTACATCACATTTGTAGATCAGTACTGTGATTTTGCATAAGTGGAAGATATAATGAGAAAAAGGTATGGTATTAGTGAACAAAGCTTTGAAATAGTAAAGTGACTGATTCGAAGTCAATAACCAAAGTGTCTTGTAGGTAATTTATCTTACACTTAATCGTGATAAGTGGCCATTATTTTATTATTGAACAATTAGCACAAATTATCTTATTAATTGCTTCCTTGTAAGGAGAAGTGATAGTCAACTCTTTATAAGTTATCGCCATTTGAAATAATCAAAATTCAGTTCTGTTCTGCATTCCAGAAGTAAAGCAAGAGATAAAAGGAAAATTAGCTTCCCGCTTGAGAAAAATTTAAACAGTTTAAAATTGAAGCCAATAACAAAGAAAATCTCAGAAACAGTAATTCTAAAACAAGAAGAAGGAAAAGTATGTGAAAAATTGTGCGTTTTAATGAGGTCTACATTTTTTGAATAACTTTTGTCTATCTCTTAAGGTTTACAAGTTATACAAAAGATATCCAGAATGAAGAAGTCTGTTGAGGCAATTTTTCCTGAAAAATCTCATAAACACATATTATAGTCAAATTCATCAGAACCACTTTTGAGAAAATCAAAATTTTGGAAAAATATTCCGTGTAAAGAATAGTTGCTGACGAGGGATTTTCTTGAAGATTTTCCTGTCGTTTACTTAGAAGACACTGAACTTTATTTCCAAGTTTGGTATTTAACCTACATTTCGTTTTTGAGCTATGTTGCTCACAGACACACACATACTCCACCCACAAAGACAAGAACTTGCACACAAAGTAACGCACACGAACTGGTTTCTTAAAATGATTTGTTTTTGTTTGATTCAGAGTGTCTCAAAACATATTTCCAGTGGAATTTCGGATCGAATCTTTGGCTGAAATACAATATATTCTCTATCTACTATGTGCATTGCACATAGGTGCTAGAGAACCCAAAGTATTAAGGAGCAATTATAGAAGCAAGAATACTGAATCAGTTCTCGACCTGTTTTATATTTAAAGGTCGCACGTAAGGTGTATCTCGTACGTAGGTATGGCCTATGTGAAGGAAATATGGGCAATGAGGCTTACTGCGGAATCATAAATAAATGGTGATTTACGTACATAGGTATTAATGGGATTTCTAGATATCACCCCAGTTTATATATACATTTTTTTTAAGGAGTCTTCAATCATTGGATTGGTTTGCAGCGACTCTCCATTCAGATCTTCTCTCTGCTTTCCGTTTGAGTTCTTCATATTTACTGCATTTCATATCTTCCATAATTTGTTTTATATATTGTGATCTTGCTCTTCCTTCGCCACTTCTTCCTTCTATCATACCTTCTATTATATTATTCAGTGTGCTCTGATGTCTTAATAAAAGGCCTATTAATTTTGTTCTTCATCTTTTAATTTGGTTCCAAATTCGTTTTTCCGCTTCTGCTCTTTTATATACTTCTCCATTTTTAATTTTGTCACTCCATTTAATTTTTAGCATTTTCCTATAGCACCATGTTTCAAATGCTTCTATTCTCTTTCTTTCTGCTTTTAAAATTGTCCAAGTTTCACGTCCATATAACATAATACTCCATACATATGTTTGTAATAAGTTCTTCCTGGTTTCAAGGCTAATATTGTTTGCAGTGAATAGCTGGTACTTTTTATTAAAAGCAAGTTTTGCGTGTTGTATTCTACTGGTTATTTCTGTTTTGCTCCTTCCACCAACTGTTATTTTGCTTCCTAGATATTGAAATATTTCGGTTTCTTCTAATAGTTGTCCATTTAGTTTAATTTTTGTGTTACTATTCCCTTTCTTCCTGCAAGTCATAATTTTTGTTTTTGATTTATTAATGTTCAAGTTGTAGTTGTTCCTTAATGTATTTTCTAATTTGTTTATGAATGTTTCTAAATCTTTCTTGTTCTCCATTAATATTGCAATATCATCTGCAAAGCGGAGCATATTGATTTTTATCCCCTGTATCTTTATTCCAGTGTCTATTTCTTCCGTGATTTCATTTAGTGCACTCTGTATGTATGCATTAAACAGTATTGGGGATAGTGCACATCCTTGTCTCACTCCTTTTCTTATATGGACTATTTCTTGGTTTCTCCCACAGTTTATAATTGCTTTTTCATCTTTATATAGATTCCATATAATCCTAAAATCTCTAAATTTAATTCCCAGGTTTCTAAGCACTCCAAACATTTTGATCCAATCCACATTATCAAATGCTTTCTCTATATCATGAAAGCAATATATGTTCTTTTATTCTTTCTTAGCCTTTTTTCCAGTATCAGTCTCATTGCTAATATTGCTTCTCGTGTGCCTGTGTTCTTCCTAAATCCAAATTGATCATCTGTTATGTATGTATTTATTTTATTTTCTATTCTATTATATATTATTTTTGTTAATATTTTGGATGCATGCGACATTAAACTTAGTGTACGGTATTGTTCACATTTTTCAGCATTTGCTTTTTTTGGGGATTGGTACAATTTTACACATTTTAAAATCTTCTGGTAGTATTCCAGTTTCATATATATATATATATATATATATATATATATATATATATATATATATATATATCCAATATGAGTTCATAGAGTGTCTTGTGTAGTTCATTTGCATTCTTCAATAGTTCTCCAGGAATCCCATCCTCCCCAGGTACTTTTCCATCTCTTAGATTGTTTAGAGCCTGTTCGAATTCTTCTTTCAGTATTGGGTCTCCTCTATCATCTTGTACTTCATCTATGCTTTCTTTTAGCTCTTCTATTTCATGTCCTTTATACACATCTCTATATATTCTTTCCATCTTTTTACTTTAATCTTATCATCATCAATTAATTTTCCTTCTCTGCCTCTACGTTCAATAAAAAAGATTTAATTTCTTTATATGCTGTTTCTAATTTTCCTTTCTTGAATTCTTCATCGATTACTTCCATATTTTCTTTTAAAAATACTTCCTTCCTTTCTCTAATTTATCTATTTATTTTGTTTCGTAGTGCTTTGTATTTTATTGATGTTTTGTAACATCAGTTACTATTTAAAAAGGAAGACATGCTCCTATCAGTTCCTGCTCAACTCTAGTGCACATCACTGTCACAAAGTCCACCATACTTGTTTCGTTGATGTTAAGATTATAGAGGAGAATTTATAGCTTCTGAATAATTGTTCAGTCTTCTCAAAGCATAAGATGCCACAAAAGCATGTTCTATGCAATCAATTTTTAGTGGTATTTTAAAATGGTAATGTGCCAAGTTTTAATTTAACACGTACTATGCACATAGTGTATAGAGAAAGTGTTGTATTGCACCCAAAAATTCAATACCAAGATTTCACCAGAAATTCATGTTTTGGTCCCCTTGAATAAAAAAAAAAAAGCATTTTTAGAAAAGGGTCTAAGTTTGATATCTCCCAAGGATGCGACATGGAACCCTAACTGCACTTTAGATGGAACAATTTAGAAAATGTTGATTTTCTCAAAAATGAATAAAGATTTTGATTAAAATCTCTCATATTTGATATTTCACAGTCGGCTTACCCTCCCCCTATTTAGGACTGACACCCCACCTAGGACTTGCAAACAAATGCCTAGGGGTCAGAAGCCTGTCGAGGAGCCAGCGGCATGAAACCACAGAATTGAGAACCTAAAATGAGTGGTTGGCCAATAGCCAGGCATGAGCATGTGAATGATATGAAATGTATAAACTGGATGATAGGAAAGGTGATTTAATAATTGGTGGAATGAGTGACAGGGAAAACCGGAGGACAGAAGAAAACCTTCCCAGACGCTGCTTCATCAACCAGAAATCCCACATGCAGGTGCTCGGGATCAAACATTTGATACTTACGTGACAAATAAAATGTATATCTTGAATTTTTTGGGTTAACTCTAAAGACCTCTTTATTCCAGATGATTTTTTTTTTTTTTTTTAATTTTGCATACTAGTAAACCATTAGAGATAGACAAAGTTAATGCACAAAAAATGTAGAGCTCCTTAAAACATATACATTATAAATAAAAATATTAACCACCCTATAGCCACAATATTTTACACATTTACAGTTGAATATTAAGTGAAGTTATATTACATTGCCCTCCGCCGGATTTGAACCCGTGACATTGCTAGGTAAAATGCTTTCCAGTGGTTCCCAAACCCGGCGGAGGACGATGGATTTTTTGTTTCAGGCATAAAAATCCTTAATATGCCTTCTTCGAAACGGAAGTAAAACCCCGAATCGTATAGATAAAAAAACCTCTGAGCAAAATTAATCTGTCTTTCACGTCCAATTCAGAATGAGCGCTGAAAGATCCCGAGAGAACTATAGCAATTAAAGGGCGTCCATAAATAAAAATACGTTTAATGTTTATCAGCCTGTTTCTAGCCTTCAACCTTAGTGAAAACAAAGCACGTTGAAAATCAATTATTAATAATGACTAATTGACCTGTTAGTGAACCGCAGGGGTCAAACGCTGCAAACAGGCAGACATTTAAAGAGCTTTTCAGTCACGAACGAAGGCGGTGAATGACATCTGCCGCGCATACTGTTACAAGGAATGGGAAAGAGAATTTGGTAGCAAGTTTGTGGCAGTTTGGCACAAAAGTTATGTATCACTTGCCTTTTTCAATCATATTCTGTTTCATAGCTCGAATCCTAAAGATATCCGCATAATGGAGTCAATTCATAACTAAAAATTATAAAATTATGTATCACTTGCCTTTTTCAATCATATTCTGTTTCATAGCTCGAATCCTAAAGATATCCGCATAATGGAGTCAATTCATAACTAAAAATTATAAAATTTCTTGTTAAACACTAAGCAAGTTTAAGAAACACGCTTGCAAGAGACTACCTCTGCTACCTCTGATTGGTTAGAAAGCACGTGATGTGCCATGACTAAACGTACTGGGTATTTTTCCACAGAGCAGTACAATATTAATCAAATTACTTACAATCCTTAAATTTTTACACTTATCCTAGGAATTAAAATTTTATTAGCGGTTTTAGTTGTGATAAATCAAAAGATATGTTTGAAAGAAAAAGAGAGGGAGACAGAAAAGAAAGAATAATAAATGGATCTCGTGTTGCAACAAGGTTAGACTTTTATAATAAAGCTATTTATTTACCCTACTGGATTGAGAGTGTGTATATGGTATGTGTGCCATTCCTGGAGGTTCCACACTGCAGTCGCCTTAGGCTTATTGTGTGTCAGATCTCAAAAGAATAGAATGATATGAAGGTATTACCGAGGGTGCCCAAAACCGGACCGTGTGGAAAGAACCATCATGGAGGGGCATTACCATAGTCCAAGCAATTTTTCACCTCTGCGGAGAGCAGCAAGAGCCCGCGGCCTAGATCTGACCAAACACCTTGGTTCCTACAGACGACCCCATCCCGCCGCCGCCGAGAGTTGTATTTCTAAAGCACGTTCACTACCACGGAAAGCGCCACCCTGCATTCCTCGCTGACACTTACAACCTTGAAAGAGACCAGTTGGATGATATGAATGGACAGGAAGTCCGGGGAAATGAAGAAACCACCCCTGCATTCGCCCCTGGACGCCATCACTACAGTCCTCGACGACACTTAAAACCTTGAAAGAGATCTGTTGGATTAAATGGTGATGAAACTAAGGCACAGAAAATGCAGGGGAATTAAGAAACCACCCCAGAATTCGCTCCATGACACCACCACTGCAGTCCTTGACGACACCTGCAGCTTGAAAGATACTGGTCGGATGAAATGGAGATGAAGATACAGAAAATGTGGGGGAATGTAGAAACCACCCGACAAGTGACACCAACACTGTAGTCCTCGACATTTGCAAAATTGAAAGAGAGAGATTGGGTGAAGTGGAGGGACAGGAAATGCGGGAAATGAAGTGACCCGGGAGAACCTCGGAAAAAAAACAGGAGAGAGAAGCGGACCGCAAGAATGTAATCTTCCAAACGCTAGTCCCAAACGAAACGCATGGGACACCTGACTCGGTACCCTAATGGAGTAATATTCCATTAACTTTGGAATTCAGAGAAAGAAGTAAAAATGTACCTATAAGAAGTAATTCTCAAACATTAGAATAAGTCCCGCACTTTAAATATTTAGGACGTAATGTAAGCTGGAATGTTGATAGAGATATAGAGAAAAAGGTTAATACATTTGAATCAAAATGTGGAGCAATAAATAGAACGCTGCAAAATAAAACAACAAAAGAAACAAAAATGAAGTTTTATAAGATAATGGGCGGTTCCAGTGCTAATGCTTGGTGTGCCAAGGAGATAAAATAAAAATATAATCAGCAGATATGAGCTTCCTCCGTAGAGTTAAAGAGTGTACAAAGAGAGTCATTGGAGAAATGAGGAAATAAGGGTAAATTCTGGAAATTTACAACATGAAAGATAAAATAGACTATACTGCATGAAGAAAGAAAGAATATTAGATTCTGTAAATACCTATCAGCCGAGAGGAAGAAATGACAATGAAAGCATAGTTGTGAACTCGGAACAGGCATTATTGCCTAATCCCTGAAGTGAAGAGATGGCAATGAAAGCATGGTTGTGAACACGGAACAGGCATCCCTGAAGTGTAGAGATGGCAATGAAAGCATGGTTGTGAACACGGAACAGGCATTATTGCCTAATCCCTGAAGTGAAGAGATGACAATGAAAGCATGGTTGTGAACACTGAACAGGCATTATTGCCTAATCCCTGAAGTGAAGAAATGACAATGAAAGCATGGTTGTGAAGACGGAACAGGCATTATTGCCTCATCCCTGAAGTGAAGAGATGGCAATGAAAGCATGGTTGTGAACACGGAACAGGCATTATTGCCTAATCCCTGAAGTGAAGAGATGACAATGAAAGCATGGTTGTGAACATGGAACAGACATTGCCTAATCCCTGAAGTGAAAGCATGATTGTGAACATGGAACATACATTATTGCCTAATCCCTGAAGTGAAGAGATGACAGTGAAAGCATGGTTGTGAACACTGAACAGGCATTATTGCCTAATCCCTGAAGTGCAGAAGTGGAAGTAATTCAGTGCATGGTAATTTCACCGCTGCTGAAGAGAATCACAGACAGAGTATTTCCTTTTGCATGTGATACTCTAGATCTCAGGAGGAATTTGATGGGAAGCAGGCTTCATCCAGAGAGTGCCGATATAAATTTGTAATAAAGATTGTAACTTGCTGAGGAAGTGCAGGCGGTCTTCTTTCCTTAAGAGTGCCTGTTTTTGTTGTACGTGACCTCGCACAGCAGGAAATTATTCAATATAAAAACCCAATCACGAGAATGCAAGCAGTTCTGGAGTTTCTCTATTCCTGCTGCGCACCAAGGACTTTATAATACACTTTGACCTCCAACACGGTTACTCATAATCATTTCTGCAAGAGAAAAATCTCGTACTCGTATCTTGACTTCAACTTCTAATAATGAATTAAGTTTCGAATTCAAGGCAACCGTAAATCACGTAGAAGAGGCTTAAAGCTGTAATTTGTTTATTTATACATAAATTGAAACTTCAAAGTAGCACATGGATACATATATAACAACTTAATAAAAGTGTGTGTGTGTGTGTGATAGGGGGAGAAAAAGATATTTCGCTTCACCTTTCCATGGTGTTTTTTGCTTTTTACTTTTTCTAATGCGTATGTACAATGTAATAATAAATATAGAAGGTGTTGTATGCTACCCAAAAATTCGATTTCTATAAAAAGTTCTGTGAGTGTGTATGTGTGTGTGTGTGTGTCTATGGGCATAACTCAAAAACGAAAAATAGCTTCAATACCAAACTTGGTATTTGAGTTCAGTATCGTCCAAGGATACGACGTCCAAGCTATCCTTTACATGGAACATTTTTCGAAGAATTTTATTTTCTGAAAAAAAAAAGCCCCAAGGATGTTTATTAAAATAACATAGGCTTAATATGTATTTTATGACAAACAAAATATACATATTGAATTTTCTGGGAATAGCATTTGAAGATCCGTTCATTCTGGATGATTTTTGTATAAATTTTGTGTAACTGATAAATCGTATGAGATAGATAAAAATTTCTTTACAATAGAATATAGATCTCGTTAAAAGAATTTATGTCGCATACATTTTTGTTAAACGTTTCCGAGATATTCCATATTTTGGTTTCAGTTTTAAGTTTTTAAACTTTATGCAAAAGAGAAGTCATCATCTTTTCGTCTATCTTTTGTGTACTTCTAGCAAGTAAAGAAAACAGAGTTCAATTGTTTCATATAGCGAACGGCGTTTAAAACATTTGACTATCGCTTTAGCCCTTATTCTTATCTTCGAACTATTTATTATTATCATGCTAATAAATAAATTACCACAAATGTTCTTTTTATTTTATTTCTAAGTAGAGGAGAGAAAGGAATATAGCCTGTCTTGGTAGTGTGGTGGTAGCGTGTCTGCCTCACATTTTTTTAATTAGAAAGAATACAGTTCTGGAGGCTTGTCAGGACTCCGGCGCTGTATTCCTTTTTTCTCCATTTTTTCCAGTTTCCTATATTTCCTTAGTAGACCATTTTATTCTTAACGTTTTCCTTTTACTTATACATACACGAATAGACACATTTACAAACATAGAAACACCTATGCCCAAGGCGGGACGCGAACCCACGATCCTGTGCACCACGAAGCGTCTAAGCGAGACATTTTAGCGAGCGCGGCCACCGGGATCGGCTAAACATTCAAAACGTCGTGAGTACGAATCTCGCTTAGGGTGAGTTACCCGGATAAGGCTTTTTTCGGGGTTTTCCCTTATCCTGAGAAGACGAATGTCGAGTAACTTTGAGCTCCCTGGACCCCGAGATCATTTGAGCATCATTTCACCAATTTCATTCATCGTCCAATATGACCAACCAAGTTAAAGGAATATACTAGGTTAAAGCCGTAGTCATACCTTTTAAAAGCTGGTCACCCTGCGGTTGAAGTTGATATTGGTTCTCTTTCCAATGCCAGAAGTAAAACAAGAGAGAACTTCTCAAACTTGCTGTTTGAGAAAATTTTAAGTTTTTTAAATTTAAATCAATAACAGAAAAAATTTAATTAAACGACTCGTTAAAAAAAATGTATATGACAGAAATGTAGACATGTTTCGTGGAGTTAATCATATCCGAGACGTTTCTTGTTATTTGTGTCAATAAAAAATTCTCAAATTGGAATTTGTCATTCCTATTTCTATTCTCTTAACCTCTATCATGCAAATAGAAGCGAATTTCACTCAGCGAATTTCACAAAATAGCTTTTTAAATTTTATTATCGCTTTAGACTAGCGTATTCCGTTATTCCCCTTCTGCTTATAAGGATCAAAGAATAGGACTATTTCTGCTAGTGTTATCTTGATTAGCATGAAGTAGACAGAATAACAGACTTTTGTAAGAATAGTTTGTTACAGAATAATTAGAGAAAGTCATGTAAATGAAACACAGTCAAGTTTTTAAGGTCTTCTCCCACTTAGTGGAATCGAATCGAATCGAATCGAATCAAAACTCCTCCTGCCGTTTATCTAGCGGAATCGAATTGAATAGAACAATGCTGCTGTCAATCAACTAGGGAATCGAACTGCCGCTGTCATCTAGCAGGATCGCATCGGACCGAGTGGAATCGAACAGAACCGAATAATCGCGCGGAACTAATGGTTATGTGCTTGTGAAAGTGAATTGCTTAACAATAGTATCACATTTATGTAAATAGGTGGAAAAAAAAAAAAAAGAAGAAATAGTGGAAACAAGAAACAAATACTAGATTCATGTTATTCTAACGAGACACAGACTGTGAATTTTAATCTGCGAGACGAAACAAAAATGTATAATGTTACCTGGAAGCATGGTTTCAATTAATTTACTAATTTAACTCCAAGCATTAGCGCGTGCATTAGTTTAAGTATGCTATTTATTAGTTTTGTTACAGAGCTGTGGATAGCTTTCAACTTCATGTTTTTGCTTCTCTTTCTTCTTTTTGCACAGCTGCAAACCTAATGTAACAATGTAACAAATAAACAAACGATTATAGTGTTTTAACAGCATTGTGCATTCTTTTGTTTACTAGGACGATTCACGATAACTAGCGATTAAAAGCGAAACAAAAAGTTCCACTCCGAACAAATATTCTTGCCAGTGAATGCTTTGCAGTTCGTTTTTAAACATTCCGATTCGATGCACCTCCTTTTGTTGTTTCCATTTAAAACCATTGTAAACAGAAATTGTGTTCGGGCAGCGGTCGGCATGTGCTGGACTTGTAACGTCGGAGCAGGAGAATGCAACGGGGTACTGTATGAATAATAAGTGTATTTATTGACATAATATCATACATGAACTTCAACAATCACATGGGTCTACAGGCAGTACGTGCTCTTATAATACACACTAAAAAGCAATATTAAAACAACAAAGAATTAAAGTAATAAACACGAAAATAATAGACAACGATATTCAAATACAGCAATTTAAATTTACAGCACAGAGTATACCTTATTCAGAAGCATAAATGTACCCTCTTATAATAGATAAATGCACTTAAAATACATATATATTCATATTCATAATATATATATATATACACAATATATAAACTATAACACAACAATGAGCTAAGTATGATATAAAATATATGTATGTAAAACGTTGTGGTCACTTTCATTTAGTTGTTCTTATCCCCTCTGGCAGTCAGCCTTCTTAGATCTCAGTTGTATTGGCTGAAGTATAAATTAACCTACCCCGTTCACGTCTTTCGTGCCTGCCAGTAGCGTCCAACATGCTTCTAGCTCCACATTCGCGGTAAATATTTTTCCCGCCATTCCTCCGTACCCCTACATCTTGCCAAGATGTGGGTCCACGACTCTTCCTCCTCGCAAATGGGACAGATTCTCATACCATTCTCGTCAGCAATTTTTGTGCTCCTCCATGCTCCTAGTCTAATCTACGCCCCTCTCTAATGAGTTTGGATATATTGCTCCATACCCCTCTCCGATTTTAGCCCAGACTGTACTTCTAATGAAACCTTCTCCGTGCATTGCGTAATTATTTGCTGTCTGTCAATATCACAGAGGCGGTTCTTAATTTTCTCCAAATACTCCGCATGTTTGCCTGCCCCGCCATCCAAATGAACCCTATCCCAAGAGGAACTGTCGCGAGTAGTACACAAAAAGCAGCGAAAAGGACGTGTACTACCGTGGCGGCTCGAGTTCATTGTGTCAACGTGTCTTCCTATTGGCTGAAAACTTTATTTATGGCATGTGATGAACTATGCGTACTGCCCCGTATTTAGCGTGTGCATATTCCATCGTGTGTTAAAATAGTTGCAGAACTCAACAGGGCTACTGCATGTTAAAACTTGGAAGTAGAGAACTGGCTAAAAAACCTGCGTTTTATCCATCTTACTTATCGCGGAGACGGTGTTGCTTGTCACCCTCATTGAGAGGACTGAAATGAAGTAACTCGCTAATTACCCGTTGATCGGTTTTAACTTGAAGTAGCCTCGTTGAGTTCTGCAACTACTTTAACGCACGAAGGTATATCTGTACACTCAAAGGCGGGGTACTTGGATCATCTGGTATAAAATATATTTCAGTACTTCAGTTGTCATTTATTAATCAAGGAAGAAATGCTCCTAAAATTGTGGCTGGAATGATTTGTTCAATTTATTGTATAATATAGTGAATTAAACTTAATTATGCTATTTAGTTATTTTATGCATTACTAAAGATATTATAATTTTAGATGCTTTGTTTGGTTTTCAACAAATTAGAATTCATATTACTTTTTTTTATAATACATTCACTGAGAGTTGGCCCAGTAGCGCAGTGAGGAGGAGAGGTTGAGGTTAAAACTCCCAAGAGCCCTAGAGTGACGCCTATTATGTTACCGAGAGCTTTTAATAAGCTTGTGTTACTGTTGGAGTGAACAAACACATTGTGCAATTCTAAGTTTCCCAATATAGGGAACAAACGCTGGTTGTACTAGTGATTTATCAACCGAAGGCAATCATGAACAGGTGCAAAGGCCACCACCGTCAGTAGGTTTATGTGCGACCGTCACTCTCGGTGCTCTTGGCACCAGTCTTCTGAGAAAAGCTTGGGAGAATAACGCCACAAGCAGATAATCTACCGATCATTGGATTATACTACCATGTAAAAATAAATATAATAGCAAAATTTTCAAAGATACCTTGTAAATTATTTCTCCTATTTAAATTGTGTGTTTAATAGTGGATACAGATATTTCTGTATTCCTACCGATACAAGTTTTATAGCATTGAAAAAATATATTATTTAAAATGAAAATGCATTATGAACACGCTTTTACTTTCTCTATACGTTCTATGTACATAGCGCATAGAGAAGATATTGCATTCCACCCAAACGTTTACCGAGAGTTCCCCTGTACAAAAAAATAACATTTTTAGATAAATGTCCGTGTGTGTCTGTAAACGTGGTAACTCAAAAAAGAAAAGTTGATAAAATACCAAACTTGGTAAATAAGTTTTTTATCTTCCAAAGATGCAACACGAAGGCTTTGAGAAAAATCCCCTCACCCCAGACTACCCTTACATGGAAAAATGTTAAAAAAAAAAAAAATATTTTCCCAAAAATGTCTAATGATTTTGAGTTGGATTAAAATGCCGCATATTAAAGATATTTATACGAAAAAAGCATATATCATCCATTTTCTGGGAATAGCCTCTGAAGACCTCTTTATTCTGGATAAATTTTGAAGAGTATTGCCTAACTGCTGAACCGAAAGAGATGGATAAAAATTACTACACAAACAATTTAGATCTCGTTAAAACACACAATTTATGTTATTTAAATTTTCTCGTAGAGCTGACTATTTTTGAAGTGTCGCTTGTTATTTGTTTCAGTTTTAAAATACTTAAAAATTTTCTCATACAGGAATATGTAAACTTCAGTTAATGCATAGAAACGGAATTCATCCATATGGCAACCAAATTTTAGTGTCGTTTAATCGTGTATTCCCTTATTTCCTTTCTGCTTACAATAAAGCGTTTCTGCTAATGTTTATCTCGATTAGAATGAAGTAGCTTAAGCGTTTTAACCTTCATTTGTTAGAGATATAGAGGAAGTCATGTGAATGGAACACATCAGCTGTTTTAGTCACGACAATCTCATTAATAGTTCTGAATGAAAATCACAAGAATGTATAACATCAGTCTCGTACTAACATTTCCACAGTTTTAGATGTCCCTCTTCATTGAGGGACTTAAGTGTCCCATTGAGACGACGACGATGATACTGGTAATAGAAGACTTTGCAGACGGATTCCTGGCTGAGCAATAAATTGAGGCTAGCACGTTTTTATGGACTACAATTTTCAGTACGTGCAGACAATAAACATGCACTGCTTCTCGTAGTACTAACTCATACTGTGCAGTATTTTGTCACGTACCACGATAACAATAGAATATATCCGTGCGGTCAGAATTTGCATGCTTCTGCAATATCTAGAAAGGCTTTGGCGCCACCTCTCATGAGGTCATCAAACTTCTCGTACACTAAACTACGACTAATTTGCATTAGAGAAAATCAGGAGCCAAAAGCAGGTGGGTCATATTCTTTTACTTCGTTATGCTTTTAATTCTTAGTTTATAATTTGTCCAATTTATACGCAATACGCATACTCATCAAGGCACTCCACATCCCGGACGACACATGTCTAGGTGGTACTTGTGACAATATATGTGATAGATATCAGTGATAAACTTTTGCACAAAATGACACCAAATATGTGTACAACTTGTACGCGATATTACAATTATTTATTTATTATTTATAAAAGAGAAAGTAATAGTGACAAAAAATAAAACAAAAATCTGATGTGTTCCATTCACATGATTTTCTCTACATCTCTACAACAAAATATTGTTAAAAAGCTTATGCTTCTATTTACTTCATGCTAATCTTTGTAAGTAGAAGCGAAATAAAGGAGTACCATAGGTTAAAGTGATAGTCAAAAGCTGGTTGCTATGTGACTGAAGTTCCTTTGTTTGTATGGACAGGGGTTGACAAATTCCT
Source organism: Hymenopus coronatus (assembly GCA_030762935.1). Taxonomy (NCBI): domain Eukaryota; kingdom Metazoa; phylum Arthropoda; class Insecta; order Mantodea; family Hymenopodidae; genus Hymenopus; species Hymenopus coronatus. Next base: position 50,844,762 of record CM060885.1, read on the forward strand.
TTATGAGAAAAGTGCAAGTTTTTCAAAGCTGAAACCAATAACAAGGAATATATCAAAACGATCAACTCCACGTAAAAAATGTATACGACATAAGTTGTGTGTTTTATCCTGATCTACATTTTTTGTGTTGTAAGTTTTTGTCTATCTCTTACGGTTTACCGGTTATACAAAATATACAACGCGTATACAGTTATACAGTATATATACAAAATACTATAAATATCATCCTGAATAAGGAGGTCTTTAGAGGCTGTTCCCAGAAAATTCAACATATATATTTTATTGGCATGTAAATATGTTAAATATATATTTTAATCAAAATTGTTGGACATTTTTGAGAGAGTCAAAATTTTCGAAATTGTTTCCCTATAAAGGGTAGTTTGAGGTGGGGGGGGGATTTTCTTGAAAATCTTCGTGTCGCATCCTTGGAAGATACCAAACCTAAATACCAAGTTTGGTATTTAACGGTCTTCTCGTTTTTTGAGCTATGCTGTCCTCAGACACACACACACACACACACACACACACACACACACACACACACACACACACACAAGGACCTTTTGATAGAAATGCTTATTTGGATTCAGGGGGACCAAAAACATGTATTTCCGGCGGTATCTCGGTATCCAGTTTTTGGGTGGAATTCAATACCTTCTCTATACTCTATGTACATAATACGTGTAGAGAAAGTAATATACTCGCATTAATGTTACATAATCCAGCTATTTGCTGCAAAGTCAGTATAAATCAACTCTTTTCAAGGATTTAACATAAAAAATCTGATGTGTTACTTTTTCTAACTCAAACAAATTCAAACCATTCTTACAAAAGATTATTCTTTTATCCATACCATGCTAATCGAGATAAACATTAGCAGAATTATTACTTGCTTCATTGTAAGTAGAAGGGAAATAAGGGAGTACATTATGCTAAAATGAAGGTCAAATTCTTTAAAAGCTTGTCGCTTGGTGAAACAATTCTAGTTCGGTTCGCTTTGCATGGTTCCGTTTGACAAAAGTTAAGTAATTTAAAACTGAAACCAACAACAAAAATATCTCAAAAAACCGTCAACTACAAGAAAAACGCGTATGACATGAAGTATGTCCTTTAAAGAGATCTACATTCTTTGTGGATGAAGCTTTGTCTTATTTTTTTCGGTTTAACCGTTTTGCAAAATTCTAGAAAACTTTAGAAGCTATTCCCAGAAAATTCAAACTATACATTTTATTTGTGAGGTAAATATCTTTAGTATAAGGTTTTTAAATTAAAATCATTAGAGCCATGTTTGAGAAAAGCAACCTTTCATAAATATATCCATGTAACGGTTTGCAGAGGGGGATTTTTTTTTTTTATATTTTTTGTGTTGCATTCTTGGAAGATACTAAATATAAATACCAAGTTTGGTATTTAACCGCCTTTTTGTGTTTTAGCTATGCTGTCCAAACACACACACACACACACACACACACACACACACACACACACACACACAGAGGACCATTTTTCTAAATATGCCTTTTTTGGACTCGGGGAAACCCTGAAACGTATATTTCCAGTGAAATCCCGACATCAAATTTTTCGGTGGAATATAGCTACTATGTTCATTGTGAGTGCTAGAGAAAGTAAAATGATGTCAATAATAATAATAATAATAATAATAATAATAATAATAACGATTGCAATTACATGGCACTATAGACTATAAATTGCCAAGCCATAATAATTATGGGTGGTGTGTGTGTGTGTGTGTGTGTGTGTGTGTGTGTGTGTGTGTGTGTGTGTGTGTGTGTGTGTGTGTGTGAGAGAGAGAGAGAGAGAGAGAGAGAGAGAGAGAGAGAGAGAGAGAAAAATATCTATGTTCACTACATGTCAAACGAAGTAAAGGTGAATATAAAACACTGAAATGCTGTGTTCACCTTATATTTTGAAGCATTTCATTCCTTCCTTTCTTCCTTTCTCTCTTTCTTTCCTTTTAGCCTGCTCGTTTGTAAAAACCTAATTATGATGAAATGGATGACAGGAAATATAATTAGAGAACAATTGGTGAAATGAACTGAGAACCCTGTGAAAACCCACACAGACGCCACTTCTTCCACCACAAATCGCATAGGCGAGCAGTCTAACCACTCAGATACGGCACCGTCTTTAAAGGATAGCAATAATAAGAAGAAAACTGTTGTATTCCATTCATATGACGCTCTCTAGCTGTTCCACAAACAAAGTTTTTATAACATATTTTGAAATGTTTGATTTTCTCAAAAATAATTATCAAAGCATATGTTTAAGATATTTTCATGAAAACCAAATGAATATGTTCTGAAAATACCTTCTGCAGAACTTCTCATTCTGGATGAATTTTGAATAAACCATTAGAAATAGACAAAAACTTACTGCACAAAATACGTAGAGCTTGTTAAAACACACAATTTATGTCACATATCTTTTTGTTGTAAAGTTGACCGTTCCTTATAATTGCTTTCAATTTTAAACTACGCAACCTTTCTCAAACGAGGTCACCTTCCTTTCCATCTCCTCTTTGTTTTGCTGGCAATGCTAAGTGAAACTGTATCTTTTAAAATATTTGAGTACCTTTTTAGTCCAGTGTTCCCTTTTTAGCCTTCTTACAAGGGAGCAAGTAATAAGAACATTTCTGCTAGTGTTTATCTCGATTAGCATGAAGTGGATAAAAGAATACTTTTTGTAAGAATAGTTTTGTGTATGGAACAGCTAGAGAAAGTTATGCTTATGAACGCATAATATTTTTTCAAGTTGTAACTCTATTCGGCTTGTCTTGTGCAAAGAGCATGTTATTTCTAAGCCATCTGTGTTTATAAATATGACTATTACTTTAGTCTGCTCTTTGCTTTTTATGTATACAACGACATATGAAAATGTCTACTCGTTTTTTAAGAAGTACACAGAAGAATATGATTTTATAAAACAGTGAGCTGGGAACCTCATGTGAATATTACGCATTTTTTTTTTTTTATTTACAATCTGTTGCTCTATAATGTTTCTCGGAGTCTGGAAAGAATAGGTTATGGAATTTTAAGGCCGGCTGATATAGGCACGCTTTTGAACAGTTGACGATCTCTTGTTTCCTGTGTCCCCTGTAGCTACAACGAAATGTGTAATGAAACTATTTCTGCAAACATTTATTTGATTTAACATAGCAGTTAGATAGAAAAACCTGATGTGTTATTCCAGGTAGCCAAACAGCACCATGTTTCACATTTGCAGAGAACCCTTCGTGTGATAAGTGTCGCAGAATTCAACGGGGCAATTAGAAGTAAATACTGTCAGTGGCAGGTTAGCAAATAGCAATCACCGACCTTGCACATCTCTTGCATATCAGCGAAAAAGTGAGGGAATCGCCTTCATCGAGATCTAACGTGTACACTTGTAGAGTCCGTGATGAAATGCAAGAAGAATGTGAATTGTTGTAGAGAATAAATTCACCTCTCAGTATCATCCAATAGCCAGTTCTGTAATTATTTTTACGTTCTTATTTAATATAGTATACAGGATGTTTCAAAAATACGGGGCATAATTTCAGGTATGTATTTCCCACATGTAGACAATCAAATTAGTTCTTTATAACATGTGTCCGGAAATGCTTCATTTCCGAGCTATGGCCTTCACAACATTGAAATTCACTGAATCGTTTTTCTTTCCGCAGATTTTCATTACAGAACATGTTCAAAATGTCCACCTCCTGCTTGAATACAGATCTCACATCGATGTCTCATTGACCTGCGAACACGATCCCAAACTCCAGGAGTATTGCGTATGTCCTCACAACTTGCCACAATTCGATTCCGAAGGGATTCCAAATCCGGCACCGGAGACGAATAAACCAATGATTTTAAATGGCCCCACAAGTAGAAATCGAGAAGGTTCAGATCAGGTGAGCGTGGGGGCCAAGCAATTGGGCCACCTCTACCTATCCATCGATCAGGAAACCTTCGATCCAAGTACCGGCGAGCCGTAAGACAGAAGTGTGCAGGAGCGCCATCATGCAAGAAATGAATGTGTTGTTGATTGATCAGTGGAGTGTCTTCGAAAACGTCAGGTATGGTGTTTTCCAGGAAGTTTGTGTACGCCTGCCCCGTAAGTCTGTTTACAAGTACATGGGGTCCAACTAATCGATCACCAATGATACCGGCCCACATGTTGAGTGAGAACCGCACCTGGTGATGAGATACAACAGTTGCACGTGGGTTTTCATGCGACCATACATGCTGATTGTGGAAATTTGTTATGCCATCTCTTGTGAACTGTGCTTCATCTGTAAAGAATACGACGGCAGAAAAGTTCGGATTTACACCACACTGCTGCAAGAACCACTGACAGAACCTAACTCGTGCAGGGTAATCTGCTGGTGACAGGGCCTGTACACGTTGCAAATGATAAGGATATAATGGATACTCGTTCAACAGTCTCCAGACAGTCTTATGAGGAACATTGACTTGCAACGCTAACCGTCGTGTGCTGATAGAAGTCCTGTCCACAGCCTCCAGAATCTCCTCCTGCACTTCTGGAGTTGTAGATCTTGGTCGTCCCCTTCCCAAACCAGGAGAGGTGAATGTTCCATACTCGCACAGACGGGAATGGAGACGTACAAATGTCTTCCGATCTGGACATTGTCGCTGTGGGTACATCTCCTGGTACAAATGACGAGCCAGCGCAATATTGCCGTCCGCCTTACCGTACATGAAGTGTATCTCTGCCAGCTCTTGATTTGAATACATGTTGCACAGTCTTAACGCCTAAGAACACTGAATGTAACCTTCCTCAGAATGAACTATCAGAGCGCCCTCCTAATGTCTCCTTTGACGGCAAAGACCTGCGGAAAGAAAAACGTTCCAATGAATTCCAATGTTGTGAAGGCCATAACTCGGAAATGAAGCATTTCCGGACACATGTTATAATGAACTATTTTGATTGTCTTCATGTGGGAAATACATACCTGAAATTATGCCGCGTATTTTTGAAACACACTGTAGATCCCTGAAAGGTAAATTAATAAATTAAGGTACCGCATCAAAAACCATGCATGAGAGTACGTAGTGTTTCATAATTAAAACGTGAAAACATCATAAAGAAAAATATAAAAATATGAGAGCACTGTATTATTATTGTTATTATTATTATTATTATTATTATTATTATTATTATTATTATTATTATTATTCACTGTATTATAGCCACTGTAGTGTTTCACTGTATTATATTTAATTAATTAATTATTTATTATTATTATTATTACTACTAGCAGAACGAATCAAAACATTAATGCGTAATGACTAAGAATATTCGAAAGCAGGTAAAATTTCACTACGTATTACGTGCTCTCTATTTGCAAATTGTTCGTTATGATGTTTTCATGTATTCTGCTAAACGTAAGAATATTAATCATAATAATACAGCAAAACACTACGTGCTCTCGTGAATACGCATTTTTCTTACAATTCCTTCATGTATTAATTTATTCTGCTAATTGTATTCTGCATAATAATATTAATGATAATAATACAGTACAATAGTACATGGTCTCATTTTTGCACATTTTTCGGTACGATGTTTTCATGTTTTGTTTTATTTCGCTAAGCGTAGACTGTATTAATATCCATATAGTAATATAATGAAACACCACGTTCTCTACTGCTTGTGTTACGATGTATATATGTTTTGACTTATTCTGCTAAGCGCATGCTATTGTTGATTTTTTTTTCGTAGTCGGTTTATCCTTCCCTTATTTAGAACTGACACCCCTTAGGACTTACAAGCGCCTGCCAGGGATCAGAAGCCTGTCGGGGAATCAACGGCAAGATACCACAGAATGGAGAACCTGGAACGAGTAGTAGCCAGGCATGAGCGTGAGAAAGTGGATGATATGAAATGCAAGCGAAATGGATGATAGGGAAGGTGATGCTCGAGCTCGGGCCGCTAGGTGGGAGGCGTCGCCATTTATGATATCAATGATAATAATACAGTGAAACACTACATACTTTCGTGTCATTTTCTTCGTTACGGTGTTTTTATGTGTTTTATTCATAAAACTTTTATACTGCGTAATAATATTTATGACACTAATACAATGAATTTTCTCTTACGTTTGTATGTTTTGTTACGATGATTTTATGTTTTGATTTATTCTGCAAGGCATATACTGCGTAATTATATTAATGATAATACAATTAAGCACTATATGATCTTGCGATTGCGTAATGTTTGTAACCATGTTCTGATGTTTTGATTTATTCTGCTAAGGGTATACTGCATATGATAAAGTGAAACACTATGTTCTCTGGTGCTTGTATGGTTTTGGTTACGATGTATTCATGTTTTGTTTTATTCTACTAAGAGTAAATTATTAAGACATTAATCATAATTATGTAGTGAAAGAGTATGTGGTCTCGTTTTTGTATTACTTTCTCTAGCCCCGTATTACAATGTACATAGGAATAGAAGTATTGTATTCCACCTAACAATTCGATACCGAGATTTCACCGGTAATACATGTTTTAGGACCCCCTGAATCAAAAAAAGCATTTTTAGAATCAGGTCCATGTGTGTGCGTGTGTGTGTCTGTGTGTGTGTCTGTCTGTGTGGTGTGTGTGTGCCTGTGGACAAATATCCCCAAAACGAAAAGGCGGTTAAATACCAAACTTGGTATTTAAGTTTGGTGTCTTCCAAGGATGCCACACGAAGATTTTCAAGAAAAACCCCTACCCCTAACTACCCTTTATATGGACAATTTTTCGAAAATTTTGCTTTTCTTAAAAATGGCACTAACGATTTTGATTAAAATACCACATATTGAAGTTATTTCTATTACAAGCAAAGTGTATATACTGCATTTTCTGGGAATAGCTTCTAAAGACATGTTTATTCTGAATGAAGTTTGCTTAATTTGGCATAACTAGTAAACCGTAAGAGATAGACAAAAACTTACTATACAAAAAATGTAGATCTTGTTAAAATACACAAGTTATGTCGTATAACTTTTATTTCGTGGAGCTTACTGTTTTCGAGGTATTCTTTATTATTAGTTTCAATTGTGAGGTACTTCCACTTTTCTCAGACGGAAGTGTGTGTGTGTGTGTGTGTGTGTGTGTGTGTGTGTGTGTGTGTGTGTGTGTGTGTGTGTGTGTGTGTGTGTTGTTTTCTACTCCTGGTCAAGCAAAGAGGCGATTTGCAATGACAATCGCATATAGTTTAAAACATTTGGTCTTGTGTATTCCCTTTGTTCTAGCCTGCTTATAAGGAACTAAGTAATAACATTCTGCTAATGTTTATCTCGATTAGCGTGGTGTTGAAAGAAGAATTATCTTTTGTAAGAAGTTCCTTTGTAGAGTAGCTAGAGAAAGTCATGTGAATGTAACACATCAGATCTTTTGTTGTTGTCTTTTTATGTTGTTTTCTGCTAATTCTGCTAAGCGTATTCTGCGTAATAATATTAATGATAATAATATAGTGAAACACTGCGTGGTCTACTGATCCCAAGGTCAGGGTTTAAATCCGGCCCAGACCGATGGCTTTTAAGTGTGCTTAAAAGTGACAGCTTCATGTCAGTAGTTATACTCGCGTGTTAAAGCACTCCTGCGAGATAAAACTCCGGCACACCGGTGGCGCTGATATGATCCTAGCAATTGACAAGGTTGTTAACAAATAAAATGCAAATAAAACAACGTGCTCTTATGTTTGTACGTTTTTCGCTAAGATATTTTCATGTTATGACTATTCTGCTAAGCGTGTACTGCGTAATAATATTAATTATAATATATAATATAGTTAAAAACTACGCGTTCACACGTTTGGGCATATTTTGTTACGATGTGTTTAATTTTTTATTTATTCTGCTAAGCATATATTGCATTATGATATTAAACACTAACAATGCAGTAAAACATTACATGCCGTTGTATTTGTACATTTTTCGTTACGATGTTTTCATATTTTGATGTAATCGGCTAAGTGTATACGGGTAACAATGTAAATGACGAGTAAATTTAAGCTCCATGGGCCTCAAGATCATTTCAGCATCATTTCACCAATTGCATTCATCGTACAATATGACCAACCCGGTTAAAGGACGTTAAAAAAAACTGACGTGTTCCATTCACATGACTTTCTCTAGCTGGAAGATAAGCAACTTTCCTTCCAAACGATTATTCTTTTATCTACGACGTGTTAATCGAGTTAAACATTAGCAAAAATTGTCTTATTACTTGTTTCCATTAAGTAGAAGGGACATAAGAGAATACACTAGACTACATTTTTTAAAAACTGATCTTATATGATACAACAGAAGTTCGATCCGCCTTTGCATAAAGTAGTTTAAAATAACCAAGGGATATTTAAAAAACGGTCAGTTCTAAATGCTCTATATGTTTTAACGAGATCTTCATTTTTGTGTAGTAAGTTTCTGTCTGTCTCTTCGGTTTAACAGCTATTCAAAACTCATCCAGAATAAAGGGGTCTTCCGGGACAGATAATTCAAAATATGAATTTTATTGGTGATATAAATAGTTTTCAGCCCGCCTGGTAGTTTGATGGTAGCGTCTTTGGTGTCTGCTTCACATTCAAAAGGTCGCGAGTTCGAATCTCGCTTAGGGTGAGTTACCCGTATAAGTTTTTTCGGGGTTTTCCCTTATCCTGAGAAGACGAATGTCGAGTAACTTTAAGCTCCATGGACCCCGAGATCATTTCACCAATTTCATTCGTCGTCCGATATGACCAACCAGGTTAAAGGACGTTAAGCTACTAAAAAAAAAACAACTTTAATATACTTTAGTCAAAATCGTTAGAATCATTTTTCAGAAGAAAAAAAATAAAAAATGTTTCTATGTAAAGGGTAGTTTGGGGGGGGGGGAGTTATTGAAAATCTTCGTGTCACATCCTTGGAAGATACTAAACCTAAATACCAAGTTTAATAATTAACGGTCCTTTCGTTTTTGAGCTATGTTGTTCACAGACACAGAACACAGATGGACCTTTTTCTAAAAATGTTTTTTTTCGGACTCAGGGAACCACAAAATATATTATTTTCGGTGAAATTTCAACATCGAATTTTTGGTGGAGTACAATACCTTCTCTATCTATATGTACATTGTACATGCGGAATAAAGAAAGTAAAAATAATAATAATAATAATAATAATAATAATAATAATAATAAAAACGATAATACTACAATGAAAGACTATGTTCTCTCGTGATTATTTTTTGTTACGATGTTTTCACGTTTTGGTTTACTCTGCTAAAGCATACTATTAATGATATTCATGATAATACAGTGAGGCAGGACGTGCTGTCGTATTTTGATACTTTTCGTTCGGATGCTTTCACCTTTTGATTATGAAACATTTGCCCTCATACATGATTTTTGTTGCGATATTTTCATGTTTGGATTTACCCTTCAAGTCTCTAATGTTAAATAAGAACAGTTTAAAAGTAATTACAGAACTGACTATTGGTAGATACTGAGAGATGAACTTATTCTCTAAAAATGTTTACACTCTTTCTGCATATCATCAAGGACTCTACTACAAGCTGCCTCTCAATGAAGGCGATTCCCTCACGTTCTTGCTGATACGCAAGAGGTGTGCAGGGAAGGTCGCTCGCGCATTTGCTAACACACCACTAACCTATATTTGCTTCCAATTGCCCCGTTGACTTCTGCAACCAAGGGTTGTCTGCAAATGTGAAACACGGCGCTGTATTTGTATACATTTCTCTGCCTTCTAACATTTATTATTGGGAATACTATTCTTATGTACGTTTTACTTTCTCTACACGTACTATGTACATAATGTATAGAGAAGCTATTGTGTTGCGCCCAAAATTCGAAAACGACATTTCACAGGAAACATATTTGAGGCCTCCTGAATCTAAAAAAAGCATTTTTAGAAAAAAGTTCGTTTGTGTGTCTATTCTGTCTGTCTGGCTGTCAGTGTGTGTGTCTGTAGACAGCATAACTCAAAAACGAAAAGACCATTAAATACCAAACTTGGTTTTTAAGTTCAGTATCTTCAAAGGATGCGACACGCAGATTTTCAAGAAAATCCCCTCAAGCCAACTACCATTTACCTGGAAAAATTTTCAAAAATTTTGATTTTTTCAAAAATGGCTCTAAAGATTTTGATTAAAATGTCATATTAAACATATTTACATGAAAAAAATGTATATCTTGAATTTTCTCGATGAACTTTGTGGAATTTTGCATAACTGGTAAACCATAAGAGTTAGACAAAAACTTGCTAAATAGAAAACGCAGAGCTCATTAAAACACACAACTTATGCTATATGCATTTTTTCGTGTAGTTGATTGTGTTTGAGATATTCCTTGTTTTTAATTTCAGCTATAAATACTTATACATTTTTCATACGGGAATTTGTCAACTCCTCTCCATAGAAAACTTCATTCACATGCTTTTGGCTACCTATCACTTTAGCCTATCGTACTCCCTTATTTATCTCCTACTTACAAGGAAGCAAGTAATAAGACTATTTCTGCTATTTTTTTTTTTCCGATTAGCATGAAGTAAGTAGAAGAATAAAATTTTTAACAATAATTTCTTGAAGAGACGCAGAGAAAGTCATGTAAATGGAACACATCAGACTTATATATATATGTATATTTTTTTTTTATTCCAGATAAACGTTTGTATAAACATTTCGCATTTAGTTAAAAATACAAAATCAGTCAGTAGAGCGCCTGTCTACTGTGGAGCGCTCTGGGTTCGATTTCCACCTGGGGAGTAGGGTTCCTTCTAGGAGTCTGAAATTATGAAGGAGAGTGTGAATGTTTGTGTGATCTAATATGGAAATTTAAAAGAAACAGTACATAGTACACATGTTCCAAAGGTGAACGCGCAGTTGTGACAATGCAGTTAAAGGCGGGGTACAAATGGAAAAATAACAAAAAAGAGACACAAAGGGAATGGCGATAGTCCTATGTATAAAAATTGGACGCCATATGCTGACCTTAAATTTCCAATTCTTTGCATTTAATCGCGAGAATCAACTGAAAATCGACAAATTTTAAATATCTTGTCTCAAAAAAAGTATTTGGAATAAAATGTGTGTTTTTAAAAAGTCTCCATTTTGTGTGCAGTAATTTTTCGTCTTTTGTTTAAAGTATTACTAGTTATTTAAGATTATAATCAAATAATTTCGAATGAAGTGGAAAGTTCGTTGTTTGAAAATGCTGTCCTCCTAGCCACGTCTTCAGTTTAGGGAAAAGGTGAAAGTCCGTGGGTGCCAGGTCAGGACTGTACGTTGGATGATCAAAAATGTCCCATTGAAGTTGTTCAAGGGGGTGATGGGTTGTGCCAGCAGTGTGTGGACCAGCGTTGTCATGGATCATCACAATTCCTGAAGTCAGCATTCCTCTTCGTTTGTTTTGAATGGCTCTCCGCAACGTCGTAAAGTATGAAGATCTTCAAAACAACGTCAACGCTCATTTGAAATCATTGGCGGCAACATTTTTGAAGCGAGTATCGCAAAGCTTGTGCACAAATACGATAAATGTCTCAATCTTTTCAGTGATTATGTTGAAAATTAACCATAAGTGTACAAAACTTTTGAAGCTTTTTTATATTTCCATCAGCTTCAGGTCAACCTTCAGTTCTTCAAAATCCACTAAATCAACTGTTCTTCCTGTATCTTCTTCGTGATTTTCTTTGTCATCTTCTTATTTGTCGTTGTACCATAATTTTTTATAGTGTTTTATTCAAGTATCTTTTCTAATCAATGTTAGTCTTGCTACATCCTTTTCATCCTCATTAGCTTTATTTATTAATTTCCAAACTTCTGTTATTCATGTATATCATGCTCTATTGGGCTAATAAATTGTTCATAAGCTTTTCTTCCGTTAGGTTTTCTAAATGACGCTTTAATTTATAGTTGTTTCTTGTTTCCGCATTCCTCTTCTGTATCTATTTAAGATAAGCTTTTTGCTCCTCCTTTGTTTTATTTTCTCCAGCATGTTCGTACAATGTACATAGCATATGAGAATATATAGAAATACATATTTTGAAACCCTCTGAATACAAAAAGGGAATTTTTAGAAAAATATCCGTATGCGTGTGTCTGGGTGGACAGTATTACTCAAAAACCAAATTCCGTTAAATATTAAATTTTGTATTTAACTTCACCATCTTTAGATTTTCTCAAAAATGGTTGTAATGATTTTCTTTAAAATGCCATAACTTTAAGATACTTTTATGACAAACGAAATATAAATCTTGAATTTTATAGGAACAGCATCTGAAGACCTCTTGATTCTGGATGACTTTGGTAATACTCGTAAACCATAAGGGATAAACAAAAACTTACACACAAATTGTAAATCTTATTAAATTACACAATTTATGTTATATCACGTCTTGTTTGAATTACTCCTTTCCAACATATTCTATACTAGTGGTTTCTTTTAGATTACTTAAATTTTACTAAAGTTGGAAGTCAACCTTCACTTCATCTCTTTTGTTTTACTCCCGGGAATGCAAAAGAGAACCGAATTTTAATTGTGTAATTGTAATTGTGTTTTTAAACTATTTGAGGACCGCGTTAGCGTGTGTATTCCCTTATATCCCTTCTGCTTTCAAGGAAACAAGTAATAATCAATTTCTGCTACTGTTTTTATTGATTAGTATGACGTAGATAAGAACAATCTTTTGTAAAAATTTGTTTGTGAAAAATTAGAGATGGTCATGTGAATGGAACACAGATTGTTTTTTATTCCCTCATTACAGATTCTTAAACCTTTGTTGGCTGTAATTTTACTTTTACTCCTTAATACTGACTCTTACTTTCTGACTGCAATTTTGAAGTTTTTTGTCATTAGATGTCTCTAATAGAACCTTTTCAAATCTTCGTTGCTATCTTCATAGTAAGGCATTCGTCATAGTTTTGAGTTTCAATTTTTACCTTTGTTTGAAAGGAAACGATATCGTAAATTTGAATGCGAAATTATTTAGTTCTTTATTTGACAATTTCAGTTAATAGGGAGACTGCAGTGCAGATTGTCAATAAACCTTGCCCATAATTTGAGCTATAACGACGAGGAATGTGTTCCCTTCATCTATAAACATACATTTTGAAAATTTGTTGATACTATTTCAAAGATTCGGACACATTTTTAACGGTGAAAAAAAAATAAAACACTTACTTTGAATAACCCCCTTCATATTACCAGTTGAAGTTGGTGTGGACGGCGGCCACTAGGCGCGCTTCTGACTAATAGCTGTTTTAGTATTAGTTCGAAGAGGGGCCACCTGAAGCGCTTCTATACTTCCTTTATCTTCCGCTCCGCAAAGCATTCAAGCGCCAGTTTCAATTCACGATAAGTGCTGAACATTCCACGGTTTAAATTTATCTCTTCACGTATTATAGTGTATTTTAAAAAATGATAAGCGTAGTTGAGATGAAGATAGAGAATGAGTTCCAGAGTTGGAATATATGTTGAATAACATATTCATCTTCAACACCCAGTTCAATGTAATTAAATTAAACTCATTATACAACCTTAAAATGTCAATCGTCATTTAAGGGAAAGCTATTAGATTTATCTAGTTAAAATGTGTATTTGTACTACTTCAAAATAATAGAATCACAATTTTAAACACTTTTCACAATTAAAATGAGTGTAAATTAATGATTAATTCAATACATGTTTATCAATTAATACATTTACACCCATACAAGTGCTATTTTTTTTCTTTTTATAATAAGATCAGTTTTAAAGTGCATTGGTAGCATTAAGTGCTATCAAACATTTAAAAATAACAAGTACATACTGATCTTTACTTTCTCTATACGTACTATGCACATAGTATATAGAGAAGGTATTGTACTCCACCAAAAAATTCGATACCGAGATTTCACCGGAAATATATGTTTTAGGGTCCCCTGTATCCAAAAAAAGTATTTTCAGAAAAAGGTCCGTGAGTCCGTGTGTCAGTGTGTCTCTATAAACGATAACTCAAAAACGAAAAATCGGTAAAATACCAAACTTGATATTTAAGTTTAGTATATTCCAGGGATGCGACACGAAGATTTTGAGAAAAATCACCCCCACGCCAAACTACCCTATACATGGAACTTTTTTGGAACATTTTGATTTTCTAAAAAATGGCTGACAGTTTTGATTAAAATATCATATATTAAAGATATTTACCTAACAAATAAAATGTATCTTTTGAATTTTCTGGGAATAGCCTCTGAAGACTACTTTATTCTGGATGAATTTTGCATAACTACTAAACCGTAAAAGATGGACAAAAACTTAACACAAAAGAAAAATATAGAGCACGTTAAAACACACAATTTATGTTATATACATTTTTTTCGTGGAGTTGATCGTTTTTGAAATATTCCTTTTTCTTGGTTTCAGCTTGGTTTATACTTTTCTCATACAGGAATTTGTCAACTCCTATCCATACAAACAAAGGAACATCAGTCACATAGCAACCAGCTTTTGGCTTTCACTTTAATCTATGGTACTCCTTTATTACAATAAAGCAAGAAATAATACTATTTCTGCTAATTTTTCTCGATTAGCATGAAATAAATAAAAGATTAGCTTATTAACAATACTTTGTTACAGAGATATAGAGAAAGTCATGTGAATGGAACACATCAGATTTTTTCTTTTAATATTTTTAAAATTATCAGTTAAATTTAAGTCATAAACCTCTGTTACATACAGTAACATTGAATATATACTATTTCTGAAAAAGAACTTTAAGATAAAACATATAAGCATGTTAGTATTACAAAAGGAAAAAAATCTCTTGATCTTTTAACTCTGTAAGAACCTCGGCATGAAATATTTTACTGATTAAAGATATAATGGAATCAAGATACAAAAATAGTATTAGTTTAATACATTATACAATGCCTAATCGCAACACATTTGTGTTTTTATTGAGGTTAATGTTGCTGATTATTAATTATGTACGGTCATTTATTTTAAGCTGTAGTAAATAGTTTACATACATTTATGTGTGCACCAATAATGAACATTCACATTAAGCATATATATATTCTTACTATTTCCATCTGAGGCGAAGCACTATTTATTTCATCCGAAAATTGTATATCTCGATTTTTAGAGTACGTACTCATTTTGTATGTTAGAAGTCAATGTTTTGCTTGCTAAACATTTACTGATTCCGCTAATTACTTTATCCAGCTTAATCCTGAAAGAGTAAGAAAGATATGAAGTAGAAGTTGTTGCTCCGACGTAGTCAATTGTCATTCACCAAGCCTTCTTTACCACCTCTCTTATATGTATATGGCAAAGTATTGCCATTATCTACTATAATGTAGTAGCAGTAGTAGTAGAGTTATTGCCTAGCATATCCAGTTTACACTTGGAAATATGCAACAATCGCATGATCCTCATGGTCAGACATACTTTTCCTGTCCTTGGATATTTACAGTAAGATTTTAAAGATAGACATGTTATAAAATAATAAAACCTATTGTTTCGCAATGTAAGCCAAAAAAAAAAAAACTATATGTACAAAAATGGCAGCATGACGACATCGCCTCACGATACGCACTGAATATATCCTTCAATGGCGTGCTTTTACAAAAATTACATAGCCAAAGCTATGTAACAATTACAACACATTATATTGTATAATGTATAAATAAGAAATGGTATTTAGAAAGGTATATTTATTATAAAACATAGTTAAAACAGTGAACGAAATACCGGATGCCATAATACCGGTAACAAAGCATAAGAACAGGGTTACACAAATAATTGTTTATGAAATGTTAGCTATTTACAAGAACATTTCCATGTAAATTACACTAATGTATCGAATTTAAATTATTAGAAATGTATAAAAACGTATTATAAATTTATATTTCACGAAATGTAGAATGGAAAATCTGCCGTTTCCGGGACGCAGTCAATGAGATAGACGTCAGGGATAAGGACGCAAAGAGATAATCTCGCCAATCGAGACTTCTTATATGGCTATTAAATGAGAAATATAGCATTGTACTAATAATCAACAAGAAATATATTGTAAGTACACAGTTTTCTAGAAAAGGGATTCTGTTCAAATAGCGTGCCATAATTCATCACATTGTTTCGACAAGTCAAGTAATAAAAGTTTATAGATAACAAGAAATCTTTTAAATTTATGTATTATTACATCCTACCATTCAAGCATGGAGGTTAAGATTCTCCTACTCACCGACTGAAGCTAGCAGAAGAGAATAGAAAACGTGGCTAAGCTGTGCACAACAAGTAATTCGCTGCTGATAATAACCTTGTAACTGATCCAACAATTAAGTTTGGCACAACTAGCTAACTACAGTTTCGGCAACAGCAAGAGTTACCAACTTCTTATACAGCGGCAAATTCAAACCCGTAAAAAGGTTTAAAAAGCCACAGCACAGCAACCAGCAGCCCTGATAACCACTACAACGCAACACAGCACACCCATTCCTCTTTCAAATCCGCCTCAACATTTAGTAATTGCAGATTGACAATAGACACCCGCAAAGAGTGTCAAAAATAAGCGGTAAATCAATGTTGCCAACCTATAAAAGGGTAATTAAAATTTCGCCAACCTATGAAAATAACATTAATACAAGTTTTGATCATTTGGGTGTGTGGGTTTAAGCCGTACATATTCCTTGGTTAGGCAGGGCTCATTGGGGCTTGCTCTTCATGAATACCTCGTCTCCTCTCAGCATACTTCGTCTACGCTTTGCGGCTTATAGCCCCCAATCCCTCGGCTTCGCTTTTCAGCTTAATGCTCTTCTCTGTAACTTTTATTTTCAGTGTCAAATGTTGACTGTTTGAAGACTATGAGCTTCTTCTATGCTCAAATTTATGAATGCTGGCAGCAAATGGAGAGACAAGGACAGAAGCAGCGTTTCCATGATGTATCGGGTGGGACATGGGTCATTTTCGTGTGACAGCAGTTTTGTATGAGGAATAGAAGCGACAAAAGTGAAAAGTGTTGGTCATAAAAGCATTAAAACATCGAATAAATGGATGTAAAATACTACCGCAACTGCATGTTTAGAAAGTAAAAAATTTGTTGCTAGAATCAGGAGTTAATCCCCCATTTTGAAATGCTGAATCCAAACAAATAAAAATAGAGAATGCAAAAAGTCGTTTTGTGTATGTGTGTGGTGTGTGAACGTGAATAAACTCGCTTAAGAAACCAAAATATTAAAGGTTCATTTATCATGTAAATACATTAAGGAAATGATGCTTTATAAATAATTAGAGCAAATTTGGAAAATATATAAAATTTCTAAACATTTTGTGTATTAAAGGTATATATGGTAAGGAGCTTTTCTTGAAAGCTTTCTTGTCATGTTTTTGGAATATACGAGCTGAAATTGCAATACTGATATTTGTTGGACATTTCGTGTTTGAATTATGATGCTGTTCACAAAAACAAACACTACACATGGGCAAAGTCGTTTTAAAAATACAGTTTTTATTTTTATATTTCTGGTAAAATCACGTACCAAATTTATGTGTAAAATGTGTTATTTATTTTAATAAAACTACAAAAGTTTTGAATATAAAGTTGTGCATGCACCATCATTTGCTTTATTGTGATTTGTTTCAGGGATTTAGGACCAGGTGGCAGTGTTCGGTGTGTTGCGGTTGGTATTAGATGTGCACTTTGTAGAGGGTTCTTTGCTGGTGTCGGGTTACGACCCTCGTCTGGGGCCGATGGGTGCCCTTTTGGACGATCAGGGCCTTTGGGTGGCACAAAGCGGCATCGAATAAGCCTACACTGCTCGTCATCCGATCTGGCCATCCTCGTGTCTGCTGCCACATCCTTCCCTTCCAACGGCACGATAAGACCAAAAAGAGCAGTTTGGGCTACCTATGGGACCCTACACCTCCTTAGAATCGTTTTACTCTCTCTACCACGTATGTACAATGTACAAATCTGTTACGGGACGTGTTGCAGTCCACCCAAAAATTCGATACCGAGATTTCATCGGAAATATATGTTTTATGCTCATCTGAATCCCAAAAATATCTGATGTGCTCCATCCACATGACTTTCTCTACATACTTATAACAAATTATTGTTAATAAGCTTATTTACTTTCTCTATGCCCACTATGTACATAGTGTATAGAGAAGGTATTGCACTCCACCCAAAAATTCGATACCGAGATTTCACCGGAAATATATGCTTTAGGGTCCCCTTTTAACTAAAAAAAAAACATTTTCGGAAAAAGGTCCGTGTGTCTCTGAACACGATAACTCAAACGAAAAGTCGGTAAAAAACCAAATTTGTATTTAAGTTTAGTATTTTCCAGGGATGCGACACGAAGACACCCCCAACTACCCTTTACATGGAACTTTTTTGGAAAATTTTGATTTTTTAAAAAATGGCTCTAACGATTTTGATTAAAATATCTTATATTAAAGCTATTTACTGACAAATAAAATTTATATTTTGAGTTTTCTGGGAATAGCCTCTAAAGAGTACCTTATTCTGGATGAATTTTACAGAATTTTGAATAACTGCTAAACCGTAATAGATGGACAAAAACTTACTGCACGAAAAATGTAGAGCACGTTAAAACACACAATTTATGTTATATACATTTTTTTCGTGTAGTTCATTGTTTTTTAGACATTCCTTGTTTTTTGTTTCTGCTTTGAAGAACGCATACTTTTCTCATACAGGAATGTGTCAACTCCTATCCATACAAACAAAGGAACTTCAGTCTTATAGCAACCAACTTTGACTATCACTTTAACCTATGGTACTCCCTTATTTCGCTCCTACTTGCAAGGAAGCAAGTAATAAGACTATTTCTGCTGATTGTTTCTCAAATAGTATGACGTAAATAGAAACATGAACTTTTTAACAATAATTTGTTGCAGAGATATAGAGAAAGTCACGTGAATGGAACACATTAGATTTTTGTTCTACTTCATGCTAAAACATTAGCAGAAACAATCTTGTTACTTAGTTTTTTAGAAGTAGAAGGAAAAGAAGGGAATACACTTATCATAAACCTGCAGCCAAGTGCTTTAAAATGTGGTTGCTATGTGATTAAAATCAGTTTCTTTGTGTGGCCAAGCGTCGACAAGTTCCAGTATGAGAATTTTTTTTAAATATTTTAAAAAATGAAATAAATAACAAGGAATATCTCGAAAACGTCAAACTCCACGAAAAAGTGTATGTAACATAAATTGTGTATTTTATCGAGATCTACATTTTTTTATGTTACAAGTTTTTGTCTATCTCTTACGGTTTACCAGTTATGCTAAATTGTATAAAAATCATCCAGAATAAAGAGGTCATCAGAGGTTATTTCCAGAAAATTCAAAAGATAAATTTTATATGCCATGTAAATATCTTAAATATAGGAGATTTTAATCAAAATCGTTAAAGCCATTTTTGTGCAAATCAGCATTTTCGAAATTTTCCCATGTAAATGGTAGTTTGGGGTAGTTTCGTCTCATCCTTGGAAGTAAACTTAAATACCAAGCTATGCTACCCACAGACAAACACAGGCAGACAGACAAACGATACACTTGCGGACGTTTTTCTAAAAATGCTCTTTTGAATTCAGGGGGTCTCAAATAATATATTTCCGTTGAAATCTCGGTATAGAATTTTTGGGTGCAATACAATACCTATATACATAGAACGTGTAGAGAAAGTAAAAAGCATTTTTAGAAAGAGACCGTGTATGTGTTTGTGGACAACATAACTAAAAAACGAAAATTCGGTATTTAACTTGGTGCTCAAATTCAGTATCTTACAAGGATGCGACACAGATTTTCAAGAAAATCATCCCACCCCAATTAATCTTTACGTTTAACATTTTTCACACATTTTTATTTTCTCAAAAATGTTTCTAACGATTTTGATTGAGATATTTAAATAATCAAAGTGTATATCCTGAATTTTCTGAGAACAGTCACTGAAAACCTTTTCATTCTGGATGTCTTTTATATTGCCGGCAAACCGTAAGAGTTAGACAAAAAATTGCTACACAAAAAACGGTAGATTCGTTAAAACACACAATTTATGTCATACAGAGTTAACAGTTTTCCAGATATTTCCTGTTATTTGTATCAATTTTAAGCTTCATAAACTTTTCTCGAACGGGAAAGTCATCATCTTTTCGTCCCTCTTGTTATTTACTCCTGGCAAACTAAGCTAATGGAATTTCAATTGTTTCACTTAGCAACCGGTGGTGAAAGGTTTGACTATCACTATAGCCTAGTACATTTTCTACTTATTTTTAAAATGTATTGAGCTTGAAAACGACACTGTCTATTGCCAGATCATGTCAGTACCTCCGGTGTACCGGAATTTCTTTAACATGCCAGTAAAGCTACTAAAATTGGGCTGTCTCTTTTAAGCACACTTAAAAACCATCGGCGTGGGCCGGGTTTGAACCTGCCACCTTGAGTTCAGAAAGTCAGCGCTTGGCCAACAGAGCGACCCAGATCGATTATACCCTAATTCCCTTCTACTTACAAAGAAGCAAGTAATAAGTACAATTCTGGTAATGTTTATTTTGATTGGCATGGTGTATATAAATTAATAATCTTTTATAATAAAGGTTTCTTTGTGGAAGAGCTAGAGGAAGTCATATGAATTAAGTAATCATATTTTTACTTTCTCTACAAGTACTATGTACTTAGTGTACACAGAAGGTATTGTATTGCACCCAAAATTCGATACCAAGATTTCACCGGGAATCCAAAAAAGCATTTTTGGAAAAAGGGCCGCGGTATTGAAGTTTGGTATCCTCCAAGGATGCGACACGAAGATTTTCAAGAATATCCCCCCACTCCCAACCACCCTTTACATGGAACTTTTTTTCGAAAATTTTGATTTTCTCGAGAATGGCTCTAACGATTTTGATTAAAATATCGTATATTAAAGATATTTACCTGACAAATAATATGTATATCTTGAATTTTCTGGGAATAGCCTCTGAAGACTACTTTATTCTGGAGGAATTTTGCATAACTGCTAGACCGTAAGAAATGGGCAAAAACTTACCACACAAAACACACATTAGCACATTAAAACACACAATTTATGTTATATAATTTTTTTCGAGGAGTTGCACGTTTTTGAGATATTCTTGTTTTTGGTTTCAGCTTTGAAAAACTTGTACTTTTCCCATACAGGAATTTGTCAACTCGTGTCCATACAAAGTAACTTCAGTCACCTAGTAACCAGCTTTTGACTTCATTTTAACCTATGATACTCCCATATTTCGCTTCTACTTATAAGGAAGCAAGTAGCAAGACTATTTCTGCTATTTTTTCTGGATTAGCTTGAAGTAAATAGAAGAATAAGCTTACTAACAATAATTTGTTACATAGAAGTAGAGAAAGTCGTGTGAATGGAACACATCAGATTTTTACTTTTATACCACGCCAGATTTCTTAAACACGGTTAATTTACCTTATGTTTCCTAAAATTGTACATCAACATGAAAGTGTACCCTCTGTAAAGCATTAACTATGTAAAATCACACAAACTATTTACGTGGTATATTCAGACAAATAAAAGAGACAAATACATATACATGTCCAGTGGTTATGAACTAATAGAAAATCTATCAGCAATATTATGCATCAGTGAAAACAGCGGAAGCTTCTGTTTGCCATATAAATTGCATGTTTTCATTTGTTAACTAAGCGACAGTCGATGTTCAAGAGAAATCAATATGTCAATTGAGCAGAAATTGAAACTAAACTTGCCGATCTCAGCGAAAGTGAGCAACTGAGGTTGTATTAAAAATCAAAAATAATTTTAACTAAGGCCGAGTTCCATACAGATTTGCTCCCTATCCCTTAGATTACATGTGATTTGTCACCTCTCATTGGCTGTTGCATGAAATAGATCGTTGAGCGTTACAAAATATTTCCCTAATAAACATGATCATTTATTATCAGAATTGGCAGGAAATTTCAATACCACAGCCGAATATTTGAACATGGTTCTCCAGCTCTCCGTGCGGTTGTTCTTACCATTGAGCTATTGTGATAACATGCCGGTATGATATTCAGTTCTTAAACTGGTTATGTGTTTTTTGCCTGTACAACCAAACTTCAGAGAATAACCATAATGTCAACTTACAGACTTAACTTCTCCGTCCAGCCTTACTTCACCGGTAATGTAAATAAAAGTAACAGGTTGCAACGGCTGTGGTTGGTCGCTTAACGTTTCACTGCTTTTCTCCATCTCAAAATAGTTCCTCTTAAATTGTTGAAAGAGTAAAGAAATATCATATTACACTGTCCAAAGATGTCTAAATAATATAGTATGAATGATTAATGAACACCATTTATTGTTAATTTAATTATTATTTCTTTATATAACAATGAATGTCCGTGTAGGTTAGCGGCTGCTTCTAGTCAGCAAATAATGGCGGAAACATGTAATACCAGACTTATGAAACATGAGCAAGGAAAGGATTATTCCTAGTCTATATAATGCTTTTTGTGAAAAGAATCTTACCTTTGCATTAAATAATATTCTTGGCTTAACGGCAGAATTTGCTAGTGTTTCCGAAAGCAGCACAAAGGTGCAAAGTTTTAAATTAACCGAGAGGCGACATTTTGTGCTAGCAGATCTTCAAGTGACAGCTGTAAATGCAATGAATGCATTGTTCGGGAAGAGTAAACAAATAAGATTTGGAGGGAGTGGTGGACATTGTTGCTGGCCCACAAAGTATCAATCTCTGTGATGATTCAGACAATTCGGTTTCAACTGCAGCAAATGACGCGTATCTTGAAAGTGTAGAACAGTTCCATCTTCAGATTAGGTCTTCTGTACTGCATTACGGCAGTATATGTATTAAAGAACATGGTTGTACAGACTTGAATGTAAAAATTCACAAAAAATTGATGGAGTGATTTACGTATGCAGTACTTCAGCAAACTTCTAAAACAACATGTCTGTATTATATAATTTTACGTAAGAATTTTATATTTCGTACTGAATTTACAATGGCTTTCCTACTGTTTTATTGTGTTATTTATTATAATATTATCTATGAGCAGTAAAAGTACGCAGCTATTTCTTTGCCTGCGACACGTAGATACACGGTTTTACGATTGTACAAAAGACGACCAGCTCAGCACCACATGGTGTGTGCACGTGCGTTCGCGGAAGAATACATTCTGGTGTGTTTACATCGCCGATGCAATAAAGATGGACAGATAATATTATTCGGGTAATATTAATATAGCCATTACCGACTGTCAAGATATTTTATTATATTGGTAATACTCATATATTTAAACTATCCTGGGTACTGTTTTTACTTTCTCTATAGTACTATGTTCATAGTGTATAGAGAAGCTATTGTATTGCACCCAAACATTCGTTACTGATATTTCACCCGAAATACACGTTTTAAGGTCACCAGTATCCAAAAAAAGCATTTTTGGAAAAAGGTCCATATGCGTGTGTATGTGTGTGTGTCTGTGAACCCGATACCTCAAAAAACGCAAAGTCGGTAAAATACTAAACTTGGTATTTAAGTTTGGTATCTTCCAGGGATGCCTTATAAAGATTTTGAGAAAAATATCCTCACCACCAGTTACGCTATCCATAGAATATTTTTCGAAAACTTTTATTTTCTCAAAAATGTCCGTAACGAGTTTGATTAAAATCTGTCATATTTAAGATATTTGTGTGACAAACAAAATGGACGTCTTCAATTTTCTGGGAACAGCCTCTGTAGAATTTTGAATAACTGGTAAACCGTAAGAAATAGACAGAAATTTACCAGTCAAAAAATGTAGAGCTCGTTAAAACACACAATTTATGTTATATAAATTGTTTTTATGGATAAGGCGTTTTTTGAGATATTGCTTGCTATTAGTTTCAGCTTTAAAAACTTATACTTTTCTCATACTGGAATTTGTCAACTCCTGTCAATATAAACAACGGAACTTCAATCACATAACAACCAGCTTTTAAAAGATTTGATATCGATTTAGTTCATGGTATTCCCTTATTTCGCATCTGCTTAGAAGAAAGCAGGTTATAAGACCCTTTTTGTTTATTTTTTCTCGAATAGCATTAAGTAAATAGAAGAACAAGGCTTTTAGCAATAATTTATTGCAAAGATGTAGAGAAAATCATGTAAATGGAACAAATAAGATTTTTTATTAATAGAACCAGCTGAAAGGTTCAATACCACAGCCGGGATTAGGACAAGTTCGTGCAGTTGCTCTAACCATTCACCTACTGTAACAACATGCCGGTATGATGTTCAATCCTCCAACTGATTATGTGATATTTACGCGATTAACGAAACGACTAAGTACTTACGAAGATAAGTCGCCATTTTGGTGCCCCCTGAAGGGAGGCATACCGTTTGGTTATTACGTGAAGGCATTTTACTTTCTCTACACGTACTATGTAATAGTGCATATAGAAGGTATTTAAAAATGGTATTTAATTTTGGTATCTTCCAAGGATGCGACACGAAGACTTTCAAGAAAATCCCCTCATCACAAATTACCCTTTACATGGAAAACATTTCCAGAATTTTGATTTTCTCAAAAATGGCTAATGATTTTAATTAAAATCTCTTATATTTAAGATATTTGCATGCCAAATAAAATTTATAAATGGAATCTACTGGGAATAGCCTCTAAAGACCTCTTTATTGAATTTTGCGTAACTGGTAAGCCATAAGACATAGACCTAAACTTACTAATCACGATAAAACACATAGTTAATGTCATATACATTTTTTTTCGTGGAGTTTTTTTTTTTAGATATTCCTTGTTATTGGTTTCAGCTTTAAAAAACGTATACTTTTTTCATGCCGGAATTTATCAACTCGTGTCCATACAAACAAAGGAACTTCAGTCACATATCAAACAGCTTTTGACTATCACTTTAACCTATGATACTCCCTTATATCGCTTCTACCTACAAGGAAGCAAGTAATGAGACCATTTCTGCTAATTTTTTCTCGATCAGCATGAAGAAGCATAAACTTTTTAACAATAATTTGTTGCAGAGATGTAGAGAAAGTCATGTGAATGGAACACGTCAGGTTTTTTTATTAGGTATGCCGCATCCGCGTGGAGAGCCGCACATTCCTCCCGACCCTTGTGCTTCTGTTGGGGGGTTGAGTGGTCAACGAGCTGACTTCTTATCCGTGGGTCCGGGTTCGATTCCCGGCTGGGGCAGGGAATTTTTCTCTAGCCAGAATTATTCCCTATCCCCCTGGATTCTGGAAGTTTGTATGTGAATGTGTGCGTGTTTGAGTAAAACAAAATAGTTTAAACCAACGTAAAAGTACCTACAGACAACGAGTTGTTTAAAGTGCAAACCTTCTACAATTATTTTCTTATCACCTCAACAAAGAGGTGATTAGATTTACTTTTTCACACTATTTTTGTGTTACGACTACCACAAACTTCTCCATATACATTACACATAACAGTATCGGAAGTGAATACTAACATAAATATATAATAAAATACATAATAAAACTTTGATATAACTAATTTGTAGAACAGTAATGAAAATAATAGTGAAGAAAATAATTTGTCTCCCCCTCTGTAGCGTAGGAGTAGCGTATCTGCCTCACTTCGAGAAGTCGCGAATTCAAACCTCGCTTGGGGTAAGTAAACTGAATAAGGTAGTTTTTCTATTTCGGGGTTTTCCCTTATCTTCAGAAGACGAATATGAAATAACTTTTAAATGCCATGCACCCCGATATCATTTTAGCATCATTTCACAGATTTTATTTATCATCCGATGTAACTAGAGGTTAAACGGGGGAAAAAAATGAAAATTTAGAGGAGTAGAAGGATCAAAATATTAGTGTGGATAGCGTGTCTGCCTCACATTCAAGAGGTACCGAGTTCGAATCAATATATCATTGATGGCTTGCTTCAAAGGGAACACTAGCTTTAACAGGCATTATCACAATACAGTATAATTATCCCATATCATTCAACAAATGAAACTATACATATATAATAAAAAATCTGATGTGTTCCATTCACATTACTTTCTCTATATCTCTGTAAATTATTATTGTTAATAAGCTTATCTATTATTTATTCCATGTTAATCGACAAAAATTAGCAGAAATAGTCTTATTTCTTGCTTTATTGTACGAGAGTGAAGTAGCCTTCAGAGGCTATTCCCAGAAAATTCAAAATATGCATTTTATTTGTCAGGTAAATAACTTTAATATACGACATTTTAATCCAAATCGTTAGAGCCGTTACGGTCTTTTCGTTTTTGAGCTATGCTGCCCACAGACACAGATACATATACACAGACAGACACACACACGGACATTTTTCTAAAAATGCTTTTTTTGGATTCAGGTGATCTGAAAACGTGTATTTTCGTAAGTGGAAGCGAAATAAGGGAGTACCATAGGTTAAAGTGAAAGCCAAAAGCTGGTTGCTATGTGACGGATGTTCCTTTATTTGTATGGACCGGAGTTGACAAATTCCTGTATGAGAAAAGTATAAGTTTTTCAAAGCTGAAACCAAGAAAAAGGAATATCTCAAAAACGATCAACTCCACGAAAAAAATGTATATAACATAAATTGTGTGTTTTAACATGCTCTATATTATTTGTGCGTTAAGTTTTTTGTCCATCTCTTACGGTTTAATAATTATGAAAAATTCATCCAGAATAAAGTAGTCTTCAGAGGCTATTCCCAGAAAATTCAAAATATACATTTTATTTGTCAGGTAAATAACTTTAATCTACGATATTTTAATCCAAATCGTTAGAGCCGTTTTTTAGAAAATCAAAATTTTCGAAAGAAGTTCCATGTAAAGGGTAGTTTGGGGTGGGGGGATTTTTCTCAAAATCTTCGTGTCGCATCCCTGGAAGATACTAAACTTAAATACCAAGTTTGGTATTTTATCGACTTTTCGTTTTTGAGTTATCGTGTTCACAGACACACGTACACACACGGACCTTTTTCTAAAAATACTTTTTTTTTTTGGATACAGGCGACCCTAAAACATATATTTCCTTTGAAATCTTGGTATCGAATTTTTTGGTGGGGTGCAATACCTTCTCTATACACTATGTACATAGTGCGTATAGAGAAAGTAAAAAAACACCCATTAACCCTTGTGATTCACAGCATTCTAAAAATATTGCTATGAATTTAATTCTTACAACAGAACCACTGAAACGCAAATATTAAAATGTATCCCCAATACAATAGTAACATTTCTCACATAAATATATTCATAAATATCTTACAACGGAACACCATTGTCTATTTAGCTTGAACTACACTGCCCCATTAGATCCCTCATAAACATGGATTTTAAAGACGAATTGTGCTGAAAACAACCCAAAGAAAAGCTACTGCCCAAAAGCAATAGAAATTTCCCAATCACTCGACAAAATCACCCAAGCAAAAGCTCTGCATTCTGTTCCAAATTTATACCCTCCAAGCGGTATGGATAAATAGAAAGAAGGAAAGTAAAGCCTGACAAAAACTCACAATAATTTATTTAACATTTTTATCATTGCTAAGTTTGTAAGTCATTTCGCATACCTTCTCAAATCATTCTTGCCACCAGTCCTGGGGTCCCATGGAGCACCAGAATGTGTCCCGTTACACTCCGAGACAAAACTCTCACACGCAGGAAAAGCTACAACCGAGAGGAATGACCGAGCACCAATAAGAAGCTAGCACAAACAACAGGTGACCTAAGAAGCCGACGGCAAAGAAAGCAAGTTCACGAACATACCCAAGAGAGCTCTCGAAACATTTGGCATATGGATAGAAAGCACAAATAAATCTGATGCTATCCATTCACATGACTTTCTCTAGATCTCTGCCATAAATTATTGTTAAAAAGATAATGCTCCTATTTACATCATGCTTATCGAGAAAAAATTAACAAAATAGTTTTAATACTTGCTTCTTTGTAAGCAGAAGCGAAATAAGGGAGTACCATAGGATAAAGTGATAGTCAAAAGTGGTTGTTATGTGACTGAAGTTCCTTTGTTCGTATGGACAGGAGTTGACAAATTCCCGTATGCGAAAAGTATGTTTTTTAAAGCTGAAACCAAAAACAAGGAATGTTTAAAAAAACGACCAATTCCACGAAAAAATAAGTATAACATAAGCTGTGTGTTTTAATGTGTTCTACATTTTTTGTAACGTAAGTTTTTGTCTATCTCTTACGGTTCGCAGTTTTGCAAAATTCCTTAAAATTCATCCAGGATAAAGTGTTCTTCAGAGGTTATTCCCAGAAAATTCAAGATATACATATTAATTTTCAGGTAAATATCTTTAATATACGATATTTTAATCAAAATCGTTGAGAAAATCAAAATTTTCGAAAAGAGTTCCATGTAAAGGGTAATTGCGGTTGGGGGATTTTCTTAAATCTTCTTGTCGCATCCTTGCAAGATACCAAACTTAAATACTAAGTTTGGTATTTAACGGTCTTTCCCTTTTTGAGCTGTCACACACACACGTAAACACGCACACACAGAGGACCTTTTTCCAGAACTGCTTTTTTGGATTCAGAGGAATCCAAGACATGTATTTCCGGTGAAATCTAGGTATCAAGTTTTTGGGTGCATTACAATATCTTCTCTACATACTTTGTACATAGTGCGTGTAGAGAAAGTAAAAATTGTTTCAATACTTATATTTTTTTCAGACAGGAAATCGTTTGCGTTTCTTTTGCTTTACTCCTGGCCAAGCAATGCATAGCAATGGCTTTTAAAACCTTGACTTGAACATAGTGTATTTCCTTAGTTCTCTTCTACTTATAAGGATCTAAGCAATAAGACCATACTGCTGTTTATCTCGATTAGAATGGTGTAAAAAGAAGAATAATCTTTGGAGGAAATTTGTTAAAGAATATCTAGAGAGCTTATGCAGCTTCTCGTTTCCTTCATAGACAAGGCAATATTCACAATTCATCATCACCTTCATTAAAGTTATAAAACGGAATTTAAGTTATGTTCTGAACATATAGATTTCAATGGATCATCTACTATCTACTGTGCCGATAACTTATACTCAGAGGCCAGATTTTGTGTTAAAATATTTTTAAAATTTGCATTAATAACTTTAATTAGTTGTGTTTGTATTAGATATTCTACATATAGTTTCCCATGGATCATCTAATATCTACTACGCAGATAAATTATACTCCGAAGCAAGATTATGTGCTGAAAATTATTTTCAAAATTCGCATTAAGAACCATAATTAGTGGTGTATGTGTAGATTATTCTGCATACGTTTCCATTAAATTTCTCGATTATTTTCGGGCACAAGTAATAACTAATGACGTAACAGAAATGAAAACTGACAGGTATCTTTAAAAATATCCGTTATTTCCTGATTCAAAATATTATTTCACACCAATATCATGAATAGATATTCACGACAGTTCATACTCATATAACTTTAGCAATATTTACGCCAAATCCCGTTATTTCCTAATTCAAAGCATTATTTCAAACCAATATCATAGATAGATATTCCTGAAAATTTATTTACAGGCAACTTTAATAATATTTATGTTAAGTCCAGCTATTTCCTAATTGAAAATATTATTTCAAAAACAAATATTCATAAGAGTTCATTGAAACGTAACTTTAGAAATATATTATTAAATGTCGTTATTTCGTAATTCTACACACTATTTCAAACTAATATTATGGATCGATATTCATGACAGTTCAATTACAAGTAACTTTAGTAAAATTAATGTTAACTTCCGTTATTTCTTAATTGAAACCATTATTTCAAGGCAATATCAGGAATATATAGTCATGACAGTTCACCGAAAGGTAACTATAGTAATATTTATGTTAAATCCAGCTATTTCCTAATTGAAAACATTATTTAAAACCAATATCATGGATTCATAACAGTTCATTGGAAGGTAATTTTAGTAATATTTGCTAATTCAAAACATTGTTTTAAACCAATATAATTAATAATATCTAGTATCAATTTCAGACATCTTCAAAAGGTAACTTAAAATAGACTTTTGTTTTATATAGTTATCCTTCTATCTGTTACAACTAAGGCGTAGAGAAAAATCTGTCAGCATTTGATATTGTTAGACAAAGGCAATGAAGGGACATTTCACGATCTACCTTATGCTTTCAATACCAAGAATGTTGTTACTACATGTAATCTGTTACCGTGTCCAATAAAGACATGTTCAAGAATGGCGCAATGTTCTTTGTAAGAAAGAAATGAATTAGCATTAATACAACTGGTTTGAGACGTATTTAGTTGGTAAATACATTATTTAACTCCCTATAGAACTTGTACTTAGCTTAACTGGCCTTTGAAGCCAGTTACTAAGATTTTATTATTGTTGTTATTATTATTTATTACTATAGAATTGTTTTGTTTTGTTATAATGGAGTCCAATTTACAGACATAAAACAGCAAAACTTTAATTAGTTTTCTGCTGTAGTCTAACATAGGAATGTAAACCGCGCCGAGGTTGAGAGGCTAGATTGTTCGCCTCTCGCCAAAGCGACCCGGGTACGATACCAGATGACCGCATGTGAGAATAGTGGTGGATAAAGCGGCACAGGATAGGCTTCTTCCGGTTCTCTGGTTTCCCCGCTAAAGCATTCCACCAGTGTTCCATCTTCATTCCAGGTGACATTGCCTGTGGTGCCGTATGTAGTATAAGCGGCAGATGAACTCTGTGAACAACAACAAAAAATGTATTCTATTCACATGATTTCTCTATATCTCTGCAATAAAGGAAATATTGTTGATAAAGCGGTGAAAGCTTCATTGTGCATTTGTGGACTTTAAGAAGGCATTTGACTCTATCAATCGAAATGCATTATGGTATAAACTAGGCAGGAAGGGGTTATGAAGTAAAATGACTAGAGCATTGCAGGAAATCTAACAAAATGTTTAATTCTGTGTAAAGTACGACAGAAACAGGGTGTCGGAGAGCTGCCTTAGCTATAGGGGAGTGAGGCAGGGTTGTATTTTATCTCCCTTTCTATTTAATCTCTTTGAGGATGATATTACTGATGCAATGAAAGCAGAGAATATCCAAGCACCGTAGCAGCGGATATGCAGATCCCGGCACTTTTATACGCGGACGATTTATTATTGTGCTCAACGACAGTTAACAGATTGCAACGAGGACTGGACAAACTTAAGAATTATTGCGATGAATGACTACTTACAGTTAAAGTGAATAAGACTGAGGCAATGACTTTTAAAAGTTGTTCGGTTTATAGCAGGGAGGAGCTTGGACGTATGCAGGGCAGATACTGGACAATGTTAAATCTTTTGTGTACTTAGGACTCACATTTACAATAAACGGAAAATGGACAAAACACATTGACATCACGAAACACAAGGCAAGGGTGAAAGCAGCGGAAGCTCTCCGGATACGCTGCAGAAATCCGGATAAATGTATAACCTTAGTGGAAACTGTATACGGAGTGACAGATCCACGATGACATTTGGAGGAGAAATATGAGTTGGGAACAAACAGGGAATCTGGACCAAGTGAGGACCCAATTTTTGAAAGGAATTCTGGGTGCAGGAAGGGGTACGGAAAACTGCGGAATAATGAGGGAATTCGGGGCATATAGTGAAACGACAGAGTGCAAAAACAGAGTTGTTAAATATTGGATAAGAATCGTTCACGGAAACCAATCTCTAATTAGGGCAGTCTGCTACCGTGAACAGTTACGAATGGAAGGTAATTCGACGTGAGCATCAAAATTAAAGAAAGGGTTGGAAACCATTGGGATGGGGTACACTTGGATGGCGGGGCAGGCAAACAGGCGGAGTATTTGGAGAAAAATTAAGAACCGCCTCTGTGATATTCAGAGACAGCAAATAATTGTACAATGCACAGAGAAGGTTTCATTAGAAGTATAGTCTGGGCTAAAATCGGAGTGGGGAATGGAGCAATACATCAAAACAGGTACGAAACTCATTAGACAGGGACTCGCATGGATTAGACTAGGAGCATGGAGGAGCACGAAAATTGCTGACGAGAATGGTAAGAGAATCTGTCCCATTTGCGAGGAGGAAGAGTCGTGGACTCACATCTTGGCAAGATATAGGGATACGGAGGAATGGCGGGAAAAATGTTTACCGCGAATGTAGGACTAGAAGCATGTTGTACGCTACTTGCAGGCACGGAAAACATGGACGTCTATGTAAATTTATATTTAAGGCAAGACAGCTGAGATCTGAGGAGGCTGCCAATAGAGAAGGGGGGGGGAGGAATAAGATCAACTAAACATAAGTGACTACAGTTTTAAAATTTAAAATTTTCGGGCTATTTTGCCGTGGTCTGTAGGTTAAAATATGTTTAGTTAAAATATTTCTACCTAACGCTTCGTCCCTATCTGTGAGGGACATCTTCAGAGGAAATGTGCTCACGTCGCTAACTCGAAAAAAATAACCATATTTTAACCTACAGACCACGGCAAAATAGCCCGAAAATTTTAAATTTTAAAACTATGGACACCGGCCGTGAAAGCTTACGCATATATTTAATAAGTGACTACATATATATGTGTATATATTTCTTTTAAGTGTAATTATCTATTATAAGTGTAATTATCCATTTAAGAAGGTGTACTCTGCGCTGTAAATTTAAATTGCTATATTTGAATATCTTTGTATTTTTATTTTCGGGTTTACTCTTAATTCTTTATTGTTGTTTTAATATTGCTTTTGATTGTGTATTGCCTTTGTCTTTTTATTTTCGTGTTTACTCTGTTGATTCTGTGTTGTTGTTTTTGTTCTAATATTGCTTTTAGTGTGTATTACAAAAGCACTACGGTCTGTGGACCCGTGCGAGTGTTGAAATTCTATGTATGATATTGTTACGTAAATAAATAGTTATTCATTCATTCAAATTATTGTTAAAAAGCTTATGCTTCCTTTTATTTAATGCTAATTCATAAAAAATTAGCAGAAAGTCTTGTTACTTGCTTCCTTGTAAGTAGAAGTGAAATAAAGCAGTACCATAGGTTAAAGTGATAGACAAAAGCTGGTTGCTTTGTGACTGAAGTTCCTTTATTTGTTGAGTTGACAAATTCCTGTATGGGAAAAATAGAAGTTTTTCAAAGCTGAAACCAAAAACAAGGAATATCTCAAAAAAAAAAAAAAAAAAAAAAAAAAAAAAAAAAAAACGATCGACTCCGCGAAGAAAATATATATATACAGCATAAATTGTGTGTTTTAATGTGCTCCACATTTTTTGTGGGGTAAGTTTTTGTCCATCTTTTATGGTTTAGCAGTTATTCAAAATTCCGTAAAATTCATCCAAATTAAAGTAGTCTTCAGAGGCTATACCCAGAAAATTCAAGATATACATTTCATTTGTCAGGTAAATATCTGTAATATACGATATTTTAAATAAAATGGTTAAAGCCATTTTTCAGAAAATCAAAATTCTTGAGAAAAGTTCCCTTTAAAGAGTAATTGGGGGTGGGGATTTTCTTGAAAATCTTCGTGTCGCATCCTTGGAAAATACCAAACTTAAATGCCAAGTTTGGTATTCAACGGTCTTGAGCTATGCTGTCCACAGACACACACGCACACGCACGAGCATTTTTCTGTTTTTTTTTATTCAGGGGACCCAAAACATGTATTTCAGATGAAATCTCGGCGGAATGCAATGCCTTCTTTATACACTATATAATAGTACGTACAGAGAAGTGTAGAGGAATTTTAGATATATATACCAGGTGACCCACGCAAGCGGTCCTTCGTTGA
Organism: Hymenopus coronatus; assembly: GCA_030762935.1. Classification (NCBI taxonomy): domain Eukaryota; kingdom Metazoa; phylum Arthropoda; class Insecta; order Mantodea; family Hymenopodidae; genus Hymenopus; species Hymenopus coronatus. The sequence continues at coordinate 50,878,540 of CM060885.1, forward strand.
AGTTAGTTACTCCCGGTTAATGCGGTCGCCGAAAGGTTTGCCTAAACGTTTCAGTAAAGGGGACGCGATACCTGCAGAGAGGAAACCTTGTTAAGCTTAAGATCAGAGATAGAAAATCAACACTTAACTACTGTAACTGGTCCCATAGCTCGTCGCTAGAGCATTTGTTCACTGTGGTGGAGTGCCGGGTTCGATTCCTGGGCTCGAGAAAAGTTCCTGTGTAAAAGAATGATTGTCCCTGAGTAAACCAATACATACATGGGCAAAACATATTAATGATCTGTTTCAAGGTACATCAATATCTAGCAGCTAATTTCTCAACAACACAAAATGTAACAAGATAATCAATATAGTGAATATAATTAATGTTCCTTAAGCCTATGTTATAGACTAACATATAATTATTATTGCATTATAATACAAATGTCCTCCTTGTTGGATGCATTGGTGTAAGGTCTGTCAGTATTAGCATGGATCCGTCATGTTAACATTTCTACAGGTACTGAAGCGCAAGCATGGCATGCTGTTTCTTTTAACACATCTGGATTTTCAGGTTCCGTTTCGTAGACCCAGGCTTTGATATATCCCCATAGGAAAAAATTAAAAAAATCTAAGGGAGTTAAATCAGCTGGCCATCAAATGCAGCCACCACCACCTATCCAACCTCTGTGGTACACATTGTTGAGATGTGTAATAATGTAATCTATAATAATAGGATAGCACACCATAGTGCTGAAACCAGCACCTCAAAGCTAACTGAAGTGGGATGTTCTCTAGAAGATGCTCCAGATTCAGTTCATTCTGTAGAAATTGCAAATGCAACTGACCAGTTAGTCTGGGAGCCAAATTAAAGGGTCAAATGAAGTAGTCTTCTAGAATGCCGCACCATACGTTAACACCCCAGGATTTTCAGGAGCCCAGTAATAAAGGTTGTCTATTTACAGTGGAGTTATTGGCAAAATAGCGCTCATCTCCACATAAAACCTGTCCGATGAAACCCGGATTTACGTATACTTTATCTAACAGGCTCGTGCAAAACGATACCTGATCTTGGAAATCGTTTCCCTACAGGTATTCTTCTAGGTGCAGCTTAAAGAGATGCCATTTCGTTCCTTCAAAATCGAAAACTTTGATACTCCAAGGTCTACTGTAGGTCTTCTTTGTCCCAATTACGATGAGAAATGGGCATTAATAGTTGAGAACCAATATCTTTCATAATAATAATAGTTGTAAGAGTAGTAATAATAATAATAATACAAACTAAAATGAAAACAAGACAATATTTTTTGTACTACATTGTACATACGCATTATTTAAATTTAAGCTTTGCTTATCTTGCTTAGTTTTTGCTTCAAAATACCCCATAACGTTCCGGGTGTGTCACAAATGCTCTTTCTATAACACTTATCTGGAAAGATCCCTAGGTCTTTAAACCCATCTCTGTTCATCTAAACAAATGACCAGAAGGTGGACGTCTCTTATAAAACATTGAGAATAAAGCTTTCGTGTCTCAGCTACATTGTAGTGCGTCTCCCCAAAGATCATCCTGTGTAGTCTTCGTTGGAGTCCATTGCAGTTGTTACCTGTTTGACTGAAAGACCTGACTGGAACTACAAAAAGACGGCCACGAGAACTTATCAGACGGAAACCTGGAGGATAACGCACGCAAATGTTAAATCTTTTGTGTACTTAGGACTCACATTCACAATGAACGGAAAATGGACAAAACACATTGACATTACGAAACACAAGGCAAGGGTGAAAGCGACGGAAACTCTCCGGAACGCTACAGAATACCGAATATATCCATAACCTTAATGGAAACTGTATACGGAGCGACAGTTAGATCCACGATGACATACGGAGGAGAAATATGGGGGTGGGAAGAAACAGGGAATCTGGATCAAGTGAGGACCCAATTTTTGAAAGGAATTCTGGGTGTAGGGAGGGGTACGGCAAACTGCAGAATAATGAGGGAATTCGCGGCACATAGTAAAACGATAGAGTGCAAAATCAGAGCAGTTAAATATTGGCTGAGAATCGTTCACGGAAACCAATCTCTAATTAGGGCAGTCTGCTACCGTGAACAGTTGCGAATGGAAGGTAATTCAACGTGGGCATCAAAATTAAAGAAAGGGTTGGAAACCATTGGGATGGGAGACATTTGGATGGCGGGGCAGGAAAACAGGCGAAGTATTTGGAGAAAAATTAAGAACCGCCTCTGTGATATTGACAGACAGCAAATAATTGCGCAATGCACAGAGAAGGTGTCATTAGAAGTACAGTCTGGGTTGAAATCGGAGTGGGGTGTGGAGCAATACATCAAAACAGGTACCAAACTCATGTAGGGGTACGGAGGAATGGTGGGAAAATATTTGCCTCGATTTTTTACCACTGCGAATGTAGGGCTAGAAGCATGTTGGACGCTACTGGCAGGCACGGAAAACATGGACGGGCTAGGTAAATTTAAACTTAAGGCAATACAGCTGAGATCTGAGGAGGCTGCCAATAGAGAAGGGGGCGGATAAGATCAACTAAACAAAAGTGACTACATTATTCTACATACATATACAGGTTGTTTCAAAAATACGGGGCATAATTTCAGATATGTATTTCCCACATGTGGACAATCAAATTAGTTCATTATAACATGTGTCCGGAAATGCTTCATTTCCGAGTTATGGGCTTCACAACATTGAAATTCACTGGAACGTTTTTCTTTCCGCAGGTTGTTGTCATTACAGAAGATGTTCAAAATGTCCACCTCCTGCTTGAATACAGACCTCACATCGATGTCTCATTGACCTGCGAACATGATCCCAAACTCCAGGAGTATTGCGTATGTCCTCACAACTTGCCACAATTCGATTCCGAAGGGATTCCAAATCCGGCACCGGAGACGAATAAACCAATGATTTTAAATGGCCCCCACAAGTAGAAATCGAGAGGGTTCAGATCAGGTTAGCGTAGAGGCCAAGCAATTGGGCCACCTCTACCTATCCATCGATCAGGAAACCTTCGATCCAAGTATCGGCGAGCCGTAAGACTGAAGTGTGCAGGAGTGCCATCATGCAAGAAGTGAATGTGTTGATGATTGATCAGTGGAGTGTCTTCGAAAACGTCAGGTATGGTGTTTTCCAGGAAGTTTGTGTACGCCTGCCCCATAAGTCTGTTTACAAGTACATGGGGTCCAACTAATCGATCACCAATGATACCGGCCCACATGTTGAGGGAGAACCGCACCTGGTGATGAGATACTACAGTTGCACGTGGGTTTTCATGCGACCATGCATGCTGATTGTGTAAATTTGTTATGCCATCTCTTGTGAACTGTGCTTCATCTGTAAAGAATACGACGGCAGAAAAGTTCGGATTTACACCGCACTGCTGCAAGAACCACTGACAGAACCTAACTCGTGCAGGGTAATCTGCTGGTGACAGGGCCTGTACACGTTGCAAATGATAAGGATACAATTGATACTCGTTCAACAGTCTCCAGACAGTCGTATGAGGAACATTGACTTGCAACGCTAACCGTCGTGTGCTGATAGTAGAGAGTCCTGTCCACAGCCTCCAGAATCTCCTCCTGCACTTCTGGAGTTGTAGATCTTGGTCGTCCCCTTCTCAAACCAGGAGAGGTGAATGTTCCATACTCGCACAGGCGGGAATGGAGACGTACAAATGTCTTCCGATCTGGACATTGTCGCTGTGGGTACCTCTCCTGGTACAAACGACGAGCCAGCGCAGCATTGCCGTCCGCCTTACCGTACATGAAGTGTATCTCTGCCAGCTCTTGATTTGAATACATGTCGCACAGGCTTAACGCCTAAAGAACACTGAATGTAACCTTCCTTAGAATGAACTATCAGAGGCCCTCCTAATGTCTCCTTTGACGGCAAAGACCTGCCGAAAGAAAAACGTTCCAGTGAATTCCAATGTTGTGAAGGACATAACTCGGAAATGAAGCATTTCCGGACATGAACTATTTTGACTGTCTACAGGTGGGACTTTCAATGTTGTAAAGGCCATAACTCGGAAATGAAGCATTTTCGGACACATGTTATAATGAACTATTTTGATTGTCTTCATGTGGGAAATACATACCTGAAATTATGCCCCGTATTTTTGAAACATCCTGTATATTATGTCATACTTAGGTCACTATGGTGCTATGGTTTTATATATGTTGTATATATTATGTGTATATATGTCTTTTAAGTGTAATTTTCTATTATAAGAGGGTGCATTTATGAAGGTGTACTCTGTGCTGTAAATTTAAATTGCTATATTTGAATATCTTTGACTTTTTATTTTCGGGTTCCTCTTAATTCTTTATTGTTGTTTAATAATGCTTTGGACTGTATATTTCCTTTGTCTTTTTATTTTCGTGTTTACTCTTTTAATTCTTTGTTGTTGTTGTTGTTTTAATATTGCTTGTAATGTGTATTACAAAAGCACGTACGGTCTGTGGACCCGTGCGATTGTTGAAATTCTATGTATGATATTGCTATGTCAATATTCATTCATAGTAGCATACTCAGTGAAGGTTCGCTGGTACGTGCACCTCCTGTTTGAAGTGCAGCGACGAGGCAGCTCTTCTTGCACTAACGTATGCGGGAAACATAAAACTACAGAGGACGGCTTGCATGGGCCACGTGGAATCAATGCGCTGTGCAAGTGCACTCACTCGACTTCCAAATTTACCACTCTCTAAAAATCACATTTGGGTATTGGCGACTTAGTTTGGGATAACACAAGGTAAGCCATTAGGAACTTCTTTATACTTATATACAGATTGCTAAATAACACTCAAGTGTTAGACGCATATATGTTTTTGTGGCTTAAACAAAAGTGTGCCTTCCATTCGCTTGACTTTCTCACATCTCTGTAACAAATTAGTGTTAAAAACCTGAGTCGTCTATTAACTTCAGGCTAATCAAGAAAAACATTAGCGGAAATGGTATTATTACTTACTTGTAAGTAGAAGGAAAATAAGGGCGTATCATGGGCTAAAGCGATAGTCAAATGTTTTAAAGAAACTTGCTATGTGATTGAAGGTCATTGTTAGGCCAGGAGTTAACAAATTCCCGTATGAGAAAAGTATAAGTATTTTAAAACTGAAACGAATAAGAAGGAATATCTCAAACGGCCAACTCCACGAAAAAGGTATATAATATAAATTGTGTGTTTTAACAAGCTGTTATTTTTGTTGGTACTAGTAAGCTTCGTATTTTTTTAATCAGAATTTGGTTTCCTGTAAGGAGAACTTGTTTCATTTCCTACCTGCTATTTACAAAATATATTTGCACAGTCAAAGTATTCTCGATATCTAATTTGTAGCTTAGTTATATCTTTCTCTGAAGGTTAGGTATGGGGTTCAGAGTCTGGTAAAAGGCATTCTTTACTATGTCTGAGCTATTTACTACAGAATCCCACCATCGAATCAGGCACTTCTTGTAGCACAAAAATACAATTCCAAAGTCTTCATTTTTCTTTTTCCGTACATTTCCTTTGCTTTCCTATTTGTTTACCTTTTTACTTTCCCTATACGCACTATGTACATTGTGTATAGAGAGAGAATTGTACTGCACCCAAAAATTCGATATGGAGATTTCACCGGAAATTCATGTTTTGAGACCCTTCTGAATCAAAAACTTTTTTTTTTAGAAAAATGTCCATGTGTATGTCTATCTGTGTGTGTGTGTCTTGTGTACGTATGTGTGTCTGTGGGCAGAATAGCTCAAAAACGAAAATGCCACTAAACAACAAACTTGGTATTTAATTTGGTATATTCCAAGAATGCGACACGAAGATTTTCAAGTAAATCCTCCCACCCCCAACTATCCTTTACATGGAACATATTTTTGAAAATGTTTACTTTCTCAAAAATGGCTCTAACGTTTTTGATTGAAATCTCTTATACATAAGATATTTACGTGATGAATAAAATATATATCTTCAATTTTCTGGAAATAGCATTTGATGACATATTCATGCTGCATGAATGTTGCGTAATTTTCATAACTGCTAACCGTAAGAGATATACAAATAATGTAGAGCTCGTTAAAACACACAATTTATGTCAAATATATTTTTTCGTGGAGTTGGCCGTTTTTGAGAAATTCCTTGTTATTAGTTTCAGTTTTAAAATATAGTTTTCTCATACGGGAATTTGCCAGCTCCTGTCCATGCAAACAAAGGTACTTGAATCGCATAACAGCCAGCTTTTAAAATATTTGGCTATCGACTTAGCCTATGTCACTTCCTTATTTCTTTCGTACTTACAAGTAAGCAAGTGATAAGACCCTTCCTTCTAATGTTTATCTCGATTAGCATTAAGTAAATAGAAGAGTAAGCTGTTTAACAATAATTTATTGCAGAGATGTACAAAAAATCATGTGAGTGTACCAAATCAGATTGTTTTTTTCGTTTTACTTACAAATACACATACATATACAAATTTGAAAGCATAGGAACACCCATATTACAGGTGGGACCCAAATCCACCATCCCCTTCACCAGGCATTCGGGGGATCCTGGGATCGGTTCCCCGTGGCTGACCTCTTTGGACCCATGGGCTTTTCATGATATTCCCTGGTCACTATGCGAATGCAGGAGAGAATACTTTATTCCCCCGAAATTTCTATCCCGTCATTTCATCCCAAGAGATCTCTTAGAGGGTTGTAAGCGTCGAGGACGGCTGCGAAGAGGCGCCATTTCGAGGAGGTGACTGCTCTCTGGAAATATGTCTCTCGGCGGCGGGATAGCGTTAGTGGTTGTCTGCTGACTCAGGTGGTCTATCCGGGACTGAGCCTAGCCATGGGCTCCTGGCGCTCCCCGCGGTCAGATGAAGAACTGTATGTGAACAGTTATGGCCCTCCTCGACGGCTGTCTCCCTGTCCGAATGTCGACCGCCCACTCAAATTACACTCGTCTCATCCTTCCTCCAGAGGTCTGACGAACAAGCCCAGCAGTGTGGAATACTCCTTCGTAAGTTACGCATACACGCACATATGCACACACACAATCCCATCAAGGATATAGAAGGATATTGCATAGCTGTTTTCCTATTGTAATTTCATTTTGACTAAGATCTGGTGAACGGAGCTCTTCTCTCTGTCTCTGACTGTCTGTCTGCTGTCTGTCCCCCACTCTCTCTCTCTTTCTCTCTCTCTCTCTCTCTCTCTCTCTCTCTCTGTCACATGAACACGCTGATGCAGTAGTTTTATTCCACAGAAAATACTATTTTTCCCTAGTCCAATTTCTTTGCTTTCATACAATAACCACTAACTGACTGCATTTACTCAATAAAAATGTTTCCCTCGGATGTCATTTACTTGTAAGTTCATAAGAGTTTAAACTAAGTCTGTCATTTTCTCTTTTATTCGCCCTATTTTCAGCAAGTTATGTTTCTTCTTGCAGGATACCAGCTGCGAGACGACTGTCTGAGTTACTCAGGCCAAAGGTTTCTAATTCCACTTTATTTTTATTTGCTGAAAACATTACAACCACTTGACTGCTATTCCTGGCTGCTTTAGTATATTACATTTATTTCTGAGTCTACGTCATTCCACATCCCGACATTTTCTGTTCTGCTCCTCTCAGCAAGGGATTGTGTTTAATACACAGTGGGAATTATATATCATTATAACAAAAAATTAAAAATCTTTGTAATAAAGATACAGAATATTTAAAAAAATAGGATTTCATTTTAAGTTTAAATTCATCATAAATATATTAAAATAAAACATTCCTTAAAACATCTGATGGGTTCCATTCACATGTCTTTCTCTAGCTGTTGCACATATAAAAAATTCTTATAAATTATTATCTTTTTATTTGCACCATGTTAATAGAGATAAACGTTTGCAGAATTGCTCTTATTACCTGTTTCTTTGTAAATGTAAATGGCGTGTTATTTATGGACGCTCTTTAACTACTGTGGTTCTCAGCGTCCCATTCTAAATTGGGTGTGAAAGACCGGTTAATTTTTCTCAGAGGCCTCTGTATCAGGCTTGAGGATCTTTTACGTGCCGTAAATCTACGACACGGGACCAATGACTTTACTTCCCTTCCGAAGGAAGCCATGCAAAGGATTTTTACACCCGAAAAAATGCATCGTCCTCCGCCGGGTTTGAACCCGCGATATTGGGCCTGTTTCTTTGTAAGAAGTAGAGAATATACTAGGCTAAAGCGATAGTTAAATCTTTTAAAAGTAATAGAAGTTAGAAAGGTTGATTGGAAAGGCAATTATGGAGCACTTAGTGGACTAGTGGCAGGGGAAACCGCCCAGCGCCGCTTTGTGCACCACAAATCCCACATGCGGGAGCTTTGTGATCCAACCCAGGCCGCCTAGATGGTAGGCGAGTGGTCTAACCACTCAACCACGGCGCCGCCTTGCATTATATAGTACTGTACAGTTTTGCTAAAAAGGCTATACAAAATAACATGAAGCGTGTATATGGGGCGCTACCCAGAGGTAGTCCGAAACATTATTACATCTTGAATCCATTCATTGTGTGAACTCTCTTTAGATAAGTAGAGTGTATTGTAGGGTTAGTGGAGATTGTACACATACAAGGTGTTCGACCCGGCGGCTTCTGTGGCTTAGATTGTGAACTAAGTTGGTGACTTTGCAACAGTATATTAGCATGTTTTGCATTTCATTATTCTAATTATAAATTTGCACAGGTTTAGTATAGGAAAGATATTTGCTTCAGTAGCAGATCGCAGAACAAAACACCAGGGTAAGAATGTGTTATTGCATATGCCAACGTTACTTCCTTTGTCAATCCAGAAATACAAATGCTTTTGTAAGAGCAAGGTTTTACTGCATTAAAGGTCTAAGTAAAAGCGAGTTTCTACAGAGACAGGTTTTCTCCCTAAAAGTTCGTAGTTCAGGATTTCCCCATTATAAAGGGTGGTCACGTGAGTAAAACACAATGAACTACCAAAGTGAATACCACGTGATAACTATATTAACGCTACTTTGTAACCAATCAGTATGAGCCCAAAGCTTGGACATTTTGGGTATAAAGGCAGTGTGCACACAAGAAAAGGGGTTGACTGTATGTACGCGGCTGTATTATATTGTTGGTTCTCGATTATGTAACATTCTTAAACGAAATAGTTAAGTTACCGCAGTAGGTTAGGTGTAAGTTTTATATCGCGTAATAGTGAAGTAAGGGATAACTATTGACGACCATAGAAATGAGAAACGTTGTAAGCAGAAGAATTAGTACCGGTTATAAGCAAATAAGCATAAATTACTAAATCTACAACAATTATTTCGCGAGTCGCTCGACAGATTAGTGCCTTGATAATAACAAGTATGAATAAACAGCATCAATTCTGAGGAATTTTAAGTGAATTACTTATGTTTGTGACTCTACCCAGTGTGACATACAACAGTCATTCTTTCTTCCCTCAGTGAGAGTCTAATGTGTGTGTTCTACATTGGTGAGCATAGCCGGCGCATCACCGAACGTCAAAGAGGTATGTACACGCTTATTACTTTCTCTATACGTGCTATGTACATAGTGTATAGAGAAGGTATTGTAATGCACCTACAAATTCGATACCGAGGTTTCACCGGAAATACATGTTTTGAGACCTCGCGAATCCAAAAAAAGCATTTTTAGAATCGGTGTGTGTGTCTGTGTGTGTATGTGTGTGTGCCTGTGAGCAGCATAGCTCAAAAACGAAAATTCCATTAAAAACCAAACTTGATATTTAGGTTTGGTATCTTTTCCAAGAAAATCCCCCCCACTCCCAACTACTCTTTACATGGAACTTTTTTCAAAAATTTTGAAATTTATAAAAAATGGCTCTAACGATTTTGATTAAAATATCTTATATTAAAGATATTTACCTGACAAATAAAATGTATATCTTGAATTTTCTGGGAATAGCATCTGAAGACTACTTTATTCCGGATGAATTTTGCATAACTTTTGCATAACACAAAATGTAGAGCACGTTAAAACACACAATTTTTTATACACATTTTTTGTGGAGTTCATCGTTTTTTAGATATTCCTTGTTTTTGGTTTGAGCTTTGAAAAACTTACTTTTGTCATACAGGAATTTGCCAACTCGTGTCCATACAAACAAACGAACTTCAATCACATAGCAACCAGGTTTTGAATTTCACTTTAACCTATGGTACTCCCTTATTTCGCTTCTACTTACAATAAAGCAAGAAATAAGACTATTTCTGCTAATTTTTCTGGATTAGTATGAAATAAATAAAAGAATAAGATTATTAACAATAATTTGTTCCAGAGATAGAGAGAAGCTCATGTGAATGGAACACATCAGATTTTTTTTTTTAAAGTATTTCGCTAATTCAGACCGACTCCAAGGTAGACGAAAGAGTTGCGACACCATGAAGATGCCAAAAGAACTTGCTAAGGTGAGGCCAAGATATCTGATAGATTCCGTTGTTTGTGTCTGTACTCCTCTCATAAACACAGGATGACGAATGTGTATGAACTTAACACTTTTGGATTTTTGGGAATTCGTTAGGACTCGATGTGTTCCATTCACCTGACTTTCTCTACATCTCTACAATAAATTATTGTTAAAAAGATTATTCTCCTATTTACCTAACACTATTCGAGAAAAAATTAGCAGCAAGGGTCATATTACTTGATTCCTTGTAAATAGAAGGGAAGTATAAGACTACCATAGGCTAAATCGATAGTAAAATGTTTTAAAAGCTGGTTGCTATGTGGTTGAAATACCTTGTTTTGATTAACAGGAGTTGACAAATTCCCGTATGAGAAAAGTGTTGTAAAGCTGAAAATAATAAAAAGGAGTATATAAAAAAAACGGTAAACTCCACGAAAAAAAGTATATAACATAAATTGTGTGTTTTAACGAGATCTACATTTTTTGTTAAGTAAGTGTTTGTCTATCTCTTACGGTTTACCAGTTATGCAAAATTCCGCAAAATTCACCCAGAATAAACATATCTTCAGAGACTATTCCAAGTTATTGAAGGTATACATTTTATTTGTCATGTAAATGTCTTAGTATAAGAGATTTTAATCAAAATCGTCACAACCAATTTTGAGAAAATCAAATTTTTCGAAATTTTTTCCATGTAAAGGGATTTTCTTGAAAAGTTTTGTGGCGCAGCTTTGGAAGATACCGAACATAAATACTAAGTTTGGTATTTTAGCGACTTTTCATTTTTGGGCTATCGTGTTCACAGACACACGGACAAACATACACAAACGGACAAACACCCTCACACATACATGGACCTTTTTCCAAAAATGTCCTTTTTGGATTCAGAGGACCCCTAAACGTGTATTTCCGGTAAAATCTCGGTATTACATTTTTGGCTGGAATGCACTACCTTCTCTGTATACTATGTACATAGTACGCGTAGAAAAAGTAATAATGTGTACCCGAACACCTCTTGTTATGCTAGGCTACTATTTACAAGTACCTCAAATCACTTTATGATACACCAGCATTATTATATTTATTAGACATCTGGAATGTGTCTATTAATTTACAAATGGCTTATTTCTAACATGTAATAGCATAAGCGCTTGTAAGATAAAAGTAATACCTGCATTATTATCATACTAGCACTACCAGTTCATCACATTACCTACCATTTTATCATCTAACAGCACAGAGAGTGAACTTATTCAAGCAGATAATTTAAACAAAGTTTCAGGTAGATATAACATACTGAATGTATGTGCATCTAATTTACTAAATGGTATCCAGCAGAAGGATAAAAAACCTACGTAACTTATTTTAGAATAATCAGGAAATTAAATTCATGCTCTTATGGAACAAAGCAAAAGCAGTGTGCAGGATATGAGGGATATATTACAGTTAAAAAATACATGGATAATAGTATCATTGATATGAGTATGAATGAAAAATCTGATTCAGGAGACATGACCTCATAAATTAACCTAAAACCTATTGTGGCTTGAAGCACAGTTTCTCAGCCAGTAAAACGAAATATTAGATGAAAATAAGGTTATTACATACACAAAATAGCAACATGGACGTACAGAATGTACTATACAGGGCCTTTCAAAAGCTATTTTAAACTTTAAACCGTTATAAGTATTATAATATTTGAGACAGGAAAAGACTGCCAAATAAGAGGCCATATACTGGGCAAAAAATGGTGTTTTATAAAACAATTAAAAGATGTCCTCTGTTCTATTTTTCAGCGTACACCATTCTTTCTGCGACTCCATCCACAGCATTCTGTAGATGATGTCTTGAATTATCAGCAATTTCTTGCGAGATAGCATCTTTCTGTTGCTATCGGGTTTTTGGATGTGTCAGGAAAACTCGTACTTAAAGGACATGTAGAACTGAAAGTTTTAAATTCCAAACTAATAATACCTGTTAGCTTTTTACTTTCTCTACACGTACTATATACATAGTGTATTGATGTAATGAATTGTAATGCACTAAAAAATTCGACACCGAGACAGAAATATATGTTTTGGGTCCCGCCAAGACAAAAAAAATAGGAAAAGTCCGTGTGTGAGTGTGTGTGATTCCCTTTTTTGTCCCTTTGTGAGAGGTTAATAAGTGCAAATATTTGGATCAGCGTTTGAGAACGGTGTGATGATCCAGTTATTTGCAGCTTTTCTGTTTTTGTTTTGTTTTTTAGGATGACTATTATTTCCTGCCTCAACTTTCGGTTGTTTAGATAACAGGTCACACGGTTGACTCTTATCTGCCCTCCACCATTTGCACGGCCTACTACAGGCGGAGTGGTGTATGTAAACACAGCAGAGATATAACTTAGAGACGTTCAAAACACATTAGACCCAGAAATGTTTTCTTCATTTATGACAAATGGATTATTAAATCTATAATAAATGGACGAAATGAGATACCTTATGTGTTGTACTAAAATATGTTCTATACTAAAATATTATTGTCTCTCAGATTATTTGCATCTATTCATCTTCCTTCCTGTATGATAGAATCCTGTGTTTCGGCATCTTTCTTGTCATAGACTGTGTATTATATAAAATGATTTTAGACAGTCTTTTGACTGTCTAATATTCCAGAACTATATTGAACACTCCTGTGTTCTGCCTCTTCTGGAACTTTGTTTGCCTTGTGAAGCTTCCTTTACTTCTCTTTGTGTTTTCTCTGATTTAATATTACCACTCTGTGGTAGACTACTTGACATAGTTTCGCTGTCCCAGCTAAAAAGCTATTTGTTTAACTTGCCTTTCCTTGAGATACTGCACAAGTTCTTTTCTGCGTTGCTGTTGAGTACCGTACCTTTGAAGCCCAGTATTTTTTGATAGAAGTATGGCAACCCGGCACTGAGGTTCTTTGCAAGTAATCTCCTTTTTTTCTCTGCAATGTCAAGATAATTTCACTATTGCACAATAACTTGGGTATGATAACAGATTGACAGTATTATGTCTTAACTATGTAAGCTTTACTGAGATGAAAAAAGGGCACAATGTTTGTACAATTAATCTCACAAATATTTTTACTAGGTTTCTAGAAGTCAAGAAGCAGAAACTCCATTACGCTCATGTGTTCATAAACCTAAAGGTGCGCAGGTAAGCCGAATGGTATCATTCTTGGGATTGAGCAGTCAAAGATACTGAAATGTGTGACTCAGACTAATGTGAAATTAAAATTTGGCAACATGGCATTATGGTGGAGTAAACGGATGTAGACGGGACTAGGGTTAATAAAAGGACATGCATCGTTAAATGTTAGTTTCTCTGACTTGTACCCTAATAATCAAATGAGCTTTTAGGTGGATTTGCTGTAGATAGTGCAACTCTAAATCGATTTTTCACATTTCATTTTGTACTTCCATTTATTGTTGCTGCTGCAGTTATAGTTCATTTACTTTCTCTTCAAGAGATACCGCTCATAAATTTACTCTTGGAAAAGTAATAGTAGCTCAGCACTAATTTAGCGGTGAATGCAAAGGGGTTCACCGATAGCAGCTTAGTGAATCGCAGTCCTTAAACTCGGAACTTCACTATGTAACACATTTTTCCTAAAGCGTAAATTTCTGAATATTCTGGAAGTGGTATATAAATTACGACGGAGTTTTTTATTTCCTCGTGCTTATATTCAGGAGCAGTTTATTGTTCATCTTAAAACAAACCTAAACATTTCACACAGATCAGTTGTTAGCCTTCATTAATATTCTCAGACAACTTATCAGTGTTGTCCATTTTCATTATACCCAAACATACACTGAATTCACACAACACACCCCTGGAGATAATATAGCACATTGCTTTTACTGGGTGTATATTTATTGTTTAATTCATACATTTGCAATATGTAATGGTTTACTTAAATCGCTACAACTCGATACAGCTATTTGTTATGTACAGCCGAAGGCTTATGTTAGTTCATAAAGTTGCTTAATTTGTTTCTGTTAGTTAATTAATAGATCTAAACACTCACTGATGAAGAAAAGAACAACGATAACGCTAAAGGAGAGGCTAAAAGCCTATCCACCAATGTTATAACCGCTAATTTCATAACCCATTATCTCAGAAGCTATTTACAATATGAGACTAATATGTTTACAGTATTATAGATGAAAGCTTTCTGATGTACTTTTTTATAATAAGCTTGTAAATTGAAAAATACAGGATTATTTTCTTACATAGGTATGCCATTGTTTAAGATGTATTATCAATTTCGTTTTAAAATAACCAAGCATGTTCTCAAGGATAGAAATTGAGCGCTTGTAGAAGTATATTGAACCTACGTCTCTAGGAGGGCATTCTCAGGATGAAATGAGAAGAGACACTGGGCGGCCGGAACCAACAGGGATGGTACAGAAATTATTCAGGCTGTACTCACGCGAACTCAACCACAAGTCTAGGATCTGGATTGAGGAAGAGAGTGATAATCAATACGTCACTGGATGAATATCATAACACAATACTTGTTAGTTCATTTGAATAGTTAATTCAGCCGTGAGGATAGCTTGCAGTCTAGCTCTAATGATAATGCAGACAGATCTCTGTGAGCCATGGGTAACTCACTGATCTTTTGGTTAGTATCCAAGCTGAAACAGCCTGAATTACATGGTGCTTACAGATTCCCGATTGGGACAGGAACAGTCGGACAAGCACAACCAGCCTAGGCCAAGGGATGAACAAAGTTCACAGAGAGCATTCTTTTCCCCTCCCACGCTGTACCGAAACCCATAGCGAACCCTGAAACAGACCAAACGGGATGAAGAATAAATTAAATTAATAATAAAATGATATGGAGGAGCAGGAAATATGTGAAATGAGAGACACTACTGCAGCAATCACCTGAAGGCCTGGGGAATCCCCGAACAAAAACCCATGTGCCAGTGAACAGTCACCAGAAATCATACCCGGGTCCTCCAGAATGTGAATCTCTTGCATTACTGTGGCGCTACCTCTCTTGGTAACCATGTTATTAATAGATTCAGAATAACCATAGAGGTAATTTCTATCATTCTAAAATTTAATTTAATTAGCTTCAGTACTTTCTGAATATAACAGGACATTTACGCCAGAAAAAAAAATGTTCAAAGCAAAAATGCAGAACATAAATTCGCATGTACTGCCAAAGAATGAAGTCATATGTTTCAGAACATAGAGCTGCCATACCTAAATGTAGTACCAATTTTTAGAGCAAAACTTCCCCTGAAGGATTGGCTAATGCTTATCACTATACTCTAAAATGTAAGGTAGAGAATAGAGCTTGTTGATAGCGGGGAACTCCTCGGTAACTGCCGCCCAGTACGGATCTATTGCAGCCTACCCCCCCGGGGAAGGGATTAGGTGAGGGGAAACCTAAGGCCAACACACAAGAAACGACGGAGCAAAGCGCAAAGACGCACGGAAGTTCCTAACAGTAACTAGATGGCAGCCCTGGCGCGCAATAGAGGCTACACAGGCGCTGGAGGTCGAAAGGATGTCTCTACAACGGCACCTAGCATCAATCAGCGCAACCAAGGGGGAGAGAGTTGCCTCGGAGCAACAATCGTGCCATCTGCCTGCAAAGCCTCAAGCCACACATTCGCCGACCTGAAAGATGAAAAAGGGGAATGAAATAAAGGAATGAAAGGGAAAGAAACCGTGGTAGATATACAGCATCCCCAGTATTTGTCTAAGCTGCCCCAGGAAGACCATGGAAAAACCCAGGTCCAGTGTGCGCGGTCAACGGGAAGTGAACCTGGACCTCGAATGCCAGTCCCAGATGAAACGGCTAAGCCACTTGGCTCAGGAAAATGTGTAGGAGTCATACCAGCTGATTCAACCTCCCCATATTTGACCAAGCAGATATCCATCCCTTCGTGTGTTAAAAGGGTTGCAGAACTAAGGAGAGATATTTTAACTCTGTAACTCTCTTAATGCACAAAGGCATACTACACTTGTCAAAATCGGGGCTTGACATATTACTTTCTCCAGCGCGTATATACGCACAATATGCATAATGCCTAGACAAGGTATTGTATTCCACCTACAAATTTGATGACGAGGTTTCACCGGAAATATATGTTTTGAGGTCCTTTGGGTGGGATTTTTTTTTTTTTTTTAGAAAAAAGCGTGTATGTTGTTTTTTTTTCCTCCATGTGGACAGCAAAGCTCAAAACGAAAGAAACTCTTTGTTTCACATACATCAACTTTTAAAAGATTTGACTATCGATACTGACTAGTGTATTCTCTTGTTTTGCTTCTATTTACATGGAAGCAAGTAATAAACTAAATATTTATCTTGATTGGCATGATGTAAATACAAAAATATTGTTTCGTAAGAATAGTTTGTATATAGAACAGCTCGAGAAAGCTATGAATGGAATGCATCATATTTTTTTTTCTTTGAAACGATGCAGAATTCTCAGAAAATATTGCAGATGTAGTAGTACCATTATTGAAAATTTGTTTTATTAAAAGAATCAGACCCACAACGATAAAATATATATATTTAAAAATAAATGAGTATTATTAACACCACATGAACAAACATATAATTTTTACTTTTTCTGCCGCGTAGAGAATTTATTACCATTCCACCAAAATTCCATGTTGAGTTTTCACTGAAAAACTGTTTTCAATATATGAAAAACAAAATGATGTGTTCCATTCACATGACTTTCTCTAACTGTTCCGAACTATTCTTACAAAGAATTATTCTTTTATCTACATTGCACTTATTCAGATAAACATCAGTAGAAATACTATTATTATTTGTTTTCTTATAGGTAGAAGGAAGATAAGGGAATACAGAAGGCTAAAGCGATAGTCAAATCTTTTAAAAATTTATCGCTATGTGAAACAATTGAAATTCGATTCTCTTTGTTTGCCAGCACTAAAATAAACGAGAGACAGAAAGAAAGACGGCTTAATCTAAACCAATAACTCGGAATATCTCGGAAACGGTTAGCTCTACAAAAATGTATATTACGATATAAATTCTTGTTTTAAAGAGACCTAATTTTTGTGGTAGCTTTTGTCTATCTCTTACGGTTTACCCGTTACACAAAAGTCATCCAGAATGAATAAGTGTTCAGAGGCTATTCCCATAGAATTCAGTATATGCATTTCGTTTGTCATAAGAATATCCTAAACATAAGGTATTTCGTTACAATCATTTTTGAGAAATTCAAAATTTTCGAAAAAATATTCTATGTAAAGGGTAGATGGTGCGGGGGGACTTTCCTAAACATCTTCATGTTGCTTCTCTGTAAGATACTGAACTTAAATACCAAATTTGGTATAAAACAACTTTTCGTTTTTGAGTTATTCTGTCCACACACACATATGAACCAGTTTCTAAAATTTTTATTTTCGGACTAAGTGTTTTAAAAATATTATTTCCGGTGAAATATCGAAATCGGATTTTTGGGTGGAATACAATACCTTCTCTATCTACTATTTACCTACTTGTCACCCAAATCTACTCTATTCCCATTTTCCCATTGATCTACAAAGAAATATGTAATAAAAGTAATTCTAGAAATTTCTAACTTATGCAGAGCTTAATTAATATTCTTGAGACTTCATTTACATTTTAAAAACTTAAAAATTATAATTTCGCTAAATTTCGTGGCTTCATCAGATCCTTTGCTCGATTGAATCTTATGAGTTGATGGCGTCCCCTTCTTTTGTTACACTGCGCTGCTAAATCATAATCACAGGAAATTAACTGAGTCATCACTTTATTAAAATCAGTGGAACTGACAAGGAAAAACGTTTTGCACGCATGAAATTAAAAATTAATGAATTTTGATACAAAAATAGACAAACAGCTGATTTTCTAGTTCATCAATCTCAACGTCAGAGGGTAGTACAGTGATACATAGGAACGAGACATCATCAGTTCACATACCTCAGACAATCAAAGAAACTCAGGAATTTATGGCAAAATCATGACGTTTATAAAGTTTATAAAATGCAATATCCAATTCACAATGATCTGAAAACGCAGACGAAATGTAAGCGCAACACTTTGCACTCATGTTATTCAGTGTAAGCATTCACATAGACACATGCAACACGCCGCGCAATGCAATACACCGCAAGGGTTTGCAAACTCCAAACTTTATCCTTGTTTTGCGTACACAGAAAAATAATTATGCATTCCTTCCTCTATGCGTTGCCTGCTGTTCAACAACGGATGATCGTAATGCAAGATTTTACAGCCCCTGCTATATATACATTTCTATTTACCGTAACGCGCCATTTCTCTCAAGAGGTTATGGCAGTCTCCTTACGAATCTTCCTGTGATTTAACGGATATACCCACCATTAGGTATAGATTTACTTTTGCTCTCACAAATCATAAGGGCAAAGAAATAATTTACAGTTCATTAAGTGTGCAGCTTTGTCATTTTCTTCAGTCTCTATGCTTGTATTAGTTTCAGTATTTTTGGATAAATGATTATTGTGATGTCACTGCCGTCAGTTTTTGGTATATAATTTTATAACCTATTTATTTATGAAAAATTGAGTGAATTCTCTTATGTGGTAATGTTGGTTATGTTATTCGATTTAAACCTGCGGAGCATTTGAAAGATATCCTCATGTAATTTATAGATCTAGAAAGCTGTGGCATCCTTTACGCATGCGGCTGCATTGTGAATGGCCTTCCCTCACACTTGCGCTTATGCTACGTTACGTCTGCGCTTGCATCTCGTCGTAAATGTGGCCTAAGTGAAGTCTCAAGAGTGTTAATTAAGCTCGAATCATATTAGAAGTGGGAGAAAATCTACTATCTTAATTGTTATATTATTACTTTCCCTATCAAGTACTATGTACGTACATGGTAGGTAGAAAAGATATTGTATTCCACCCAAAACTTTGTTGCCGAGATTTCACCGGGAATACATGTTTGAGATCCCCAAACCCAAAAGTTTTAGAAAAAGATTGTGTGAAATGTATGTGTGTGTCAGTGGGCAGTATAACTCAAAAACGAAAAGTCAGTTAAATACAAAACTTGATGTTTAAGTTTAACACCTTCCAAGGATGCATCACGAAGATTTTCAATAAAGTTCCCCTTAAACTATTTTTATATGGAACATTTTGAGAAAATGTTAATGTTTCAAAAATAGCACTAACTGTTTAATTAAAGCGACGTATAATAAAGATATTTATATGACAATTATGTCTTAAATTTTCTGGAAATAGCCTCTGAAGTTTTCTTCGTTCGATATGACTTTTGCATAACTGATAAACCGTAAGAGACAGAAACGAATTACACACAAAAAATGTAGATATCGTTAAAACAATGGATGCACATACACCTTTGTGGAGTTAAGGAATTTCGAGATATTCCTTGTTATTGGTTTCAATTTAAAATATTTATACGTTTCTCAAACTGGAATTTTGTTTTCTTTCGTTTTACACCTGAACCGACTTTCAATCATTTAGCAACCAACTTTTAAAACGCTTCCTAATGTATAATCTTATCCCCCTTCTGCTTATAATAACTAAGTAATAAGGCCATTTCTGTTAATGTGTATTTCATTATCATGAATTAAACAAAAATAATATTTTGTAAGAGTATTTTGTTTGCAAACCTGGTACAGAAAATCATGAGAATGGAACACACTAGGTGTTTTATTAATTTCTACCAATATTTATCTTGAATAGCGTGAATTAGAGGAATAAGGTTGTTCATGTATAGTTCGTTGAAAATTGGTAGAGAAATTAATGTGAAAGTGACACATAGTATATTTTTTCAAATCAAGCGTAATTTCGTATTGAAATTTTAAGTTTTACGGAATCCAGGTGCAGCAAGTCTAAAATGCAAGCGTGAAGTAATTTTGTTTCAACACTACGCTCGTCAAAATAATAATTCACAATATTGGTGTGTATGCATCACTAATCAACAAACAATTAAAATTAGTCTTGCACGATATAATGTTATATTCAATAAACTTTTCGGTATTATCTGGTAGTAAAATTGATTCTACTTCTTTCGCAGCTCTAAGTATATCATAATTCTCAAAATCTGCCGTTTTCTCAAAATACATCATAAAACAGCAATAATATTGGTTTGTCACGGTCTATTATTACCATACCGTCATCACGCCAAACAACCACAAAGTGAAACTATACCCACTGAACGCACCCTATCCTAACGCTGCGAAATAATATCGAACTATAACCCTTGGTGAATGGCTCAAACTTAACCTCCAATATATTTCATCTTTCGTTACTTTTCTTTAATATCAGAGAATTATCGTAGAAAAATACTTTACGATTAGTAAGCGAAAAGGTCTTTTTTATTCTCGACAGTGTCTCGTTTCACAATGTTCCCACTCGAATCAAAAAACATAACTTTGTGCACTTACATCATAAATAGATATTTTTGGCATTTTTCGCCATTTAGTCTCCTCTTAATGAAATGTGTAACACACCCTCTTACTTACCTTGATTTTTGGTCGAAAGGTTTAAATGTAAATATGAAGAACCTAATTAATTTCACAGAATAGCGTTTATTAGGAAACTTTCCTGGCGGATCATAAGCTCGAAAAGACTGGGAGGGCGAAGCATATTGCAATAACTAATGGCTTGCTATATGCGCACCGCATGCTGGAAACAACCATGTTCACTATAACTGAAATGGAGTATTTCAGCAAATTACTTAAAGTAGCAACCTGGACTAACTGCTGTATAACCTTCCGTTGAATAGAATATCCTAGTTTGATTCTCCTTGGAAATGTACATAGAAACAAAAATTCCGTTGCAGTACAATGCAATGCTTGGAGACCATACCCGTCTAGGGTATGGCATCACTAACTCGTTAATGAAAGCTTCTCTATTATAAATATCATCATAATTGTAACGTATTCCAAAGGAAGGTATTGTACCACTGCAGGACGAGTATATAATATGCCGTTTTATTGTTGCCATAATACAGAAACTGTACTACCTCACTCAGTCGTAATTACACAGAATAGAAGTGCCCAACTATCTGATTTGGACGGTCTAAGGTATAAGATTTGAAAAAGAAATCTTAAATCAAATACAAGTAATTAAATCCAAGTTTAATTTTGATTGTAGTCGATAAAACTAATTTCTGTAGTAGACCTTAAAGGTATCTCATAATCTTAAAACATTTAGATCGAAGACCACGATTTTAAATAGGTACATTTGGGTGAGAAAAAAATCTTTTGTTCATTTAATGTAGATTCCTCTCATCAGATTTGATCCGCTGCTACATGGCTCTTATTGGGTTGAACAAAGCGAAAGCATTTGCCTGGCTGGTTTAAAGTTACTAGTTATATGTGTCCATCTCCTATTGGTTCCATGTTCAAAGTCTGGTAATCTCTAGCCAATGAACAGAGGTCGTTTACCCGTGACAACAGTGAAGGAAAGAAGTCGTAACACAAAGATTATGTGGAGCGGCTGTATGCATTTTCTATATAAACTTTTTACCTTTATTGTGTATGCTGTAAGAGAAGAACAAAAGACATGGGCAACAAGCCGAAAATATTGTTATTGTTAAGCAAGATTATAGCGCTGGGGAGTATATGGATCTCCAAGAACATGTCAAACTGCTGGAAGAGGATAACTGTGTAAATTTGGCATTACAGACCTCACTAAAATCACGGTAAAGAAATGAATTACACACAAATAAGCCATGTAAAACAAACCAACAGAAACGTCTCAATTTGTCATCAATTTGAAATATGTGGTAACTCTCTTTGAATTCATTTTCTAAAATCCGATATTAAAATGCATTTAAAATAAATATTCCGAACTAATCTTGGAAACGTAGAATCAGTATAAAAAATTGAATGCAATGGTCTCGCATTTTCCCGAAAAAAACAAGGTTTCCTCGACTTTTCTTAAAATAGCATACCCCATTGTCAATTTGGACATTTTTATATTCTGATTGCGGTTTTCTAGCCTACGCAAATACAATTAATAAAACTGAATTGATTATGTTTACTCAACGAATGTAACTTTACCTTGGAACCTAGCCTCTGGTGCACATCCGCCATCGCGAAAAAACAGTTTTCCAATTTGTTGATTTTTTGCTTTGTTTTATCTAACTTCTCGAGGACGCAATAATGCACATTTATATACAACACAAATAATTACGATACACATTTTCGGATCTGCATTTCACCTGTTACAGATATCGATTGAAGACTGGTTAAGGCAGTTCAATAATACACATAAATATTTTTCCCTTAAAATAGAATGAGACTTAGGTATAGTGCCTCTAAGTATTGAATACAATAATGACTCATACCAATATAACCCAAATTGGAGACAACTTTCTTAGCGCATTACTTTAATTTTGTTTTTTGTTATGGTACTTTCAAAATAAATGATATATTCTTATTTGGCACTTAGCATAAAGTTTGGTTTCTCCATCCTCTTTAATCTCCAATTGCTCCAGCTCCTGAACCACTGAATGAATTATAATTTATACTGAAGTAGGTCACAGAATTATACTTTCTCTACTACATATAACAAGGGGGAATTGTATTGCCCAAAAGAACTCGATGTCGAGATTTCACCGGAAATATGTGTTTTGAGATCAATGAACCTTCAATATAAAAATCTGATGTGTTTCATTCACATGACTTTCTCTATATCTCTGCACCAAATTATGGTTAAAAAGCTTATGCTTTTATTTCCTTCATGCTAATCAATAAAAAATTAGCAGAAATAGTCTTATTACTTGCTTCCTTGTAAGTGGAAGCGAAATAAGGAAGTATCATAGGTTAAAGTGATAGGCAAAAGCTGGTTGCTATGCGACTGAAGTTTCTTTGTTTGTATGGACATCAGTTGACAAATTCCTGTATGAATTTCAAAGCTGAAACTAAAAAACTGAAATATGTTAAAAACGATCAACTCCACGGAAAAATGTATATAACATAAATTGTGTGTTTTAACGTGCTCCACATTTTTTGTATGACAAATTTTTGTTCATCTCTTACGGTTTAGCAGTTATGCAAAATTCCATAAAATTCAACCAAAATAAAGTAGTCTTCAAAGGCTATTCCCAGAAAATTCAAGATATACATTTTATTTTTCAGGTAAATATCTTTAATATACAAAATTTTAATCAAAATCATTAGAGCGATTTTTGAGAAAATCAAAATTTTTGAAAAAAGTTCCATGTAAAGGGTAGTTTGTGGTAAGGGGATTTTTCTTAAAACCTTCGTGTCGCATCCCTGGAGGATACTAAACTTAAATACCAAGTTTGGTATTTTCCCGACTTTTGGTTTTTGAGCTATTGTGTTCGCGGACACACGGACACACACACACACATGGACCTTTTTCTGAAAATATTTTTTTTTTGGATACAGGCGACCCTAAAACATATATTTCCGGTGAAATCTCTGTATCTAATTTTTTGGTGGAGTGCAATACCTTCCCTATACACTATGTACATAGTACGTATAGAGAAAGTAAAAATCGACATATAAAAACAATAGGCCTATAATTGGTTAAAGTATTTCCGTTTCCGGGAAATAGAGTATTTACTAACTTAAGTCGATATTGAGATTGTCATCTAAGAAGTAGGACGATTAGTTATTTCCTTGGGAAAACTCGAATCAGTTGAGCAACTTAACCTATATTGGCATGTACATATTTATGCTGGGTCAATGTATAAGAGCAATCGCAGGGAAAGTGGGCGAATCGGCTTCAAATCTCGGTCAATTGTTCAACTGACTCTACTGCAAGAAACGTATTCAGTTGAAAGAGAAACTACCGGCAACTCTCTTCCAGCTGAGCCGATACTAAGTTAACTGCTGAGCACCTAAAAGGTATACAAAATGTCGTTAATAATTCTGAATGAAACAGAAGCTTCCTGCATCTCCTAGTACCAAGAAATCGCTCTTAACCCAAATCTTGTTGACTGCTTTGGTTTTTATATTAAGACATCTTTTTGTTTTATACCAGAATCTATTCACCTATTCAATTATATCCAGAATATCAGGGTGAGATTTTCAGAAAAGAGAAAGCTGGACCACCGAGAGTTCATATTCATCGAACTTGCAGAAGATTCTTCAACGCTATCGTGTATTGAAGAGATGAAAGTCATATCGATGTAATATTACGAGGAGAAAGTATACAGGAAAATTTCGCATTAGTATACAGACGTACGCTCTAACTGCATAATTTTCCATTGAATGAACTTTTCCTTCATGAAAGAATGCGATAGTAGAAAAACTTTTACACAAGAAACTTCGAGTGCGTATGTAGTTACTAATCACAATGGCAATTTAATTTAAGGATATCTTCTTCACTGTAAACTTATGTTCTCTAACTAACTTACCTTAAACCAGATTATTTTAACTTCATTGTGGTAATAGATCAGATTATCAAACGGTATAGTGCATTTTCATAGAAAGCATAGCACTTTACCCTAATTAATTTTGATATAATATAGGAGGTACAATAATATTGTCAAATTCTTATTAATCGCGAAAGGTTAAAACAATCTAATCATGTAATTGGATACAGTTCTTGTTATTAAATGAAACGCACATACACGCAACACCTCACAAAAGGTTTTGGGATAAATGGTATGCAATACCATCAGCAGGTCCCGCACGGTTTCCGCTATTGGCAGAAGTGAAGCAGTATAACTGTAGATTTTATTGAGCAGATATCCGAACGCTGAATGCGTGCGTACGTGTGAAGCAGTTTCAGTAATGGAATTTCATGGAAAAGAATGGGAAAGAACCCGGACGCTTTGCAAGCACTAACTGAAAGAGTAATCTTCCATCTTCTGAAAATGGTTGGATGCAGTATACTCTTCTACAGCTATAAAATTCCACCTCTGTAATTTGAAAATATTAATAAAACAGCAACGATAATAGCAAAAGTTTTAGAAAAACCTATATTAAAAAAATCTTATGTGTCTATTCATATGACTTTCTCTACATTTCTGTAACAAATAAGTGTTGTAAAGCTCACTCGCTTAATTACTTCATGTTAATCGAGGTCTTATTTCTTGCTTCCTTGTAAGTAGAAGGGAAAAAATCTGATGTGTACTATTCACATGACTTTCTTCATATCCCTGTAACAAATAATTTTTAAAAGGCTTATACTACTATTTGCTTTATGCTAATCAGAAGAAAATAGCAGAAATAGTCTAATTACTCGCTTCCTTGTAACTAGGAGCGAAATAAGGGACAACCGTAGGTTAAAGTGATAGCCAAAAGCTGGCTGCTATGTCAATGAAGTTCCTTTGTCTATATGGATAGGCGTTGACAAGTACCTGTATGAGAAAGGTATATGTTTTTCAAAGCAGAAACCAAAAATAAGGAATGTCACAAAAACGACGAACTCCACGAAAAAAATGTATATAACATAAATTGTGTGTTTTAATGTGCTCTACATTTTTTGTGTAGTAAATTTTTGTCCATCTCTTACGGTTTAGCACTTATTCAAAATTTAGTAAAATTCATCCAGAATAAACTACTCTTCAGAGGCTATTCCCAGAAAATTCAAGATATACATTTTATTTGTCAGCTAAATATGTTTAAAATCCGAAATTTTAATCAAAATCGTTAGAGCCATTTTTGAGAAAATCAAAATTTTCGAAAAAACTTTCATGTAAATGGTAGTTGGGGGTGGGGGATTTTTCTCAAAATCTTCGTGTCGCATCCCTGGAAGATACTAAACTTAAATACAAGTTTGGTATTTTACCGACTTTTCGTTTTTGAGTTATCGTGTTCACGGACACACACACACGGACCTTTTTGTGAAAATGCTTCTTTTTGGATATTGGAGACCCTAAAACATGTATATCCGGTGAAATCTCGGTATCGAATTTTTGGGTGGAGTGCAATACTCTCTCTATACACTATGTACATAGTGCGTATGGAGAAAGTAAAAAGGGAATATACGACGCTAAAATCATAATGAAATGTTTTAAACGCTGGTTGCTATGGGATTTAAATACGTTTCTTTGCATAACCGGGTGTTGAAAAGCTCCAGTACGAGAAAAGCTTAAGTATTATAAAACTGAAACTAAAAACAAGGAATATCTCGGAAACGGTCAACTTCACGAAAAAATTTATAGAACATGTATTGTGTGTTTTAACGAGATCTACATTTTTTATGCAGTAAGTTTTTGTGTATCTCTAACGGTTTACCAGTTATGCAAAATTCAAAGGCTATTTCCAAAAAATTTAAGATATGCATACTATTATTTGTGTAAACATCTTTAAAGCACGGTATTTTAATAAAATCGTTAGTCATTTTTCCGAAAACTTTTCCATTTAAAGAGGTTAAATATGGGGGATCTTTCTCAAAATCTTCGTGTCGTATCTCTGGAAGATAAACTTGCAAAGGTACTAATTTTGCTCTTTTACTGACTTTTCATTTTTGAGTTAGCGTGTTCACAGACACAGTGACCTTTTTCTAAAAAAACAATTTTTTTTTATACAGGGGACCCTAAAATGTGTATTTCCGGTGAAATTTTGTTATCGAATTTTTGGGTTGAGTGCAATACCGTCTCTACCAATGTACCATGTGCTACATAGAGAAAGTAATATAGAAATACGAAATTTCACTCCGAGTATGTAGATATTTACTTTCTCCATACGCATTATGTACATAGTGTATAGAGAAAGTATTGCACTCCACCCAAAAATTGGATACCGAGATTTCACCGGAAATATATGTTTTAGGGTCCCCAATATCCAAAAAAAAGCATTTTCACAAAAAGGTCCGTGTATGTGTGTGTGTGTGTGTGTGTCTGTGAACACGATAACTCAAAAGCGAAAAGTCGGTAAAATACCAAACTTGATATTTAAGTTTAGTATCTTCCAGGGATCCGACACGAAGATTTTGAGAAAAATCCCCCCACACCCAACTACCCTTTACATGGAAGTTTTTTCGAAAATTTTGAATTTCTCAAAAATGGCTCTAACGATTTTGATGAAAATTTCGTATATTAAACATATTTACCTGACAAATAAAATCTATATCTTTAATTTTCTTGGAATAGCCTCTGAAGAGTAGTTTATTCTGGATGAATTTTACTAAATTTTGAATAACTGCTAAACCGTAAGAGATGGACAAAAAGTTACTACACAGAAATATAGAGCACATTAAAACACACTATTTATGTTGTATACATTTTTTCGTGGAGTTCGTCGTTTCTGTGACATTCCTTATTTTTGGTTTCTGCTATGAAAAACGTATACTTTTCTCATACAGGAACTTGTCAACTCCTATCCATATAAACAAACGAGCTTCATTGACATAGCAACCAGCTTTTGACTATCACTTTAACCTACGCTTGTCCCTTATTTCGCTCCTACTTACAAGGAAGCGAGTAGTTAGACTATTTCTGCTAATTTTTTCTGATTAGCATAAAGTTAATAGAAATATAAGCTTTTTAAGAATTATTTGTTGCAGGGATATGGAGAAATTCATGTGAATGGTACACATCAGACTTTTTTGTTTAACGACGCTGTCAATTACCAGAATCATATAAGCCCCATCGGTGTGTTGGAATCATCGGTTCGGCCGGGTTTGCCCTGAAACCTTAAAATCATGTCAGCGCCTAACTGAACCACCCTGAACGACATTCCCATTAACCCTTATAATAATTGGTTGCTCAAAGTACTATATTTCCTTGTCAGCTTTCCAATAGGCGCAAAGTTAAGATAGAATCAAGATAATCACGCTGTTTAATCAATATAATTGTTAATGAATGAAGTGTGTTTATTGACATAACAATATCATACATTGAACTTCGACAATCGCACGGGTCCACAGCCCATACATGCTTTTGTAATATACAAAATATAAAGCAATATTAAAACAAAAACAAAGATTTAAATGAGTAAACATGAAAATAAAAAGAAAAATATATTCAAATATAAATTTGCAGCACAGAGTACACCTTATTCAGAAGCATAAATGTACCCCATTATAATAGATAAATACTCTTAAAAGAGATATATACATATAATGTATACATAATATATAAAACCATAACACAACAATGGTCTAAGTATGACATAAAATATAAGTGTGTAAAATATTGTACTCACTTTTGTTTAGTTGTTCTTATTCCTCCCCCCTCTTCTCTATTCGGAGCTCCTCAGATAAATATATGTAGCCATCCACGTCTTCGGTACCTGCCAGTAGTGTCCAACATGCTTCTAGCTCTACATTCGCGATGGTAAAGGTTTGCGTTAAATATTTTCCCTCTATTCCTCCATTCCTTCTTGCCAAGATATGAGTCCACGACTCTTCCTCCTCGCAAATGGGACAGATTCTCGTACCATTCTCGTCAGCAATTTTTGTGCTCCTCCATGCTCCTAGTCTAATCCATGCGAGACCCTCTCTAATAAGTTTGGTACTTGTTTTGATGTATTGCTCCATACTCCACTCCGATTTTAGCCCAGACTGTATTTCTACTGAAACCTTCTCTGTGCGTTGCGTAATTATTTGCTGTCTGTCAGTAATCCAGAGGCAGTTCTTAATTTTCCTCCAAATACTCCGTCTGTTTGCTTGCCCCGCCATCCAAGTGTATCCCATCCGAATGGTTTCCAACCCTATTTTTAATTTTGATGCCCACGTCGAATTACCTTCCATTCGCAATTGTTCACGGTAGCACACTGCCCTAATTAAAGATTGGTTTCCGTGAACGATTCTCATCCAATATTTAACTGATCTGATTTTGCACTCTATCGTTTCACTGTACGCCCCGAATTCCCTCCTTATTTCACAGTTTGCCGTACCCCGCCCTACACCCAGAATTCCTTTAAAAAATTGGGTCCTCACTTGGTCCAGATTCCCTGTTTGTTCCCAACTCATATTTCTCCTCCATATGTCATCATGGATCTAACTGTCGCTCCATATACAGTTTCCATTAAGGTTATGGATATATTCGGAATCCTGCAGCGTATCCGGAGAGCTTCCGCCCTTGCCTTGTGTTTCGTGATGTCAATGTGTTTTGTCCATTTTCCGTTCATTGTAAATGTGAGTCCTAAGTACACAAAAGATTTAACATTGTCCGATATCTGTCCTGCATATGTCCAAGTCTCCTCCCTGCTATAAACAGAACAATTTTTTAAAGTAATTGCCTTAGGCTTATTCACATTAATTGTAAGTAGCCATTCATCGCAATAATTCTTAAGTTTGTCCATTCCTCGTTGCAATCCGTTAACTGTCGTAGATCACAATACTAAATCGTATGATTGTTAAAGAGCGTGGGGTAATGTGTATCTCTGGTATGTCATTTCTATACAGTTTCCTATTTAATTAAATGATCAAATGCCGATCCGAATATTAATTTTCTTTAAATCACATTACTTTCTCTAGCTATTCTGTAAACAAACTATTCTTACAAATAAGTATTATTTTATCAAAAACTCGCTATTTGAGATAAATTTTAGCAAAAATTCTTTTTACTTGCTCCTTCTAAGTTGAAGGAAAATAAGGGAACACACGAGTCAAATCTTTTAAAAGCTCGTCGTTATATGAACAATTGAAGTTAAGTTCGCTTTTCATGGGTACCAGTAAAACAAAACAGAGATGAAACGAAAGGTGATTTCCCGTTACGCGTTTAAACTTAAAATGGAAACGATTAACTCTACAAAATAGTATATAGCATAAATTGTGTGTGTGCTTTAATGAGATCTACATTTTTGTGCCGTAAGTTTTGTCTATCTATTACGGTTTACCAGTTTGCGAAATTAAATCCAGAATGAAGAGCTCTTCAGAGGCTATTCCCAGATAGTATAAAATACTCATTTTGTTTTTGATTTAAATATCTTTAATATACGATAGTTTAATAAAACTCGTTTGGGAAATATATTTGTTCACAAATACATAGACACACATTCCTATGTTGCATTCATTGTAAAGATCGGATATATTGCTCTCATATTATATAGAAGAGCAAAAATTATGGGAAATCCATTAATTTTAGGACAATGAAATTTCAATAACGTCACCATAATCTTAACGTTTTCCAAATGTTGAGCCTCCCTATTATATGGCAGTAATAATGTTATATTTCCTCTTGGATACACAATAAATTAAAAAATATATTTGAGAATTATTTATTTTATTTAATGCTGTATCTAATACAAAATGTGATTGACTACTGTGATATAGGGGAGTCCAAAAGTTTTAAGATAATGGAGTTCATGTTATTTAATTGTCATAATCCAAAAGTTAATAAATATCTTGAAATATTGAGCCCCTCTAAAAATATTAGAAAAATAAATCCAATTTTCATATAGAATTCAACATAAAATATATATGTGTAAATTTATAAAATATTATATTTTGCAAAATTGGGACAAAGTAACCCTTTAAGTGACAAATTAGCTCCACTGTATAGTAAAAGATTCAATTGCATCACTTTCTGACTACAATTTATTAGATTAGAACGGATGCGAATAAGAGTTGAGGGCAATGTTAAAATTTGAAAGTTCTTTATTAGTCTGACTCATAAATGAGTTTGTCTAGTGACACAGAATAGAATATATATCTACAGATTTTTACGAACAATGTTATAAGTGAGTATTGCAAAATATATTTTACCATACGTTATAATAGTTATATAAAATGAGCTATGAGAGAAAATTGTAACAACGATTATAAAATATGTGCAACAAAAATAACAGTTATAACAATAAAAGAGAAAAAAACTACAAAAACAAAGCGATTTATAAACCATAGTACATTTTACGTTCTGTTTAAACCCTACAAATGATTTCGAAAGATGGCTACGGAATGTTTTATGATGTTGTCTGTTATTGTTTGTTCCACACTTCTGTTAATTTTATATTTTGCCCTCCACTTTTACTAAAAATGTCTAGAATTAATGTCATTACTGTATGTTACAAACGCTCATAAGTAAGTAACAGGGGATTTACGAGCGGAAAATTCCGCGTTATGTAGTAGACTTTGGGCGGAGAGCGCATTAGACATACATGTAAATATGTTATAAAAACCCTTTCTAATTGGATCAATATGAATAGATAATTAGAAAAATAAGTTTTATGAGAAGATTGTGCTGATGAATGGGTAGACAAGTTATGTGAAAGTATCACATACAATTTTATAACCACAAAAAAGGTGTAATAAAGCTTTTCCAAATTAACAGGAAGTGCTAAGAAGAATAAATCTTTGGAAGAACAGTGCGTAGAGAAAGGAATGTAAATACTACATATTAGATCTTTTAAAAACGTTTCAAAACGTAATAAGCAGCACGCGCTCACACGCATATTCACACACTATTACTCCTTCTAGCATGACGCTAGCTGGAGAAGGTATTGTATTCCACCCAATAATTTTATGTCGAGGTTTCATCGGAAATATGTTTTGAGGTCCCCTGAGCTCAAAAATATGTATGTTTCTATACAGAAAAAAGTTCGTGTGTGAGTATGTGTCTGTGGACAGCATTGCTCAAAAACGAAAAAAACTTAGTTAAAAACTAAACTTAGTATTTATGTTCAGTGTCTTCCAAGGATGCGATAAGAAGATTTTCAGAAAAACATCCCTCTACGACAAACTTCCCTTTACATGGAAAATGTATGAAAATGTTGTTTTTTCAAAAGTGGCTCTAACGATTTTGATTAAAATACCCACACTAAAGATATTTACAAAACAAAACAAAAAATGCATATTTTGAATTTTTTGAGGATAGCCTCTGAAGATCTTTTTATTCTGGACAAATACAATGAGTTTTGCAGAATTTTGTATAATGGTTAAATCGTGGAAATAGACAAAAACTTAATACTCAAAAATGTAGTGGCAGATGTAGATCACGTTAAAATACATAATTTGTGTCATATACGTCATATATCTTTGAGTTATTCCTTGTTATTGGTTTCAGTTTTAAACTGCTTAACTTTTCTTAAATGTGACCATGCAAACGAACCGAATTTTGGTTGTTTCACATAGCTACCAGCTTTTAAAAGATTTGACTATAGCATTAGTATAATATATTCATTAATTTCCCTTCTACTTTTTAACAAGTAAGAAAACCAATTCTGTTAAAGTTTATCTAGACTAATATGGTGTGGATAAAATAATGATCTTTTGTAAGAATGGTTTGTATTCGGAACTGATAGAGAAAATTAAGTGAATGGAAAACATCATCTTTTTTATTTCAATTTTAATAAGGTGCGTATATCACATCAGCTCAACATGTCCTAGGTACTCAGCATTTATAAAATTGTTACTTTTAAAGATAAAAAAAATCGGATGTGTTCAATTTACATGACTTTCTCTACATCTCTGCAACAAATTATTGTTAAATAGCTTAGGCTTCTATTTGCTTCATGCTAATTGAGAAAAATTAGCAGAAATAGTCTTATTACTTGCTTCCTTGTAAGTAGAAGCGAAATAAGGGAATACCATAGGTTAAAGTGATAGTCAAAAGCTAGTTGCTCTGTGACTGAAGTTCCTTTGTTTGTATGGACAGGAGTTGATAAATTCCTGTATGAGAAACGTATACGATTTTTAAAGCTCAAACCAAAAACAAGGAATATCTCAAAAACGATTAGCCCCATGAAAAAAATGTATATAACTTAAATTGTGTGTTTCAACGTGATCTAAATTTTTGTGTGGTAAGTTTTTATCCATCTCTTACGGTTTGGCAGTTATGCGAAATTCCGTAAAATTCATCCAGAATAAAGTAGTCTTCAGAGGCTACTCCCAGAAAATTCAAGATATATATTTTGTTTGTCAGGTAAATATCTTTAATGTGATATATTAATCAAAATCATTAGAGTCATTTTTAAGAAAATCGAAATTTTCGAAAAGAGTTCTATGTAAAGGGTAGTTGGGGGTTGTGGGGTTTTCTTAGAAATCTTCGTGTCGCATCCTTGGAAGATACTAAACTTAAACACCAAGTTTGTTATTTAACGGTCTTTTCGTTTTTAAGCTATGCTATACACAGACACACACATACTCACCTACACACATACTCACCTACACACATACTCACCTACACACATACTCACCTACACAAATACTCATAGAGACACACAGACGTTTTTCTAAAACTGATTTTTTTTTTTGGATTCAGGGTGAGAAATAAAAAGTATTTCCGGTGAGATCTCGGTATCGAGTTTCTGGGTGCATTGCAATACCTTCTGTATACACTATGTACACAGCACTGTAGAGAAAGTAATAATAATATTTTGTAACAATAGTTTGTATTTGGAACAGCTAGAGAAAGTATGTGGTTGGAAAACATCAGATTTTTTTTTTTATTATAATAAGGGAGGAATATCACATCCACTCATTTCCTTGCCACACAGCATTTATAAATTGCTAGCTTTTATGCTAAAAGTAATTTGTCTAATATAGACTTCATATTGAACTCAATTATGTAGCACAAGTAACGAAATAATATATTTTTTGAATTAATTTATCAGTTTAGAAAACTCTGTTGCTATGAAAAATAGACATGCCTCATATCGGGAAACAGATCTCATCGAGTAATTACAACTGTTTGTACACAAGAGTAATGTAATTTTATCCAAGTGCACTTTTCCAGAGCAATGTTATTAATTACGGCCCCACAATCATTACGGCATGATTGATTTTAGCCATTTTAAAATTTATATTGCTGCTCATTATTCATTTATTGTTTTTGTACGGGATTCAGTAAATAAAACGGTTTTCAAATTTGTTGCTGTGTAATTTAATTATACTCATAAATTTTATTTTCCTCCGATTAACAGCATCATCATTAATCATAACTGTGACGAGAAGCATTTTCGTTGACCGATTTGATTTACTAATTTTGATTGTTTTTCCCCCTGCAAATAATATCATCAGTTTCAGGTTTTGAAGTAAAATTATGTTAGTTTTTCTAGATGCGCTTAATAGCTTCCATTATGCATTTTCCATAATTACCTAAATTTTTACTTTCTCTACACGTACTATGTATAGTATATAGAGAAGGTATTGTACAGCACTCACAAATTCGATGCCGAGATTTCACCGGAAATACATGCTTTGGGTCCTTCTGAATCCAAAAAAAGGATTTTAGAAAATGGTCCAGGTGTGTTTTGGTATTTATGTTTGGTATCTTCCAAGGATGAGACTCGAAGACTTTCAAGAAAATCCCCCCACTACAAGCCACTTTCTCAAAAATGGATTTGATTAAAATCTCTTATATTTAACACATAAACATGCCGAATAAATAGTATATCTTGAATTTTCTGGGAATAGCCTCTAAAGATCTCTTTACTATGGATGAATTTTACGGAATTTTGCATAACTGGTAAACCGTAAGGATAGACAAAAACTTATCACACAAAAAATGCAGATTGCGATAAAACACGCAATTTATGTCGTATGCATTTTTCGGGGAGTTGATGATTTTTATATATTCCTTGTTATTGGTTTCAGTTTTAAAAAACTTACCTCACACAGGAATTTGTCAACTCTTCCATACAAACAAAGACATTTCAGTCACGCAGCAACCAACTTTTGACTACCACTTTAACCTATGGTACTCCCTTATTTCGCTTCTACTTATAAGGAATCAAGAAATAAGACTATTTCTGCTAACTTTTCTCAATTAGCATGAAGTAAATAGAATCATAAGCTCTGCTTTTGTTGCAGAGATGTAGAGAAAGTCATGTGAATGGAACCTATCAGATTTTTGCTTGTATTTTTGAACCAAGAAATCCCTTAGCTGTGCTCACGTTATTACTCTGTTTATTCTTATGTCCCGATTTCTTCCCAGTTAATTTATTCATTCGCTTATTTATTCATTATACCAACCAGCATTAAGGGTGCTTACATACCCAGGAAACCAATTAGAAATACTAGAACAGAAAATAACTATATCTAAAGCCGTTCCTCTGTCGCACATTAACTGAATTCTATGTAACGGACTATTTAAAAGAGTAAATTCAATTCCAAATCTATAAAGCCTATTGGTATATGTGTACCAAAAAAAGAAGGCATATGATTTGAGCACAGAGGCCGCAATTTTTAACAGTAGGATAAAAACTTCATATCTATAAAGCCTATTGGTATATGTGTACAAAAAAAAAAAAAAAAAAAGAAGCCATATGATTTGTGTCTCAGAGACCGCAATTTTTAACAGTAAGATAAATGTGCAAAGCGAAAAATGAGCTAAAGCTATGTTTTTTTAACGAGTACTTTCTCTAGCACATATCTAAAATGCACATATAGTTAGAAAAGGTACTGTATTCAACCCAAAAATTCAACACTGAGATTTCATCAGAAATACACATTTTGAGACGCACCCTATTTTTAGAAACATGTCCGTGCGTGTGTCTGTGTATCTATGGGCAGCATAACTCAAAAACGGAAAGTTGGTTAAATATAACTTGGTGTTTAAGTTCAGTATCTTTAAAGAATGCGACACTAAGATTTTCAAGACAAAAAAACACCCTTATCTACTTATTACATGGAACATTTTTCGAACATTTTTAATAACTCTATCGAGTTTGATTAAACTGCCATTAGTTTAAGATATTTTATGAAAAACAAACTGTACTTGTAGAATTTTCTGGTAATAGCCTCTGAGGACCTGTCAATTCTGGATGACCTTTGCATAACTTTTATATATCTGGTAAACTATAAGAGATAGACAAAAAAATGTATTGTATTAAAGATAACTGAGAAAGTTGTTGAAATAAAAATAAAAATTTTGTGCGTAATTGAAATTATGTACTTGTATTCCTACTTTTTTCGCAATTTTTGTATATTTTCCTGAATAATATTTTGTTATAAATTATAAACATCTATTTTTTGTATAGAAAAATGTGTATTTATTTGAAGTTCAAAAATAAAACTGTTGAGTTAAAATTTATGCTCTTCATACCACGAAGAGAAGTTGTGAAGCAATGTCTGCAATCTCAACAAAACGAAATTAGAAGTTAGAATACTTAAAAGATATTAAAATAAGGAACCAAGGAAGTGTTTGCTAATACTAAATAAAGTCAATATTGCATGCATGTGTGCACATGAATAACTACTCTGCTACTGCTACTGGCATTGCCACCGCCACCGCCACCGCCACCACCAGCACCATCACCATCACCGCCACGATGACTGCGCTACGACTCCGACTGCTGCTACTACTACTACTAGTTTTTGCCGATCCCGGTGGCCTCGCTCCCTAAAGTGTCTCACTTTGGCGCTTCGTGGTGCACAGGATCGTGGGCATGGGTGTTTCTGTGTTTGTAAATGTGTATATGTTTGTGTATGTATATGTAAAAGAAAAACGTTAAGAATAATAAGGTCTACTAAGGAAATATAGGAAACTGGAAAAAATGGAGAAAAAAGGAATACAGCGCCGGAGTCCTGACAAGCCTCCGGAACTGTATTTTCATAAAAAAAAAGTAGCAGTAGTATTAGTAGTAGTATTTATTATTAAGTTTACAATAACACATTTGCGTCACAGAGTCGCATGGGTCATAATAGTACTTTATTTTAAAATGTTACCTACATATCTATTTAAAAGGTTTGAATTTTGAAATGTGTGCTAGTTAATGCTAATTTTCATTTCAGTGATATAATTACTCATTAATTCTGCCCAAAAATTAGTACAAAATTAAATCAAAATTATTATTAAACATCCAACATAATACACCACCAATTAAAATTGATGCAAATTTTTGCAATTATTGCCAACACAAAATCTTATCTCTGGTAGACGAGCTCAAAAGGTAAATACTACATACACACTCCCAATTCCTCCGAATGAAAACTCTGTTGTTTACTTAATTCATAATACATCCGATATAAGCGCTTCGATGGGCTGTTACCAAGTATTGCCAAGCAATTACTTCTTACTCTCTCTCTCTCTCTCTCTCTCTCTCTGTCTACATACTACGCACATAGTAGATAGAGAAGATCTAATTGATGTCAAGATTTCCGCAAAATATGTTTTAGATCCCCTGAGTTCCATTAAAAAAAAAAAAAAAAATTAGAAGAACATCCGTGTGTGTTTGTGAAGCCTAGCTCAAAACCAAACAGACCATAGACACCGAACTTGGTATTTAAGTATAGTACCTTCTAAGGATGCGATATTGAGATTTTCAATAAAATTTCTTACCCCAATCTACTCTTTACATCGATTTTTTTATAATTTTGTTTTTCACAAAACTTTCTCTAAAGATTTTGATTCAAATTCCGTATATTAAAGATATTTATATTAAAAAATAAACTTTTAAATGTTCTAGGAATAGCCATTGAAGATGTCTTCATTCTGGATACATTTTTAATATTTGGTAAACTGTATGTAAGAGATGTACGGATACTAAGTACAAAAAAAGATATAACTTAAAGCTCATAATTTATGGCATATACATTTTAGTACAGTTTTTATATTCCTTATTATTGATTTCAATTATAAACTATATACATTTTCTCAAACGGAAAAGTTAGACAGAAGCCTTTAATAATTGGTTTAGATTCAACTAAATATATTTATTTAGGTTGAAGAGAATTTTTTGGTGCTCTGAAGGGCATTGAAAGGAATCATCCTAATTGGGGTCATAAAGATCCAATATCAGTAGCCTTTTGTTTTAATTGAATTATTCACATAGTGACCAGCTTCTAAAATGTTTGAGTATTGCTTCAACTTAGTCTATTCCCTTATTTTCCTCTGCTTAGAAGGAAGGAATGAAGAAAGGAAAGAAGGAAAGAAGCAAGGAAGGAATGAAAGGAGGAAGGAAATAATATTACAATTACTACAAATGCTTACATCCATTAGGTGTAGGTAAATGAATAATCTTCTTCAAGAATAGTTTGTTTCCAGAACAGGTAGAGCAAATCATTGTAGTATGTCAGATTATTTTTGAAATGCTTGGAGAACCGAAGATTATGAAGAATGTTCCGCTGTTTAATGACTTATTTGTTGTCTATACCCCTTCCAAATGTAGGGATAAGTGTCCGCTCTAACCTAACTTACATATTCACCACTCGACTGTTTCGGTACGGTGTATTGTTGATCATTCTATCTAATTCCACAGTTTCGGGCTACAGCTACATGGTGTTCAGGAGGAGAGAAGGCCTTCCAATCTCTTCTGCATAAACCTTGGATTATGCTGTCAGGGATGACATTGATTTTCAAGCGATGACTAAATCTCAGTGTCAGGGTTACTGATGCGCTCATCCCATGGCGACAGTTCCTCGTTGTGTAATGTTTCTTGTTACCAAACGCTGCTGGATTTCGCGAAATGTAATTATCTTTAACATGTATGCATGTATAGCAGATATTTGCGCTTTACTTTCCAAGAATTTAGAAATTTTAGCAATTATTAAATAGCATTTAAAATGCAACACATTAAATGTCCGATTGAAACTCCACTTAAAATTTCTGATCGTATATATATCGTTTGACGTCTGTAGATATGTCTTGATGCGCAAAAGGAGTTGCAGAACTCAACGGGGCTATTTCAAATTAAAATCTGCCAGTGGGCTACTGGCGAGAGTAAAAGGTCATTCACATCGAAAACCACCGACCCGCGTCCATAGGATTACTGGAGACACCTACCTCTTAGCATATACAAAACACAAACGCTTGCATTCTTGCTGCATCTACAGTGGCTGTGCCAGAAGCCCCCGACCTGGCGTAGATGTTTTAAACAACAATGCTAAAAAGCACCAATCTTAGAAAGCTTAAGCTTGAAGTTTGACGATTTTACATTGTTTAGCATTTGTTTGGCAACCATCATTAGTAAATGCTAACAGCAAATTTGTAAACATGGATAAAACTGGTCATCGTTATGTGAAACAATACTTTCATTTGAAAGATCTTAGTCTAACTAATAAAAGCGCTGCTAGATTCTTCGTTTCCAACAGTAAAACATTAGGTGGCAGAGTTTAAGCGCAGCCGTATGAGCTGCCAAGACGAACATCGCAGAGGTCGATCAAATGAGGTTACCAGTCCAGAAATTGTAAAGAAAATCCAGAGAATGCTATTAGATGACCGTCTACTAATAGTGCGCGAGCTAGCAGACATTACAGGCATTTTAAAAAATTCTGTACATCGCATACCGACTGAAAATTTGGATATGAGAAAGTTGTATGCAAGGTGGTGCCGCGTTTGCTGACAATAAAACAAAAACAGCATCATGAGGATGTTTCAGTCGAGTGTTTGGCAATATTTCGCTGAAGTAAAGCTGAGTTTTTGAGTCGATTCAGAAGAATGGATGAAACCTAGGTCCATCACTTCACACCTGAGACAAAGGAACAATCAAAACAGTTGATTGGAAGGGGAGAATCGGCTCCAAAGAATGCGAAGACGGTTCCAGATGCAGGCAAGGTCATGGCGTCAGTTTTCTGGGACGCACGTGGGATAATTTTCATTGATTATCTCATAAAATGAAAAGTAATCAATGGCGAATATATACGAGCTTGTTACAGCGTTTGAGTGATGAAATTGAGCAAAAGCAGCTCCATTTAACGAAAAACATTCTTTTTTTTCATCAAGACAATACACCAGTTCACACGTCCATTATCGCCATGGCCACATTCAATGAGTTAAATTTTTATTTACTTCCTCATGCACCCTATTCGCCAGATTTAGCCCCTTCTGATTATTTTCTATTTCTAAACTTGAAGAAATGACTTGGTGGTAGAAGATTTGCCAACAATGAAGAGGTGAAGCCTGCAGTTGATAGCTATTTTGCACATCTCATAGTTCTCACTATAAACGGGGAATCGAAGCTATGAAATATCGCTGGAAAAAGTGTATCGAGCTGAAAGGAGACTGTATAGAGAAATAAAGATGCCCCCCCCCCCAAATTTTTGTTTTTTCTTTGTTAGGTCGGGTACTTCTGGGACAGCCCTCGTATTATATTGCACGGATAAAGCGGCAAGAAAAGCGATTAGGGACCTTGGCGATTTACCCCCCGCCCGAGAAAACTCGGGTGACTCGTTCTGACTCCTGGCTCCTGTGAGTGGTAAAACAAATTTCGCTCTCGCTCAGTGCTCCGCTAACAGGTTTTAACTTTCTCTCTCAGAGGCTTTTCCTAGGAAATTCAACATATACATTTCTATCGTCATGAAACTGTCTTAAATAAGTTGTATTTTAATCAAAATTGTTTAAGCCACTTTTTAAAAAATCGAAACATTTCCAAAAATTATCCATGTGAAGGGTAATTTGAGGTTTTCCTGAAAACCTCCATGTCACATCCTTGGAAGATGTTGAACTCAATTCAGTATTTACCAGACTTTTCGTTTAATTTCAGGGTACCTGAAAACATATATTTGAGGGGAAATCCAATTTTTGGTTAAATTAAAATAGCTTCTCTAGCTATGTCCATAGTATGTGTAGAGAAAGTAAAAGGGATTTTAGTTGTGCATTCCTTTAATAAAAATGTATTTTAAGTAAGATATTACTTTCTCTATACGTACTATTTATATATTGTATAGAGAAGTTATTGTAATCAACCCGCAAATTCGATACCAAGATTTCATCGGAAGTAAATGTTTTGAGGGCCTCTAAAGAGTTTTAGAAAATGGTCCGTAGGGGTGTGTGTGATTCTGGACAGCATATCTCAAAAACTAGAATACCAAACTTTATATTTAAGTTCAATACCTTCCAAGAATGCGACATTAAGATTTTCAAGGAAATCCCCCACCTCAAACAATCGTTTACATGGAAAGCTTTTTGAAAACTTTGTTTTTCTAAAGAGTAACTCTCACGACTTTGGATAAAATACAGTATATTAAATGTATTCAATTCAGAAATGCATATCTTGAATTTTCTGGGAATAACTTACGAAGACCTGTTCATATTTTGGGTAACGTTTGCTGAATTTTGCATATCTGATAAACCTTAAGAAATAGACAAAAACTTACTACACAAAAAACTTTACAACACCCAATGTATATCGCATACATTTTTGTTTTAGAGTTGACCGTTTCAGAGATATTCCTTGTTTTTGATTTCAATTATAAACTACGTAACATTTCATAAACGGGCTCAGTCACCTTTCGTTTCATCTCTCCTTTGTTTTACTGGCAATGCAAAGAGAACCGCACTTCAGCTGTTCAGATATCGACCAGCTTTTAAAGATTTGACTATCGCTTTTGCTAGTGTATTACATTTCCTTTCTGCTTAGAACGAAGCAAGTGTTGAGACAGTTTCTGCTAATGTTTATTTCGGTTAGCATGATGTGGATAAAGAATCATATTTTGTAAGAATAGTTTGCAGAACAGGTTGAAAAAGTTATCGAATGGAACACATCAAACTTTTTATGTATTACTTTTTAGCAGTTATGTATATTCAACATGAGGGCTTTAAAAACAATGTACTGATAAATAAGGTGAAACCTTCAAAGGAATGTAACCTTTTTGATACCATGTAACTAAATGTTAAATATATTGAATTACAAGAGACCAGATTTTGTGTTGGTAATTATTCTTATAAAAATTCATTTGTTTCACTCAAATGGCATTCTCTATAAAATAACGTTGCTTAAAACAGATTATTTTTATATACGACATGCAAATCAAGGTAAATAGAAGGGAAATAACGTATACAATAGGCCTAAGCGATAGTCTGATCTTTTAAAATCCGGTCGCTAAGTGAAACAATTGAAATTCGGTTCTCTTGGATTGCTAGGAGTAAACAAAGGAGACGAAAGGAACAATTTCTCTCTTTTGAGAAAAGCTTAACTACCTTAAAACTAAAACCAATAACTCTGAATATCTCGAAAACAGATAACTGAAAAAAAATCTGATGTGTTCCATTCACATGACTTTCTCTACAACTCTGCAATAAATTATTGTTTAAAAGCTCTGCTTCTATTTACTTCCTGCTAATCGAGAAAAAAAAATAGCAGAAGTAGTCTTATTACTTGCTTTCTTGTAAGTAGAAGCGAAATAAGGGAGTACCATAGGTTAAAGTGATAGTCAAAACCTGGCTGTTATGTGACTGAAGTTCCTTTACTGGCTGGAGTATAATCCGGGCTTGTGGGCCGTGGTCTACTGGGCTCCTCCTTCTTCTTCCCAGACGTTTCGTCTGCGACTACAGCAGTCATCTTCGGTGGTAGCGACGAGGTCGAAGTGCTCTAGTGGACGTTTCAACTGCGACTGTGATATCTGCCGTAGTCGCAGACGAAACGTCTGGGAAGAAGGAGGAGCCCAGTAGACCACGGCCCACAAGCCCGGATTATACTCCAGCCAGTATTGACACCTGCCGTGAAAGCCTAAGAATTTCGATGAAGTTCCTTTTTTGTATGGACACGAATTCACAAAGTCCAGTATGAGAAAATTATTTTTACAGCTGAAAGCAAAAACAAAGAATATCTCACATACAATCAACTCCACGAAAAAATGTATATAACATAAATTATGTGTTTTAAAGTGCTCTACATTTGTTGTCTGCTAAGCTTTTGTCCATCTCTTACGGTTTAGCAGTTATGCAAAATTCCGTAAAATTGACCCAGAACAAAGTAGTCTTCAGAGGCTA
Organism: Hymenopus coronatus; assembly: GCA_030762935.1. Lineage (NCBI taxonomy): Eukaryota > Metazoa > Arthropoda > Insecta > Mantodea > Hymenopodidae > Hymenopus > Hymenopus coronatus. The sequence goes on from CM060885.1 coordinate 50,921,449, forward strand.
TTCCCAGAAAATTCAAAATATACATTTTATTTGTCAGCTAAGTATCTTTAATATGTGATATTTTAATCAAAATAGTTAGAGCCATTTTTCAGAAAATCAAAATTTTCGAAAAAAGTTCCATGTAAAGGGTAGTTGGGGGTGGGGGGATTTTTCTCAAAATCTTCGTGTCGCATCCCTGGAATATACTAAAATTAAATACCAAGTTTAGTATTTTATTGACTTTTCGTTTTTGAGTTATCGTCTTCACAGACACACGGACTAACGGACACACACACCAACCTTTTTCTGAAAATACTTTTTTTGGATATAGGGGACCCTAAAACATATATTTCCGGTGAAATCTCGGTATCCAATTTTTGGTGGAGTGCAAAACCTTCTCTATACACTATGTACATAGTACGTATAGAGAAAGTAAAAATGTATATTACATAAACTGCGTGAGTTTAATGATATTTACATTCTTTTGTGTAGTAAGTTTTTATCTATCTCTTACGGTTTACCAGTTATACAAAAATTATGCTAAAGTCATCCAGAATGAAGAGGTCTTCAGAGGCTACTTTCAGTAAATTCAAGATATACGTTTCGTTGATCAGAAAAATATCTTGAACATAGATATCATAGATAATCGTTAATGCCACTTTTGAGAAAACAACAAGTTTCTAAAAATGTTGCATATAAAGGCTAGTTGGGTGTGGGAAGATTTTCTACAGACATGTTTCTAGAAATGCCTTGTTGGATTCAGGGCTGCATGTATTTCAGATAAAATCACGATATGGAATTTTTGGGTGCAACATAATACCGTCTGTATCTAATATGTACTTTGTACGGGCTAGAGAAAGTAAAATTAGAATTAGTAATGGTAATTGGTGGTGTTTTGTGTTGAATACTCTGATATAAATTCTAATTATTTGTGGTAATTTTCGGTCAGAATCAATGAGTAATGATAGGATTGAAGTAAAAATAAAACAGAGAACTAAAGTGGCATTCAAATTTAAAATTTTTATTTCAAACCAGTATCATGAATAGAATCAAATTATCACAATTCACACATCAATATACATTTTCGCTTTTCATAGTTATCCTTTTGTCAGTTAGAATTGAGTTATATGTAGAGAAACTTTTTATTTTCAGTGACAAGATAGCTGCTAGTACATATAATTCTTCACGTTATCGCCGTGGCACTGAACGGGACGGCTAAGGTGGTTTCAACTATGTTTAAAATTACGGAGATCATGGGTTCGATTCCCGTGACCGGCCTACCTGACCCATGTGTTTTTTTCGGGGAGTTCCGAAATTTCATCTCCCGAATTTCCTGTTCCTCTATGTTGTTTCCACTGTCATTTTATTCATCCTCTACCCCGTTAGTTTCTTTCACGGTTGGAAGTGTCGCTGATGGTGCTCGGTGTGGAGTGGCAGCAAAAAAAAGTTGCTTCGGGTGGTTGTCGGGATGAGGAACGCTCCTATATGGGTCACTTCGTCGCAGTTGCTCCTGGTTCCGTCCGCCCAGTGTATTCTCTCATCTCATCCCTCTCTCCCGAGAGCGCTCTCTCGCGGCACGGAGTTGCATTAGGTGCCGAGTCCTACCTCCTTGGCCTAGCTCTTGAGTGATGTCACAAAACTCTTTGCAATAAAGAACCAAATCAAAATTAATGCAACTGGTTTTAAATGAATGTACGGATTAAAGCTGCCGTTACATTAATTAAATCACCGATACATCATTTAATAATAATTAGCCTTGAGACTCAAAGGCATAATGTAAAACTTTTATTACTTTCTCTACATGTACTATGCACATGGTGTATAGAGAAAGTATTGTATTGCACCCAAAAATGCATATTGAGATTTCACCGGAAATACATGTTTTGAGCTCCCCTGAATAAAATAAACAAGTTTAGGAAAATGTCCGTGTGTGTGTGTGTGTCTCTCTGGTCAGCATTTTGAAAATGTTGGTTTTCTCAAAAATGGCTCTAACAATTTTGATTAAAGTTTCTTTCAACGTTATTTACATGATGAATAAAATGTATATCTTGAATTTTCTGGGAATAGCCTATGAAGATCATTTTTATTGAATTTTGCATAACTTGTAAACCGTAAGAGATAGACAAAAGTTTAGTACATAAAAAATGTAGATTTCGATAAAACGCACAATTTATGTCGTGTACATTTTTTTCGTGGAGTTGGCCGTTTTCGAGATATTCCTTTCAACTTTTCTCATGCGAGAACTTGTCAGCGCTTGGCCACGCTAAGAAACGGATTTCAATCCAATAGCAACGGAATTTCAAAACATTTGACTGTCTGTTTAGCCTAGCGTATTCCCTTATTTCCGTTCTACTTATAAAGGAACTAAGTAATAAGACCGTTTCTGCTAATGCTTTAGCATGAACTAGATAGAATAATAAGCTTAATAACATTAATTTTTTACAGAGATGTACAGAAAGTGATGTGAATCTGGCACATCATATTTTTTTATTCTATCATAAGTTTCTTCTGTCATAATGGAGTCCGATTCAGTCAAAGTCACAGGGCAGAAAACCTTTAAATTGTCTTGTACTGTATCTCTAACATTGGAATCCATGCGTTCTACAAGTACACTTAATTTCCTTCCGAGTTCAAACCCGGAACGGAAGTAAAGCCGTTAGTCCCGTGTTGCAGATTTACTGCACGTAAGAGAACCTCAAGCCTGAATCAAAATTAAGCGGTCTTTCACGGCCAATTAAGAATGGGACCCTGAGAACCACAGTAGCTAAAGAGCGTCCATAAATAACACGCCATTTATATTTTTACTTTCTCTATATGCACTATGTACATAGTGTATAGAGAAGGTATTGCACTCTACCAAAAAATTCGATACCGGGTTTTTACCGGAAATATATGTTTTAGGGTCCCCTGTATCCAAAAAAAGTATTTTCAGAAAAATATCCGTGTGTGTGTGTGTCCATGTGTCTGTGAACACGAAACTCAAAAACGAAAAGTCGGTAAAATACCAAACTTAGTATTTAAGTTTAGTATCTTCCAGGCATGCGACACGAAGATTTTGAGAAAAATCCCCCCACCCCCAACTACCCTTTACATGGAACTTTTTTCTAAAATTTTGATTTTCTAAAAAATGGCTCTAACTACTTTGATTAAAATATCATATATTAAAGATATTTAGCTGACAAATAAAATGTATATTTTGAATTTTCTGGGAATAGCCTCTGAAGACTACTTTATTCTGGGTCAATTTTACGGAATTTTGCATAACTCCTAACCGTAAGAGATGGACAAAAATAACCACACAACAAATGTAGAGCACTTTAAAACACACAATTTATGGTATATACATTCTTTTCGTGGAGTTGATTGTTTTTGAGATATTCCTTGTTTTTGGTTTTGGCTATAAAAACATACTTTTCTCATACAGGACTTTGTGAACTCGTGTCCATACAAACAGAGGAACTTCAGCACATAACAGCCAGCTTTTGTCCATCACTTTAACCTATGGTACTCCCTTATTTCGCTTCTACTTACAAGGAAGCAAGTAATATGGCTATTTCTGCTAATTTTATACTGATTAGCATGAAGTAAATAGAAGAATAAGCTTTTTAAGAATAATATGTTGCTGAGGTATAGAGAAAGTTATGTGAATGGAACACATCAGATTTTTTTTCCAAAGTCACTAATCTCTTGTTTCACATTTGACTATCAGCGGGTTAATTTGGAATAAAACAAATACAAAACTGTAGAACTTGTTACAAAGGTTCTCAAGTACCGTTTTTGTGTGCAAAGTGGATGTGCCTAGAATGCTTAATAATGATGCGTATTCCGGCTCCCACGTCGTTTCTAGCGCAATATAATGCTAAAGAATTATAGTAATCTTAAGAATTATATTATTTTTAAATTTTCCCCTGTATATAGGATTTACGTATTGACTTTGTTTTCACTTTTTCATGCTTGGTACCTTATTTTGGTTTAGTGTAAGCATTGTAACTGCTTGCTTCTTTTCGTTGAAATTCGAAGCAATGTTTCACAATTTTTAACTTCATGGTGTACAGACATAATTGGTAGAGTAAATTTTGTTTTTCTAACTTCAAATAAATATTTTTTATCCAAATATGTATATATTAAAACGTTTCGTTTTCCAAATTAAGCGGCTTGTTTCGGCGTGGTTTCTAGTGGTCCGTTTATTCTAGGCAGAGGGAGAGATTGAGCAGGGAAGGGTGAGGCACGAGTGCAAAAGTAAGAGAGGGATTCCTCGTTTGTGAAGCCTGTGATAGGAAAAGGAGCGTCACAGTCAGTCTATATACATTGCCTTGGTTTCCTTTTGCTGTTCTTTTATTTGGATTTTCACATCTATGTAAAGCTTTTCAACATTTACCTGTGTTAGGTATCTGACTGGTGGCTTTCTCAACGGTTAAATGGGCACGAAATCACTAGATCCTCTCCAGGACTGGCCAAATGCGATTGAAAATATGTTATGAATACGTCTCTCACATTTATTACATTTTGATGATAAGTATTTTGTTTTATACTCTTTAAAAGGGGATTGTAGCGTCACATTGTGTGAGAAGGTTACTTGTTATAAAATTGAATGTTATTGTTAAATAGGCAAATGTTATTTTTATATTGGAACTTTTATATTCCTTTTGTAGACTTTCAGTTGTGCTGATAAACTATTTAACTGGTCCCTATTGTTACTGTTTCTGTGTCAATTTTAATTCATAAATTAAAACTTAGTGCTTTCGGTATCTTTTCCCATTCAACGTACTGTTCCCACCACTAGTTGGGCACATCAATTTGTAGGAAAGTTGAGTATTTTGCGTTTCACTTACACACTGTGGGCTAATGTGTACAGTGGAAATTATAATCAATTACTATGAGGTTTCTTTTGCTGTACGACGAAGTTGCACATGCCACATCGTTTTGTCAATTCCATTTAAAATGTCTTTAAATGCGATTTAGGTTTTGCATCCCGTAACAAGTGTACTTAAAATCAGGCTGTGCAAATTATATTCGTTAAGTTACTTCTGTTTTTGCTCGCTTATAACTCTATAGCCATCAGCGACTCTACTGCTATTGGATGATGGAAAAATTTGCTACCATATTGGGGAAAGTAAATTTCGTTTTTGGTTCTCTCCCAACCTCGCGTTTAAAGAGGAAGCCTTTCAGGGTTACTTTTACCTCAATCTGTTTGTCCGAGCATAGACATTTTTGGATACCATTTTCTTCGATAATACAGGTTAGTTGTATATTTTAAGCCAAGTTATAGTTTCCTTGTTTGTTTTTATTGAAAAATTTCTTTTACGACGGGTGTTTGATTACTTTGTGTATTTATTCCTTAGCAGTTGATTTTGTGTATTTGCTGTAGCTGCTTGTTTCCTGGCTATGTGTTCAAAGGGAGAACTAACTTATAGTAAGATTTCAAGTTTTTACTTGGGAATTATATAAATTTATAGTTCACCAGCCCTGAACGCAGTATTATTACTACTCGAGTTTCTTTATTTTAAATTTTAGTCCAAGTTTCTTATTAGGTATTTGAATTTAAATTTTACAGCTCAGTGTTTGAATTAAATTCATGCTTGACTAGTGCCTTTTCCACTAATAAAAAATTGTTGGATTATTTTGGAGAGTTTTAGAGGAACTTATTTGAATTTACCCTCTGTACTGCTGATTTAAATACGGAGTTTAATCTTTTCTTGACTGCGTGTTTGAACAGTAAAGTAATTTACAGTTTCCACAGCTCTTGTAGCGCAAATATTTAATCGACAACGTGCTAGCCTAAATGATGAATATTTATTACATATTTTTTCTTTTGCGTTTAATTTCTAGTTTTATTTACACCCACTCCTTTGTTTGAATTCAAATTTATCGAATTTTGGTGCTTTAGCCTATCCCTACTTTGATTTACTTTGATCTTCAGCCAAAGATAGCTTTATTTATCCTTAATTGTGTATATAATTCCACTCTAATGATTTTGTTCAATCATATTTCAGCGGCTAAACTCGACTTAATTGTACATGCCTTGGTAAGTGCGTTTGTAGTGAAGTAATTTTACACTCAAATAATTCTCTAGCCTCTCTATTCCAGCAAGCTAAAGTTATAGTTGTTTTTTTTTTATTATTCCCAGATTTCATGGTATATTATTCGGCGGTAAGAATCGCTCATGTAGCTGTTTACAAGTTTTTAGTTGTTTTCGTCTCAAGTATTCCTTATGGCAGTGGTTGCTAACATTGATAAAGTTAGTACCGCGAAATGACTATTGGTTACAGAGACAGTATAGCTACGTGACAGGTGATCAACTGGTTTCGAGATTTCGTCGAGGTTAGGCTACTTTTTTTTTTTTTTTTGTAGTGTTTAACGCCCGCTTTTACTGCTCTGGCACCGCAGGGATGACACTAATGATACATGAAGATGAACCTCAGGTGGAATGAGCTAGCGGGGGAAACCGGAGCACCCGGAGAAAACCCGCCCCTGCAGTCGCTTGGGATCGAACCCGGGCCATCTAGGTGAGAGGCAAGTGGTGTGACCGCAAGGTTAGGTTACGTGTATGTAAATGAACTGGATCAGAATAAGGGGTAAAAATGGACTTTCTGAAAATCGGTTCCTCTTTCCAATGCGAAATGCAGTCTTCCGTTCGTTTTGTGCATGAGCAGCCATTTTGGTCAATCGGCCAATAGCAGATTCAAATCTAAAACTGAATGACTCTGCAATGTCGCTATTAGGACAGATGACTCGCGGATTTCAGGAAAAAAATAGGTTGGCAGTATGGTTTGAGCATTTGTATGAATTACAAAACGGAGTATGTTGTTTACATTTTACGACGAGTTTGATATATAAGAAACTGTCTCAATTAAGGAGGGTGGGCGGGTCTGTTACAAAACACACGTTTCATGCGCACTTTTATTCCTCAGGTTAGTATTTTTAACATTTTCAAGCTGGACGTCCTGCGTAACCTTTACCTTTTTTTTGTTTACTGAACTACTGGTACAGCCTTTACAGCCTTTAAAATGTTTACTTACATTTTTATAGTATTGGTGTTTTAAACCAAAATTTGGGATTTACCAGTGAGAGGTTTTGCGTATTACAAAATTTTGGGGTCATTGTAGTGTTTCAGTTAAAATGATTTAACCGTTCCGACTAGCCTTTAATTTCTTCACTTAATTTTCAGTCGGAGATTGTGAACCTAATTATGATTTTTTTTTTCGATCGGTTTGTCCGAAGGGGACGTAATTCATAGTAAAATCTACTACCCATTATGGCTAACATTAAAGAAAGTTAACTTCATATTGGACTGGGGTTTTCCTTGACTACACGATTATTGGAGTTCTTTCATTCATTCATTCATTCTTATATTAATTTTCAGAGTCTTGTGTTGGACATTCTGTTAGTGCCTTTGCTTATTACCAAATTTCATTGTAAGCTTTTAAGAGTTAATTACTCAACACGAATAGAGTGTAATTTAATGTATTTTCTTGCATATGGTTTGTACTTAGATTTGTTTTCTGAAATATTTTAAAAATATTTTGGTTGAGAAGAGGTTGAGCGCATCTGTTTCACTGTTGCTACAATTGTAATAACATTTATAAATATTAAAATTAAAATACACCAGAATACTGGTTATTCTTGTAATTCAAACTTTACTTCTGTCCTGCCGCATGCTAAGGGTTAACGCCCCAGTGATTCTGTAGGAATGGAACGCTTCAGTATACAGGCTGTTTCAAAAGGACACCAAACGAAGATAGCAGTCGATTAGCTTACACTTTGATTTGTCCGAAACTTGATGTGGCAACTTTCAAACTCTTCTATTTAAAGTTTTGTGTGTGTTTAAAAACCGCACCCATTTGGGTTTAGGCAGTGAAGGAACAACGGTTGCCATACGCCATGTAAACAACCTCAGAACGTGTTACGAAACACATAACAAAACCCACATTTCACGCCTACACCACGCGACTGGACCTTCGCTACCAACCGGCAACTCCCTTGGATTGAGCCAGGCACGTGCCATTTGGTTATATACGACTGCCTAATCCATTGTGATTTTATGGCAGTTTTTGTATGTGCCGAAATTAGAGTTGAAAATTATATTCATGTATCACGTACGGTATGACCAACAAGTTCCACATCTTCGTTTGGTGTCGTTTTGTATCACCCTGTACATTATATACACTTTCTACATATTTGCAACAAATTATTGTTAAAAAGCTTATTCTTCTATTTACTTCATGCTAATCAAGAAAAAATTAACAGAAATATTTTTATTACTTGCTTCTATGTAAGTAGAAGGGAAGTAAGGGAGTAGCATAGACTCAAATATTAGTCAAAAACTGGTTGCTATATGACCAAAGCTACTATTTTATATGGACAGGAGTTGACAAATTCTCGTATGAGAAAAGTATGCCTTTTAAAGCTGAAACCAATAAATAACAAGCACTATCTCAAAAACGTATATATCATAAATTGTGTGTTTTAACGAGCTCAACATTTTCTGTTCAGTAAGTTTTTGTCTATTTCTTAAAGTTTCTCAATTATGCAAAATTCCGGAAAATTCATCTATAATAAAATAGTCTTCAGGCTATTCCCGGGAAATTCAAGATATATATTTTATCTGATACCTATATCTTTAATATACGGTACTATGATCAAAATCGATACAGCCATTTTTGATAAAATAAATAATTTTGAAAAATTTTCCATGTAAAGGGTAGTTGAAAGTGGGGGAATATTTTTTTAAAATCTTCGTGTTATATCCTTGGAAGATACTGAACTTAACTACCAAGTTTGGTATTTAACGGATTTTTCGTTTTTGAGCTATGCTACACACGCACACACACACACAGACACAGGCCTTTTTCTAGAAAAGCTTTTTTTGAATTGAGGGGGACCCAACATTTCCGGTGAAATCTCGGTATAGATTTTTTGGGTGGAATACAATATTTTTCTATACACTATGTACATAGTACGTGTAGAGAAAGTAATAAACGATAGTGGATAGAGAAAGGTAAGTGAATGTAATACGATACCTATTTTATATCACTATTAATTGTTAACATTATTTACTAATGCATTTACAATTCCGCAAATCTGCTCTAGAAATCCAAGTTTATTTTCTTGCACATTGAGGACAAATGACATCGGAAAACCTGTTGTTTTAAAGGCCGAGTGTTCATTTAGAAACAAGATGAACTTAAACCTTCCTGAAGCACACAAAGGAAAATGAAAGGATGTGAGACAATGGCGGGTGGCGTTAAAAGGAAAGGGGGTTATTTAGCAGCCCGCGGGAGATGGGAACTTGATGCTTTTAAGGTAATTGTAATTAAATCCCTCTCAGAAATGTGACAAGAAGTTGACAAAGAGAGACAAGACAACGTTGTTTTCTTCCTGTAGCTTAAGACAATATGTTGCAACAGCACAAATGTATGCCCATGTTTCGAAAACTTGGCCGCTTTTAAGGAAAGCATTTCCATTTAGCTGGGCCTTATCTTGCACATTCTCCCTCTCTGCCCTTATTATTTTGCTTGCTTTACTTTTACTGCCGTTTTTCTCTTCTGGTTTTTATTCCATCCAAGTTTGCCCCAGTTTGCCCCTCGTTCGGGTTCGTCATTCTGACTAAATGTCGTTGGCTCCTAAAAAAGTTTCTAAGCCTAGGAAACTACGTGTTGGGAGAGCTAAGTTTGGAATGAAATGGATTTTATTTATGGACGCTGTTTAACTGCTGTGGTTCTCTGCGTCCAATTCTATACCGGGCGTGAAAGACCGCTTAATTTTGCTCAGACGCATCCCTATCAGACTTGAGGTTTTTTTAAGTGCCGTAAATCTACGACACGGGATCAACGGCTCTACTTCCCTTCCGTAGGAAGCCATGCTGATGAATTTTACCCCCGTAAACCTCTGCCTCCGCCGGGTTTGATCCCGCGACCTTGGGTATCTGAAGTTAGTAACCATTACACTACGGAGGGTGGCATTAGTTGAGATTGAGTTAAGTACGATTAGAAAGCATGTACTGAGTGACAGAATTAACTTTGAAGCATGGGTAAGTATGGGGGCCGTTTTTTCTCCGATAGGCTGTAAATAAAAGACAAGTTCATAGACAACTATTTTATTACTAAAAGTTTTCTACTTTTACGGTTACTTTTCAGCATAGTCGCCGAAACATTAGACATTTATCGTATCTGTGCACAAGTTTTGAGATACCCGCTTCAAAAACTGTTGCCGCCAAAGACTTCAAATGAGCATTGACGTTGTACTGAAGATCTTCGTACTTCACGACATTTGCGGAGAGCCATTCAAAACAAACGAAGAGGAATGCTGACTTCAGGAATTGTGTTGATCCATGACAACGCTCGTCCGCACACTGCTGGCACAACCCATCGGCTCTTTGAACAATTTCATTCGCCGCACAGTCCTCACCTGGCACCCAGCGACTTTCACCTTTACCCTGAACTGAAGACGTGGCTAGGAGGGTAGCACTTTTAAACCAACGAAGATCTTATTGTAGATGTAGATTTTATACTCATTGTAACTCCAATAATGTAGTACGGAAGTGAAACACGGGCTGTAGAAGAAAATGTCGAAAGATAAAAAGCATCTAAAATGAGTTTTCTACGTTCCGGCTAGAGTTGTGCCAGAGAACACAAAAGGAACGGAATATTTAGAGACGAATAGATGGTAGAAGCATTATTACACCAAACGGTAAAAGTCTCATATGTTCCTTCACATGACTTTCTCTATCTCTTCTGCAAAAGAGCTATCCTTCTAGCTACTTATTGCTATTTTCGGGCGTAAAAATCCTTAGCATGGTTTCCTTTGGAAGGGAAGTAAAGCCGTTGGTCCCGTGTTGTAGACTCACGTAAAAGAACCTCACGCCTGATAGAGGCCGATGAGCAAAATGAAGTGGTCATTCACGCCCAAATTTTTACTTATTGCTAATTGAGATAAACATTAGCAGAAATGCTAACAATATTTAATTTATTATAAGTAGAAAGGAATAAATGGTACCCACCAGGCTAAAGCTATAGTCAAATATTTAAACGCTGAAAATGAATGTAGAATGTTTTTTTGCTTTTTTTTTTCAATTAAAAGTTTGAATTTTTCATGGAGTTTATAGTAATTAAGTTTCATAAAACTGTTCTTCATGAAGGCATAAGGCATATTGAAGTTGGGATTAATATAAGCCCAATAAGTCTATGTGACTTCCTTTGAAATTTGGTTCTCTTTGCATGGCCAAGATAAAAATAAAAGAAAAACGGGTGACAATTTCCTGTTTGAGAAAAGTGGAAGTATTAAAACTTAAAAGAATGGCAAGAAATATCTAAAAAATTGTCAATTGTACAAAAAAAAATTGCACATGACAAAATTATGCTTTTGATCCAGATCTACATTGTTGTGCAAAGACGCCCAGACACCTACACTCACATAAATGGACCTCTTATTAGACATTTTTTTATTCAGGGGACCTCAACATATACAGGCCTTTTTCAACGACACCAAACGAAGATAGCAGTCGATTAGCTTACACTTTGACTTGTTCGAAACTTGATGTCGCAGCTTTCAAACTTTCTATTTAAAGTTTTATGTGTGTTTTAAAAATAGCATACATTTGGGATTAGGCAGCTAAGGAATATTGGTCGTCATACGCCACACCCACATGGTACGCTTTCTATTACTAAGATGACCTGTGCTGCACCGGCGTGTATCAAGCCATGCCTATACCACGCGACTGGGACCTTCGCTACCAACCGGCATCTCTCTTGCAGTGAGCCAGGCACATGCCATTTGGTTATGTATGACTGTCTAATCCATGGTGATTTTATGGCAGTTTTTGTATGTGTAAAATTTAGAGCTGAAAATTATATTTACATATCACGTAGGGTATGAACTTATAAGGTCCACATCTTCGTTTGTTGTCGTTTTGAAACACTGTATATGACATCAAATTTGGGGTAGAATACAATATCTTCTCTGCCTACTAATTGCATAGTATGTGGTAGGAAATGTAAAAGTATACTCAAAAACAGCGTCTCGATTCGGCCACACCACCTCATTCGCCCTTCGATTCGGTACAGCTGCGGTTTTTACTGGTATACCCTATAGAGACACAGGAAATGGTTTACTGGTTCGGTTTTACTCGTCCTGTTCTCAGCTCTAAATTGTAGTGTTTTATAAATCTAAAATCTATAGTAATGAAATTTGAAAATTTTTTCAAAGATGTTCTTAGGATGGGAGGCCTTTTCTCAAATATTCTCTTAAGATGAGATTGGCCAGGAGACGGTCAAATTATTATATTATCATGTTCTTAAATGCGATAATGACCCTGTAAGTCAACTACAATTAGTTGAAGTTCAATGCTTTTTTAAAAATATGATGTTTTTATGTTATATGAAGGAAAGGGTCGCTAGTGTATCTAAAGCAACGTAGTTGCGGAGTCCTTCCTTACCGAATTCGGACGCTATCAAAACTGCATTATCCGCAGAACGGTACAACGGCAAGTGATTAATAGTCCACAGAGAGAACAACTTCTACCCTTTTCGATAGAATCGATATGTGGACCGATTCCTCGGACTCGACCACCGCCCCTACTCCTTCAGACATATGAACTCTGGCCCTTGGACACGCGTTTATTCTTTCCTTGTTACACCTTTAATTCTGGAGTTCCTTTGATCATCGCTAACGGACAAGCATTGTTGGAAGTAATTTTCCTATCGATACTTAACGAATACTCAGTATGAGAATGACCTACAACAAACAATATATCGCTTAAAACATAATGTGAAAATGTCACGCAAGAAAACTGAAGATGTTGCATTCAGAGGAAAATACTTTGTATGTTACAAGATTTGAATAATGATAGAATAATTGAATAAATGTCCAATGTTAAGTTGTTAGACTGTCAAATAAAGTACTAAACAGAAAAGTATATAATCACTAAATATTTTTTCCGTTTCGTATTCGGCTTCCCTACCCGTATTTGTTGGAGTGACTACCCCCTAGGACTGACAAGCCAATGCCTAGGGGTCAGAAGCTTGTCGGGGAGCCAACGGCACGAAACCAACAAGGAGTCGGCCGTAGCATGAACAAGAGGAAATGGATGATATGAAATGTAAGCGAAATTGATGATAGGAAAGGTGATGATGATTGAGCAAATGGTGGAATGAGTGGTGGATAAATCGGAAGACCTGGAGAAAACCCGCTCAAACACCGCTTCATTCACCACAAATCCCACATGCGGGCTCTTGGCACCGAACCCGGACCACCTAGATGGGAGGCGGGCGTCGAAACAGTCAACTACGGCCCCGCCAATCATTGAATTTAATACATTTAAAACGGTGTACGGCACAATAAAAACACTTCGACAACACAAGGGAGAAAGTTGGTGATGGTTGGCCATGACGAGGGTTCTTGAGGCTAGACAGTAAGTCTACCATCACTTTAATTACATAAAAATCTTATGTGTTCCTTAACATAACTTTCTCTACCAATTTTTTTTTTTTTTATGTAGCTTAACATCCTTTAATCTTTTATCAGCGCTGTATACCCTGTTTCCTCTTTTTGCATTTTTCTATCATTTACTTTGTTTTGTGTTTGATTGCCGTTTTTGCTCTTTTCTTCCAATACACACACCCATATACACATTTTACAAATATAAACACCCATACCAACGATCCCCTGAGCCACGAAGCACCAAAGCGAGCCACTTTAGCGAGCGCGGTAATGGGGTCCGGATGGTTGGTCATATCAGACGGTGAATAAAATTGGTGAAATGATGCTCAAATGATCTTAGGGTTCATGCAGCTTAAAGTTACTCGACATTTGTCTTCTCAGGATAAGGGAAAACTCTGAAAAAAACCTTATCCGGTTAACTCGCCCTAAGCGAAATTCAAACTCGCGACCTGTTGAATGAGAGGCAGACACGCTACCACCATACTACCTAGGTGGGCTAGAAACTATTGTTACTATCGTGGTAATCGAAAGGTTAGCAGAAAAACTATTGGTTCCTTCTTAGTAGAAGCAAAATAAGGTAACACACTAGGCTAAAGCGATGCTTAAATTTTTTGAAAAGCCCGTCACTATGCGAAACAATTGAAATTCAGTTTACGCTTTGCACAGCCAGAAGTAAAACAAAAGAGTACTGGTGGTGGTGATATTTATTAAGTTTACATTAATAGTATATTTGCGTCACACAGTCACATGAATCGGGTGACCGTATATGCTGTCTAAAAATACTTGAATTTAAAATATTACCTACATATCTATTTTATACATTTTTACAACATTGGAAACATACACACATAGACACACACGCTCGCGCGCTACGACAACCACAGAACAAAAAAAGAAAGTACACTCTCATATCACACACACACACACACACACACACTTGCACTCACAACTACACTACGTATTCACACATAAAATACTCAAAAACCAAATAAGTCTATACAATATTTACACAAATATGTTATCTCTTAATGTATGTACTTCTATCAAGTATGTGCCCAGACTTGGCTAGTTTTGGCTGTTTAGAATCAAATCCCAGAATGCTGATCTTCGTCTGCTTGAAGCTAAAAATACTTCCGGAAATCATTTTTCCTACCATCCTCCCTCTGCATGCAATCTGCCAAAATATGCGTCCAGTCTTCCTGATCCCCGCATAATGGGCAAATCCGCCTACCAGCTTGAACAATTACCTTACGAGTTTTCCACCCTCCCAACCTGAGCCACGCTATTCCCGACCTTTGTTTCACACCCAATTTTAAAATAAATGTTTCTTTACTCCAACCAATTTTTATTTCGTCTTGTAAGTGCAATGGCGATTTGTTTCTACATTCAGATTCTATTTCCTGCCTGTTCATATCGCTTAGTCGTCTTCTTACTTTATTCACAACGTTATATCTATTCTCGCTGCCCCTTTGCCAAATATTGTTTAAGCCAATCTTTTATAATCCCCGTTGAGTCCAGTCATAGTCCAAATTTGCAAGGAAATGCTTTACAAGCAATGACCAGGTATGGTAACATAAGATTGATATCATCTACCGAAGGAAAATGCCAATAGGAAGATGCTTTTAGTGTCACGAAGACCGGAAAAGAAAATAAGTCAGCAAACTATGGGTGTGGGCAGGTAGCTTGACTGCAACCCAGGTTCAATCACAGGAGACCAAGTGTACGATTTATGGGTCCTCTCCTAGTTCTCTGGTTATGCGCCATTATTCCACCAAATATTCACTCCTCAGATTTCCTACCTTCCATTTTGCCTTAATTTCGTATCATCTACTTCCTCCACTCTCGTTGCTATTAAGGATTCTTTATTCTATGATCAAATATTGTTGGCTCCTCTATAGAGTTCTAACCCTAGACACCCATATGTAAGCCCTTGGGGGAGGGTGAGTCGAATAAACTAAATTAAGTTGTTCAAAATGTTCTAAAAATGTGTGTAATGATCATAGTGTAGTTGTTTGTGAAATCTGTAGATTTTGTGACAGTCCAATATATATATTTGGATTCAACTCTGCAGCTTTGTTCATTTATTGTTTTGTGTGCAAGTGATATGCAGTTTAACACCTTTTTATATTTGATATTTTCGTGTTTTCTTGTAAGAAAATTGAAGCTTCTATATCAGATTCTTTCCCTTTTTCTTCTCCTGGCCATGAAAAAAGAACACAATTTCAAACCCTAGTCTACATATTGACCCACTTTTAAAATACCTGACCGTCGTCAAGGTCTACTGTATTCCGATAATTCATTTGCATCTATAAGGAAATAATCGTAAACATTTAAGAGATTAAACGTTTATAAGAATACGTTGCACAAGAACGAATAGAGAAATTCATGTGAGCGTAACTCATCAAATGTTGTTTTAATCATTTTACTGTTCTTATCACTTATATTTATCAAGATGTGTAAAAAATGTGTTATAAATTGCTGATGCCCTAGAGCACATGCTAGCTGTGCGAGCGTACCCACGTTCGAATCCCCGCTAGGGATGGACATTTTTCTCTAGCCAAGATGATTCTCTATCCTCTTGGAACTATGAGTGTTATCAAACCTATAAAATACATAACCACACAATAATGATCAGACTACTCAGGTGTACCAAATACCCCAGGGAACAAGTTCCGGGGGTTTTCCATTAGGCGGTACCTACTCTATAAACCGAGCCTCTTGTTAACGCAAGGATGGAAGTCATAGGGAGATGACTACCAAAGATCTCGGTGGAGGTGACAGTTACTAACTTCTGCATTACCTTTTTGCAACGATGATCACTCTCAAAAAACCATAAAGATATTGTAAATTATATTTTATTTTTAGTAGTATTCCCTGCAGTAGAATTGTCTATTTTCTCATTAAATCTTGCAGGTATATCACTAAGCTCTCCAGGTTAATGGCTGGAGGATGTTAAAACGTCTCAAAACTCCACCGAGTTCAACCCAATCCAAAATAGTATGTTCGGTCCGACATACTTCTAGTAACGTCAGAAGTATTAGAGTGCTCAGGGTCCATGGCGCAAACACCACAGCAGCTGAAGAGGCCAAGACCTGCCCTGCCCATCAGATCTCCAAAGAAAAATCGGAAACTTAATCTCAATTATATACGAATTAACATCTTACTGATAGACAATATGTTCCAAAGGTAAAACGTCCATTCAGTTAAAGGCTTAGCACAATTAGAAGAATTAAAAACTAAAGTTTTCTACAAACAATACGCGGAGTTAGGTATGAAAATAAAATTAAAGTGACTAGAGAAAGGGGAGACGATGTGAAATATAAAATATTTATTTGGTGTTTCAAGCTGTTTGTTTACAGTTTTCATCTCTTCTCTAGCATTTTTTTTTTTTTTTTTTTTTTGTGATTCCTATATTTGTTATTGGAACATGATTGTCCTTAAGTTACAGTTTGGTGTTTCTGTACATTACTATTCAACCAAAAAAGCAGACTTTAATGGAAAGTAGCGAATTTTTAGGAGGAAAAACAGGAGGGGCAACATGCATACTAATTAATGACCACATATTCCGAAATGAGTAAGATAATGAAGCTGCGGGAGACTGTCAAAGGGAGGAAAGGAAAATGAAAGGTTGGGGACAAAAAGGCGAGGGAAGTAAGAATAAATGAAGGGAAGATTTTTAACATGAAGAGAAAACGTTGGTATGATTAGACTCCGCTCTGCTAACGTGGTCTGAGATCACGTGTCTTTGACTTGGTTCATAGCGTGGCTGGAAGCGAGAGATAGGGAACGATAACCATGAATTACGGTATCAAGGCAAAATTCCACTGCTATCTTAAAACTGGAGGAATATGCGTCTCCGGGTAAGCTAAAAGCGAGATAACACCTCTCCACGTATGCGGAACATCACGAAATGGAGTGCAGAATTGTTATACATTTACATTCTCGTGTTTTCCACCGGCACCATTTTGTAGCGCCTTCTTCCAAGGAAATATACAGCGTATTACGAAACATTAACGCAGTAAATTTCAAGAAAGATTGTTATTCATGCATTCTAACCCAAAAAATCTCATGGATTCCGTACGCATGACTTTCTCTATATCGATGTAGCAAATTATTGTTAAAAAGCTCCTTACACTAGGCTAAAGTGATTGTAAAATCTTTTGAAAGTTGGTTGCCATGTGATTGAAATCTGTTTCTATGCATGGGCAGGAGTTTATAGCTATAGAAAAGCTGTATATATATTTTACATCTGAAAACAATAACAAGGAATACCTCAAAAACGATCAACTCCACGAAAAAAATGTATGAGTATATAACATAAATTGTGTGTTTTAACGAGCTCTATATTTTCTATCCGATAAGTTTTGGTCTAACTCTTACGGTTTACCAGTTGCGTAATATTCAGCAAAATTCATTCAGCACAAAGACGGACGGGGACTTGTGAAATTCTTGAAATGCATAGAAACGGCAATCAGCTTTTAATGTCATGTTAGCCTATGAACCGCCTTGTAGATAAGGGCCTAGGCTAAAGCGATAGTCAAAATTTTCAACAGCTGCACGTATTGACATTCCATTCTCTTTGCCTGATTATGAGACGGAAAATTGAATGACGATTTTCCATTGGCGAAATAAATATTTATTCTAAAATTGAAAATAATATCAAGAAATATTTCGGAATCGGTTAACTTCACTCAAAAAAGAAAGATGTATTTGACATAAATCTGTGTTTTAACGAGAAAATTATTTTCGAAAAATGATCTATGTAAAACTTTATTCTAAGGGAAGTGTGTGTGTGTGTGTTTACAAGCATAACAATCAACGAAAAGTTGGTGAAATATCAAGCTTGAACAAACAGTTTGTGTTGCATTCCTTGGAAATGCTGAAGTTAAATATCAAAGTTTAGTTAAGTGATATACAATAGAGAAAATCTTAATACAAAAATCTCAAATAATAAATAAAATGCTTCATCAGTTATGCAAAAGTCATCCGGAATGGACATTACACTCACTCTCACCCACACATACGCACACTGTTAACGGATTGCAACTTAAGAACTATTGCGATTAATGGCTACTTACAGTTAATGTGAATAAGACTAAGGCAATGACTTTCAAAAATGGTTCTGTTTATAGCAGGGAGGAGACTTGGACATTTGCAGGACAGATACTGGACAATGTTAAATCTTTTGTGTACTGAGGACTCACATTTACAATGGACGGAAAATGGACAAAACACATTGACATCACGAAACACAAGGCAAGGGCGGAAGCTCTCCGGATACGCTACAGAATACCGAATATATCCATAACCTTAATGAAAACTGTATACGGAGTGACAGTTAGACCCATGATGACATATGGAGGAGAAATATGGGGGTGGGAACAAACAGGGAATCTGGACCAAGTGAGGACCCAATTTTTGGAAAGAATTCTGGGTGTAGGGAGTGGTTAGGCTAACTTCGGAATAATTAGGGAATTTGGGCCACATAGTGAAACGATAGAGTGCAAAATCAGAGCAGTTAAAAGTTGGATGAGAATCGTTAACGGAAACCAATGTCTTATTAGGGCAGTCTGCTACCGTGAACAGTTACGAATGGAAGGTAATTCGACGTGGACATCAAAATTAAAGAAAGGGTCAGAAACCATTGGTATACATTTGGAGAGTGGGGCAGGCAAATAGGCGGAATATTTGTAGAAAAATTAAGAACTGCCTCTGTGATTTTGACAATCAGCAATTAATTGCACAATGCACAGAGAAGGTTTCATTAGAAGTACAGTCTGGGCTAAAATCGGAGTGGTTATGGAGCAATACACCAAAACAGGTACCAAACTTCATTAGAGAAGCGCTCGCGTGGATTAGACTAGGAGCACGAAAATTTCTGACGAGAATGGTACGAGAATCTGTCCCATTTGCGAGGAGGAAGAGTCGTGGACCCACATCTTGGCAGATGTAGGAAGAATGGCGGGAAAAATATTTACCGCGATTATAGAGCTAGAAGCATGTTGGACACTACTGGCAGACACTGAAGGCGTGGACGGGCTAGGTAAATTTATACTTAAGGCTCTGAGGAGGCTTCCAATAGAGAAAAGGGGGGGGGGGGAATAAGAACAGCTAAACAGTGAGTACAATATTTTACATTTTTATTTTATGTGATACTTAGGTCACTCTTGTGTTACGGTTATATATTTATATGTTTATATATACGGTTATATATATATATATATATATTTAATTGCTTCATTTGTATAGCCCCCTTTAACATCAATGGTCATATCGGGGGCTTTCACTTGTGAAACTGTAGGTTCAGAACATTAGGTTAAACTTGATATAACTAAACACACGCACATTCACTCTCACATTCATACTTCCAGACTCTATGGGGGATAGGGAACAATTCCGGTTAAAGAAAAATTCCCCGCCCCAGCCGGGAATCGAACCCGGGAGCTCGCTGACCACTTGACTTCGGCGGCAGTCTGTATATATTTCTGTTAAGTGTAATTATCTATTACAAGAGGATCCCTTTATGAAGGTTTACTCTGTGCTGTAAATTTAAATTGCTATATTTGCTTTCCATTTTTATTTTCGGGTTTACCCTTAATTCTTTATTGTTGTTTTAATATTGCTTTTGATTGTGCATTACGTTTGTATTTTTATCTTCGTGTTTACTCTTTTAATTGTTGCTGTTGTTTTAATATTGTTTTTAGTGTATATTACAAAGCACGTACGGTCTGTAGACCCGTGCGATTGTTGAAATTCTATGTATGATATTGTTATGTCAATAAATACACTTATTCATTCATTCTTTTTCTAAAAAAATATTTTTTAATACAAGGAACCCTAAAGCGAGTATATCCAGTGAAATCTCGATAGCGAATTTTTTGCTGGAATGCAATAGGTATTCTATGTGCCGTGTACTTGTTAGAGAAAATAATAAAACAGTAAAGGATTAGTGTGACACTCCATAGTAGAACGTAGAACCCTAGCATGGCTTCCTTCGGAAGGGTAGTAAAGCCGGAAGGCCAAGGTAATGTTTATTTGCACATAGAAGAACCCCTATACCTTGAAAGAAGGTTCCTCAACAAAATATCGCCATCTCGCGTCCACAAAGAAGTGATTTCGTCCTAGAATAGCTCTATGGGCGACAAACTGATCTCTTATCACATTGCGCATAGCGGCAAATTCACGAAATAGAAACATAATAAAGATGCTCTATGCTCCACTTAAGAGTTACATGAAATAATTAAACGATTAGCAATCTTTAGACAGCATAAGCCACGGATATAACCCAGATGTTAAAGGTGGTAAAAGAATTTATGTTCTCCATTCGCATGACTTTCTCTAGGTATATTTCTATAACAAATTAGTATTAATAAGCTTATTCTTTTATCTACTGCATGCTAATTGAGATAAACATTAGCAGAAATGACCTTATTACTTAGTTCCTTATAGGAAGAAGGGAAATAAGGGAATACACTAAACCGACAGTCAATTTTTTTTAAAAGTTGGTTGCTATGGTATTGGAATCCGATCCTTTGCGTGACCAGTTGTTGACAAATTTCCATATGAGAAAAGTATTTCAAAACTGAAATAAATAACAAGGAATATCTTAAAAACAGTCAACTGCAGGAAAAAAAATGTTTATAACATAAATTGGGTGTTTTAACGAGCTCTACATTTCTTGTGTAATAAGTTTTTGTCTATCTCTTACGGTTTCCAGTTATGCAAAATTCCGAAGTATTCATTCAGAATAAATATGTCTTCAGAGGATACTCCCAGAAAATTCTAGATATGCATTTTATTTGTCAATTAAATATCTTTAATGCACGACAATTTGATTTAAATCTTTAGAACCATTTTTTAAAAATAAAAATTTTCGAAAATGTTTCCATTTAAAGGGTGGTTGGGGGTGGGGATTTTCTTGAAAATCTTCTTGTCGCATCCTTGGAAGATACTGAACTTAAATACCAAGTTTGGTACTCCACACACACAGGCAAGCACGCACACACATATATTTTTCTAGAAAGTTTTTTTTTAATTAGGGGGTCCTAATACATGTATGTGTAAAAAAATAAAACAAAAACAAAAAGGTGCTTTGAATATCAATTGAATTTAATATTTAATGAGCTTGAAAATTTCTTTTTGGCATTCGTTTATGGTGATGGAAAGCCACTTCCTTGAGATACTTGTTAAAAAGGGGAAGAAGGAAAGGTGGAAGAACAGCTTAATGCGAATCTGCATAGCTCCCAGTTCAAAATAATTATCTTTTAGTTAGTAATTGCTACTTACCCTTCCCATGCATTTAAATTTGCTTTAATCAGCGACCTTACACGGGTTAGACGAGGTCGCAAAGAAAAGGATTTTATGTTCCAACCGGTAGCACTATAGGGTCGTTATTTTCATAACCAGAACCACCCTCAGTGGACCCAAGGGATGTTAGAGCCTCTGATCAGATTTCGTCGTGAACCCAATCTCCGCCGTACATGGCTTCCAGCCACGGCGTCACCTCCCCTTCTACCATTATCACATGGTAACGGTGGGACTATTCGGAACAAATCCCCCAGGAGAATGGAATTGCATTACTTTCCTTAAAAAGATAAGAGAGTATAAAAATTAAGTCGCTAAATGGAAGTGGAACCTTTAGGACCGTAAAGTTGGTAATAGCTACGGGTTGTTCCCAAACAAGCACATTTGCTTTCATAACGAGGAAGGACACTAAACACAAAATTCACCTTTTCAATTTCGAGGCAGTCAGATCAACCAAAAAGGTAGAGAGGAAAATGTGAGTTATTAACTGCAGGGGGGGGGATAAATGCTTGTAAACAATAGAAGTAATTAAAAGTACACTATCAGAAGAATTCATTATCACGCCGATGTTGCTATGGTAGCGTCTTTGGTTAGACCAGTGACATAGTAAACCAAATATCCGTAGTTAAAATCCCGGCTATGCATTGAATGTTTTCGTCTGTCTCTAACTTTCTGTAATTAGCCTACACCGTATGTACATAACCTTTTATGAGAGAGAGAAATAAAGTTTAAATTTTGTCAAGGATAGTGTGCTAGTTTGGTGCCTCTGTTGTTTAGTGTCTTCACCTATTACATTCCCACCTTACCACTTGGCAACGTCGCTTTTTTCGCTGACGATACCATCATTTTTACAACGCACTATGAACTTACCACTATTCACAGACTACAGACGCTTTTTACTGTATCTATTAGTATTGCTTGGCAACTGGAGGATTTCTTTGAAGCACAGGAAATGTGAAATCACTATTTTTATGTTATCTACACGTATTATGAACATAGTGTATAGAACATTTATTGTATTGCACCTAAACATTCAATAGAAAAACGTCCGCACGCGCGTGTGTGTGTGTGTGTGTCTATGGACAGCATAGCTAAAAAACGAGAGTCCATATTACAAAACTTGGCATTTAAGTTCAGAATCTTCCAAGGATACGTAAATCCCCCCACCCCAACTAACCTTTACATGGAAAAATTTTTGAAAATATTTTTTTTCTCAAAAATGGCTCTAACGATTTTGATTAAAATGTCATGTATACCATTCGCATGACTTTCTCTACATCCCTGCAGAAAATTATTCTTAAAAAGCTTATACTTCTATTTACTTCATGCTAATCAGAAAACATTAGCAGCAATAGTCTTATTACTTGCTTTCTTGTAAGTAGGAGCTAAATAAGGTTAAAGTGACAGGAAAAAGCTGGTTGCAATGTCACTGAAGTTCCTTTGTTGTATGCACAGCAGTTTACAAATTCCTTTGTGAGGAAAGTGTAAGTTTTTCATAGCAGAAACCAAAAATAAGGAATGTCTCGAAAACGATGAACTCCACGAAAAAAATGTATATAACATATATTGTGTGTTTTAACATGCTATACATTTTTTGTGTAGTAAGTTTTTGTCCATCAGTTACGGTTTAGCAGCTATTCAAAATTCCGTAAAATTCATCCAGAATAAACTACTCTTCAGAGGTTATTCTCAGAAAATTCAAGATAATCATTTTATTTGTCAGGTAAATGTCTTTAATATATGATATTTTAATCAAAATCGTTTGAGACATTTTTGAGAAAATGGAAATTTTCGAAAAATGTTCCAAGTAAAGGGTAGTTTGGGGTAGGGGGATTTTTCTCAAACTCTTCGTGTCGCATCCCTGGAAGAAACTAAACTTAAATACCAAGTTTGGTATTCAGTGGTATTTTCATTTTGGAGTTATACTATTCACAGACTCATACGTGGACCTTTTTCTAAAAATTCTTTTTTCGGATCCACGGGCCCCCAAAACACATTTCCGGTGAAATCTCGACATAACATTTTTGGTGGAATACAATACCTTCTCTTTCCACTATGTCATTGTACATTCGGACTAGAGGAAGTAAAAAGGGAAAAACTGCAGTAAACAAACAAAAGTATACAATATGGTACTAGATGGATTGGAGGTGAAAAACCCTTCGGGCACCTATCTTGCGATGTGAGAGTAGCAATATATTGACATGGATCAAGAAGTTTCATCTCGAGCTAAGGATACTGGTCGTAGCAAAAGCGCCTGTGGCAGGGGATTGCAGATCCGGTGGGAGGCTGTGATACAGAGCCAAGTGAATGGAAAACCACTCCAATCGAAGATGATGAAATAAACTCTGTGATGGGCAAAGGAGATAGGGAAGAAAACAACTATACTTATAACTATAAGTGTTCTGTTCATTTACTTTCTCCATACGTACTATGTACATAGTGTATAGATAGAGAAGGTATTGCACTCCACCCAAAAATTCAATATTGAGATTTCACCGGAAATATATGTTTTAGGAACCCCTTTATCTAAAAAAAAACATTTTCGGAAAAAGGTCCGTGTGTGTGTGGTGTGTTCGTATGTATTTCCGTGTGTCTGTGAACACGATAAATAAAAAACGAAAATTCAGTAAAATACCTAACTTGGTATTTAACTTTAGTATCTTCCAGGGATGCGGCACGACGACTTTAACAAAAATCCCCCCACTCCCAACTACCCTTATCTTGGAACTTTTTTCGAAAATTTTGATTTTCTCAAAAATAGCTCTAACGATTTTGATTAAAATATCGTATGTTAAAGCTATTTACCTGACAAATAAAATTATATCTTGAATTTTCTGGAAAAAGCTTCTGAAGACTACTTTATTCTGGAGAAATTTTACGGAATTTTGCATAACTGCTAAACCCCAAGAGAAGGAAAAAAACTTACCACACAAAAAATGTAGAGCACTTCAAAACACACAATTTATGTTATATATATTTTTTTCATGGAGTTGATCGTTTTTTTTTTTTTTAGATATTCCTTGTTTTTGGTTTCAGCTTGGAAAAACTTATACTTTTCTCATACAGGAATTTGTCAACTGCTGTCCATACAAACAAAGGAACTTCAATCACATAACAACCAGTTTTTAACTATAACTTGAATCTGTAGAACTTACTTATTTCGCTTCTACTTACAAGGAAGCAAGTAATAAGACTATTTCTGCTATTTTTTCTGATTAGCCTGAAGTAAATAGAAGCATAAGCTTTTTAACAATAATTTGTTGCAGGTATGTAGAGAAATCATGTGAATGGAACACATCAGATTTGTTTATAATGTTGATATTATTAATGTTATTTTTTAGCTTTTACTTTCTCTACACGTACTATGTGCATAGTGTGTATAGAAGGTATTGCATTCCGCCCAAATATTCGATACCGAGATTTCACCGGAAATAGACGTTTTAGGGTCCCCTAAATCCAAAAATGGTATTTTTAGAAAAATTCCGTGTCCATGTGTCTGTGAACACAATAACTTAAAAACGAAAAGTGTGTAAAATATTAAACTTGGTATTTAAGTTTAGTATATTCCAATGATGCGACACGAAGATTTTGAAACCCCACCCCAACCCTAACTACCCTATACATGGAAAACATTTCGAAAATTTTGATTTTCCCAAAAATGGCTGTATCAATTTTGATTAAAATGATTAAAGATATTTTAAATGGCAAATAAAATACATATCTCGAATTTTCTTGGAATAGTCTCAAAAGACATCTTATCCTGAATGAATTATGGTGTACACAATTTATGTCCTTTATGCTTTGTTGTGGAGGTAACCGTTTCCAAGATATTGCGTGTTATTGGTTTCAATTGTAAAGTCTTATATTTTTCTTAGACAGGAAATGTTCGTTTTTCTTTTGTTTTACTCTTGGCCAAGCAAAGAAGCGATATGCAATGATAATCGCATAACGACAGATTTTAGAACATTTGACTATCGCTTTAGTCTAGTGTATTCCCTTAATTCCCTTCTACTTGCTTATAAGGAACTAAGTAATAAGAACATTCTGCTAATGTTTAGCTCGATTAGCATTGTGTAGAAAGAAGAATAATCTTTTGTAAGAAGTTTGTAGAGCTGTTATATGAGTGAAACACATCAGATTTTTTTCATCATTTATATGTTTAAACTCCATGTCTGTCTAAAGAAAAATCAATGACCGATTTATTGTAAACCAATAAATACGAATGTTCTGGTACACCCGATTTCCACAAGATAAAATGTATTAAAAATGTGGGAATTCCACCATAAAACCCCTATAGAAGCCCACAAATATCTGGGTTAAATCATCCTGTAGAGAAAAATAAACGTCATAGTCTTATTGTTTGAAATTGCCGACTGTAATGTGTGGAATGTGTTTTACGTCAGCGAACAATAGACCGGAATGAGCTAGAGATATACTGCATAAACAAAAGCGAAGTGGTCCATGACAACCACAAATGCAGTGGCCGTATCAGAGAGAGCTCTCTCCATTTATTTTCTATTTTATATTTTTGCTGCTTTAGTGCATGTTTTATCTGTGGGAGCAATCTAAATTTGTTCCCTGCGCCATGTGATTGAAGGTTCGTTTTGTTGAGGACAAGAGCATAAAAATGAGAGGATAAGAGATGCAAGCTAACCTCTATGTTTATCGTTTCCGTATTCCACTTTATGACTACAGTGAAGCGAGCTTCAATAAAGAGATATTAGATCTCTTTGAAAATCTCACATTTAAGCTAATTGCAAATGTTTATGAGACCAGCAACAAATAGGCTAAAATGGTACTCTTATCTAAATGTTACCCTGTCAATTGTAATTACTGGCTCTGCCGCAGATACCCAAATAGTCTTATTTATCTTTCCCTTATACATTATTCCATAACGTGTGCTTCCTAGCATTTTCGCTATTTTGTTAATCTCACAGTTTCGTTTCACTGGCCAGCAGCAACAACTCGCTTAGTTATCAATGGCTAAATTATTCCCCTTAAGCCCTGATCAACGGGGACATTTCTTCTACAACAGATGGTGCCATATAGAAAATATCCTCTAGTGTGTTATACAACTTTAAGTTCCACCGAGTTACTAAAGCTATATGCTAGCAGTATTGCACCAGTTAAAAACGTTTCTGCCATCTAGCGACCTTGACAGCTTTCCGTCCTACCAGCACTAACAACGCTTAAACATGTATTAATCAGTTGCTGTTCATACGAAAATCTGAAAGAAAAAATCTGATGTACTCCATTCAAATGTCTTTCTCTATATCTCTACAATAAATTATAGTTAAAATGCTTGTTCTTCTATTTACGTAAAACTAATCGAGAAACAAAATCAGAAAAATTATTACTTGCTACCTTGTAAGTAGAAGGAAAATTAAGGTAGTACCATAGTTTTAATCTTTTAAAAGCAGTTGCTATGTGAGGAGTTGACAATTCACGTATGAGAATAGTATTATAAAGCTGAAACTAATAACAACGAATATCTCAAAAACGGTCAACCTCACAAAAAATATATATATATATAATATATTACTGTGTGTTTTTACGAGCTCTATTTGTTTAGTCATTTTTTGTTTATCTCTTAACGGTTTAGTAGTTATTCCGCAAAATTCATCCAGAATAAACATGATCCCAGAAAATTTAAGATATACATTTTATAAGTCATGTAAATATCTTAAATATAAGAGATTTTAATCAAAACCGTTAGCAATTTTTTAGTAAATCAAAATTTTCGTAATGTTTTCCATGTAAAGGGTAGTTGAGAGTAGAGAGATTTTCTTGAAAATTTTCGTATCGCATCCTTGGAAGATACCAAACTTACATACCAAGTTTGGTATTTAACGGTCTTTTCATTTTAGAGCTATGCTGCCCACAGAAACACACACATACACACACGGATATTTTTCTAAAAATATGTTTTTTTTTATTCATGACTTCTTATAATATCTATTTGCAGTGAAATCTCAGTATCGAATTTTGGGTGCAATACAATACCTTCTCTATACCCGGTAATTGTTTATGTTGCTAAATTAATTACAATAATATGATTATTTAATTTCTTTTTCAGTCATTGTTAACAAAGTGCTGCTCCATCAAATAACGGATGGGTTCGTAACCTAAGGCATATTATGCTCAGGTTTGTAATAGGTATTCTAGTTCATGATTATGTTTCCAGTAACGAACCTTCTGTTTTATCGGAACTATATAGAATTATATATTTAATCCGTCAGTCTGATATCAATGACCACATTTAAAATATTACCTTGGTAAACATAGCCTGGAGATTAAATAAACGAACAATGCATGTACACACATCCAAGAGGTCGCGGGTTCGAATCTCCCTGAAGACGAGTTACCCAAATACATTATATTATTACACTAATTTGATTTCATGTTTTAGTTTTAATATTTGTGTTACAAATAATTTTTAATTATCCCTGCTCAGATACAAAACATAACATGTTTCAATGTCATCTTGACTTGTTGAGAATAAAAATCGTTAGTAAAGAAATTATACATATGAGTGTTACATTCACATGACTTTCTCAAATGCTCTCATAACAGCTTTTTAATTTTATGTTCTTCATGATAATATAGATAAAAAGCTGTAGAAATATTTCTGATACATATTTCCTTGTAGGTACAAGGGATATAAGAAAAATCGTTAGGCTAAAGCAATACTCAAATGTTTTAATAATGGGGTTGTATGATTAGTTGAGAGCATAGAAATTCGGATTTGTTGTATGGCTTGGAGTAAAAAACAAATGACTCTCATTTGAGAAAAGTATTGTAATGGAAAATATAAAACAAAGACAAGGAATATCTCGTGAAGTGTTAACTCCACAAAAAGGTATTTGGTTTAAATTGTGTGCTTCAACGAGACCTAAATATTTCTGTGTAGTACGGTTGATCAATTATGATAAATTCATTCAGAATATAGGTGATTCAGAAATTTCAAAAAATCAAAATATACCTTTTATTTGTCAGGTATCTGAACTATATCGTATTCTAATTAACATCATTACAGCTTATTTGAGAAAATAAGAATTTTAAAAATTTTCCAAGAATATGTAGTTGGGTGTGGCCGATTTTTTTTAAAAGTATTTCTATCGATCTTTGAAGGATAGGAAACTTAAATGGAAAGTTTGGTATTGAATCGCCTTTTTGTTTTTGAGTTAAGCCATTTACAAACACATACACATCACACAGAGATGTCGTAAACATTATTTTGGTTTCAGAGTGGCTCAAAATGTGTATTTTCGGTTTCAAATTGTCGGTTGGAATACAATACGTCTCTACTTACTAATCGTAGTAAAGAAAGTATCTAATAGTAAACACATTGTGAAAGGGATAAGTTCTGCAAGAAGCTCTACAGGGGCGGGAGGGGGCGGGAGACGGAGAGACGGATCAATGACCTAAACTATGAAGAAGAAAAAAACAGGCATAACATATAAAAGTGAGTCTCATTGTACAGCAGTGGTCAATTCTGAACACTTTGTTAACTTTCAAATTTGAATAGCGCATTAACTCCCATTTAGGATCATTCTAGCTGATGGATTATATCCAAGAAGTGTTATCGTAATACAGTTTTGTACATTTTTCTATAAACTGGAGCTAATTTGGACCTTAATGGATTACTTTGGTCTAACTTTCAAAAATATATTATTTTATAAAAATATTATTTTATTGTAAATGGTGTCCAAAGTGAAAATAGGAATTATTGCTGTCATATTATAATAGGGGAGCTCAAAATTTGGAGAAACTATTAATCTTGAGATAATGACACTTGAAATACCACTTCTTAAAGATATCAGATTTCAATTTTCAGCCCCCTATTAAATGAGAATCATAATTAATTATATTTCATATTGGATGCACTATAAAACAAAAAAATATAATTTTTAAACATAATTTTTATTTTATTTTACGTCCAATATGGAATATAATAAATTACTCCTCACAAATAAGGGACTCAAAATTGATTATGGTATTCATGGTGATGTTTGTGGCATTGAAATGTCATAATCCTAGAATTACTAAATTTCTCAAAATGTTGAGCTTCTCTATGTAATATATCAACAATAATTCCAATTTTACATTGGACACCATATAAAGTATGTAGTTTATGGTATCACTTCCTGGATATAATTTATCAGTTAAGAATTATCCTAAATGACAGTTGAATGCAATATTCAAATTTGCAACTCAATTTAATTGAAGAAGTGCCCAGAATTAATTCCACTGCTGTATGTGCTAAAAGAAATGCCACACATAAATGGGCGTACTTAGTCAAGTTTTTTCTTCTCTTTTGTTTTCAGTTTTCTTTGTTAACCTATTTACCATTTGCTTTTACTGGTGCATACACTTTAACAAACACACAAACACCCATGCCCAAGGTGGGACTCGAACCCACGATCCTCTGCGCCTCGAAGCACCAAAGGGAGGTTCTTTGGCGAGCGCGGCCATGGGGACCGGCAGTTTTAGTGCGTATAAATCCTTTCCCCACTTTTACTAGCTTCTGGAACAATGCTTTTTAGTCTTTGTTATATCTCTTTACTTTTTCTTCAAAAGCTCATCGCCTTCCAACACTTTTACACAGGTAAGCAAAATCATTATTCATCGTTCTCACTCCACGCTTTATTCTTCCACTTGCCCGCTTCTTTTCCTCTGGCTTTAATAGGAACTGCTGCGTTCTTGGAGTAGATCCAGAACAGGGATATAGCTCATGGACTCGGGAGTGCGTCCAAACACCGCAAACTAATTTTATATATGTACTTATTTTATTATTTCGGTGAAAAATTCTAAATCTATGACAAAGAACCAACACGCTATATAAAGAAAAAACTTTAAGGGCAATGTTAACCCATTAAAAAAAATAAATAAATAGAAGTTTGAATCACACATTAGTGCCCTCAATATATAGATCTCCTATATAAAGTTACCAAGCATTCGGGAGGTCTTAGATTCAATTCCTGGCTAACTACCACTCTGGCATGCTTTTTTTTTTTCGGGGGGGGGGTCGTCAGGTGTCTATCAGACCGGTTTCTCTCATACCTTGAATATCTTGTTCATCCATATAGCTCCATTAATAATTCCATTTATGCTTCATCCCGTTTGGTCTGTTTTAGGGTAGTAAGTGTTGGCTATGGTGTTTCGGTGCAGCGTGACAGAGAAAAACGATGCTGTCTGTGAAGTTTCTCCTTCTCTTGGACTTTGGCTGGTTACCGGGATATACTTTCTCTAGACTTTCACGAGAGTGTATTGGCTTGATTGTATACAATGTAACATTTTAATATTTTATTTTCCTCTCTTTTTTTCTTTCTTCCGTTCCAGCATTTTGCGAGTGAAATGATTATCTCCCCCCCCTTGCAACTTTAGCTCCCGGCCTATTACCTTCTCTCGAACCATATTTCGGTCTTTGTGCCCTAATTAGCTGGGTTCTTCCATCCACCGTACGTGCCATAGGAGGGGGTGCTGTTCGCGTTTAGGAACAGCCACCTGGCTGCTCGGACTGAAGCTCCGCTGAGGTTAGAAAGACTCGGGTTCTGGGTCCAGTAATTTCGTGTGTACTCGCTCCTTTTGGCCTGTATGGTCCGTCAGCTTATATGTAGATTAAGGGCGTTAAGTGGTGTTCCCGATTCTTTCAAATTTTGTCCGGCGAGTTTGATGGGGAATTTGCCACACGTTTTGATATTTGTATACTTTGGCACACTTAGTTACATCATTTTGGGGCGGCTTTTGGCCAATTTTTTTCTGCATATTTATTAAGTCTCACATGTAAAGTTTATTTGCCTCTGTATAGGGCTGAATTGGGTGTATCTATTTATTTCATGCGACATCATTTGACTGTGTTGGTGTGCCATTTTCGGTAACATTCTTCTCTGCCATGGACATAGCATTTATAACTCATATGGCTGATATAAGTTTAGTTTTCGGAAGTTAATTCTGCTTTTGTCAAATGTAGCAGTATATCTTAGAAAGTTCGGTCATATATAGATCCGATGAATGCAAGTCTAGGGTATTTTCTGGTTATTTCGTAACTTTCTGGTGGAATTAGTACTTTTAATACATATACCTCATTTAAGTATATGGATTGTATTCCCTTATTTCTCTCCTACTTACAAGGAAGCAAGTAATTAAGACAATTTCTGCTAATGTTTATCTCGTTTATCATAAAATAGATTGAAGAACATGCTTCTTAAAAATAATTTGTTTTAGGGATGTAGAGAAAGTTATATGAATGGAACACATCAGATTTTATAATGTATTTTCTGAATATTTGCAAGCAAATCTACACAGACGATGCGAAACAGATAAACATAAAACCTATCCTGAGTTTCTTCCGACGGTCTCCCGACCAATTGGTTGGTGTTTCGCAGCGCAGGGGATCGTGGGTTCGATTCCCGCCTTGGGCATGGGTGTTATATGCTTGGGTATGTGTGTGTAAAAATTAAAACAGAAATTCAGTAACCATACGTAATCAAAGTAAACAAATTAGGTAAATAACAAGTAGGGTTTACAGCGCCGGAGTCCCGACCAGACTCCGGAACTGTATTTAAAAAAAAAAAAAGAAGTACTCAAAAAATAAAAAAAGATTGGAAAAGAAACGGAACGCGTTATTAAGTGTAGGGTTGAGTAACTTCTATCATCGTGCTCTTGTACCCTGCTGTAATTTTATATGAAAAAGTGTCATGCAAATGCTCGAGATTGAGATAGAAAACTAAGAAGAGGCAACGTGTGCTTTGCTGCACATGCAATCACCAAAACGTATAAGTGGAGTGGTAATTTAGAATGATCGTATAGTCAAATTCGTTCCATGGAGCAGCTCAAAGCGAAATTCGCTGATTGGGATGGATGACTGTGATTGCTTTACCGACGCGATATAATTCATTCAGAGCTGAATAAACCCTTTTCTGTTTTTAGAGTATAAAAGGTTGGTTGATTCAATTAAACATTCCTTTGTTGATCATTCGTGTTCTATTGTATACAAGAGCCTCGGAAGGAAAGATAAAGAGATTCAGTACCTGGATAAGTAACAGCTTAGAAACTGTGGCGAAGTAGGTTTAAACTGCATTATGAATACTGATGGTGGTGGTAGTTTTATTGGTGGGAGGAACTTAATATCAGTGTATTTACTCACTTATTGCCATGATTGTTGTGCATTTCAGTAAACAGTACAAAACGTGAAAGAAAATTAAGTAAATATGTAATGTTCCTAAGAGTCGTAGGAGTTGCATATCCACATCAAGAAAACTTGTTTTTGTTAATTCATAACAACTATAATAATCAGTAATTATTTTGTAATTCGTTCCCAATATGAGGTAGAGTTTCTACTTAACTATATCCCTTTGGATAATGATACCTCAATCAAGGAGTACAAGTTTTATTAATATTTATGCGATATGTATATTTTGTTAATTTGAACAGTTGTTACCTCAGGGCTCATAAATAACGGTTATTTTTGATAAAAATGGTTTCATTAATTTTTTGCCTGCGTTTATATAAAATAACTATATCTTTGGTAGGCCTAGTACTGAAGTATACAGTTTATATTTATATGCGGATAACCTATTCGTGTGTATTTATATTTCGTACATAGGAATAATTAAGTGAACTAGGCACACAAGTATGCACGGCAGTTTGTGAGCTTGAATACCCATTTCTCTAACAGTCGTACAGAATTTCTACCTGTAACTGAGATATTGTCTAAAGTAGAGAAAGAGAGAGGAATAGACAGTAAAAACACGGAAGTAAGGTTGAAAAATGTAGCTTTCCTTGCGCCTAAAACGCAAATAAATTATAGTCAGTTTCGACCTGATAAGATAAATAATTATACTTATTTAGTTGAAATTAATAAGAAGCAAATTAATGATCTCTACTTAAATATCTCTCTTTGGATATGATTCCTTGAGAGGGAAGTACATTTTTTATTAATGTTTATGCGATATATCTTATTAATTTGAACTATTGTTATTTCAGGCTCATATATATCGGTTATTTTTCCTAAAACAATTTCATTCATGTATGTATGCGTTTATATAAAATAAGTACTTCTTTTGTAAGATCAGTACGGAAGTACACAGTTTATATTTATTTAAGGATAACCTATTGATACAGTGTGTTCCCTGAGTGACTGGACCGTTTCGCGGCTGCCGGCCCTCAGTCGTTACGGGGCAACCGCGAGGCGGTTTGGTCAATTAAGTGAATTAGGCAGCCTATGAGTTGGATTACCCATTTCTCTGACAGTCGTACAGAACTTCTACCTGTGACTGAGATATCGTTTAAAGCAGAGAGAGAGAGAGAACGAGAGGGTTAAAAACAAAGGTAAGGTCGAAAGAACGTAACTTGTCTTGCGTCTGAGAAGCAAACTTCGGTAGCGGCCCTCTTGACAAAAGTAAACTAAACATAGAGCGTGCTTTGTAAGATACAAATATGAATTTTGTTAAAAGAAAGGATTATACACCTGATAGGTTTCCTATCAATGGCAAATAGCTGCTTGTTTGTGCGCACATGGCAAACAAAGGGCAATGATTGGGCTAGGAGGAGAGTGATGCGTAAATAGCGTAGCCGTTGGGCGAGGAAGTGCAGGTGCGGTATCTCCCAGCGAATAATTAAATATTTGCATGAGCGAAGCTAGCGCGTTGAAACTTTGACGGAAGTCGTCGCTCGGCCGTACTGCCACCCGAGGTTTTATTTAAACGTTACGAGCAAGAGGGAAAAATAATGCAGACGGTTACATTAATCCGAACAGAGACGGATGCTCCTGAAAGGAAGTGTTAATTAAACGTGGTTGATGAAAGCTGTAGTTTTCCTGCGCAGCTTTATGAGGATAATAACGTAGTTATATGCGGTTTGCGACGTTATCTTACGTCATAAACTGAGCAATTTTCCAATGTCCACTGGTTTGTTGTCCCACTTAAAATGAATTTTAAATCCTATTTCTCACACTGGCTGTAATAACCACTGCATCATACAAAGATCCTCTCAGACGTTCAAGAAACTATTTAAATAATTAATCAAACACTAAGCAGATACCTGTTTTGCTATAATGATCAGCTAGTAGACATGAACATGTAAAAAATCGTCTATTGCGCGTTTTAATGATCGTGAAATTTGCATGCATCTTTACCCAATACTATTTCTCATATACTCAAAATATTCTTTTCTAGAAGTTTATCTTGGCTGTTTAGTGCGCACCGCTGTTTTCATGTTTGTTGTTTGATGTGGAAATGTTGCTGCTTTGTTTCTTAATATCATACACCGTATTTGGTAACACATCAACCCAAATATATTATTTAAAATAGGGAAAACTGGCATCCTTGAAGTTGTACTTTCTTAAATTGAAGCTGTTACTTTGTAAAACTAATATTCACATCTAAATCAAGTAACGGAGAGTTTTGAGAGCTTTTAAATCATCAAATTATTTGGGAAGTAGAATCTGACTTAAAGTGACAGTGCCACAGCCTAGATTTGAACCCCGTCTTTCCTGGTCTATAGGCCTGGGATCGAACCCGGGTCTCTGGGTGAGAGACGAGTAATCTAACTCCTCATTCACCGCGAGGCCATTAAAGGTACGCGGCAGACAACACTCGGTTAAATGCTACAAATATGAGCTTCACTATAATGACAAACCAACTTACAGGCAATTAGAAGCACCACTTCAAGAAATGAAATAAACTTTCACGCTGAATACAGGATTTTTTGCAAAATTTATCCATGAAGTAACTATCAGAGTCTGTTAAAATTTAATGTTACATACATCTTAAAAAGTGTAGTTGTATAGACCAAAAATTCAATGGTATGGTCAGAATTAGAAGAATGGATCTCCTGGGTTCCTTCCAGTTGCTCTAAACACTGCGCTACCAAGGCAATTGAATCCCCCAAAATGTCTCGAGTTTTTTCGGTAAACTACAAGATGGTGTCACATTATTTTGAGTTTAATACTCCAATGGCGACTTACCTTCCAATCCCTGTAGTGGCATTGAATTCTTGACCTGGCTCTGCCTTTTCAATTCCTGTCCTAAAAAGACCTAGTGTGGAAGAAACAATTAATTCACACTATATTACGTAAGGATAGTTTGTTGGCAGAGCAGGTAGAGAAAGGTATATGAATGGAACACATTCGATTTGTTTATATTTGTACCAGCGTGTCAATACCTGAAATATAAGCGAAAGTGAAATCTATCTCTCCCGTACGAATATCCCTTCCATTAAATTATAATAGAAATATTTGCAAAGGCTCTAGTTGTATAGCTGATACAGCTACAGAAAAATAGTGTATCCAAAAATATGAGGAAAGGAATTTTATCACTCGAAATAACAAAATAAACCTATGGATAATACATAATAATGAGATTAGTGAATAACCTCATGTTAGTAATAACCCTTTATTTCAGCTATTATTTTGCAACAGATGCCGCTGTTCCTCTAATCCCTAGCCCACCTAGCGTTAGAGCGGTAGGTAATGGACTGGCAATCCGTTCAAAGACAAACTGTAGTCAAATGTGCCTGTGGTAAAGGCCGGGAAGGACACAAATAAAACAACCGATGTTAATAACAAGCTTGGAAAAATTAGATTGAATTTTAATTATGGTCGCTCTTTAACTATTATGGTTCTCAGCGTCTCATTCGATATTGGGCGTGAACCACAGCGTAATTTTGCTCAGATGCATTTATCAGGCTTTAAGGCTTTTATGTAATGTAAATCTACCTCGCGGGACCGCCGGTTTTACTTCACTTTCAAAGGAAGACACGTTAAGAAATGTTTGCAAGAAAAAAAAATCCATTGCCCTGTGCCGGTTTTAAATCCGCAACTCCTAAACGACGAAGGACGATGAACATTGGAAACTGACAGGATTAAATTTGATTACAGTTGCGTGATTTTGCTCTTTTTTGTTTTTGTTTTTAAAAAGAACTATAATCTTATTCCAAAATTTTACATGTTATAATAATTTCACGATATAAAACGGTCTTAGCTATTGTATTTTATGGTTAAAGATTAGTTTAATATGAAACTAAACTAAAATTGAAGCCCTGTTTCTTAAGCAGCGCTTAAAATAGTGGATCTTATAATTACCGACAGACAATAAGGGGTTTAAAGAAAAACGTTTGTAAATAATTTATTGATATTGGAAGCCCTTGTCTGTTTCTCATTTGGAAAGGATTCTGCCCGCAGTGTTAAATAAGTGATTTAAGAATGGGATGAATTAAAAGAAGAATGCCTGTCTCCGGAAAAATAAAAAGCACAAGAGCTGCAGCAGCTCTCATATGTTCAATCGTGAACGTAATTTAACGAGAAATACGGGAGTGATGTGGCATTTATGGACCTTCAAGAGGCATTTGACAGAGTAGTCTGAGAGACACTAATTGATGTTTTGAAGAATATTGGTGTAGAATGGAAAGAGAGACGGCTTCTAAGTAACTTTTATGGAGCCCATAGTCAGTCAGAAAAAAGGAGGTCATATGTCAGATAGAAGCAAAAGAAGAAAAGTCCTGCTAGACATGCTCTTTATAACCGATTCTGTTCCAACATATGTTGAGAAAATTACATGGAAGGCTACATAGATATGAGAGAGTATTATTATACTGCTATACAATAAGGAACATCTAATGGAATTGAATGCAGAACATGAGTGTAAGATGGATATAATTAGAGAACACTACCTAAACTTTGTTAGAAGACCAGTGGGAAAAGATAAACGTGTATTTAGAATGAATTTAGAAGAATATGTTGGCAAGAAACAAACATAGGATAAGAGTGGCTTTGGAACCGTTTATCAGAATCACAATAATCGTTTATATAACCATGAATAAATAATTTTAGTTATTAAAACTAACAGAATAGAATTCGGCACTGCATATGGAGTTGCAAGGCGTGGAAAAATAACTGGAAGCTTTTGTAACATAGATATTAGGGAGAGGAGAGAAGTGTATGAAAGGGGGCACACAAATAAAGTAATTAAATTGTTGTTAAAATGGCAGATGAAGTAAGAACTTATATAAGTGAAGTTAGAGGCACACGGTACGTGGGGAAAATCTGTTTGAACTGGAAGAAATAATATTGTAAGAAAAGTTTCACGATAGAATAAAATAGCAGATAATTCGCAATATTAATAAGAGAGAAGAAAAAAGGAAAGCTTAGACGGTAAAGAGTGCAGTTTAGGACCTTGGTGTACAAAAGTTGTTGACAGTACACTTATTTTACAGCACAAATTTGTTGCAATACGAGGATATAATTAGAAGCGTCCACACCAAAGGCTTGCAACCGTTCTGGCATTTTTCTTATTTGCATTTTAAACCATTCTTTGAGGGTATTCTGGAATCAACTGCTTGAAGCTCGTTGGTAGTAGTGAGTTTTCTATTCCACATAATTTTATTTACTCATTGATAATACTTCTTAGTCACTTGGAGGAGGATTTGGCGAAAATGGGAGATATGGTAGCATAGTAAACTCTAATTCACTCTCAATGGTCTGGCAACGTAAATGCAGCTGCACATTCCCTCGAAGAGGGAAGCCGCGCCCCTATTTTCCAGGTGGCTTCACTGATATGGTAGTTATATTTATTTATTTATAAACAATTGCGTGAAATTTCTTATATGCTATAGATAGATTATTTTGTTCAATTCGCACTTGGAAAATATGCGCATGTAATTCTAGAAGCTCATGCCAACTTTTTGCGTTACGCTTACGACTCCATTGTGAATGGTATTCCATCGTGTCTGCGCTTATGGTGCGTTACATCTACTTTGTTTCTAATTGTGAATGTAGCTTAACTGCAACGTCTATGGCTGCTGCTGTAGTGTATACGTTAAACCGACCTGGTTTAGAGAGAACATCAGGAACTTTGACGGTTTAGTTTCATACATCTATATTTTACTTATTCGGTATATACTTTATCTTATTATGCGACTATAACTATAACAGATATTCACAATATTTAGATAATTAATTCGTATAATTTCTCAGTATCCAAGCAATAAGAAAGAATCACCATTTATAAACTTTGTGTGGTTTCAGAGCCCTGTTTCTTGCTTTTACGAGTTGGAATATGAGTTTCCGTTTTTTGAAGCCGCCTGACTGTCGTCTGAATCTATGCTTTCCCTTAACTATTAGCATCAACTTAATGTATTTTTATCAATTTAGCTTTGGTGTTCATTTAAGTTATTTTATGTCATTAGTTACACATGATCTCATTAACAAGGGCACTTCAAACTTAAAATATCGAAAAATTTAGTCATAGAAAACAGAATATTTCAACTTGTTTATTTTAGTGACCCTAAGCTTTTGTAAACATTCAACATATAACAGAATTTTCCATATAATGGATACTTAGAGTTGGAGAATTAATAGTGCATTTTTGGATCCATTTCAATGTCCTCCTCACTCTCATACCTGACATCAGGCTGATCACCCGTCATGGCTACCTTCTCTGATCCAGAGTCCGTCTATTTCTCTGATTTCGTTCTCTTATAAATGCTACGTGGACATCAATCCTGCTGCATATGAGAAGGTTAAATAGCAAAATAAAAAGGATTATATTGCTTTTAGCATCTACACGACGTTTTGAACATATACTTCATAGAAATGCACGCATATCAGTTAAGCTACATATAATTTAGTTAAAATAGTGAGTGTATATTATTATTGGTGCTGTATCAAACAAAAATAGCATTCATGCAAATTCAACTGCTATAGGAAGGGACGGTAAAAACTAATGAGGCAGTAGCATGCAGTTGGTGAATACTGGTTTGTAAGTGCATGGAAATAGAACTAATCCGTTGACCTAGATTTACACATGCTAACCAACCGCTTCCAAATGGCCTAGTTTTTACAACATTTCTAAGCGTGCAGTTGACCACTCACTCTCACCTAGACGGCCGGGGTTCGATCCCAAGTGACCGCATGTGAGATTTGTGGTGGACAAAACGGCGGGTTTTCTCCGGGTACTCAGGTTTCCCCCGCCATCGCATTCCACCGGTGCTCCATCATCATGCATGTATCACCTTGTCACGGTCAGAGTATCGTTTCCAGGAATACAATCCGAATCGTTACGTTGGAGTCATCTTGATCGGTAACGTCGCATATAAACTTCCTTATTTGACTTAATCATTCTTAAAATGCATTAAAATGTTTTAAAGATTGATAAGATATACACAGTAAAAAACGGGGTAGTATAACATGCCTAGCGAAATGACTGCAGTAACTGTAATGCGTTCAATTCTTGGAAGCTGCCCACTCTGAACTTGGTTTTTCGTGGTTATCTCTGGTCGGCAAAGCGAGCACTGGGGATGTGTATTCAACCAGAACTTCCTCTCTCACATGTTTCCTTTCAATTCACTTCCTTCTTTCATGTTTCAGGTTGACTCTAGGGCTGAATGAAGGTAGGTGTCGAGCAGATGGCGCACGGCTTGCAGCTTCTTCTCGGTGCGCTAAATAACAGATTTGCGATCCTCCACTCTAGATCGAGTTTGCTTGAGAATGCTCAGCTCCCCAGTGGTACCGAGGACACCACTCGTCTCTCACTGGGTTCGAACCCCAGGCGACCGCATTTGGGATTTTTGGTGGACAAAGCGGCACAGATATGGGTTTTCTCCGGTTTCTCCTGCCATCGCATTCCACCGATGCTCCATCTTCATTGCGTGTATTATCAGTTTTTCATCGCCTGCGGTGCCATATATAGTAAATGTGAGCGTTAAACACTATCAAAAAACTGAGGAAAGCCTCGAGTGACACCCAGTGGTTGAAGGGTCTGTAACTCTTGGAGCAAACTACGTATTTCTGTTGGCTGCGCTAGTTTGTCTTAGACATTTACTTTCGTTCCATCACCTCGTTCGTGACTTCCCGGGGTATGTGTATTGTATGTTTGTCATATACATTTTTTTGTAGAGTTAACCATTTTCCAGATATTCCTAGTTATTGATTTCAATTGTAAAATAATTAAACTTCTCTCAAACATTTCTGGTGTCTTTAGTTTTACTCCTGGCTAAGCAAAGGGAACTGACTTTCAATTGTATCACATTGCAACCAGATTTTAAAATACTTGACTATTGCTTCAGCTCAGTGTATTCCCTTATTCCCCTTCCACTTACAAGTAAGCAAGTAATAAGATCATTTTAGTAACGCGTATCTCGATTAGAATCATGTAGATAAAGAATAATCTTTTGTATAAGAATAGTTTGTTTGCATAAGAGGTAGAGTAAGAAAGCAAGCAAGAGAAATTTGCTACATAAATATTTTCTACCCTGACAATAAAATTCTTGCATGATCACAGCAATAAACATAAACATCATTGTCAGATACCAGGCGCCCTAACAATGAGAATCTAGAAATGCGCAATTATACCTATAGCAGCAGTTAGATTTGGCAGCTTGGATCACTCACACTCGCACATACCAAGTTGCCAACATGTGAAGATACACTGATATTTCTCCACTGATAAGCAAGAGTGCAAAACGAAGGTTACTCTCCCAATTACCCAGTTAATTCGTTTTAACTTGAATTGATTTCTGCAACTCTTTTAACACATCAAATGGAGACATTTTGGCCTCCTGGTACTGTCCACACAACACAAGAAGGCAAGCGCGGCCTGATGGGTGAGCGCTGGTCACGTACTAGTGATCTGTTTACATTTACTACGTATGTATATGAACCAACCTTCTGCTGCCAGATCTAATGCTCGTTTTAGTAACTGCAGTGATGTATTATGCATTATTTCGCTCTCGCTGCTAACACACGCTACGGCATATAGTACTACAGTTTTATGATATTTTGTTACTTTCATTCTTGGTTTAATATTTAAATATTTAATTGCAGAGAGCGGCAGAAACAGCAGCGAAGATGAGGACTTCTCCGACTCGGATATTGCACGACAACTGGACCTCTAATTAAGTGTGAGTTATGTGACATCACTGTGTATTTTAGATGAACCTAACTTCCTTGTCATATCCAGATGTCGAGCATAAACAGCAAAAGTGTTTACATAAGTGCTTACGTTACACATTCCTCTACCTTGCCTCCTTGTGTTGGGTCATCAGTACATATACTTCGAACGTGAGTAATAAAGCCCCTCTGATAGTTAAGACACCGTTAGAATTCTTCTTGTGGTCTGACAGTACTGAGGAAATATTGGAGATCGAGGCTTGGTCATAATCATAGTCATTTGTTGGTTACAGCATCAAGGAAAGTATTGAACTCTGCTTCCCGGAGTCAACATTGAAATTCTTATGAAAATAAGTCATATGGTGTAAGGAGGCCACAAACAAGAAAATTTTGCCGATTTCCACAGCAAAGTGTAAGCCAGATTCCTGCACTGCATGTACGATGTTATATGTACATCCATCGTAAAGTATACATTTCACTCTGTCCCCTCCCCATAACTCAACATAACTCATTCAACGGATCAAGCTAGGGCAAATTAGTACACTTTTACGCCTAACAACCTTGTCAACTGCGTCTAAAATGAAGATGACGTTGATTAGTTCCCCATCAAAAGTTTGCGACTGGCGGCAGAAGATCGTATACCAGCCTGGAATTCCTCTCGACATGTTCAAATGGAAAATCAGTTCTAGAAGGAGAAAATTGACAATGAAGTTTTATTTGTGGACGCTGTTTAACTGCTGTGGTTCTCAGCGTACTATTCTATACTGGGCGTGAAAGACCGCTAATTTTGCTCAGAGGCCTCTTTTCGAGGCTTGTTCTTTTATGTTGTAAATGTATGGCTTTAGTTCCCTTCCGAAGGAAGAGATGCTAGAATTTTTATTGAAAAATCCACCGTCCTCCGCCAGGTTTTAATCGCGACTTTGGGTATATTAAGTTAACCAAGTAGAGGGATTTCTCCCTCGGCGTAGGGATTTTTCAATCAAAAAGGGATTGAGTGATTTTTTGGCTAAGTGCGACAAAAATAGGATTGTCACACTTTTCCAATGTTTCTCTTTTTACTTTCTCTATACGTTCTATGTACATAGTGTATAGAGAAGGTATTGTATTGCACCCAAAAATTCGATACCGAGATTTCACCGGAAATGTGTGTTTTGAGATACCATGAATCCAAAAAAAGGCATTTTTAGAAAAATGTCCGTGTGTGTGTGTGTGTGAGTGTGTCTGGGCAGCGTAGCTAAAAAATGAAAATACCGTAAAAAACAAAAATTTGGTATTTAAGTTTGGTATCTTCCAAGGATGCGACACAAAGATTTTCAAGAAAATTTTCCCACCTCAAACTACCCTTTACATGGAAAAACTATTTTTTTTTTATTTTCTTAAAAATGGCTCTAACGAATTTGATTAAAATCTCGTATATTTAAGATATTTACTTGACAAATAAATGTATATCTTGAATTTTCTGGGAATAGCCTCTGAAGACTACTTTATTCTGGATGAATTTTACGGATTTTTGCATTACTGCTAAACCGTAAGAGATGGACAAAAACTTACCACACAGAAAATGTAGAGCACATTAAAACACACAATTTATGTTGATTACATTTTTTCGTGGAGTTGATCGTTTTTGAGATATTCCTTGTTTTTTCCTTGTTTACATATTTTTCTCATACAGGAATTTGTCTGCTCCTGTCCATACAAACAAAAGAACTTGTCACATAGCAACCAGATTTTGACTATCACTTTAATCTGTGATACTCCCTTATTTCGCTTCTACTTAAGGAATCAAGTAATAAGACTATTTCTTCCAATGTTTTCTCAATTAACCTGGACTAAATAGAAGCATAAGATTTTTAACAATAATTTGTTGCAGAGATGTAGAGAAAGTCATGTAAATGAAACACATCAGATTTTTACAAATTATTTTTAATTATTTTTCTTATTTTTCTGTAATGTTAAATGTGTATGTGCTCGTCAACGGTTATTTGAAACACAGAAAGCTTTTTACTATTCTTTCTGTGCTTATTCTTCTATTGTTTGTTAGCAATGAATATTTCAAACTTTTATAGCACTTTAACTCAAAAACCTGAGTGATAGGAGAATTTTAATACTAGCAATGAGATTTATGTTGCACTTCTTTAAAATGATTATAGAGAATGTTGATTATGAAATATAGTATGTAACTACCGGGAAGCTATTGACATCATAACAATGGAAATTTTAGTCCCCCGCGCCGACTTTCTTTCTCTTCTGAGTGTGCGATAGCTAAAGCAATTAGTGGTCACATTGTTGTATCTAAGGAAATCGGAACTCTCTTTCCATCTTACCGAGTTTAAGTAAACATCCGGTCTTGCTTTTCATTTTAGAGGAATTCTAACAATTTTAGTCTTGACATTTGCCAGTTATGTATAACATGGATTCAAGAGATAGCAAAATAGATAGGATGCAGGTAGCGGAAGGTGAAGGGGGATATGAAGAGGATGATCATTAATATTCATTTGGGCCAAATTGGTCAGTAATCTGTTCCAAAGTAATATGTAGGCCCATTAGAAATAACATAAAGCCTTATTAAAGTCTATTGTTTTACCATATTTTTACTTTCTCTATGCGTTTTATGTACAGTGTAAAGAGAATCAAAAAATTCGATACCGAGATTTCACCGGAAATATGTTTTAGGGTCCACTGTATCCAAAAAAAGTATTTTCAGAAAACGGTCCGTGTGTGTCCCTGTGTCTGTGAACACGATACCTCAAAAACGAAAAGTCGGTAGAATACCAAACTTGGTATTTAAGTTTAGTATCTTCCAGGGATATGACCCAAACTACCCTTTACATGGAACCTTTACATGGAACTTTTTTCGAAAAATTTAATTTTCTAAAAAATGACTCCAACAATTTTGATTAAAATATCGTATATTAAAGATATGTATTTGACAAATAAAATGCATATTTTGAACTTTCTGGGAATAGCCTCTGAAGACTACTTTATTCTGGGTCAATTTTACGGACTTTTGCATAACTGCTAAACCGTAAGAGATGGACAAAAACTTACCACACAACAAATGTAGAGC
Organism: Hymenopus coronatus; assembly: GCA_030762935.1. Lineage (NCBI taxonomy): Eukaryota > Metazoa > Arthropoda > Insecta > Mantodea > Hymenopodidae > Hymenopus > Hymenopus coronatus. The sequence goes on from CM060885.1 coordinate 50,966,124, forward strand.
ACCTTAAAACACACAATATATGCTATATACATTTTTTTCGTTGAGTTGATTTTTTTGATATATTTCTTGTTTTTGGTTTCAGCTATAAAAAACTTATACTTTTCTCATACAGGACTTTGTGAACTCGTGTCCATACAAACAAAGGAGCGTCAGTTACATAGCAACCAGCTTTTGACTATCACTTTAACCTATGGTGCCCCCTTATTTCGCTTCTCCTAACAAGGAAGCAAATAATAAGACTATTTTTGCTTATTTTTTCTCGATTAGATGAAGTAAATTGCATAATTTGTTATAGAGATGTAAAGAAAGTCATGTGAATGGAACACATCAGATTTTAAATGTGTATTTAGGGTATAAGTCATGTCTCAAAAGAGAGATTTTTCAACCCCCTGAGGTATTTTCTGTTCAAAAAACCTGGCAAAACTGAGACCGAAAGGCTTAGAGTGCAACAGTGAGTTTTTGAGACCAAGGTGGGCGGCCATCATATTCCCGATATTAGTTAATTTTTTTAAAATCTAGAATATTTAATATATCAAAATTAGAAAGCAATGTTAAAAGCTAAATCCGAACGTTTGTATAAACATTTAATACGGAATAATTGTGGAACTACTTTGAGGATAGTGAAATAGGGCAATATTGCAATATAACCGAGGGAGGAAAGTAAATGGAAAGAGTAAAACGTTAGAATACATACACCAACTACATTCATTTTCTGTAGTCTATTCCACATGGGTATAATTGTTCACTTTATTATTTAACGTTAATACTTGTAGAAATTTATATAATCATATTTTCTATAATTATATTATGGTTATATAATATTCTTAATAAAGCCAAGGCACTTAAATGTTCTCCACCTCTTAACATTAGCAATTACATTATAATTTTCAGAAAATTTAAAAAAAAAACATATAAATCTGTCATTTCACTCCCATTGTCCCTTAATTAACGTGAACATATTTTCTGAAGCTGAAAACAAGACATTTCTCTACTGTGTGTGTGTGTGTGTGTGTGTGTGTGTGTGTGTGTGTGTGTGTGTGTGTGTTTTAAGCCCTATGCCTTCAAGTTAATGCAGTCAGAAAATTTAAACGCTTATTTATCTATTTATTATTAATAGACGAATTATAATAATCAGAATATTCAAACATATTACATTATAACCAAGGCAATGTTATTAGAATATACAACATATGGTAGAGATCGACGAGTGGCAGTAAAAGGACTCTCATCTCGACACGGGGAGAGCTACGAGTCCGCGATCAGGCTTGACCGAACCCCCTGGTACCTACAGGTAACTCCAACACCATCTAGCCGCCGAGAGATATATTCCCAAAACGTATTTATCTCGCAGACTTTACAACTCTGAAAGAGACCGTTTGAATGAAATGGAGATGAAATGAAGGAACAGGAATTTCGGGGAATGAAGAAACCTCCCCAGCATTCGCCTAGTGACCAGGTAAATCCACGAAAACAATCTTAGCTGGCCGCGGGAATCGAACGCACAACTCCGGAATACCAGTCCCAGATTAAACTGGAATGGTTACTCCGTAGTAATTAATCCGACTGCTTACATTTCATCATATGATTATGATGTTTCATAATGTCTAAGAGAATGCTGAATAATTGAGAAGTACAGTTCTTTCTCTGTTTCATTCTTTCTCTCTCTCTTTCTTTTTCATTCTTTGTTTCTCTGTCTTTATATTTCTTTCTTATTTTCTCTCTTTTTCCTTTCTCTTCTTCCTGCCTTTTGTCGCCTCCATGGTGTAATGTTTACCATGTCAACTTTATATGCCCAAGATCTTAGGTTCAAACCCAGCGGGGGACGATTGATTTTTTTCGGGCGTAAAAACCCCTAGTATGGCTTCCTTCGAAGGGAAGTAAAGCCGTTGGTTTCATGTCGTAGATTTACTGCACGTAAAAGAACCTCAAACCTGATAAAGTGTGCATCCGAGCAAAATTAATTGGTCTTTCATTTCCAGTATGGAATGGGACGCTGAGAACTACAGCAGTTAAAGGGCGCCCTTGAATAAAACTACATTTACATTTTTTTTTCCTTTCTTTCTTTTTTTCTCTTTCTTTCTTCCCTTCTTTGTTTCTTTACTTTCCTTACTTTTTCTTTTGTTGTTTCTTTCCTTTTTCTCCATCTTTCTTTTCTTATTTGTTTGTTTTTATTTCTTTTTTTCTCTCTTTGTTTCTTTATCTTACTGTCTGCATCAGTTCGTCTTTGATCTGTCACTTTCTCTCCACCTCTGTCGTTCTCTCTTGTATTTCTACTCTACCTCTGTCCCTCTCTCTTGTATGAACTGCTTTCTGCTGCATAGGTAAGGACGCTGACATAACAAATTGACTAACAGTACTCCAAAAACCCTCACATGTTTCCGTTACAGTTTACATTAGTATGTAATTTAATATTTCACTTAAGCTAAAACTGCTTTAGCGTAGGAGCAGGAAGTCATAATGCAATAAAGACGCTTAATTTCGTTTGCATTTATATTGGTAATTACCTTTGGGGCAGGCGTTTCATTTTAGAGTTATACTCCCTACTTTTTTCGATGTTATCCAAGTACTGGATAAACTGCTATTTTCTGAATAAGAATTCTCATTTTCATAGATTTTACACCAGAAGAAAAACTGCAAAATGCGAATGTATTAATTTATAACAAAGATTTCAAGAATATCAAGTCCTTTCTCCCTAACCTATCTATAGTAGATAGTCTTTCTTCTACTTAAATATTCGAGACTTTGAAGTCCACTGCAAGTCAAAGTCTTTCTCTCCCTTAATCATTTACTGTATGAACACAAATTATTCTGGCTACAGTTCAGTTTTCTTTCTACTTATTTATAATCCGAGATGCTTATTTGTAAATAAGTACACTACACACTTCATTATAGTTACTTCATCACGGGTTAGTTCTTATTGGTCTGTTGCGGTTCCAAATTGATGCTGGTTGCATCTTTTTCTAGGTCTTTCCAAGTTTCTTTTCCTCGTGGTGAATATGCTACTTTTGGTGTTCTGTTTTCGGTCATCCTTATTGGCTGTTGTTTCCAATTTGTACTATATTTCATTATTGTTGTATTTAATTCTTCTATTCTTCTATTATGTTTTCTGTCTGTTCATTTATATCCTGCTATTGATCTCATTTCTGCAGCTTGTATTCTAGCAGAAAGTTCTGCTGTCATAGTCCATGTTTCGGATCCATGTTATTGTAGGAACTGCCATCGTTTTATATAATTTAACAATAGATTCTTTTCTGGCCTTATTTTTCAGAGTTATATTCAGTGTTATATAATTAAACTTATTTATTTTATTATTTATATCTATTTCCATTATATATGTTATTTCACAGCCTAGAAAATTACATTTGGTTACTTGTTCTATTGGTTTATTTCTTAATATTATCTTTGCCCGCACTGGATGTATTTTTCTGATGATATTTCCATATTATATTGTTTTGATATTTCGCTTAATTTATATAGGTAGCATTCTTTGCAAATTGTTTTCTGATTTTTCTATTAAAATCTTGCCATCCGCGAAGGCTATGTTTTTATTATTAATTTCTCTAACCTAATTCCTCCCGTTGTTGTTTCCATGATGTTTTCATATAGTCAAAATACGTATATATTAAAAAAAGTGGTTGATAGTGGATAACCTTGTCTAACTTATCCATTATAGATACAAAAGAAGCAACTATAGTCAAATGTGTAAGAAATGGAGGTGGTTCCCAAGTTCCACTTTCTATGCATTAGTGGGGGAAATAATAGAAAATCGACAGACCTTGGAAAATATAAAGCATTGAACAATTCGAACCACAGAAAACGTAAATCTTTGAAATGGCTTATGCCGTAAAAGCTTGTGTGTTTTAAAGTGACTTGCATTTTTTGTACAGTACGATTTCGTCTATCACTTAAAGTTTAGCAGTTGTACAAATGGATGCAAAATTCCTTCTGAATGAAGTAGATTTGTCAGGCTACTCAAGAAAATTCAAAATTCATGTTTCTGAAAATTCATATTTATTCTGAATTTTTTTTAAGCTGCATTTTCAGACTCAGGGGACCCCAACTTCAATTGAAATCTCGAACTTTTGGATGAAATGCAATAACTTCTCTACCTACTATGTGGTTCATGTAGTAAAAATAATACGCTTTTGTAAGAGTAGTTTATTGCAAAATAAGAGAAAAAAGCATGTGAATTTAAATCATCAGATTTTTACTTTTCTCTTTCCAGCCCCTTAGGTTATTGCGTTTCCAAAAATGAATATTCAGCACAAGGAGATTGTAAATGTGCAAACTTAATGGAAGACTCATGAAAGATACTTAGTGGTCGAGAACTAGGAAGAACTAAGGCATTTTACAAGCCTAGTTTTCACTACTTGTTCCACCCGAAAATGGTAAATGGTATATATATGTGGAGTTTTTATTTATGGACGCTCTTTAAATGCTGTGGTTCTCAGCGTTCCATTCTTTGCTGGGCGTGAAAGACAGCTTATTATTACTCAGAAGCCTTTTTATTAGGCTTCAGGTTCTTTTACATATAAATCTATGACAGGGGACCAACGGCTTTACTTCCCCTCCGAAGCAAGCCATATTAAGGATTTTTATGTCCGAAAAATCCATTGTCCTCCGCCGGGTTTGAACCCACGACCTTGGAGGAGGATCGGCTCGTCACTCACAGATGGCACTTTAGGACGAAATCACAACTTGCGGTCGCGGAATGGCAGAATTTTGGAAAGAAACATTCTTCTTTCAAGGTACGGGATTCTTAAAGTGCAGATAAACATTACAAGGGACCACTGGCTTTACTTCCCTTCCGAAGGAAACCATGCTAATGAATTTTGCGCACAAAAAGTACAACAGGTTTGAGCTTGGGTTTTAGAGGTAACCACGTAGGCGGAATATGATAGAATAAATTTTATTTTGCAATTAATGGAGTTTCCAAACTTTCAAATCTGTCTATGGTTTCTAAACGAATTGTTCACAACAGAATAGTGAACAGAAAATGAAACCAGTGCTTAAGGAACTTGTGAGCAGACAGTCCTTTACGTGTTGCAAAGTCTGTCTTTTGTAACATTTACTTTCTGGGAACCTTACCCTTATCGTCCGTTTCCTTTTGGAGAAAAGGGGTTCATAATGATGAATAAAGCTCAAACACGACAGCAGACATTTGAACGACTCGTCGTTTCTTTTTCTGCGTCGTGCCTTGCACTCCACTACTGCTGCATGTGTGTGTGAGGCAGAATGACAAAACTAATGGAGCGGAGAAACCATGACGCCCTCGTCCATTACCCGCAGTTTCTTGCACGATGGACCACCTACGGCGCCATTAACGATCCCTTTCATCTCATTCTCAAGATCCAGAAAGCCAACTTCAGCTTTTCTATACCACGGTGACAAGAGTCGCAATAGAGTTTCGTAGACCACTATATCTGCTTTAACAGTTCTTTGGATTTCAGGTCATAGCCCATCAGATGTGAGAACTTGCCGAGGAACAAAAGCAATTGTGTTCCTACTCAACCATTTTTATCGCTTGCACAACCGCTAGAGCTCAGAACACAGTTGGTTACGGAATTTTATAGGCGTCACTTACTGAATCGAAACTGGAACTATTCTCTTGGACGTAATGGCGAAGAAATCACAGGGAGAAAGACCAGCAGTAAAACCAAAAACTTTATTTCAGTTTGCTCATTTACTTTGCAGCACATTTACCTTTAAGGGCAGTTAGCTGGAGTCTGAATCACACATTGTTATCGATTAAAGTCAGGAGACTAGCTACTGTGCCGTTCTGCAACTAACTTTCTACACTTTGGGTGAAGCTTTTCACAAAAACAAAATATAATGACTCTTTGGTCATAAGATGTTATGGAAGAAGCTGAAGCCCTGGAAGGAAATACTTTTCTCACTAAAATACAAAATAGCAAGAAGTCAGTTTTCATTCTATCCCATCTCATTTCGTTCCACTCCATGAATCCATAATGAATCTGTAATGATGATATTGCAATAAAAATCTGTTTTCTTCCCCTACACGTGCTATGTACATAGTGTATAGAGGAAATATTGTATTGCATCCAGAAATTTGATACCAAGATTTCACCAGAAATATATTTTTTGAGGTCCACTGGGTCCAAAAAAGCATTTTAAGCAAAAGTGTGTGTGTGTGTGTGTGTGTGTGTGTGTGTGTGTTTGCGTGTGTGTGTGTGTGTCTTGGGCAGCCTAGCTAAAACCATAAGTCCATTAAATATCAAACTTGATATGTTCGGTATCTTCCAAGGATGTGACACGAAGATTTTCAAGAAAAGCTCCGAACCCCAAACTACCCTTTACATGGAAAACTGTTTCAAAAGTATTGTTTTACTCAAAAGTGGCTCTAAAGGTTAAGATTAAAATTCCGTATATTAAAGCTATTTACATCAAAAATAAGATTTATATATTTTATTTTCTGGGAATAATTCCCGATAGCCTGTTTATTCTGGATGTATTTCGCTGAATTTTGCATAACTGGTAAACCGTAAGAGATACGCAAAAACTTACAACATAAAACATGTAGATATTGTTAAAACACACAACTTTTGTCATACATTTTTATTGCAGAATTGACCGTTTCCAGTATACTCCTTGTTATGAATTTTATTTCTAACTTACGCATCTTCTCAAACGTTTCCTTTCATCTCTCTTTCGTTTTTCAGGAAATGAAAAGGGAAGCGAAAATTAATTGTTCGGATATTATTATTCAATTATTTAAAAGATTTGACTATTGCTTTAGCCTGATATATTCCCTTATTTCCCTACTGCTTATAAGGGACTAGGAAGTAAGACCTATCGTTTTAGTGTTTACCTCGTTTAGCATGATGTGGATAGAAGAATAACCTTTTGTAACTATAGTTTGTTTGCAGAATAGCTGGAGAAAGTCGTGTGAATACAATACGTCAGATTTTTTTCCACAATATTATTACAATCTACTTTATATCATGCCTTTTCGACATTCACTGCGGCGAAAATATAGGTGGCTATGAAATTCCTGTCAAATTCACTCAACTGTTGCATGCAATGCATTTCCGACTAAAACTCCACACTGGGAAGGGCTTCGCTGTCACTTTTTATATCTCTTGGTTACGTGACTGGAATTTTCCAGAAGCCAACGCACGTGCAATATACTGCAAGGGTAAAGCTATTGGTCCCGTGTCGTATATTTACGGCACGTAAAATAACACAAGTCTGAAAAAGAGGCCTCTGAGGAAAATTGAGCGGCCTTTCAAGCCCAATATAGAATGGGACGCTGAGAGCCACAGCAGTTAAAGAGCGTCCATAATAACACCCAATTTCATTTACGTTGCGGGTGTTCACAAAACTCCCTCAGGCTTAACAAGGCACGGCTTCGAAACCAAAGGACCTTTAGAAAGAACACATTGCCACTCGCACGGGTGTAACAGTTCTGCGATATCATAAGAATTTACCGCGGCACAGGGTATCAACTAGCGCACATGTGTAAATATGGATGCCAACAATCAGTTATGACTTACAAAGCAAGTCGTACACAAACGTTCGCTGATTACAGCCGCAAGGTAGAGTCACAGTAATAAAATCTTTAAGGAGGTGAAACTTATTTTATAAATCTGTATGTATTTTGGTTTCTCTACCATATACATGATAGCTAGAAGAAGTACTACTAACCCATAAAGCTCAATATCGAGAGTTCACAGAAATGTAAGTTTTTAATCTCCTGAATACAAAAAAGTTTTTACGATTAATATTACCCAGAATGGGGTACCAAATCACTGGAGCATCGCATCGCACATAAGCCCTTGAGCGCTTTTTGCGAATTCCGTAACCCAAGAGAGGGAGAAATATTTCGGAGAGACCAGTAGGGAGACCAGAACAGAATGATCAGATGATCAACCATAGACGGGGTCTCTAACATTTCCAGATTAAACGCCTCCGATGCTGCTTAGGCGTAACCCATGAACCTCAAGTACCCGGGGTTTCTCCGGATGCACTGTGACGACACTAGGAATAAACCTCTACAGTGTACAACCTACCATTCTGTCGCAACCCTTCAAACAATATCGCCTGATCTTTTAACCCTGAAATAGATGACAAGAAAGTGATGGGAACAGAAAATATTGAACAGGAAGGACAATTTGGGAGATTAATGAACCGTACCAGTATTTGCCTGGTATTCCGGAAAACCCCCTGAAAAGAACATGGGTCAGAAAGACCGGCTACAAGAATCCATTCCCACGATCTCCCATGTGCGAGTTGTACACGCTATGCGGCGTTAAAAAGCTTAATCTTCTATTTACTTCATACTAATCCAGAAAAAATTAGCAGAAATCGAAGTATTACTTACTTCCATATAAGTAGAAGTGAAATAAGAGAGCACGATAGGATAAAGCAATAGTCAGAAGTCGGTTGCTATATGGTTAAGTTCCTTAGTTCGTATGGGCAGGAGTTGACAAATTCTGTATGATAAAAGTATAAGTATTTTATAGCTGAAGCCAATAACAAGAAATGTCTGAAAAAGAAGTAACTCCACGAAAAAATATATATGTAACATAAATTGTGTGCTTTAACGAACTCTACATTTTCTGATATGTAAGTTTTACTTATCTCTTACGGTTTGCCAGTTCAAAATTCCGTAGAATTCATCCAGTATAAAGTAGTCTTCAGAGGCTATTTCCAGAAAACTCAATATATAAATTTTATTTGTCAGGTATATCTCTTTAATATACGATATATTAATCAAAATCGTTTTAGCCATTTTTGATAAATCAAAATTTTAGAAAATTTTTCCATGTAGAGGGTGTTAGGAGTGGGAGGATTTTCTTGAAAACCTTTGTATCGCATTCCTTGGAAGATACTGAAATTATATACCAAGTTTGGTATTTAACGCACTTATCATTTTGAGCTATGCTGTCTACACGCGCACACATGCACAGATGTTTGTCCAAAAATGCTCCTGTGTATACTATGTACATATTATGTGTAGATAGTGTAATAAATAAGCTTTTTACTAATAAATTATTACTGACATGTAGAGAAAATTTAGCGCATCGGATTGTTTTAGTATTATCTTAAAATTTGATGTATATAATATGAGATTAAAGCTATGAAATAAAACGGAAATTCTAGGAATTAAAAGTTAAAATTACAGAAGTACAACGTTATGTGTTTATGATGCTCATAGAGCTGAAAGCTACATCCAATAGTCAGTATACACACTAGATGTGAGGGGTAATGGTAGAATCAGTGTAGGTGAGGTTTTGTCCTTTACTAGAGGCGATTGTCCCTTTATAGGGCACTTCCTTCTTTGCACCACGGTTGTTAGAAACCGGAAGCAACACTGCTAGCCATAACAGGTGACTGGATTGTCTGTTTACCGGCTACAAATTAGATTAGTGTCAGTATGGCTGTTAGAGGTTTTGCCTATTTCATTGACGTTAGCACAGTTATTCTATAGTTCCTATTGCAGAGGGAGGGTGATATGCAAATCCCATGTACCGGTCAATCTGACTGGACCATCTTTGTTCCAGATAAATATTAGTTTCGATTCTTCAGTGACATTACCTAAAGTTCCACTGAGCTGAATATAAATATATCTTACTGGAAGGCAAGTTTTTTAAAATATTTTCAGTGAAAACACGGTACTTTAAGCAGATATTCTCTGTATCTAAACTGCCGCTATTGGCGGCGCAGCCGAGGGATGGTACTTAGGAGAGGAGTGGAGCATTTGCGGCCAAAGGTAGTAAGTGCGGATTGACGTCAACGGTAGCCGAGGGATCGATCCATCTAAAATCTCAATCATCAGCGCGACAAGTAAAGCAGAACTTCTAATTTGACTATCGCCTAAACCTATTTCCCTATACTCAATGTGTCCAGAATGAACTACGTAATAAAAGAATTTCTACAAATACCCCCATTAGCATGAATTATATAGAAGAGTAAGCCTTGACAAGAACATTTGTTGAATAATGGGCAATGAAAGTCATATGAATTTTAATATGAATACCACAATCTCATATTCATAGAGATCTTCGTTGGTTTGAATGTGCTACTCTCCTAGCCACGTCTTCAGTTCAGGGAAAAGATGAAAGTCGCTGGGTGCCAGGTCAGTACTGTACGGCGGATGATCGAAAATGTAACATTGAAACTGTTCAAGGAGCCTATGGGTTGTGCCAGCAGTGTGTGGACGAGCGTTGTCATGGATCAACACAATTCCTGAAGTCAAATTTCTGGTCGTTTGTTTTGAATGGCGCTCCGCAAACGTCGTAAAGTACGAAGATCTTCAAAATGACGTCAATGCTCATTTGAAACCATTGGCGGCAACATATTTTAAAGCGGGTATTGCAAAGCTTGCACAGGTTCGATAAATATCTCAATATTTTCGGTGATTATGTTGAAAAGTAACCATAGGTATACAAAATTGTTAGTAACAAAATAATTGTTTTCTATGAAATTGTCTCTTATTTATAGCCTATCGGAGGTTGAAAAAAAACTTAACAGTGATTAAATGCACACTGTTTTATATTGTTATACTCTTGTTGCGCTGCCACATTATTAGCATCCAGCGACAACAATGACTCCAGTGCTATTGTTATTTTATTGGAGCTCTAAGCTTCGTATTCTCTCTATGCTGAATATTCATAATACGCACGCTATTACTCGTGATGGCTTCGGTAATTTGACAGCCACGAATACTAAAGTCCCTATTAACAGGGAGCTAAACAATCTGTTCTCTGTGTGTAAAAGTTTGTTAAATCCTCTGTTTTGAGTCAATTACCACATGCTGTGACCCAACACCACCTCTAATACCCTGGTAAATACAAGGGAACAAACTGTTGCTATTTGCAACAGAGCCACTAAACCCTGAACCCAAAATAATCTCAGGTTTGCGTATTTTAGTGTCTTCTGTATATACCTATTTGGATTAAACAGACTCATTAACGATCTCTGGGCGGACGAAACTTATAACTACGAGGGCGTCTATGAATAAAAGTGAATGTTATTGTGTATTTATTGCAGCATAGCTAAGATCATTTGGTCTTCTCTTTCGTTTAACCATATTCTAGCTATTCTGGGACCGACTATCCTTTCAAAAACTTATTTTCTCTCTACTTCGTCTTGATCAAGATCAACCTTAATAGAAATGGTCGTATTAATTGGTCCTTATAGGTAGAAGGGAAATAAGGGAATACACTAGACTAAATCGATAGTAATCTTTTTTAAAACCTATCGATATATCAAACAATAGAAATTCGGTTCTCGTTTGCATTACCGGAAGTAAAACAAAAGAGATGAAATGAAAGTTTACTTAAGTAGTTTAAATTTGAAATCAGCAACAAGCAATTCTGTGAAAATGTTAACTCTAGAAAAATGTATGTTGTTAAGCGTGTGTTATAATGAGATCTGTATATTTTGTGTAGCTTTCGTCTATCTTTTACAGTTTACGAGTCAAACAAAAATCATCCAGAATGAAGAGGTATTCAGAGACTATTCCCGTAAAATTCAAGTTATACTTTTCGTTTGTCATAAAAATATATGGCGATTTAATCAAAATCGTTAGAGGTATTTTTGAGAAAATCAAAATGTTTAAACAATCCTCCATGTAAAGGGTAATTGGGGGTGGCTGAATTTTCTTGAATATCTTCGTCTCACATTCTTGGAAAGTACTGAACTTAAATACCAAGTTTGGTATTTAACCCACTTTTCGTTGTTGGGACTTGCTGTCCACACACACACACACACACACATACACACACGCACACACGCACACATGAACATTTTTTTTAAAATCGTTTTTATTAAGGGGGTCTCAATACACGTATTTTCGTGAAATCTCACTATTAATTTTTAATGGAATACAATGACTTCTCTATCTACCATGTACATTGCACATTTGTGCAATTCACATTCACATTCTTACAACTAATTGATAAAATTAAAAGAACATCAATAAAAAAGCTTCATAATAAAAATAAAATTCTATATAGTTATGGCCACCCCACCTTCAACCTACGGATCAGAAAATTAGACTCCGCCGAAAATCAAATAATAAATAAAATATAGAATAATATGAAATGACATCATTAATGACACTGACATCAGATGTGCCATATGGTTGAAATATGTTTAGTTAGTTTTCAGATTTAATTCTGAGAGGCTTGCTTAGAATTAAAAACTGAAGCTTAAATTGAAATTATAAATTTATATTAACAACAACGCTACGATCATCTACTTTTAATAGAAAATATTAGAGTTCTTGTGGACTTTTAATACAATCTGATTGTAAGAAAAAATTTTGACGTCCAAGGAAACCCTGGAAGAGGCAGCTTTGAATTTTGGGGAACTAGCAGACCACATGGCCCAATCCTGAAAATTCAGGATGATGAATGTGAATAAGATTTATAACATACTCCTCGTGTTCTGCAAATTCTTTTCATTGGCTAAATAAATGTTATAGATTTGGTTTCCTGTTGACGGTTTTATTCCATGCAATCCCTGCCACTTCCAGAAAATGCTTTGTGTGGTAAATTGATTGATCCCAAATACATTGGGAATTATTAATATGCTATATTACCCGCCTCCGATGTTGTTTGCTTCATATTTCAAGAATAAATCTAGGTGGTTTTTACTGTAAAATCTAAAGGTGATACGAAACTTTAAATGGGTCCAATGTTTTGAAGATATTAAGGTAAGAATTCCGGGGCATTTATTAATAATGGCAAGTACGTAGATTTGGGGATTTTATTAATGATAAACAACGTTTTTAATGGTAACGCTCTACGGGTAAAGTTACATATTAGGGATGAGGGGGTAGAGCAATGGTAGCGCATGGAAAACAAAGTTGATTACAATCTATGTATTAAGCTGGAAAGAAAAGTAAAATTGACTGTAAAAGAAACATAGAGAAACTTTATTTGTTAAAGATAGACTGAGAATATATGATATTATTTATACCTGTTTACATTGTAGTAGAGCATAAAAATGAAAGTTTCAGTATATAAAACTTCTTCTTGGTGCTGACATTGCCGCCTTTTACGATGCCATCCCTTTCACAGAATTTAAACCGTAATTAACTATCTAGAGACCTCAGTAGCAAGAGTAGCATGGCCCCATCTCTCTTTCTTGGGCGGTCTCCAGTAGGTTTCTCTTCTAACACCTTCCTATCAGTCGCCCTTCGTGGTGTAGTGGTTACCATGTTGGTGTCTAAAACACAAGAATGCAGGTTCAAAACTGGTGGAGGTTGATGGATTTTTTTCGGACCCAAAAATTCTTAGCGGAAGGGAAGTAAACTGGTGGTCCCGAGTAATGTTTAAAAGAACCCTATTCCTTGAAAGGTGAAGGTTCTTGGTACAACAGTTCCCCATTTTGCGTCCACAAGTCATATTCATCTTACAGTGCCATCTGTACAGAATTAGAGGCGAACTCAGGAACTAGAAATTCAAATGCAATAATGGAAACATGCAAACAATGCCCTTTGCTCCACTTAGGATGATGATGATGATGATGATGATGATGCTGCTACTACCTCTGCAGCTTTGGACAACGCTCACAAATTCTATGTAAGATACTACAATATAGATATATTGTTTATTTATGTTGTAAATTTTTCTTATAGTAGGCTCATAAAGTTTCTGTTTCCCTAGTCTTTATTATACTCAAAGCGGATGGTTGGGTCGATTATCTCTGTTTCGGAGGTGTTTTATAGTAACTCTTTAATAATACCTTAACATTGGATTCATTGTTTCTTCACACAAGCCGTGTATAGGACAGGAGTTGGATAGGTGCAGTCAGACTGAAAAATTTAATGTGTGAAAAAACAATTACTCCAATACCAATTGACCATAATAGTTGGCTAACCTATGAATCCTGGGACTTGAAGTGTTCACAACATTGTAAGTCGCCATTGGGGTTGTCATCTCAAAATAATTGGAGTTCACCTTGTGGTTTACCGGGAAAAGTTGAGAAATTCAATGCCATGCCGGCATGTTGCCATGGTAGCTCGATGGAAGAGCAACCGGCTGGAAACCGGGAGATCTGTGGCTCAAATCCCGGCTATGGCATTGAATTTTTCAGTCTGACTCCACCTATCCAATACCTTAACACTTTTTTTAATTGGCAAGTCGATATTCGTTTTCACTCATGGTTATTTCAAAAGCATTACATAACGATCCTCTTTTTAAATATCTGAATATTCTCTAGTTTGATGTATTCTTTTATACGAATTCTACTACGAAATGAGTATATCTGTAATGAAAGTAGTTAACTTGATTGAGCATAAGTAGAGAGAATAACATTTTAAAGGAGACTGAAGAGGTTCCTGGTCCGTACACAGCGTGACTGTTCAGGAACTTAAGGAATGGTGTGGAAATGTGAACGCCCTAGCTCAGGATAGGTCATCATGGAATTGTTTCAGGGGTGGTGTTAAACACAAGCGGTTTCCTTTGAGTTTACAATTACTGTTGAACTGGTTTGTTTATTTATTATACTTTTTGCCGTCAAACACTCACGCATTCCTCCTAAGTTCTCCCCCTCTCAACTTCCATTCTGGGACCGCGCCTACCATCCCTTATTACTTGTCACACATATTGTGCTGTATCAATTAACACGTTTCTATAACGGCCGTACACGTCCGTTCGTCTCAAATAGCATGTCTTATCTCATTGTCTCTCACAGCAAGTGAATCGCTTCTCTGGAACAACAAGAAATCCATTGCTTTTTTCCTTTATCATTCCACCATCGGGTGACGACCTTTCATCCCCCTTTGGTTCGGGTCCCTCCAGTAACGGTACATGTTTCCTGTATCGCTTGCCAACCCGTGTAGTGGGCTCATTAACACCTTAGCAAAATCCATCTGTACACTTGTCGACGTGTTTCATAATACTTCTTTCATTTCTGCCATTTCAAACACATATTTATTCCTTCTTAAAGTATTTATATCTCCCATATAAATACTTCTAATTTCATCTCGAGATGTAAGGAATCGATTTTTTTATTGTTAATTTTTCTGAAATTATCTGTTCTACATCATACTAAATACCAAATTTTAAGTTCGCAATGTGTTCTATTCGCCATTGGTTCCAGTAATTTTACTGGATGAAGTTTCACTATGGCTGAGCTTGGATGCCCACGTCCTCTTTGTGTTTGTCCCCACAGTGAAGTTCCTCCCACTTATCTTAACCACATGGTTGTGGTGTATGTGACTCAATGTCGACTTTGCCTTGTTATCTGTTACAACAGCCCTCATGACCAGCGCTGGAACGAAATGAATCTCTATCTTTATCTGCCAGTGTGTGAAGTTAACTCTCGAGATGTTGGTATACTTCGCTTTAAAGGAGAAAGGGCCAAATGCTAAAGAAACGACTCGTTTTTCAACATAGCAAAGGAACAGATGCTGCGTTCTTTGGTGTAGTTAATACTAAACATCTGATATGTTCCATTCCATTACTTTCTCTAAGTCTCTGTAACAAATTATTGTTAAAATTCTTTTAATTTATAATAAACGAATTAGTAGAAATGTTCTTATTACGTGTTCCTTGTAAGCAAATGGGAATTAGGACAATACACTAGGCTAGAAAGACAATCACATGTTTTAAAAGCTGGTTGCTATGAAATTAGTTTCAATGCATGGCCAAGAGTTGACAAATTCCTATCTTTGAAACGTTTTGAATGTTTTAAAACTGAAACCAATTACAAAGAATAACTCAGAAATGGTTAACGCCACGAAAAATATAAAGATATAAATTGTGTATATTAATGACATCTACATTTTTGTTTATTTCTTACGCTTACCAGTTATGCAAAATCCATTCAGAATGAAGAGGTCTTCACTATTCCTAAAAAGTTCAAGATATACATTTTATTGGTCATGTAAATATCACTAATAAGCACAAGGTGAAGGAACCGCAGGACATCAATCTGCTGCAGAACAGGCCGGCGCGGCCGATAGTCATGCAGAGTTCCTACAGTGACTTTCAAATGAGATGAGACTTGTCCTTGAGCGCCACCAGGCCGGCAGCGAACCGAAGTGCTGCTATGTTGACATATTGTATTCCTGCTTAATTGGGGAGTAACGTGCTAAGTGATTACGGATCTCATGAATACTACTTGCGCTAAAACAAAATATTCAAATTTTGCAAAAAAGAATTCACGGGGAAGAAAGGGAGTAATGTTCGTAGCAGAACTATAAAAACCAGACTTTTAGCTCAAATAGTATGTCGCCAGGCAGATTTGCATGCATCTTCTTGTCTCATCTTTGCAACATACCAAACTTAAATACCAAGTTTGGTATTTAACTGTCTTTTCGTTTTTGAGCTATGCTGTCCACAGACACGCTCATACGTACACTCACGGACCTTTTCCCAGAAATGCTTATTTTGGATACAGGGAGACCAAAAACATGTATTTCCGATGACATCTCGGTATCGAATTTTTGGGTGCATTATAATAGCTTCTCTATACACTATGTGCATAGTACTTGTAGAGAAAGTAAAAATCTGATATGCTCCATTCACACATACCTATAACAAATTATTGTTAAAAGCTTGATCTTTTATACACTTTATCTATAATCGAGATAGACATTAGCAGACATGGCCTTAATATTTGTCTCCTTAAAACTAGAAAGTACTAGGCTAAAGTGATAGTCCAATATTTTAAAAGTTCCTTGCTATGTGACTGAAATTAGTTCCCTGCAAGGCCAAGACTTAACCAATTCCCATATGAGAAAAGTTTAAGTATTTTAAAACTTAAACCAAAAACAAGGAATATCTTGGAAATGGTCAACTCCACGAAAAAGATATACACATAAATTGTGTTTTAACCACATCTATATTTTTCTTCATCCGGAATGAAGAGGTCTTCAGAGGCTATGCCCAGAAAATTCATAATATAAGTTTGTTTTATTTTTCATGTATGTATCTTTACTCTACGGCATTTTAATTAAAATCGTTGGTGCCATTAGTGAGAAAATAAAAATGTTCCAATTTTTTTCCCCATGTATAGGGTGACAGATATTAATCAAAATTTTCGTGTCGCATCCTTGGAATATATCTAAGTGTAATACTTTTCGTTTTTGGGTTATTGTGTTCACATGATCTACATTCTAGAGTTTAGGCATAGTCTAATGGAGTTTTTTTCTAAAAATGCTTTTTCTTGGATACAGGATACCCTAAAACGTCTATTTTCGGTAAAATATTGGTATTGAATTTTAGGTGTAGTGCAATACTTCCTCTAGCTCAGTACTACGTTTCGTTTCCTAATCGCTTTATCCTCCCTATAATTGCAGGAATGACAACTCCCTAGGACTTACAAGTCAATGCCTATGGGTCAAAAGCCTGTTGGGGAGCCAACGGCATGAAACCACAGAATGGAGAGCCTCTTACGAGGGGCGGTCCGTAGCCAGGCATGAACATGAGGAAGTGGATGATATGAAATGTAAGCCAAATTGGTGATTTGAAAGGTGATAATGGAACAATTGGCGGGGAAAATTGGAGGACCCGGAGAAAACCCGGGCCGCTTAAATGGGAGGCAAGCGGTCTAACCACTCTCCTATAGCGCCGCCGTTTATGTACTATGTACCAAGTAACAAAAAGTAATAGAAACAACGCTTTTTCAGCAAAACCAAATAAGTAGTGCAAACTAAACTTTTCAGCGGTTTTGCAAGTACTAATTTATTAGTTATTATAATAGTTTCAACATATACATTATTTTATTACCTATTGGGATTTTTATTGCATTTCTGGAATGTGCATTAAGCTGGTCTGCGGGGCTAAGAAGGGCTCATGATCCAGGCTGAATACCCAGTAATCTCCGTACGTGTAACCTTTTACGCAATTTCTGCAGCTCATGATTCCGCTTTACATAACCTTCGGCACTTTAACTTTCATTACGCGGTTAGTGTATAAAACCAAGAGCACCTGATTTACTACATACGCGTTTGAATATTTTACAACTGACTTACTACCTTTTGAGTAGTGCGCAGCGGAAGAAAGATGTCAAGAGTGTGACATGTAATTAAAAAGGGCTCTGCCAACCTTTTAAGACTTACAACAGCATTAAATCTGCTAACTAAAAAGTCAATTAAAATTTCCATAGCAAGAGTAAACTCGATCCAACGAAAAGTTTTTAATAAAGCTTGAAATTCCCAACATCGATCCCAAGCTCATCAATATTCTTTATGTATACGAGGAAGTGAAGTTATTTATATGCCGCTTCAGCCAGCAAAATATGCTAATGTAACACAACCCATGAGCAAAACTGTGTCTTACCCTTTAACTTCTCGTCGCGGGTAGAAAATATAAGTATAAAAATCTGATGTGTTGCACTCACATGACTTTCCCTATATCCCTGCAACAAATTATTCTTAAAAAGGTTATACTTCTATTTACTTTATGGTAATCAGAAAAAATTAGCAGAAATAGTCTTATTACTTGCTTCCTTGTAAGTAGAAGCGAAATAAGGGACTACCATAGGTTAAATTGATAGTCAAAAGCTGGTTGCTCTGTCAATGAAGCTCCGTTGTTTATATGAATAGGAGTTGACAAATTCCTGTATGAGAAAAGTATACGTTTTTCATAGCAGAAACCAAATATATAAGGAATGTCTCAAAAACGACGAACTCCACGAAATAAATGTATATAACATAAATTGTGTGTTTTAATGTGCTCTACATTTTTTGTGTGGTAAGTTTTTGTACATCTCTTACAGTTTAGCAGTTATTCAAAATTCAGTAAGATTCATCCAGAATAAACTGCTCTTCAGAGGCTATTCCCAGAAAATTCAAGATATACATTTTATTTGTCAGGTAAATATCTTTAATATTCGAAATTTTAATCAAAATCGTTTCAGCCATTTTTGAGAAAATCAAAATTTTCGAAAAAAGTTCCATGTAAAGGGTAGTTGGGGGTGGGGGGATTTTTCTCAAAAGCTTCGTGTCGCATCCCTGGAAGATACTAAACTTAAATACCAAGTTTGGTATTTTACCTATTTTTCGTTTTTGAGTTATCATGTTCACAGACACACGGACACACACACACACACGGACCTTTTTCCGAAAATGCTTTGTTTAGATAAAGGGAACCCTAAAACATATATTTCCGGTGAAATCTCGGTATTGAATTTTTTGGTGGAGTGCAATATATTCTCTATACACTATGCACATAGTGCCTATAGAGAAAGTAATAATACTTTCTTTTACTTGTAATGGAAGGACAGCTAAACATATATACGAGGGTCATTTCAGAAGTCATGGCAGCTATTTTTCATCAGTCAATAAAGCTACAGAAACAAAACTCGGGATATACGATTTAAAGTCGCTGGAATGTTCTTCTCAATGCTGGTATTAAATTGGGTTCCGGGTACAAAGGATTATGGGTACCGGACATTAAAGGATGCACAAATAATTATCATTGTTTTATTCGTATTACAGATGCACAAAAGAGTACACATACGTACGCGTAATATCCTTACGAGCTAACTACCTTCAAAATAAACCCCCAAGTCTTCCACACATCTTTGACACTCAGGAGCATTTCTGATATTCAATTTTTATGTGTGCTCGCTGTTCAACTGTAGTGACCTTCTTGGAAAACAGCCTCTAGGACACTAATGTTTGCATGTGTTTACTAGCACCTAGCAAAGCACTCAGACGTCATCTAGTGGTGACATGCCATTCTATGTACATGTTTTTAAATGAATATATTGCAATAACAGCATATTCAGCTATTCGGAATATATAAAATAGTTGTCATGACTTATGAAATGCCCCTCGTGTGTTGTGTGTATAGTTATATATTTTTGTTATTTGATCATTAGGGATATCATCTTGGGGACCGATAGAGAGGCACATGTGGATACCAGTTGCATACCTACCGATTAGAGACCGGCCTGTATTGGCGACTGCATACGCCGCATGTAAACAACGCGTTAGAAAATGTGGCTCAACGCAGCAGTATACTATTCTGAATATTACAATACTGTTTTATAGGTAATTAATGCCTTTGATAATTAGTACATGCTCTTCAATCAAGATTGTAAACTCTCTTGCTTAAATGGATTGCATGAAGATTTTCAATTCATAAACAAGAATTCTGTAGATATATCTACGACAATAACACATAATTGGAAACATCGAACATTAAAATGCTTCCAGTGCAAGTGAACTTCTGCAAGTATTTATTCAGTGACCCGTGACACCTGCTTTAGCCGTGTAAAAAAGAAAGTGAAGATAGTGTTAGGAAAAAATGTCGGATTTTTAAAAGTGCGTGAAATAGGAAATGTGCTACGAGGTGTTGCTACGGAAATAATTGCCGATGGAGTATCTTGCCCAATAGTCGATAATGTGTCCTATTTGCGGTTTGCTACAATAACATCTTCAGATATTGGGCGAGATTTTTCACAATATATAGCCTGTTTACGTGCCAATCGGAGACGATTCACATTTGAGATGTTACGCATGTATGTTGTAATCTATGTATCTTGAGAGAAAATGAAACGGATAATGATGTTGATGACTTGCTGCACAACAGCAATTGAATGTATGTAAATATAAAAATTGTTATTTACCGTAAATCAGTGGTATTTGTTTACCACCCAACCTCAATCACCTTCCACTGCTACCAAAACATCACACTCTACCACGCAGCCTCTGCCGCATTTTCTTTCTATTAGTACCACTACGTAGACATTGCGTTGTCAAAAAATCACTACTATGTACCATGCTGCACTTCTCAACTTCAATTCTGCCCACTATTGCTCCCCAAGATGCTATCTCTAATAATAATACTTTCTTTTACGTCTAATGAAAGGACACCAATTCTCGTGCTTAGGTCGATATTCTTGTTAGTTGACCATTATGTTGTACTGTGTATGAATCGGCCAGCCAACAAGATCTCCGAAAAAAAATATATTTTCAGTGTGTGCGTAAGCGATATTTCAGATGCTCGTGATGAAATAGTTATATATTGCAGTATAAATATTATTATTATTATTATTATTATTATTATTATTATTTTATTTTTTGTTTTTATTATTTACTACACTAGTGAAAAGAGCATGAAATCAGTTAGTCGACGGAAGGAGGACATCTTTCATTTATTTTTAATTTCTCTAGCACGCATTGCAATGTACATAGTAGATAGAGAAGGTATGTTATTTCACTCAAAAATTCCATACTGAGATATAATTTTTGAAGGCTTCTGAATAAAAGGACATTTTTAAAAAAAGATCTATGTGAGCACGTTGGAGGGCACCATAACTCAAAAACAATAATTTCGTTAAGTACAAAGTGGGTATTTAAATTTACTATATTCCAAGGAGGCGACGCAAGGATTTTCAGAAAAGCTCCCAAGCTAAACCAACCTTTGCATGGAGCATTTTTCGAAATTTTCGATTTTCTCAAACATTTTACTAAGGATTTTAATTAAAATGTCGAATATTAAAGATATTTACATGCCAAAAAGTATCTTAAACTTTTTGGGAATAGCCTCTGAAGACCTCTTCATTATCGATGACTTCTGCATAACTGGTAAACGTAACACTTACAACAAACGTAAGTATCGTCAGAACACACAATTTATGTCCTATACACTTCTGTTGTGCAGCTGATATTTTCGAGATATTCTGTGTTATTAATTATAATTTTTAAAACACCTTATATTTTTCTCCAATAAAGAGTTATTATTTTTTGTGTCTTTAGTGTTACTCCTGGCCGTGCAAAGAGGGCCAAATTTCATTGCCAATTGCATAGTGACAGCTCTTAAGATGTCTGACTATCGCTTCAGCCTGTGTATCCGCTTATTTCCAATCTGCTTATAAGGAAGGACCACTTCTGCTAATGTTTACCTCGATTACATAAAGTATACCAATAGAATAATAGTGTTTTGTTTGCAGAACAGGAAAAGTAAGTGATGTGTATGGTACGCATCAGATTTTGTTTCCAATTCATGAATTAGCACATATTAAAATTAGTTATGTTACTTTATGTAGTCGGCTTACCCTCCCCGAATTTAGGACTGAAACTCCCCTAGGACTTACAAGTCGATGCCTAGGGATTAGAAGACTGTCGGTTAGCCAAAGGCACGTAACCACAGAACGAAGAGCCTGGAACGAGTGATTGGCCCTTAGCCAGGCCACAGTGTGAGGAAGTGGATGATATGAAATGAAAGCGAAATGGGCAATAGTAAAGGTCATGAGGGAAACCGGAGGAACCGGAGAAAACCCACCCAGACGCGTTTCGTCCCCACAAATCCTAAATGCTGGCGCTTGGGAACCCGGGCCGCATAGGTGGGCGGCGAGAGGTCTAGCCATTCCGCCAAGACGCCGCCTAAGAAATTAGTTCACCTTTAATATAAGTTCTTAAAAAGAAGAGTTTTGTCAAATTAAACATGTGTTTTGTTCTTGTTTTGGATTATTCATTAAATCATTGTTTTATATGTATATTATGCTCAAGTATTATAAATTTTATAGCACTTTAATGCTAGAGCTGACTTTTAAAATACCCTATATATTAACAGAAATAGGAGCCACCGTCGCTGTAATTGTTTTAACATTCATCAACATTTCGAATGAATGCTCAAGCTCAGAATACAAAGTAATATTAACTTGGAAGCAGAACCGTCACATTGCTTGCATGTGTATCCGATATATAGAAAACAAAAAGTATGCAGAACCAAGATAAGTAAGAAACGTGGTATTTGCTCCCAGAAAAATTGGATTTATGAACCTGCGCCACTAAGCATATTTGGAAGAAGGAAAAAACACCCTTGCAGACATATCAGAAGAAAAACTTATTCCTTTCTTTCGATTATGCCTATTCCCGTTTTTCCTCATTTGATATTCTAGAAGAAACAGTGAGTTGGAAACGAGCAGCAAGGCACAAATTCTGAGAATGAACGGATGGGTGAATTAACGGCGAAGAGAGAAAGTGGAATTGGGTTTGCGCATTTGCATGTATAAAACTCCATAGTCATATATGACTCCACAGATGTGGAAGTTGAGAGAAAAACTGAATTCCCAATTTGCACGTTCCAAAATAATCGAAGAAAATAAATCCTTCACTGCTGATACCACTTCTTCCAATTGCATCTCCCTTTCTCCCTCTTCCTCTCCATCTCTCACACACAAAAATTGATTTGTCTTAAGAAGACGCAGGATATTTAGCCTTTTACTAAAGATATCTTAACCTTTTTGTGCAACAACATCTTATAGTTATAAACAAGAGAGGCAGGATAATAATTTAGGTTTTTACTAAAGGTATATTAGCCTTTTTATTTCTGTACACGTACTATGTACATGATACTATTGTAATGCACCCAGTAAATTCGATACCGAGATTTCACCGGAAATTCATGTTTTGTGTCCCCTGAATCCCCCAAAAAAGCATTTTTGGGAAAAGGTCCGTGTATATGTGTGCTTGTCTATGGACAGCATAGCCCAAAAACAAAAAACAAAAATCAGTTAAATACCAACTTGGTATTTAAGTTCAGTATCTTCCAAGAATGACACAAAAATCAAGAAAATCCCTCCACCCCCAATTACCCACTACATGAAAAATTTTTGAAAATTTTGATTTTCTTAAAAATAGCTCTAACGATTTTGATTAAAATATGCTAAATTAAAATTATTTACCTGACAAATAAAATGTATATCTTGAAGACTAATTCTGGATGAATTTTACGAAATTTTGCATAACTGCAAACCGCAAGAGGTAGACAAAAGCTTACTTAACAGAAAGTGTAGAGCTCGTTAAAACACAGAATTTATGTTATATACATATTTTTTATGGAGTGAATCATTTTAGAGATATTCCTTGTTATTGGTTTCCACTTTAAAAAACTTTTTCACATTAGGGAATTTTTCACACAAAGAAAAGAGCTTCAGTCACATAGCAACCAGCTTTTGATTAATACTTTAGCCTATGGTACTTCCTTATTTCCCTTCTACTCACATGGAAGCAAGTAATAAGACTATTTCTGCTAATTTCTTCTGAATGTCATGAAGCAAAATGAAGCGTAAGCTTTTTAATATTAATTTATTGCAGAGATGTAGAAAAAGTCATGTGAATGGAATACTTCAGATTATTTTGTGGAACAACGCCTCTTAGGTTTTTAACAAAAGACAGAGAATATTAATTTAGGTTTTTAATAATGGTATTTTAGCCTTTTATGAGCCAAAATGCCTCTTAGGTTTGAAACAAACGATTTTAGCGTTTTTGAGTCTTTATAAAACATTTAGTGAACTCTGATAATAACAAGGAAAATTCTGTTAGTTTTTCCTTCCTCTACACGTACCCGCTAAGCACAGAGTAGGTAAAGAAGCTATTGTATTCTAACCAAAAAAGTTGTGTTGTGATTTCAGCGAAAATATGTTTTAAGGTCCCTTAAGTCCAAAAACCATTTTAGAAAAACGTCCGTGTGTGTTGGTATTTAATTTTAGTACCTCCAAAGCTTGCAACACGAAGACTTTCAATGAAATCCTCCCACCACAAACCACCCTTTACATGGAAAAACTTTCTTAAAGTTTTGTTTTTCTGAAATATGACCAACGATTTTGATTAATATGCGTATATTAAAGATAAGTATATCACAAATAAAATTTATACCTTGAATTTTCTGGGCCTCAGTAAACTTTTTCTTGTAGATGAATTTTTCTGAATATTTCATAACTGGTAGTATGTTGGACATAGACGAAAAACTAACTACACAAAAAATGTTGATCTTACATACTTACATAATATACTCTTTTGTAGAGTTGATCATTCAAAAATATTTCTTGTTGTTAGTCTCAGTTTAAACAACGTAACTGTTTTTTTAAACTGTAGGTCATCTTACGTTTCATCTCTCTTTTGTTTTATTTGTGGCCATGCAAAACGAACCGAATTTATATTTAACATATCGACCAGGATTTAAAATATTTGACTACCATTTAAGTGTGCTTCCTTATTTCCCTTCTACTTACAAGAAATCGAGTAATCGGACGATTTCTACTAATATTCATCTCAATTAGCATGATGTATAAAAAAGAATAATATTTTGTAACAATAGTTTTTGTAGAACCGGTAGAGAAAGTAATGTAGATTGAATACATCAGATATTTTGTCCAACGACGTTGGTTATTTTTAGAACTAAACAATTAACTAGTCCCTATATTAGCTCTTGAAAATCACCATAACAATTGAAGTATTTGAAGGTACAGTCAAACTGAAAAATTCAATGGCTGAGCTGGAATTTGAACCACGGATTGTTTAAAACCTGGTCACCGTATAGTTATTCTAATCACTGAACTACCATGGTAACATGACGGGACGACATAAATGTCCCCAACTGACCTGAGGTTTTCCCAATTAATCATAAGGAGCCCTCAAATTATTTTGAGACGGCATATCCTAATGATGATTGGTATTGAAGGGTGCTCACTTCTAAGGTCATTAGCGCCCTTAGGAATGAAAATCTCTGCTAGAAATAAATAAAACACCATTAAAATAAATAGAAGAATAAAATAATAACCAAAGTGATAGATAAAACCCAAGGAATGATAACTGTTAAAAGCGGCAGCAAGAGTTGAAACTTAAAAACAACAAACAATGCAGGGAAAGGTTATAAGCGTAATTTAAACTGCAGCACACGTCATGGTTGCGGGTAAGGACAACTAAAAGCAAAATTAAAAGCTTTACTTACCTCTCCATTGTCAGCCATCAAACAATATAAAAGCCAAGTTAAACTAGATTGGTAAAGCAAATCTTACTTTGGATAAAAATTTAAAAATATTTTCCACCGCTCCGGTATCAGCAGCTAGGACCCCCGAAAGCCTGGCCGGCAGTCGGAGTGTAGCTCGTAAATGAAATGAAGTTTTATTTATGAACGCTCTTTAATTGCTGTCTCAGCGTTCTATTCTATATTGGGCGTGAAATATCACTTAATTTCGCTCAGAGGCCTCTGTATCAGAGGACCAATGTCTTTACTTCCCTTCCGAAGGAAACTATGCTAAGGATTTTTACACCCGAAAAAAACTATCGTCTTCTGCTGGGTTTGAACCCGCGACCTTGGGCATATGAAGTTGCCGGTCCCCATGGTCTCGATTGCTAAGGCTTTTCGCATTGGTGCTTCGTGGGCAGGGGATCGTGGGTTCGACTCCCGCCTTGGGCATGGGTGTTATATATTTGTATAATGTGTATATGTTTTTGTAAAGGAACAGTAAAACCACTAATCATACAGCAAATTTAGGGGGGGAATGTAAACAGGGGACACAGCGCCGGAGTCCTGACCAGACTCCGGTACTGTTTTATATATATAAAAAAGTTAGCAGGGTAACCATTACACCACGAGGGCGAGTGTGTAGCTTATAGTGGTGCATGCCCTAATGGCTGGGATTGTGAGAAAGTTTACTTAATATAACGGACGTAACGTGAAGTTAAAGAAATGCTGCAAAACTCAAGACCTGTTATAATGTACTTAACATAACAAAAATTCCTTTTTTTCTCACCCGGAGGTCCCGGATTCGATTCCCGGCTGGGGCGGGGAATTTTTCTTTAGCCAGAATTATTCCCTAGAGTCTGGAAGTATGTGAGAGTGAATGTGTGTGTGTTTGAAGAAAATAAAATGATTTAAAAACAAAAAATAAAAGAACCTACAGACGAGTTCTTTCAAGTGCAAAGCTTGGATGTTAAAGGGGGATATATAAATGAAACGATGAATAATAATAAAAAAAATACTATTTCACGCCGATAGATTCTAATTGCCATGTACCATCATTTAACGTAATGGGAAACAAAACTTTGAGATTGCGAAACTTCAAGGTACGTCGCCTTAAATTAATTCACGTTAAGTCAACTCTAAATAGTTCATTTAATACAATGTGTTAGGCTTTCACTTTGTCACGTTAAGTCAAGTGTAGGACAGAAGTTTGTTTACATACACCTACAATGAAGTGTATTTTTAATGAAAAGTAATTCGTTAAAATTATACTCGTATACACGAGTATACAGTCTATAGTATCAGAGTATTTACTTTCTCTACACGCACTGTGTACATAGTGTATAGAGAAGGCATTGTATTGCACCCAAAAATTCATAATTTCACCGGAAATTCATGTTTTGAATCCTCATGAATCAAAAAAAAAAAAAAAAAAATTAGAAACATGTCCATGTGTGTGCACCTTAGCTCAAAAAATCGAAAAGTCCGTTAAATACCAAACTTGATATTTAAGTTTGGTATCTTTCAAGGATGGGATCCGAGATTTTCAAGTAAATCATCCACCCCAAATACCCTTTATATGGAAAATGTTTCTAAAATGTTTATTTTCTGAAAAATGGCTGTAATTTTAATTATAATATCGTATATTTAATATATTTACATGAGTTTTCTGGGAATATCTCTTGAAGACCTCTTTATTCTGGATGAATTTTACTGAATTATGCATAACTGATAAACGGTAATAGACAAAAACTTACTACTCAAAAATGTAGACCTCATTAAAACACACAATTTATGTAATATATATTTTTTTTTTCCTGGAATTAAATGTTTTCTAGATACTCCTTGTTGTTGGTTTCAGTTTTAAAATACTTAATAGTTTCTCATACAAAAAACTTGTCAACGAAAACAATTCCATAGCAATCACATTTTAAAACATACGACTGTCGGTTTAGTCTAGTGTATTCCCTTGTTTCCCTTCTACTTATAAGGAACTAAGTAATAAGACTTTTCTACTAGTGTTTATTTCGGTTAGCATGAAGCGAATAGATGGATAAGCTTATTAAGAACAATTTGTTACAGAGAAAGTCAGGGAACACATCATATTTTTTTGTACTTTCTCTATACGTTCAATGCACATAGCGTATAGAGAAGGCATTGCATTCCACGCAAAAGTTCAATATAGAAATGTCACTGGAAATACACGTTTTAAGATCCGCTATATCCAAATAAAAAGGATTTTTAGATGTGTATGACCATGTATCTGTGAACACGATAATTCAAAAACGAAGAGTCCGTAAAATAAAATTTTAGTATCTTCCTGGGATGCGACACGAAGGTTTTGAGAAATATCTTCCCACCCAAAACTACCATTAATGTGGAAAACATTTCGAACATTTTTATAAGAATGTCGTATATTAAAGATATTTATACTCATATACCAAAAGGTGTCATTTACTGTTATATCAAAATGAAGGTTATTTCCATACAAATTTTCATTTCGATATAGATATTCACGCTTGCGCACTACCCAACTAATGGCTGTTTACTGCCTGCTAATCTTCATAAAATTACAGAAAAATCTTACGAGTACAAAAACCTCAAAGAATATTTATCATATATAAGAATTATAAGAATGTATAATTATTTTCTGAATCTAAACTCATAATCTAATGTAAGAAAGCAAAGTAGGTCATGAAATTGGATCATAGAGACGAGGGAAGCAATAACCCAGGGCATTCGCGCTAACTCTACTTCCAAACAAGATATTTCTTTTACGTGAATAGTTATATTTATATACCTTTATCAGTAGATGTGTATTGTCAGGTGTTTCATCAATGATGGTCTTAGTTTCATCTGTGGAAAATATTTTGACTTTGTTCCTAGTGTACCCTACCGATGATTTCTGTTTTAACAGGGAGTACAACTGCTATATTGGGCTATGTAAATTCCATGTTTCACATTTAGAGTAGTTTTCAATACTGAGTAATTTGTCCGAGAGTAAAGTTAAATTTTTTTGTTATCCTCCATGCCATGAATTTATCATATAACTTTTCTTAGATATTTTTTTATTTCTATGGAAGTAAATTGTTAACAACATTACTCGCCTCCTCTGTTATATCAGGAGGTGTGGAAATAAAGTCCATTTCATTATCACTAGACCAAAATATCTTGCAAATCAACAATTACTGTGAATCGAATTTCATTTGTTATGGACGCATATGTACAATACGCATAGCGGTCGGCGGAGTTCGTCTTTCGTGTGTACGATATTTAATATTAAATATTTATTTTATATCTGCATATCTTAGGAAAAAATTATATATGCAGCTCTCATTTAGTGGTCATTAGAATACTCGTGAGGTTTTTCGACACGAGCGAAGTGAGCGTCGAAACTTAACTCTCACTCGTATCCCAATAACCACCATTATAGGATCGTTGCATAAATAACTATTACATGACAGATAAAATGTGTAAGGTAAATTTTCTGCCTGTGAACACCTCCTCATTGTGAATGAATTTTTCGGTATTTTGCATAACTAGTAAACCGTAAGAGATAGACAGAAAGATGTAGATCTCGTTACAAACACAATTTATGCCAGATATATACTTTCGTGCAGTTGACCATTTTTACTTTCTCTAGCCCCGTATGTAGAATGTACATAGGGATAGAGAAGTATTGTATTCCACTCAAAAATTCAATGTCGAGATTTCACCGGAAGAACTTGTTTTGGACCCCTGAGTCCAAAAAAAGCATTTTCAGAAACAGGTCTGTGTGTGAGTGTGTGTGTGTCTGTGTGTCTCTGTCTGTCTGTCTGTGTGTGTGTCTGTGGACAGCATAGCTCAAAAACGAAAAGGCCGTTAAATACCAAACTTGGTATTTAAGTTTGGTATCTTCCAAGGATGCGACATGAAGATTTTCAAGAAAATTCCCCGACTTCCAACTACCCTTTACATGGAACTTGTTTCGAAAATTTTCATTTTCTCAAAAATGGCTGTAATGATTTTGATTAAAATATCATATATTAAGGATATTTACCTGACAAATAAAATGTATATCTTTAATTTTCTGGGAATAGCCTCTGAAGACTACTTTATTCTGAATGAATTTTATTGAATTTTGCATAACTACTAAACAGTAAGAGCTAAATAAAAGCTTGCTACACAAATCATTTAGAACACTTTAAAACACACCATTTATGTTATATATGTTTTTTTTCGTGGAGTTGATCGTTTTTGAGATATTCTTTGTTTTCGGTTTCAGCTATAAAAAACATAATTTTCTCATACAGGAATTTGCCAACTCCTGTACATACAAACAAAGGAACTTCAGTCACATAGCAACCAGTTTAACCTATGGTACTCCCTTATTTCGCTTCTACTTACAAGGAAGCAAGCAATAAGACTAATTCTGTTTTTTTTTCTCGATTAGTATGAAGTAAATAGAAGCATAAGCTTTTTAAGAATAATTTATTGCAGAGATGCAGAGAAAGTCATGGGAATGGAATACATTAGATTTTGTTTTAGTAGCAATTTAATTAACCAAAGTAAAACTTAAGGGTCAATACTTAAAATGTATTTATGCATATATATATATATATATATATATATTAAAGATATTTCATATTTATCTTCTCAGGATACGGACAATTTCGGAAAAAACTTAATCTCCAAATTAATAATTCTCCTAACCGAAATTCAAACTCAATACCTCTTAAATGTGAGACAGATAGGTTACCGCTACACTTCAGAGGCGTGAAGGTGATATATCGAAGTTCAAAGAAACGTTTTCTCAAAATGAAAATACGTTTGTACAAGTAAAAGGCCCATTTAAGATAAATGAAACAAAACACATAATTAACAAAGAAAAGAGAATGTTTTCAAAATGAGATTAAAGCCCTTAGTTGTAAGAATATGAAATGGTAAAGTAAATTAAGTAAGAAAGAAAGATAATTTACATGATTTGTTATTTAAAGTGTTTTATAATTTTATTAAAACTCGAATTTTGGGCAAAATTATTCTTTTTGAAGAAAAGAGTATTTGTTTTATTTTACTCAATCCAACTCTCAAAAATCAAACCAATGCCTCCCTCACAAATCAATCCAATCCACCCCAAATATTAAAATTGCATATTGGCAAAATATTTTTCAATAAGATTATAAAGACATGCTATTTTTCTCAGATTGACACTCAATATGAAGCGAAAGAAAGGAAAACACTGGTTGATAATCAGACGCTCAGTGGAATTACATGGAACTTCCAAA
Source organism: Hymenopus coronatus (assembly GCA_030762935.1). Lineage (NCBI taxonomy): Eukaryota > Metazoa > Arthropoda > Insecta > Mantodea > Hymenopodidae > Hymenopus > Hymenopus coronatus. The sequence goes on from CM060885.1 coordinate 50,997,070, forward strand.
ATATTTATAAGCACATAATTTTGAAAACTACTGAAAAAATATTACAACACTCATCTCCAGCAGTTTACATCTGACTAAAATAAACACATTTAAAAAAAATCTGATGTGTTTCATTCACATGATTTTCCCAACATTTCTGCAAAAAATATTAAAAAGCTTATGCTTCTATTTACTTTATGCTGATCAAGAAAACATTAGCAGAAATAGTTTATTACCTATGTGACTGAAGTTTCTTTATTTGTATGGACACGAGTTTACAAAGTCCTGTATGAGAAAAGTATAAGTTTTTCAGAGCTGAAATTAAAAACAAGGAATATCGTAACAACGATCAACTCAACGGAAAAAAATGTATATATAACATAAATTGTGTGGTAAGGTTTTGTCCATCTCTTACGGTTTATCAGGTATGCAACATTTCGTAAAATTCATCCAGAATAAATTAGTCTTTAGAGGCTATTCCCAGAAAATTCAGGATATACATTTTATTTGGCATGTAAATGTCTTAAATATAAGAGATTTTAATCAAAATCGTTTGAGCCATTTTTGAGAAAATCGAAATTTTCGAAACGGTAGTTGGGTTTTTTTTTTTTTTTATATTTTACTGTATCCCTATTTACATTTCCCCCCCGTAGGTTTTACTGGTTCTTTTACAAACATATACACATTGCACAAACATATAACACCCATGCCCAAGGCGGGACTCGAACCCACGATCCCCTGCCCACGAAGCACCAAAGCGAGACGCTTTAGCGAGCGTGGCCACGGGGACCGGCAGGGTTAGGGGGTTTTCTTGAAAGTCTTCGTGTCGCATCCTTGGAAGGTACTAAACTTAAATACCAAGTTTGGGATTTTACCGATTTTTCGTTTTTGAGTTATCCTGTGACCTTTTCGGAAAATGTTTTTTTTTAATACAGGGGAACCTAAAAAATATATTTCCGGTGAAATCCTGGTATCGAATTTTTGGGTGGCGTGCAATACTTCTCTATCCCTATGTACATTGTACATACGGGCTAGATAAAGTAATAAAGCTTTTCTTAATTAGATATTTTCCTCAGACAGTCATATAGAGTTCAGAGGCACTACCTACTACCAAGTCGGTATCAAAGCAAGCTTCTTCACTTAGATTAATACTTCAGTTTTATTTTTCTTAAACGTAGCTGCAACTAAGAATTATAACAGCGAGACTAAAACAAATAGTTCTTAATTCAGAAAAAAACTTACTGTGTGCAACTCTAACCTGATATCCTTTGAAGCAGGTAGATTTTAATTATTCTCCGAGGCATAACTTCAAGGAGAGCAATTTATGCTTGGGTGTAGAGTGGCGAAGTGAGAAGGCAGAAAGCACAGCGATGGAAGAAGAAATTTCAATTGTTCTTAAATCTCGATTTCACGCCGTAGTGATTACTTTGTACTTTTTAGCCGAGACACGTTCTTATTTTGTCCTCCTAGCTTGTTCTTTGCTCTCTTTCCATTCCTTTCTACATTACTTCCTTTTCCCCGTTTCGTGGGAAGAGCTAACCTTCAGCTTTACGGAAAAAGCAGAGACCTTCTATCTTGCATTTCTCTTTTGAGATGTTAAAATTTTCCTCGGAGATGAACATCGGCAGCACCGCACAAAATGCATGTGTGAATTCTTTAAATTAATTGTTATGTCACCCGCGGAAACCAGAACGTTACTGCTTCCATAACCCGGGTTGCAATTAAAAGTCCTTTATATGAAATGAAATTCTCTTTATTTTCCGCACAAGTAACCATACTTTATTAATTTTTTGTTTGTTTGATTAAATCACGATAAAGCTTGCCTTTATCTTTTACGCAATATTATTTCCATACCCTTTCATAAGCGCTGTTTTAGATTTTTGATTTTCCTTTCCTTTCCTTTGTCCTTTGTGACGTAATAATAATCGTTTCTCCAATAAAGACGTTTACATTTCTTTTCGTGTTTTGTATTGCTGCAATATAAATTGAGAAATCTGAGGGAAAGTCTTTAGCTGGTATTTAGTTCTATTTTCTTTGACGTTTACCTATGAAGGTGGATGAAATATTGCTGTCTGACAAAAAAAAAAAAAAAAAAAAAAAAAAAAAAATCTGATTTGTTTCAATCACATTACTTTCTCTACATTTCTGCAACAAATGATTGTTAAAAAGCTTATGCTTCTATTTACTTCATGCTGATCGAGAACAAATTAGCAGAAATATTCTTATTACTTGCTTCCTAATAAGTAGAAGCGAACACAGGGAGTGCTATAGGTTAAACTGACAGTCAAAAGCTGGTTACTATGTGACTAAGGTTCCTTTGTTTGTGTGGACACGAGTTAATAAATTCCTGTATGAGAAAATCACGTTTTTCAAGGCTGAAACAAAAACCAAGTAATATCTAAAAAACAATCACCTCTACGAAAAATTGTAGATAACATAAACTGTGTGGTTTAATGTGCTATACATTTGTTGTATGGTAAGCTTTTGTCTATCTCTTACGGTTTACCAGTTATACAAAATTCCGTAAAATCCATCGAGAATAAAGTGATCTTCAGAGGCTATTGCCAGAAAATTCAAGATATGCATATTATTTGTCAGGTGTATATCTTTAATATACGATATTTTAATCAACATCGTTGGAGCCATTTTTTAGAAAACCAAAATTTTCGTAAAATTTTCCATGCGAAGGGTAGTTGGGGGTGGGAGGATTTTCTTGAAAATCTTTGTGTTACATCCTTGGAAGATACTGAACTTAAATACTAAGTTTGGTATTTAACGGACTTGTCGTTTTTGAGCTATGCTGCCCACAGTCACACACACAGACACACACAGACATTTTTCTAAAAATACTTTTTTTTTGTATTCAGGGTGTCCTAAAACATATATTTCCAGAAATCTCGGTATCAAATTTTGGGTGCATTACAATACCTTCTCTATACACTATGTACATAGTACGTATAGAGAAAGTAAAAATATGACTTTCTCTACATCTTTGTAAGAAATTGTTCTTAATAAGCTTATTCTTCTATTTTATACTAAAACATTAACAAAAACGTTCTTATTATTTAGTTCCTTGTAAGTAGAAGAGAAATAAGGGAATACACTAGACTAAACCTATATCCAAATGTTTTAAAATGTGGTTGCTAGGTGATTGAAATCTGTTTCTTTGCGTGGCTAGGAGTTGACTAGTTCTGTAGGAGAAAATCTTTAGGTATTTTAAAACTGAAATAAATATAAATGAATATCTCGAAAGCGGCCAACTACACAAAACAAATGTATATGACATAAATTTTAAAACTGAAAAAATAGATGCTATTTGTGATTAGATGCCATCTGTCCACTGATAGTAAAAGCAGCTAAACCAAATGGTACCCCAGCTCTATCTGTTTGTTGCAAAGCAAACTAGTATGGTGTATAAGACATGAGACTTTGAATCCTGGCTGAATACTGCTTAAATACAAATGACACTATAAATGGGAAAAAGGAGCCAGGCTGGATAATGGTATGGGCATGGGGAGAAGATTATGAGGGCTATTGTTCACTATACAGATCAAACGAGTATCATGAACAGAGCCGTTGTCATATGACCAAGCATTAAAGCATGTAGTTTATTGGAGATGCCTTACAATGGGTAAACCAATTTCACCACTACTGGCAGACCTTCACATTAGCTGCCTGGAAACACACATAACCTCAACATTTCCACACATCTTCAAGACTTGGCACAGATATGTTGACAACATTTTTGCCATAGTGTCCAAACATGAAATTACTCAACGTACAACAGAAAGCAATACAGTTCACAATAGAAATTAAAAAAACAACTACCTTCCATTTCTAGATATGAAAATAGTCAGAGAAGGCAACAAACTGTCCTTTGGTATCTGTCACAAATCCACACATTCCGACAACTATATAAAGAATTGCGGCCACAATCCTATAGTGCCCAAACATGCAGTATTCAATAGCCTCACCCATAGTCTTCACACCATTAAAAATGAAGAATACAATACAGAATACAAACATATAACATCTACTGCAAGAAACAATGACTTTAACCAAAAATTAATACATAAAAAAATAAAACAATTCAAACAATGGAAATTAATCATAGAAACCACAAAATTGAGCCCAGCAATCTTGCTTCAAAAAGTTTATTTATCCTCCAAAACAACACCACAAGTTTAAAAAATATTCAAAAAATGTAAAATCACACTTGCCCCCCAGAATAAGTTCAGCCAACAAAAAATGCTCTGCAACAACCAAAAAGACAAAATCTCAGAACATAAAAAATCAGGAATCTACAGAATAAATTGCACAGATTGCAACAAATTTTATATTGGCAAAACAAAAAGAAACCTTGAAGCAAGACTTAAAGAACACATGAGAGCAGTAAAATACAAACAAACTGACAAATCAGCCATTGCACACCACTTTTGGACTACTAACCATGAAATAGTTACCTACCAGATATGAGGCAGAGCACGACATCTGGGAAAAAATACACATCATTAAAAACCAATAGCATGTATTCAATTTTGAATTGCCGCCACAAAATATATTGTGGAGGTTTGTCACTAAGCCACCAAGGACCGTCACACCTCAACATAGAACATCCTGTGGAAATTCAGTTGGAAATCATCGACAATGATGCCCACATGACTTCAAAACTGGTCTGGAAAAATTATATGCAAGTGATACTTAAGTGTTAGAAAACCAACTGAAAAATATTCATTATACTATTTTACTTAATGGAAAATGGGTTATGATGATTGACATGCTATGTACTTGGAAAAATCCTTGCACACAAGCTGTTCAAGTCTTTTAATTATTCTCTCTTAAACTGCCTTCTTTTGATCGTATGTTTAAATGTTTGTTGTAAACTTTATTTGTTTCCAGATATTCTATCTTCGTTACTTTACATTTATAGATTTATAATGGTGTCATTATGGTTAAATAAACTGTTGTTACTATTTTCAATACAAAATATTACAGTTAAATATTCAAGCTAATACAAAAATAAATGAAGCATACTTACTACCTAATACAAATAGAGCTTCTTGATTGGAATCAGTAATTGTAAAGTTTCTTTTTTTGGAATGTAGACAAACTAATATAAGAAAGCTACTTTAACAAACTTTCACCCAAGTGCAAGCATTCTTGCTCACACTTAAAGTAATTTTAAATATTTGTGTGTTCCAAAATGCAGACATTTGTGTTTATAGTAACTTAATCATTATTTTGGCTAAGGATGGTGAGCAGTGTTCCTCTGGTACCTACTATTTGTATTAATTATATGTGAGTAAAAAAGAAAGAATCTTTAGGTGTATTGAATTAATGAAAATAGAAAATAACACTTTGAAGAGATTTTTCAGTAACTACAGCATAATGAATAAAAGTTTCGAAATTTCAAGAAACTTATTTCCAGAGTTGCATTTGAAAAGGCTGAAACAGGAATGACAGATACACAAGAAGACAATTATTTCATTTCATGTTACCTTAAGAGGTTTATCCAAGTGAGGAGTATAGCATTAGAATCAAACAGAGTGTATTGACTAAATAAAGGATTTGGCAGGAGGATGACCAACAACCAACTTTTTAAGTATTTATATGAGGAGATACAGAATATAAACTCCCTGGTCTAAATCTTACCAACTCAAAAATTCCTTTTCACTTCACACAGGAGGTGCTCTGTAACCATCACATGTTAGCTACCTGAAACTACAGTGCGATTTATAAATTTGAACCATTTTAATAGGCCATAATTACTCCCTGAAAGCTCGTAGAAATGTGAAAATTATTTTAATAATCTCAGTGGCTCAGGCAGAGTCTACAACAGTTATGGCAACAATTGATCAATGCCATCTACGAGGGCCGTTCAGAAAGTAGCCTCCGGTTGATTGCAAGAAATTCACCATGTTAAATAAAAATATTTTAATATATACATCTTACAACTACATCTTTGCACTATTTTTCTACATAGTCTCCATAACGATTGAGGCACTTATCGTATCTGTTCACAAGCTTTGAAATTCCTTCTGCATAAAAATCACCCGCTTGTGCCTGGAGCCAGCCTGTGACCGCATCTTTGAGCTCTTCGTCGTCATCAAACCGCTGGGACCCGAGCCATTTCTTCATCTGCATGAAGAGGTGATAATCGCTTGGCGCCAGATCTGGGCTGTAAGGTGGATGGTTGACAACGTCCCACTTGAAGGACTCAAGAAGGGCTGTTGTTCTGCGAGCAGAGTGAGGACGGGCGTTATCGTGCAAAAAAACGATACCGGAAGTCAGCATACCACGGCGTTTGTTCTGTATAGCCCGTCGTAATTGTTTTAGTGTTTCACAGTACACGTCTTGATTAATGGTCGTCCCACGTTCCATGAATTCAACCAACAACACCCCTTTTGCATCCCAAAACACCGTTGCCATCAATTTTCGGGCAGAAAAATCTTGCCGGGCTTTTATTGGTTTGGTAGGCGAATTTGAATGTGCCCACATCTTTGATTGTTCTTTTGCCTCAGGGTTCACGTATTTAATCCAGGTTTCGTCCCCGGTCACGATTCTGTTTAACAATGGTTCACCTTCGGCCTCATAACGTGACAGAAAGTCTAATGCAGAGGCCATTCTTTGAGTTTTGTGGTGGTCGGTAAGAATTTTGGGCACCCATCGTGCACAGAACTTACGGTAACCCAATCTTGCTGTCACTATCTCGTACAAGAGAGTCTTAGAAATCTGTGGAAAATCAGTAGACAACTCCGACATTGTGAAACGTCGGTTTTCACGAACTTTTGCATCAACTGTCTGAACGAGTTCGTCCGTGACCAATGATGGTCTACCACTCCTCTCTTCATCATGAACGTTTTCTCGTCCACTTTTAAATAAACGTACCCATTCACGGACCACTCCTTCACGCATAACTCTTGGTCCGTACACGGCACAAAGCTCACGATGAATAGCTGCTGCAGAATATCCTTTGGCTGTAAAAAACGTTATAACAGCACGCACTTCACATTTGGCGGGGTTTTCTATTGCAGTACACATTTCAAACGGCCACAAACACTAAACTAGCGCAGGTACGACTTTCACTCGACCACGGCTTGATGCCGACTGACCTGCTGAGTGCGTGAATGCACAGATGGCGTCGTTACTCCCCCCACTACCCGCACTGTGACCGATCGGAGGCTACTTTCTGAACGGCCCTCGTATATTGGATGGAAATTACAAGCATTTTCAGGGCATGTAGACAATCTTTAGTTTGCAGTCATAACAGCAGCATGCAGTACTCACTTCAAGCTATAGAGATCATGTTGTGTGAGATCATGTTGTGGTTTCATTGTAGAAACATATTGGAAGACAAATTCCTTGGTAACGACACAAGGAGAATTTTGAAAAGAATTTTATATATGGGAAGTTCCGACAAAGGCAACAATCGCTAGAAGAAAGCTGGAGACAACTGGTATACTCCACAGTGAGAGTGGAAAACATAGACTGCTATTGAGTGCAGAGACTGTTACATATGTTAGAAGGCTAGTGAACTCTCCAAATAAACTGTTGCGTTGATTGAGCCAAGAATCAGGCTATTCATATGGCTTTTGTCAAAGAGCTACTGTCTATAATGCCATGAAAATGATTGAAATTTCCATCAAAATCATCAATATAGTCAACAGATGGCATTGATTGATTATTGCCATGATTGTTGTCAATTCTCTCAGCCACTGGGATCATTAAAGCAAATTTCACATTTATACAAGCTATCAGAGAGAAATTATGTCCTATTAAAATGGTTCAAGTTTATATGGGTTACACTGTATATAGGTGCAAACATTAAAATGGGTATAAAAAGCTGTGTAGTAATGTTGTAACAAAAGTATGGAATTAGAATTCTCTAAAAGAACAAATTATATTTGATGTATGTCCCTGAAATTTATCACTTTTTAATGTATATTGTTTTGTTATTTACATGATTATTAACAGGTACAGTGGTGGTATAGCATAATTATATAAGAGTTGTAGTGAACAAAATGCGAATGATTTGCTTTGATATTATGGCTTCGAATACCTGAGAGGACTTAAACTCCTGAGCCACTCTGTGTACATACACTGATTTTTAAGATACCATTGTTTTTATTTTACACATAACTATATTCATAACGAACTTCTCTGTTGCTATTCTTATATTCAAATTAAAATGAGTTATATAATATTCTAGAAACTAAAAAGGTTGCATGCAACTGAAGAACCATTGTTTTCTGTGCACCACACAGCTTTGTCACAAAGTAATGGGCTGTGTGTATGTAATGAACAATGATTGTGCTTAAAAGCACCTTCTCATGATTACCTTTATCTTCATGTAATTAATACAGAAAAGAAACATTTAGGCATACCTCTGTTAGTTAGCAGAGGGTAAAATAAATTACTATGCAGAAGTATCTTCAACAATTAAGAGATGATCATGAACTGAGGTGATGTGTATTTTACATCTTGCATTTAACTGAAAGTTGCAAAATAAGAAAAAATATATGATGTGTTGCATTCATAATGACTTTTGACTATAAACTATTTGTACAAATGTTTATTATAAATTATATTTTGTTATGAAACCTTCAATTTTTCAGTGTAAGATGTGATAAATAAAATGATAGTTCATTCTATAATGGCTTTGAAAGTCCATGCCTTTGTATGGAAAAAAAAAAAAAAAAAAAACAGATGAACAACTTTTCACTAAGAAAAAAATATGAAGTACCTATTTGACAATTCGAATGAACAGCCAGGAATAAGTATCTTGGAAATGGTTACATAATTCAAAAAGAAAGTGTTATTTTATAAAAGTTGTGTGGTAATCTTTTGTATAGTTTTGATTCTTATCTCTTACATTATACCAGTTATGCAAGCCATTCACAATGAGGAGGAATTTCCAAAAATGTGAGAATAATATACGTTTTATTTGTCCTACAAAGGTCTTAGATGTATTTCACATACACATACACATACATATCTTTTTTAAAATGTTTTTATGAATTCAGGGAGTCTAAAGTGTGTATCTTTTTTATGAAATCTCCTATATTAAAATGTTTGGGTATAGTACAATATATCCTCCATTTACTACAGGTAGAAGAGAAGGTATCATTTAGTCTACATAGATACAGAACTATTTGCATAATGTATTTTAAAATTGTTTCTTTTATAAATAATTATACAAATATAATGGCTTTACTGAGAATTAAAATTTTTCTGTTTAAATTTTCATCCTGGAATGGAATTAATTGACAACTAAATTATATATACAAATACAGGTAAGCACATGAATGGGTTGGAGCTTCAACACAGGAGCATGCACTCCACACATTACTTTTTAGCTACTTGGCCACATGCAGTGAACTAATATGTTTTACTAAAAACATTATGATATTCCTTTAGTTTTCTCTTTAGCAGATGAATGACATTTTCATCAAATCAGTCATACAAAAAATAGCAATGCTAATATCTAAGTGCTTTTACTCATAAGGAATGCTTTTTCTAATAGGAGAATCACTTTTGCTGGTACCTCCATCTTAACTTAGCTGAGCAAAATTGAAACGTAGTTGTTCTGTTACTAGTGAAAGAAAAATATAAGGAACCACCCTGTCAAACTTAATAATTCTGACATGATAGAAAAGCTTTTAAAATTTCACATTACTGTATTTTATATAGCTATGTATTAAAAAATAGGAAAAAAATGAAATATTGCGATACTCAGGCCAAGCTATTCTATTTCAAATAATACCTTACATTACATTAAAAATGTGACTGTTTCCAAAGTAATTAAGGGAGCGTTACGCGAACTATTTCAAACACTTTGAAATTGCTTCTTTTTGTGGACAAAGGGGTGTTAACTAGCTTCCTGTCATTTTCTCCCAACAAAACATAACTCTAATCCTTTGTTTTAGATATTTAAAGTTTATTATAGTTATACATTACAATTGCAGTGCTTTTGTTTCTTGCCATTCTCTTAATCTCGGGCCAAGCTATATAATTGTTTTCTACTGAATTTTTAATATTTTAGAAAGTTGAATTAATTATAGTTTTCATATTGGTTCTAAATTATTTTAAAAACATTAAATACCAATTTTTTTTAACATTTTCTAATATAAATTTATTTTTATATAACAAATATTGAAATTATGCATCTTTTTTTTCTTTTTTTCTTTTTGGACAAACTGAATAACAAAACTAGTTGATTCAAAGCAGTTATATTAATGCAGAATTTGTTATAAACAATTCATTACAGAAGTAAAACATATTTAGAATTATGTGGCTTCAAGCCTTTGAATGAAAGGAACACAAATTTTTTGGTTACCATAAAGCTTATACTGCCATGGTCACAGGAATTTTAAGAAAATGTGAGTGCTTCAATCACCTTTCATGTAATACTCCAGTAAATATGAAAAGTACCTGTTGACCTTGTTTTCTCACAACACCATCTTCACCACCACAAAATTTTATTTGGTAGATAATTTATACAGAGTTAAAATGAAATCATGTACTACATCTAACCTGAATAGAATACTTTCGATATAAGGAAGACAAAGTTAGTTTAGTGAAATGAAATTCAAGTTTTCTGGCATCATTAGCTCCTGATCCTGAAGATGACCTCAGACATAATAATGGCTACAATTTTGAATTTGGTTTTATTGGCATAAATGATCTTTGAAACAATAATCAGTTTTAAATATCTTAATAAAAATATTGTTATTAGTGGTGGATTTCAATTGAAAAATATGATGGTCCAAAACATTTGAATCTTTAATTCCCAAATTGTATTTGCAACTTAGTTCACATTTTCAAGGCTCAAAGATATATGCAAAACAAGTGAAGACAGTGAAGACAGAAAGCAATCCAACACACAAGTCATCAACTCTTATGTTATAGTTGCCTAAGAACAGTCTTTCTTATTTGTAGAAAGTAACAGAATTAGTGTTTAGGTTGTGGCAAGGTTCTGCATTCAGCAAATTCAATTTGCAGCATTACTATACAAATCATGCAAGTGAGTATAACAGTTACTGAGGGGAACAATTTTTATTTCAATTATATTCATTACTAATTACCAAGATACCTCATTTTTAAATAAATGTGAAAGTTTTTTGTTATAGATTAATTTTCATAATATCATGATACAATATGATTATCATGTCATTGATCAAGTTAAGGAATTTGTTGTTTTATTATGTTAATATTTAATAATTTTCATTATTTTCTGTAATTATTTATGTTAATACTACCAATTACCACAAACTTATGAAAAAATGCACATATTCATATTCGAAGCATAATCAATAATGCAAGAGTAATACAGGACTTGTTGCTCGAATAAGGAACCAACCATAGGTGTATCAACCTATGAAAAGTGGAATACATGCCTACTACATTTGCATACTGCCACAGCACCGAAGGAATTATGCGTTCTTGCTTTCACGCAGTTTCTTCGCTAGGCACAGTAGGTACAGTAGGCAATTTCTAGGAGCATCGAGAAAATTTGCTTTCTTTGCTTTACTCAAAGATGAATCTCTTGCTGAATCCTGATGTTGAAGATCAGTTTGGTTGTTCACTTAATATTTTCTCATTGCTTTACTTTCAGAGAATTTTATAAAACTTATTGTTCTGTTCTTTATATCAACCAAATTTGGTAATACTTAATGTTCTGTGCTATAGTCAGGTATACAAGATTTAAAATACTTCACTTTTCTTGTTTATTTCACATTTAAAATGCCTTTAAAAGTCAAACTATACTTCACCAACTTAACTAAACCTTTAAAAGAAACATTTTAAACTCAAATAAAAATATAAAAAATGTATGTTGTTTATTTCACATTTAAAATGCCTTTAAAAATTAAACTATACTTCACTTGCTTAACTAAACCTTTAAAAGAAACTTTTTAAACCCAAATAAAAAATTAGAAAATTTATGTTGAGGGAAAAATATTAAATTAACTCCTACAAATATTCTTAAAAATTGAGCTTTTAATCAATTAGGGTTAAGAGATAATCCTGTAATATCTATAAAGTCTGAATATTCATAACTTCAACATCATTAATGTCCAATAGTTTTAAGTGTTAATGTGGGTTTAATACTTTCATGAAGTACTGTTGAAATTATTACCTACAGGTTATCACAAACATTAACATACAGAAATAGCAGTAAATTATTATTGACAAAAGAGTGATTACAACTAAAGTCTAACCTGATTTCCACAGCAATATAGCAATCAGGAGAGTCAGGGTTGGGGGCCAAACAAATTTCTCTAAAGCTTGATAGTCAGCTGAAAAATAGTACAAAAATCTTAATGACTTAATTGACACTTTAAAAGAATACAACTCTCATGTTTGTGCACAGAACAAAGTCAACAGACAATCACTATGATTTTTAACCTTCCTCCACCTAATTTGTTCTCTGTGCAGTTCCATGTCTTTCCTGTGATTCCAAAAATCTGCTTAGCAGATATGTTTATACCACAATATGTCTCTATGATATGCAAAACCCAGCAGTTCTAATTTTTATCTTTCTACCCGCTATACCCATTCTTTCCACTATCACTATCAGTTCAAGCCATTGAGGTAGGTGTAACCAACTCAACCTGTTAAGATATCTGTTAGAAATGAAAATAGTATTCCAGTAAACCAGCATTATGATTTCCATCTGAGAAACAGCTGAGGTAGCAGAGGAGATGCTTCACTATTTTCAAGAGAAATGAAGAGGTTATTATGAACTCTCATGCCTTTAAAAGAACACTTAAGTTTTAAGTAATAGTATTTATCATAATGTTGTTGTCTTTTCTAATACACATTTGATGAACATTTAACTTCTGTTTAATAATGATAACTTAGCTTTCCAAGATAAAGAAATATTCTACTTGATGCCAAAATTCAGAACCCTTATTCAGGTTAATAATATATAAACCAATCAATAAAAGAAATATCAGAAATTAAATGATTTAAAAAGGCAAGACAAAATATGGAAGAAATTCCCTTGCCCCTACCCATACAACATTTTATAAATTATTCACACCTATTTTCTTGAAATGAATATATCAGATGTATTCTCTGCTGTTAAATTTAGGTAATTTTTAAATTTTTATGTCAGCTGAAAGTAAGTTTTAGTTTCAACATTTCTTAACCTGTGTGAAAATGAAAAGTAAGAAGATATGAGGAGAATCGTTGCAAACCATATGTCCATTCCTGGACAAAGTCAAGTTTGACATGAATTCACATAGTTTCTAGCATACACTTTCATGCTGTGAACTCAGTTCAAGTGAAATCATATATTGTTCCCGTGTAATTGGCATGTGAAGTACTGCTGTTGTTGCAAACTGTATTATGGCCAAGTTTGTAATTATTGCAAAATGTATCATGTGGCTGCACCATGGCCAAGTCGTTAGACAACTCGCTTCTCACCAAGGTGGCCCGATTCGATCCCAGGTGAGTGCATATAGCATTTGTGGTGAACAAAGTGGCACAAGGGCAGGTTTTCTTTGCGTTCTCCAGTTTCCCCTGCAATTACATTCCACCAGTGTACCATCTTCATAACATGTTTAATTTTTCTCATCGCCTGTGGTGCTATAATGGTAAAAGCGGTGGTTAAACACTGACAAAAAAAAAAGGAAAAAATACTATATGATGTCCACAACCATTTATCTCATATGGTTATCCAGAAAGCTATTAGCTGTTTTATTGGTTAAACTTAGATCTTGATTAGCATTAATTGTAAGAAGTATTCTGTTAGTTTGTGGTGCTTTTTGCAATGGATGTAAGTGAAATTGTGGGGTCAAAGTCCAGAGAGAAATTGTAACTCCAAAACTAGGCAAGGGAGTTGTAATCTGAGTAACGTTTATGCTGAATAACATATTAGTAAGGTCCTCTCCTTAGTGCGGTGGTAGCGCAGCTGCCTACCAAGCGGGAGACCTGGGTTCGATCTCCAGTACTGCTGGGAGACCTGGACCGGGGTGCACTGAGCCTCGTGAGGTCCCTGGGGGGCCAATTGAGGAGCTACTTGATGAAGAAGTAGTGGCTCCAGGTCGTGAGGACCGCATTAACCGGCCGGGAGGGGCTCGAGGCGCTGACCACGTCTCACCCTCCAATACTGCACCCCATCCATGACGTCTGTAGTGGACCGAGATGGGGGACGCAGCGGCCGGGCGGTAGGCCAAGGCTCCCCTTGAGCTGTCGTGCCATGGAGCTATAACATATTAGTAATCCTTTTGTCTTCATGCTATTGTCATGCATCATTAACACTAGTGTATTATGGAAGACATCTTGATTTCATCCTTTTCCTGGAAATAAATCTAAGCAGCTGTGCACTGTAGCAAACAGCTACATACATGAGGTGAAACCAAAGGCTTGTTTAGAACTTATGCACCTGTCATAACTTAGTTATTGTATTATTGCTTTATTTGTATTAAAACAACGTTTTCACACAGTGGGAATAGTGCTAAATAAATAGTTATTAATTTGTTATTCATTCATTACGATGAGTCTCTGATTGGAATCAATTTATTGCTCTGTGCAGCTCAAAGGGAGTCACTTCTATAGTTGCAGTATACCTACAGTTTGCTCCTCAAGGCCAAAAACAAAGTGTCTGAAATTAAAAATAAAAATAAATAAGATTGTCAAATTTCCCTGCTAATTTCTGTATCCACTTCAAGAAGACTTGGATCTTGGGGAGAGCAGAAAGAAACCCCCACATCAATAGAAATAAAATGCCAGGTTTTTTGTTATTGTTGTTTTTGCTGTTATTATTATTGTTTTTATTGATTTATTGATTATATTCATTTAAATATCTTACATTAGAGGGTTCTTTTGAGTTAAGCAAGTCCCTTGTTTAAAGTAATGCAAACAACTAAATCATTTTACAACAAATAAGCATTTTAATGCTGTAAAATGTTATCAGTCATAAAGATAAAGGTGAATGTAGCCTATTTTATTGATTCAAGAGTAAGTGCATCATGTTTTATATAATACCTTCTAATTATATAAAGTTTTCAATTTGAATTTGTTGTTTTCTTATTTACAGATCTGTAGATGACTCTAACAATTCATATTTGTGTGATATTACTTCTCTAATTTCAAAGCCCAGTATTTTTAAAAAAATGTTTCATTTCATATTAATACAACTGATAAGGCAGAATGTTTTTCCAGCTGACACAGAAATAATTAAATAAGTAAATAATAAGTAACTAAAATAAATGAGTACATTAAAAATTCTGGACAATTGCTGCCTTTGAAAAAAGAACCTAATATAGTAAAAGCAAAAACAATATATTCCTTTGGCCCAATACAGAGCTTTCTTGCTTCCAAAAAGGTATGTATTATAAACCACAAAAATATTTTAATGTTCTTCCTACAAACTTTAAAAGGAAATATTGACAGTTTCACTGCTTTTAAAACTATTGTTAAACAATAAGGTTACTCCAAGTCATTTTATACTGTAGAAAATTATTTTAAAGACATTTAATACTGATTAGGACACATATATAGCTTTGATATCTACTTTATAATGAACTGTTTTAACTGTTATCGAAATATAAATTTTACAGTGCAGCTTATTTTCTCAAATTTCAATTTAATGACAATTAACACATCCTAACTTATACACATGATCCACAGGATCAATAAAATTAAATTAACCTAAGCCATAGGATATAACGTCAGAATACTATATATGTTTTTAATTAACTATATATATAGCACACGTGCTTCTTTTCTACTTTGTATGTTCACAAATCTTTTATATACTCATGTTATATATTCAGTGAAATCAGGGAATGGGATCTAATCTAAATTAAGAATGCCTGAACAAATGTATTTTTTTATGCAATTTTATTTTTCTGTTGCCATGATTTAAGTTTTATCTGTTGAAGGAAAGAAAGACAATTTTAAATCATTCAAGCTATTACAATGACTTTACATTAATAAATTCAGCATGTGCTTACCTGTTATTTTCTTTAAGTTAATCATATTTTATCTGATTGGCGAGAGGTTAATAAAATTACTATTAAAGGAGAGAAGCTACAATTTATGTATAAAAGCATCACTTTCTTTGTAGATGCATTTAAACTTATTTAATAGGCAGCTACTTGTATCTAATGAAATATAAAAAGAAAGTGAAGGTGTCATGTGTTATTAATTCAGCTGTATTTTCTAAACATTAGTATAGCTTCACTCTTACTTTCTTATATTTTTATTTATTTATGCTATGCTTTGTACAAGTGACTATGAACTGGTGTTCAGCCCTGGCCCTTTACCAGTCATAGTCATGTTTTACAATAATCCTTCATAATAATTCTTTAACTCTACTTTGTTGTATCATTTAACTCTATCTATATCCATTTGTTTTTCACTTTGTTAAAATGTTTTCCTTCTTTCTTACAATTCAGATATAGCTATATTTTTCATTAACTTAAACAATTTCTAATCAATTTATTTTTTTCTCCATATTTCAGTTGCTTTGCTTTGAATATTGTGTGTTACCAATCTTCATATCCACCATATATAGGATATTGGTTTTGTGGAATAAAATTAATCTCCATAATCCTGTTCTCACCCGTGTAATGCCTACTCATTCCTCTTTGTTTGTCATATGTGTGTATTTTTCCCTTCCCTATGAACCTTTCATCGGTATATAGAAGACTAAAGATCTCACGTCACAATTTTTTTTTTTTTTTTTAAGTCCTCATATCTCTTTCTTGCTGATTTTCAGAAATTATTTATATTATTTTCCCTTATCAATATATCTCCCCTAACCCATTACTTTCCAACTTTCAAAATAATTTACCCATCCATTGTTCTTTAAGCTTTTCTCTTGATGTGCTAAACACAGTTTTGACAAATTTTTTTCTTCGAAGTTCAAGATTGTGTAACAAAATGTCAATGTCCTTTCCATCATCTTTCCCTTATTTGCCACTCTGCACAACTCTATACGTACTACATGCCCAACAGTTGTGCTTGGTGATTGAAATATTTCTCTATAGATTATCTTGAGCACCTCATCTATGACTTTCCATCCTTCTTCTAATCCCATACATCTTTTGTTCCTCCTCTATAATGCTTTTTCTAACCATTTAATATTTATATTATGCACTCTTATTCACAGCTTCTAATAATTGATAATGTTCCTATCCTGTTGCTAGTGCAAATTTCTTTTTTGTCCATCTGCTACCATCATCAGTTTGAACTCCTAGATAATTGCATTATCTCAATATCCTATGCTTTTTTTCATTATTCCATTTTTCATACTTGCTCCATTTCCCCCTTTTCTTACACACTATGATCTTTTAGTGTCCATGCTATTGTCAGTTAAGACCCTTTGGCTATTTTACATTCTTGAGGAAATATATCCTTCATTTATGCAAATATATTGAAGACAAAAAAGGTATGCATACATGGTAGAAAAAATTATGTTCTCAAAATTTTTACTTTTTGATTTTTAAATCATATATTAGCACATATCTTCTTTTAAAAATGTATGATATATATGTCATTTTACCAGAAGTGGATTTTAAGTCAGGATTTTGAACCACCCTGTACTGCTATTGTGAGTACAGTGTTGAAATTTCATTTCACTATTTCTCGGAACTACATTTTCAGTTTTTTTACCATTTTAAATCATAAAGAAATACTTTCAAAATTAAACAATGGTCCTTATTTATATATCATTTTGAAGCTTATTAAGCAGGAAATGATATGAACCAACATCTATGGCTTCAACTAAGTTAGAAAAATGCTGTTGTTATTATAAATAAAAATCCAACTGGTAAACATATTTAAAATTTAAAAATTAACAACTTTTTAAAAAGTAGGTTACTGAAAATATTTGAGGTTCACATTATTATACATATTTAGATAAATAATTTGGTATATTGAGATATCTAATTTTTAAAAAACACATAAAATTTTCAATTAAAAAACGATATATTTCTAATTTTTGATACTGCAAAATCTTCAGTTTATCATGGCAAACATTCTTAAAAATTTAGATTTTTCGTCATAATGTGTAAATGTACCATTTCAAATATAAAAAGTTTTTATTACAGTAAGCCGTCAACACAAACTTTTGAAAAATTATAGTGTCAGCCACCAGCACAAATATTCTTACATTATGACTTACTTGTATTAAGATAATATTAAGTATCTAATAGGAACATCATAAGGTATCTCTTTCTGCAAAAGCTCTTTGGTGCAATGTGTGCCTATTATCTTTGCATATGTATGAGATATGGTGGGTATGTTGGTTTACATTAATTATTACATCTGAAGAAAAATGATTACTAGCATCATGCTGAGGCTTTCCAGCTGCTTTGCAGCTATTGAATATTTTATTCTGCTTACAAGAATGTAAGTCTGCACAAACAATCATAATTTTTGTGAATGCTTAAATTCATAATAACTCCTACAGTTCCTAAAAGGTGTGTGAAGAATATTCCACTTACAGCAAAATGTAAGAATTAATATTTGGATTAAATGGATATTAAGACTTTTTTGATATACAGAGTAGTTCAGAAATAGATAAGTACATGTATCCTGGATAAGACTGATTATCAATATCAATTTTGTTTCCTGCATGCTGTTGCTATCTTGAATTACATTTAATAAAATCAAGACAAACTAAGGCAAATGCAAACTAACCAATAAATGTTATTACTTTTTGTTTTTATTACGACTTAATGTATGATATTTTGGCTTTGAATGATATGATTTGTGTAGTTTCTCAGTATTATACCTGTAACACAATATTAAAATTAATGCGATATATTCGTGGCAGCTCTTAAAGATATATATTTTAATAAGTCATAATATAAAATACGCAATGTCAAAATTACACAAAGAAAGGATTAGAGCTTCTAATATAGCCTTCAGAGTAGCAGAGTAGAGGGTAAGGTAGCACAGAAAGGGGTGAAAGAATAAATTCAGGGAGAAATGGAAGATTACCCAATATGTAAATGCACTGAATACTTTGCTGGCTTTATTCTGTGAGTTAAACATTTTTCATCCTCTATTCCTTTGAAATATTTAGGAACTGTTTATTATACAATTGTGCAAATTTTACATTGAAATTAATAGACATTTTCAGTATTTCCAAAGTTTGCATAAAATGTATTGAAATATAAGAAATATGTTAAAAATATACTTAATTAGAAAAACAGAAAAGAAAAGCCCTGTGTTCAAGATTAGCAGAAGCCACAATTTACTGCTGTAAGAATGTCAGCTATCAGTTCATAGAATATTCAGAGAAAATCTGCATTAATCATGGCTAACTTAACATTGCTGACGTAGGGCCTTCTGGAGTGCCTTAATAGGGCCTATAATTTCCTTGGCATTAACCCAAATTTTCCCCAGTACACAGGATAACTTAAAGTTAAGTTTGCTTAGTAAAGTTTGTTTTGCAACTAAAATCTATAGTCTCCATTTATGCTACTCAAAAATAAAATTACAAATATACTTCGAGAGAGAGACAGAGAGAGAGATAAAATCCCAATGTAGGTCCTAATTTAAATGCTCATAGAAACTATAATACCATAATAATTTGCTAAGGACGTTATTATTACTCATGAACAGTTTAATGTCCAAACTTCCTTTTTTGAGAAATACATCTTTTCAGTTAGTCTGTCAGTATTTGTTTTATTAGTTCCCATTGTAGGGGTATATTTTTAAAGTATTTAGATAGTAATACTTTTTTGTGTGTATTTGATTTTTCGACCACTTTTGCAACGATAGGACGACATTTTAATACACATTCTGCTGAAATTATGTTACATCTAAGAGTTAACTAGGTATGTTGATCAACGTGCCAAAGTAAATTAGCAGGTTTTCATAGATATAAACTACTTTGATCTATTTGATAGAAGTATATACACAAAATTACAAGTATTGCTGAACTGCAAAAGTTATGGATAAAAACCTAACTCTGTATCTCAAAACTCAAAAGTTCAGATGCTTTTGTTCCTATAATTAGTTAAATTAATTGGTACATTTCTGTAATGCAGAAATATACATAAACAAAAGTGTCTTCTAGGGCTTTGAACCTGACATAATCAAACACTGATATTTAAATAGAACACTATTAAATAAGTCTTAAACATTATTAAAGTTTGCTTACTTCCACAAATAAAACAATCACAGAATGTAGGTACATCACATTCCTAGGATAGGTAATACAGAAATACATCTTATTCACTTGAAAGCTTCAGTTATCATATCAGTTAGGGTCACAAAATTACACATTTACATTTGCGAGGTTTGGCGGGTTCTTTTATTTCCAATCGTTTCATTAGGTGTTGAAAGGATTTGAAAGTCATTCTTCCTTGCTTATCTAGTTTAGCTTCCGCCATCATGTCCTGGATATCCTTATCTGAGACCTCTTCTCCGAGCTCTTTCACCGCAATAGACAAATCGGAAGCTGTGATGAACCCATCCTTATTTCTGTCGAAATGGTGGAAGGCCTTCAAGTACTCAATGCGAATGTCGGCTTCCTTGCCGTCTTGAACACTCAAAGACATAAAGTCACGAAACTCGTCGTACTCCAATGTGCCATTCTTATTCGTGTCAAAAAACTTAAACATAGTTTCTACTTCTATGGGATTGGGGTTTTCTCCCAACCACTCCATTACTTGCATCAGTTCTTCTAATGTTATAAGCCCATCTTTATTTAAATCAAACAAATCAAACACATCTTTCAAAAGATCATACCCCTCGGAGTTGCTTTCCGTCATGTTTGCAGTAAGATCACGTTGTTATTCTTTGTTTTTTGTCTAGACTCTAACATTCCGCGAAAATAGAGTAAGCCTTAATTGTTAACAATATTTTTACTTTCTCAACATGTACTATGTACTTAGTGTGTAGAGAAGCTATTGCACTCCACCCAAAAATTCGATACCGAGATTTCACCGGAAATACAGGGTTATTCAAAAAGAAAGAACAGATTTCAAACTTTTATTGCTTCCAAACTACAAAAGATAGAAACATGATTCCATGGAGAGAGAAAAGTTTACAATTGAAATAGCGTGGGGTAGAAGTTCCAATCTCGGCCGCATTGGCCCTGTTGTATGTCTGTAGTGAAATTGCTGCGACACCTCGAGAGAAATCATTTTGTGTGCTGCAATTAGCAAAGCTAGAGTCCATTGTTGCAGTTCAACGAGCATTTTGCCGTCACAATAAAAAATAATAAAAAATTGCCGCGTCACAAGCAAATTTACGAGTGGCATCGAAAATTCGTAGAAGATGATTGCATGTGCAAAAGGAAAAGCACGGGACGTCCTCGCACATCGGACGTATTCGTACACTATACGAAAGGATCCCAAAGAAATCCACATCACGAGGCAGCAACCAACGGTATGGCGAGTTCTAAAACATCGTCTGCACCTGAAGCCATACAAACTGCAGTTTTTGCAAGCATTGAATCCTGATGACCACAACAAAAGGTATGAATTGTGCATTGGCATGATCGAAGATGTGGAAGAAGACAATTTTAATCAACGATCAATTTTTTCATGCAAGATGGTGCTCCGCCTCATTTCTCTTACCACGTCCGACGTTACTTGAATAACACATTTGCAGGACGTTGGATTGGGAGAGGAGTAGCAGATCAACTTTATCGCCGGCGGCCTCCAGATCTCACTCCATGTGATTTTTATCTATGGGGTTACGTAAAAGACCGAGTTTTTATCCCTCCTATGTCTGGCATTCTTGAAGATCTACCACATCGAATTGTTGAAGCTGTAAATTCGATAACTGAAGACCAGCTGATTCGTGTGTGGCAAGAAATGAGTCACTATTTTGACATATGTCGTGTAACACACGGTGCTCATATTGGATGCACATTATATGTACACTTTTCTCTCTCCATGAACGTTGGAATCATGTTTCTATCTTTTGTAGTTTGGAAGCAATAAATGTTTGAAATCTGTTCTTTCTTTTTGAATAACCCTGTACATGGTTTATGGTCCCCTGTATCCAAAAGAAAGGCATTTTCACAAAAAGGTCCGCGCGCGTGTGTGTATATGTGTGTGTCTGTGAACACGATAACTCAAAAACGAAAAGTCCGTAAAATATCAAACTTGATATTTAAGTTTAGTATCTTCCAGAGACGCGACACAAAGATTTTGAGAAAAGGCCCCCCACCCCAAGCTTTCCTTTACATGGAAATTTTTTTTCAAAAACTTTGATTTTCTCAAAAATGGCTAACGATTTTGATTAAAATATCATATATTAAAGATATTTACCTGACAAATAAAATGTATACCTTAAATTTTCTGGAAGTAGCCTCCGAAAACTTCTCTTTGCATGATTTGGGTGAAAATAATGAATAGTAACATAATAGTTGAAGAAAGTCTAAGTGTTGGACATTTTAAAACCAATAACGCGGAATATAACTTGCCACGCCAAGGTTAAGTGAACCAAATCCCAGCGCTGGTATAAATTTGTATCTATTTCTTTATTTAACAAATTACCACATGAGATGCATGTTTTAAATATTGATGTTTTCAGAAAAGTATCAGGGATTGATTAACCAATGACCTTTTTTATGACCTAAGAGAGTTTCGTAGAGGCTTAGGCTTTCACGGCCGGCGTAATCAACCTTATTATCTAAGTTTGCCGCGGTCCAGATGTTGGCATGACCGACGTTTCGTCGAAAGTCATATACATTTATATATATTTTATTTATGATGTAAATAACTTTAATATACGGTATTTTTTTTATAAAAATAGAGCTATTTTTGAGAAAAACAAAATGTTCAGGGTAATTCGGGTGTGGGGGGATTTTCTTGAAAATGTTCGTATCGCATCCTTGGAAGATACCAAACTTAAATACCAAGCTATGTGTCCACAGACACAAACGAATCTTTTTCTAAAAATGTTTTTGGACTCAGGAGACCTCAAAACATTTGCGACGAAATCTCGGTATCGAATTTTTGGTTGGAATACAATACTTCCTCTATACATCAAGTGCATATTACGTGTAGAGAAAGTAAAGAAAATCTGAGGCGTTCCATTAACATGACTTTCTCGACAAATTATTGTTAAAAGCCTTATTCTTCTATCTATTTCATACTAATCCAGAAAAAAATAGCAGAAATCGTCTTATTACTTGTTTCTATGTAAGTAGAAGGGAAATAAGGGAGTACCATAGGCTAAAGTGATGGTCAAAAACTTGTTGCTATGTGATTGAAGTTTCTTTGTTTGTATGGACAGGAGTTGACAAATTCCCATATGAGAAAAAGCATGAGTATTTTACAGCTGAAACTAATAACAATGAATATCTCCAAAGCGATCAACTCCACGAAAAAAGATTATGTAACATTTTTGTGTAGTAAATTTTTGTCTCTTAGGGTTTAACAGTTACGAAAAATTAACCCCGAATAAAAATGTTTTCAGAGGCTATTCCCAGAAAGTTCAAGATATGCATTTCATTCACCATGTAAATATCTTTAATATTCGGAATTTGAATCAAAATTGTTAGAGCTATTTTTGAAGAAATAAAATTTTTCGAAATTCTTTTCGAGTAAAGGGTAGTTTGTGGTGGAGGATTTTACCAAACTTAAATACCAGGTTTGGTATTTAATGGCCTGTTAGACACACCCGGACCATTTTCTAGAAATGCTTTTTTTTTTTTTTTTTTTTTTTTTTGGGCTCAGGGGACTTTAAAACTTATATGTCCAACGAAATTTTGTTATGGAATTTTTGGTTGGAATACAATATTTCCTCTATTCACTATGTATATAGTACGTGGAGAGAAAGTAAAATATGTTCATACCAGCCTGGTTGTGAGGTGTACAACTGATATAACATGCTCTAATGCTGTACTGCTACAGGTGACAATGCCAAGTAAATTTACGTGAGCTTAAATCAGTCCCTTGAGAAACAAATTGATTAACTCAATTACAATCCGTCTACTGAAGCCCACTAATTAACTTTTGTATCATCAACTCGTCAGCATCGAGACAGTATTAGAACATACGATCAGCTGAGCCAGACAGCCAGACAGGTATGAAAAATCTGATGCGACCTGTTCACATGACTTTCTCTACATCTCTGTAACAAATTATTGTTAATAAGCTTATACTTCTATTTACATCATGCTAATCGAGAACAAATTAGCAGAAATAGCCTTATTACTTGCTTTCTTGTAAGTAGAAGCAAAATATGGGAGTATCATAGGTTAAAGTGAAGTCAAAAGCTGGCTACTAGCTGACTGAAGTTCCATTGTTTGTATGGACACGAGTTGACAAATTCCTGTATGAGAAAAGTACAAGTTTTTCAAAGCTGAAACCAAAAACTAGGAATATCTAAAAAACGATCAACTCCTCGAAAAAAGTTATATATCATAAATTGTGTGTTTTAATGTGCTCTACATTTTTTGTGTGGTAAGTTTTTGTCCATTTCTTACAGTTTAGCAGTTATGCAAAATTCCTCCAGAATAAAGTAGCCTTCATAGGCTATTCCCAGAAAATTCAAGATATACATATTATTTGTCAGGTAAATATCTTTAGTATACAATATTTTAACTAAAATCGTTAGAGCCATTTTTGAGAAAATCAAAATTTTTGAAAAAAGGTCCATCTAAAGGGTAGTTGGGGGTGAGGGGATTTTCTTGAAAATCTTCGTGTCGCATCCTTGGAAGATACCAAACATAAATGCCAAGTTTGGTATTTAACGGTCTTAAATTTTTTGGGTTATGCTGTCCAATTATTCATGCGGACGTTTTTCTATACATGCTATTTTGACTCGGGGACCTCAAAACATATATTTCCGGTGAAAGCACGGTATTGAATTTTTGGTTGGAATACAATACTTCCTCTATTCACTATGTATATAGTACGTGAAGAGAAAGTAAAAATTTGTTCATACCAGTCTGCTATGAAGTGCTCAACTGTATAATATGCTCTAATGCTGTATTGCTACAGGTGACAATGCCAAGTTAATGTAACTCTTTTTACATTGCAAATGTTTTGTAATTCCTAATTATTTTCTTGTATTTTCTGACACATAGTTTTAAAGTAACATTTGCAATTACTTTCGATGCATACTTCAGTTTGAAATACATTACTTTTAGCACTTGTATGATGTAATTTATTTCGATTAATATTCTATTATAAAGATAAGCAAACAAGCAAAGAAAGGGTAAATAACAAAATGTAAAGATGCTGTTAAATGCCCCGATAATCGTCGTTGGATATATATATTTTTTCGAAAAGTAAAGGCAACTGGCATACAGTACAGAACAAGATATACCAATAAGCCATGAAACAAACGGAAAATAACGTAGTTCTCGAGCCTGCAGTCAATCAAAAACTTTGGAGCGGTATACAAATGTCTCGAGAAGAAACTTAGTACCGTTCGCAAGATTTCTGATATGGCTGTAAACTTAGAAAACTGGCCGAAATCGCGGAGTGGAGTTGTTTGGAGAATGGGCAGGCCAGGATATTCCTTGTTGTTGCTTTCATTTTTAAAATAATTATATTTTTCTGAGACAGGAAGTCTCAGTGTTTTACTTCTATACAAACAAAGAAGCGAATTTCAATAACAATCGCATAGCGACAGCTTTTAAAGAATTTTACTCTCGCTATAGCATAGTGTATTCCTTTAGTTCCGTTCTACTTATAAGTAACTAAGTAATAAAACATTCCGCCATGCTTTTCTCGATTACGGTGGTATAGAAAGAAAAATAATCTTTTGTAAATAGTTTGTTTGTAGAGCGGCTAGAGAAAGTCATGGAGTGTAATACATCAGATTTGTTTCAATTGAACCTGATTTGTTCGAAAGCTTGGCCTGGGTTTTCTAAATGGTTGTATAGAAAAAATACCCGAATAGAACCTTTGTCTAATGAAAATTGTTTTCAAAACGAAAAATAGTAAATCGTACGAATTATTAAAAAAATGAAAATGTTCATATAAATATCTTACCAAACTATTATTAAAACGTTTTTTTGTCATGGGCGTTGAATTCTACATGCTACAAAAAGTAAACATACTTGATTCTATAATACAATCATAGATTAGATTATATATCTTTAATGTATAGTTAACTTTATTGGAAAAGTGGTGACTCCAGGTTGCTTAGACTGTATTAACCGGCAGGGAGGGACTCGGAGCGCTAACCACGTCATACTCTCCTATACTGCATCTTACCCATGACGCCTGTAGTGGGCAGAGGTGGAAGACGCAGTGGTTGGGTGGTAGTTGGTCTTCGGGCTGTTGCACCACGGAGTTTAGTTAACCTTACACAATAAGTGTGTACTTATATTGCATACAAGTATTTAGTACACATTAATAAGGTTAATAACTTAATACTTTTATTAAGCTCAAATATTAAATAATTAAATCTCATACTCCGTTAGTTGGGTAAGGTGTGTGTATTTTAATCTTCGGTGCTCTCGCGAAAAAATAGTAAATGTTACAAAATATAAAGTATGAAGATTTTCCTAAAATAGCATTAACATGTTTATGATTATTATTATTTTTGTCACCTGCATTGAGATCTGCATTTTGCAAAGCGCAACTTATCTTTAAATTCGATTTTATGTTATGACACTTTAACTCTACCATACTGCGATGGAATTGGTCCATAAGGAAGGTGGTGGATATAGCATTTTAAGGCCTCATCCCCGCTCCATAAGACTTTCGCTTGGCGCAAGCCGATGGTGTTAGAGGGCCGTCCATGAAGCTGCACTAATTAGATAGTGCCACTGTAGTCAGCCAACCACTGCTACCTTCTAAGGTCTCATCCCCATCATTTAAATCGCTCTCCATGGTGCAAAGTTTACCATTCATAAACCCAAGGTCGCGGGTTTAAACCCGGCGGAGGGCTCTTTAAACTTCATTGTCCCGATTACATTAGTGTCTGCATCACTCTAAATTCAAAACGTTTCACACCTCGATGCAAAATTTTACTAGTCTGCCTGAAAATGTAATGACGGTTTTAAGAATAACCGTAGAATATAATCTGTTTATATGTCTTTGGTTTTTTTTTTTTTTTTTCGGGCGTAAAATTCTTAGTACGATTTCCTTCGGAAGGGAAGTAAAGCCGTTGGTCCCTCGTAGATTTACGGCATGTAAAAGAACCTCGGAACAAAATTAAGCGGTCTTTCACGCCCAATATAGAATGGGAAGCTGAGAACTACAGTAGTTAAAGAGCGTCCATAAATAAAACTCGACTGCTTGTTTATCCGTGAATAGACGGCAATGCAATCACACTTACCATTTATTTTCTGTTTTGTCGTGGTATTAAATATCCAATCCGTTATTGTCGGTCCATAGGATTTCAACCCTGGACGTCAGGAATGCGAGCCACAGACGTTAGCGGCTGAGCCATCAACATACTTGTTTTGATTATGATAACATGGATGGTTTAGATTGTTTAGAATATGAAGTGAAAGTTTTGCTGTCTCTACTCACATTGAATAAGAATGTCGTGTGAATGTTAGGCTTAAGATGTTACTTCTTTCTGGCACCCAAAACTATTCTTCTTTTACCGCATTCAAGAATCTGAAGTAGAAAAAATTGTCATTGTAGTTACAAAACGAAATACAAATTCGGTGGGGTAAAGAAACATATATTTTAAAATTGGGTATGATACAAAGGTCGGGAATAGCCAGGCTCAGGTTGGGAGGGTGGTAAACCTGCAATGTAGTTGATGAAGCTGGTACACTTGCACATTATGTGGTATCAAGAATACACATATTTTGGCAGATTGTGTGCAGATGGAGGATGTTAGGAAAAAATTATTGCAGGAAGTATTTTTAGCTTCAAACAGAGGAAGGACAGCATTCTGGGATTTGATTCTAAACAGCCCAAACTTGCCAAGCCTGGGCACATATCTAGTGGAAGTACGTGCACTAAGAAATAAAAAGATTTGGTAAATATTATATATACTTATTTGCTGCTTGAGTAATCTATATGTGTGAATATGTGGTGTAGTTGTGAGTGCAAGCGTGTGTGTGTGTTTGTAATCAGTGTGCTCTTTTTACTTTCTCTACACGTACTATGTGTATAGTGTATAGAGAAAGTATTGTATTCCACCCAAAAATTCGATACCGAGATTTCACCGGAGACATATATTTTGGGTCCCCCTGAATTTAAAAAAAAATCATTTTTGGAAAACGGTCCGCGCGCGCGTGTGTCTGTCTGTCTGTCTGTCTGTCTGTGGACAGCATACATCAAAAACGAAAAGACCACTGAATACCAAATTTGGTATTTAATTTTGGTATCTTCTAAGAATGCGACACGAACATTTTCAAGAAAATCCCTCCACTCCCAACTACCCTTTCTTTACATGGAACTTTTTTCGAAAATTTTGACTTTCTCAAAAATAGCTCTAACGGTTTTGATTACGATGTCTTACATTTAGGATATTTACATTGCAAATAAAATGTATATCTTGAATTTTCTGGGAATAGCCTCTGAAGACTACTTTATTCTGGATGAATTTTACGGAATTTTGCATAACCGCAAGGGATGGACAAAAACGTACCATACAGAAAATGTAGAGCACGTTAAAACACACGATTTATATTATATTATTTTATTTGTATTTATATTATATTATATAGGTACATGGAGTTGATTGTTTTTGGTTTCAGCTTTGAAAAGCTTACACTGTTCTCATAGGAAATTTATCAACTCCTGTTCATGCAGTTTATCGAACTGTAAGGAACTTCAGTCACATAGCAACCAGCGTTTGATTATCACTTTAACCTGTGGTATCGCCTTGTTTCGCTTCTACTTACAAGGAAACAAGTAATAAGACTATTTCTGCTAATTTTTCCTGGATTAATATGAAGTAAATAGAAGCATCAGATTTTCAACAATAATTTGTTGCAGAGATGTAAAGAAAGTCATGTGAATGGAACACATCAGATTTTTCTTTTGTTGTTCTGTGGTTCTCTTGTCATAGCGCGCGAGCATATGTGTATGTGTCTGTTGTGTGTGTATTTCCAATGTGGTTAAGATACATAAAATAGATATGTCGGTAATATTTTAAATTGAAGTGTGACGTAAATATTGTGTTATTGTAAACTTAATATCTTTCTCTTGCTTATGGATCAAGTTGGTGTCTTCGTTTAGCCATCATTCATAATGCGATCTAAAGCAGAAATCCAAATGCAATCTCAGCTACAGCCGATTTCCTCAGACTCCATTATATAAGTCGGCTACTCCATTTTGAGAGGTCGGAAATACAACCAAGACCTGTTCCGTGTATAGACAGATTAAAGACCAAGCGGGAAGTATCACATAATCCTTTCAGGCCACCAAAGGCGTAATCACGAGTAGGATGGGAGATCCTACTCAAAAACCAATAAAAGCCTTTTCTTGCTTTAGAACCACGCAATCCTCTTCTCTTCCAGTAGCCTAACCCTCTCAGCACCTCCCCCTCTCAACGCCTTGTCAAAGCCCCTGCTGAGACCTTACGGCAGTCAGCTTCTAACAGCCAGGGGTGAGAAAACTTGATTTTTATTATAAAAACCTTAAGTCTTTCATTCAGAGACTTTCTCTACATCTCTGTAACAAATAATTGTTAAAAAGCTTATTTTTCTATCTACTTAACAATAATCGAGATCAACATTAGCAAAATTATCCTTATTACTTAGATACTTTATAAGTAGAAGAGTAAAAATCTAATGTGTTCCATTCACATGATTTCCTTTAACTTTACAGCTAAACCTTTTACTCAAAGCTTAAACCTATTATGTACATCATGTTAATCAAGATAAACATAAGCAGAATTAGTTTTATTACTGGTTTCCTTGTAAGTAGAAGGGAAATAAGAAAATGCACAGGCTAAAGCGATAGTCTTGTCCTTTAAAAGTCGGTCGCTATGTGAAACAATTTACGTTCGGTAAGTAAACCAGAAACGAGAAGAAAGATGCCTTCCCGTTTGAGAAATTACTAAAATTTAAACCAATAATCCGGAATATCTAAAAATCGGTTAACTCAAAAAAAAAAAGGACATAAATTGTGTGTTTTAACGTGATCTACATTTGTTGTGCAGTAAGTTTTGTCCACCTCTTACGGTTACACAAAATTCAGCAACATTCATTCAGAATAAAGGGGTCTTTAGAGCTATCCCAGAAAGTTCAAAATATACATTTTATTTGTCATATATATATTTTTAATATTCGGTATTTTAATCAAAATCGATAGAGCCAGTTTTGAAAAAATCAACATTATCTAAATTTTTTCCATGTAAAGGGTAGTTTGGGGGGACTTTTCTCAAAATTCACACTCCTGGAAGATACCAAACTTGAACATCAAGTTCGTTATTTAACTGTCTTTTCGTTTTTGAGCTATGCTGTCTACACACACACACACACAGGCAGGCAGAAAGACACACACATGGACACTTTTCTAAAAATGTTTTTTTTTTGGATTCAGGGAATCTCCAAACATGTATTTCCCGTGAAATCTCGTAATCGAATTTTTGTGTGCATTACAATACCTTCTCTATACACTATGTACATAGTACTTGTAGAGAAAGTAAAAAATCTGATGTGTTCCATTCACATGACTTTCTCTACATCTCTGCACCAAATTATTGTTAAAAAGCTTATGCTTCTATTTACTTCATGCTACTCGAGAAATGTTAGCAGAAATAGTCTTATTACTTGCTTCCTTGTAAGTAGAAGCGAAATTAGGAGTACTATAGGTTAAAGTGATAGTTAAAAGCTGGTTGCTATGTGACTGAAGTTCCTTTGTTTGTATGGACAGCAGTTGGCAAATTCCTGTATGAGAAAAGTGAAGTTTTTCGAAACTGAAACCAAAAACAAGGAATGTCTCAAAGACCATCAACTCCGCGAAAATATTTATGCAACATAAATTGTGTGTTTTAACGTGCTCTACATTTTTTGTGCGGTAAGTTTTTGTCCATTTCTTACGGTTTAGCAGTAGTGCAAAATTTCGTAAAATTCGCTCAGAATAAAGTAGTCTTCAAGGCTATTCCCAGAAAATTCAAGATATAATTTTATTTGTCAGGTAAATATGTTTAATATACGATATTTTAATAAAAATCGTTAGAACCATTTTTGAGAAAATCAAAAGTTTCTAAAAAACTTCCATGTAAACGGTAGTTAGGTGGGGAGGAATTTTTTTTTTTTTTTCAAAATCTTCGTGTTGCAT
The DNA here is from genome assembly GCA_030762935.1 of Hymenopus coronatus. Taxonomy (NCBI): domain Eukaryota; kingdom Metazoa; phylum Arthropoda; class Insecta; order Mantodea; family Hymenopodidae; genus Hymenopus; species Hymenopus coronatus. The sequence goes on from CM060885.1 coordinate 51,028,185, forward strand.
ACCGGGAAGATAGTAAACTTAAATATCAAGTTTGGTATTTTACTGACTATTCGTTTTTGAGTTATCGTGTTCACAGACACACGGACACACAGACATGGACCTTTTTCTGAAAATACTTTTTTGGATACACGGGACCCTAAAATATATATTCCCGGTGAAATCTCTGTATCGCATTCTCTGTATCGAATGGAGTGCAATACCTTCTCTATACACTATGTATTTAGTACAAGTAGAGAAAGTAAAATACGTGAAGTGTTCCATTCACATTACTTTCTCTTTATCTCTGCAATAAATTAATGTTAAAAAGCTTATTCTTCTATTTACTTAATGCTAATGCAGAAAACATTAGCAGAAAGGGTCGTGTTACTTGCTTACTTGTAAGTAGAAGGGAAATAAGAGAATACCATAGACTAAATCGATAATAAAATCTTTTAAATGCTGGTTACTATGTGATTGAAGTACCTTTGTTTGTATAGCCAGGAGTTGACAAAGTTCCGCATGAGAAAAGTATAGGAAGTACTTTAAAGCTGAAATCATTAACAAGGATTATCTAAAAAAAAAAAAAAAAAAAAAAAACTCCATGTAGAAGATGTATATAACATAAACTGTGTGTTTTAATGAGATTTACATTTTCTGTTAAATAAGTTATTGCCTATCTCATACGGTTTACCAGTTATACGAAATTCCGCAAAATTCATCCAAGAGAAACATATTTTTACGGACTATTCCCAGAAGTTGAAGAAATACATTTTCTTTCTCCTGTAAATATCTTAAATTAAGAGATTTTAATCAAAATTATCGAAATGTTTTGCATGTAAAGGGTGGTTGGGGGATGGATTTCTTTAAATCGTCGTTCGTATCATTGGAAGATACCAACTTAAATACCACGTTTGGAATTTAGCGGACTTTTCGGTTTTGAGTTATACTGCCCCCCCACTCACACACGCACACACGTACGCACGCAGACAGACAGACAGATAGCCGGACAGACAGACCCACACGGAAATTTTTCTAAAAATATTTTTTTCGGATTCAGGGGGCCCAAAATATGTATTTCCGTTGATATCATGATATTAAATTTTGGGTGAATTACAATACCTTCTCTATATACTATGTATATAGTACATCGAGAGAAAGTAAAACGTTTCATTAATCTTTTTTCACACAAAACACCGTTTTAGCCTAAAACCTTTGCCAGATAAAAATAATTTTACAAAAAATTTTATAAGCATTCACTGATACCAATTTCTGAAAACTCCAGGAGAATGAATCTTGTTAGTAATTTGGTATTGTGAATGTTATTCTTCTTGAATTTTGCAGTCTTTCTCGCATACATTTTCCTTTACCTTTTTGGCAATATTTCATTTCTGCTTGTTTCCCTCTTGCCATATTTTGTGACATCCAATTACTTTTCCATAAATATCATCTAGGACAGAAGCGACTGAGAGTTAGGTTAAACGTTTTCGAGACTGTTTGGTTTCAATAGTTGCTACTGAGTCTTGTTATTCTATGGACAAATTTTGACTGCCATCTGTTGACAAGTTTAGCACCCATTTGCAGTGATTCCAAGCATGGCAGCGCTTGGATAAGTTATAGGAATAACTGCTTTTCTATTAATTTATTTCTTACGTTTCAAAGTGTGATAATCCAAAGCTATATTGTTGGTATCTACAAATATTACACTTGTTCTATAAACATTTATTTTCGGTCCGCAGTACTTTATTTATTCACTATGTAATTAAAATAAATGTGTTCAAATGTGCACTTGTGCCATAAGACTTGCAGAAATAAGCCAGACATAACCTGCATTTCATATGCTGTATTTCTTTTGATTTTCATTTCCTGGGCACTCTAAATGTTTAACATGACAGCTCTGTTTGCTTAATTAATTTTAATACTATTTGCATTTTGGTTTTAGTCACTGAACCGAAAGAAATGCTATATGGTAAAGTTTCTGATTTCTGGATATGGAAAATGAAGAGGCGTATGGACTAGAACTCATGAATTAAAACTATAATGTACAGAGTAAGTAAATCAAACATTTTGTTTCCAAGCATTCAGGTTACATATGTATTCTGTTCAAATTCCTGATAATGCTGTTGCTTTATAGTAAATATGGAAACATAGCGAGCACCAGAAGACACTGCAAATGAAATGGCGTGTTATTTATGGACGCTCTTTAACTGCTTTGGTTCTCAGCGTCCCATTCTATATTGGGCGTGAAAGATCGCTTAATTTTGCTCAGAGGCCTCTCTTATCAGGCTTGAGGTTCTTTTATGTGCCGTAAATCTACGACATGGGACCCACGGCTTTACTTCCCTTCCGAAGGAAGCCATGCTAAGGATTTTTACGCCCGAAAAAATACATCATTCTCCGCCGGGTTTGAACCCGCAACCTAGGATATATGAAGTTAGCATTGTAACCATTACACCACGGAGGGCGATAGAAGACACCAGTAGAAGATAACAGTCTGGTTGCTGCTGTTGAGTATACATGAGTATACATGGATGGATCTAACACTGAAAACTCTTATGTGTTTCATTCACATGATTTTCTCTACCTATTCTACAAACTTGTTACAAAAGATTAGGATTCTTATTTATATTCTATGCTAATCGAGATAAACATTAGCAGAATGCTGTTATTATTCCTTATGAGTAGAAGGGAAATAAGGGAATACACCATGCTAAAGCGATAGTCAAATGTTTAAAATGACTCGCTATGCGATTGTCATTGAAATTCACTTCTTTGCATGGCCAGAAGTAAAAAAAAGAAAGAAAGAAAGAAAGAAAACAACAACAACATAGACTTCCTGTTAAAGAAACGTGGGTATAAGTATTTTAAAATTGAAACCAATAATAAGGAATACATCTAAAACGATTAGCTCCAAAACAAGAACGTAAATGACATAAATTGTGTGTTTTGACGAGAACCACATTATCTGTGTAGTAAGTTTTTGTCTATATATTGCGGTTTACCAGTTATGCAAAAGTCATTCAGAATGAAAAAGGCTTTAGAGGCTATTCCCAGGAAATTCAAAATATATATTTTGTTCGTCATGTAAATATCATTAATATACGGTGTTTTAATTAAAATTGTTAGGCATTTTTGAGAAAACCAAAATGTTTGAATACTTTTTTCATGTAAAGGGTAGTTTGGGGTGGGGGAATTTTCTTGAAAATCGTCGTGTGGCAGGGATACTAAACTTAAATATAAAGTTTGGCATTAAACGGACTTTTCGTTTTTTAGTTATGCTGTCCACACACACACACACACACACACACGGTCACATTTTTTTTCTAAAAATGCCTTTCTTTTGGATTTAAAGGGTGTCAAAACAAATATTTCCGGTGAAATCTCGGCATCGAATTTTTGGGTGCATTACAATTATCTTCTCTGCTTACTATGTAGAGAAAGTAAAAAGAATATACAGTGGTGTTACAGTGGCAGGATATTTCCAACATAAATGAAATTGAATGTCATTTTATCTATTTTCCGAAATACATTCAGATTCATTGTTTCAAATATTTGACTTGCTGTCGATCTAGCAATAATAACAGTCTAAGTGTTTCAGAAAAGAAACACATTGAACCTGTTATACTTTAGAATTAGAGTGCAGAGGCATTATTAAACCAAGATACATTTACTACATGTAATTTTATCGTAAAATGTGTAGACCATGCGCTTCAAAAATTCAGTAATTTATTTAAAATGAAGGTGCTATATTGTAGTGTGTGAAAGTTTTTTAACAATTTAAAATGACGTTATAAATTCGTAATCAATATATTATATCACATTTATGTCATGTATAATACTAATATGATCGCTTTATGAATTTAAAAAATTTGTCTCAGTTTGTGAATTGACCAAAGCTACAATGTTCATTTTTTGTTTCTTCTGAGTGAATACTAAAATTTTAATATATAAAATAATGTTTTAAAACTTGATAACTTCATAAAAATATTTAACACTCCCAGATTTTTTTTTCTCATAGCACTAACAGTAGTGAACCAAAAGAGTTAAAGTTTTTTAGATACTTAAAGGTCTTGCAGCGAGTTGTCATTTCAAACGCTGTTTAACTTTAATCCGCCTTTCTAAGGCAGCCTTAATTTAAATTTGCTTTAAATACCTCTCGCGTGACCATTTTTAATTTAATTACTAAACTATTTTCAAACCAACCCTATCAATTATTTTGTCTAAAAGGATTTCTTCTTTGTAATAAAAGAAATACTTTGGTCGACCATTGAAATATAGTTTCATAAATCTCCAATATATGTTGCTCTGCATGACAATGAAATCTTGGCTCTGAGTCACAAAGCCTGCTGTTCAGAAAGCATGAAATGCTGGTGAAAGGTTGGCAGAAAGAAAGCTCTGTGCCATCCCTTGCGTTTTAATGACATCTTTGCAGTAACCAAAACAAGTGAAAACTGCTTCCGTGCTCTAGTTGTCATGAACTCACTTCTTATCTGGAGGACATGGATTCGATTTCTGCTCGATCGGTGGATTTAAGTACAGCATCTTCCAAGGACGCAACACGGAGACTTTGAAGAGACCCTCCCCCCACCCGCCCCAAACTACCTTTTGCCTGGAACAAATTTGGAAAGTATTGATTTTTTTTCAAAAATGCTCTAAGGATTTCAATTTAAACACCGTATATTAAAATGCTTATACGATAAATAAAATATTTATCCTAAATTTTCTAGGAATAGCCTTTGAAGTATCCTTCATTCTAAATGAAATTTGCATAACTGCTAAATCGTAAGAAAAAGACAAATAGTTACCACACACAAAAAATGCAGAACTCTTAAAGCACACCATTTATGTGAGCACAATTTTTGAAAAAGAGTTAACCGTTTCCAAGGTATCCTTTCTTATTGGTTACTGTTTTAGACTACTAGCTTTTCAAATGGGATCAGTTATCGTCTCATCTCTCTTTTGTTTTACTGGCAATGTAAAGCGAATCTATCATTAGTGTTCACATATCGACCACTTTTAAAAGATCGCTTTAGCCTAGTGCATTCCCTTATTTCCCTTCTACTTAGAAAGAAGCAAGAGCTGTGACAATTTCTGTTCATATTCTAGATTAGCATGGCGCATTTTTATAAGAATTGTTTGTATGCAGAACATGTAGAGAAAGCTTAATCGCCGCTTCCCAATCTTTGATGCACTGTTATGTTTTGTTTATTTAAGCTAGGTGTTAGTTAAAGCTTCAGTATAAAGTCCAGCTAAAAGAAGGAACAGTTTACTTATTTCGTATATTCCTACTTCCCACCTCCCGGGCAATACGGAAGGCATCAGCTATGTTTATGAAAGCACTTCAGCGAGATAGGGATATCCGCTGCAAGAGCGTGCAGATTACCACGAAATGGCGCCGTCCCCTTGGTAATTAACCTTAGGTTATGCGCTCTGTGGTAAACACCAAGTTGCGAAAACTCTGCCTTCTGACCACAGCTGCTGTAATAGCAAAGAGACCACCTGATAACCCAGTCTGTCACATGGTTCATAAATTAGAATATTTAACTAGAATTAGATTTACCAAAATACTATTAAGGTTTCAGAACGAAAATGTTACTCCTACTTAGCTACAAAGTAAATGCATTTGGAATCTCTAAATTCTGTTTAAGTTTTCTTGGTATAAACAGAAGCCACTAGTGGGCCCATCATTAGTGAAACTATGAGCATTAGGGTTACCAGAATGTACTCCAGGCAGGCCCGGAAACCAACCAACGGGCAACGGATATTTCAGTAAATGGGGACAGAAATTGTTAAACATATTTTTACTTTCTCTATACGTACTATGTACTTAGTGTATAGAGAAGCTATTGCACTCCACCCAAAAATTCGATACCGAGATTTCACCAGAAATATATGCCTTAGGGTCCCCTGTATCTAAAAGAAGCATTTTCAGAAAAAGGTCCGTGTGGGTGTGTGTCCGTGTGTCTGTGAACATAACTCAAAAACGAAAAGTCGGTAAAATAGCAAACTTGGTATTTAAATTTAGTATCTTCCAGGAATGCGACACGAAGATTTTGAGAAAAATCCCACCTCCCCCAGCTACCCTTTACGTGGAACCTTTTTCGAAAATTTTGATACTCTCAAAAATGGCTCGGTAAAATAGCAAACTTGGTATTTAAATTTAGTATCTTCCAGGAATGCGACACGAAGATTTTGAGAAAAATCCCACCTCCCCCAGCTACCCTTTACGTGGAACCTTTTTCGAAAATTTTGATACTCTCAAAAATGGCTCTAGCGATTTTGATTAAAATATCGTATGTTAAAGATATCTACCTGACAAAATGCATATCTTAAATTTTCTGGGAATAGCCTCGGAAGCTTACTTTATTCTGGGTGAAATTTAGGAATTTTGCATAGCTCCTAAACCGTAAGAGATAGATATAAATTTACCACGCAACAAATGTAGAGCACGTTAAAACACACAATTTATGTTATATATTTTTTTTCTCACGGAATTGATCGATTTATAGATATTCATTGTTTTTGGTTTCAACTATAGAAAACTTATACTTTTCTCATACAGGAATTTTCCAACTCTGTCCATAGAAACAAAGGAACTTCAGTCACATAGCAACCAGCCTTTGACTATCACTTTAACCTATGGTACTCCATCATTGCCCTTCTACTTACAAGGAAGCAAGCAATAAGACTATTTCTGCTATTTTTTTCCAGATTAGTAAATAGAAGCATAAGCTTTTTAACAATAATTTGTTGCAGAGATGTAGAGAAAGTCATGTGAATGGAACACATAGGATTTTTTGTAATTATTACGGACACAATTTTTGGTAACATAATAAAATTAACTTACTACTTCTGCCACGGCAACGGCGACTATTATTATTATTATTACTATTATTATTACTACTACTATTACTATTAATACTGTTGCAACCATTCTTCACGGAACGAATATAGATTTCGCCTCCTCATTTCACTAAACAACAAACTATAATTATTCTGAATTATGAAAGGTAGTGGTAGTCTATCAACTCACGATTCGAGCGTTCCAATAATTGCCGGTAAACTGCTGACAAGTGACAATGAACGAGCCGCAATTTGCCAGTGTTTCTTTAATAATGTGAGCCGAATACTATAGACGCAACAATGAAAAGTTGCCAAAATAGGAATAGAAATATAGCGTTTTGTTACAAATAGAAATTAACATTCGAATCAAATTATTCATGAGTAAAGCGACATTCAAGCCCGTAGATTACAGTAAATGGCCCGTATACCCGAAGAATTCATTCCAAACCCGGAGATTTGGCAACCCTAATAAGCATAAATGTATCCAACAACCTTGCCATTTTACCACCAGTAAGTGGCAAATTGCATTGAAAAGGAGAGCCAATGTAGGCGTGGGTAAGTTAGTGTCATTCTGGAGGGGGGTTTCCACACTGCAGCCACCATGGGCTTACTGTGCGTCACACCTATTTCTACGGATTGGAGTACGTTTCCATATTTGCTCATCGATGATGTTGTGGACACAAAAGATAAGTTCCGATGACTCCAACATGCAACATTTGCGGTGAGAGGGCTACCTGTACAACAGTACAACAGATATGGTACTAAGTCATTTTGCAACTACACTGACTTGCACCTACGCAAAATTCAAACGAGTATGCCGCCACATTCTATAATTTTAGACAAGTACTACAGGCCGCTTTGTGGATCACTCTATGCCTTCAACATTATATGCTGTCTGAAACACATCCCAGCATCCAAGGTTTGCGTTGTCAACTTAGAGCAACACGAGAAGGTCTGCAAAAACATCAGACAATGAAATTTGCTGCATCTATAGCCCCTTACACATCTGCACATTGTTACCACCGTACTGAATAGGTTCCAAATATAAACAAAACAACTAAATACATAAATATAAAAAAAATTGAATAAATAAAAAACCTGGTCCTGACCGACCTAGCTTCCTTGGTTGTATTTGGCTTTTCCTTTCTTTACAAAAAAAAAAAAAAAAAAAAAAAAGATGTAAAAAAGTATACAACTATTTGATTTAAAGGTTTCAGAAACACCTTTTGTTGTTTAAAAGACAATCTAGCATACTGGAGGCTGATGCAATAGATACTGTTTGAAAAAACTGACTGATGCTAACAATGCAAAATTCAGTAAACATTGCACATTTACTGGCCATTTTCAAAAAGTATTCCATATATGTAATAGGTAGTAAGGGGTGAGGTTTATCACGAAAATCTTCATATTGTATCCTTGGAAGTGTGGTGTGTGTGTGTGTGTGTGTGTGTGACCACACTCTATTATTATTATTATTATTATTAAACAGAGACCCCAAAACATGTGATTTTGGTGAATTCTCGGTATTGCATTTTTGGGTACAATACAATACTTTTTCTGCCTCTATGTACATTATACATAGGTATCTGCTCGTATATGACAAATTGTGTACAACAAATATACATTTGTTGTATTGTAGGTCTTTGTTTATCTCTTGCGGTTTATCAGTAATACAAAAGTCATGCAGAATGAAGAGCACTTCAGAGACTGTTAGCAAGAAATTCAGACTATGTTTTATTTACCATGTAATTATCTTTAACATACACCAAGAAAGCTATGGAAAATACAAACTTAAGACCCGGTGAGTGCAATAAAACAAGCTTGCTGGGGTTGAGAATGGCTGCTTCCTGAAGGGAAATGCCGTAAAAGAGAAGAAATGTAAGGCATTCCTTAAGTCAGAATTAAAGATGGATACAGGGTCTTGTATTTAGATCGTCGAATCTCGGGAAGCCTATACTTTTTAACGTTTTTGTTTTCAAATAATATAAATTTTTTAATATTAATTGTTCTAATTACTGATAACCAGATACCTTTTAAAATTAAAACTATCAAAACGGCATTTACAGCTAAGATAATATAGATAATTATGGCATGTTCACAAGCTTTTTACTTACAAGCAACTTCCAAACTTACAAACCTTATACCTTAGAATATAATCATAATTGGCTTTAAAACACCTTTATTGTTCTTTGGATAGTTTATGGAGTATAACATTTTTACACTGTTTTAGACTTTAGCAATCCCCTAACTATTTTTTCTATATTGTTGGAGGTGAATAAGTGAAACTTAATTGTATCGGCGTATGAGAACTATAAAAAGATTCAGTGTTTGCATATTTTTCGTTGTTTCCTAAAGTTATATTTATGAGGAAATTGTATGAAATTTTAGGCTGGCTATTATTTTCTATCCCAAAGAGGTCACGCTCTTGATCCGTCTCTGTCCTCTACCCTGCCCGACTAAGGTGATATAATGTGAGGGAAGTATATCGATCGCACTGAAATTTCAACCTATATAACCATACGTTTTTGTTTTTATACAACATTATTTAATTAGGATTCACAGTGCATTCAAGTTTCAATCTAAAGTATTTAACCTAATTACATTATCCTTTACTTACATTTGGTTTTATTGAACAAATACATAGTTCAACCCAACTTGTAATCATTTGCACTACCATTCTTTAAATTACAAAACTACCTTGTTACTCTTATAAATGTAAGAAATTAAAATTAAGCCTCAACACTTAAAAAAAATTAAATGGTAATTAAGAGAGCCTATGACACAGATCCTTTGATACACTTCAGTTAACCTCATCTTTTGGGAAGCTAACGATTTATAAATCGCTAATGATACAGTTCCACGCAGCATTGGCAGATTCCTCTGTTACGGCGTAAATTAAATGAATATCTGTTAATTCAGCACACTATACAAATCCTTTTATTACGTAAAGGAAAGCTTGGGACTGAATCGGTCACTCGTTTTGTCACTGTAAGTCTCGTGATTGCTGGTCGGCGGTGTGCGAGTTTTACTAAACACTCGAGATGTCGTTACGTGATGTATGTAAACACGCTGTAAAACATATTAGGCCCTGATATTTGTACGTCATTTATGGCAATGCTATTGCTATTAGTAAGCTGACAAACTGGGACACATTTATGTGCTATACGCATTGTTCTCTACTAAATATCAAATCATTTGCACTTTTTTCATCTCCCACCTGTATAAGGCGGAGCATCTACAAAATGATTGATCCAATAGCTGTATCTAGGGTTGGCAACTCTCTCGGAATGGCCGGTAGTCTCCAGGAATTGAATGAGGTCTCCCGGCAGCAACATTGCAGATTCTAGTTCAGTTTTAGAGTTGAACCAATATGGCTGCGCATGCGCAAGAAGGCAGAACGAACGGAAAACTGTGCATTTCACATTGATTTTCATAAAGTCCATTTTACCGCTTATTTCGATCCAGCACATGTACACACACCTAACCTAATGTAACCTAACCTCGACGAAATCTATAAATCTGTCGTTCACCTGTACCGTAGCTATATTATAGTAGTAGTAGCGGTGGTGGTGGTATTTTTAGGGCCCACAACTGCTAAGGTTAGTAATTGCCTTCGCAACCAATAGGAAAGACTCGGGCTAAAACTGAACTAGAAAATGCAATCTCGCATCTTGGCTCCCGGAACTGAAATTAAATCTGCCAAAATTATGTGTTACCTCCTTACTCTATTATTATTATTATTATTATTATTATTATTATTATTATTATTATTATTATTATTGTTATTATTGTTGTTATCATCATAGATACTATTAGATGTTTATATACTTTAGTTTTATAATATACGAATCTTTCAGCCGTTATATGCAAGGGTTGGCAGTGCGTAGAAGGAAATAGTAATATTTTGATTTGGGTGCCAGCAGTGTTGAAGTCGGGAGGGAGATAATTTACCAATTACTATATTTACAAATAGAACTTTCAAAATTAGTAATTAATAACAGTTTGAAGTCTTTGAGTGGAGGACTTTGCAGTGGTCGTAGTCATTATTTGGGTATTGTGATGGCTAGTTCATCGGGAGTAGATACAAAAAATAAATACTTTTACGTTTAACAATGACTGGGAAAGGTCCCAAACCGTTTTTTATCAATGTTTCTAGTTTTACTATTATATTTAATTTTCTCCCGCAATTCAGAAGTTGGTTTGTCTAGATTTTCCTGATACTAATGCCTGTAATAAAAATCTGATGTGCTTCATTCACATGACTTTCTCTACAGCTCTGCAACAAGTTGTTAAAAAGCCTATGCTTCTATTTATTTCATGCTAATCGAATAACATTTAACAGGAATAATCTTATTACGTGTTTCCTTGTAAGTAGAAGAGAAATAAGAGAGTACCATAGGTTAAAGTGATAGTAAAAGGATGGTTGCTATGTGACTGCAGTTCCTTTATTTGTATGGACAGAAGTTCACAAACTCCTGTATCAGAAAAGTATGTTTTTAAAGCTGAAGCCAAAAATAAGGAATATCTCAAAAACGACCAATTCCACGAAAAAAATGTGTATAACATAAATTGTGTGTTTTAACAAGCTCTACATTTTTTGTGCGGTAAGTTTTTTGTCTAGCTCTTACGGTTTAGCAGTTATGCAAAATTTCGTAAAATTCATCCAGAATAAACTAGTCTTCAGAGGCTATTCCCAGAAAGTTCAAGCAATACATTTTATTTCTCAGGTAAAAATCTTTAATATACAGTATTTTAAACAAAATCGTTAGAACCATTTATGAGAAAATAAAAAAATTAAGAAAAAAGATTCCAAGTAAAGGGTAGTTTGGGATGGGGGGATTTTTCTCAAAATCTTCATGTCACATCCCAGGAAGATACTATTTATTAAATACCAAGTTTGGTATTTTACCGACTTTTCGTTGTTGAGTTATCGTGCTAACAGACACACACACACACACACATGGACCTTTTTCTGAAAATGCCCTTTTTTGGATACATGGAACCCTAAAACATATATTTCCGATGAAATCTGGGTATTGAATTTTTGGGTGGAGTGTAATACCTTCTCTATGCACTATGTACATAGTACGTGTAGAAAAAGTAAAAAGTTACACTGCATCTATAAAAATCTGATGTGTTCCATTCATATGACTTTCTCTACAACTCTGCAATAAATTATTGTTAAAAACGTATGCTTCTATTGACTTCCTGCTAATCGAGAAAAAATTAGCAGAAATAGTCTTATTACTTGCTTCCTTGTAAGTAGAAGCGAAATAAGGGAGTACCACAGGTTAAAGTGACGTCAAAAGCTGGTTGCTCTATGCCTGAAATTCCTTTGTTTGTATGGACACGAGTTCACAAAGTCCTGTATGAGAAAAGTATGTTTTTTATAGCTGAGACCAAAAACAAGGAATATCTAAAAAACAATGAACTCCACGAAAAACATGTATATAACATAAATTGTGTGTTTTAAATGCTCTACATTTGTTGTGTGGTAAGTTTTTGTCCATCTCTTACGGTTTAGCAGTTTGCAAAATTCCTTAAAATTGACCCAGAATAAAGTAGTCTTCAGAAGCTGTTCCCAGAAAATTCAAAATATACATTTTATTTGTCAGGTAAATATCATTAACATACGATATTTCAATCAAAATCGTTAGAGCCATTTTTTAGAAAATCAAAATTTTCGAAGACAGTTCCATGTAAAGGGTAGTTTGGGCTGGGGAATTTTTCTCAAACTCTCCGTGTCGCATCCCTCGAAGAACTAAACTTAAATACTAAGTTTGATATTTTGCCGACTTTTCATTTTTGAGTTATCGTGTTCACAGATACACACACACACACACACACACACACACACACACGGACCTTTTTGTGAAAATGCTTTTTTTTTTTTTTTTTTTTTTGGATATAGAGGACCCTAAATTATATATTTTCGGTGAAATCTCGGTATCGAATTTTTTGGTGGAATGCAATACCTTCTCTATACACTATGTACCTAGTTTGTATTGACAAAGTAAAAACAATTGCATGTCAGGAACAGGAGAGAAAAGGGTCTGTCGCGGAGAGGATTTATCACGTTGACCTAGAAGATATTTTGTATCTATGCCCCTGTCGGGGGGCACCCCTCTGGAAGAAGGATGAGGTGCAAGGAGACAGAGGGCAGCCGATCTAAGTTGTCACAACAGAGAGAGAGAGAGCACGGTCCCTGGCATTTCCAAAACGACTTCCCGGCAGCGGCGGCTAGTACAACCGCCTACTCTCCAACAGTGGGTTCAGAAACCGGTAACCGCCCCGTCCAAGGACGAAAGTGAGCTATACCTCCGCCGCTGAATCCTTGTACTTGACAGTTCGGGTGGTTTCGCGTAAGGTTGGCTAAACTGCCTTTGCGGCTGATTACAAATGTCTCTATCGTGCGTAACGACGAATATAAACAGTGTATATAGTAAATGAATACCGATGAATAATGAAACTAATTCGTTATTATTGATGTTAATGAAAATAACAGTGATACTGTAACGCATTAGCATACATTAGGTATTTACAACAATATAGAACAGATTAGGGCAAAATAGCTCGTTACAATGAGAGAAAGGTATAACAACCTGATTTTCACCAGTCTAGAATTTTAATAGCTCAATTCCATCCAAATCTCCTTCGTCATCATTCTGAGAAGGATCATCGTCATTATCATCAACATGGTCGTCATCAAGACATATCATTAGTGGTTTACATTCACTGATGATTCCGTCTAATTCCTGTGTTTTTCGTATTATTTTGTGAACATGATTTACTTTCTTCTTCCATGTAGCCGCGTCCACTCTCGGCACACCTTCCCGTAAAAGTCTATCCACCTCTGTAATTGTGAAAATCTTGTTATGTTCCCTCACGTACAAAAACACCAAAACACTATCAACAAATATAAATATCAACGAATAATATGTATCTTGTACAGAACAGCTCAACGCACGTGTTAGGAGTTCACAAACTGAGCACGTGGTTGGAAATAGCCAGATATTGCAACGATGCGGCATCTAGATGCGATTCCGTTGTCTGACCGACCGACCGGAATGCTTCTTTGTGATTGGTTCAGAAAGTCAAACGAGTAAAGCTGTTCATCTGTTTTCTGTGGATGCACCTACTTAACTCCTAACTGTCAAGTGCAAGGATTCAGCGGCGAGGGTTCATTTCCCCGCCATGCAGCGACATGAGCGCCAAACAGACCAACTGATTAAAGGTGAAGTGAAATGAAAAGTGACGTGAAATGGAACGATAGGACATTTGGAAGATGTAATGAACTTTCCAGCACTTGCGTTTCGGAGCAACCTCCAAAATCTCATCGGTCAGGAAGGCCGGCAGTGGGAGTCGAACCCATGACCTCCCAAGTGCGAGTCACCTACGTCGCCATAGCGTCAGTGAATTTGTTATTTACATGCCAATCGACATAAAAATAGCAGAAATTCTCCTATTACTTGCTTCTTTGCAAGTAGAAAGGAATTAAGGAAATACACGCTAAAGCGAAAGTCAAAAATTTAAATCCTAGTTGCTATGTGATTGAAATTCCTTTGTTTGTATGTCCAGGAGTTGAAAAAATATAACCTGAAAACACTAGCAAGAAATATCTCAATACGCTCTACTAAAACAGCGTGTATTGCGTGAATTATGTGTATTTAAGTGATTTATAGTTTTTGTCTATCTCTTACGGTTTACCAGTTATGCAAAATTCCGCAAAATTCATCCAGAAAGCAGAGATCTTTAGAGGCTATCCCCCAAATTCAAGATGTACATTTTATTTGTAATATAATTATCTTTAATATACCATATTTTAATCAAAATCGAAAATTTTTCTATTTAAAGGGTAGTTAGAGTTGAGGGAATTTCGTGTTGCATCCTTGAGAGATACTAAACTTAAATACCAAGTTTTGCGCTATACACTGGCCTTTTTTTTTTGGATTCATGGGATCTTAAAGCATGTATTTCCTGTGAAATCCCGGTATCGAATTTTGGCTGGGTAGAGAGAGTCATGTGAATGGAACACGTCAGGTTTTTACTTTCTCTGGCCCATACGTACATACAATGTGATAGTACCTAGAAAAAGTATTATATTCCACCCAAAACTTCAATGTCGAGATATCACCGGAAATATGTTTCAAAGTCCCCTGAGTCTGAGAAAAACATTTTTATGAAAAGATTCGTGTGTGTTTGTATTTTCATTATTTGACCATAGCTCAAAGAACGAAAAAACCGTTAAATACCAAACTTCGTATTTATGGTTAATATTTTCCAAAGATGCGACATGACGTTTTTCATGAAAATTCCCCCACCACAAACTACGCTTTACATGGAAAAATTGTCGAATATTTCGATTTCCTCAAAAATGGGTCCAACGGTTTTAATTAACATACCGTATACTAAGGATATTTGCATCCGAAATAAAATATATTTCTTGAATTTTCTGGGAATAGTCTCTGAAGAACTCTTCATACTGGATACATTTTTTGACGAATATTGCTTAACTGTTAAATCTTAAAAGATAAACAAAACTTACTGAAAAAAATTGTCCTTTACAATTCTGTCGTGGGTATAATTATTTTCGAGATATTCCTTGTTATTGGTTTTTCTATTGTAAAATACTTATACATTGTTTTTTCTTTTGTTCTACTCCTGGTAATCACATAACGGCAGCTTTTGAAACATTTGATTATCGCTTTAGGATAGTGTATTCATTTAGTTCCCTTGTGCTTATAAGGATCTAAGTAATAAGACCACCCTGTTAATATTTATCTTAAATTGCATGGTGTAGAAAGAAGAATAATCTTTTTTAAGAAGTTTGCAAAACAGCCAGAAAAAGTTATTTGAGTGTAACGCATCAGATTTTTAGAAAAATATCTGTGTGTGTGTGTGTATTTAAGTTCCGTTTCTTCCAAGGATATGACACGATGATTTTCAAGAGAATCCCGCCACCCCCAACTACCCTTTACATGGAAACAATTTCAAAAATTTTGATTTTCTCAAAAATGGCTCTAACGATTTTTATTAAAATATCGTACCTACATTAAACTATTTAAATAAAAAAAAATGTATATCTTGAATTTTTTGGCAAAAGCCTCTGAAGACATCTTTATTCCGGATAAATTTTGCATAACTGGTAAACCGTAAGATATAAACAAAACATCACATAACAAAAAAATTATGTTATATACAATTTTTTGTGAATTTGAGAGTTTTTGAGACACTCCTTGTTATTGGTTTGAGTTTTAAATATTTGTACGTTTCTCATACGGAAACTTGTCATCTCCTGGCCACGCAAAGAATCGGATTTTAATCCAATAGCAACCATATTTTAAAACATTTGACTGTTGGTTTAACCTAGTGTATTCCTTTATTTCCCTTCTACTTATAAAGAAACTAAGTAATCAGACTTTTTTGATAGTTTTTATTGTAACATTTATATAGCCCCCTTTAACAACTAAGGTCATACTTGCACTTGAAACAACACGTTGTCTGTAGGTTCATTTACGTTTGGTTTAAATCATTTTATTTTCCTCAAACACACACATTTTACTCTCACATACATACCTCCAGACGCTGTGAGGGATAGTTTCTGCCATTGATTTAGCATTAAATAGAAGAATAAGAGCTTAATTTGTTACATAGATGTAGACAAAGCCATGTGAAAGGAACACATCGAATTTTTATTAAACGAGTGCACAGGTTTTATGTAAACTCACAGCGATAAGGGAGTTTTGTCATCTAGTAGGTAACTACAATTTTAAACTTACCCGTAAAGTCCGAAATTACCGTGGACAGCCAGGGAAGCGGTACCAATTAACGCTAAGCTGAAAACAAAAAATATTAACTCTAAGTTCATTAAAATGTTACCTGGATTAATTTGGTGAAATGAGAATACTTTTCTACAGAATCATGTGGAAAATATCTTTATTATCAGCTTAAGCGAATAATTAGTAGCCAAACTTTCTACCCCTCAGGCCTAGAGTCATATTTTTATGATATTAGCACGTAATTACAGAAGTGGAATAGAAGTTGGTTTTCATAAAGCGTTGAATGCGGAATTTATTTGCTTCTAATTGCTGGACTGTTTAATTTTCTGCTTTGAACAAGACCAAAAACTGCTTTTGACTAGCTGTGTGGGTTAGCTTGTGCATAATCTAACGAAAAACTCTAATTTGTTAAAATTTAAAATTACATGAATTTCTCCACTCATTTTGTGCAAAATAATCCTAAAATGCCTGTTCCTGCATATATGTTACATATATATATATATATATATATATATATATATAGACAGACATACACAGAGAGAGAGGGAGGGAGAGGGAAGGAGAAAGAAAGAATAACAAATTCTCATTGAGAAAGGTACAAGTTATTGAAAATGCAAAGCAATTCCGAGGAATACAGAAATAGTTCAATTAAGGTGGTGACCTAGAATGCGGAATTTGTATTACTTTATATAGGTTGGGAGATGAATAGGCGCATATAATTTGATAATTATTAGAGAAAAATGTGTATAACACATAAGTGTATCTCATTTGTGCTCTTACTAATATCATTGTCATAAATGAAATACTTATTTCAGAGTCCTGAGCTGTCTCTACTGTGTTTACAAACATCACTCCACCTATAGTTGGGCAGGGCAGAGGGTAGAAGAACGTCAACCATGTCATCTTTTACGTAAACAATTGAACGCCCGAGAGATGGAATAATAGTAATTCTAAAAACATTATGAAAATTTCATCTCAAATGTTTATACAAATGTTCGCATGTATTCAACTCTGCATATGTTAAGGATTTCCATATTTTATCTAAACACTGCACTAGCACTGAGAAAAGTGTCAAAAACTTCTATACATCTTGTAAAATCCTGATATGAAACTCGCTCAAAAGCATAACTCGAAAACGAAAGAGGTTGATGATGTGTGAGTTCAGTATCCTCCAAGGATTCGACACGAATGTTTAAGAAAAGCCCCTACCCTAATTTACACTTTACATAGGCTATTTTTTATTTTCTTAAAAATAGTTCCAACCACTTTGATTGGTTTACCTTGAGCTTTGAATATTTAAATGATAACTGAAATATACATCTTGAATATTTTGTGAATGGTCCTTAAAACCTTATCCATCCTCAATGATTTTTATATAACTAGTAGTCCTTATGATATAGACAAAATCTTACGATAGGTATTAAAAAAAATCTGAAGTGTTCCAATCATATGACTTTCTCGGTGTAACAAATTATTTATTAAAAACCACATTATTCTATCTTCTTTATGATAAGCGAGATAAACATTAGCAGAAATTGTATTAGAAAGTGTAATTAGAAGGGAAATAAGGGAATATACTAGGCTAAAGGATTAGACAAATCTTTTAAAAATTGGTTGCCATGTGGTTGAAATCAGTTTCTATGCAATGCCAGGAACTGACAACTTTCCGAGTGAGAAAAGTTTATGTATTTTAAATCTGAAACAAAAAGGGAATATCTCAGAAATGGCGGAATCCACTAAAGAAACGCATAGGGCATAAATTGTGTGATGTACATTTTTTGTATAGTAAGTACATTATGTCTATTACTTACCATAAATTAGTTCCACAAAATTCATTCAGAATAAACATGTCTTCAGAGGCTATTCGCAAATAATTCAAGAATTACTAATCGATATTTTAATGAAATGGTTAGAGCCATTTTTGAGAAAATCAAAATTTTGGAACATTTCTCCATGTAAAGGGAAGTTGGGATAGGGGGATTTTCAACAGGCTTTTCGTTTTTAAGCTATGCTGTCCACAGACACACAGACAGACTGACAGACACGCACACATTCGGCCGCTTTTCAAAAATGTTTTTTTTTGGGGGGGGGATTCAGGGGGGTCCAAAACATGTATTTCCGGTGAAATCTCAGTAACGAATTTTTTGGTGCATTACAATACATTCTCTAGTACATAGTACATGTAGAGAAAGTAAAAATAGGTTGTGAATGTAACATTTGAGGCTTTTTTTTATCACCTGTTTCAAAGTATGGTACCATTCTTCGCCGAACATAAAACTAAATTGCATTTGAAGACGAGATGCGTCGGTTTATGTTAACACATCCGTAAACCTTTTACGCCATGACATAAGAGTTTATACTTCAGTTCCCTGCCACCCTTAGGGGAGCATCGTAAGAAATTTGAGAAGCCGCTTTAAGTAACGATTGTGGATGCACTTCTGCTGACCACATCATCTTTCTGTATTGGTTGGAATATTGCGCACCTCTGCTCTTCACAAGCAGGCTGGAGGCACATATTCGCCTTGCAGTAACGTTGAGGCAGGTATTTCTTTCCGGTCATTTTATTATTTATCAGTGTATTTTTACTTTCTCTACACGTACTAGTATATAGTGTACAGATCAATACCGAGCTTTCACCGGAAATTCATGTTTTGTTTCCCCCTGAATTAAAAAAGATTGGAAATAAATCCGCGTGTGTGTGTGTGTGTGGTACTTAAGTTTGGTATCTTCCAAGTTTGTGACACGAAGATTCTCAAGAAACTGCCCCCACCCCCAACTAACCTTTACATAGAGTTTTTTTCGAAAATTTTGATTTTCTTAAAAATGGCTGTAATGATTTTGACCAAAATATCTAATAATAAAGATATTTACCTGACAAGTAAAATGTATATCTTGAATTTTCTGGGAATAACCTCTGAAGACCACTTTATTCTGGATAAATTTTACAGACTTTTGCATAACTGCCAAACTGTAGCAGATGGACAAAAATTTACCACACAGAAAATGTAGAGCACATTAAAACACACAATTTATGTTATATATATTTTTGTGGAGTTGATCCTTTTTAAGATATTCCTTGTTTTTAGTTTCAGCTTTGAAGGGCTTATACTTTTCTCATACAGAAATTTGTCAACTCCTGTCCATACAAACAAAGGAACTTCAGTCATATTGCAACCAGCTTTTGACCATCACTTTAACCCATGGTACTCCCTTATTTCGCTTATATCTACAAGGAAGCAAGTAGTAAGACTATTTCTGTTAATTTCTTCTCGGTTAGAATGAAGTAAATAGAAGCGTAAGCTGTTTAACAATAATGTGTTGCAGATATGTAGATAAAGTTATGTGAATGGAACACATCCATTTCTTTTTGCAATGTAAATATGTGAATTTATTTAATATAATGGGATTTAAGATATTTCATTACTAATATACGTATCCATAACTGAATATATGGAACGATTGTATACGTGAACCTGGGGTGTTCTGTTGAGAGGAAAAGGCAATTTCTCGCAGGCTGTTTTGGAAGGAATTTTACCGTTATGTTGCTATTGTATTCCAAAAGTCCCATTCAGCGCAAGAGGTCAAGGGAAGCCACAGAAATGCTCGATATTTTCCACTCCTACGGGGGTAAATGGGTTTCGGCCAATGGGAAGCCCACAGCTTTCTAACTGCCGGGAAATTAAGAAACTGACGCCAAGACGTTCGGCCAATAACCAGGTGATTTTAAGGCGCAAAACCAGGTTTAGAAACCACATAAACACGGGTGTCCGGAAGATAAAAGGTCTTGTTGCTTATTGCTTGTTTCGTTCAGCTAGTAAAGCGAACGGCCAAAGCAGGAAAGAGCGGTAAAAAAGATGAAGTAATCATGCGTGAGCTTAGATCGTTCAAAGTGGCGCTCGTGTCTTAAGTAAAGAAAATCGAAAGTGAGGATTTCTTACCGCACGAGCCACGAGAACTGCAACATTAAAAAATCAAATGAACGCTACTTCTCAACCAGCAAATAAATAGGAGTCAGCACACATGTCTCGTGTCCTTTCTGTTCTCCACCTGCTGAGAAAGAGACGAATCTCATGATATTTCAGCCGCAGGCACGAAGACACGACAGCGTCCAGAAGAGAGGGTGGCAGACAAGGAGCAATTTTCGCAACGTGGCTTAATAAGTGCTGTCATGCCATTATTATTTATTGTTGTTGATGTTGTTTTTGTTATTGTTATTATTGGCATTCTGCAATTTTAACGCAGGGACTTTGTAACTATTTCTTTTTGACATACATTTTTTGATTTTACCCTTTTCCTGTCGCTCTTTTATTTAAGATCATATTTATCCGAATGTATCCATTCAGTGATTTCTAAATGTTTTAACGGGAAGTTATTATAATCTTTTCCCAGGTCCAAAAATGAAAAATGGAAAGATCAAGCACTACATAAAGGGAAGGGCAATGCACGATATCCAAAAAAATTAAGGTTAACCACTAGTCTGCATTCTACTAAAATTCTGCACCATCTTCCTCACCCACAGGATAAACACTCTCGTAGACAGACGCATCCCACAAAAACAATTTGGCCTCAGGAGAAACCGCTCAACAATCAAAGTAGTTGAATGCCTACAAAAAGACATAAAGAAAGCTCTCTTGCATATATAGGATGACACCCGAGAACAGCCTATTTTGAATCGATTAGTACTAAAGCATACTTGAGGTTTGTAATACTGTGATACCGTCATAGTTTTGTATTTTCTTTGCCATTTCATTTGCAATGGAGCGTTGGACGGGAGAGCAACTTGTCGTCGCAGTGAAAGCTTACTGGAAAAACAATGATAGTTATGAAGCTGCGCGCCCAGAATTTCGACGTTATTTCCAACTTGGAGACTCGATCCAGTTCCGTCAGCTCACGCCATCAAGACATACATAAGAAAATTGGAAACAACCGGATCTGCGTTAAATAAGAAGGACCCTGGATCAAGATGAACTGGTCGAACGCTAGAGAACTTTCAAAGAGTCAAAGCCACCGTCCCGAAAAGTTCGCAGCGTTCTGCATGGAGACATGCTCTGTCATTAGGTTTGTCGTCGCACTTTTGGCAGAATATTGTTTTCAGATTTGAAATTGCATCCATACAAACTTCAGATCGTCCAACAATTGAAACCAGATGTTCCAACCTTCGGTTAAATTTCGCTCAAAAGTTCCTAACAAAATGTGAGGAACATAAAATATTTCTAAAGAACATGTGTCTCTCCGGCGAAGCTTACTACCATTTAAATGGTTATGTTAATAAGGAAAATTTTCGCAATTAGGCTGCAGAGAATTCCAATTCTTGGCCCAGAAACCGTTACACACTGAAAAAGTGACAGTGTGGTGTGCAGTCTCAATAATTGGTCCATACTTTTTTTAAGATAATGAGGGCAACTCTGTGACTGTGAACTCCCAACGGTACGTCAATATGATTGAAACATTCCTCAGCAATGAACTTGATGTAAAAGAGTCTACGTGGTTTTAGCAAGACGAGGCCACAATTCACACTGTAATCCTTAGCTGCATTACGGCATCTTTTTGGAGAGCGTCTGAGCGTCTCGAAGAACGGCAACATGACCTGGTCTGCCAGGTTTCCTGACTTATCAATGTGCGATTTCTTTATGGGGTTTTTAAAAGATTATTGTGTTTGGTAGTCGTCATCGCACCATAAATGAACTTAAGACTAGGATTCGCGAAAAAGGTTGTTTCAATCAACGTTGAGATCTTGCGCAGTTACGTTTGAACTTGCCTTCATGGCTGCAAGAATGTGTTCTCCGAGAAGGTCGCCATTTCAAGGATGCTATCCTTAAAAATGACTGCCGCATCATTGCTTTGTTTAATTGCATGTTTCTTACTTTCTGATCTCCATATATAAACATAAACAAAATAAAGTTCAAATATTATTACTGTTCATTCAAAATCGCACGTTCGCACTACCTTGTATTAATGGACGCCATAAGTGTGCTACAAAGATAGGAACAACCACCCTTGTGTAGCAGAGACATGTATCAATATTTGTATGATATTCTGCACCTGTACATTCAGCCACTGAAGAGGGACAGCAAGTTCGCTTTTTTGGATTAAAGGTCATGCAGGTATACATTACAACAAGGTCGTCGAACACGTGGCTAAACAGAGCATCGATCCGGGTACATTCCAAGTCATTAGACTTCCATATACAGACTATCAACCAACCCTAAATATCAATGCTCACTGTAGCTAAAATGATGTCTGGGAACTTTCCAAAATATCAAAAGGAAAACGTTACGACAACATCCAAGATTCCCTGGTTCTCCGGCTACACCGCAGCACGCCGACATCTCACCACATTGGTCTGGATGTGACTTGATCATAGATGCTACCATTATCTTCATCTCATCGATATATCAGCATGTTCTTTTGGCTCGGGGGAAAGCGCTGACATGAATCATATTCTTTTGCATTGTTTCCGTTACAATTCTCAACGTTCTTCCCTCTTCATAAACTTTCCGTCCCTTTTCCCGCCAGTGTCAGCATTAGTTTACAGCCTTGCCAAAACCAGTTATCCATGTAATAATAAATTTCCTTAAAGACTGCATACTAAACATATAGTCTTATAGCCCTCCTCATATCATTAATTTCCTTTTCCCCCCTGTTAATAGTTTATATCTGAAGAAAAAAACAACAACAACAAAAAACCCAAAAACAAAAAACAGGAATCTCTCGAACATCAGAAAAGAAGTCTCCCATGGTATTAGTTGATTACATGAATGTTAACAACAACTTTAGGAGAATGAAACTCCCAACAAATCTCAATGTACAATACGAATCGAAAACCTCATGGCACAATTAATAAGGGATATACTGACCAGTCATTGCATCCGGTTCGATGACACAATCACCTCTGAGAACCAATAATTCAGACAGCAGGAGTACTCAAGGAGACTCGCGTGTAATGATTACCATGCTAACTTCATATACCCAAGGTCGTGGGTTCAAACCCGGCGGAGGACGATGGAATTTTTCGGGTGTAAACATTCCTAGCATGGCTTCCTTAGGAAGGGAAGTAAAGCCATTGGTTCCGTGTAAAAGAGCCTCAAGTCTGATAGAGAGGCCTTAGAGCGAAATTAAGCGGTCTTTCACGTCCAGGATGGAATGGGACGCTGAGAACCGCAGCAGTTAAAGAGCGTCCATAAATAAAACGTCATTTCCAGAAGAAATGCAGACTGTTGTTGTACATGGCACAAAACGTTCATGAAAATTAATTAAGTACTTCCTGATATGTGAAGGATTAATTTTGACAAATTGTTACCTTGTACCGTTAATTAAGATGACCTTATAGAAAAAATCCCAGAAGCTTCCATAAGCTGCATTCAGAAGCTAGCAGTAAACTAGGTACTAGGTCGATTCTTTCCCCTTTCCCAGGCTCAATCGCGTTTGTTGCACATGTGTAATTGTAAATCAGGATTTCTAGACTGCTGCCAAATTCATTTCGCTCTTCTGTTCTTTTTCTGTCGCTCCGCACCCTTTTCTCGTCTGCATTCAAACAGCCACTAACCCCCCTCGGCTCATTTAATTTAGGCGTCTAATGAACTCTGTTGTTAGCACTCCCGCACCCTTGCTTGTGTCGAAATTCATTTGCCGCACACTACAGCAAATGGAAAGGGTACAATTCCTTAATCCTCTCACACAGAAAACCCTTAATGCAATTTACCCGAGACAAACATTGCAACTTAATTTTTTTATGTACAGTACTGTGCTGAAACACTGCAACTCAAAACTGTGATTTAACTTAAGATGCTATTTTCCTTCTGCTCTCTTCAAACTTAATCATTTATGCAATGTGAAACAAAACATTTGCTTAGTTAAGAAATGTTAATTACCTAATATTTACCGAATACTATGCGGTTTAAACGGTATAATAATTATGTATACTAAAGCAAAACATTTGACATGCATTTTGCCCCGCGCCGTGACTACTCGCCTCTCACCTAGCGACCGCATGTGGGATTTGTGGTGAATAAAGCTGTGCAAGGATGGGTTTTCTCTGGGTTATCCGGTTCACCCCGCCATTACATTCCGCCGGTGCTCCATATTCATTTCATGTATCATCAGTGTCAACGCCTGCGGTGCCGTTTGTAGTAAAAGCGGGCGTTAAACACTATAAAAAATCCAATTTGTTCCATTCACATAATTTTCTCTACATCTCTGCAACAAATTATTGTTAAAAGTTAATGCTTCCATTTACTTCATGCTAATCGACAAAAAATGAGCAGAAACAGTCTTATTACTTGCTTCCTGGTAAGTAAAAGCGAAATAATGGAGTACCATAGGTTAAAGTGATAGTCAAAATCTGGTTGCTATGTGACTGTGGTTCTTTTGGTTGTAAGGACACAAGTTGAGAGATTCCAGTATGAGAAAAGTACAAGCTTTTCAAAGCTGAAACCAATAACAAGGAATATCTCAAAAACGATCAACTGCCCCCCCCCCAAAAAAAATAATATTACATAAATTGTGTGTTTTAACGTGCTCTACATTTTTTGTGTGGTAAGTTTTTGTCCATCTCTCACGGTTTAGCAGTTATGCAAAATTTCGTAAAATTCATCCGGAATAAAGTAGTCTTCAGAGGCTACTCCCAGAAAATTCAAGATATGCATATTACATGTCAGGTAAATATCTTTAATATACGAAATTTTAATCAAAATCATTAGAGCCATTTTTGAGAAAATCATAATTTTCGAAAAAAGTTTCATATAAACGGTAGTTGGGAATGGGGGATTTTATTGAAAATCTTCGTGTCGCATCCTTGGAAGAAACCAAACTTAAATACAAAGTTTGGTATTTAACGGTGTTTTCGTTTTTGAGCTGTGCTGTCCACAGACACTGTCACACACATGCGCGCGTACACACACACACACACACACACACACACACACACCTTTTTGTAAAAATCCTTTTTTTTTTTGGATTAAGGGGGACCCAAAACATGTATCGGGTGAAATCTCGGTATCGAATATTTGGGTGAATGCAATACATTCTCTGTACGCTATATACATAGTACGTATAGAGTAAGTAAAGTTCATTTTGCTACCCATTTTCCAAAACCATTTAGTAAATCAGCTTTTGTAGATATTGTTTCATTACTGAATTTTAATGTCCTTTAACTGGTAGGTCTCATTGGAGGAGGAATGAAATGGGTGAAGTGATACTCAAATGAGCCTGGGTCCCTAGAGGTTAAAATTACTTCACACATGTAGATGGATGTAATCCAAAATCCTACGTTCCACATGTAACAAATTTGACGTGTTCTATTCACATGACTTTCTCTATATTTCTGAAACAAATTATTATATATACTTTATTGTTTCATTTATATAGGCCCCTTTGACATCTAACGTCATATCGCGGGCTTTGCATTAGAAATAACCCGTTGTCTGTACGTTTTTTACGTTTTGTTTAAATCTTTTTATTATATTCCCTCAAACAGACGCACACACACAATCACTCTCACGTACATACTCTGTAGGAGATAGGGAATAATTCTGGTTAAAGAAAAATACCCTGTCTCACCCGGGAATTGAAGTCGGAACCTCCGGGTGAGAAATCAGCTCGCAGACCACTCGACCACGAAGGCTGTCTAACAAGTTATTGTTAATAAGCATATTCTTCCTCTACTTCAAGCTAATCGAGATAAACATTAGCAGAAATGATTTATTTATTTAGTTCCTTTTAAGTAGAAGGGAAATAAAGACATATACTAGGCCTCAAATGTTTTAAAATGTGGTTGCCATAGGAACGAAATCCGTTTCTTTGCGTGGCCAGAGTTGATAAGTTGCCGTATTGAGATAATCTTAAGTATTTTAAAACTGAAGTCAATAACAAGGAATATTTCAGAAACTGTGAGCTCTACATATAAACGTATGTAATATAAATTATTTGTTTTAACGAGATGTGCATGTTTTGTGGACGCTATTCAAAATATACGTTCATTTGTGACGTAAATATCTTTTCTACGGTATTTCAATCAAAATCCTTATAGCCAGTTTTATGAAAAAAACATGTAAAGGGTGGTTTGTCGTGGGAGGATTTTCTTGAAAATCTTCGTGTCGCATGCTTGGAAAATACTAAAACAGCATGCTTGGCTTAAAACAGTCTTTTCATTTTTGAGCTATGCAGTCCACAGACACACACACACACACACACAAAATCACACAGGATTCTAGGTGTCGAAGTGTGATAGAGTCTGTAATTACCCCCTCCCCCAAAAAAGATTAAAAAAAGAGAATTAAAAAAAGCCCTGAAAATAAAAATATGCAACAACTACAAAACATAACTAAATGATAAATAAATAGGCAAATAAAACCTTTACGTACTGTTTCTCTTTCTTAAAAATCTGCTGTATTACAATCACATGATTTTCTCTACATCTCTGTAACAAACTACTGTTCAAAAGCTTATTCTTCTTTATACTTCATGATAATCAAGATAAATATTAGCATAAATTACTACTTCCTTTTTTGTCAGTAGAAGGCAAATAAGGATACACTAGGCTAAAGCGATAGTCAAATCTTTTTAAAGCCGGTTGCCATGTGGATGAAATCCGTTTCTATGGAGGGCCAGGAATTTACAACTTTTCGTGTGAAAAAGTTTAATTATTTTAAATAATAATGAATATCTCAGAAATAATCAAATCCACGAAAAAAACGTATATGACCTAAATTGTGTGTTTTAATGTGATCTACAATTTCTGTGTGGTATGTTTTTGTCTATCTATTACGGTCTACCAGTTATACAAAATTCAGGAAAATTCAATTTTTTCCATGTAAAGAGTAGTTTGGAGTGGGAGGATTTTCTTCGACTTTTCGTTTTTGAGTTAACGCGTTCACAGACATACACACGGACTTTTTCTGAAAATATTTTTTTAGATACAGGGTACCGGTGAAATCGCGGTATCGAATTTTTGGGTGGAATGAATTACCTTCCCTATACACTATGTACATAGTACGTGTAGAGAAAGTAAAAATTAAAAAAATAACATAACTAATTCCTTTAACATTTACCATCTATGATCATATTCAAATATAAAGATTCTAAATCGGCTGCCTTCATTTGTCTTCTCCCAATAAGATAAAACGCTGAAAAAGTTCTTATCCGCGTAAATCAACCTGAGGCTCGAAATCGAGACCTTTTGAAAATGAGACAGATACACCACCTGCATATTTAAAGGAGCAGAGAGTATAGAGGTACTATTCAAAAAATCTGATGTGTTCCATTCACATGACTTTTTCTACATTTCTGCAACAAATTATTGTTAAAATTCTAATGCTGCTATTTACTTCATGCTAATCGAGAAAAAAATTAGTCTTTATTACTTGCTCCCTTGTAAGTAGAAGCGAAAGAAGGGAGTACCATAGGTTAAAGTGATAGTCAAAAACTGGTTCCTATGTGACTGAAGTTTCTTTTTATATGGACAGGAGTTGACGAATTCTTGTATGAGAAAAGTGTAAGTTTTCCATAGAAACCAAAAACAGGAATATCTCAAAAACGCCCAACTCCACGAAAAAAAACTATGTAACATAAATTGTGTGTTTTAACGTGGTCTACATTTCTTGTGTGGTAAGTTTTTGTTCATTTCTTACGCTTAAGTAGTTATGGAAGATTCCGTAAAATTCACTCAGAATAAAGTAGTCGTCAGAGGCTATTCCCAGAAAATTCAAAATGCACATTTTATTTGTTAGGTAAATTTCTTTAATATACGATATTTTAAACAAAATCGTTAGAGCCATTTTTTAGAAAATAAAAATTTTCGAAAAAGGTTCCATGTAAAGGGTAGTTTGGAGTAGGGGAAATTTTATAAAAATCTTCCTGACGCATCCCTGGAAGATACTAAATTTAAATACCCAGTTTGATATTTTACCGACTTTTCGTTTTGAGTTATCGTGTTCACAGTCACACGGACGTTTTTCTGAAAATACTTTTTTTGGATACAGGGGACCCTAAACATATATTTTCGGTGAAATCTTGGTAACGAATTTGTTGTGGAGTGCAATACCCTCTATATACACTATGTAAGAGTACGTGTAGAGAAAGTAAAAAACGTCACAATGCCTAGGATTTGAAATGAGTTTAAATACTTCGAAGCCCTGCAATGCTTCATTCACGTGACTTTCTGTACTTATTTGTAACTAATCATTCTTGAAGAAGCTTATGATTCTATATTTTCCTTGCTAACCAAGATAAAAATTAACACAAAAATCTGTATTCAATTCAAAAGACTTTCTATTTTTTTGTAAACAAACTATTTTTTCCAAATGTCTCTCTTTTATCCATATCATGCTCATAAAGATAAACATTACCAGCAGTTACTTTATTTTAAAGTTTCTTATAAGTGAAAGGGAAATAAGGGAACACACCAAGCTAAAGCGGTAGTCCAATTCTTAAAAGCTGTCGTTATGCGATTGTCATTGAAATGCGGTTCTCATTACTGGGTAGGAATAGAAAAAAAAAAACAAAAAAAAAAAAAACAGAGTTATAAAACGGATGAGGATTTTCAATTTGAGAATAGTTCAAGTATTTTAAAATTGGAACCATCAACAGGAAATTTCTCGGAAAATGTCACCCTCCGCGGTGTAATGGTTACCATGCTAACTTCATATACGGGTCCAAACCCGGCGGACGATGGATTTTTTCGGACGTAAAAATCCTTAACATGGCTTCAGGGAAGTAAAGCCGTTGGTCCCGTGTCGTAAATTTATGGCACATAAAGGAACCTCAAACCTGATAGAGGATTCTGAGAAACTTAAGCAGTCTTTCGCGCTTAATTTTGAATAGAACGCTGAGTACCACAGTAGATAAAGGGCGTCCATAAATAACATGCCATTTCCATTTCTCGGAAAAGGTTAGTGCTACAAAACATTTTTGGGTAGTATTACTTTGTCTATTTCTTATGGTTTACCAATTATGCAAAAGTCATTCAGAATGAAGAGCACTTCAGGAGCAATTCCCATGAAATTCATAATATATCTACATTTTAGTTACCATGTATACATCTTTAATATGGGGCATTTTAGACAAAGACGTTAGAACCATTATCTAGAAAATCGAAAATTTCATACATACATATGATACACCCAGAACACACCACATGGACCTTATTATAAAATTATTTTTAAATTCAGGGCACCTCAAAACACTTTTCTCGGTGAAATCTGGATATCAAATTTTTGGTTTGGCATACAATACCTTCTCTACGTACTGTGTACATAGTACGTGTAGAGAAATCAGTCTGGGTAGCTCAGTAGTTTAGATTCTGACTTTTTGAACTCAAGGTCGCGGATTCAAACCCGGCCCAGACCGATGTGTTTAAAAGTGACAGCCCCATGTCAGTAGATTTATAGGCATGTTAAAGAACTCCTGCGGGACTAAATTCCGACACACCGGGCAGCGCTGAATTGATGCTTGCAATTGTCAGCGTTATTAACAAATAAAATTATTGTTAGTTCGTGTATATTATGCTACTCGTGAATATTGCACCAGAAATAATCGACAGTTAAGGATTAAATTAAGCAGAAATGTAACAACTAAAAACATTTTTAATGATTTTGGTGTAAAATTATACAATGTATTACTATAGCGTATTAAAGACCTTGACATTAACAATTTTGAAACAGCAGTTAAGAGACTTTTATTAGATCTATGTCTATATGATATCAATGAACATTTTAAAGTGCTAAGAATTTATGCTTCCTGACTATGAGAATTGTTATACTAAATTGTATTACTTTTCTAATCGACAATGTCTATGCAATGTACATGATCTCAGACAATAAATTGATTGATTGATTGATTGACTGAAGAAGTTAAAAACACTGTGAAGCACCAGATTGGTGAAAAATAAAACTCTGATGTGTACCATTCACATGACTTTCTCTACTTCTGTGTAACAAATTATTGGTAATAAACTTATTCTTCTATTTGCTTCATGCTAATCGAGAAAAAAATAGCAGAAATAGTCTTATTACTTGCTTCCTTGTAAGTAGAAGCGATATATGGGAATATCATAGATTAAAGTGAAGTCAAAAGCTGGTTACTAGGTAATTGAAGTTCCTTTGTTTGTATAGACACGAGTTGACAAATTCCTGTATGAGAAAAACACACGTTTTTTTAAACCTGAAACCAAACACACGGAATATCTAAAAAACGATCAACTCCTCGAAAAAATTACATAACATAAATTGTGTGTTTTAATGTGCTCTACATTTTTTGTGTGGTAAGTTTTTGTCTATTTATTACTGTTTAGCAGTTATGCAAAATTTCGTAAAATTCATCCAGAATAAAGTATTCTTCAGAGGCTATTCCCAGAAAATTCAAGATGTACATATTATTTGTCAGGTAAATATCTTTAATATACGATATGTTAATCAAAATCGTTAGAGCCATTTTTGAGAAAATCAAAATTTTGGATGTGAGGGGATTTTCTTGAAAATCTTCGTGACGCATCCTTGGAAGATACCAAACTTAAATACCAAGTTTGGTATTTAACGGTCTTTTTGTTTTTGAGCTATGCTGTCCACAGACACAAACACACACGGACTTTTTTTTTTTTTTTCAAAAAATGCTTTTTTTGGATTCAGGGGGACCCAAAACATGTATTTCCAATGAAATCTCGGTAATGAATATTTGGGTGCATTACAATACCTTCTTTATACACTCTGTACATAGTACGTGTAGAGAAAGTAAAAACGCATTCTCTCAAGAAACTAGAATATTTATAGGTTAATGTTTTTGTTCACCTTGATACTTTCATATCCAGTTGCACAATACACATTACGGATTTACGGATTTAAACTAAATTCTGTTTACTTGCTCTACGTACCTAAAACAAAAGCAATTTCCTGGACATTGGTATTCATTTGTTTCGGTTCCTGTATTCTGAGTTAAAAGCTGTTTTTGTTGCAGTTCCCCGATTAATAATTTGTTTGCTAATCCACGGTACCGTTCCATGATGACAGTTGAAGCGGAATGCCGACAAACTCAGTGTATTCCTTTGGGTTGACATTTTCATGTTTATGCACTCTGTTTCAGATGCATAAAGTATCATTTACCTAATCACAGAACAGATTCCACCAATCGTTAGTGTATGTTTTGATTGAAGTAACTTTAGGACTAGAGATTGTTTTTTTACTTTCTCTATACGCATTATGTACATAGTGTATAGAGAATGTATTGTAATGCACCCAAAAATTCGATACAGAGTTTTCACCGGAAATACATGTTTTGGGTCCCCATGAATCTGTGTGTATATGTGTTTGTGTGTCTGAGGGGACAGCATAGCTCAAAAACGAAAAGACCGTTAAAAACCAAACTTGATATTCAAGATTAGTGTCTTCCAAGGGTGCGACAGACCCCAAACTACCCTTTACATGGAACTTTTTACGAAAATTTTGATTTTCTAAAAAATGGCTCTAACGATTTTGATTAAAATATCGTATATTAAAGATATTTACCTCACAAATAAAATGTATATCTTGAATTTTCTGGGAATAGGCCCTGAAGACTACATTACTCTGGATGATTTTTACGGAATGTTGAATAACTGGTAAAACGTAAGAGATGGACAAAAATTTACAGAAATATAGAGCACATTAAAACACACAATTTATGTTATATACATTTTTTTCGTGGATTTGATAGTTTTTAGGTATTCCTTGTTTTTGGTTTCAGCTTTGAAAAACATACTTTTCTCATACAGGAATTGGTCAACTCCTGTCCACAGAAACAAAGGAACTTCAGTCACATAGGAACCAGCTTTTAGCTGTTACTTTAAACTATGCTACTCGCTTATTTCTCTTCTACTTACAAGGAAGCAAGCAACAAGACTATTTGTGCTAATTTTTTCTCAATTAGTATAAGCTTTTTAACAATAATTTGTTGCAGAGAGGTAGAGAAACTCATATTAATGTAACACATCAGATTTTTCCTTTCTGTACTTCGTTCTATGTACAAAGTAGCTAGAAAAATCTGATGTGTTCCATTCATATGACTTTCTCTACATCGCTGTAACAAATTATTGTTAAAAAACATATTCTTCTATTTATTTCAGGATAGTCGAGATAAAAACAAGCAGAAATTGTCTTAATTATTTGCTTCCTTGTAAGAAGAAGTAAAATAAAAGAATACCTAGGCTAAAACGATAGTAACATCTTTTAAAAGCTGGTTGCCATGTGGTTGAAATCTGTTTCTATGCAGAGCCAGGAATTTACAACTTTCAGTATGAAAAAAGTTTAATTACTTTAATTCTGAAACAAATAACAAGGGATTCCTCAGAAATGGTCGTGACATAAATTGTGTGTTTTAACGTGATCTACAGTTTTTGTGTCATAAGTTTTTGTCTATCTCTTTTGGTTTACCAGTGATGAAAAATTCAGCAAAATTCATCCAGAATAAGGAGGTCTTTAGAAGCTATTCCCACAACAATCAAAATATAAATGTTATTTGCCAAATAAATATCTTTAGTATACGATATTTTAATCAAAATCATTAGAGCCAGTTTTGAGAAAACCAAAATGTTCGAAAAGAGGTCCATGTAAAGGGTAGTTTGGCATGGGAAGGGATTTTTCTCAAACTTCGTGTCACATCCCTGGAAGGTACTTAACTTAAAAACCAAGTTTGGTATTTTACCGAATTTTTGTTTTTGAGTTATTGTGTTCATTGACACACACACATTTTTAGAAAATACTTTTTTTTGGATACAGGGGACCCTAAACATTTATTTCCGGTGAAATTTCGGTATCGAATTTTTGGGTGGAGTGCAATACCTTCTCTATACACAATGTACATAGAACGTGTAAAGAAAGTAAAAAGTATTGCATTCGCCCAAAAATTTGATATCGAGCCTCTCCGGAAATATATGTTTTTAAGTACCCTGAGCTTAAAAAAGGAAATTTTAGAAGAAAAAAAATCGTGCACTCGTGTGGGTCCGTGTGCCTGTGAAGAGCCTAAGAAACAAACATTTGGTTATATACCATACTTGGTATTTGTGTTCAGCATCATCTAAGAATGCCATACGAAGATTTTCAGGATATCCTCCCAATCCCAACTATCCTTTGTATAGAACATTTTTCGGGAATTTTGATTTTCTAAAAGCTAATTTTTAATTGATTTTAATTAAAATGCCTTATGTTAAGGATATTTTTATGACAAATGAAATGTATATCTGGAATTTTCTGAAAATAACTTTTGAAGACCCCTTTATTTTGCATTATATTACTATTTCTTATATTACTTTGTATTACGTTTATATTGGTAAACTATAATATTTATACAAAAATACTACAAAAATGCAGATGTTAAAACACGCAATTTGTGAGTTATTAATAGTAATTAATCATTCCCGAGATATTCCTGTTTCCTTGTTATTGGTTTCAATTTAGAAATACTGAAATTTCTGTGTTTGTTTCCCTTTGTTAAGTTTTTCAAATGCTCTCATCAGTGGATTCGGAGCTTTCGTCCTTAACCGTCCGTTTCCGATCTCAGCTGTTGCCTAAGCTGCTGTTTGATTGGTCGCTGGTCATGCTTCTGGCTAAAATTTGTTTTCTTCCGCGAAACGTAAAACAAAGGTGGAGTAGTTTGTGTGTACTGATACGGGTCACGTCGACGGTTGTGTTGGAACCCAGGTCCGGATAGCTGGCTAATTACTGATTTTTTTCAAGGTAGGCACTATAACTGTGGGGCATAGAAATTCTTAAAATTTAAAAGATTTACTGTGGGATTTTGGGTTTATTTCTTGTCAGGCATATAACAGGAGTAAAATTCGCATAGAATGCAGAAGTTTTGTTGGGTGATCTTTTTGGTGTATTGAGGAATTTTAATAACATTTTATTGTTCATGTGCGTAACTTATTCTCGGGACAGTTTATGGCATAATTCATGTTTGTATCTATATAGCTGATGGACTTAATAGGGCACATTTACCTACATCGGAGCTAGATGGCCAATGGGGTTCTTTTTAAGTCTATTTATGAGTGAGGGTTCATAGAAATTTTAATATTGTGTTGGGGTGTTTTAATAGTTGCAATTCATTGTTCTATTGTAAGAATTAAATACATTTCAATGTTTTTAGAATTCTTTGAATTGCAAGGTAAATGGGTGCTCTTTTTTGTTATATGAAATTGGCTGTTTTCTTTGTTTAACGTTACAAAAATTGGCATAATTGTGTTATTGTAACGTTTGTTATAAACCAATGTTCTGTTGGTAGATTTATTGACCAATTTTACTTTGATATGGGAATGAGAGATTTGCACTCTGTTACTAAAGTGATAAGGAAAACACTTTTCATTATATTCTCAATAGTGGTAGTGCTTTTAGGGAGTCATTTAATAGGTATAAAAAAATTCAAGATAAAAAGCATGCTTAAATTATGAGGTGAAATCCTGTACTTCGGTTGAAATGTATGCACGTAGAGATAGCCATTTGTGTGTATTTCCTGTGGCTTAATTTCTTGTATTCCTTATTCTAAAGTGTGGATTAAATGTACACCATTCTAGGTGCTAATACTTCAGATCGTAAGAATTATAAACCAGAAGAAAGAAATATACAAAAGAGGATCTTGTCGTGAAAGTGTTTTCCTATTCGTCATCTCGTTTTCAGATTGAGGCAATTACTGCTTGTGGTTCAAAAGAATTTGCACTTACATAGTGCATAGTTTAAATTTCGGTAATTATTTACAAGTTGGGCCGCTAACTCTCTCCGCTGCGACTTATACCAGTTTTGCACTCTAACGGGACCGGTGTGGTTAGAGGGGGATTAGGTAGGGAGATGATTTAAAAAAACTAATGTTGCTACCTGTTTATATACACACACTAACCTAAACGGATTGGAACCTAACCTCGCGCTAAATTTGAAATCCACAGGCTTTGACATTGTCATTATATATACAAAGTCAATCAATCGCACTTAATTTCATTCGATTTTAGAGTGGCCGAAGTTCTGCATAATAAAATTCACTGAACAGCTGTATCTGCGTGAAACATACTTGTCATACATCAGCACAGCGACATATGCCGGTGTTGCATACCACAACACTGTTCGCCTGCCGCCGACAATGAAACTCAGGTTTTAGGCACTTTAGTGTCTAGTATTATTATATATTTACATTGCAAAATTACTACAAGAGTTCTTTATTTATATTCTACATCTTCTAGGCAGCATACTTCATAAATATTCACAAAAAAGGATCGCTACGCGCACGTAATAAATTAGCGTTTAACTTAATTACGGAGCTTTTCCGATAAAAAAAAAATTGGTGAAAATGTAACGAGAATAAACCAACCTTACAGTCTAACCACAATTTGTTTAATTTCTAGAGGGGCCGAAGTTCTCTAAAATAAACTAAATTTCTTTGTGGGAAATGGTTCTTTTGCTAAGTTATAAATGTTGTAAGGGGAGTTGAGATTGTTTTGGTTTCGTTACATTTACCGTTTCATTATTTCTGGTGATTTGAGTTCTGTTGTGGGAGTTAACTTGCTTTGTTTTTGACCACTTACATCTTGAGAGCATTTCTAAATTATAAGTTGGGTATATTTTTTTTTATTGAGCTTGGATTTATATTTTTATTGGAATTGTAACATTTTCTTTTCGAGTTTGGCTACTTTTTCTCTTCATTTAACGGCTTCTATATAGAGTAATTTCTGGGTAATAATGCAGAACTTTGGCCGTTCTAAAAATCGGATAAAACCAAGTGTGCTTGATTGACTTTGTATTTCTGATGATGATTTCTAAGGTTTTAGCTGTCGAAAAAGCTTGTTTTTTATTACAAACTCGTGAGCATGCTGGAACAGTTGGCATTTTGCATATATGACTGATATTTAAAGTACTACCACAATAGAAAATTAGAAACATAAATTTACACGCACACACACACTCACACTAACCTTAACGGATTTGAACCTAACTTTGCGATAAATTTGAAAACAATTGGACCCAGTGGTTTCGCCTAAAAAAAAGCTCGCATACTCCTCGACCAACTACTATAGTCGCACTAACCGATGAATTATTCTTACGGGTTCTCACGACGCGGTAATCCTGCCAGGAGCCACATATGACGTTCTTGCATATCAATGAATACAATGCCTTCCGCTAGCAACGAAACTAGGCTTTTTCAGGTAATTATAGAGATCTTGGGCCCCTCTAGAAATTAAACAAATTGTGGTTTGACTAAGTTTGGTTTATACTTGTTACGTTTTCACCAATTTTTTTTGTCGGAAAAGCTCCGTAATTAAGTTAAACGCTAATTTATTACGTGCGCGTAGCGATCCTTTTTTGTGAATATTTATGAAGTATGCCGCCTAGAAGGAGTAGAATATAAATAAAGAAGTCTTGTAGCACTTTTGCAATGTAAATATATAATAATACTACACACTAAAGTGCCTAAAACCTGAGTTTCATTGTCGGCGGCAGGCGAACAGTGTCGTGGAATGCAACACCGGCATATGTCGCTAGACGCTGTGCTGATGTATGACAAGTATGTTTCACGCAAATACAGCTGTTCAGTGAATTTTATTATGCAGAACTTCGGCCACTCTAAAATCGAATGAAACTAAGTGCGATTGATTGACTTTATGTTTATGATAAATGAAATGGTCTGTTATTTATGGACGCTCTTTAACTGCTTTGGTTCTCAGCGTCCCATTCTATATTGGGCAAGAAAGATCGCTTAATTTTGCTCAGAGGCCTCTCTCATCAGGCTTGAGGTTCTTTTACGTGCCGTAAATCTACGACACGGGACTTCCCTTCCGAAGGAAGCCATGCTAAGGATTTTTACGCCCGAAAAAATCCGTCGTCCTCCGCCGGGTTTGACCTTGGGTATATGAAGCTAGCATGGTAACCATTATACCACGGAGGGCGACTATATGTATGATAACAATTTCAAAGCCTGTGGATTTCAAATTTAGCGCGAGGTTAGGTTCCAATCCGTTTAGGTTAGTGTGTGTATATAAATTTATTTTTCTAATTTTATATCGTGGTAGTACCTCATTATCGATATTTCCAACAACTCCTAACAGCGCAATGGATACAACATTAGTTTTTTAAACCGTCTCCCCACCCATAATCCCTCTCTAACCACCCGTTAGAGTGCAAAACTGGCATAAGTCGCAGCGGAGAGAGTTAGCGGCCCGACTTGTAAATAATTACCCTTTTTCATTATAATTCCAGTATTTCAGCATATACCTACACATTATAAGCCATTTATTATTATTCATATAATACTCGTTTATGTATAATTATTTGTTAAATATCCGTAATACGCAAAATGCCAAGCATGCACATGAATTTGTCTATAATAAAAAAAAAAAAAAAAAAAAAAAAAAAAAAAAAAAAAAAAAAAAAAAAAAACTGCTCCGACAAATAAAACCTTCGAAATCGTCATAAGAAATACAGTCAACCAATCACTCTTAATTTTATTCGAATTTTAGAGCGGCCAAAGCTCTGCATAATAGCCAGTTTCTGAATTTATTGTTTATTCCTTCGATATTAATATGGGATTTATTATTCTTCATTGGTAAATCTTTGTTCTATTATTTTACCTATTTCAATCATTTAGTATTCTTGAACCTTGGCAAAGGGACTATTCATATATGTAAGATATTTTGCAGATATTTAGGAGTAAATTTTGGAAATAATATTAAGTATATCTTGCTTGAGCAAAAAATAATAGTCATTTTGCTATTTGTTATCTTTGAGTTTGAAATGCATTAGACTTAGAGGGTGAGTGAAAGTCTGGGTTCAATGATTTTAGCAAATTTAGTAGAGAGTTTTCACTGTTTTAATGGGACTATATTTTCTCTTATTATTGTTAAGATCTTATTGCAAGCAAAAGTGAAGCAAATATATATATAGCATTGGTGAATATGAGATATCATTCTGGTTGAATATGAGCTGGAGTTACTAAAGCAGGTGTAAGATTATCTGGGTCTCCTAAAATATAAGGTTCTTTTAGGGATAATAGGGATAGAATAATAAATAGAAGAGTAAATCCTAAAATGTCTTTAAATGTGAATATAATGCAAACGTACATACCTATTTGAGAGTGAAAATTAGTAATGTAGTATCAAGTTTTATAATCTTTTGTCTGCTTCTCGGATTTGAATATTGAGATAGTGCAGCCTTGGGTGGAAACTTTTATTGTTAATATTTACTAGTTCCTGGCTTAATAATTGGCATACATACTCAAACTATTACAGCCATTACTATTTTAAAGAGACGTTATTATTCTGTGGCCTTTATTTTGTACTAGCCAGAGTGGTATACTCTTTTTCCATATAGAATAAATTCTGGTTGGAGCCAGCGATTCGTAGTTTATTTAAGCTGTACCGTTTCGTCTGGTTGTCTTATCTTTTCCTCAGATGCATTAGTGGTTCATTTTTCTTACCGGCCTATCACTTTAGCCTATTGCATTCCCTTAGTTCCCTTACACTTATAAAGGTCTTAGAAGTAAGAACATTCTGCTAATCTTTATCACCATTGTGTAGAAAGAAGAATAATCTTTTGTAAGAAGTTTGTAGAGCAGCTAGAGAAATTGATGTGTAACACATCAGATTTTTTTTTTTTTCCTAAGAGCATCTTCTCGAGTAACAGTTTCCATTTGTAGCAGTGTCTAAGGGTTAACGTGATCTGCCGTCAATGAAAGGACGCACTCAAGCAGTTAACTGGGAGAAGTCGAGGTGGCTGGTTGAGCGGTCACACTCCCTTGAACTAATCACAACGGAGCAGTTTCAGAATGCTGAGAAACCAGCAACAGTGGACGCTGTCGACCATGGCCGTTCTGCGTATCACACGGTCTTATGCGAGCAGTCCAATCATGTCCCAGTTCCTACCCAATAATTACCTCTAACCAACTAACACCCTAAAACCCTCAATCCATCTCAGCGGTTAAGCCCCCTAGCGGACAGGTTTGCCAGGATCTAGCAATCGCTGACCGCTAGTTTCACTCTGCCAGATTTGTTGCAGGGGTAGAAACGGACGTGGCATTCTCTCAAATAGTAAAAAATCTGATGTGCTCCATTCTCAGGACTTCCTCAACATCTCTAACAAATTATTGTTAAGTTTATTCTTCTATCTATTTCATGCTAAATCATTAGCAGAAACGCTCTTATTATTTACCTCCTTATAAGTAGAACAAAAAGGTGTTCCATTCACATGACTTTCTCTACATCTCTGCAACAAATTATTGTTGAAAATCTTATGGTTCTATTTACTTAATGCTAATCGAAAAAATTAGCAAAAATAGTCTTATTACTTGCTTCCTTGTAAGTAGAATCGAAATAAGGAAGTACCATAGGTTAAAGTGATTCTCAAAAGCTGGTTGCTATGTGACTGAAGTTTCTTGTTTGTATGGAAAGTAATTGACAAATTCCTGTGTGAGAAAAGTATAATTTTTAAAACTAAAACCAAAAACAAGGAATGTCTCAAAAATGGATCAAATCCACGAAAATTGGGGATAATATAGTAATATAGTTTGATAAGTCTATGTGTAATCTCATTTATTGTAAACTTTGACTTTGCCCAAAATTCGATTTAAGTAACTTTTAAATCATTTTTGTGTTTAATAATACCTTAAGCAGGATTTTATAAGTAGGTTGTATTTTTCTTTTCTTTTTTTTAAATACAATCTATGTATGTATTTATAGATGTGAATACATATACATACCTGCACACACAACTGAATCACGTGGAGCATTTTCATTAGAAAATTAATTTGTACAGCAAATGTTTTAATTAAATAACCACACAAGCTAACATTTTAAAATATGACGAAAAAATCATTGTTACTGTGTGTAATAACTAATATAAATTTCAGTAAGGTGTTTTATATAATGTGTGTTTTACACATTTCACAGATGCCCTTACCTTCAGTATAGGTAACCTAAATTCACTATGATCCTTTGTTGCCGGTGTATCTATGACGCAAAATTAAGTTTATTGCCCCAATTAGATTATTAGATTGATGTTAACTTAGAGCCTAAATGTGCACAATTTTCAGGTCAATATATCTAACATTATCCTTTGAAATTCTATTACGATTACAGCCATAATTACAGGTTAAAACGTACTTAATAATGTCGTTATTGTATATTAGTTCCAAGGGAATATAACTGCAAAGTGTTGGTGCTCACAAAATGTCAGTAAATCCTACTCCGGCGTTTATAAATAGAATTATCACCCAACTAAAATTCAAAG
Organism: Hymenopus coronatus; assembly: GCA_030762935.1. Classification (NCBI taxonomy): domain Eukaryota; kingdom Metazoa; phylum Arthropoda; class Insecta; order Mantodea; family Hymenopodidae; genus Hymenopus; species Hymenopus coronatus. The sequence continues at coordinate 51,069,007 of CM060885.1, forward strand.
TGTCAGTTGAAAGCATGCATTTCCAGCAGTAAATGGGAACTGGTATTCCCTTTGCCCTAAGTTAGCATTGATTCGCAGAAACTAAATGCTCGCTCATCTGATTTAATGACTAATTCTGAGCCAGTTAAACATACTTTGCAAATGCTTTTAAACCTTTCATTACACTATCAGCAATCCTTCAGTAACTAGTGTTGGTTTTTTCTGTTATTGTTTTGTCAGTTCACAACAAAGAATCATTATATTTCTTGCACAAGCGGGCGGGTGGGCGGTTGTGCGTTTCCCTCAAATTTAGAAGTTTTCCAGTTTGATTATTGGTTAGGGTGTATTAATCCTGTGATTTATGCTTTCCCTAGTACTTTAAATGGTAGAGAAGGTATTGTATTCCACCCAGGATTTCACTGGAAATTAGTTAAAAAAAATAACTTTAGAACAAGGTCTGTGTGTGTGTGTGTGTGTGTGTGTGTGTGTGTGTGTGTGTGTGTGTGTGTGGGCAGCATAGCTCAACCACAAACTACCCTTTACATGAAAAAAGAAATGATTTTCTCAAAAATGGCTAAAACAATTTTCATTAAAGTAAAATAGGTATATTAGATATATTTACAACAAAAATAAAATGTATATATTGAATTGTTTGCGAATAGCCAATTTAGACCTCTTTATTCCGGATGAATTTTAATGACTTTTCCATAACTGCTAAACCGTAAGAGAGAGAGAGAGATAAAGCCTTTATTCAACAAAAAATGTAGATCTCATTTAAACACATAATTCATGTTAATATATTTTTTGTGGAATTGACCATTTTAAAGTTATTCTTTGTTATTGGTTTCACTTTTAAAATACTTACAACTTTTCTCATAGGGGAATTTGCTAATTTCTGGCCATTCAAAGAAATGGATTTCAATCCCAAGCTTTCCCTCGTAACCATTAGCTTAAAAAAAATGCCTAACTGCTGCAAAAATCTGTTACTAAGTGTGCTGAAAATTTAACATACCTTTGTTTACCTTTTCTACCAAGCACTATATATTCCACACAAAATTTCGATAGCAAGATTTTAACAGAAATACACGTCTTATGGTCCTCTGAATTAAAAAAAATCGTTTTAGAAAAAGGCACTTGTGTGTGTAGAACATAACTCGACAACGAAAATCAGTTAAATATTAAACTTGGCATTGAAGTGTTTAGTATCTTTCATGAATGCGACACGAATATTCTCAAGAAACTTCTACCTACCTTTACATGGGAACATTTCGAAAATTTTTCTTCTCAAAAATGACACTAATGATTCTGAATACTAACAAATAAAGTATATTTTGATTAAATACTGCATATTACAGATGTTTACATGACAAATAAAATGTATATCTTCAATTTCCTGGGAATAGCCTATGAAGTCCTCTTCATTCTGAATGACTTTGCATAACTGTCAAACCATGAGAGAGAGACAAAAAGTTACTACACAAAAATGTACATCTTGTGAGTACACACAATTTATGTGCAATACAGTTTTGTTCTGAAACTATTTCCGAGATATTCTTAGTTCTTGGTTTCGATTTTAAAATGTTTACTCTTTTCTCAAAAAGGAAGCCGTCCTTAGTGGTTCTTTTTTTTTTTACTCCTGTTAATGGAAAGAGAACCTAATTTTAAGGTCCATTGCATAACGGCAGGTTTAAAAAAAATTAATTATGTCTTTTGCCTAGTGAATTCCTTTAGTTCCCTTACTCTTATAAGAAGCTAGTAATGTACATCTCGATTAGCTTGAAGCAAATAGAAGAATGATGTTGAGTTAGTCCAAAAGTTCGATGTGAAGATATCACCGGTTAAAGGCCTCCCGAATCCAGAAAAAGGGCCGCGCCGTGGCCGAGTGGTTAGACCACTCGACTCTCACCTAGACGGCCGGGGTTCGATCCCAAGCGACCGCATGTGAGATTTGTGGTGGACAAAACGGCGCTGGGGCGGGTTTTCTCCGGGTACTCCGGTTTCCCCCGCCATCGCATTCCACCGGTGCTCCATCATCATTCATGTATCATCAGTGTCACCGCCTGCGGTGCCATTAGTAGTTAAAGCGGGCGTTAAACACTACCAAAAAAAAAAAAAAAAAAATCCAGAAAAACCTATTTTTACTTTCTCTATATGCGCTATGTTCATAGTGTATGGAGAAGATATTGTACTCCACCTAAAATTTCGATACCGAGATTTCACCGAAAATATATGTTTTAGGGTCCCCTTTATCTAAAAGAAAAGCATTTTTGGAAAAAGGGCCGTGTGTGTATGTGTGTGTGTCCGTGTGTCTGTGAACACGATAACTCAAAAACGAAAAGTCTGTAAAATACCAAACTTGGTATTTAAGTTTAGCATCTTCCAGGGATGCGACACGAAGATTTTAAGAAAAATCCCCGCTCCCCCAACTACCCTTTACATGGAACGTTTTTCGAAAATTTTGACTTTCTCAAAAATAGCTCTAATGATTTTGATTAAAATTTCGTATATTAAAGATATTTACCTGACAAATAAAATGTATATCTTGAATTTTCTGGGAATAGCCTCTGAAGAGTAGTTTATTCTGGATGAATTTTACGGAATTTTGAATAACTGCTAAACCGTAAGAGATGGACAAAAACCCACTACACAAAAAATGGAGAACACGTTAAAATGTTATGTTATATATATTTTTTTTTCGTGGCGTTCACCGTTTTCGAGACATTCCTTGTTTTTGGTTTCTGTTATGAAAAACTTATAAATTTCTCATACAGGAATTTGTCAACTGCTGTCCATAAAAACACAGGAACTTCAGTGACATAGTAACCAGCTTTTGAAAATTACTTAACCTATGGTACTCTCTTATTTCGCCTCTACTTACAAGGAAGCAAGTAATAAGACTATTGCTACTAATTTTTACTTTCTCCATACGCGCTAAGTACATAGTGTATAGAGAAAGTATTGCACTCCACCAAAAATTCGATACCGAGATTTCACCGGAAATATATGTTTTAGGGTACCCAATATCCAAAATGTGAAGCATTTTCATAAAAAGTTCCGCACGTGTGTGTGTGTGTGTGTGTGTGTGTGTCCGTGTGTCCGTGTGTCCGTATGTCCGTGTTTCCGTGTGTCTGTGAACACGATAACTCAAAAACGAAACGTCTGTAAAATACCAAACTTGGTATTTAGGTTTAGTATCTTCCAGGGATGCGACTTGAAGATTTTGAGAAAAATCCCCCCACCCCCAACTACCCTTTACATGGAACTTTTTTCGAAAATTTTGATTTTCTGAAAAATGGCTAACGATTTTGATTAAAATTTCGTATATTAAACATATTTACCTGACAAATAAAATGTATATCTAGAATTTTGTGGGAATAGCCTCTGAAGAGTAGTTTATTCTGGATGAATTTTACTAAATTTTGAATAACTGCTAAACCGTAAGAGATGGACAAAAACTTACTACACAAAAAATGTAGAGCACTTTAAAACACACAATTTGTTATATACATTTTTTTCGTGGAGTTCGTCGTTTTTGCGACATTCCTTATTTTTGGTTTCTGCTAAGAAAAACGTTTACTTTTCTCATACAGGAACTTGTCAACTCCTATCCATATAAACAAAGGAACTTCACTGACATAGCAACCAGCTTTTGACTATCACTTTAACCTACGGTTGTCCCTTATTTTGCTTCTACTTACAAGGAAGCGAGTAATAAGGCTATTTCTGCTAATTTTGTCTGATTAGCATAAAGTAAATAGAAGTATAAGCTTTTTAAGAATAATTTGTTGCAGGGATATGGAGAAAGTCATTTGAATGGTATACATCAGATTTTTTTCTGATCAACATGAATTAAAAAGAAGTATAAGTTTTTAAGGATAATTTGTTGCAGATATACAGAGAAAGTCATGTGAATGGTACACATCAGATTTTTAAAATAAGATGCGTGTGTGTGTATGTGCGCGTGTGCGTGTGTGCGCGCGCGTGAGCGAATTTATATATATCTGAAGAATGCGACACGATGATTTAAGAGCAAATACAGCCACCGCAATTGTTCCATTTATTGTAAAAAATTGAAATAAGCCTTTTGATAATATACGATATATTTAAGATATTTTATGACAAATTAAACAGCTACGCCGAATTTTCTGGGAACAGTCCCTGAAGTCCTCGTTTTTTCTTAATTACTTTTGCAAAACTGATAAACTATAGGACACAAAATCTTACTACATAAAGACGCAGATCTCGCTAATGCAAAAAATTTATGTGAAATCACTTTTATCCCGAGATATACCTTGATAATGGTTTGAATTTTCTCAAATGGGAAGACGTTATTCTTTCTAACAGCCATGCAAATAGAATGTCATTTTCAAGACATTACATAGTGACAGGATTTGATTATTGTACTACAAATAATTATGTAACAAATGGATTCTACAAATATTTATATGGATTAACATCAAGTAGGCGTAGCGGTTGCTGAGTGGATAGACCACTCGCTTCACACCTAGGCGGCCGGGGTTCGATCCCAAGCACCCGCATGTGGGATTCTTGGTGGACGAAACTGCGTCTGGGCTGGTTTCCCCCGTTACTCATTCCACCAATTTGTTCCATCATCACTTTAACAATCACCAATTTCGCTTACATTTTATATTATCCACTTCATGTTCATGCTTCGCTACAGGCCGACTCCTCGTGACAGGTTCTCCATTCTGTAGTTTCGTGCCGTTAACTTCCTAACAGGCTTCTAACCCCTAGGAATTAGCTTGTAAGTCATAGGGGGAATGTAAGCCGATTACAAAGACCCTTGGTAAGAATAATTTGAAGAATGGGAAGAGAAAACCATTGTGAATAACATGTTTCTTTTAAGATTCTCTATTTCATTTATATGCTCCATGAGATGTATGATAATGTATCTACATTACCTTAACTGTATTATTACGCACAGATATTTTACCTATCTAAAGCATTTTATAATTTCTGATGTTTTTCAACTCTGAGCCAAACATGTAATGCTTGTGTTCCTCGTAAACATATTTACAAGCTAACCCATTACCTCCCTTCAGAGCTTCATGGAAATTAATCCCTCAAAATATAAAACAGCGATTTTGCCTGTAAAGTTAATTCCCACGCAAAATGGCTTTCCTATTTTCGAGGAACGCATTATACATTTCTAATGGACTTTTCTGTGTTTCAACTCCAATATGAAATGAGAATCAATTCAGATTTTAGCGTGTAGCGTTCCAGAAAGGCAAAAAATATTTTTCTTCTCAGTAAGCCAGCGTTCTGCTTTGAAAGGAAGCTCTGCTGTGGTTTTAATTCAGCTTACGCATGGTTGGCGCGCAGTTACTGTCAAGGAAGATGGAAAATGTGGTTTGTACACAAGAGACTACTGCAGTAAACAGTGGTGCTGTGAAATTAAACTGTAGCAATACTATTCTACTTTCATTTCTCAAAATAGGAAGCCAGTATTTATATTTCAATGCTGTTTAATAATTTTCTGCTGTGACATTTGTTCTTCCCGATTTATATTTACGCTATGTGTTTTTACTTTCTCTACACTATGTACGTAGTCTATAGCAAAGGTATTGCATTCTACCCAAAAATTCTACACCGAGATTTTATCCAAAATAGAAGTTTTAGGTTCCCCATTATCCAGAAAAATTATTCTTAGAAAAAGGTCCACGTGTGTGTGCGAGTCTGTGGACAGCATAGCTCATAAATGAAAAGTTCGTTAAATACCAAATTTGATATTTAAGTTCAGCATCTTTCAAGGATATGACACGAAGATTTTGAAACTATCCTTGACATGGAAAAAAATTACATAAATGGCTCTACCGATTTTGATTAAAATCACTTATATTTAAATTGTTAATATTACAAATAAATACCCGCACACTCAATACCCTTTACATGGAACATTTTTCGAAAATTTTCATTTTCTAAAAAATGATTAAAATACCTCATTTAAGATATGTTTTATGACAAAAGAAATGTATATCTTGCATTTTCTGGAAATACCCTCTGGAGACCTCTTTCATTCGGGGTGAATATTGTATAATTGGCAAACATTAAGAGATATACAAAAGTTTACTACACAAAAAATTCCAGATCTCATTAAAAAAAAAAAACACAATTTGCTATATACATTTTTGTTTTTGTTTTTTGCGCAGAGTTAACCATTTTCGAGATATTCCGGATTAATTGTTTCAATCTTAAGCCACATCTTTCTTCTCGTTTGTCGTTTGTTTAGTCCTGGCAAGCAAAGATATTAACATTTCATTTGCTTCAGTAGCGCGCAGCTTTTTAAGGACGAGACTGTCGCTTTAGCCTGTACTTTTTATATTTCTTCTACTTACAAGAAGGTTAGTACAGGGATTAATTCTGCTAATATCTATCTTTATTACTAAGACGTATATAGAAACAAATTTTAAGAATAGTTTGTTGCAGATTAAGTTGAGAAATGAATGTGAATGGAAAGTATCAGGGCTTTAGTAGGATTTTACAGAAGTTGAAAATAATTTTGAAGTTTGTAACGTCTCCGTTATACGCTGAAAGTTGGGTCACTGCCTGCTTCATCATTACTCCGCTGCATGCGCTTACGTTAGCCTGCTGGAAGTCTAGCTAGCAAGTTCCTGCGTAGGCCTGAACACGTCACGAGTTACGGTACTAAATGGGGGGAGCTTGACTAGCAGCTGTCTTGGGCAGCCATCAGTCTGTTAGGAGCTCACCTTTCATCGGGATCATTTGACAGTGCCAGGAGGGAGCATCTTCTTCGACGCCAATTGCGCCGTGAGATATTGTTAAGGAGTGAGCTTTCAGTTTATTAAAATTAACTATATTAACCTTGTGATGTTTATGGTTTTAAATTTGTTAAATGTCTTAATCTTCTCGTTCCCATGTTATAAACTATTCACACGTATTGAAGTTGTCCTATGGCTTTCGGTTTTTCTATTTGTGGGGAGCACAAGTCTTTGTTAATATATCTGTACTCTATTTAATTGTGGTGCACATTTTATAATAGAATGGGTGAAGCTGGGTTGAAATGTTTCAATGTTAAAGTTCACCTTATTCCTGTCATTACCTACGCGGGATTTTTCTCCCTAAACTTGCCTGTTTCCACAAAGAACACCTTATAACTTTGGACCTGGCGGTGCATGTTGTAAACATAATTTATAAAAGAACAGAGCTTTAATTTAACATTAATTTTGGGAAATATTAACAAAATGTTAATGCAAGAGAAAGCGATTTCTGGATAGCCATAGCCATTTCGCAAAAGAAACCTAAATAGGAACCCGACGTTAAGGCAAATCATCATTACCCTCTAAATGTGCCAATAGCTCGAGGGGTAGAGGTGTCTTCTATTGTAATGTAAGACCGTCGAGTAAGTACTTGAGCTATATAATCCCATAGATGGTTCCAGAAATATATTTACCTGGAGAACAAGTTTCTCTCCCACAATGGAATTCAAAGGAGCATCACCTTTAGTGCTTGGAAATACGCATACGTACTTTGATATAAAATTAAAGTTTTTTCTTAAGATGACGCACCAGAGTAAAACCGAATGTGATATAAAACTTAGTCGCTTGTAAGTACCTACCAAGATTCTTGAACTACTGCTTATCACATTGGTAGTGGTTTTCGAAATTGATGTACATATAACTATAAATTTATATATTTTGTCATATTATAAATAAAATATATATACATATAATTTTACATGTTTTACTTTCTCTACACGTACTATGTACATAGTGTATAGAGAAGATATTGCATTGCACCCAAAAATTTGATACCGAGATTTCACCGGAAATACATGTTTTGGGTACATCTGAATAAAAAAAAACATTAAGAAAAAGGTCCTTGCGTGTGCCTGTGTGTGTCTATGGACAGCACAGCTCAAAAACAAAATACTGTTGAATACCAAACTTGGTATTTAAGTTTGGTATCTTCCAAGAATGCGACAAGAAGACTTTTTAAGAAAATCCCCCCATTCCAACTACCCTTTACATGGAACTTTTTTCGAAATGGCTCTAACGATTTGTTTTAACATATAGTACATTAAATATTTACCTGACAAATAAAATGTATATCTTGAATTTTTTGGAAATGGCCTCTGAAGACTACTTTATTGAGGATGAATTTTACGAAATTTTGCATAATTGCTAAACCGAAAGAGATGGACAAAAACTCAACGCACAAAAAATGTAGAGCAGGTTATAACACACCATTTTAGGTTATATCATTTTTTTTCGTGGAGTTGATCGTTTTTCGGGATATTCCTTGTTTTTGGTTTTACCTTTAAAAAACTTAAACTTTTCTCATACAGGAATTTGTCAACTCCTATCCATACAAACAAAGGAACTTCAGTCACATAGCAACCAGCCTATGGTACTCCCTTATATTACATATACTCAAAAGTAAGCAATTAATAAGACTATTTCTGCTAATTTTTTCTTGATTAGCATGAAATAAATGGAAGCACAAGATCTTTAACAATAATTTGTTGCAGAGCTGTAGAGAAAGCCCTGTGAACGGAACACATCAGATTTTTAAAAGTGTTTTTGTAGTGCTAAATACCTTGTGTTGTGTTTGCAACAATGAATAAATTTCGTGAAAAACAAACACTTCAATCAAAATTTAATTAACTGCATAAGAGCAGACTATAATGGTGTTCAATTTATTATGCGTTTTATTTTTGAAGGAGCTTTTGAAAAATGCTTCTACATTTATCCCAACAATTTAAACCTTGTGTTAAATGCACGTACATTCCACTTGTCTGGTATTCAGTGGTTGGAAAACAAAGAAAAACAATGCAGATAAAATACATTTAGTTCGCATTGCTTCTTGTTCCAACGTCGGAGAGTTTTGAGGGCGGGGTACACGAGGCAGGCAATGTACTGCTGCACAATATAGTGGCTTGTAGAACAAATGACGGTCTCAGCCACAGACATGTTTTCAAATAATTGCAGGAACATCCATCCGGTTTGTTTTTGCTTGGCTCTAGTTGTGTGTAGGCAACATAATGCTATTGATTTCTGTTTGTAGTCACCGCCAACAGAATGTGTAACCGCAGTGGAGTGCCTCTCAGGTTCAATGAACATTAATCCACTTGTTTCAGCTTTATATGAAGCCATACTCAAAATACTGCATTACTCACAGGTGGGATATCAAGTAATGTTACAGCATATGCATACTTTAATAAATTTCATAAGTGGAAACAATTTGATGCGAGGAAAAACACAAAAAATTGATATGTTTCATTCACATGACTTTCTCTGTAACAAATTAGTGTTAAAAAGCTTATTGTTCTATCTACTTCATGATATAGAGATAACCATTAGCAAAAATTTGTCTTATTACTTGGTTCATTGTAAGTAGAAGGGGAAAAATCTAATGTGTTCCTTTCACATGATGTCCTGTAGCTGTTCGGTAAACAAAACTTTTATTCAAAGCTTTATCTGTTATCTACATTATGCTAATCAAGATAATTTTTTCTATGTAAAAGGTACTTGGGGTGGGGGTTTTCTTGGAAACCTTCGTGTCGCATCCTTGGAAGATGCTGAACATAAATACAAAATTTGGTGTTTAACGGACTTTTCGTTTTTGGAGCTGATGTGTTACATTCACATGAATTTCTCTACATCTCTGTAACAAATTATTGTTGGAAAGCTTTTTCTTCTATCTACTTCATGATATCGAGATAAACATTAGCAAAAATTGTCTCATTATTTGGTTCCTTGTAAGTAAAAGGGAAAAACATCTATTGTGTTCCCATCACATGCCCTCTAGCAGTTCGGTACATTTGCACATTTTTCCATGTAAAGGGTAAAAAGAACTTGGGGGTGGGGGAAACCTTCGTGTCGCATCCTTGCAAGATACTGCACATAAATGAAACATTTGGTATTTAACGGATTTTACGTTTTTGAGCTATGCTGACACTGACACACTCTCACACAGAAACACACACATGGAAAGTTTTCTAATTTGGGGGGGGGGATTCAGAGGGTCCTAAAACATGTATTTTCGGTGAAATCTCGGCATCGAAATTTTGGTTGGAATGTAATACCTTCTGTATTTACATATGTGCTGGTGAAAATAAAATAACAAACAGAAATGTTCTAGTATTCAAAATGCATTAGTATAATGTAACAGTATAATATAAAAGGATGAAATATTGCAAGGTTACCTTCAAGCTAGCGTGATTAAAATATAGGTGTCAAGACTCGTGAAGAGTTTTATGAAGTATAAGATGTAAACGGAGGTGGACGTCGCACACTGCGTATGGCAACAGTAGGCTACAGGATACAGGTGGACCACAGAGTGGCGAGGAAGTCCCTTACATTTTTCTGCACGAATACAGATCCACCATTAAGGATGTCCAAGATGGTGACAAACGATACGTGCAACCAGACAGTCCTTTGGTGTCCACCGGTAGTCTCTTGGAGAAGCATTCACGCCATCTGACTGGCACCGCCTCACGACACGAAGAGTAGTAACAAGCGTGAAAAATGAGCAGGAAATAGAATAAAAGAAAAATGATGAAAAATGGATCCAGGTTGTTATTATCCACACCAGCATTTTTACCAGAAGGTTAAATTAACATATTCCAATGTGCTTTTTAACCAAGTTGGGTTAAGAAAAAGCAACAAAAATACCGAAAAACACAATCCCAAGGTCAGAGTAGACTTGTACGGTAATCAAACCCTGCACCTCTCAGATGTGACCCAGAAACGTTCCGGGAGGTCAACTCGCTCGATTAAAGGACGATAAACAGTGTATTTTAAAAATGAAGTACCGAGAGTAATGTAAACCCTAATTATGATCTGGAAGGATAGCATCTTGGGGATCGATAGTGGGACATAACGAAGTTAGCGCAGCGTGGTATATAATTGTTGAGAATGCAGTGCGTGCACAGCAGTACTAATAGATGGAAAATGGGGCAGTGGTATGTTTTATTAGCAGTGGAAGGCCGTTGAACTTGGATGGGTGGTAAACATAAATACCACTGATTTACGGGAACTAATAATTTTAATATTTGCATACATATATTCAATTATGTTGTGCATCAAGTCATCAGCATCATTATCCATTTTCTCTCAAGACGCAAAGATTAAAATACTCAACGTACATTCGTAACGTTTCAAATGTGAATCGTCTCCGATTGGCACGTAAACAGTTTTATATTGTGAAAAACATGTGATAGGTGCAAAACGGAAATAGAACACATCATCGTCTATTGGGTAAGATACTCCACCAGCAATTATTTCCGTAGCAACACCTCGTAGCATATTTCGTATTTCACGCATTATTGAGAATACGACATTTTTTCCAAAACTTTCTTCACTTTCTTTTTCATAGGTCTAAAACAGGGATTTCTGATTAACACTGGCGCCATAGGGTGTTAATATTTGTTGAGTCCTTACTGCCTGAATAAAATTCAACATTTACAGACAAACTAAAATTCCCTCTGATAAAACATTAACATGTTTCGGGCTGAAAGGCCGTGTTCTAAAGGTAAAGCCTTCCGACCTGTAATATTTTAATGTTTTATCAGTCAACTCCGGCCGTGAAAGCCTTTGTACATATTTAAAATTCCCTCTGTTAGCTTAGTATTAGAACAGGCTGATTCAACTCTGCTACACTGAGCCTAAGTAGGACTGGGGACGGTACGAGTAAAATCGATGAGGATAATAGTTCTTACAGTTGCGGCACCCTATACGGTATATCGCAAAACTCTACTTTTGCCCAAACTAAGGGTGAATTAGATGATGCTGTTGAAAATAGGCGCTAATTTTGAATGTTTTTCTTCGTTTTTAATTCTTCGGTTCTACTAAATATAAGGGTTATTTGTAAAACCTTACGTTGGACTTTTCTTTAGACATATAAGTGGTATATAGATCATTGTTACGATGTTTCCGTGATCAGATTTGAATTTCTAGTTCATGAGTTTGTCCTATGCGTCATGGTGACAAGGATCAACTCTTCGCCCACAGATGACACTGTAGGTCCAAATCACGACTTGCGGACGCGAAATGGCGGCATTTTGACCGTTTAACGTCCGCTTTTATCACATATGGCACCCCATGCGATGACACTGATGATACCTAGATTGAAAATGGAGTACCGGTGGAATGTGATGGCACGGGAAAGGGAAAACTTCCCTTCCGAAGGAAGCCATGCTAAGGTGTTTGCTTCAGAAAAAAACCATCACCCTCCGCCAGGTTTGAACCTGCAATTTTGGATTTTAGAGCCTTGCATGGTAACAACTACACCCGGAGGGTGACTTCTTTAGATATATAGTTTATATAAATATACCAAAATGTGCCTATTAAACCTTATTGTTGTCGGAATAAATGATTTGGGTTTACATTAGTAGGGAAATCCGTGAACAATCAAACAATAAAACTAAATGTATATTGCAAGGGTGATTATGTTCTATTTTGAATGTGTTGGTTTATTATACGATACTTTCTGAAAATAATAAACATTCGAGTTTTAACTTCATTCAAGACTTCATTTCACATTGCCGAAGCGTAACAAGCAACACCAAAAAACATTTCCAATGCTGCCGCACACACACCTTGCAGCAGAAAATGCTGGTGTCGCCATAAAGCATTTCTTTTTGTAGCTTAACGTCCTTTAACCTGGTCATATCGAACGATGAATGAAATTAGTGAGATGAAGTTCAAATGATATCGGAGTCCATGGGGCTTAAAGTTATTCGACATTGGTCTTCTCAGGATCAGAATCAATACCGAAAAAAAAAAAAAAAACCTTATCCGAATAACTCACCTAAGCGAGGTTGGAACTCGCAACCTGTTTGTTGAATGCGAGCAAGACAGGCTACCACCACACTACCAAGGTGGGCTAAACCATTTTCGGGGGTGATAAACAGTTTTAATGAATATTGGTTTGTTGTTGATATTAATATTATTAGTGGTGGTGGTAATTTTTTATGGTATATTAGTAACTTTAGTAGGCCACTGAATGAAGTTCACATCTAAGATATATTTTCGGGTTTTGTTAACAGTGTGGCTGAAAAGTAAAATTTTCATAGAATAACTATCCCCTGAAGGGTAATCAATAATCTAGAAACGGACAGAAAATGTTAGAAAAAATTCTTTTGAAGGAAAGTTAAAAATTAATCCGTAGCATAAAAGAACTCATTCTATTCTCTTTAGATGTGAAACAACTGGTTTCTGCTTGCTAAAAAAAAAATTAGTATTCAGGAAAAGACGGTAACTTGGTTTTTCTATCCGTTTTAGTTGGAGTTAGATGGAAAAGGAATCCACGTTTCAGCTAATTGGATGGCATCCTTCATTAGACTTAGTATGCAATGCTGTCATTTTTGCAATAAAAATATTAAAATCTTGTCTACTTCAGTACATCATATCATCCAAAATATTACACTACCAATGAAACAAATGGCTGAATGATTTGATTACTTTAGTAATATGTAACTAAGGGAATTACAAACATTTTTATGTTGTCGTAGTATAGTGTTTTTGAGTGCCAGGCCAATTATTAACCACTGGAAATTCTGTTACCAACAAGTAAAAAGGTAACTGGCCAATGGTGTGTGCGTTACTTTTCAAACCTGGTGTTAAATAAAGAACCCGGCTGTACTCGGTGCAGCGATTCATATGACGTCATAGAACCGAGCAAAGTCTTCCAAACTGGTCGGTAGGTGAATTCTGGAGAGGTTTCTCATCTACCACGATTTCCTTTCCCTCATTTCCCTTTCAATCAGATGCTCTCTCATATTTTCTGGGTTTCGTGGTGAATGGCGGTGCCGGACAGATACTTCCTCAATAGAAAGAGTACTTTCCACGGATAATAGAGGACTGTTTAATTGACGGGTCATTCAATTTCCTCTCTAGGCTGCTCCATAAATGGGCCGGACCTTTCAGCCTGGAACTATTAGTTTCCGTGCGTCTAGGGCATAGATATATGAAACTGGGGCAAAATTGTGGCACCGCAGGCGATGATACTGGTGATATATGAAATGAAGATGGAGCACCGGTTGAATGCGATGGCGGGGGAAGCCGGAGAAGCCCCTGCGCAGCTTTGTCCACCATAAATATCACATGTGGTCGCTTGGGATCGAACCCGGGCCGTCTAGGTGAGAGGTGAGTGGTCTAACCACTCGGCCACAGCGCGATTGAATAATCGTAAGCCGTTGCCGTTCGTAAATGTGCGGGAGGCCGGCGGTCGGGTTGTTAGGGGCTGCTGGGGGAGCCCCGCAGGGAAGTAAGATCCAAGTTATGATCTCATAGTTTTGTTACGTATTCTTCACGTTACGGGTATACTGTATTCGCTTTTGTTTTAGTTTCTCAGAGACCACAGATTAAAATTCCTTTCGCTGTAGCAGAACATTTAATAAATGGAAAATTTTATTCATGTCGACACTATATGGCAAACGTTTTAACTAATCAATGTATGCGCTGTTTAATCTGTACTTATAAGTAATTCCATACATACTCTTTATTAAATGTCGCTAGTATCGAAACACTAAGAACAAGCATGATAAAAAGGAATCCTGAGAGACTTCTAAATGAATATTTCAGCAGTGTTTGCTATCCGGAATTTTTTACCCTTTATTCATTAACTGACAGATCAGCAAAAAAGTGTATACCTCAGCCTATTTCTGTAAAAAGTGAACCTCTTATTTTCCCCCCTTTTCAATCAGCAATTCAATTACTCCATTCCGGCGTGCTCATTTTCTAGGCGAAATTTTACGTTTCTCTTTGCATTCTTTTTTTATAATTTTGCAGTTTTTCCACACCAAACGGTAGGACAGGGATACTGCTTACATTGTAGACTTTTTAACAATGTCGGTATTTACATTTCTTTCAGCTAAGCAAAACTATACGCTTTTAGTACTGTTATTATAGAGTTTCTTATAATCAACGCCCGGATTTTAATGGTATACCATGTCAATTTTTAACATGGCGTTACTGACGTGCATATAAATACTGACCATTGTTCTCAGATTATGAAAATACACATGTATTTTTTATCACTTTTTTATTTCATATTTACCATTATTTTGTTTATTTATTGCAGTTAAGGTCATTATTTAGTCAGTTTCTTAAACTGAGTATATAAAGTGTGATATTGTGATACATCTGTTATGGACCCACTGCTCGGGAAATTGGCGAGATAAACAGAAATATTCAGTTACTGCAGCGCGCGCGCCCAGCATAAGCGCTATCGATAAAAATCCCGAATCTTCTGGAAGTTTTCCTTATCCATCCATGCAGAACATTTTAAAATGTTCTCTGGATTTTTTACAAGAGCTTTGTAAGCGAACACTTTAGCGAGAAGTTAGCGAGTGGATTACCCAGTGTGTCTCTGCTGAGACGAAAAATGGTTCTTATAGTGTTTGTGACGCCTGCTGCGACATGAAGTGGGTGCTACTACTGCAGGAGAGATTAGAGAAGTCCTGTATTCGGTTTCCCAGCGAGTGAACCATCTGGAAGAAGAGGCTATATCATGTATTCTGCGTTACTCCGTTACGTCATGCAGGAAGTGAAATGATAATGAATATGCAGTGCGTCATATCACACGGTTTCGTTTAGTACCGTGTGATATGACATTCAGGCAAAATCAAATATAGCTTATTTACTCAAGAAATTTCGATTTAGCTATTCACGAATTTTCCTCTAATCATAGAGCTACTTTAATCTACTTCATTACACGGGCATGTCCAATTTCAAGGAGCAGAGGGAATAGCGCAATAACCTATTTCACTCCGTTTGTTGCCTTGTGGCATGGACCATGGACAAGTTAAAGCAAGAAAGTTCATTTAGTGCACTTTGTAATAAAGATATACGAGGGTCGGCTGATAAGTCGCCTGTCAATGAAAACGGCGTTTATTTTTTTTTATTTATTTATCAACATAATATCCAAAAAGGCTAATGCATTTAACATATCGGTGTTCTAATTTAATTAAACCATCTCTATAATGCGATTTATCAAGGTCCTCAAAATAACTGTTGACCGCATCAATGACTTCCTCGTTGCTGTGAAATCTTCGTCCTCCAATAAGTTGAGATTTGGGAACTGGTAGTAGTCACTGGGTGCTAGATCTGACAAATAAGTTGGATGTTCAAGCAATTCCAACTTTAATTCGCATATTTTTCCCATTGCAATGACTGAACGATGGGTCGAGCATTGTCGTGATGAAACAATTTTTTTTTTTTTGCCAAATGAGGTCTCTTTCTTTTCACCTCATCACTCAAACGTTGCTGTAAGCTTGAGTAGTAGTCACCAGTGATACTTTTACCCTTTTCCAAGTAATCAATAAAAATAGTTCCCTGTGCATCCCAGAAAACACCCACCATAACCTTGTTAGCTGACAAAATTGACTTTGCCTTTTTTTGGAGTTGGTTCACCTGGCGCAATCCACTGTTTTGACTGATTTACTTTCGGGTGTGTAGTGATGTATCCAAGTTTCATTCATAGTAAGTCGTCTCAAAAATTCAATGAGATTTTTACGGTAGAGCTCCACATTCTTAACAGAAACAGTTTTTATTTACAACTTTTGATCAGGTGTCGACAAACGTGGTATCCATCTTGCACAGACCTTGTGAAAGCCCAAAATATTATTTAAAATATTACCTGCGGGTTCTTTTGATACGTATACAGCCTCTGCTATCTCAAAACACTTTAATCCGCGGTATTCCAGTACCAAACGATGAATTTTTTCAATGATCTCTGGATGTTACTTCTACAGGGCGTCCAGAGCGAGGCTCATCACTAGTGCTCGTGCCTTTTAATCATTGAACATGATGAGGCAAAGTCTTTCAATGTACTGTCCATTTCCTTCTTGATTTCTTAAGCGTTAAGCCTTTCAAATTGAAGTAAAATCCTCCATTTTCGTGAAAACTCTAAAGTTGTCTTGTTTAAAATGCTATATTCGAAAACTAAACAAGCTACTGACATGTAACTAAAGATACACGCTAGTCTAGAATTAAACTATACGATGCTACCGACTAACTGACCTAGTGGCACCGTATATGTGTGAGGCCCGGGACTTATCAGCCGACCCTCGTATCAACATACTATTTCATATTGAAAACCACTGAATTCATTGCTTTCATTATTTCATATTGTTCTGATACAGGTTTCAACTTTTTATAGAAATAGCCTCTAAAGACTTCTTTATTCTGGATGAATTTTATGGAATTTTGCATAACAGCTAAACCGTAAGAGATGGACAAAAACTTATGACACAAAAATATAGAGCACAATTTATGTTATATGCACTTTTTAGGTGGAGTTGATCGCTTTTGAGATATTCCTTGTTTTTGGTTCAGCTTCAAAAAACATACTTTTCTCATACAGGAATCTGCCAACTCCTGTCCATAGAAAGTAACATTCTGTGACGTAGCAAACAACTTTTGATTAATACTTTAGCTTATGCTACTCCCTTGTTTCCGTTGTACTTGCATGGAAGCAAGTAAAAATACTATTTCTGCTATTATTTTTTCAATTAACATGAAGTAAACAGAAGCATAAGCTTTTTAACAACAATAATAATTTGTTGCAGAGAGGTATAGAAAGTCATGTGAATGGAGCACATCAGATTTTTGTTTTGTAAAATAGCTAGCTAAAATGGAATACAATTTTGTTAAACATAAAGATAATTTCGCAGAGAGATTATATTAAAAGAAGGCTTGAATTTATATATCATCACGTTGAAGAGTTTTCTTTAAGGGGAGTCGAAATGGAATTTTCATAATTTTCCATTTTCATGTTATAATTGCATATGAGTATTTTAAAAATCCCACTCATAGTTACAACTTTCACAGAGGTACGCTAATTGTAAATAGTTTAAACATATTATTGAACATAATCATGCGTGGTAGTAGCCATGCATGAAGTACAACATTTTGGTACACTCACTTGGTAAAACACCAATACCTTTGTAACTATTACTGTTAGAGAAAATGTAATTTTTATTTTGAGCGGAAAGTTTTACGTCAGCTATTTGCATCATTTACAACACGCCCATATTTCCTTCATGTAAGGGGTTCGAAATATTGCAAAGTTATGTTTGAAGTTACATTTTGTTTTCAATTTTATCTTTGAAAGCAATTTCTGAAGAAGCAAACTTTTCTGTATAAATGCCCCATATCTCGGAAATTGACACTAAAGACAGACATATTTTTTTTTGTAGTGTTTAACGCTCGATTTTACTTCTCTGACACTGATGATAGAGCCCTAATGGAATGTGATGGTGGGGGAAACAGGAGAACCCGGAGATAACCCGCCCCTGCGCCGCTTTGTTCACCACAAATCTCACATGCGGTCGCTTGGGATCGAAGCACTCGGCCATGGCGTGGCCGGTCGACATTTTGAGTGCACATTTGAACCTAAATAGGCTTTATTTTAACAAAGTTTTTATGTATATGGATTAGTTATTTTTTTTTAAAATTTAAAAATCATTAATTTTAATAACATTTTAAAGGCGTTATTTAAAAAATCTTATGCATTCCATTCACTTGATCCTCTCTACATCTATGCAATATATAACTCTTAAAAAGATTATTCTTGTATTTACTTAATGCTAATCGTCTTATTACTTACCTACTTGTAAGTAGACGGGAAATAAGGGTGTACCATAGGCTAAAGCGACAGGCAAATCTTTTAAAATCTGGTTGATATGTAATTGAAGTTCCTTTGTTTGTATAAACAGGAGTTCCCGTATGTGAAAAGTATAAGTATTTTAAAGCTCAAACTAATAACAAGGAATATCCCAAAAACAGTCAACTTCAGAAAAGAATCAATATAATATAAATTTTAGTTTTAACGGGCTCTACAGTTATTGTGAAGCAAATTTTTGTCTATCTCTTACTGTTTAGCAGTTATGCAAAATTCCGCGAAATTCATTGAGAATAAACGTGTCTTCAAAGGCTACTCCTAGAAAATTGAAGGCATACATTTATTTGTTATGTAAACATGCTTAATGTATATAATATTCTAATAAAAATCGTTAGAGCCAATTTTGAGAAAATCAACATTTTTGAAGTTTTTTAAATGTAAAGAGTAGTTGCGGGTGGGGGGATTTTATGGAAAACCTTCCTGTCACAACCTTAGAAGATACTGAACTTAAATACCCTAGTTTGGTAATTAACGGACTTTTCGTCTCTGAGCTATGCTGCCTCCCCCACACACAATATGGATATTTTTCTATATATGTTTTTTTTTTTTTTTTTTTTAAATTCAGGGGCTCCTAAAGCATGTATTTCGGTGAAACATCGGTAACATTTTTGGGTTCATTACAATACCTCTCTATACATTATGTATATAGTACGTGTAGAGAAAGTGAAAAACACAGTTTATCTTCTAATAAACAGAAATGTTCTATTATTCATCAATCAACAGTAAAGAAATTGATGAACATACCTTGAAAAATTTAGCTCAATGTGTTAAATAGTTGCTGAGATTATGGGTCAAATTTTAACATTGGTAACAAAGAGCCATTCCACTACCCTTAAGGAAACTCTAAATGTATAAAATACGGTCTTGTGGTTATACACACTCCAGTTGAGTTTTTCTCAGCCCAGAATTATTGTCCTTCTAGGGGAGTGAATCCGCACGCCCGCAAATATCGAGCCTGCTTCCTGAATCTTTTGACATATTTAGTGGATATTGGCGTTATTGAAATACACCTCTCTAGTGGTACACGGGAAACTTGGAAATGTCTCCATATCCACCTTTGACGTCGAACAGCAGTTTGAAACTTGTTAATGTGTTATTGCTGTTAAACCGCCTTCTGAATCTGTCCCAACTCAGAAACTCGTAACGTAGTTTTGCTGTTACCAGCAGTTTCTCATATCTCTCAGTAACGAGCTGTGCAATCAATGAAAATACAGCAAAAGGGTAGTGGTTAATGTAGTGGAACAGCAGATGTCCTTAATGGCCTACCTTAGAAACTTTCTATCATATTAATCACGCTTCATTTTAAGTCTCTTCTGTGCTTTATTGATAAAATGTGACAAAACTCTATTTACAGTAAAACCGACAGTTTTAGTTTAGTATCTAGATTACAGATATACTGACAGCTGATACCAACTATTTTATTACTGCCTGCTAGTCAAGTTTATTATAAGTATATATTTTATAAAGGCTTGAGTATTAATTTATATATCATAAACAAATAAAAATAGAAACAACAAACAATTAGAAAAGAATAGTCTATTTTGAAAATTTAAATACTACAAATATTTAAAAAAGAAATGAAAATTAAACAATTTTTGAAATTAATTTATAAATATGAAACAATGAGTAACTGTAATGAAAAGTATAAATTATTTATGAAAATAATAAGGATTAATTATCATTATGTTTTGGAAATCATAATAATAATGATAGGAAATGACTTTCTAATATATATAAATAATGTCAATAATGAATAAAACGGGTAAACATGAAGTATTTAGCAGCATAAATATGTAGGAAGAAATAAAAATAAAAGGAAAACATGATTTATATGTGTATATAATATTTTGAATAGAAATGGTGTTTAAGTACTGTGGTTCTCAGCGTACCTTTCTATATTGGGCATCAAAGACAGATTAATTTTGCTCATATGCCTCTTTATCACGCTTTTATTATTTTTTTAAATACAGTACCGGAGTCTGATCAGGACTCCGGCACTGTATACCCTACTTTTTATTTACCTTTTTCTTTTTACTTTGTTTTGCCGTATTATTACTGTTTACTTACTATTACAACACACACATATACAAAACATATAACACCCATGCCCAAGGTGAGATTTGAACCCACGATCCCCAGTGCTACGAAGCACCAAAGCGGGACGCCAGTTTTGATACAGTGACCTTGGATATATGAAATTACCATGGTAACCATTACACTACGAAGGGCAACATAATAAAAAGAATCTTAAGGGAAACTACCTAGGATATAAATGATAATTAAAGGAAAATTTTAAAAAGTGTAAAATGAAGTTACAGCGATTTTTAAAGTTAATTAAGAGAAATTAAGTAATTAAAATTAATTATACTTGAAAAGATCAGTGTTACATAATTTTGGAAATTACATATATTATTTTACAATTAGGTGTAAAACAAATATTGGGTATATTGTGGAATTTGAAATAAATGTATAAATTTGGAATACATGCCTCGGTTGAAGTAATAAGGCACCGGGCTATGATGTTGCAGATTTATGTTTATTTACAGTAAATATATTTTATAATATTAAAACGCTCTACTGGACAAAAAAATCACCTAAAGCTTAAAATTTCATTGAAAAAACGTTTAGTTTTGTTTGATAAATTAATGATTTTCACTCACGTTAAAACATTCATAGGAGCATATAAATAAAGTAGTCAATTTATTTTGCATATACCTTAAAACATTAACACTATATAGGTCAATGCTTATTTATTTTACATTCATTTTGGACAAAATGTTTATTAATTTCATTCTCGGCAGAATATTTCGACTTTAGAGATGAATAAATGAGCATTCACTATGCGTGATGTAATTTGTTCGTAATCACAACATGTCGCAGTGGCTGAAGAGTGCAGATTTCTGAAGTTTAATAGATGTACTGCAACAAAGACAATAAAACAGCTATTTCTTAACAACTAAGTTTTTATATTCATGAAAATACATTGTAACAATGGATCTAAAATGACAGCAGGTTTCAACTGTAAGTAAACTCTTCACGAGTGTTGCGTTTTTGTTTTTATTTTTGTTTTGTTTTTTGATAGGAAGGGGTTTCTGTTCTCATCTTACATAACAACAAATAGAAGTCAAATTGAGTGAAGTGGCTTATAGAGATATCTTATGATCTAAGGAAGCATATTTATTTATTTATTTATTTATTTATATTTCTGGGTTTACTTGGTAGTCAAATATAAACATATACCATATTATCACAAACAAATGATGGTTGTAGTCGTTAAGATACGAGCTCGAGAATGTCGAGGTCCACCAATACTAAGGATTTATTCAAGGTTTTCCTCAGTCCGCATAACTCAAAAATTAGGCTGATGATTGCAATTAAGAAGAAGTAAAGAAAAGGGTAGACAAATACCGGGGAGGTAAACCGGGAACGTTATCTTCCCAATACTAATTTCATTGCATGCACCATCAAAAGGTATAGGAATTTCTAAGCATTATGTAGAACGGAAGGAAATAAAGCTGAACTATTACTTCATTCCACCAGGTGGCTCAAAAGCGCCATAATTACATGTAAATTCAACAGTGCCATTCCAGGTAAAACCGCTCAGTGGAGAACTGACGCATTAATGTTAGCGAACTTCATTGTACTGCTCTAATTCATCAGCAAAGACGATAAGCGGGCAGAGTTAAATGAGAACCAGTAATGACTCTCTTCCGAATGGCTTTTACGTAACTCATAAAGCATGAGAGATGGACAAATATTTTCTATTCAAAAATGTATATCTTATTGTAGCACAAATTTACATAGAGACTCCTTGTATTTCTTATTTCCTGGGAATAGCCTCTGAAGACCTCTTCATCCTATGTACAAATGAATTACTATTGTACACATTTTAAACCACAAGAGATAGACAAATCTTACTACACAAAAATTTAGATCTCGTTAAAACACAATTTTTGACCATTAGAAAATGTTAAACAGCTACAAAGCAAGGAAATGTTAGGCAGCTACCTGGTTAAGGTTGAAAAACATAAGACGTTGGACTCCTCGTGGACTCACTACCCATGCATTGGATGCTTTGCCCAATGAGAAGCTTCATGAGGATCTGGCAGAACAAGGCGTAACATCAGTGTGTAGGGTTCAACCGAAAGTAAATGGTGATTTTATGCCTACCCGTACTGTATTCCTTACCTTTGATCGGCTATTATTATTTATTTGATGGTGTATAGTATTTTTTATTTGAGTTGACCATTTCCAAGATATTCCTTATTATTTGTTTAAATTTTATAGGACTTAAATCTTTCCTCACAGCAAATCCTCATCTGTTTCCTGTCTCTTTTGTTTTACTTCTGGCCAAGGAAAGTAAATCACACAGTGACTGCTATTAAAATATTTGACCATCGCTTTAGTCTAGTAGCAAGTAACAAGACCATTTCTGCTAAACTTTATCTCGATTAGCTTTATATAGTTAAAAGAATAATCTTTTATAAGAAAGTCATATTTTTAAAAATAGGAGTATCATTTCTAAAATGTATATTATCATATTCTTTAGTGAAATTTAAAAAAAAAAAAAACTGTGTAGACCATTCTGATGAGGAAAAATTTTGAAGAAAAAAACGAGAGAAAAAAGGTTAAAATTTGGGCGTGCTTATTAATAAGCATACATCATTTCATTTATAGCATCTTGTCCACCTGACCTACATATGTAGTTCTATTATAGGTACCATATTTCAGTAGGCAAAGATGTGAAGAAATCATATAAGGATACGGGTTGCGAGCAGACAGGCTACAGAGAGACGCAGAGCCTCTTTAAGTATTCCTAGCTCACTGCCAGACCCATACAATCAAGCAACCTTTAGGCGTCCATGTAAAATACTCCTACCTTGGAGCATGGTTCAGCACCATCTCTTCAACACTGCCTCCTACAGCGAAATCTAAAAACAGAAAGATGTGAAGGGTAATAAGGGAAACAATACATTGGTCATTCGCTTTACCTTCCAGAGAAAACCATGAAGATTAGATAGGCCGTCGACGGGATTTGGACCGTGAAATTCCAATTAAAAGCCTCACTGAATACAACTGAACAATCTCCTGCGGTTGCAGCTTTCTAACTGCATTTCTCCTTTCAGTTTTCCTCCTCAAATATGTGCATTCCACAGGAAAATTTTAGACTGAATTGTATTTAATATTGTAATTGTACACTAATATCTGAGATCGATCCGAGTGGTATACTGGAATCCATTATAAATAACTAGTTAGTAGCTATATCTAGTATATTATTTCTAGCATTACCTTTCCTATTTGGCCGCTGGAAATATAGATGTACTTGCAACATTTCCATTGCCATTTTTGGCAAGGTTAGTATTGATCATAGTTCATGTTACTATTACTTGTGAATTACGGAGTGAGTGGCGCCACGGCAATGCGTGGGACTCGCATACGCGGGGTCCCGGGTTAGATTCTCGGCAACTGCCTTCTCTGACCCAGGGTTTTTTCGGGGCTTCTTCCGGGTCGTCTGGATAGTGGTTTATCTCAGGAAATATTGCATCAAATTAATGTGTGAAATGTCAATAATCCCATTTATTGCAGTTATTTCATTCTTGTTTTATATGAAAGTATAATTTTTAGTCAACCAGTTTTATATTCATCTCAAATAAATAAATATATTGAATGAATATATAATCTTCCTCTTGCCGAGCATACTTATAATGAAGTAACTATAATTTCTAAGTAATTCTATTATGGCAGATTCTCCCGAATTTCCTGTCCGTCTATCGCTCCACTCACAATTTCATTTCCCTTCACACTGTTTGGTGGTGGTGGTTATTGTTAATAAGCTTAGTCTATCTACTTAAAGCTAAAACATTAACAGAAACGGTCTTTTTGCTTAGTTCCTTTAAAAGTAGAAGGGGAATAAGGGAATGCACTAGGCTTAAACAGAGTCATATGTTTTAAAATGTGGTTGCTATGATATTGAAATCCGTTCCTTGTCGTGGCCAAGCATTGACAAGTTCCCATATGAGAAAATTTTTAAGTATTTCAAAACTGAAATCAATGACATGGAATAACTAGAAAATGGCCAAATTCACGAAAAAAATGTATATGCCATCATTTGTGTTCTATCGTGATCTACATTTTTTGTCTAGTATGTTTTTGTCTACCTCTTACGGTTTACCAGTTATGCAAAATTCAATAAAAAATCACCCAGAATAAAGAGGTCCTCAGAGACTATTCCCAGAAAATTCAAGATATTTATTTTATTTGGCACGTAAATATCTTAAATATAAGAGATTTTAATCTAAATCTTTAACTATTTTTGAGAAAATAAAACTATTTGAAACTTTTTCCATGTAAAGGGTAGATTAGGGTGCGGGGAGTTTGTTGAAAATCTTCATGTCGAATCCTTGAAAGATACCAAACTTAAATACTAAGCTAACGGTCTTTTCGTTTTTGAGCTATGCTATCCACACACACACACACACACACACACACACACACACACACACACACGTGGACCTTTTTCAAAAATGCAAAAACAAAACTTGTCGAAGTATTATCCTCTCATTCCTCTGGGAAGAATAGGTCCTTGAAACATGTTCGCCAGCGTATTCTGTTCTTTGACAATGTCTAACTTCCTTCCAACCATTTCCTGAAGCTTCTACTTCCTTTGTGTAATAACATGTGACTCTTGTTAAAATTTGGAAAAATATCTTGTAATTATGTGTAGTGAATGCCAAAACGTACATTTGTTGAAGGCACTCTAATAAACTTCATGTAGTGCTTTAGTTAGAATATGGTGTTATCTAAATTTATGATTTTGGTTAATATTATTTTAATGTGTTTACTTTATTCGGTAACAAGCGACATACAACATGCATCCATATTTCTCACCCATTGTTTCCTTTTGCATAAGTCTGTCTATGTTTGTGCTTTAGTCTCTTGTTACCGCTCTATTTTGAATTCCTAATATCCGCTCTGTACTCATGAGTACGTAACGCGATAATTTTACAACTGAAAACCCCTGCAGTAGTAGACAGCGCGCGGGATGCGCATACACTTGAACTCAGAAGAAATGAGTACAGGGCTTTTAGGAATATTCTGTTTCTCATCATACGTGAGAGTACTTTTGAAGTCTCATCCCTTCATATGTGTACCAGGTCAAAAACTTCTACAACACTCAATTTCAGACTGTCCTGGTTAGGCCTATCGGGGATTTTAATCGCAAACTTGCTACTTCAGGCGATACCGGATTTCCCACGTGGGTTTCCCTGGAATATCTTCATTAGCAGCGAAAACTGAGCTCCAACCATAAACCAACCAAGAGCTGATTGATTTTTAAGTTGTTCTCCCAAGCCAATAGAAATAGAACTTTTAAATCTATTTTCACCAGAGGTGCAGAGAGACTGTGCAATGAAACACTCAGCCGTTAGGGAACAATATGCTATCTCCTACTCCTTTGTCTATCTCAAATTAAAATAATCATTCTTAACCCTCCGAAACAAAAGCCTGCAGTTAGACCCTATTGAGGACGGATACGCTGCGAAAACACTCAGACTGTACAGTTCGTTGACAATATGTCAAAGTAAATAATTTCACAGAATGTCGACCTAGATTATAGAAAATAAAATACTCATAGCTATATCAAATAAAAAGATCAATTACCATATATTTCTTTCTTTGTATTTTTCTCTCTCTCAGCTTACAGCAACTTTGATGAAATTTTATATTTTATTATATTTTTCAATATTTTGTGTCAGTGTCTACTCGAAACTGTTTTAGCTGTTAATCGTCTGAGTCAGAGTAAACGCGCTTACCAACTATTAACTCGGAGCTGGGTGAAAGTCATAGTAGAATGCTTACCCTTCCTTTCAGTTAATTTCAACAGTTACTTCTGCCATGGAGATAGTTTGCCCTCAACTCTCATCTGTAATGCATATTGCAGGTATGCTCCTATGAGTCGTAAGTAACTTAGTGCTCCATTAGTGCGCACTCAAACTGGAATAGCCTGTTGTACTTTTTTTTTCTTGTTTTTTTCTGTTTTTCTAAGGCATTCAAACTAATATTTATCTACTTTCGAGCGTAAAAATCTTTAGTATGGCTTCCTTCGGTAGTAAAGTAAAACTGTGTCGTAGATTAAAGCACGTAAAAGAACATGAAGCCTGATAAAAGAGACATCTGAGCAAAATTAAGCGATCTTTCACGCCCAGTATGGAATGGGACGCTGAAAACCACGTAGTTAAAGAGCGTCCTTAAAACTCCAATTAATTTGATTTATATTCATTCTGTCTTGAATTTCATTTTATAAGGTTTTTCAGAATCTTGCTGCCTGCCCTTTAGAAGAGCATTTCAATATGGTTATTGTTGCACGCAGTCTGTGAAACTTTACGAC
The DNA here is from genome assembly GCA_030762935.1 of Hymenopus coronatus. NCBI lineage: Eukaryota > Metazoa > Arthropoda > Insecta > Mantodea > Hymenopodidae > Hymenopus > Hymenopus coronatus. The sequence continues at coordinate 51,096,041 of CM060885.1, forward strand.
CGCTGTACGCCCTTCAGTTTTTGTTGTTTTCTTACAATAGTTTTGTTTATAAATTTTAATCTAATATCATCTAAATCTCCACTATAGCTATTAAAGCTAACAATAACTGCTGGAGATAAATTATGTGCTTAGATATATTCAACGTTTACAAAATACCAGAAAATATGATACTATGTTAATAACCTAGGATAAAACAGCAACGCGTTGCATGAAGAGTTAAATAAATCTAAGTTTTGCATGACGCTGGTGGTTGCGTTTCTTGGTAACATACTTCATATAGACTTTTATTTATTTTTATGCACGTTTCTAGTTTTATTTTTACTCTTGTTTTCTTGCATCAAGTGCTGTGGCAAGAACTTAATAGTTTCGTACCAATATGGGCACTTTGCAAGAGCTGATACTGCATTGCTAATCCACGTCTGGTTGCACCCAAGGAACAAGATATATTACAGTACGGAAGTTCCATAAAGCCTCGTCTTACACCGAAAAGTACTTAGCTCGGGTCCGCAGTCGTCATGTAGATGGAGGACATCGTCTTAGTTTATCGCTATAATTAATGAGCCGAGTCGTCAAGCTGGGCTCCCTGCTTTAGTATGGAAATAAACCTCAATGCTGGAGATAATGTGCTTCTCGAAACACCAAGATACTGAAACACGGAGTGGAAAATAACACAATAAGTCGAAAACATTATTACCGTTATGCCCGTCTCTGTGGTGTGAGGTTAGTGTATGTGCCTCACATCCAAGAGACCTAGAGTTCGTGTCCTGATTAAGGCGAAATACCCAAGGTTGAAACCGAGAGAGATGGCTTAGGCATTTTGTCTGAGAGTAGTGGGATCAGTTCCCCACGGCCAACCTCTCTGACCCAAGCATATTTTGGGGGAATGCTGGGGAGAGTTCTTCATTCCCCCAAACTTTCTGTCCCTTGATCTCAACCGGTCTCTTTCAAGGCTGCAGGTGTCAACGAGGACTTGGTAGAGGCGCCATTCCGTGGAGGTGACTGAGCTCTGGAAATACAGCTCTCGTCAGCGGGATGGCGCTGGTGGTCGTCTGCGATATCAGATGTTCTATCTGGGACTTAGTCGGCTCCTGGTGCTCTTGGCGTCGGGATGAAGAACTGCTTGTGAACTCTTTGGGAGCCTCTACGGCGACTCTCTCCTTGTCCGGATATGGGTCGCCCTTTGAAATTACACTCATCCTCTCTTTCAGGGTTTTAACACACAGTACGCCCACGTCTGCAGTGAGGAAGAACCCCCACCCCCGTAGCGTACCCACACATACACATACTTGCACACAAGGCCCGAGCGGAATGGCTCAGGTGGTTTTGTCTGAGGCAAGTCCTCGAGAAGCCCACGTGACCCATAGATATTTTCGGGGAATTTCCTGGTCGCCAGGAGACTGCTTATATCCCCCAAAAGTTCCTGATTTACAGATGTTGCTGTCTTACAGATTTCATAATAATCTGTCTTTCAGGATTGAAGAACTGGATGCCAGTATTCAGAGATTGGGCTGGAAGGTGGATTGCGCATTGTATAAGGTTATCCTGATGGTTATCAGAAACTCTCGGTCGGGACCTGCTTTGCAGTTTGGGACTCCCTCTGGAGGTCTGCCGGGAGGCTCGGGACCCGTGAGCAGGGCCTAAGGAGACTTCAGACTCGTTCCAATGTAGCCTTGAGGGACCCCGTCCATACTTGCGCCCGTCGTTATCCAGATCTGGTCAACCTTCGAGTTTCTTCCTTCATCACTGCCTTCCTCGAGTTACATCAGGGGCAAGGAGCCGCAAGGGAGTGTTCGAAAAGTGCAATTAATATACAACATTTTAATCAAAATCGTTAGTCATTTTTGAGAAAAGCAAAATTTTCGAAATTGTATAAAAGGTAATTGGTAGTGGGGGGATTTTCTTGAAATCTTCGTGTCGCACTCTTGGAAGATACTGAATTTAAATACTAAGTTTGGTATTTAACGGATTTTACATTTTTGAGCTGTGCTGTCCACAGACACACACACACATATACACATATATACGCATACACACAGGCAGATAGCCTGACACACAGGGATATTTTTATAAAAATGTTATTTTTTTGATTCAGGAGTTCTCAAAACATATATTTCGGGTGAAATCTAGGTATCGAATTTTTGGATGCAATGCTATGTACATAGAATGTATAGAGAAAGTAATAAAAACCATTTTTTGGTTCACGCAAAAATGGTAAATGACGTGTTATTTATGGACGCTCCTTAACTACTGTGGTTCTTAGCGTCCCATTTTAATTGGGCGTGAAATACCGCTTAATTCTGCTCAGAGACCTCTCTATCAGGCTTGACCTCTCTAACCTCCGCCGCCGTCGCCGGTTCTGTGCCACCTGTGGTGGTACGGGACATTTCACCGGACAAGCCCATTGCCCCAGCTACCCAAAGAGCAGGCACTCATCGCCTAAACCAGCCCGGACGCCATCATCTACACAGCCATCTCCGCAGACTGAACAACCAACACCAACCACCCTGCAGCAGAAAATCCAGGACCTAAGTGAGGCCATTCAGGACCTCCACGCGGAGGTCCTGATTCTTACGGCTAAGCTGACGGCCTTGGAAGACAGGCTTCAGGAACAGGACAGCACCACTTCACATCCAGAACTTCACCAAGCAATAGCATCAGCAGTCACCGACATCCGACTCATCTTCAGGGAGGAGGTGAGAGCTCTACTGGAGAAGTCGGCACCTCAAACTTCCAAGTTCAACATCCAAAGTAGACGCCAAGGGCTTAGGCTCGAAAACGTCCCAGGATACAACGACTGGCTCAACAGTCAACCAGCACTAACTCCATCCTTCACCCTAGAATTCCTTCATTCCTCTCCCCGAATACTCCGCGGTGGCAGTCTGAGCCTCGGTCAAGTCTGTCTCCCGGTCCTCATTTCACCCCTCTGACTACACCCTGCAGTCAGTTATATTATCGCCTTGAATCCGCGGGTGCATCATGCGGTACCGCCTCTCCTTTCTTCCTTCTAATACCGGTGGAGGGGTTTTTTAGTCGGTATGCCCACATGGGAGACCCCGACACTCCGGGCTTGCCCGGGTTAGTCCATAAGGTGGCTTTTTCCCCTCCACTCGAAAATTACAAAAAAAAAAAAACGACACGGGACCACCGGCTTTAATTCCCTTCCGAAGGAAGCCATGCTAAGGATTTTTACACCCGAAAATATTCATCGTCCTCCGCCGGGATTGAATCCGCGACCATGTGTATATTAAGTTAGCATAGTAACCATTACACCACGGAGGACGACCAGGTTCGCGCAGCTGAAGCCTTCAATTGCTTCCTCTCTTTCCGCTTTAGCCGGCCATGAAAAAGGCAGCGATGTAGGGAGAATTTGCCATTACCACTGTATCATTATTATAACACGCCCGTGCTTGGCGGAATGAAGGATGAGAATAAGTACTTGTTTCCCAAGTAAGTTGGAACATTGTAAACAATCTCCCTGGCTTGTCCACTAGGGACCTACGGCAGGAGAACTTGTGTGTTGAAGGTCACGACATTACTGTTAATAGTTCTCAGTTGATATACTCTTAAAGTAAACAATATACTATGATTTTTGTGATCACCCACTGCCGCTTGCAGTGCCCTCTCTTCCAACACTGACAAAATCCTCGCGATGCGCATGCTTGTTTGATGTCACATGGACTTGCGGGAGAAGGGAGAATCGACTATGTTGCGGCCATAGCATTCTGCGCAGTTTTTTCATTAACCTGACAGGGAATAGCAGTGTCACTGTTGCGCACGACTTCTACCACCCCTCTTCTCTAGCACAGAGAGGTAACGAAAAATTAGGTCATATTTCGAGATAACCAAGTAAGTTATAACCCTAAATTGGAGTACGCGGTATTTTTCAGAGCGTTACAATATTTTAAGGCATGTAGGATCAGTGAGGGAGTTTGTAACACTTTGGTTTGAGCTAGCAATATGATGTATTTTGATACGTACAATCCGAAATGTTTTTTTTTTTTTTCTTTACAGTGAAGCATAATAGGCCTTTTTGTATGAGCTCTAAATTTGAAGAAGAAATTTATTCACGCTTGCACATAGTTTGAAGTAGCAATCGACATTTATGTCAGGGTGTTTAAATAGGCTAGATGCAATTGTTTGAACACGAATATTTTTTCTATAGCGACTCTAGGTTTTCTTTTACAAGTTCCGACGGGAAATTCTGATTCCTCGAAGTAATGTGCTTTCACTTTTGAATACAAATGAGCGGGAATTATTCGACGATCCCGTAGCAAATATTTGTGCGTATATAAATTCTACGCGAAAACTTGAATGTACACGGATACTCGCTAATGACCTCCAAATGTGCTTGTGAAAAAACCTCTTTTATAGTAACTGGCTTCACAATCAAGAAAATCAACACGTAACTATGACATAAGATCGCATATTTGCCCGCCTAGGTAGTGTGCTGGTAGCGTGTTCGCCTCAGATTCAAAAGGTCGTGAATTCGAATCTCGCTTAGGGTGAGTTATCCGGATAAGGTTTTTTTCGGGGTTTTCCCTTATCCTGAGAAGACGAATGTTGAGTAACTTTAAGCTCTAAGGACCCCGAGATCATTTGAGCATCATTTCACCAATTTCATTCGTCGTCCAATATGACCAACCAGGTTATAGGACGTTAAACTTAAAAAAAAAAACAAAAACAAAAAAAAAAAACAACAAAAAAACGCATACACAACAACAGCACAATGAATAATAAACATTGCACCCAGCGATTTTAACTTCAGATTGCAATAGAATAAGACATTTGAACATCAAATATTATAAAAATGACATGAAATTCGCAAAATTTCGGCAGATTTTTTGGTTAGGATATAAGTATTGCCTCAAAGGTATAACCAATTTAATTAAACTGAACGAAAAAAGATATTAACATTAATCTAAAATAGGTAACTACAAAATCTACTCTCAAAAAACACTAATCAAATATAGAGAGGAGTAATGTAGTTTAATGTATGGAAAATATAACTATATTACAAATAAATTTTGTGGATATTGGAATTAGATTTAAAAAAATCCCAGGTGTTCCATTCAAATAACTATTTCTTGCTTTTCAACATACAAACTGTTCTTATAAAAGATTATTCTTACATGCACATCATGATAATAGAGGCAAACGTTAGCAGATTGGATAGCATAAGTAGTTTTATTATTTGCTCCCTTGTAAGTAGAAGGGAAATAAGTGAATACATTAGGCTGATGCGTATTCACATCTTTTAAAAGTTAAATTTGTTTAAAATTGGAAGAAATAACAAGAATATCTCAAAAACAGTCAACTCTACAAGAAAACCATACATGCCATAAATCGCCTGTTTATCGGATCTACTTTCTCTTACGGTTTAATTGTTATGAAAAATTCTGCAAAACTTAAAGCGCTCTTCAAAGGCTCATTATAGGAAAATCAAAATATACCTTTTATTTTTTACGCAAATATCTTTAATATTAGATACCTACTTTAAATAAAATCATTAAAGCCATTTTGAAAGAAAAAATTCTAAAAATTTTCCGTGTAAAGTAAAGCTTGTGTCGGGTGAATTTTATTTAAAATTATCGTGTTGCATCCTTGGAACATGCTAAACATAAATACCAAGTTTTCTTATTTAACGGTCTTTTCGTTTTTGAGATATGATACCCACAGACGCAGACTATTTTCTAAAAATGCGTTTTTGAAACTCGGTGAACTCAAAACATATAAAAATATGTAAAATATAAAACTATATTAGTTAATAATTTTTAACTATCGTAAAGTTTAAAATATATATTTTAACAACCCCTGAATAAAAACTCAGTTTAGAAAGAGAACCGCGTGTTTATAGGCTAAACCTCAGTTAAATGTCATATAAGGTATTTAAAACGGTATCTTCTAAAGATGCAAAACCAAGGTTTGTATGAAAAATCCCCCCACCCCCAATCGAAACTAAGCTTAACTTGGATTTTTTTTTTTTTTCTAAAGAGTTTGATAAAAGGCCATGCATTAAAGATATTTACATTGAATATAATCCATGTCCTGATTTTTTTTAACCTCTGAAGCCCTCTTCATTCTGGTTGTCTTTTGCAAACCTAAGATAGTATACAAAAGTCGTCAAAACAAACGATTAATGTCAAATTCAGCTTCGTTTGTTGAGTTAAACCACTTACTTTTTATTGGTCTAAAGTTTCCAGTATTTATGCTTTTCTCAAACAGGAGCTCGTCATTCCTTTTCTTTTCTTCCCCTCCCCCTTACTCCTGATCATGCAAATAGAATTAAATTTTATTCACCACTTAGCGACCAGCTCTTTAAAGCTTTGTCTAGCTCTTTAAAGCTTTGTCTAGCTCTTTAAAGCTTTGTCTAGCTCTTTAAAGCTTTGTCTAGCTCTTTAGTTTTATTTCTCTTGTACTTGCAAAGAAATGTGTAATAAAACTATTTCTGATAATGTTGATTGACACGAAATAGCCAGAATAATACGTTACCGTAAAAAAAAATGTTGCAGTATTGGCATAGGTGGTCATATGATTGTAAAACATCTGATTTTTGTTTCGTATTATCCCTGGAAGTTCTTTCTAAGTGTTGTTATAGATCATCATAACGTAGCTTAAGTAATAGGCCAAGATTATAATGAATAATGCAATTTTGAATTCAGGTCTTTACTTATGTATCTCTGCTGGAATATTCCCTTTGTTACAGTTATGGATATCCAAGGGTATTAGCTTCTCGAGTGATGGGTCTACGATTCAATTCCTGCTGGAGTTGTGATCCTTCACTAAGGAATTCTAGATTCCTATCTGCTGACAATTGCTTTAATTAGGTGAAGCCTACTCTCTTAGCGACTGCGCATTCGCAAATCTATTCATTCATATTTAATAGGTAGGGTAATTCCTCTCAAGAAATAATCTGTTGCATATCTGGAGCATCGACTGCGCTTTAAAAAGTTTCTGGTGACAACCCGTCCAACCCTGGAGCTTTGCCTCCCTTTAGGCTCCTAGGATTGTTGTTATGTTGGTGAGATGGTAAAACTTTTATTACTTTCTCTACACGTAATATGTACGTAGTGTATAGAGAAGGTATTTTATTCCACTCAAAAAATTCGATACCGAGATTTCACATGAAATATATGCTTTGAGACCTCTGAATCCAAAAATTGCATTTTTAGAAAAATTATTCGCGTGTATGTGTGTGTCTGTGGGCAGCATAGCTCAATAAATAAAAGAACCTTAAATACCAAACTTGATATTTAACTTCAGTATCTTCCAAGAATGCGACACGAAGATTTCAAGAAAATCTCCCCACACACTACTACCCTTTACACGGACAAAATTTGGAAAATGTTTGTTTTTGATGGCGGTTAAAATGTCGTATATTAAAGAAATTTACTTGACAAATGAAATGTATATCTTGAACTTTCTGGGAATAGCCTCTGAAGACATATTTATTTTGGATGTCTTTTGCGGAATTTTGCGTAACTAGTAAACCGTAAGAGATAGAAAGAAACTTAATAGAAAATCTAAAGCTTGTTCAGATATTTATTGCTATTGGTTTCAGCTATAAAATGGTTGTCAACTCTTGTCCATACAAAAAAACGAACTTAGATCACATAGCAACCAGCTTTTGACTATCACTTTAACCTATGTTACTCCCTTATTTCCCTTTTACTTACATGGAAGCAAGTAATAAGACGACTTCTGCTATTTTTTTTTTCTCAATTAGCAATAAGTAAATAGAACAAGCGTTTTGAGAATAAGTCGTTGTAGATAAGTAGGGAAAGTCATGTGAATGGAACACATTAGTTTTATTTTTTAGAGTAATTTTGTCTTTACACGTAGTTTGCTTTTCCCGTATGAGCTGTTTATACTCGCTTTGCATTTTTGTGAAAGTCCACCTATTGTCCTCCCTTCTAAATTTCACCAGAGCTTCCTCTATTTGTTTCTTTGCGAATTTGCATTGCTGGTCATACCAACCATTGAATTTGTTTTATCTTACCATACATTCTGACATTCTCTGTCCCCGCAGCCGTTGCTATTATATCTGTTAGTTCTTCCGCTATTTCTGCGTTCTTTCCCCTTAGACGTCTTTCCAAATTATCAACAAAAACTTCGTTTCTACCGGTTTCCATATAAATTTACTTATAAATCTCTCTTCGTTGCCCTTCCCCTCTTTGTCTGCATGCAGTCTCTATATCCAGTTCCGGGGCAACCGGACATTGATGCGAATCGATTGGATCCTCCCACCCAAACATTTCTAATTCTGCCAATTAAACCCTGAGCTATCAAAATAAAATTAAGATCAATGTATGCATACTAGTTACTTTCTCTATACGTACTGTGTACATAGTGTATAGAGAAGGTATTGCACTCCACCCAAAAATTCGATACCGAGATTTCACCGGAAATGTGTGTTCTAAAGTCCCCTGTATCCAAAAAAAAAAAAAAAAGCATGTTCAGAAAAAGGTCTGTGTGTCTGTGTCTATGAACACTATAACTCAAAAATGGAAAAAATACCAAACTTATCTTCCAAAGATGCCACACGGAGATTTTGAAGAAAGCCCCCCACCCCCCACTACCCTTTACATGGAACTATTTTCGAAAATTTTGATTTTCACAAAAATGGCTCTAACGATTTTGTTTAAAATATCGTTTATTAAAGATATTTACCTGAATATAATATGTATATCTTGAATTTTCTGGGACTAGCCTCTGAGGACTACTTTATTCTGGATGTATTTTACGGAATTTTGCATAACTGCTAAGCCCTAACAGATGGACAAAAACCTACCACACAGAAAATGTAGAGCACGTTAAAACACACAATTTGTTATATGTATTTTTTCGTTGAGTTGAGTTATTCCTTATTTTTGGTTTGAGCTTTGAAAAACTTACTTTTCTCACACAGGAATTTGTGAAATCCTGTCCATACAAACAAAGGAACTTCAATCACATAGCAACCAGTTTTTGATTATCAATTTTACATATGGTACACCCTTATTTCGCCTCCACTTACAAGGAAGCAACAATAAAACTATTTATCTTAATTTTTTCTCTATTAGCATGAAGTAAATAGAAGCATAAGATTTTTGACAGTAATTTGTTGCAGATTAGTAGAGAAAGTCATGTGAATGCAATTCATCAAATTTTTTTTCAATAAATATACATATTTATTCATGTAATACACATCGACTGCGATTTTATGTTTCTCATCAGGATATTTGCAGTGTAAATTTTTTGTGTTAGCAGTTTTCCATTAAAATATGTGAGGCTTGCATTCTGGATGCCCCGGGTTGGTTCCCGAAGACCAGCCTTTCTGACTTTGGGTTTTGTATTGAATTTTCCCTATTCGGACTGCGAATGTTGAGGGGTTTCGTCTTATCAATTTTTCCTTTCCATAATTTCCCGTTCATGTTGTTTGTTCTCACATTGCAGATGTGCTTTTGTTTTCATGGCATATAGGGTGGATATTTACTAGAAGAAAAGAGTACCTTTTCCCGTACACACTAGAGGGAAGCTTTGTCATAGGTCGTTCATTGATCCCTTTAGGCATCTCCAACACTGTTACAGGTGTTGGAGAATGGCACTGTAAGGGAATTCCGCGCGTCCCTGTGGTCTGTCTGCCTGCGGCTTGTCTCTTGTATTTCCTGCACATGATGTAATATATATTTATATATATATATAGCTAAAGTTTTTATGTTTAGAGATAAATGCATATTAGTGTGAAATTAACTTATAAACCAGTAGGAAATATGAAGTGATAATTAAACTAAAAATTAAGCATTATTATCGTCAATTGTTATATGCGTAAAATTAGGTGCATTATGTTTAAATATTTGATATAAGGCAGTATAGGGTATGTTTTAATACTAGGATAAAAAAACTAAATAATAGTTCAGTTATTTATAAATGAATACTCAAGTACAGAAGTTATCAAAGAAATATAACAGCAATTATAGAAAATTAGTTACCAATTATAAAATACTAAAATTAAATATAAATTGATATAAATAGAGGAAAGTGTAAATAATATAACTAAATATAAGTAATATATGATTATTAATAAATGTATATATAAAATACAATTTATATAACAGAATAAACTATTATATTTATATTTATTTAGTTAGTCCTAAATGCCAGCTTTGTAGGTGTATATATAATATGTGTGAAATAGTTTATTGTATTATATTCTTAGTTTGCAGTTTAGTTAAATGCCTGAAAAAATTAAATAATGAACAAATAATTTGCAATGCTTGTTTTTGGAAATAAATTTAAGTTTTAAATGTATTTCCCGTTTTCCTCGTAGTTGTTCAGATGCCGGGTTGGTTTTTATAGTGTCTGACACCCGCTTTTATTACATACGTCATAGCAGGTGATGACATTGATGATGGAGCACCGGTGGAATGTGAATGGGCGGAAAACCGGAGAAAACCTGCCTCTGAGCCGCTTTGTTCCCACATGCGGACGCCCGGGATCGAATCTGAGCCGCCTTGGTGAGAGGCGAGTGATGTACCCTTCGATCACGGTGCAGGCAAATGCCGGGGTGTCATATTTAGCAGATTTTATTTTATTTACTCCGTTCCCTTCATCCTTTCGCCTTGGAGGGTGGTAGCAATAGACAAGATGGTTTCCTCAGTTGTATAACCTATACCTTTGTATTTGTTTTGTCGCATTCTTACGTTTTCGTTTTGGTTAACAACATAGCTGTTGTTTTACGCTGAAATTTATAGTGTTAATTTATTCTCTTTCTTGAACTCTAAGGGATTAAAACAGGCCTATTGTTTCATTTTATAATTTAGAAGGTGTTTTAGCACCACAGTAATCAGTAAATGTCACACCTATAGTGAAGCGCAGGCATTATCCTAATTAATACACACTTCAAGCAACCGAATTAACTTATTTTTCTTCATCGATAATATGTTCAAATGCTGTCATATACACTAATATTAATAACAAGGGAGCTTTTCAATATCGGAAGTACATTATTTCCGCTGCATATATACATTTATTTGTTCTTTATCACCATATTTCTGAATCATATAATAAAATAGGAGCAACCATTGTCTGAATTTAAAGTTGATGTTATTTATTTTAAAGCAGTTACAATTTGTTTTCTATTATTGGTATATATTGTGCTGTACCTTCTCGGATAAAGCCGCAGGGATAAATTAAGGGTATGTCTATGTTATGCTTGGCATTTCAAAAAGAAAGCTGAAAACTATAAACATAAATAACAGAATAAGCTATTCCAGAACATGTTATTTATATTACCTGAGGCAGCGCGCCAAACGACGTGAAATTGATTACTCTCATACAGCCTTCCTCAAAAGAAGGCGTATCTCTTTTGCAAAATCCGCGGTCGGGTTAGCTCATTTGTTAGACTTTGGCCTTCTGATCTCGAGATCGCAGGTTCAAACACGGTCCATAGTGATGATTTTTAGGTGCACCTAAAAGTGACAGTCCCTGTCTCGAATTTTACTGATGTAAACAAAGTCCTGTGGGATGAAATTCCGGCACACCGGCACTGTTGAAATCATGGTTGAGGACAAGTAAATGTATGTAGAAATATAACCCATTCGTGCTGAAAACCTCAACATTTTCCATTCCCTTTTCTGCACAGGTGGGTTTTTGTGATAGCATCCTTATTTACTTTCTCTACACGTACTATGCATGTAGTGTATAGATAACGTATTGTATTGTACCCAAAAACTCGATACCGAGATTTCACGGGAAATACTTGTTTTGGGTCCCCCTAAATCAAAAAAGGCATTTCTGGAAGGGGGAAAAAAAAAAAAGGTCCGTGTGTGCGTGAGTGTGTGTGCAGGGGGCAGCATAGCTCAAAAACAAAAATACCATTAAATACCAAACTAGGTATTTAAGTTTGGTATCTTGCAAGGATGCGACACGAAGATTTTCAAGAAAATCCCCCACACCAACCCCAACTAACCTTTACATGGAAGTTTTTTTCCATAATTTTGATTTTCTCAAAAATGGCTCTAACAATTTTGATTAAAATATCGTATATTAAAGATATTTACCTGACAAATAAAATGTATATCTTGAATTTTCTGGGAATAACTTCTGAAGACCTGTTTATTCTGGATGAATTTTGCTTAATTTGGCATAACTAGTAAACCGTAAGAGATAGACAAAAATTTGCTATACAACAAATTTAGGTCTTGTTAAAATACAAAAGTTATGTCATACATTTTTCAGCTTACCGTTTTCGAGGTATTCATTGTTATTAGTTTCAGTTGTGAAGTACTTATACTTTTCTCAGACGGGAGCGTCCGTTTTTCTTTTTTTCTACTCCTGGCCAAGAAAAGCGATTTGTAATGACAATCGCAAAACGACAGCTTTTAAAACATTTGACTATTGGTTTAGCCTAGTGTATTCAGTTTTCTTCCTACTTATACAGAACTAAATAATAAGAACATTGTGCTAAATAAGTACCACGATTAGCAAGGTCCAGAAAGTAGAAGAATCTTATGTATGAAGTTTGTAGAACAGCTAGAGAAAGTCATGTGAGTGTAACATATCCGATTGTTTTTTCGTGGAGTTCATCGTTTTAGAGGTATGTTATGTTTTTGGTTTCAGCTTTAAAAAAATTATACAGGGTTACTACAAAAGAAATAGACAACTTCAACTGCCTGTAAAACAAAAACTATTAAAGATAGCAGCCTAATTATTTTGGAATTTGCTAGAACGCAATCAGCAACTGTTGTCCAATGACATTTTAGAACACGTTATCACAAAACGCCACCGACTAGACAGTCAATCTACGACTGGTATAGAAAATTCGAGACGACGGGATGTTTGTGCAAAGGGAAGAGCTCGGGAAGACCAAGAGTTTCGGAAGAAAACGTTGAACGTGTTCGTTCTGCCTACATAAGAAGCCCACAGAAATCGACATCTAGGGCAAGCATGCAATTGCAAATTCCACAGCAAACTGCATGGAAAATCTTGCGGAAGCAACTGCTCATGATGCAATACAGATGTTGCAATTTCTGAGTGAAGAAGATAAGGTCATACGGCGTGACTTTTGCATCGACATGTTGCGACATGATGAAGACGATGCTGGTTTTTGTGAGCGCATCATTTCATTTTTGTGGTAACGTGTTCTAAAATGTCGTTGGACAACAGTTGCTGATTGCGTTCTAGCAAATTCCAACACGCAATATGCCTTTTCCACAGGATTTTCCGCCATTTCAGCTTCTGCAACAACAAACGAAACACTACAGCGTTACCAATAGTAGCAGACGAAACTTTGAGAGTTTCTCAACATACCTCCAAAATAATTAGGTTTCTATCTTTAATAGTTTTTGTTTTACAGGCAGTTGAAGTTGTCTATTTCTTTTGTAGTAACCCTGTATTTTTCTCATACAGGAATTTGTCAACTCGATTCATACAAACAAACAAACTTCAGTCACATAGCAACTAGCTTTTGACCATCACTTTAACCTATGGTACTCCCTTATTTCGCTCCTACTTACAAGGAAGCAAGTAGTAAGACTTTCTCCTAATTTTCTCTCCATTAGCTTGAAGTAAATAGAAGCATTAGCTTTTTAACAATAATTTGTTGCAGAGATGTAGAGAAAGAGATGTGAATGGAACACATCGGATTATATTTTTACTTTTTTCATAAAGGTTATATGTCGTTGTTCAAGGGTATAGGAATGTAAAAAATACATGGCTACTACACTTACATATATTGACTTATATGGCAAAATATTCTGTTTAATTTATGTAGATGGATATTCCTACTAAGCAGATAACGACAGCTATCATAAATGTGGTATAGGAATTGTGAAATAGTACCAAGATGAGGGGACACAGGTAATGAAATTTTGACTACAATCGGTCAAAAATAGAAAATTGCATTTCACTTTCTGTACACGCACTATGTGCAGATTTCACCGGAAATACTATTTTGAGACTCGTGAATAAGAAAAAGCATTTTTAGAAATGTGTTTGTGTGTGTAGTTAGCATAGCTCAAAAACGAAAAGTCCGTTAAATGCCAAACTTAATATTTGAGTTTAGTATATTTCAAGGATACGACACGAAAATTTTCAAGAAAATCCTCCCACCCCAAGCTACACTTCATGTGGAAAAAACTTTCGAATATTTTGATTTTATTAAACATGGCTTAAATAATTTTATTCATAATTGTATATTAAAGATATTTACATGACTAATATAATATATATCTTGAATTTTATGGGAATAGTCTCTGAAGGCTCTTTATTTTGAATGAATTTTTCGGAATTTTGCATAAGTGGTAAACTATAAGCGATAGAAAAAAACTTACTACACAAAAATGTAGATCTGGTTAAAACACATAACATGTCATATACGTTTTTTGTTTGTTTATTAGTTAGAGCTGACCTTTCTGAGACATTTCTTCCTATTGGTTTCAGCTTTAAAATAGTGCTACTTTGCTCAAATGCAAATTTGTCAACTCCGGACCATACAAACAAAGGAATATCAATTACATAGCAACCCGTTTTTAAAATACTTGACTATTGCTTTTACCTATGGTATTCCCGAATTTTCTTTCTACTTACAAGGAAGCAAATAATAAGACCATTTCTGCTAATTTTATAGAATTATTTACATAGCATGAATTAAATAAAATAATAAGTTTTAAGAATAATTTGTTATAGAGATGTAGAGAGAGGCATGCGAATGGAACAAACCAGATATTTAGAGCAAGTAGTTGAACGTTTTAGACATGTATAGAACAACGATGATTAGCTTTCCTCCCATTGCTTCGGGCTCTACAGCCATTTAAAGCTCGTATAGAACAGCTTTGCTAGCAGGGGTACTATTTCATTAAATAGCATTTTTCTCAGAACTACATTTTCACTCTTTTAAAATGTTCTATTACAGAACCGGCATTATCACACCTTAAATTCCAAAGAAAACAAAAAGTCCTACTCACCGGATTACGCATCGGCCGCTTTATCCTCAGCCATTGTTATCTGATGAAGAAAAGAACCAAAGATCCATGCCCGAAATGTTCAGCCCCGTCTCTTGGGGCGGTAACGGGGTCTACGGTTCGTATCCCAGGTGCATAATTAGGCTATTAGGAATAGTGTGGATTTGTGGGTGTCCTATCTTAGGATTTTTACTAGCATGGAAACCCTTTTTAGGGCGTGGTACGACACAAGTGCTTTATTCGTTTAGTTTGGCCTTTTCCGACGTCGAAAACATTCCTCTTAATTTTCTTCCGTGAAACTACAGTTTACGCGCCCACGACTATTGTAACTTATTACTTTTGATGCCGTGATTTATTCCTACTCTGGTCAGTATTAAAATAACTATTTCCCTCACAACTAAAAATAGCCTGTTCGGCTCCACCAAGGACCCTAGATATCGCATCTTTGCTCTGCCAATGTTATAAGCCAAGTGCCTCAAAAAGTATCGCTTGACAGCCGGAGCATTGCTTTCTCATTTCCTGTTAGTTCCTCTCGGGCAGTGTACTCTCACCCCCTTTGGTTCAATGCCCTAACCTCTTAACAGTACTGTCCTTCCAGCTCGTGACAACTCGGCAACTTAGACGTGTTTCAGATCTTTCTTTCCTTCCCATTTTTAATGTACACTTATATTTCCCTTCTTGGTATAATTTATATTATTAGCTGTGGTTTATCCTTTCCTTCTGAATAACCCTTAGCCCCATGACAAGATATGTACTGTCTCAATCTACATCTCACCTTATCCTCAAGTGCCCTGCTTTACTGAACGACAGAAGCAACTTAAACCAAGAGTGATCTGTATTCCATTTTTAACACCACCGAAGGATGCAGAAAAGTTATCAAGTTAATAGAAATATCACAAATGTTGTCTTTTATATAATGTACTTTAATTTGTTACCAATTTACATATACTATATTTTACTGTTACCAAAGTTCAACAGTTATGCTTATGACCGCAGTTGTAAAATATTTGTATTAAAAGTGGGCAGAAGCTGGTTTGTTAGCTCCAAAGAAGGCGAGGATGGTGTCATCGGCTGGAAAGATCATGGCGTCAGCGTTTAGGGATGCTAAAGGAATTTGTGATTGACTATCTCGAAAAAGGTAAAACTATTACTGGAGAATACTACTCTCAACTTCTAACCAAGCCAAACGTAAGATTTTGTGAAACGAGGCCCGGATTAAAAAGGAAAAAAATTATTTTTCACCAGGAGAATGCAGCTGCCCCATAAAAATATTTTGGCTATGGGGAGATTGAGAGATCTGCACTATGAAGTGCTGGAACATCCACCCTATTCCCCAGTTTGGGCTCCCTGACTTCCATCTGTTTCCAAAACTGAAAAAATTCCTCGCTGGTAGACGCTTTTCGTCCAACGAAGAAGAAATTGGGCTGTAATTGGGTACTTTGCAGCACTTCCAGAGGAACACTACAGAGAGGGGATAATGGCATTGAAACACCGCTGGACAAAATGTATTGATATTAGAGGAAATTATGTTGAAAAATAAAACTACTTTGAAGGCATGAATTGTCGTTTTTCACTATCAGGCCGAGAACTTTTCAGACCACCCTCGTATATGTCTCAAAATGTGAATTTTCGGTGAAATGTCGGTATAGATTTTTGGGTGGGTACAATACCTTCTCTATCCACTATTTAGATTGTGCATACGTGCAAGAGAAAGTAAAATATTCTCAGTGCTTCTCTTGAAAAAGATAGGAAGAAGATAACTGGCGTATTAATAACTCAGATATTGGTTTTATTTTTGGCGCCAGAGAAATGGATGTATACATTTTTTCAATAACGTATTTTGTTAATACCGACTTGTTCATTGGTGTTAACTCAACATGAATGAATCTTATAAAACTACTTTTACAGTTTGGGTCGCTATTTAGCGGCTTTAACAACGTTTCGCTTTTACAAAAACAGATAAATACCGTTCGGGAATTAATTATCCCATATCTTTGTAATTGTGGTTGAGGTAAAATTCTAGTGATCAGATATTTTTAGTGCTTATAACTTGTTACTTTCTCTATACGCACTATGTACATAATGTATAGAGAAGGTATTGCACTCCACCGAAAAATTCGATATCGAGATTTCACCGGAAATATATGTTTTAGGGTCCCTAATATCCAAAAAAAAAAAAGCATTTTCACAAAAAGGTCCGTGTGTGTCCGTGGGTCTGTGAACTCGATAGCTCAAAAACGAAAGTCGGTAAAATACCAAACTTGGTATTTAAGTTTAGTATCTTCCAGGAATGCGACACGGAGATTTTGAGAAAAATCCCGCCCACCACAAACTACCCTTTACATGGAACTTTTTTCGAAAATTTTGATTTTCTCAAAAACGGCTCTAACGATTTTGATTAAAATTTCGTATATTAAACATATTTACCTGACAAATAAAATGTATATCTTGAATTTTCTAGGAATAGCCTCTGAAGAGAAGTTTATTCTAGATGAATTTTACGGAATTTTGAATAACTGCTAAACCGTTAGAGATGGACAAAAACATTTTTTTCGTGGAGTTCGTCGTTTTTGAGACATTCCTTATTTTTGGTTTCCGCTATGAGAAACTTATATTTTTCTCATACAGGGACTTGTCAACCCCTATCCATATAAACAAAGAAACTTCATTGACATAGCAACCAGCTTTTGACTATCACTTTAACCTATGGTAGTCCCTTATTTCGCTTCTACTTACAAGGAAGCAAGTAGTAAGACTATTTCTGCTAATTTGTTATGATTAGCATAAGGTAAATAGATGTATAAGCTTTTTAAGAATAATTTGTTGCAGGGATATAGAGAAAGTCATGTGAATGGTACACATAAGATTTTTTTTTTATTCAGACACCTGAGTGTTTTTCAGGGCGAACTACAGACTGGTTTTCCTACAAAGTCAACTTTATTAATACGTTCATATTTTCCTTATTAAGAATGACTATCTCGTAAGTAACATTGGTTTAGAACTTTTTCGGTTACTTTTTTCTGTAGATAATGAATTTCTTTGATGGTTAGGTTCCTTATCTGGTATTTAACGTTTTTTTCGGCTTAATGCATACACCTTGCCATCAAGCAGCTTTAAGTCCCATGGGAGGTTGCAGCAACCGCAGTGTTTGAAACCACCGCTCCAGTTGCATGGCGCTTTGCGCGGCTCTTTGAAGGAGGCCGCTTTGAGCACAAGTATGAATAATTGAGCAGCCGCTTGAAGTGGTCTTAGGCAAACCGTGTGCTTATATGGCACATGCGTACATTACTGGATCATCGCCGATAATGAGGAACCCGTACATTAACGCAAGTACTGTTCGATTTTCGAGTAACGACAAAAATGGAGTATGTCTACATTTATGTACTACATAGTATTTCACCCAAAAATTCAATGCCGAAATACGACTTTTAGGGTTCCCTGAATCCAAAAAGACATTTCTAGAAAAAGGTCAATGTGGTTCTGTGTATGTGTGTGTGTTTGTGTCTGTAGATAGCCTAACTCAAAAACGAAATTTTGTTAATGCATCATCCTAGTCTACCCTTTACGTGGAAAAAATTCTGATGTACTCCATTCACATTACTTTCTCTACATCTCTGAAATTTATTTATGGACGCTCTTTAACTGCCGTGGTTCTTCACGTCCCATTCTATACTGGCGTGAAATATCGCTTAATTTTGCTCAGAGGCTTGAAGTTATTTTACGTGCCATAAAACTACGACACGGGACTAACGGCTTTACTTCCTTTCCGAAGGAAGCCATGCTAAGGATTGTTACGTCATCTACATCTCTGTAACAAATTATTGTTTATAAGCTTGTTCTTCTATTTAATGCTAATCGAACAAATATTAGCAGAAACGGTTTTAATGCTTAGTTCTTAATAAGTAGAAGGGAAATAACGGAATGCACTAGTCCATAGTGATAGTCAAATGTTTTAAAATGTGGTTGCTATGGGAATGAAATCCACTTCTTTTCCTGGCCAGGAGTTGATAAGTTCCCGTATGAGAAAAGCGAAGTACTTCAAAGCTGACCCCAATAACAAGGAATATCACAAAAAAAAAAAAACCCATCAATTCCAGGAAAAATGTATATGACATAAATTATATGCTTTAACGAGATCTACATTTTATGTGTAGAAAGTTTTTGTCCATCTCTTACGATTTACTAGTTATGCAAATTCTGCAAAGTTCATCCGGAATAAACAGGTCTTCAGAAGCTATTCCCAGAAAATTCAAGATATAGACCTTATTTGTGAAGGTAATGGCTTATATGTGCCATTTTAATCAAAATCGTTAGAGCAAATTTTGAGAAAATCAAAATTTTCTATATAAAGGGTAGTTTGCGGTGGGAGATTTTCTTGAAAATATTCGTGTTGCATTCTGGGAAGATACCAAATTTAAATACCAAGTTTGGTATTTA
The DNA here is from genome assembly GCA_030762935.1 of Hymenopus coronatus. Classification (NCBI taxonomy): domain Eukaryota; kingdom Metazoa; phylum Arthropoda; class Insecta; order Mantodea; family Hymenopodidae; genus Hymenopus; species Hymenopus coronatus. The sequence goes on from CM060885.1 coordinate 51,115,417, forward strand.
ACAGTCTTTTTGTTTTAGAGATGTGCTGTCTATATACACACAAGCACATACGCGCACACAACTTTTTCCACAAATGATATTTTTGAATTCAAGGGGTCCTAAAACATGAATTTTCGGGGCTTAGCCTCTGAAGACTTCTTTTTCTGGATGATTTTTGTATAACTAGTAAACAGTATGAGATAGACGAAAACTTACTTACACTGATTTTTTTATACAGTTAACCGTTTCCGAGCTATTCTTTGATATTTTAATCTTAAACTACAGGAAGTTATCTTTCGTTTCAGCTCTCTTTTGTTTTGAATCCTAACCTTTGCAAACCGACAGAATTTAAATTGTTTTACTAGCAACCGAGTTTTAAAAAAAATGACTGTTACTTTAGGTTAGCGTACACCCTTATTCCCTTTATCTAACCAACAAAGCTATTTCTTCTAATTATTATCTTTATGAGCATGAATGAAAGATATAAAGAGTTTGTTACAGAATAGGTAGAGGAAGTCGTGTGAATGTAACACACAAAACAATTTTATTTATCAGACTTTTAACCTCCATTCTGATTTTAGCGGTATTTTACCTATGGTACATATTGTCTGTCACATTGGTGTTAGCTCGTAAACAGCTGTCATTGGATTTCTGTCTTTTTACTTTCTTTACACATACTATGTACATAGTGAATAGAGAAGGTATTGCATTGCAACCAAAATTGATACTGAGATTTAATCGGAAATCGTGGTATTTACGTTCAGTATCCTCCAGGGATGCGATACGAAGATTTTCATATAAGTTTCCCACCCCAAGCTACATTTTACCTGAAAAAATTTCAAATATTTTGATTTCTCAGAAATAGCTGTACCGATTTTGATTAAAATATCTTTATTAAATATTTTGTATGGAAAATAAAATGTATATGTAGAACTTCCTAGGAATTGGCCCTAAAGACCTTTATTCTGAATGAATTTTGCGTAACTAATAAATCGTAAGAGATAGACAAAAACTTACTACACAGAAAATGTATATCATGTTAAAACATACAATTTATGTCATATATCCTTTTTTTTTTTTTTTGTTGAATTGACCACTCTGAGATATTCCTTGTTATTTTTTTCAGGTTTAAAATAATAATAAAAAATTCAAACGGAAGGTTGTAAACTCCTGGGTCTGCATAGGAACGAATTTCATTCACATGGCAACCGGCTTTTAAAATGTGACTCTTTTTAGCCTAGTGTATTCCTTTATTTTCTTTCTACTTACAAGGAAGCAAGCAATTAAGACAATTTCAGCCAATGTTTATCTCAATTATCATAAACTAGAGAAAAGAATATACCTTTAAGCAATAATTTCTTACAGCAATGTAGAGAAAGTTATGTGAATGGATCACATTAGAGTTTTTCGGATCTATACACGAATTCGCACTTTCATTCCAACTTCCAATCTGTAAGGAAAAATCTGATGTGTTCCATTCACGTGACTTTCTCTACAACTCTGCAATAAATTATTGTTAAAAAGCTTATGCGTCTATTTACTTCCTGATAATCGAGAAAAAATTAGCAGAAATAGTCTTATTACTTGCTTCCTTGTAAGTAGAAGCGAAATAAGGAGTACCATAGGATAAAGTGGTACTCAAAAGCTGGTTGCTATATGACTGAAGTTCCTTTGTATGGACAGGAGTTGACAAATTCCTGTATGAGAAAAGTATGCTTTTATAGCTGAAACCAAAAACAAGGAATATCTCAAAACCATCAACGCCACGAAAAAAATATGTATAACATAAATTGTGTGTTTTAAAGTGATCTAGTTTGTTATATGGTAAGTTTTTGTCCATCTCTTATAGTTTAGCAGTTATGCAAAATTCCGTAAAATTGATCCAGAATAAAGTAGTCTTCAGAGACTATTCCCAGAAAATTCAAAATATACATTTTATGTCTGGTAAATATCTTTAGTATAAGAGATTTTAATCAAAATCGTTAGTCATTTTTTAAAAAATCAAAATTTTCGAAAAAAGTCGCATGTAAAGGGCAGTTTGGGGTGGGGGAATTTTTCTCAAAATCTTCGTGTCGCATCCCTGGAAGATGCTAAACTTAAGTACCAAGTTTGGTATTTTACTGACTTTTCGTTTTTGAGTTATCGTGTTCACGGGCGCGCGCGCGCACACACACACACACACACACACACACACACACACACACACACGGACCTGTTTTTGAAAATACTTTTTTGGGATACAGGGGATCCTAAAACATATATTTCCGTTGAAATCTCGGTATCGAATTTTTTGGTGGAGTGCAATACCTTCTTTATACACTATGTACATAGTACGTATAGAGAAAGTAAAAAAGGGAATGACTTTGGCTAGAGAAGGTTTCCAATTCCAGTCTATATTCAAATCCAAGACCCTTCACAGTAAGCAGGTGCTCCATAGATTGTTCTACGGAGTCAGCCTATTTTAAAGTTTTTACTTTCCCTATATGCATTATGTAAGTATATAAAAAATTATTGTAATGCACCCAAAACCTCAATACCAAGATATCACCGGAAATACATCTTCTGGAGCTCCCTGAATCCCCAAAAAATCTTGTGTTCTATTCACATGACTTTCTCTACATTTCTGAACCTATTATTGTTAAAAAGTTTAGGCTTCTATTTACTTCACGCTAGTCGAGAAAAAATTAGCACATATAGTGTTATTACTTGCTTCCTTGTAGGTAGAAATGAAATAAGATTATCATAGGTTAAAAGGATAGTCAAAAGCTGGTGAATGAAGTTCCTTTGTTTATATGGACAGCAGTTGACAAATTCCTGTATGAGACAAGTATGTTTTTCAAAGCTGAAACCAATAACAAGGAATATCTAAAAAACGATCAACTTCACGAAAAATATGTATGTAACATAAATTGTGTGTTTTAACGTGCTCAGCATTTTATGTGTGGTAAGTTTTTGTCCGTCTCTTACGGTTTAGCAGTTATACAAAATTGCGTAAAATTCATCCAGAATAAAGTAGTCTTCAGAAGCTATTCCCAAAATTTCAAGATATGCGTATTCTTTGGGAGATAAATATCTTTAATGTTCGACATTTTAATCAAAATCGTTACAGCCATTTTTGAGAAAATAAAAAGTTTAGAAAAAAGTTCCATGTAATGGGTAGTTGAGGGTGGGGGAATTTTCTTGAAAAATCTTCGTGTCGCATCCTTGGAAGGTACCAACCTTAAATACCAAGTTTGATATTTAACGGTCTTTTCGTTTTTTAGCTATGCTGTCCAAAACCGCACACACACACAGACGCACACACACAGACGCACACACGCACATGCACACACATGCTTAATTAGAATTAATAGATCAAACAGCCAACATCACCGTATATGCACTTTTGCAAAAATGCTTTTTTTGGATTCAAGGGGACCCAAAACATGTATTTCCGGCGAAATCTCAGTATCAAATTTTTGGGTAGAATTTAATACCTTCTCTATACACCATTTACATAGCATGTATAGAGAAAGTAAAAATATTTTTGAAAAATCCGCGCGCGCGCGTACGTGCGTGCGTACGTGCGTGTGTGTGTGTGTGTGTGTGTGTGTGTGTGTGTGTGCAGCATGACGCAAAAACGAAGAGTCCGTTAAATACCAAAGTTAATATTTAAGTTCCATTTCTACCAAGGATGCATCACGAAGATTTTCTAGAAAATTCGCCCTACCCCAACTACCTTTGACATGGAAAAAAAATCGAACATTTTGATTTTCTTAAAAAAAGGCTCTAACAATTTTGATTAAAATCTCTTATATTTAAGATATTTACATGCCAAATAAAATGTATATCTTTAAATTTTTGGAAATAGTCTCTAAAGGCTTCCTTATCCTAAATGAATCTTTTTGAAGAGATAGACAAAACCGTAAGAGATAGACAAAAATTTACTGCATAGAAAACGTAGAGCACCTTAAAATGCATAACTTATGTCATTCATTTTTTTTTTTTACCTGGAGTGGACCGATTTCGGGATATTCCTTGTTATTGGTTTCAGTTTCAAAATACTTTAAACTTTTCTTAACAGGAGCTTGTCAACTTCTGGCCACGCAAATAAACAGATTTCAATCAAATAGCAACCACATTGTAAAACATGTGACTGCCGGTTTAGCCTAGTGAATTCCCTCATTTCCCTTCTAATTATAAAGGAAATAAGTAATAAGACAGTTTCCACTAGTGTTTATCTCAATCAGCATGAAGTAGATAGAAGAATAAGCTTATTGACAAGTTGTTACAGAGATGTAGAGAAACTCATGTGAATGGAACACATCAGATTGTTTCAATAAGTAACAAAACAGATTAGAGGAGTTTGGCCAATTGGTTCGTGTCCAAGGCTGAATATCTTCTGTTAAATTTTAGCGCAGACATTTTATAAACAAATCCCATTGTGCTACAGCCAGCGAGAGGCCGACTGCCGGCCGACGTCCATGTACACACAGCGATCATTTAACCGAAACGGGGAGGTGATGTGGCCAACATCACGTATCACCCAGCCAGAAATTTGGCTTTATTGACCGCGACCGCAGCCTAGCGCAACTCCTCACGGTGTTGAGTGGGGATCCGTTCTACACTAGGGACATAAAATTTGGCCCCCCCCCATATGTGGGATCGAATCCGGGTAAATTCCGTGGCCGGGAATCAGAACACCACACTCTAGCCCACCATGGTGTAGAGAACGGAATTTTATACTGGGTAGCCTACTCTTTCGTTTTTTGACCTGTGCAAATATCTCTTCGTGTGTTAAGAGAGTTGCAACTCAGCGGGGCTATTTTAAGTTAAAACTGAGTAGGTTGCCCTCATTGAGGGCCTCACTTCCGTGATGTTATATAAGAACATCATAAACAGATCCAAGAGGGTGATAGATTATTCTCCACTTCAGTTTCAGAAGTGATTATTCCTAGGGAAAAAGTAGAGTTTTAAATTGCCTGTTTCGATCATGAAACGTGATCGTAGGAAGTGGCAAATTCAGTACATTGGCGCATAAAATTCCAACCAATCAAAACTCATCATCTCTGCATTTTAATCGTTTTTTCATTCCCACGTGCAATTGCTTTTCTAAATTTATCGCAGCCACGTGCATTTTTTTTCTCTCTCTCTGAAAAACTGTGTGTAGTAATATTCCCGTAAATAGTGGCGGAGGTTCCACAGACATATTAATTGTAATCATGTGTTACTAAGTCAAAATAATAAAATGTAACAATACAAAGAGATTTGAAATTTATGATATGGATTTCGGTGCAAATATACGTCAAGACAATAGGATTTTAGGAATGTTATTCTTCGTGTCCATAGCGGATGTATCGAAAAATGTTGGAGCTCTCGTTATATTACTTACGATACCAGTAGTCGTAAGCTTTCACAACCGGAGTCCCAAATTATAACTAGAAGGATTTTCCTGGCCGAGAAGCCGTGGTCTACTGGAGTTTTCAGATCCAGACGTTTCGTTCACGACTGCGGTGAACATCTTCAGTGGCCGCTTTTCAGCCAACGAGTCAGTTGCGACCAAACCTTCACCGAGAAGACTTGGACCACGTCTGGACCTGAAAACTCCAGCAGACCACGGCTTCTCAGCCCGGAAAATGTTTCTAGTTAGAATTTACTTACGATAATTATCAAATCATAAATAGTTTTTGTAATGGTGTTTACGCCGTTCTTATCCAACTATACGCTCTGTTGGGCTAAAGCAGAGTAATGAAAAGCTATAACAAAATAATACAAATATGAGTGACTGTAGTGTTTCACTGTAATTATTATTATTATTATTATTATTATTATTATTATTATTATTATTATTATTATTATTAGAACTTCACGCACTGTAAAGTTAAATCAAATCAGTAAAGCAGTAACGAAAACAATGCAAGCAGGAGTTATATAATATTTGCTGCATTATTGTAACTATTATTATTGTTAATACAAACTAAACGCAGTCTAGCGTTAAATGAAAACAATAAAGCACTATAGCGAAAACCACACAAACAAAATACAAAATAATGACACGGCAAACGTAAATTGTTTTATTTATAATTTCATATCAGTTGATTAACTGAACACGCCCGTGATTAAATAAATATACAATTTGTATCATGTATTGTTATTTATTTGGCATTCAAATGAAATTAATCACCATTAACTTAAGTGTAGAACTTTTTCTGAGGTTTTAATCCTGCAATCTTCTCTTTTTGGGGTTCTTAGTTAAGGAGCTTAGTTCGCTTTTCGGAACCATTTATTTAATTAATAAAGTATTTATATAATTTTCTTTTTATAGTGTTTAGTGACATTGATACATATGATATACGTTTTATTTGGCAAGTAAATATCTTAAATATAAGAGATTTTAATCAAAATTGTTAGAACCATTTTTAAGAAAATCAAAATTTCCGATATTTTTTCCATGTAAAGGGTAGTTTGGGATGGGGAAATTTTTTTGAAATCTTCGTGTCACATCCTTGGAAGACACCAAACCTAAATACCAAGTTTGGTTTTAATTGGTCTTTTCGTTTTTAAGCTATGCTGTCCACAAATACACACAACGGACATTTGTCTAAAAATGCTTTTTTTTTGGAATCAGGGTGTTCAAAACATGTATTTCCGGTGAAATCTGGGTATCAAATTTTTGGACACATTACAACAAAATCTTTATAGCTATGTTATATTACAAATATTTATAATTGTATACTATTGCAGAAGAGGCTTTTTAAGTCCAGCCAACTGTTGTAAAACATAATCCCGTATCATTTATACTGACAATCAGACCTAGTATTTTAGTGGGCCCCTCCCATCCTTTATCATTGCAGTTACTGGGATTCAAACTTTTTTTCTTGTAAAGATTAGTTTGGACAGGGGAGGGGATTATTCTTAAAATCTTCGTGTGACATCCTTGGGAGATACTAAGCTCAGTATTTTCGTTTTTTGAGTTGTAGCGCGCCCTGACGTTTTTCAAAAATGTTTTCTTGGATATCAGGGAGACAAAATCGTGTTCTGTTGAAATCTCGGTATCGACTTTCTAGGTGGAGCGCAATACCTTCTATACCTACGTACCAAGTACTATGTAGAGAAAGTAATAAAACCTGCCTTAAATAATTCGAACTAATGGTCCCTTAAACAATTTTAATATGCGAATCTTAAGAATATACTTTGTCTTTTTTTTTAAGTGTTAAAAACGCCATTACATACAATGAAGCTGCAATTTTATTAAAATCTGGACATCTATTACCAACACGTGCTTCACTTGGTCATGGTGTAGATGGAGTACCTGGACGCGCGTTTCCACAACTTTCGTTGTCATCCTCTTGCAGGTTTGCAGATATCTGAGGAAGTTGGACACCAAGGACTAGAAAGAAGGCAGTTGGCAATGATGTCCTACTTCTACCACCAGAAGCCACTACTGTCGGGCAGACGCCTATATTAGATGCTGATGTTGTCCAACTTCCTCAGACATCTGCAAACCTGCAAGAGGATGACAACGAAAGTTGTAGAAACGCGCGTCCAGGGTACTCCATCTACACCATGACCAAGTGAAGCACGTGTTGGTAATAGATGTCCAGATTTTAATAAAACTTAAGGTTTTGTTTTATTAATAATACAATATTGACTTATTTCGCTGAATGTCATTTTATTTCAAATAAAATATTTGTGAGTATATGGATTATCATAACTCCACGGCACGACAGCTTATAAGGAACCTTGGTCTACCGCCCGACCGCTGCGTCCCCCATCTGGATCCACGACAGATGGATGGGGTGCAACAATGCGGGTGAGACGTGGTCAGCGCGGTTAATACGGTTCTCATGACCTGTAACAGCTACTTTTCCACCAAGTAGCTCCTAAATTAGCCCCCCAAGGACCTCACGAGCCTGAGTGCACATCGGGCCAAGTCTCCCAGCGGGTGGAAATTCCCCACTCCGGAACCGAAACCAGGTCGCCTGCTTGGTAAACAGCTGTGCTAAGGAGACGACCGAGTATGTGGATTAGTTATTACCTATGTACGCAGCATTTTGCTTGTACCTCGTACGCAAGCTGAAACTATCTCGCAGTTTCTTTGCATTTTTAATCACCTTGCTTGGGTGATTCTTTATTCTGGAGTTCTTTGGCAAAGATCTGTCTATAAACCACTGCACAGCTCCACTGCTAATGCAGACTCATTTCCTGTTTTTCTAGAGCAAATGGCATTAGCATGCATGTAGCACGTTCTACTTTCCCACATTACCATCAGCTTTTTCATTCTAAAGTTTATTTTATTTAATGAATTTTGTTCAGTTTCCGTACCACCGCACGCTCGTGTTTCGAGAAACTTTAATAGTTACCTTCCTTGCTAACCTCATAGATATCAGGTACATGAGCAGCATCGGATGAAAAATTAATGTGGACGTTATTCAAGGGGCATCAGTGCCTTATTATTTTTACTTTCTCTACTACATATAGTAAATAAGGAAATAATTGTACGGCACCAAAAAAAATCAATATCGGGATTTCTTGAAAATACATTTGAGCCACCTGAAACAAAAGAAAAGAAAAAGAATTGTCGAAAAAGCCCCGCTAGTGTGTCTGTCTTCCTCTGAGAGTGTGTGAGAGAGTATGTGAGAGAGAGAAACAGCAAATCTCAAAAACGGAAAGGCAAAGGAATTCTAAAATTGGAAGATTCAAATATTCAACAGGAAGTTTTCAACAACCCATTCCCTCTCTCTAAACAACCATTTTCAAACAGACGGAGGACAGCATGCTGGAACTTGATTCTAAACAGCCAAAACTGGCGAGGCCTGGGCACATACTTAATGGAATTTCGTGTACTAAGAGATAAGATATTTGTGTAAGAATTGTATACATATGCTTGCTATATGAGTTATCTAGGTGTGTGAATATGTGGATGTAGTTTTGTGTGCGTAAGTATGGGTGATATCAGATTGTCATTTCTTTCGTTGGTTTGTTCTGTTGTAGCGCACGCGCGCCTTCTTGTGTTTGTGTATTTGCCTGTGTTGTACATATATGTATACTTAATATGCTTTCTGTACGTCACACCCCGGCATGAGTGGATGAAATGAGAGCAATAACAGAGGGCAGCCGGAACCAGAAAGCGGCAGGGAGCCATCATAGAGAATCCCTAACAATTCCCAAGCAGTGCTTGGTGGTGAGCGCTAGGATCCCACGCCTCAGATCAGAATAAACGCTTCTGAATATACCGACGACCCCCAGCGCCATATTGCCGTCGAGAGCTGAGTCTCCGAAGCGCACCTCCACGAGAGGTCGAGGAGTTACACCATTTGTCTATCACCTAGACGGCCCGGGTTGGATCCCAGGTAACCACAGTGGGATTTATGATAGATAAAGCGGAGTAGGGGTGGGTTTTCTCGGCTTCTCCGGTTTCCTTCGCCATCGCATTCCACCGGGGCTCCATCTCTATCGTGCAGAGCCACGTATAGTAAAATCAGGCATTAAGCATTAGCAAAAATTTCTACGATAGTGCCACCACAGCAGTCCTTGCCGACACTTACAAGCTGGAAAGAAAGACGAAGCCTAGTGACCAGGGAAAACCCCGGAAAACCCCGGAAAACCCCATGGGTAAAAAAGGTCGGCAGCGGAGAGCCCATCCCACAATCTAAGACAAAAAGCCTGAGCCTCCTGGCTTGGCTTTCCTGGAGAGTAACTAGTAAGTTTGATTCCAAATCTTTCACATCTTCAAATTTTAATTCGTGACATTCATGTCTTCGACATTTTCCCATTGCTCTGAACATTATTACTGCTGCAACAAAGGCATGTATTTTTAAAGATATTTATTTTTACAAAAAGGTTATTTTTACATACCTTTAGAAAGAGATACGTATTGTTAGCATTATTAGATGCTTTATCCATGAAGGTTTTAATTTCATTTGTCGAAAATGCTTTTTGGTTGCTTTCCTCTCTACGCTACGAATTTCTATTTTCACGGGTAATATAAGTTTTTATATTTGGATGTATCAATTCCATGTATTATATTTAGAGCAGTAATCAAAACCAAATAATATATCCACAAGCTTGGGGATTTTATTCTCTTCTACCTTTTTCTTTTCAAAGTGAACCATTGGCATGTTTTCTGACAATGACGCTATATTTGTCCTGGCTCGCCAAACAATGTACTTGACATACAACTTTTCATACATTTTCTTTGATTTTTCAGAAAGTTAAATTTTCCTCCCATTTCTGGCGTCCTCCAGTATAAAGGTGTAGTGGAACTACTCACAGCCCTTCAAACACGTTAACAAATATTTCTATCGCCTCTCACCAAGGTCCGATCCGAGGACAACACATGTGGGATTTGTGGTGGACAATATAACGCAGGGCGGGTTTTGTGGTTTATCCCGCCATTGCATTCCACCGGTGCTCCATCTTCATTCCATGTATCGTCAGTGTCATCGTTTGCGGTACCTATGTAATGCCTATATGTGAGTGTAGATATAGTTTCTATATATAATCTGTCTCCATCTTGTAAAATCAATACCTGTGACTTTGAATCAATGTTTGCTTGTTATCGAAGCAAGTGGAAATATGTATCCAGAAATTGATTTATTATAGTTTTATTTTCCTTCTTGTTCATCTAAATATTAAATATGAATTGTTTATAAATGTCGCAGAAAAACTATTGTATACATGTCTCACATCGTTCGCTCAGTCTAAATTTTCTCCTCACTCTCCTCTTAATAACTCCCATTATACGATTGTTGCATAAGTAATTATAAATTAATCTGGGTTACATAGAAAGGTCATACAGCAATCAACACCAATCATTCTGAAAGAGTATGGAGCTGTATTCCAGCTATGCACTCTGCATTAAGCTATTTAAAAAGTAATACATATAATTATGATATCATTATATAATTATAGCGTTATATAATTAATAATTAGAGCCTATGTCCTTCTGAAGATTATCAACGGAAGGGGTCACATGAAATCTCATAGCTAGTTTTGACAACTAGTATTTTTACTTTCTCTACATGCATATTGTGGGTAGAGCAGGTAGTGTATTCCACCCAAAAATTGTATGTCGAGATTTCACAAGAGGTCAACTGAATCCCCCAATTTTTTTTAGAAAAATGTCCGTTTTAGTCCCTGAGAGAGAGAGAGAGAGAGAGAGAGAGAGAGAACGTGTACAGCATAGCTCAAAACCGAAAAGTCTGCTAAATACAAAATTTGGTATTTCAGCTTGGTATCTTCCAAGGATGCGACACAAATATGTTCAAGAAAGTCCCCCCAACCCAAGCCAACCTATACAGCGAAACGTTTCTGAAAATTCTGTTTTTCTCAAAAATTACTCTAGCGATTTTGTTTGAAATGATGTATATTAAAGATATTTACATGGCAAATAAAATGTATACTCGAGTTTTCTGGGAATAGCCTCTGAAATCCTCTTTATTGTGGAAGAATTTTGCATAACTGGTAAACACGACAGACAAAAAACTTATTACGAGAGCCAGTATTTATATTTTGAGTCTTGTCAACAATGTAGGTGCCATTTATTGTTTCCACTGTAAAGTTTGAAATTGTTGACTTTAATCTATTTCAGATATTTTGTAATAAAATATAGTTTGTGTTCTTTACGGTAACCTTAAAATTGTGTCTCAGCGAAAAGATGGAATTAACTCTGAAAATGTTCATGTGATGATTTAATATGAGTTTTGACATGGATTATCAAGAAAAGAATACATTTAGCAATAAAGATCCATTCTTTTCCGTGTCATTGGTGCTCACAAATGCTCAAGAGATACCACAGTGGGGCTTGAAAATACGTATATAAGATTGTAACAGTTGACATTTTATTTTTTAATAAAATAATTGTTTTCTATGAACTTGTCTTTTATTTATAGCCTATTGGAGGTTGAGAAAAAGCGGCCCTCGTACTTCGCTGAAACATAAATTGAATATATGTATATAAAGGAGTATATGAATGTGTGTACATTAATATTGGAAACTCCATTCAATTTCAGTTATTTTGCGGTTCGTGGAGGCGGGGTTTAGTGCCTTCACTTTATCTATCTTCCTGTACTTTATCTAAAGCGCATCAAGCTGATTCCATCATGTTAGTTTCGCCAAAAACACCCATATAAGAACTAAGATTAGTAGAGTGGGTAGACAGCTGTACCAGTGTGAAATAGATCCTCACATTTAAGATACGTTAGCCTTGTCTCGTGGGTTGCTGATTTCTCCTCCTCTCTCTAATGTTTCCGCAGACCTGGCGCCAAATGGCATACTTCTGGAATTCATCCAACTCAGATTTTGGCTCTAATACGCACCTTACCTTTCGCTGATTTCCCAATATTGTAATTGATTCAGCTGAGCTCTATGATCGTTTTCTCATGGTAATTTATCATTCGCAAGGCTTGGCCATTTCAATGGATCCGTCGTGTTTTTTGTTTTACCCATTCAAGTCAATACATTATGGAACGTCTACCCAATCACAAAAGAACTAGATGATGTATTGATTTCGAAAGTTGAGCCAAAGCAAAGGAGGGGAAGAGGGAAGTATACAACGTGTTTGATTGACACTTATTAAATATCGAGTAGAGATATGCCACACTCACATTGAAAAGTACGCGCAAACTCAGAACAAGCCAAGAGTTTGCACTCATATTCTTTAATGGAAGCATTCACATAGTCATGCAGGTTCTATGTATCACTATTAGCAAACTCCAAACTTTATGCTTGCTTACATGCATAGAGAAAGCTTCTTGCTCCATGCATTAGCAACTTCTGAAAATAATGTGATGCGTTACCTTCTCTAGCTGCTCTACAAACTTCTTACAGAAGACTATTTTTCTTTCTACACAATGCTAATCGAGATAAAGATTAGCAGAATATTCTTATTACTTAGTTCCTTATAAATAGAAGGGAACTAGGGGATTGCACTAGACTGAAGTGATAGTGAAATGTTTTAAAAACTATCGTTATGCGATTATCATTACAAATCCCTTCTTTGCTTGGCCATAAGTAGAACAAAAGAAAAACTGACACTTCCTCTCTGAGAAAAGTAAAAGTACTTCACAACTGAAAGCAATAACAAGGAATACCTCGGAAACGGTTAGATTCAAAGCAAAACATAAAGGATATAAATTGTGTGTTTTGATGAAATCTACATTTTTATATATCAAGTTTTTGTCTCTCTTACGATTAAAAAGTTAAGCCAAATTGGACAAATTTCATCCAGAATAAAGAGGTTTTCAGTGACTACTACCAGAAAATTCAAGATAAACATTTTGTTTGATATGTAAATAGCTAATATACCGGATTTTACTCAAAATCGTTAGAGCCATTTTTAAGACTTCCCTTAGTGGTGGGAAGATTATCTATAAAAATTGTTTTTGTGGACTCAAGTGATCCAAAAACTTTCGAGTGAAATCTCGACATCGAATTTTTGGGTGAAATACAATACTTTCGCTATTCACTATGCACATTGTACATACAGGTTACAGAAATTAAAAATCAAATCATCTCTGAATTTTACACCATCTACTAAAAATGATGCTAATTTTCATTTACCGTCACTAGCGATTTTAAATCAGATTGCCAGATGCTGATCTAGTGTTTGTATATTACAAAAATTTTTATGTTCTATTTACTTATAGATGTTGAACATATTTATTTTATATATTATTGGTTATGCATGGTAGAGTATGTCATTTTCGGATGTAAAAATGCGTTAAGCTCTTGCGTTGCGCCTACGGCTGCATTGCGAATAACCTTCATTTACATCTGCGCTTATCTTGCAAAGTTTACGCTTCTTCATTGTCAATGGCGCCATAAAATGGAGGTGTAATCATAAATTCCTTATGAATGTGTTTGAAAAATATTAGCACCCTATTTTATAACCTTGCCCCGCTGATAGACATTCTTCCGCACTCAATTTCCTTCACCTCTCCCCCGTTAATGTACGAAGGTTGTTCCAAAAGTACCCGACCTAACAAAGAAAGCATAAAAGTGTTGTGGCAAAACATGTTTATTTCTCTATGCAATCTCCTTTCAGCTCGATGTTTAATAGCTTCGATACCCTGCTTATAGGATAACTATTGACGTTTCCACAATGGCCATCAACTGCAGACCACCTCTTTATTGTAGGCAAATCTTCCACCACCAAGCCATCTCTTGAAGTTTGAAACAGAAAATAATCAGAGGGGGTTAAATCTTTTGAATAGGGTGCATGAGGAAGCTATTCGAACATTAACTCATTGATTTTGGCGATGGCGAAAACGGACGTGTGAACTGGTGCATTGTAGCTTTCTTTTTCGCTAATTGCGGCCATTTTGCTAGATTTCATCACCCATACGCTGTAATAAGTTTGTATAATATTCGCCATTGATTACTTTTCCTTTTTTGAGATAATGAAAATTATCCCGCGTGCGTTCCAAAAAACTGACGCCATGGCCTTGCCTGCAGATAGGACTGTTTTCGCCTGCTTTTGAGCCGATTCTCCCCTTCCAAATCACTGCTTTGATTGTTCCTTCATCTCAGGTATGAAGTGATGGACCCAGGTTTCATCCATTGTTATAATGCAAATATGACGCAAATGTGCTCTTTGTCTCCAGCAAACCTTGACCACAGATGTCTCATTTTCTGCTTAAAGAAAATCGCTTAAATTCTTCAATGTCATCTTATTTTGAAGGGATTATATACAGGTAAAATTATGCAGCAGCCTCGCTTATAAATATCTCTTAGTTCCAGTTGTACGGCAGAAGTTTTAATTACATGACACATTTGATTATATTTTCATTTTACCTAATTGGTTAGGTGTTTATTTATTTTATTATCGTTTAAGTGTTTATTTTATTCTTTCACTGCTTGATAATGGCCTACGTCATACATGGACATGTACATCTGTACACCAACTTTCAACATCTGTCGTGTGCGGGAATAAAGAACTACTTTGTTTCATGAACCAGTTAATCCCCGTCTATCTTAATGGATAATTCATGGAGAACGTTTGCAGCATCTTCTGTCGTACGCGCGAAAGCCAAGAATCAATTTGGTTCGTGAACCAGTAAATCCCCATGGCGTTAATGGGTTATACACATACATAGCAGCAAATTTACTTCAGCAACGACATCTTCTGTCATATACGGGAAGGTCAAGAACCAATTTGATTCGTGAACCAGTAAATTTCAATGTCTGCCTTAACGGATCAAAAAGGTGAGCTTTTGCAACATCTCCTGTCGTATGTGGGAAGGTCAAGAACCACTTTGGTTCGTAAACCAGTAAATCTCCATATCTGCTTCAACGGGTCGAATATGGGAGTGCTTGTGCAACATATTTTGTCGTATGTGGGAAGGTCAAGAACTACTTTGGTTCGCAAACCAGTAAATCTCCATGTCTGCCTTAATGGATCATACATGGAGAACTTTTGCAACATCTTTTGTCATGTGTGGGAAGGTCAAGAACCACTTTGGTTCATGAAACAGTAAATCTTCATTTCTGCCTTAATGGATAATATATGGGAAAATTTTGCAACATATTTTGTCGTGTGTGGGAAGGTCAAGAACCACTTCGGTTCATAAACCAGTAAATTCTCGCATTGGCCTTAACAAGTCGTACATCCTTCAACAATGGACCAAGTCACTGAAAAAAAATCTGATGTGTTCCGTTCACATTATTTTCTATACACCTCTACAAATAAATTGTTGTTAAAAGGTTATTCTTCTTTTTACTTCATGCTAACCGAAAAAAAGCAAAAATAGTCTTATTACTTGCTTCCATGCAGGTAGAAGGGAAATAAGGGAGTAGCTTAGTATCTGCCAAAACGTTGTTGCTGTGCTCCTTTGTTTGTATGAACAGGAACTGACTAATTCCCGTATGAGAAAAATGTTTTTTAAAGCTGAAACCAGTAACAAGGAATATCTCTAAAACGACCCACTTCACGAAAAATTGTAATACAACAATAAATTGTGTGTTTTAATGAGCTCTATGTTTCCTTTTACGTAAGTTTTATCTATCTCTTAGGTTTGCCAGTTTGCAAAATTCCATATAATTCATCCCGAATAGAGTAAACATCAGAAGCTGTTCCTAGAAAATTGAATATATAATTTTATTTGTCAGGTAAATATCTTTAATATATGATATTTTAATTAAAATCGTTGGAGCCATTTTTGAGAAAATCAAAATTTTCGAAAATTTTTCCATTTAAGGGATAGTTCGGTTGGGGGATTTTGTTGAAAACCTTGGAAGATCCTGAACTTAAGTTCTAAGTTTGGTATTTAACGGACTTTTCACTTTTGAGCTATGCTGTCACACACACATACATACGGACTTTTTTCCAAAAATGGCTTTTTTTGGATTCAGGGAGACCCAAAACATGTATTTCTGGTGAGGTCTTGGTATCGCAGTTTTGTGTGCATTACAATAGCTTCTCTATACACTATGTACATAGAACGTGTAGAGAGTGTAAAAGGGCAACTATGCTCAATAATGAGGTAACCCTCACTGGTTAAGAACTGATAATAGATATTAATTTACGTTATATTCGTATACACAAGCATAATTAAATTCTTATCGGTATAAACGATGTTGCAATAACTCTTAAACAGGCAATGCTGCAACATTTTGGTGACGTTACATATTGCACTACTTCACGAAACTCAAATGTTACAATAACAATACAAAGTCCATCGCAGTCCGAAAATAAATATGTATGTGTTAAATCTAATAGCTCAATATTTTACAGTTTTCCAATAGTTGTAACATATAAATGTTCCGCAATGAATAAAGATAAGAAAAAGAAAATCTGACGAGTTCCATTCACATGACTTTCTCTATATCTCTAACAAATTATTGTTAATAAGCTTATTCTTTTATTTATTTCATGCTAATCGAGAAAAATTAGCTGAAATAGTCTTATTTCTTGCTTTATTGTAAGTAGAAGCGAAATAAGGCAGTAGCATAGGTTAAAGTGGAAGCCAAAAGCTGGTTACTACGTGACTGAAGTTCGTTTGTTTGTATGGACACGAGTTGTAAAATTCCTGTATGAGAAAAGTAAGTTTCTCAAAGCTGAAACCAGAAACAAGGAATATCTCAACGATCAACTCCACGAAAAAAATGAATATAACATAAATTGTGTGTTTTAACGTGCTCTACATTTTGTGTGTGTTAAGTTTTTGTCCATCTTTTACGGTTTAGTAGTTATGCAAAATTCATCCAGAATAAAGTAATTTTCAGAGGCTATTACCAGAAAATTCAAGATATACATTTTATTTGCCAGGTAAATATCTTTAATGTAAGATACGTTAATCAAACTCAGTAGAGGCATTTTTTAGAAAATCAAAATTTTTGAAAAAAGTTCCATGTAAAGGGTAGTTGGGAGGGGGAAGATTTTCTTGAAAATATTCGTGTTGCATTCTTGGAAGATACCAAACCTGAATACCAAATTTGGTTTTTAACGGACTTTTCGTTTTTGAGCTATGCTGACCACAGCCACACACATACACACAGATATACACAGACACACACACACACACACACACGGACATTTTTTTAAAAATGATTTTTTTTTGGATTTAGGAGGTCTCAAAACATGTCTCCGGTGAAATCTCGGTATCGAATTTTTGGGTGCATTACAATACCTTCTCTATACACTATGTACATAGCACGTATAGAGAAAGTAATATATGCTAAAAGTAAACAAAAATGTGCTGAATATCACATATTTGCATGGGGAATACGTCATCAATCAAGCGGTTCCTTTATCAGCTTTACCGAGCAAGCAAATACTGTTCCCCTTGAAACTTTCGTTTGTTATCCACGTGATAGAACAGAAGAGAGAGAAAGGAGGAGGAGGTGAAGCCATTAATATTGCATGCTATTCCCAATTTTCTAGCAGCTTTGCATCCATAGGAAACTGTTTTAACATATTTGATACAGGGCATGGTTATTAAAGAGAACTTATAAAGGATCGCCTCGCGGTTATCGAATTTAAAAACTTTTGAAAATGAACGGTGGCTGGTATGCTCATTAATCCAGTTAACTATATATGAATTCTGGTAACATCATTAAAAGTGTTTTGATGTTGGAAGAGAGGCAGTTGTGAAATAAAAGATCCATGAAAATTTGAATTTTTTGGTAAACCTTTGGGTTTCTCTTTTGTGCTAGGCACAATTCACGTCATATCAAAATTTACAGCTGAAAAACTGTCCGCAGTTGAATATTTATTTCTGGAAATCTGTTTTTAAGTCTGCTTTTAGTGCGAAAACGCCAGAAGTCATGAGCATGATGAAATCAATGATTAATGATGACCAGGTTATATTATGGTCCTTTGCACCGAAAGTTGAACCATATTAGTCTTTTCAGAGAAATAGAGAGAGAGGGGGGGGGAGAAAGAGAGACAATGAAGATATTCCACAGAATAATAATAGAGGAGCGATGAGATCTCGTTTAGGCTCATCAATTACTGCCAATTTAATTTATTCTGGCATTAACAGTTTAATATTCTTTGTTTGTTTAAATTTGCAGATATATATATATATAATCTTCACAAGTATAAAGTCTCTCTATTCATTTCTTTTCGTTTCTATAAGATCCGAATGGAATTTGAAAAGCATCAAAGACACACTTGTTAATTTTTTTTAAATTCTATAACCATTAAGTAAAGCATGCACTTTTTAAAAATCTTAATATACTAAAACCATAATTTCAATTATGTAATTATACTATCTTCGTAAAATCAAAATACCTCGGCCCAATAAAGTTATTAAAGGGATTTAAACATTTTTCATAAGCTTTTTAGCTACTTTCTTGTTAATATACCTATAACAAAGAGCTTACATGTTTAAAGAAAACTATTTAAATTAGTTAATAAATATAAATAAAATGTCAAATCAATACTATTCATTTTCAATAAGTAGATACAAGAATAAGATTATGTAAGAATAGCCTGTTCTTGTTTTATTAAATTAAAATAGCTGTGATGAAATAAATAATAGTTTAATTTTGTGAATTATTAACCTGTGACAACCTTCTCATATGGGTTTTCTCTCTCGTTCTAACATAATCCGCAATTGCGTAACTAAAAGAAATATATGACGTGTGGTATGATTTCTAGCCTAAATTTATAGCTTTCAATTTGACTTGGAAACTCATCTGACAACTTTTTACTTCTCTACAGATACTTTGGACATGGTGTACAGAGGAAGTATTGTACTCCACCCGCAAATTCGATACCGAGATATTACCGGAAATGTATGTTTTGAGGTCCCATGCGTAAAAAAAAACATTTTTAAGAAAAAGGTCTGTGTCGAAAATTTTGATTTTCTCAAAAATGGATTTTACAATTTTGATTAAAGTATCGTAAAGATTAAAGCTATTTACCTGAAAAATAAAATTTATATCTTGAATTTTCTGGGAATAGACTCAAAAATCTCTTTATTCTGAATGCATTTTTCTGAATTTTATGCTACTCTAAAGTGTAAGAGACAGACAAAAACTTACTACACAAAGATGTTGATCTCCTTAAAACACACAATTCATATCATACACATTTGTGTTGCAAAATTGACAATTTCAGAGATTTTTCCTTATTTTTGGCTGCAATTTTAAACCTTGCATCTTCTCAAAGGGGTTTACCTTTGGTTTCATCTATATTTTGTTTTTCTGGAAATGCAAAGTGAACCGACTTCAATTGTTCGCATATTGATTGGCTTTTAAGAGTGTTTCCTATCTCTTTAGCCTGGTATACTCCCTTATTTCCGTTCTGATTATAGGGATCTAAATAGTAAAATTACTTGTGTTAGTGTTCATTTTGTCTAGCTGATGTAGATAGAAGAATAATACTTTGTAAGACTAGATTGTTTGCAGAAGAGACTCCATATTCCATATGAATGAAATATATGAGACTTTTTTTTCTTGTCTACCTAGGAGATATGGAAGAGAAAACCGAAACACAGATGCTTTTATTTTAGATCTACTTTCTCTAAAGGAAATACCAACTCGATAAGTAACATAAATGTCGCAACAGCCCCTTGTGGGTTTGATTCACTGTCGAAGTTACTGGAATTCCCAGACCTGGTAGGTTCAAATCCGTGTTCAGTGAAAAATAAAGAGGTTGAATAAACATTTTTATTGATTTAGGTTAAAAGATACGAGGATGTTGAACTTTGAGTTTGGGATCTAATGACATAAAGCATAACTTTAAAGCAGAAAGCAAAATAGCTGGAGTTTCTGCGACAACATAAGTTGTTTTAAGAACTCCTATGCGAAAAGCTTCTCTAGGATTATGGATTCAATAAACCGAGAGGATCAGTGGCTACGCTCTCTAGAAAACACTGAGTCTTCTACTTGTAAACATGAATTTTGTGATTCTCCCGAAAAAGACTGAATTCATTATTAATTTTGCAAAGAATAAGTGGCAAGATGGCAACCTTTGGGGAGCTTTTTTCATTCTGAAGTAGGTATTTCAATTTACCAATATTTCACCGAAAATACCCCCTAATCCAAAAAAATAGAAAAAGGTCTTACGTGTATAATTCAAAAACGAAAAAAAAGTTAATACCAAACTTCATATATAAGTTCAGCATCTACTAAGGATGAGACACGAAGATTTTCAAAAAAATTTTCCCCAACCACAAGTACCCTTTACTTGGAAAAAAATTCAAAAATATTTATACTCTCAAAAATGTCTAACGATTTATATTAAAGTATCTAATTTAAGATATTTACATTACAAATAAAACATGCATTTTCTGGGAACAGCCTCTGAAGACCACTATTCTGTTTGAATTTTGCCGAATTTATCAGCTAAACCGTAAGAGAGAGAAAAAAACTTGCTGCATAAAAATGTAGATATCAAACACACAAGTTATGTCCTGTATACTTTTGTTGTGGAGATAACCGTTTCCAAGATATTCTTTGTTATTGGTTTCTCGGCCAAGCAAAGAAGCGGTTTGCAATGACGATTACATTACGACAGCTTTTAAAATATTTGACTATCACTTTAATTTAGCGCATTCCTTTAGTTTCCTTCTGTCCTGTATACTTTTGTTGTGGAGATAACCGTTTCCAAGATATTCTTTGTTATTGGTTTCTCGGCCAAGCAAAGAAGCGGTTTGCAATGACGATTACATTACGACAGCTTTTAAAATATTTGACTATCACTTTAATTTAGCGCATTCCTTTAGTTTCCTTCTAATTATAAGGAACTAAGTAATAAGAAAATTCTGCTAGTATTTATCTCGATTAACATGGTGTAGAAAAAAGAATAATACTTTTTAAGATTTTTTTTTTTATTTAGCTTAACGTCCTTTAACCTGGTTGGTCTTATCGGGCGATGAATGAAATTGGTGAAATGATGCTCAAATGATCTCGGGGTCCATGCAGCTTAAAATTACTCGACATTCGTCTTCTCAGGATAAGGGAAAACCCCGAAAAAAAAAAACTTATCCGAGCAACTCAACATAAGCGAGATTCGAACTCGCGACCTTTTCAATGTGAAGCAGACACGCTACCACCACACTACCCATGCGGGCCGGAAGTTTCTTTGTAGAACAGCTAGAGAAAGTCATTGAGTGTAACATATCAGATTTTTCATTCTGTAATATGTACATACTTAGTAGAAAAGGAATTGTATTGAACCCAAGAATTCGATACCGAGATTTAACCGGAAATATTCCCTGATTAAAAAAACAACACATTTTTAGCAAAAAGTCCGTGTCTGTGTGTGTGTGCCTGAGGGAAGCATAGCAATAACAATGAATATCTTAGAAATGGTCAATTCCACGAAATAAAACGTATATGAGAGAAACTGTGTGTTTTAACGTGATCTACATTTTTTGTGTAGAAAGTTTGTCTGTCTCTAGCCGTTTACCAGTTACGTAAAATTCAGCAAAACTCATTTAGAAATAGAAGTATGTAGAGGCTATTACTAGTAAAAGCAAGATATACATTTTATTTGCCATATAAATATCTTTAATATACGATATTTTAATCAAAATCGTTAGTCATTTTTGAGAAAATCAAAATTTACAATTTTTTAAGTTAAAGGGGGATAGGGGGATACTAAACTTATATATCAAGTTTTGTATTTTACAGACTTTTCGATTTTGAGTTATTGTGTTCACGGACATACACACACTGATCTTTTTCCAAAAATGTGTTTTTGGATTCAGGAGGTCCTAAAACATGTATTTCCGGTGAAATCTCGGTATCGAATTTTTGGATGAAATGTAATACCTTCTCTATACACTGTAGTACATATAGGGAAAGTAAAAAGACTGTCAAGTGAATGAAAAATATAGTTACTGTCGTAAAAATCTGGGCTAACTAGCTCTGTTATGCTTAACCATTAGCGCATTTTCCCCCATTCTACTCTATTTGATGATTTGTAAGTTTATAGAAGTTGGAAAGATTTCATTGTTATAATGGAGTTAGACCTCAGTTTTAAGTAACAGTTTTTAATATTTATATTAATACTTCATTAATTTAAATAATCTTACTTATCTTCAAGATTTACAAGATGCACTTTAATTTCAGTCAGAGTAATGTATTTCATCTAGGTTGGTGCCTCTTATTATGCCTTTTATACTACTCGTGCGGCGGTGTGTGTTGTATTTTATTATTTCATATTTTTATTGTGATGGGCAAATAACAATGTAGTAGCCAGTTAACGATGTATCTACTTATTTATGTATTTTAGGAAGCAACTAATGTGACTATTTGTTAAATCGGTTATTTACAAATTTCTCTTGAGGATTGTTACACGATATGATTAACTGTCCGTTGGTATATTGAAATGTTAATCTCTAAATATTACACATTCAATTTGTAATGTATTAATGGCAATAGGATAATCTGATACAAGATGACCTTTCAACATGTACATCTCTATTACCTCGTTATTCTGTTTTTTACAGGAGGTAGGTACTCTCAAAATGTCCATCACTCGGTAGTAGCAAAATCAATTCAATTGCCAATAGTGAAAATTCGGAAAACAAATTAAAAGCCAGAGTAATATTACCTAACAAACTTAACAACAGCCCACTTGGGTAGTGTGGTGGCAGTGTGTCTGCCTCATATTCAACAGGTCGTGAGTTCGAATCTCGCTTAGGGTGAGTTACCCAGATACGTTTTTTTCGGGGTTTTCCCTTATCCTGAGAAGTCTAATGTCAAGTAACTTTAATCTCCATGGACCCCAAGAACATTTGAGCATCATTTCACTAATTTCATTCATCGTCTGATATGACCAACCAGGTTAAAGAACCTTAAACTTAAAAAAAAAAAAAAAAAAAAAAAAAGGTTAACAACGGCCTTACACAAGTAAAATTGTATAAATGGCAACAACAAAACACATTTTCACATTCAAAAGGTCGTGAGTTACACGGATAAGGTATTTTTGGGGGTTTCCCTCGTCCTGAGAAGAGAATGTCGAGTAACTTTTGAGTTCCATGGACCCCGAGACCATTTTAGCATCATTCACCAATTTTATTCAGCTTAAAAAAAAGCAACAAAAACGCATTGAAAATCCAGAACAATCACCAAATACCACAAAGTCAACACAAACTGTAGTTCTCCACTTCTGTTCCAATGAATATTAAAACTACTTAGAGAACGAACACTGAAATTCTAAGCAACCAGAAAATTAAAAAATTCAGGTATTGCCCTAAGAATGAGCTACATGTTTTCGGGAAGAACTCCCCAAAGTTATTAAGCAAGGCGCACTTAGGTGAAGGTCCAGAGAATAAGTTCCTTAGCTAGGCAGCTAAACTCAGCAGCTGACTTCGGTATAAGACAGAGACGCCACCTGCCAAATCTAACAGGCGGTTCTGTAATCTGGTACCAGCCTTCATCTAACGTTAGTGCGAATCAAATAATACAAAACTGGAACAGTTGCATCCTTTGGATAAGTGAAGCATGTGTGTGTGCAGGAAGGACTGCAGTTGCATAAGAGCAAAATTGTTTCTTTGTCAAAGTCTGGTAAATCTTTCAAAATTAAAATGACTCTTCACTCTGATTTAACAACTGAGTGACCGAAAATGTGACGTATGCTAATATATGATACTTTGCTGGATAGGATGAATAAAATGTTAATGAATTCCTCTACCGCTGCTTTCATGTGAACGAATATTCAAATACGCTTTGACTGTGAGTGGTAACGCCTGTTAATATAAATTAAGCTTTACTGAAGGGAAAAAAGTACTGGCGCACGTGTGCCATTAGTAAAAAGAATCTTATATATTGAGCAATACTGCAGCTTGAACAGTAATTAAAATCTCATTACATTACATGCAGTCTTTCTCAGTAATTGAAGGAAGAGCTCCAGGCATAAAATTATCATACTGTATTTAGATCAATACAAAGTAATTTTCAATTCCCTTCACCGTTGAAATCTATTGCATTGCATTTTCGTGCACCACATATATAATATTATATTTAGTATGTTATTATATATACAATATATATGTAAACACCACGGCAACCGATGTCCCAAGTTATGTAGGTACATAATTTGGTAAATTTCAACCAGTAAGATATTTGCTTGTTTCTATTGTGCGCAATACATTTTGGCATTTACATTTTACCCATAATAGTTTTTAATGTTCTAGTAGTTCTAATGTCACTGCATATAAATGGGAGACATGCAAGTATGACTTCCGCTGTCGACCAGACGCTAAGTCAGTTACCTGGTTCTGACGCGGTCATTTTTACTGAATCTGTTTGCTGGCTGCCGAGTTCACCTATACACCATTGGGACAATGCAAACTTTTGGTCAGTTCTAAGAAACATATCTAAAACCCGAGTTTTGGTTCCCCCGGAGTCTTTTGACCAATATTGCTACACGAACCTTCGTTGTCTTGCCCTCCGAAGGGAACTATGATATTTTTACTAAGTGAATTGCCTCTAAAACTCCCACGATACCTTGGAACACACGTCTCGCTACACCAATCAAGAGGTAAGATTATCACATTCTAAATTGTTTTATCAACATATAGAAAGCTCATCGTCATCAGCTTTGTGTAATATAATGTTACAAAGATTAGTTGTTATCTAGAATTACCTCTCTCGTAGCGTCTGATTTCAAGTAGGGAATTAGCTTTCATCACTCCTGAACCTGTCTCCTACCTTTCAAATACAATTAAAATGCTGTTCTTCTTGCGTGGCCAAGAGTAAAACAAAAGAGGTACCTATAAAATGAAAAATGATTTCCCCATTGAGAAAAGTTTAGGAAATTTAAAAGCTGAAACCAAAAATAAGGAACAACATCTTGGAAACGATTAACTCTAAAAAAGTGTATATGACATAATAAATGTGTCTTAATATGATCTATATTATTGTGAAGTAAGCTTTTGTCTGTCTCTTACGGTTTAACTAACGATTATGCAAAAGTCATCCAGAATGAGATTATATCCAGAGGCTATTCGTAGAAAATTCAAGAAATTTTATTTGTCAAGTAAATATATTTAATATACGACGCTTTAAACAATATTGTTAGTGCCGTTTTTGGGAAAATCAAAATGTTCCAAAAATTATACATGTAAACAGCATTTTGGGAGGGGGATTTTGTGTAAATATTCGTGTCACACTCTTGGAAGATATTAAATTTAAATGAATAATTTATGTAGCCTACTTTCCCTTTTTGAGTTATCGTGTTCATAGACACACACACACACACACACACACACACACACTACCTTTATCAGAACTTGCTTTGTTTAGAGTCAAGGAACCCTAAAAGGTGTATATCTTGTGAAATTCTGGTATCAATTTTTTGGATGGAATGTAATACCTTGCCTACGATGTACATTGTATATACGCGCTAGAGAAAGTAAAAAATTACTCAGATATTTGTTTAAGGTATTCATCGTAATTTTAAGGACACCATTATAACCGCAGCATTTTCGGCTGAATTTTATTTTTACGGTAAAAAGCAAATGTTTTCCATTCACATTACCTTCTCTAACTAATCTGCAAACATTCTTACAAAAGCTGATCTTTCTCTCTACTTCATGTAATCAACATAAACATTTTAGAAATGGGCGTATTAATTACTTACTTATAAGTAAAGGGGAAATAAGGGAAGGTACTAGGCTAAAGCGAATGTGAAATATATCAAAAGCTGTTGCTATGCGAGTGCAATTCGTTTCTTTTCATAGCCAAGAGTTACTAAATTCCCGTATGAGAAAAGTTTAAGTATTTTAAAACTGAAAATAACAAGAAATATCTCTCAAATGGTCACCTTCACAAAAAAAAAGTATAGGCAAGACATCAATAGTATGTTTTAACGAGATCTACTTTTTTGTGTAGTAAGTTTTTGTCTGTTTCTTACAGTTTACCATGAGACCGTTAATTAGCTCCCCTATTACAATAATTATTAGTTATTAATTATTTAGCAATGTAAAATTAAGAGTATAAATAGGTAGTTAACTGATAATTCAGCTGGAGAAGAAAGCTGACGCCTAGAGAATCAAAGGCGCTGAGAAGCTCTTTTATCAGAAAGGACTCTTTTGTCAAGTCACGTACGCTTGAGCAAGGTCGGGGGTGAACTGAAGAATATGGAAGATGGCAATTCTTCATTGTACTAGGTTTGTCACGTGAGGTTTACAGTGCATCCTGGGATAAGGAAGTTGATTCTTGGGTAATATTGACGTCAATTGTGCGCCCTTTCTGTCCAATCAGGAGGAGGCCGCCATGATAGTAATTTTTGTATATAAAGAGCCCAAGAAGGCACCTCGAGATACCTGTTCTAATTCATCTGTTCTGACCTGTGCGTGAAAGTTGTCTGTAACTGTTCTGCTGTTGTTCGTCGGGCTGAACTTGAGTACTTCACATAAAGTTAGATACAAAGCCAGTGACGAGTACTAATATATTACGTGTGTTCAGTCATGTTATTAGAATAGTAACAAGTGAACATTATTATAAGGCAGATGTGCTTGTCTCGTTTCTTTTAGGAAGGAATAAACTCAAGCAAAATATACAACTTTTAATTATTATAAGACCACTCCTGACCTACCCCCATCTGCTTTACCACCCCGAGTGAGTCCATTATCGTGCCGACTGAGCGACACTGAGGCAAACTAACCGGTAGTAGATTCACCGTACCAGGTGTGTGGGTCTACTCATAGGTAGGGGAGTGAGTCTGGTCAACGACTCCAATCTGCACTCTTTGCATAAGGCGTCTTAAATGTGGTGCAGGAGGCAACCCTTCAAATAGCATCTAACGTCAACACCATATTAACACAGCATATGGTTTCCAAACGCGGGGCTCAATAACGCTACAACCAGTTACGCAAAATCAAATCAAATTCATCCAAAATGAAGAGGTCTTCAGGGGCTATTCTCAGAAATTTCAAAATATACGTATTACTTGTCTTGAATAGCTTTATTATACGGTATTATAGCCAAAATCATTAGCTATTTTACAGAAAATAACAATTATAGAAAATTTTAATGCAAAGGGTAGTTTGGGATGGGAGGATTTTCCTTAAAAGCTTAGTGCCGCATCCTTTGAACATGTTAAACTTAAATACTTAAAACTTGAAGTTTGTATTTTAACGACTTTCCGTTTTGAGTTCTCGTGTTCACAGACATGTTGCAGATGACTCTAAAGCATGTACTTCCGATGAATATCGAAATCAACTTTTTGAGTGAAATGCAATATCTTCTCTATCCACTATTTAGATGTACATACGGCAGGAGAAAGTAAAAAACACATGAATTGATCTTTTTGTATCAGAATTACTTACGCTATAGTATCTATTTCTAAGTGGACTTATTACTAATGCATAAAAGTTAAAGTAGTTTACTATTATGCAAGACGAGTGCTTAAATGGTCTAGTTTATTTATGTGTAATTTTTCTTGGTTAGGGCTTAAATTCATTCATATTTTATTTAAAATTAATGTTTTTGCTCTTCATCCATTGTTATAACTTTATTATTATTATTATTATTATTATTATTATTATTATTACGGTTAGATTGAATATCATTATTTATTAGTTTTTTAAATATTAATTTCTGTAGCAAGTTCGTATAGCAAAATATTCCCTGTGTCTCCTATATGAAGGTAAAACAAAAGCTTCTGGACTGCCTCCGTGGTCGAGTGGTCAGCGAACCGACTTTTCACCCGGAGGTCCCGATTTCGACTCCCGGCTGGGGCGGGGAATATTTGTTTAGCCAGAATTATTCCCCACACAGTCTGGAAGTGAATGCGTGTGTGTGTGTTGAGGAAAATAAAATGATTTAAACCAAACGTAAAAGAACCTACAAACAACGACCTGTTTCAAAGCCCCCCGATATGACCTTAGATGTTAAAGGGGTCTGTATTAATGAATCAATAAAAAAAATCTAATGTGTTCCATTCATATGACTTTCTCTACATCTCTGTAACAAATTATTCTTCAAAAGGTAATGCTTTTATTTACTTAATGCTAATCGAGAAATAATTAGCAGAATAGTCTTATTACTTGCTTCCTTGTAAGTAGAAGCGAAATAAGGGTGTACCATAGGTTAAAGCGATAGTCAAAAGCTGGTTGCTATGTTACTGAAGGTTTTGTTTGTATGGACACAACTTGACAAATTCCTGTATGAGAAAAGTATAAGATTTTTAAAGCTGAAACCAAAAACAAAGGATATCTCGAAAACGATCAACTCCACGAGAAAAACTATGTAACATAAATTGCGTGTTTTAATGTACCCTACATTTTTTTGTGTGGTAAGTTTGTGTGTCTCGTACGGTTTAGCAGCTATGCTAAATTCCTCAAAATTCATCTAGAATAAAGTATTCTTCAGAGGCTATTCCCAGAAAATTCAAGATATACATTTTATTTGTCAGGTAAATATCTTTAATATACGATATTTTAATCAAAATCGTTAAAGGCATTTATAAGAAAATCAAAATTTTTTAAAAAAGTTCGATGTAAAGAGTAGTTGAGGGTGGGGGGATTATCTTGAAAATCTTCATGTTGCATCCTTGGAGGATAGCAAACTTAAATACCAAGTTTGGTATTGAACGGTCTTTTCGTTTTTGAGCTATACTGTCCAAAGACACACACCCACGGACCTTTTTCTGAAAATGCTTTTTTTTGATTCAGAGGCACCCAAAACATGTATTTCCGGTGAAATCTCCGTGTCGAATTTTTGGGTGCATTACAGTACCTTCTCTAAACACTATACCTATTACGTGTAGAGAAAGTAAAAAACATCTAAAGTGTTTTACCGAGACACGTCACACCGATATTTAGTTCAGCCCATTAAACGTTTGCTATTAAAGAATTGAGATATTTTCTCAACCTTAGCTTCTGTTTTACGACACACGTTGCATGCAGTTTTAATCCGTGACTTTATCTTGAGGTGGAAACCGCAGGATTAAGTGCAGCTGGTAACAATGTGGTGTGGATATTTATATCTCGGCATTTGCCAAGAACGCGGAAAGCATAGTTGTGTGTTTAGCTGATTTCTTCCACGCAAGCCGATTAGGACCATATATTTATCTAACGCTAACATTTAGCTGTGGGTTTAAAGCAATGTCTTTTTGGCATAATCTTGCATGCATGTAGAGTAATTACAACCGCTTCAGTCAGTTTTCTCTATTTTTCCTGTGTTTTATATTTACCCCCACCGCTTAGAAAGGTAGAGATAAGGCGAGTTTTAAAAAGATTGAGGGTAGGAGAGAAAGAAAGAGAAATAGAAAACAAAATAAAATGGACACTTGGTGCATTATGCTTAATGAACCATTGTTATGTAGCTACAGGATATTCAGGTTCTTGGAATGAGTGTTAAAACATTTTCTGTTTTGTAGATCATTGCTTCGTTAATCCTATATGTAAATCTGGATTTTTAACATTTGGTAGCCTTCAAATCAACTTTAATATACACTTGAAATGTAGTCGCCCTCCGTGGTGTAATAGTTAGCATGGGTTCAAACCCGGCGGAGGACGATGGATTTTCTCGGGCGTAAAACTCCTTAGCATGGCTTCCTTCGGAAGGGAAGTAAAGCCGTGGGTCTCGTGTTGTAGATTTACGGCACGTAAAAGAACCTCAAGCCCGACTGAGAGGCCTCTGAGCAAAATTAAACAGTCTTTCACGCCCAATATAGAATAGGACCATAGTAGTTAAAGAGCATCCTTAAAAAATGAAATGTGATTTTTAAAATAGGATTTGGGGTTCATTCTTACCAATACCAGTAATGTTATATATTTTAAGTTATAAGTTTGTTTTAGTCCCTTTTACGCGGAGAGTAGGTCATTAATACGTGCTAAAACACCCATTTTTCAGGTTTTCTTGGTTCAGTAACCTTTATTTTAATAACCTTAATTTACATAACCATATCTTATCAATAATGTTCATAAAACACCAGAGTGCATCTTGCTGTTTCGTGTATGTTGATGTTCCTTCGTTTCGTTTCGTAATCGGCTTATCCCCCCCACCGTATTTGTAGACGAGCCAATGTCTAGGGATTAGAAGTCTGTCGGGGAGCCTATGGCACGAAACCACAGAAGAGAACCTGTTGTGAGGGGTCGGCCCGTGGCCAGGCATGAACATGAAGTGGATGATATAAAAATAAGCGAAATTGATGACTGGAAATGTGACAATAAAGCAATTGGTAAAATGAGTGGCGGGGGAAACTGAAGGACTCGCTTCGTCCACTACGAATCCCACATGCGGGCGCTTGGGATCGAACCCGAGCTGCCTAGATGGTAGGCGACAGGTCTACTTATGTTTCTTATCAATGCATTAATAACTAAAAGATATGGAAATTACTTTTCTGGTGTAATGATTTGTTAATATTTTTTCCACATTTGTTATTTTAGAAATATTGATTTAAAGGAGGCATTTTTCTTATAAAAATACAGAAAAATACTCGCATTATATACTATTAATGCCACTCTCTTTGTTACTCTTGCTATTATTACATTATTTATTATAAACTACAGTACATATCTACAAAAATACCAACCTTTTTCCAAAATTAAAGATTTCCTATTATCACGCAGCAATTTCTTGTATGAAGAAAAGAAATATAAAACATTTGAATAATCAATAATTTGTGGGGCTGCAGACTCTATTTTTTCTTTAGATATATTTTACTTTCCCAACACGTACTATGTACATGGTAGTTAGAGAAGATATTATTTTCAACCAAAAAGCTGAATATCAATATTTCTTTGGGACTATAAGCTTTTATATCCCCTGAAATAAAAAAACGCATTTTTAGAAAAAAGGTCCTTGTGTGTGTCTTGAGTGTACATGGACAGCAAAGATCAAAAGTGGGGCATTTATGTTTAGCACCCTCCATGGTTGCGACAAGAAGATTTTCAAGAGATATTCTCATACCAACTTCCCTCTACATGTACACATTTTTGAAAATTCTGTTTTCCTCAAAAAATGGCTCTAATTATTTTGATTAAAATATGCTGTATTAAAGATGTTTATAGGAAGAACTTTTTTTTTAATTTTCTGGGAATAACCTCTGAGGACCTCTTCACTTTGGATGAATTTTACATAACTAATAAACCGTAAGAAATAGAACAAGAATTACTATACAAAAATGTAGATCTCGTTAAAATACACATTAGTATACCATGGCCACTAACCAAAATGACAAAGTATGTGAAGTTAAATGTTACATGAATAAGGCAGGATAATCAGATGGACCTTATTGAAAACGGAACACAAAGTTTGACCGAAGAAATGTAAAAGTATATAAAAATAAATAAATAAATAAAATAAAATCACATCCCTAATCTTACAATTGTATGGAAACTAACAAAATTCATAAGTAAATGTAAAAGAAAAAAAAAAACAACAGTACAACTACTAACCAAAATGGAGGTAAGAATTTAAAGTTAAATGTTATATGGAAATGAAAAAGTAATTGGATGAAGCTTACTGCAAATAGAACATTAAGTTTTACCGATGAAAATGTAAAATATAAATGAAAAATATTAATTTTGAAT
Organism: Hymenopus coronatus; assembly: GCA_030762935.1. Classification (NCBI taxonomy): domain Eukaryota; kingdom Metazoa; phylum Arthropoda; class Insecta; order Mantodea; family Hymenopodidae; genus Hymenopus; species Hymenopus coronatus. The sequence goes on from CM060885.1 coordinate 51,147,321, forward strand.
GTAGCAAATCTAGGCTAGGCAACAAAAGAGAAATTATTTGAAGCTAATTACAATGCAGTCAACCAAAATTCTCCACAAGGTACGCTATAAAACGAAACAAACTGCCTTTCATCAACCTATTATATGCAGAGCTAGGAAGTTCGTACCGTTCGCCGATCCGCAATATAGGTTGCGACCAGGCATCTCGCCGCATCAAAACAAATCATACATAAGAACGCACAATGGAGAGGTAAACAAACTTGTTTTAAAGTAAACAGTACTCTTTCCAGAGAACAAAAATTACCTATGAGTCATTCGTAAATGCACACCTAGTTAGATAATTATGTACAGCATACAAATTGTTACATATATACAGGCTGAATCTGATTTCCTGTTTTACATATGTACATTATGAAAACACCCAAACAATTATAACACGGATTTTAGTGTTTACTGATCAAATATAAAATGATATCCAAATAATAAAATTAGTTTCTTAAATATTTTAAGACTCTTAGTAGGTAAAAGCCAAAGCAGAAATTAGACTAAATCTTTACTCAACTGCAGCCATATTACTGAAAACAATAATGTACTTCTGAAGCCTTTGAAATGAAAATCTCATTCTACGTTCCGACAAACAAGATTTGTAATGCAAAAAATTTCATTCCACTCGTATGATGTGATCGGAGCTTATTTGAAATATGTTATTAGGTCCCTATCAGCATCACCAAGCAAATAGCAATAATTGGGATCTAAAAGTGCAGCTTGTATGCGATACATCACACTAAACCCAGAATTCTTTTCTATTATACTTTTTATTTTCATCTTTATTTCAGGTAGGATGCTCGTGGTTTGCTAAATTCATCCTGACAGTTCCTCCACATGCCGCACAGATTCATTTCAGCTCCATACCTCTGGACTGTAACAGTGTGCTAGTTGTGTATAACTTTTTGAACTAATTTGCAATCGCTAATATATTTCTGTTACTAGACGTTTGACAGCTTTTATACTAGAGCTGCATGATAAGTACAAGAAAAAACATGTTATTCCTACGCCTTCCTTGCTACCAACGTGGCTATGCAGTAATAGTTGTTTTGCAGTAATGGGTTGCACTCTACACTGATCTTTGCTTACGCAAGTAGCTCCGCAAGGTATTGCCACTTCTACCCTGAATAAGGGCATTGGTACGAACTTTCTAAGTTGATTATATGCAAACAGAACATAATAAGCATGTATTCCAAAATGTTCCAAGGTTGTACACAACCAAGATTACTCGTCGTAGCTTACAGTAAACATTGCTGGGAAAATGCACATACCTATAAATGAAAGAAATGAAAGAATTAGAAATGTTACTTAAAATTTCTACACCATCTGCACAATGTATATTAAATGGTATATTCCACTCCTAGGAGAAAGCAATAAAACTTCAACAAGTAACAAAGTGATGCAAATATTTGTTCTCAGGGAATGGAATATTACGCCAGTCCAAATGGCAAATATGCCTTACGCATATTTGCCATTTGGATTAAACGAAAAAAGTGGGTATAAGATTACAGTTCGGAGACACTTAACTTGGTTAAGAACAGAGAAGAATTAAAAGTGAACACCCAGGAAACACCCCTAATCTATCTTCATGCCAACAAAGCATACAACAATATCACCGAAAGGCATTTAACTCCACGAGACTGGGAAAATACTATTATAAACTGAATTGTAAAATAGCCAAAATACATATCCTAGGACTCTACATGGTGAAACTTGATTATATAGAAACGTTTTGCATTAAGAAGGGAACGAGTTCGGATGAAAGGCTCGCAAGAAGCCAGGAAAGGTTTTAGTGAAATCCCAACTCCAATTAAGCAAACTCACAATCGAAATTCTTCCGGAAAGATCAATTTTGAGTTAAACAAATTTGTAACCAAGGAATCAGTCGATCAGCAAGCCATGAAACAAAATTTAAAATATTACAATAAATAGAGTACATCGGTCGCAACTCACTCCACAGAACCCCAATTCAACCGAGGCAAAACTCATATTTTCAATTCCGAAGTGCCCAGAAAGGCCACAGTACTCACCACGAAACACCGACTAACAAGTCACTGCAACAATTTCTTTCACCCGACCACCCTAACTCTCGCTCGCCAGCGACCCAACCGGAGACGCATACCCTGGGCGTTCAGAAAAAGTAGAAAAGAGCGATCCGTAAGAAAAAAAAAATCCAAGCAATGTAACCTATGCGCAGACTACAAAACCAGGATTGTTCAATAAGTACCCATGTTTTAAAATATAGCTGCTAAGGCAAGTTGATTTTATTATCACGCAATATCATTTCTTAAACGTCGCCAAAACAAATTTGATACTAATAAACCTGTAACTTCAATTTCTCCTAATCAATTGGTAGGTTTTGCCTGCAGTGCCACAAATAGTAAAAGTGGACGATAATCACTAACTTATTAACCTGAAAGCGTTCATTAAGCGATCTTTTACGTGCGCGCTCTCTCTCTCTCTCTCTCTCTCTCTCTCTCTCTCTCTCTTTCTATGTATAATATATTATATCGCAACAAAATTCGCCTTCACACCATCGAATATGCAGAATGCTGTTCAATTTTTTTTTCAGGACATCCGCTTCGACATAATATAAATGAATTGTTTGGTGCTAATACAAATATTAATGAAGGCACTGCTAAACAATGCACCTAAAATATATTTCTTCAACTGTATATGTTTAAACTGATGTATTAGTGTAAAATGAACACCAAATATGGCCAGTAATAAACTTATATTTCCACTGGTGCTTTACTAGTAGTCTAGTTCATATTTTCTCCACACTTCACTTTTTTTCGCGTAGTAATGAAATAAGCGCGAGGCTACCTTGTCTTTCTTCAGCTTTTATACCTGGGGAGTCGAACACAAAACCTTTATAATCACTTATAGTAGCTCACTCTGTGTACTCTACAATCACAATCGCAATCTCAGTCGGAGAATGCAGCACTAATTGTAGAAACCCACTAATTAATTTGTCAGCAAGTTCGCTTAAGTAGTTGCTGGAATTTTCTGGATAGTTCTAGAATGTTGAGGAGGTGGAGACAATGTACTTATCTGTTAACCTGTGGTGTTTTCGCTGAGTGAGAGCATTTATCTTTTCAATCGGTTGGTCGGCGGCGCTCGTTATAGCTGAGGACCATAGTTGCTTCATAGTATGAAAATGTCATCGTAATGATATAAAATGAAATTTTGTTAATGTTTTTTTGGTTTTTTGCTTATTTTATTTTTTTATATAAAATAGAAGCACTCTTTGGGACTTCGGTGCCATAATGCTCTTTCCTTCTTTTTTATTTATTATTTCCCTAACATTTATTTCTTTTTCCGTTTGATTACCGTTTTACTTTTTGCTTATAATACATCCACACAAACACATTTTACGAGCATTCAAACACCCATGATCAAGGCGGGACTCGAACCCATCATCCCCAGTGCCTCAAAGCACCAAAGCGAGGCACTTTAGTGAGCGCAGCCATAGGGACCAGCAATTTTAACACGATATTGAGTTTAACATGCTCTTCAAATACAAATATTAGTGTTCCTATTGCGCTAACAGCCACGGTATACAACATAAAATTTCATATATTGTTGTCAAGTTTTGTATCAATTTATTTTATTTTTCTTCCAAATAATACTCTTTTTTCTAGAAAACACCCTTCCAACAGTGCTCAAAGAAAACGTGAGCAGGAGTATTCCTGTGGCACGCCTCTCTATTTTATTCCCTGTGACGTATCGTTTCCCATTCGAACTCTGATTAGCTGCTTCATAGTGAGATTACTTAGGAGCACTCCCTTCTTTCACTCCTCACCAATTTACTCGGAAGTTCTTAGATTTCTTCCACTCCATGACTTTTTCCAGTTCCCCAGATCCAGATATATTACTTTAACTTTCGCTGAGTAACGATCACGATTGTTCATAAGAATCCAGTTGCATCTCTTATCTTTTCTCTTTCTCTAGTCGAACTATTTTTCTAACGGAGTTTCCATTTTAGAACATAGAGATCGATTTTCTTCATCCACGTGTTTCATGGTTATTTCGGTAACTGCGTAACTCTAGCTTTTCCTTTCTTCATTTGTTTAAGTGCTGGCTTTGTTTCTTTCATTAAAACTGGGGATTTTTCTACTTCATCTTTCATAGTTGTGCGAGCTCCTCAACATTTTGAATATTGTTCCATGTTTTCAGTATTTCTTGTTCTTATTAACCACACAAAGCTCCAATCTTCTTTGCCCACCAAAAAATTTACTTTGCCGTATATTAAATCATATCTAAATATTTTATTGTATACCTAATTTCAATATTTCCGTTCCGTTTATTCTCCCTTCGCTATAACAAACATTCTATTAGTTTTGGCGTATCTTTATCTCTGTAAATCTCTTCTATGCAGCATCCAGTTTTCCATCTTCTTGTTATTCCTTCAGCGTGCTTAATTGTATGCCAGTGTAATTGGTTTTAAACCCTATCTCTTTTCGTTTGCTACAGATTATCAAAGCGCCAAACTCTGTCGTCTAATGGGATGATTTATGACAGTAAACTTGTGTTTACTTTTGAATTTGTAAAGTTTCATGTAGATTACTTACTTTGCACAGTATGACATGAATTTAAGGTTATTAAATATGGTGGTACAATAATAGGTATTCATGTTTCGTAACTGTGTCTATTTTCTAATTTCTTATGTCATATTGCTAGGGTTTCAGTATCACTTCATTTATGATGCGAGTCTATAGTTCCCGAGGTAAGAGTTTAAACTCGGCGGTGGTGGATGAATTTTTTTTCGAGCGTAAAACACTTAGCATGGCTTCCGTCGGAAGGGAAGTAAAGCCGGTGGTCCCATGTCGTCTATTTACGGTACGAAAAAGAGCTAATGAGACGTATGAGCAAATTTTCATGCCCAATATTAAATGGGAAGTTTAGAACCGTAGAAGTTAAAATCGTTCATCGAAAGAAAAAGTGTTACTTGAATGAATGAATAAGTGTATTTATTGACATAGCAGTATCATACATAGAGTTTCAACAGTCGCACTGGTCCACAGACCGTACGTGCTTTTGTAATACACATTACAAGCAATATTATAACAACAACAACAAAGAATTAAAAGAGTAAACACGAAAATAAAAAGACAAAGGAAATACACAGTCAAAAGCAATATTAAACAACAATAAAGAATTAAGAGTGAATCCGAAAATAAAAATACAAAGATATTCAAATATAGCAATTTAAATTTACAGCACAGAGTACACCTTCATAAATGCACCCTCTTATAATAGATAATTACACTTAAAAGACATATATACACATAATATATATATATATATATATATATATATATATATATACCATATATACAGCCATAGCACAACAGTGACCTAATGACATAATATATATGTATGTAGAACATTGTAGTCACTTTTGTTTAGTTGATCTTATCGCCCCCCCCCCCCCTTCTCTATTGGCAGCCTCCTCAGATCTCAGCTGTCTTGCCTTAAGTATAAATTTACCTAGCCCGTCCATGTTTTCCGTGCCTGCCAGTAGCGTCCAACATGCTTCTAGCCCTATATTCGCAGTGGTAAAAAATCGCGGCAAATATTTTTCCCGCCATTCCCCCGTACCCCTACATCTTGCCAAGATGTGAGTCCACGACTCTTCCTCCTCGCAAATGGGACAGATTCTCGTACCATTCTCGTCAGAAATTTTCGTGCTCCTCCATGCTTCTAGTCTAATCCACGCCAGACCCTCTCTAATGAGTTTAGTACCCGTTTTGATGTATTGCCCCATACCCCACTCCGATTTCAGCCCAGACTGTACTTCTAATGTGCATTTGCGCAATTGCACCTTCTCTGTGCATTGCGCAATTATTTGCTCTCTGTCAATATCAGAGACGTTTCTTAATTTTTCTCCATATACTTCGCCTGTTTTCCTGCCCAACCATCCCAATGGTTTCCAACTCTTTCTTTAATTTTGATGCCCACGTCGAATTACCTTCCATTCGCAACTGTTCACGGTAGCAGATTGCACTAATTGGAGATTAGTTTTCGTGAACGATTCTCATCCAATATTTAACTGCTCTGATTTTGCACTCCATCGTTTCACTATGTACCCTGAATAACCTCATTATTCCGCAGTTTGCCGTACCCCTCCTTACACCCAGAATTCCTTTCAAAAATTGGGTCCTCACTTGATCCAGATTCCCTGTTTGTTCCCACCCCCACATTTCTCCTCCGTATGTCATCGTGGATCTAACTGTCGCTCCGTATACAGTTTCCATTAAGGTTATGGATATATTCGGTATTCTGTAGCGTATCCGGAGAGCTTCCGCCGCTTTCACCCTTGCCTTGTGTTTCGTAATGCCAATGTGTTTTGTCCATTTTCCGTTCATTGTAAATGTGAGTCCTAAGTACACAAAAGATTTAACATTGTCCAGTATCTGTCCTGCATATGTCCAAGTCTCCTCCCTGCTATAAACACAACCCTTTTAGAAAGTCATTGCCTTAGTCTTATTCACATTAACTGTAAGTAGCCATTCATCGCAATAATTCTTAAGTTTGTCCAGTCCTCGTTGTAATCCGTTTACCGTTGTAGAGCACAATACTAAATCGTCTGCGTATAAAAGTATAAGTGCATTTATTGACATAGCAATATCATACATAGAATTTCAACAATCGCACGGGTCCACAGACCGTACGTGCTTTTGTAATACGCATTACAAGCAATATTAAAACAACAACAAAGAATTAAAAGAGTAAACACGAAAATAAAAAGACAAAGGAAACACACAGTCCAAAGCATTATTAAACAACAATAAAGAATTAAGAGTGAACCCGAAAATAAAAATACGAAGATATTCAAATATAGCAATTTAAATTTACAGCACAGAGTACACCTTCATAAATGCACCCTCTTATAATAGAAAATTACACTTAAAAGACATATATACACATAATATATACAACAGTGATCTAAGTATGACATAATATGTATGTATGTAGAACTTTTGTTTAGTTGATCTTATTCCCCCCCCCCCCTTCTCTATTGGTAGCCTCCTCAGATCTCGGCTGTATTGCCTTAAGTATAAATTTACCTAGCCCGTCCATGTTTTCCGTGCCTGCCAGTAGCGTCCAACATGCTTCTAGCTCTACATTCGCAGTGGTAAAAAATCGCGGCAAATATTTTTCCCGCCATTCCTCCGTACCCCTACATCTTACCAAGATGTGAGTCCACGACTCTTCCTCCTCGCAAATGGGACAGATTCTCGTACCATTCTCGTCAGAAATTTTCGTGCTCCTCCATGCTCCTAGTCTAATCCACGCGAGCCCCTCTCTAATGAGTTTGGTACCTGTTTTGATGTTTGCTCCATACCCCACTCCGATTTCAGCCCAGACTGTACTTCTAATGACACCTTCTCTGTGCATTGCGCAATTATTTGCTGTCTGTCAATATCACAGAGGCGGTTCTTAATAATAATAATAAAAAAAAGGTGTTACTTAATTAAAGTGATCTAGTTCAGATTTGATTATCTCCCTCTCTTTCTTACACCATAGTGGCGCAGTGGATTACGCCCAAAACAACTTCTTTAAATGGTTTACTCGCGCAGGAGTTGAACACAGGAAGTCTCTAATCTCTCGCAGTATTAGTATAATTTTTGTCATTAAAGCACTCGTAGAACTACCCTTGATATTGCCATCACTGTTTTTTTATTATCTCTCGATAGCATTTATGGAGTTTACAAAGAAGAGGTTGCGCGAGACCGCTACTTAACTCTGCAAATCTCGGCCGACGTGCTATCCAACTAATAGCTCGGCACATATGTAGATTCATCACTAATTGTGTTTTATTCATATCCTAAAGTTAAATAATGGCCACTTCTCTATAATTTTTGCTCACTCAAAATTACATTTCACTGTAAGAGTAAATACCGAAATTACACGAAACACTAAGGGAAGTTTTATTATATTAGTTTAAAACAAATGATTGAAATGATAATTCTGTTATTTATAAGTGCTACTGTCAATACTAAGTGTAGATACAAATAATCTAAACTTAAAAGTGTAATAATTATCAAGTGCATGTAGCTGCTTAGTGGAAATTAAAATGAATTACGTCTGCTAATTGCAGAAGTAAGCGAAGTATTAAAAATGTCCCCAGTGGTGAAATGGTTACCAAGCTAGCTTCGTATACCCAAGGTTGCGGGGTCAAACCCGGTGGAGCGCGATTGATTTTGTTGGGCATAAAATCCGTTATGTGGCTTCCTTCGTAAGTGAAGCATAACCGTTGGTAGATTTACAGCACGTAAAAGAACCTCAAGCCTGATAAAGATACCTCTGACCGGTCTTTCACGCCCAACATATAAAGAGACGCTGAGAACGACAGTAGTTAGTGTTCATAAATAAACCCCCATTTTCATAAACTTAGCAGAAATGCTCTTAATACTTGCCACCTTGTAAGTAGTAAAGAATAAGAGAATACACTAGGCTAAAGCTACAGCCAAATATTTTACGAGCTGGTCGGTATGTGATGGAAGTCCGTTTCTTTTCTTTGCTGGGAGTTTAAAAATTCCCATATGAGAGAAGCTTAAACATTTTAAAACTGAAACCAACAGCAAGGAATATTTTTTAAAAAAAAAAAAGAGTGTCAACTTCACAAAGAAAAACGCATATGGCATAAATTGGTGTTTTAACGAGGTTTACATTATTTGTGTAGAAATTTTATGTTTATTTCTTGCTGTTTATCAGTTATGAAACATTCAGCAAAATTTATTTTGAAGGAGGAGCTTTTCAGAGGCTATTCCTAGAACATTTAGATTATACATCTTATTTATTATGAAAATAACTTTAATATACGGAATTTTAATCGAAATCGTTACAGCTATTTTTGAGAATAAACATATTTTCAAAATATTTTCTATAGAAAGGGTAGTTTGTGATGAGAGGATTCTCTTGTGATACCAAACAAATACCAAGTTTAGTATTTAACGGTCTTTTATTGTTGAGCTATGCTGTCCAGACACATACACGGACTTTTTTTCTAAATATGGTATTTTCGGATTTAGTAAACCTTAAAACATATATTTCCGGTGAAATAATGGACATCGAACTTTTGGGTGGAATACAATATCTTCTCTGTATACTGTGGACACTGTATGTTCATACGGATAGAGAAAGTAAAAATTACATTATTTAATGGCTTACAGAAATGAAAAGAAAGTTGTTTTGGTAACGGAGTATAAACAAAAATGAAGTAGGACTGCTTTCGTGGTGGAGTGTAGGCGAGCTGACTTTTCACCCGAGGATCCCGTATTCGATTCCCGGCTGGGGCGGAGAAGTTTTCTTTAATTAGAATTATTCTCTATCTCCCACAGAGTCTGGAAGTATGAATTTGAAAGTGAATGTGCGTGTGTTTAGTGATATAAAATAATTAAACTAATGTTCTAAAAACCTACAGTTATACGAGTTGTTTCACAAGTCAAAGCCCCCAATATGACCATTCCAGTTAAAGGGAGCTATACAAATGAAACAATAAAAAAATCTTATATGTTCCATTCATATGACTTTCTCTACATAAACTAAAAAGCTTATTCTTATATTTACTTAATGCTAAAAAAGAAAACATTAGCAGAAAGGGTCTTATTAGTTGCTTTCTTGTAAGTAGAAGTGAAATAAGGGAGTACAATAAGCTAAATCGATAGTCAAATCAGTCAACTCCACGAAAAAAAACCGTATATAACATAAATTATGTGTTTTAACGAGTTCTACATTTTTTTTGGTAAGTTTTTGTCTTTCTCTTATAATTTACTAGTCATTCAAAATTCCGCAACATTCATCCAGAATAAACATTTCTTCAGAGGCTATTCCCAGAAAATTGACGATATAATCTTATTTTTCACATAAATGTGTTCAAAATAAGATATTTAACAAAACAGAGGCATTTATGAGAAAGCCAACATTTTCGAAATTTTTTCCAAGTAATGGGTAGTTTGGGGTGGAGGGGATTTTCTTGAAAATCTTCATGTCGCATACTTGGAAGATACCTAACTTAAATAACAAATTTGCTATTTTACTAATTTTTCGTTTTTGGGTTATCGTGTTCACGGACACACACACACACAAAAGGACCTTTTTCTGACAATGATTTTCTTTTGGATACAGGGGACCCTAAAACATGTTTTTCGGGTGAAATCTCGGTATGGAATTTTTGGGTGCAATACTGTACACTATGTACATAATACGTATAGATAAAGTACAAATAATAATGAAGCATGTTTCTATTGTAGATTTTACACCGTAATAAGGGAACCTAACCCCTCAAAGTAAGGTCATGTGACCTCCTTGATAGATGTTCTATTGATAATGCGACCGTTCAGCCACGTCAGTAATTCCAGTAAGAGCCCAAATTGTAGGCGACAGAAGCTGTTAAAGCCATGTCTAAAGCTATCATTGAGCTGATTAGAATTGAGAGATATCAAACCTCTCTCCCTCAATTAAGCGTGCATTTCCACTAGGTTACATAAGACAGTTGTACATGTATCTATGGAAATTGATTATAATACAATTCTGGCAGAATAAGATGAATTGCTATATTTCTTAGTTTAGTTGAAAGTGTATATATATATATATATATATATATATATATATATATATATATTATATATATACACACATGAATCACGAAACTTAACTTACACTTTCGATTCGATTACGGTAGCGATAATTCCTCAGTACTTAAGATATACATATATCTATATACAGGGTGTTTCAAAACGACACCAAACGAAGATGTGGACCTCGTTGAACATACCGTACGTGATTATACTTTTTAGCTCTAAATTCGGCACATACAAAAACTGCCATAAAATCAGCATGGATTAGGCAGTCGTACATAACCAAATGGCACGTGCCTGTCCCGCTCCAAGAGAGATGCCGGTTGGTAGTGAAGGTCCCAGTCGCGTGGTTTGATAGACACGCCGGCGTGGGACAAGTCACCTTAGTAATGGAAAACGTATTAAACACACATAAAACTTTAAATAGAAGAGTTTGAAAGCTGAAACATGAAGTTTCGGAAAGTGGAAGCTAATCGACTATCTTCGTTTGGTGTCGTTTTGAAACGGTCCGTGTGTGTGAGTGTGTGTGGGTGTGTGTGTGTGGTGTGTGTGGGTGTGTGTGAGTGTATATGTATATATATATTTATTTATTCTATTAGGCTATTAGTATCCACCTACCTAAATTTTTCAGTAGAATCCAATTTGTGGTAACAGCTTTTTCTTCCAACTTGATCTGCTTGATTTTTGTCTTGCATATTCATCAAGTGATTTTAATGTAAATAACTCCAGGAAATGAGCATTGCATTAGTAGTTCATTTGACATTTTAGCCTACATTTTGGAAATTGTCCATTTTGATTCACACCTTAGGTTTCTTCTGGAGTTTGCTCCATTTAATACCAATATGCTTGAAGACTGCTTTTTCTGTTAATAAAAAAAGGGATTTTTGTGCCTGGATATTTTTTTTAGTAAAGCTACAACCATTTAATTATATTACTATGTTTCGTTGAAATACATGGTCAATAAAACTAATACATATAAGGTATACTACTTAGTGTTCTTAGAAAAGTGAAACAAATTATCATCTGAACTGCAAGGAGGAAAAAAGATAAAAAGAAAACATCCATGAAACTATTCTCCAGATTTAGGTAACTTGGAGTGACAAAAATATTTTACAGCACTGCAGTTTCGTTATCTACCTTCAATATGTTAGCTTTAGAGCATTAACTAGAACAATGAAATGTGTAAATTAAGTTGCTGAGACTTATTGAGCTACTTTTAACAATCATTTCTTTTCATAATATACTTTATTATAAAAGTGTGGATAAATTTGTGTTCAAAAATTAATAAACAAAGTATATTAATCATAAAATCATTTCCGCTTAGTTTAATATTAATTTCTGGCAGAATACAACAATTATCTCAGCCTTTTAGCAAGAACCGATTTCCATTTCTTTGCCTCCCGGACCTATTTCCTAGCTCTTATGGGAGTGACGGATGTTGGAATCTGAGACACAGTATCCATCACAGAACACTTAGAATAAAACTAGCGATTGTCTTTATAATATGAATATGACACTGTACATAGTACAGAAATTTGAAAATATATCTAATATAATTAACAACTTGCAGCGCTCTTGAGCAGAACACACACTATTATTACCAACAATGCAGCCATATTGCTGCCAGTCACGTGACAAGAAAGAAAACAATCTATAGGTAGGTGTGGAGATAGCTGTCTTTGATTCCAACAGATGATAGAGGTTGTTCAGTTTGAAACCAAAATTTGAATTTAATTTACCGAAAAAAGGGGATTTTGTTTGTATGGAAACAAGCAGGCACCACAATTCAGTAGAGGGCTAATAGCACAACCCAGTGGTACCAATATCTCAATTTCAAAAAAGGGAAGATTGCTTTTCTGGAACTAATACCTCATATATACAATATATGTATTTATATAGAAAGGTTGGGAGGTGAATAAGTGCAAATAATTTCATATGTAGTAGAGAATAATGCGTGTAATTCATAAGTGTATCTCATTTTGGCCATTTGCTAATGCAGTGTGATTCTCTTGCTATAGAACCCAAACTTTTGCCTATATTTTGGCAATTTATGAGAGTTTTGTGATGAACATTTGTATATACATACCTAGAACAATGCACTGCTACATCCGATGCTGAAAATGCTCCCATTCCACATACATGGCACGTTTGTACACGTCGCTCCAAATTCTGGAATACTTTTATTAAAATCTCCTCGATAATGGCTTCAATCTGTTGAGTTTATAGCATCTTTCAACTCTGCAATTGCACGTGGTCTATTTCTGTATACCTTTCCCTTCAGACAAAAAGAATACGGATAGTGTTAGATCAGGAGATATTGGTGGCCAAAGATTTATTGAGATGATTCGATCTTCAAACAAGCTTCCGATTTCCCTCATGTTTGCACATGACGTGTGACCTGTTGCACTTGTGGACATGCCTTGAGGAATGTAATGCATAAAAACTAGCGCGCAGTACTTCACTCCTTCATGGACAGAAACGTTATGACTTCTGCGCATATATGGTGGCGCAACTTCTCCCACCTTCAGGTAAAGAGCTGCCACTGCGCAACTGAATAATTTGCTCTTGTCTCGCCTCACGACCTCTATCTGCAATTTCTATAAAATTAACGTTAACTGAAGTGTATCAAAGATTTTTGACATAGGTTCTCTTAATTCCAATTCTGAGAGTTTTAGAAATGTTGAGGTTTAATTTCTCACCTTTCCTTTTGGTTTAAAGAATAGTAGCGCAAATGCTTACTCTTGGTGTGACTGATGCATTTGATTAATAAACCTTATTTAAATGAATCATAATGTAATTGTGGTCAATATGTTTAACTTGAACAATGAATACATTGTGAATCATAATCAGATAATGCATGAAAACAAAAGGTATGGTCAGGTAGGCTGAATTTTCACTGCGATCAATATTGTTCTTCCACAGCACCTTTAGTTGGATATAGCAAAGTGTAGAAAGCAGAGGCCAGAGGTCAATCGTGTGATCTGATACGAACAATCACCAAACATATGAGATAGCGAATAACAGCCATTCTAATAGATTTCGTCATGAACATAAGTTAATAAAATAACGGGAAAATATCCTCCTCCTCCAATAATGATACTAATATTTGCACTTATTCACCTCCTAGCATATATACAAACGTGAACACAAGGCAGATTTGTAATATTTAAATTTTCCGCTGTTTAAAGTATATATTTAATATTTTTTGTGAAAGAAACTCTTATACTTGAAGTTTACAGCTTCTGCGGTAATCTCTTTGTTTGTCCGTATTAAGTGTGCTAATTTGCAACGAAATATCTTTAAAATTAAAAATAAATGTTAGAAAATTTAGTCCCAATGTTCAAGTGAGACTAAAAACTTCAATATATTTAATGTTGAGAAAAATAGCTCTTTTGATACGAAATCACACGAGTGACTTGGCAATTGAAAGCTTGGTTAACACACATCCTTTTATGCACAATCTATGATAGGGGATTGTCACTTTTAGGCGCACTTGGACACTGGGACTAAATTTTCTAACATGCTTTAATGTTAAACATATTCCGTTGCAAATTGGCACACCTAATACGAACAAACAACTTTAAGCCCAAGGGCGTCTTCCACAATAAAATTAAAAACCTATTTTAAACTGCTGAAAAATTGCATTTCAAAAACTGCCTTGCTTGTTCACGTTTGTTCGAGTAGTATGATAGTGGAATGACTCTTTGTCAGAGTGGAAATAATTGTAACGACGTGATTTACGTTAACGTTATTAATTGTGGAGAAATATGTTTGTTCTTATGAATGCAGGGTATTGAAACTCCCCTGTTTTTTCATAGAAATTATTTTGTTTTGTCTAATGAGCAAAAAAATCATAAAAACCATTATTAAATCCTTATGTAGCACACTTGAGATTATGTACCAGTGCAAAAGGAAAACGCAAGGAATAAATTTCATGCGCAAAACATGTAGCACTGTGAAAAAACCTACTGAAAGAAGAAGTAGAGATAAAATACACTGAATGGGCGATTTAATAAACAGTTACTGGGTTTGTAAAACTTGCTTATCTCGAAAAATGTTCGGCTAACATGGTTCCTAAATGTTTATATAATATTCATGTGGTTTAATTAAAAACATATTATATTTTATATTCACAGGACTCTTTCCATCTGTACCATACAAACTATTCTTACAAAACATTATTTCTTTATCGATATCATGCTAATCAAGATACGCATTAGCAGAATTCGTCTTATTACTTGATTCTTTATTAGTAGATGGGAAATGGAATAAGCTAAAGCGATAGTCTAATTTTTTAAAAGCTGGTCATTATGTGAAACAATTGAAATTCACTTCTCTTTCCATAACCAACAGTAGAGCAGAAAGGATATGAAACGAAAGATGACTTCTCATTTGAGAGTAGTTTAAGTACTTTAAAATTGAAATCAATAAAAAAACTGATGTGTTCAATTAACATGACTTTCTCTACATCTCTGCAACCAATTGTAGTTATAAAGCCCATGCTTCTATTTACTTCAGGCTAATCGAGAAAAATTAGAGAAATAGTCTTATTATTTGTTTCCTCGTAGGTAGAAGCGAAATGAGAGAGTACCATAGGTTAAAATGATAGCCAAAAGCTGGTTGCTATGTAACTGAAGTTCCTTTGTTTGTTTGGACAGGAGTTAGCAAATTCCTGTATGAGAAAAGTATGTTTTTCAAAGTTGAAACGAAAATTCAGGATTATCTTAAAAATAAATAACTCTACGAAGAATATGCATATGACATAAATTCTGTATTTTATTGTGAGATACATTTTCTGGGTAGTAAGCTTTTGTCCATCTCTTACGGCTTAGCAGTTATGCACAGTCTTCAGAGGCTATTCCCCTAAAATTCAAGATATACATTTTATTTGTCAAATAAATATCTTTATTATACCATATTTTAATCAAAATCGTTATAACCATTTTTAAGAAAATAAAAATTTTCGAAAATTTTTCCATGTAAAGGTAGTTTGGGATGAGGAGATTTTCTTGAAAATCTTCGCATCCTTGGAAGATACCAAACATAAATACCAAGTTTGGGTTTTAACGGTCCTTTCGTTTTTGAGCTATGCTGCCCCCCCCCCGCACACACATACAGACACACACACACACACACACACGGACATTTTCCTAAAAATTACTTTTTTGGATTCAAGGAATCTCAAAACATGTATTTCCGGTGAAATGTCGGTATCGAATTTTTGGGTGCAATACAATACTTTCTCAATACACTATGTTCATAGTTCGTATAGAGAAAGTAAAAAGATTTTGGAAACGGTTAACACGTTTAATCGTGTTTTAACGAAATTTATTCTTTTTTGTTTAGTATTTTTGTATTATTGTATTGTTTTGTCTCTTACAGCATATCAGTGATAAAAAAGACATCCAAAATTAAGAAATTTACAAAGGCTATTCCAGGTAATTTAATAAGTACACTTATTTTGTCATAAAAATATTTTAAACTTAAGGTATTTTAATCAAAATCGTTAGAGCCATTCTGAATAAATCAAAATATTCAAAATCTTTGCATGAAAAAGTCTAACGTGAGTGGGAGAATTTTTGTGAAACTCTGTGTCGCATCCTTGGAAGATACTGAACTTAATTACCAAGTTTGGTATTTATAGGACATTTCGACACTTACTTTTTGGTATTCAGTGGGCACTAAAATGTGTATTTCCGGTGGAATCTCTGTATCTCTGCAATATTTTTTTACCTATTCTACACATTGAATATACGTGGCAGAGAAATGGATAGTCAATGTAGGCATTTTTACCTAAAAGCTCAATCTCGACTTATATATTCAAGATATACTTATATTATAATACTATTTTTCATTAATTATGTTTAATATACACTAGTTATAATCAAAATCATTGGAGCCATTTTTGAGAAAATCAAAATTTTCGAAAATTTTTCCATACAAAAGGTGTTTGGGGTGTGATACTTCGTATTGCATCTCTGGAAGATGATATCATTAAATACCAAGTTTTCTTTTATACCGATATGTTTTTGAGTTATCGTGTTCAGACCCACATACACGCGGGTTTTTTTTTAAACATTTTATTTTTTTTTAATGCAAGGGACTCTAAAACGTGTAATTCCAGTGAAATCTCTGTATCGAATTTTTCGGTGGAGGCAATACCTTCTCTATCTACGTACCATGCATCATGTAGAAAAATGTAAAAGTTCTTTTTTTCATTGAAAAATTGTTTTATTGTTTCTGGAAATATTTTCTTTTATGGCAATACAGTTTTTCGTGTTCAAACTAATTGTCCGAGTATTTTACTTTCTCTATCACGTATGTCCATACAATGTATATTGCAGCTAGAAAAGGTCTTGCATTTCACCCAGAATTCAATATCAAAATTCCGTCGGAAATATATGTTTAGAGGTCTTCTGAATAAAAAAAAAAATGTGTAGAAAAAGATGTGTGTGTGTGTGTGTGTGTGTGTGTGTGTGTGTGTGTGTTCGAGGACAGCACAGCTTAAGAACGAAAATAGAATTACATAATAAACTTGGCATTCACGCTTAAAGTCTTTCAAGGATGTGATACGAAGATTTTTAAGAAAGGCCTCCAACACAAGCTACCTTTCCATTGAACATTTTTTGATTTTTTTTCTCAAAACTGGCTCTAACGATTTTGATTAAAATAACGTATATTAAATATACTCACAGCAGAAATAAAATGTATATATTGTATTTTCTGGGAATATTCTCTGAAGACCTCTTTATTCTGGATGGATTATGTTAAATTTTGTATAACTGTTAAACCGTAAAAGATAGGCAAAAACTTGCTGCACAAGAAATGCATATCCTTATAAAATACATAATTTATGACATACAAAGATCAGAATTACAAAATTAAGGGTTTTGTTCTCTTTGTTGGTGCCTTTATGGAGATATTAGCAAATCTTTGTTAAAACAAACATTATATAGTTTAACAGTAATAATAAAAGCATACAGCTACATGAATGTGAGGCTTACTAAATTGATCTTCTGATATTTATAATAAACTGAAAATTCACATAAATATGTTTAAGGTTTATACTGAGAATCGAGAGATACATCAAATATCCAGTAAAGAAAAAATATCAACATGAAATGATAGGAAGGTCACATACCGAAAGAAAAATCATTACATTTCGAAAAGATATCCGGAGTGAAATTCTCGTAGATTGCCAAGAAAGAAGGGAAGTCCAAAGATTACATGCCAAAGCACAATGAAGAAAGAAACTGAGTAACAAGGTGGGAGTTGAAACGACAAAGTATTTGTCAAAAAAGATATTTTGATGGCGTGCTTTCATAAAGGTCAAATGTTCCAAGTGGAGAGACAGGAAATGCTACTGTGATTTGTTTTATTGATCGAGATGGCTCCATGGTAATCTGTGAGGCTTGCATTTGCTTCGATTCCCTGACCTCCGATTCGGCTATGGGTTTTCTCTGGTTGATAAAGGTAATGTTGGGATGATGTGTAGGGAAATGGTTTCCTTTCCCCCATTTCCTCTCATTGAATTGCCCTTTTTAATGCTTCAGAGCAGAGCAGAGCAGCGGTTGGTGTCAATTTTGAGAAGCTCACGCACTGGAACTTCTGTTGACCGTGACAGAGGCAGCATTCACTGCAGTGTCAAGTACTCTCCGGCTCCGCTTGAGGGAGCATCTGAGCAATCTATGACCGGGAGTTCAAATCTGTCGAATGGCCGAGATGTTCTGCGGCCCATTCGTCTTCTGCGGTTCGCTGACCTCATCCGTTCCTCCCTGGGGCTGTGTGCACTAAAGATTCGTTTTGTGTGTCCTCTGTAAATTGTCATTGTTATAGTCGGAAATATTGTAGTAATACGTTCACAGAGGCGTATGCATAATTTGAGCTATAGCTGATGAAACGTTGTGTATTTCGCAGATTTTTCAGTTTGTAAATAAACAATGTGCAGCACAAACCAGTTTCTCATTCCTTTAAATAAATAAAGTAAAAACTTCAAAGCACAAGCACTGTATAACGAAAGCAACATTATTAGAAAATTTTTTGGCTTTTTAAGGCAATTGGTATTATTAAGGATTTAAAATAAAGATTGCAATTTCTCGAAATTTAAGAGTTTGAGATAAAGCTAATCAAATACTGCCATAAGAATCTAAATCCTAGGGATAGAAATTGATCTTTGGGAAAGAAAAGTTTCACGCATTTATTTAGGGCGCCTCACTGGATTTTGTTAGAAGACAGTCGGAAGGTACGGTACTGGTGAAAATTGAAACGCCTTTCCTGCCGCTCACGAGCCCGTGTCTGGACGATCTCGGCTTTGTCATTGAATGTGAATGTTTAATTGGTAAGCAGGGAAAGCGTATGGTTGCCACAGTTTTTTACATTATGTACAGTACTATGTAAATAGATCATTTATTGTTTTCCACATAAGTATTCGATGTCAAAATTTCAATAGAGGTCTCATAAGTACAAAATACATTTTTATAAAATGGATCGTGTGTGAATGTGTGTGTACGCGCGCGTGTGTTCGTGTGTATATCGGTGAACAATATAATTCAAAAACGAAATATCAAACTTGGTAATTAAGTTCAGCATCTTTGAGAATGTGGCACCAACATTTTCAAGAAATTCGCCCCCCCCCTCAGCAAACTACTCTTTACGTGGCAACATTTCTTATCGAAATTTCACCGGAAATATGTGTTTTGAGGACTCCTGTACCCAAAAATAAAACATGTTTACAAAATAATTAGTGTGTGTGTGTGGGGGGGGGGGAGGCAACGTAACCCAAAAACGAAAAATTTAAATACAAACTTAGTATTTAAATTTACTATCTCCCAAAGGTGTAACACAAAGGTTTTCAAGAGCATCCACCTACCTCAAACTTCACTTTATATGGAAAGCATTTTCGAAATGTTTGATTTTCTCAAAAATGACTCTGACGATTTTAATTAATACGCCAGATATTAAAGACATTTACATGAGAAATAAAGCGTATATCTTGAATTTCCTGGGAATAGCTGAAATTTTCTTCATTCTAAATAACCTTAGCATAACTGGCAAACCGTAAAAAGCAGATAATACGTTCTACACAAAAATGTAGATGTCTTCAAAACAACAATTTATACCCGTACTTTACATTTTTTAATTGCAGAGCTAATCACTTTCCTTGTTATTGGTTTCAATTTCAAAATATTTATACTTTTCTCTGTTTTTCATCTGTTTTATTCTTGGCCATGAAAAGAAGCGAATTTCAATACAATCGCATAGCGACCGATTTTAAACATTTGACTATCGCTTTAGCCTAATGTATTCTCGTAGTTCTCTTCTAATTATAAGAAACTAAGTAATAAGAACAATTGGCTAATGCTTATCTCGATTAGCATGGACTGGAAAGAAGAATAATCTTTTGTTAGAAGCTTGTTTGTAGAGAAGCTAGAGAAAGTAATGTATATGGAACGTATCATTTTTTTTTATTTATTAATTTCATCCAATTCTTATCCCATATTTTCCCACCTAGAAGGCCCAATTTCCATCGTATGTGGGAATTGTGTTGGACGAAGGGGCGTCTGAGTAGATTTTCTCCGGTTTTCCTTCTCTATTCATTGCACCAACTGCTCCATAATTCTCTTTTCCGTCATTCATTTCACCGTCATTTCATATCACCCACTTCTTCACTTATACGCCTAGAATCGGGCTGATCACACATCCTGGTAGAAAGAAAGAACAAAAGAAAGAAAGAAAAAGGTTTTCGCTCCAATTTACTAACCTGGTAGATTCTGTTAATGCATTATAACACTCTTTCCACCTCCAAAATTCACATAATTCCTTTTCTCTTGCTCAAAACCCTTTTATAGAGACTAGTCCCGTCTGCATCAAAGTTATTCCCTCTTTTTCTTCTTTAATCTATGAATTATGCGCGTACCTTTGCTTGGCGTTAATTTTACTATCAAGCGAGGGACGAGGAGGGAGGGCAAGACAAAGGTCTTTCCGTAGTGTTGTCAATCAAAAAAAGTTTTTCTTCGAAGCGCACAGTCATTATGGTGAATAGGTTTACTAATTTACCGCCAACTGGCTGAATTATTAAACGAAACACAGCGCATGCGCGTGAACTCTGTGATATATAGATAAAATGGAAACTTTAGCTCTGAAGCTACTAGCTATCAGGATGTAGGTATAGCGTACTTCATTCCACATTGTTGCTGCTCTCCTCTGCTTCCGAAATTGCACGAAACCTACCGAATGAAGTCTAGGGAGCCGAGTGCCCAAATAACGTGTGTATAGTACTTTCTCCTTCCCCATTCCATTATCATTTGTGGGCAAATATTTGTCATTTCTTGTTTTCTATATTCCCCTATATATTTTGCTTTTTATGTCTTGCATTCTATTTTTCAATTAATTTCAGAAATCACAATAACAGTTTTTCTTCTCACCTCCACATACTACCCATTTCTATTCTCTCCATTGTTTCTGCTAGTCCTGCCGACCAGCTATTTTAGCTCCTTGTATTATTTTGTTATTCTACACACTACTTAAAGGTGAGGCATCCGTGAAATTTGCAGGCGCTTGTCTATTAATTCCAACCTTATCTTCTCGGAAACACTTTTTTCAAAATGTTCCATTATCCATACGTTGTCACTTTTTACAAGTTTATTTAAAACTTATGCTACATTTAAAAATACATTAAAACAGATATATTCAATTTTTATAAACATACGAGTATTATTACGTTTTAAAAAATCTGATGTGTTCTATTCACTTGACTTTCTCTACATCTCTGTAACAAATTATTGATAAAAAGCTTCTACCGCATGCTAATCGACATAAACATTAACAGCAATGATGTTATTGATTTCTTGTAAGTAGAAATAAGGGAATACGCTAGGCTAAACCGATAGTCAAATATTTTAAAAGCTGGTTACTCTGTTTATTTGCATGGTCAGGAGTTGACAAGGTTTTTAAGTATTTAAAAAAAACAATAAGGAATATCTCAGAAATGGTCAACTCTGCAATTAAAATGTATATGACATAAATTGCGTGTTTTAACGAGATTTACATTTTTGTGTAGCAACTCACCCCCCCCGTCCGTTATGTTTAGCAGTTATTCAAAAGTAAACCAGAATTAGGAGGTATACAGAGGCTATTCCCAAAATTTGAAGGTATACATTTTATTAGTTATTGTAATATACGGTATATTTTTACAAAATTGTTCAAGCCATTTTTTTAATGTTAAAGGTAGTTTGGAGTGGTGTGATTTTTCTCAAAATCTTCGTGTCACATAATGGGAATATACTATACTTAAATACCAATGTTGGTATTTTAGCGATTTTTCGTGCTCGCGGATATATGGACACCCACGCGCTTATGGGCTTTTTTCTAAAAATTCTTTTTCTTTGGTTACGGGAACCTTAATACGTGTACTTCTGGTGAAATTTGGGAATCGAATTTTTGAGTGGAGTGCAATAGCCTGTACTTCTTACTATGTAGAAAAACTAAAGATTTTTTTTTATACAGGAGATCCTAAAACTTGTATTTCCAGTGAAATCACGACACCTAATTTCTCTTCCTACTATTTACTTAACATAGTATAGGGAAAGTAAAAATGAGGAGTTTGAGAGAATAAAAGTAATACTTTTTCTACAGTAATTATGGGTGATATAAAATATAATATGACAGATCTATTTGTAAACTCATTTATTGTAAAACTTGAATTTTTGTGTGAATATAAGAGTAATTCAAAAATATTTTTACAACGTTTGGGGATGGCTTCCTGACATCGAAACAAGAAAATAGGTTCATATAAACACATTCTCTAAAACACTTCGTTTTCGCGTTATCAAATTTTTTAATGAAATTCACCTTCAACGACTTTCCGGGTCCAACCTAGTAACTTCATTTCTTTATGCACTCATTATTAGAAGGCTCTGACCCGTTGTACGGTGCATAATTGGTCTTGTGTTGCCATTTTTACTTGTTAACATTTGTCATTTATCAGATGTGTAATACATTCCCCCAGCACACCTTATAAGTGCTGTCTACAGGGACTTCAGAACACCCTCCGAGGCTTATAAGAAAATATGCCTCTGCAGACAAAGAAGATGTAAGTATGATATCCTAGCACATTTGATCCCATTATTCGCTGCACTGGTTGGTATCTAGCATAACAAATGGATAGGTAGATGAGGACAAGTTCCATGGCCTGCACGTTTCCCCGACTTCAATCATCTGGATATTATCTTTTGAAGGCACCTTAAACCATAGGTTTTTACAGTAGACATTCATGATGAAGAAACTCTTAATCTACGTGTCATGGAAACCTGCGAAATCATACGAAACCTGTTGGAAGTATTTGACATTTTATGTTTCGACGAGTACATATGTACTTAAGAGGACATTTTGATCATTTGCTATAAGTGGTGTTTGTATGGAACACCTCGTAACAAGCTAAAAACGACAAAAATGGAATAATGTGTCACTTTAAAATGTTTTCATTAAAACCATTTTGAACCTCAATAAATCGTGAACGAAGGATTTTAACACGTGTTTATATGAACATTTTTTCTTGTTTCGATGCAAGGAACCTGTCCCTAAACTTTGTAAAAGTAGTTTTGAATTACACTGTATTTTGAAACAAGTCATACTTTTATTACAATAATGAACTTGACAGTAAAATAATTATTTTAAGAACCATCCAAGCTAGGATTTTGATAGTAAAATATCACTATTATTGTGTACAGTAACTGGTATAAATTTCAATATGGTATCTCACATATTGAGGATTTTCCAAATGTCAGCTATCATTTTAAGGTTTCTTCTTCTAATTTCAAATGTGTATCAGAATTTCGTGTTCTAGTTCTATTCCTCTGCTCCTTGTTTTACCTTCTCTAGCCCCGTATGTACAATCTATATAGGGACAGAGAAGGTATTGTATTCCACCCAAAAATTAGATT
The DNA here is from genome assembly GCA_030762935.1 of Hymenopus coronatus. NCBI lineage: Eukaryota > Metazoa > Arthropoda > Insecta > Mantodea > Hymenopodidae > Hymenopus > Hymenopus coronatus. Next base: position 51,170,875 of record CM060885.1, read on the forward strand.
TCGAGATTTCACGGAAATATGTTTTGGAGTTCCTTGTTTCCGAAAAAAGCACTTTTAGAAAAAGGTCTGTGTGTGTCTATGGACAGCATAGCTCAAAAATGAAAAGACCGTTAAATACCAAAGTTGTTATTTAGGTTTCGTATTTTTGAAGGATGCGACACGAAGAGTTTCAAGAAAATTCCCCCACCACAAGCTATCCTTTACATGGAAACATTTTCGAAAATTTTTATCTTCTAAAAAACTAACTATATTGATTAAAATAATATTAAAGATATTTACATGCCAAATAAAATGTATGTCTTACATTTTCTGCGAATATCCAATGAAGATTTCTTTATTCTAGATGAATTTTGTCGAATTTTGCTTAACTGCTAAACCGTAACAGATAGACAAAGAAGTATTACACAAAAATGTAGATCTCGTCAAAACACGCGTTTTGTTGTGGAGGTAACCGTTTCCGAGATATTCCTTGTTATTGATTTCAATTGTAAAATACTCCTACTTTTCTCAGAGAGGAAGTGTCCGTTTTTCTTTTGTTCTATTCCAAGCAAAGAAGCGATTTGCATTGGCAATCGCATAACGATAGCTTAAAACATTTGACTATCACTTTAGCATAGCACATTCTTTTAGTTAGATTTTTTCTAGTTGTACTAAAGTTATATTCTCGAGTGCTTTCCTTGGTAATATTAATAGCGCTTTACAAAAACATTTAATACGTGTGATTAAATTTCTTACTTTAATTCTACTGCCCCTCGCCGCCCCTCATATCTGCACATTCTTGATTCTAATGACTCTTTGTACGCTCTTTCCAGCTATATGGTTATCACTTCTAACTTGTACTTACACACTGTTAATCCTATTAGTGCTGGTGCCTTGCCTTCCTCTCCCGGTTACTGTTCATCCTTATTCCTAAATAGCCATATTCCTTTATCACTTCCACCTTTTAATCTTCTATATACCTCACACCATTTTGTTTAGATTTGTTTCTCCTTTAACCATTTCAGTGCTACGATCGAGATAACTCGACCGTAGGTTTGAGCGATTGTAAGTCTTAGAAAATTTTTAAATCAATTACATCTGTCAACACTCGTGGACTGTTTACACTAATTCTGAGTAATATATAAAACAAGGGAGTCAAGCTGTGCTCAGCCTCCAAACAGTCTTTATTTCATGGCCGGAAGTATGTTCTATCTCGCCTGTGGTATAGGATGGGGAGGGCCCAGGATAAATATTCGGTGATCCGGCATGCCTCGATGACAGGGCAGGTAGAAGCACCCGGTGTGAGACCTGTTTTGTAAATTTTGAAACATATTACTCTTTTTTTTAGTCATTGCTGTATATTATTGTATTTTCAACTTTAAATACACACATGTATGGCTAAATGTTATTATTCGAAATCAAATTTCGGAGTTTTAGAACATTTTCATCTTAGTGCCAAGGATGTGTTTCTCGTCTAAAATATGATAGCAGACGACTACATCTGATTTGTTGATATTTATTCTTACTCTCCACAATGTGCATCATTTTTGTTACTCATTAATCGTTCGGTGGGCATGCAGGAGATAACATTGGATTTATACCTGGGGAGTTTGTAATGTTTAAGTCAAAAACAAATCAAAGCAAACAAACAGAAACTGAAATGAATGTCGAAAATTATAAAAAATCTGATGTGTTCCATTTACATGACTTTCTCTACATCTTTGTAATAAATTATTGTTAGTAAACTTATTCCTCTATCTACTTCATTCCAATCGAGATACATATTGGCAGAAACGGTCTTATTACTTATTTCCTTGTAAGTAGAAGGAAAACAAGCTAAACTGACTACGAAATGTTTTAAAATGTGGTTGCTAAGGAATTGAAAAAGATTGTTATCGTAGCCATGCGTGGTCAAGTTCCCGTATGAGAAAAGTAAAAGTATTTTAAAACTGAAACCAATAACAAGAAATATCTCAAAAAAACGGTCATTTCCAGGAAAAATTGTTTATAACACATAGTGTGTGTTTTAAAGAACTCTACATTTTTGTATATTAAGCCTTTGCCTATTTCTTACGGTTTACCAGTTATGCCATTCCGCAAAATTCATCCAGAATAAAGAAATCTTCACAGGTTATTCCCAGAAAATTCAGGATATACATTTTATTTGTCATGTAAATATCTTTAATGTGATATTTTAATCAAAATCGTTAAAGCCATCTTTGCAAAAATCAAACTTTTTGACATTTTTTTTCATAAAAAGTGTTTTTTCGAAAATTTTCGTGTCGCATCCTTGTAAGATACTGAACTTAAATACCAGGTTTGGTGTTTAAAGGACTTTTCGTTTTCGAGCTATGCTGCACACACACACACACACACGGAAATATTTCTAATTTTTTTTTTTGATTCGGAAGGTCCTAAAACATAAACTCCTGTCCATACAAACAAAGGAACTTCAGTCATATAGCAACCAGTTTTTGACTATCACTACCTTATTTCGCTTTTACTTACAAGAAAGCAAGTAATAAGACTATTTCTGCTAATTTTTTCTCGATTAGTATAAAGTATATAAGCTTTTTAACAATCGTTTGCTGAAGAGATGTAGAGTAAGTCACATGAATGGAACACATCAGATTTGCAATTGCACGATGTTATGAAGATTTGCCAACAGCGTGTTGACAACGGCGTGCCAAAGCGGAAAAATGTTTTTCAGCACATCTTAAGTTGGAAGAAAACAATTTTGATTAAGAGTTTGAACATGTTATACAAAGCTTTATAATCCAAGGTGGAAGTTGCAGTGATAGTGAACGGAAATATCTGAGTTTGATGAAAGGGAAAAGTCTGTACAAGAAGACGATGAAAGTGATATTTCTGGTATAGAGAGTTGTTATAGATTAATAAAGTCCCGGCTACTCTTAAAGTGAGGTATTCATTTGACGAGGTTTATGCATATGTGTGTAACGAATGATTCACCAAGCTGAATGATGCACCAGTCATCCAGTGGTGCTGTGTTTATGTAGCGTCAGCGAAGGTCAGGTTTTCCATCATCCCAGCAGAAAAGTTGACGTTAGATATAGACTCTTTTCAATGCTCTAGGAAAATAGGTCAGAGGCACATGACGGCCGACCCTACTGTAGACATGCTATTAAAATGTATAATGTACATACCTATTTGATATTTATAGAATTATATATAATGTTCATTTTCTGACTTTTCGTCCCCTAGCCCCCTTAGTTTAACAAAATATCTTAAGTTTAAAAGAAACAATGCCTAAATCACTTTAGGAATTAGGACCCTGTGCAGGCACAAAAGAGAAGTATATCATCAAGTAAGAATTAGTAATATCTTAGATTTAAAGCATTTCAAAAAATATTGCAGGCTGCTAAAACATATAGTAAAAGTAACTAGAATATTGCATTATAATTACCTGATAATAGCATCTGAAAAAATAAAAACAATTTGGAATATGATAAAAAAAGAAGTAGAAAAACACTCATTGCAAAATAATTCAACAACACTCAACCTTGATAGTTAAGAAATAAACAAACCTCGTGAAGTTGCGACATTTTAACAAATTATTTTGGATGTAACAAACAAACTAAATATTAATTATGGAAGTAAGGAGGAAGCATTACTATTTCTGAGATCAAGTTTTACATAGGTAGTTGATGAATTTAAAACCGGTCTGATAACGCCTTCAGAAATTTTATGGAAGTTATTAATTGGAAGTAAACTGGCAATATTAATATTTTTGAGAGAAAATTTCACCAATATGGTCTTGGAATTTAATGTCAGTCTGACAACGCCTTCCAAAATAAATAACAAATAAATAAAAAAATAGAACAAAATTCTTCTGGTTATAATAAAATAACAATAGAAATCTTAAACCATGCTCATCACAAATTAGCATTCCCCTTAGTTACTTATGCAATGAGTCTAAAGACTGAATTTTTCCTGGACAGTGAAATTCTCAATTGTTAAACACTTTTCATAAAAACATATGAACACCATAATGTTTCAAATTATAGCCCAACATCTCTCCTACCAATTTTTTTCAAAAGCTCTTGAAAAGCTGATGTTCAACAGTCTGTAGAGACACCTTGAAAATAACACACTTGTCAGGGATCAGTGTGGGTTTAGAAAGGAACATTGTCAAATAAACTTACATATGTACGAAAAAAAATGCACGTAGGTGGAATTTTCTGTGGCTTAGCAAAGATATTTGATTGTGTTAATCAGGATATTTGTATAGAAATACTAAAATCTATGGACTAAAAACTGAAAATCTTAGTTGGTTTGCATTGTACATAAATGAAAGAAAACGGTGTTAACTTTAACAGTAATACTGGTTATGTCAAACAAGCATCAAATTGGAGAACAGTAATTCACAGAGCTCTTCATTTGCTGAGTCGAAGAGATTTTTAGAAATATCAAAGGAGTAAATATAGACGGTATTAAATTATCTAACCTTCCATTCGCAGATGGCATACTCCTCATGGTCAATACAACAGAAGAACTATAAACCTTCTTGACAGAAGTAAATGAACTCAGTATCAAAGTAGGCCTGCAAATGAATAAAAAAAAAGACAAAACTGATGACAAATGACAGAGAACAGGATATCTCAATAGTGACATCTCAATAATGCCAAATGAACCACTGGAATATGTTACAAGAAATAATCTACCTGGGAAAAATAATAACCTTCAAGAAAAGTATGGGCAAGGAAATCACGAGAAGAAAGCAATACGAACATGCCAAAAGAAAATGGAACTGAAAATCTCAGGAACCACATAATTAGAGAACGAACACAAATGACAGATACAGTAATGACGTAGCACAGAACAGCAACAACCAAAAATGGAGATGGGCGGGACACATCGTGAGACAAGACCCCAACCGATAGACCCACAGGGTAACGATAAAAACCGAGAACAGGACGTCAACGAACAAGATGGCCAGACAATCTCAAGAAAACTTTCGGCAACACATGAACCACCACAACGAAAGACAGAAGGTTATGGTAGCGTCAGATCAAGACGGCTACAAGTACATAACTGCATTAGCCAAGATAAGCAGTAATCAATGGAAAAATAAATAATGACTAAAGATAAGTGTTTAAGTACATATAATGGGCCAAAAAATGTGCTAAATTAACTCTTAAAACAATGGCGTATTTCATAATAGTTAACACTATGTTTTTTGGAACAAATTATCTGAGCGATTAAGATCAAAAGGAGGATCCTTCCTGGAATGGCTAACCAGGACTGCAAAACCAAGACACCTCTCCAAGGAGCGAGGCCCGTTATGGGGACATTATGGGCTAATACTAATACTAAATCTAATACTCCAAGGTTGTATACAAACGACCTATCACTTTATTTAAAGGATGTTGCATGTATCACTCTGTTCGCTGATGACATAGTCTGCTGGTGACCTGCAAAAATCTAAATGAGTCTGTAATTAAACTGAACTATGTTTTGAACTGTATCTCACATTGGTTTAAAGCTAAAGCATTATCCATAAATCGAGACAAAAGTTATTAAATTTATAACTCGTCGAACATCACACACTTCAATAGAAATTGGCATTGATGATATACTAATTGAACAAATAGTCAGAATTAAATTTCTGGGCCTTCAAGTACACAGATATTTAGATTGGAAATCTCATATTAAGTATATCTTATCTAAACTCAGCTCTATCTGTTATGCTATCAGAGCACGGGTAAATGTAAGTTATATTGACACACTTAAACTATTATACTATGCATATTTTAACTCGACCACGGAATATTATTCTGGAGATACTTGGTAGAAAGTAAATAAATATTCCTCATGCAAAAGAAGGTTCTAAGAATCTTTTCTAATAGCCGTAGCAGACACTCTCGCCAAGATCTTTTCAGAAGACTGAAGATATTAATCCTACCTTTCATTATATATTCTCTATATTGAGATATTTTGTATGTAATCACATTTATAACAAGCAATCAAGTTGATGACGTAAATACTAGACAAAAAGTTAACATTCATCATCCTGGTGTAAAACTTTCTTGCTTTCAGAAAGGTTTATATTATGAAATCATAAACATATTTAATGCTCTTACGAATGATCTAACGGGAAAATCTGTCAATTGCAATGCTTTTAAAATCGTTTCATTCTTTACAAGATTGTCTGAATAACAAATCATCCTATTATAAAGGTTATGTAATTCTGTAAATAGTGCCCAGCTGTTTTAATGACAAATCTTTGTAAGTTACATTCGATGCCTGATCTAGAATTAATGAAAGATACTTTAATGAATGGGCATGCACTGCAAATGAACTACTATAACAAACATTTAAGACGTACAGGCTGCAAAAGCCCAGTGAAAGTTTAAAAAACAGGTAATGCTATACATATGCAATAAAACTGTATTTGTGTATACATGTTATGTTGGTATTACCACTGCAGGGAAGTATATAAAATTATTCCTGCATTGTTTCATAATGCTTGTATATAATGTCCTTTTATGTTCAATATCCATATTTAATGTTTATGTAGATATCTAACTAAACTGTACATTTCCTTGTTCAATGTCCATAAGCCTTTATGTCTACTGGTGAACTTATAAGCACAATCCAATCCAATCCTTCCTCAGCATATAATAATAACAAGATGGCAGAAATAAACGTAGAGTTAAAACTAAATATCAAATATATCTTTGATTCTTTAAAGCTGCGGCCAAAGCGTGTCTGCAAAATTTAATCAGTTGAGTATTTCTCGGGAAAGCTAACAGCACTATGCTACACAATTGTTTTTACTGGTCGCCTCGTTGAAATCGTAAAATATTTCTGTTGCATTAAGTGTTTCTTCACATTCTATACATTTCTCACTATGTCCTATAAAACTACTTGTTCTTAACCTACTCTTAACGTAGTTTAAGATACAAGAGTACGACCCACAGCAGTCTACATAATTTAGTACATGGGAATGCAGCTTCGCTAATAGTTGTCACGCTCTACAGTCGCATATAAACTTCACTGCAAATAAGACTGTCTCTTAAGATGTAGAATTCGTGTTCCAGATTATACTTGTTACTGGAATACACCCGTGAATGATTGCAGTAAGCTAACACAGTTTCAGTTTATAAAGGCAGGGAAACAAAATTACTTTTCTAATTTGAGACACAGCGTATTGTATATTATCAGACTGCGGAGATGTGTTTAATAAACCTGTATTTATGGTCATGAAAACTAAACCAAGCGTTTTAAAAGAAATTACTGTCTATGGCAAATCTCTAAAATTCAATTTCACCATTATAAGTCATTACTGAACAACTCGATAATGTATAGCACACGCCATTAAACTATGCACATTTATTTGGATATTTGAAACAAAAAATAAAATTGTGCATTGTTTTCTTCATAAATTCTTCCTTTAATATTCATTTCTCCTCATCGATCGCAACGTACATTATACTCCGAAAATTCTGCAATTATAATTGCAAGATTCGATAAATTCTGAGGAATTGTATTTTTTTAATTTATTAGGTGTGTTATTGTTACTTTCCCTAACACATAAGTGCAATGCATGTAGTAGTTAAAGAAGGCATTTTTACCCAAAAATTCGATGCCGAAAGTCATCAAAAATGTATGTTTTGAGGGCCCTGGATCCAAAATATGTTTTTAAAATATGTCAACGTGTGCGTCTATCTGTGACTATGTGTGGTGTGTGTATGGGTATATATATCTGTGTACAGCATACTTTAAACTTAGTATTTAGGTTTAGTACCTTCAAGGGTGGGATACGAAGATTTTCAGGAAAAAGCGTCACCCAAACTACCCTTTGCATAGCAACATTTTCGAAAATGATCTTTTCAAAAACGGTTCTAACAATTTTGATTAAGGTACTGTACATTATATATATTTACATGACAAATAAAATGAATACCAGAATTAACTGGGAATACCCATTGAATTCCTTTTAATTCTGAATGACTTTTTCATACAAAGTCGCAAGAGATAGATAAAACTTACTACACAAAAAATGTAGATCTCGTCAAAACACACTATTTGTCTCTGATACATTTTTGTTGTTGGTCCTACCATTTCCAACTTATTCCTTGTTATCGGTTTCAATTTTAAAATTCTGTCAGTTTTCTCAAACAGGAAGGCTTCTGGTTTTTTTTTAATTTTTTTTCTTCAATTTATATGGAAGTAGGTAATTAGGTCATTCAGCTAAAATTTTCTCGATTAGCAGAAGAATAATCTTTTGTAAGAAGTTTTCATAGCAAGTAGAGAAGGTCAGGGTCTTTTTATTCTCCTCGTCCAAAGGTATTCTCACAAGCCAGTCATACATCTAACGGCCTTATGCGGTTTGTATGGTCTTAACTATGCGGCGAATTGAACAACGCCTGCCAGTATAGACTATTTGTTGTGCTTCCACGTTTCTACACTTCAATACGTACCTGCTGGCTTAGGCAAAGTATTGAAAGTCAATTCCGACACATTCGTTATAGAGATCCGGCCCATTGAAAGTTACGCCTTCCAACTCGCACTCTCAGGGAGATTGATTACGTATGTACTGTGTGCCACACCTGAATACATACTTCTCTTACAAAGTAAAATTATATTTCCCCAAATAAGGCAAATATTAATATGTTTTTATGTATGTTCTTAATTACCAATACAACTATCTGCATGCATACCCCTAACAACCAGAATGTAGAGTAGATACAAACACAGTGCTGTAAAATGCAGAGAAAATTGAAAATTAGATCTTATAATCCACACCTGTTTGAAACGAAACAATAATTCATTATTATCGAGAGCATACACGAGTTTTAAAAACAAGTTTCTACTTAAATTAACATAAAATGGTTTTGAATTGTAATGCAGATACTTTTAAAAGGCAGGCAAACAAATATTTTGAGATCCCGTTTTACAAGTCTCTGGAAAACGTTTCTTACATAAGGGACTGAGCTGTGACGTCATCGTTTAGTATGAACCTGTCCTATGCTTGTATTTGTTTGCGCTTTATGTTCACATTTTTATCAGCATGTTGAATAAAAAGCAGAATCGCTAATCTGCATGGCATGGTTACTTTTATAGATTTTCAGAAATATAAATTTTTTATAGATGCCGAAGTTTATAGATTAAAAAGCGTAATACTAAGTAACATGCTACTTATTATTCAAGTTTCCTAAATTGGAGTAAATATAACACTTCTATTGAAAGAAAAGAATATGTATTATTTATTGGTTTTCGGATAATAGTGAAGTATATTACTCGCATTTCTTATTCGCGGTGAAATAATGTGACAAACCAACATTTGGCTTAAAACTAATTTACATTTAATTAACAGAGTTTCCCCTTATTAACTTGATTGCAAAAGCATAGAACTCAAGGTTATTGGGGGGAAATGAAACTAGGTGTATATTAATTTGGCATGGAAAAATAAGTTGTACTTGGGTAATATTATATTCGTTGGTACAAAGAGTAGTTAAACACATAAAATGTGTAATCTGAAATGTTAAATCCAATTCTTAAATAGATTAAAGGTGGTAAATAAGAGATGTCTTACAAAGACCCTCTGAAGTACTCTCGGGCGCTTGTGGCTGTGATTTAAGTTGGGAACTAAGCTATGGAGGAGGATATTATTAATGTTTGAATAATATTTCATAAATCCACATGAAGTAACTGAGTATCAATAATTAAGATGTAGCCTATGTTTATATTCATGCTTCTAGTCAGGTATATATTGTCGTTTTCGAAGATGGTTGAGCACTGATTAGGATAGCCGTGACAAATGCCGTCCTAATAAATATATATTCCTCTTTTTGCCGCAGAAATGGATTAGATTTTACGTACAGCTAGTGACGTTGTAGAATATTATTCTTCAGGATTGTATATATTATCATCATATGGAATAAACCTTCGAATAGGCAACAAGACAACATGATATTAAAAAAGCAAATCATTAAACTCCAATACCGTGTAGTTTAAAAGAGAGAAAACCATCTGCATGTTTAGCAGTTTTTGCTATAGAAACTTAAAACAGACCACCATGTGCTTTTCATATACCTTTTAGCTGCTAACATTTACATGAAAATAATCCGTATTCCATTCATATCGCCTTCTTTTGTTGTTCCATAAACAACTATTTTTTTTTAGAAAAGATTATTCTTTTATCTGCATGATGCTAATGTAGAAAAACATTAGCGGAATTGTGATTATTACTTGCTTCCGTGTTAGTAGAAAGGAAATGGGGAATAGATTAGGCTAAAGCGATAATCAATCTTTTAAAAGCTAGTCGCTATGCAAATTAACTGAAGTTAGATTCGTTTTACATGGTCTCGTTTGAGAAAAGTTAATTAGTTTAAAACTGAAACCAATAAAAACGAATATGACATAAATTGTGTGTTTTAACCAGATCTAAATTTTTATGTACTATATTTTATCTTTATCTTACAGTTTATGCAAAATTATAAAAAATTCAAGCAGAATAAACCACTCTTCGGAGGTTATTACCAGAAAATTCAAAATCTACATTTTATTTGTAATGGGAATATCTTTTATATACGGTATTTTAATCAAAATCGTTAGAGCTACTTTTCAGAAAGTTAAAATTTTCGAAACATGTTTCATATAAAGGGGAGTTTGGGTTCGGTATTTAATCGACTTTTCGTTTTTGAGCTATTCTGTCTAGATACACACACAGACAGACACACACGTGGACCTTTTTCTAATTTTTTTCTGAATCAGGGGCTCAAAACTTATATTTCCGGTGAAATCTCAGTGTCGAATAATTAGGTGGAATACAATACCTTCCCTATCCACTATGAACATTGCAAATGCGGGCTAGAGAATGTAACTAGTTTACTCATCAGCTTCAACTGAACTACATCTATCATTATTTGCAACTTGGGTAACAGATTAAGTTTATAAAATGAGGATATTTCTAGATTTATAAAAAATTTGCAAAAGTTTACATACAGTCCAGATAGATCTTGAAATTTCTTTAGTTAGCGCGTTAAGTAATCATAATATGTATCATAATTATAGACAAAACACTATTTCATAAAAATCTGATGTGTTCCATTCACATGACTTTCTCTACATCTCTGCAAAAAATTATTGTTAAAAAGTTTATGCTTCTATTTACTTCATGCTAATCGAGGAAAAAAAAAAAAAAAAAAACTAGCAGAAGTAGTGTTATTTCTTGCTTCCTTGAAAGTTGAAGCGAAATAAGAGAGTACCATAGGTTAAAGTGATAGGTAATAGCTGTGTGCTATTTGACTGAAGTTTCTTTGTTTGTATGCACAGGAGTTGACAAATTCCTGTATGAGAAAAGTAAGTTTTTCATAGCTGAAACCAAAAACAAGCAATATCTCAAAAACAATCAACTACATGAAAAACATTTATATAACATAAATTGTGTGTTTTAAAGTGCTCTACATTTGTTGTGTGGTAAGCTTTGTCCATCTCTTACGATTTAGCAGTTATGTAAAATTGCGTAAAATTGACCCAAAATAAAGTAGTCTTCAGAGGCTATTCCTAGATAATACAAAATATACATTTTATTTGTGAGGTAAATATATTTAATGTACGATATTTTAATCAAAATCGTCGAAAAATATTCCATGTAAAGGGTAGTTTTGCGTGGGGGGATTTTTCTCGAAATCTTATGTCGTATCCCTGGAAGATACTAAACTTGAATACCAAGTTTGGTATTTTACCGACTTTTCGTTTTTGAGTTATCGCGTTCACTGACACGGACACATACACATAGACCTTTTTCTGAAAGTACTTTTTTTTAGATACAGGGGACCCCAAAAACATATATTTCTGGTGAAATCTAGGTATCGAATTTTTTGGTTGCAATACTTTCTCTATACATTATGTACTTAGTGCGTGTAGAGAAAGTAAAAATGGAGAAATAAAGAACGAACGCTGAAAAACCTTATGTTTTAATAGCAACTGTAAGGATTTTGGAAGATAAATCATTCTGCCTCGGAGTTTATTCTTTCCGGCCTGAAATCAGGAAATATGTTTTGTAATTCGTCACTAAAGACAGATTTGAGTTTTACATGATTTCGATTAAACTTGAACATTGCTTCACTTCACAACAACCAAAAAGTAACTAAGTAAAAAAGTTGAAAATAATGATTCTAGAAGCTGAGACGGGATATCTTGCCTTATTGCACACACAATGCTTTTAAATGACCGCCTTGGAGCTTGTATTTCTGAATAATTGGCTCGTCAGTTATCTCAATTGGTATAGAACCTAACGGGTTCTGTGCGGCGGCGACATATAGATGAGGAATGTCTTGTAAAAATGTTATATTTTTGGAAGAAAGGTTAAATTCAATTTGCGCACTTTCAAGCTGAAACAGTTGCATAAGTCAAAAAGGGGACATTTCCCCATTTTCCTAAAAATCCGCGCTGACATTTTAGAGTCCAAAAAAGAGGACAACGAGAACGTCTGATAACCATATTTGGAACCGCAGTCAATATAAATATAGATAAATGCTTTTAAATATTTTTGTGAAAAACAAAAGAAACTTATTCAGATTTTATTATAATTTTCTTCGCATATTAAATACTACCTAGCTATTTAGTAGTGTAGCAAAATATTTTAGGATACCCTGTGTGGGGTAGAATTTATCTAACCAGCTTGAGGTGTGCCAAGAGAGAAAGATAAATTGGGAGGTGTTCAAAAATCATATCACTATATTGGTGTTATTTCGTTGTGGAAAGAAAACTAAGGAGACTTTTTTATGCTAAAACCTATTGGCATCAATGAACGATTTGTTTCGGACAATAGCATGGTTTAAAGAAGCCACGCTATTTAAAGAAACGGGTGCAAATGTTGAGCACATCAGATATGTGTGGGGTAGAATTTACCCCTACACAGTGCGTCATTAGGGGGTAGTAGGATTAGATGTATAGCTGGTTCTCGCGCTAAAGGGCTCTCCGTGACTTATTGGTATTGTGCTCTACGACATTTAACGGATTGAAACGAGAACTGGACAAACTTAAGAATTATTGCGATGAATGGCTACTTACAGTTAATGTGAATAAGCCTAAGGCAATGACTTTCAAAAATGGTTCTGTTTATAGCAGGGAGGAGACCTGGACATATGCAGGACAGATACTGGACAATGTTAAAACCCTTTGTGCACTTAGGACTCACATTTACAATGAACGGAAAATGTACAAAACACATTGACATCATGAAACACAAGGCAAGGGTGAAAGCGGCGGAAGCTCTCCGGATACGCTGCAGAATATCGGATATATGTATAACCTTAATGGAGACTGTATACGAAGTGACAGATCCACGATGACATATGGAGGAGAAATATGGGGGTGGGAACAAATAGGGAATCTGGATCAAGTGAGGATCCAATTTTTGAAAGCAATTCTGGGTATAGGGAGGGGTACGGCAAACTTCGGAATAATGAGAGAATTCGGGGTATATAGGAAATGATAGAGTGCAAAATCAGAGTAGTTAAATATTGGATGGGAATCGTTAACGGAAACCAATCTCTAATTAGGGCAGTCTACTACTGTGAACAACGAATGGAAGGTAATTCTACGTGGGCATCAAAATTAAAGAAAGGGTCAGAAACCATTGGGATGGGATACATTTGGAGGGTGGGGCAGACAAATAGGCGGATTATTTGGAGAAAAATGAAGAACTGCCTCTATGATATTACAGACAGCAAATAATTGCGCAATGCACATAGAAGGCTTCGTTAGAAGTACAGTCTGGGCTAAAATCAGAGTTTGGTATGGAGCTTACATCAAAACAGGTACCAAACTCATGAGAGAGGGGTTCGCGTGGATTAGACTAGGAGCACAAAAATTTCTGGTGAGAATGGTACGAGAATCTGTCCCATTTGCGAGGAGGAAGAGTCGTGACCCACATCTTGGCAAGATGTATGGGTACGGAGGAATGGCGGGGAAAATATGTACCGCGATTCTTTACCACCGCAAATGTAGGGCTAGAAACATTTTGGACGCTACTGGTAGGCACAGAAGACGTGGACGGGCTAGGTAAATTTATACTTAGGGCAAGACAGCTGAGATCTGAGGAGGCAGCCAATAGAGAAGGGGGAGGGAGGAATAAGAATAACTAAACAAAAGTGACTACAATGTTTTACATATATATTTTATGTCATACTTAGATCACTGTTGTGTTATGGTTTTATATATTGTGTATATATTATGAGTATATATTTCTTTTAAGTGCAATTATCTATTATAAGAGGGTGCATTTATGAAGATGTACTTTGTGCTGTAAATATCAATTGCTATATTTGAATATATTTCTATTTTTGTTTTCGGATTTACTTTTAATTCTTTATTGTTGTTTTAATATTGCTTTTGATTGTGTATTACCTTTGTCTTTTAATTTTCGTGTTTACTATCTTAATTCTTTGTTGTTTTTGTTGTTGTTTTAATATTGTTTTTAGTGTGTATTACAAAAGCACGTACGGTCTGGACCCGTGCGATTGTTGAAATTCCATGTACAAATAATATTGTTATGTAAATAAATACACTTATTCATTCATTCATTCATTCATTCATACTTATTGGAGACTTTATTATTAGTACCATGCTTATGCTAGGCTATGAGGATATCTATGTCAACACTACATCTTGTCACCGATATCGATTGTTGAAGGTGGTGCAACATTACCTCTTTATAAATGACATATAATTTATTCAAAATAACCATTTGGTACCTTATAATATGTATTTTCATCAAAAGTGTGCATACTTGAAGCTGTGGAACGCAAACCTTCCCGTTTCCACAATGTATTCATGCATTCCTTCTACAACAACTGAAATAAATCTGGTATCCGTTTATAGAGCAGTGTAAATATACCGTTTTCTTCTCTATAAAGAATAGCGTCTAAATATGAAATTTTTGTTTTATGTTTTGGTTTAATCTCCGTAAATTAACAGGATATGATGAAGGCCGCTAATATTCTCTTTCTTCGTTAATTTGTCCCACATATTTCGGTGGTATCAACAGACTTTCGTAACGAACGAACTTCCCAAATCCAATTTGTGGTTTCTGCCTTTAATTTGACACTTTAATTACGCATTCCAATAAAACTGCAGACCTTTATTAACTCTCGGGTGAGAAAAGTGGAGCCTAACTGACGAAGTAAAGAGAACCTCTTCGGATAAGAATTTCATTTTAAGGTTATTAAAACCCACAGCGATCCTCAAATTAAAACAGCAGATATTTTTTTAGCTTTTGTAACATTGTGCCACAAGTTGAGCAGTTCTTGCCCTACCGATTGGCTAAAATAACTTACTGTTAGCATAATTATTAATCTACTCCTTATTAAATTAAGAATCTAGACCATATCCACTATTACTGAGACCAGTTGCCAGGCTCAGAATAGTATCATTCTGTGGATTGAGAGCCCCGTTAACTTGTATCACACAGGAATTTCCGCGTTTGTTTATTCAATTTTTTTCAAGGATTCACGGTCCAACCCAAACACATTTCTTTAACTCTCGATGCTAGTGTGTTTTAGCATTTTGATTGATTGTTTCCTATCGATAATTCGAGCAACTTGCTACATCCACATTCTCCTATACACGTAATAAAAATCTGATGTGCTCCATTCACATGACTTTCTGTACATCTCTGTAACAAATTATTGTTAATAAGCTTATTCTTCTAACTACTTAATGCCAAAACATTATCAGAAACGGTCTTATTGCTTAGTTCCTTTATAAGTAGAGGGAAATAATGGAATACACTAGGCTAATCCCGACAGTCAAATGTTATAAAATGTGGCTTCTGTGCGATTGAAATCCGTTTCTTTGCGTGGGCAGGTATTGAGAAGTTCCAGTATGAGAAAATTTTAAGTATTTTAAACCTGAAATCAATAACAAGAAATATCTCTAAAACGGCCAACTTCATGAAAAATAATGTATGACATAAACTTTGTGTTTTATCGTGATCTACATGTTTTGAGTAGTAAGTTTTTGTCAATCTCTTATGCTTTACCAGTTTTGCAAAACTCAATAAAATCACCCAGAATAAAGAGATCTTCAGAGGCGATTTCCAGAAAATTCAAGATATACATTTTATTTGCACATAAATATCTTTAATATATGGTATGTTGATAAAATCGGTGAAACCATTTTTGACAAAATAAAAATTTTCAATTTTTTTTCCACGTAAAGGGTAGTTTGGGGTGGGGGGAACTTTCTTAAAATCTTCTTGTCGCATCCCTGGAAGATTATAAACTTAAATACCAAGTTTGGTGTTTTACCGATTTTTTTTTTTTGAGTGATCGTGTTCACAAACACCCTGACACTCGGACACACACACGGAGATTTTTCTGAAAATGCTTTTTGTGGTTACAGGGAACCCTAAAACGTATATTTCCGGTGAAATCTCGGCATCGACTTTTTGGGTGGAGTGGAATACTTTCTCTGTACACTGTGCACATAGTACATGTAGAGAAAGTAAATATTTTGATGTGTTGAAACACGTTATTTATAGAATTTCCACTTTTATTGAAGAGTTGACAGCTTCTGAGATATTTCTTGAAAATGGTTTCAGCTTTAAGATACTTATATTTTTCTCACACGGAAAATTGTCACTTCCAGCCATACAAATAAATTAATTTCAATCACATAGCTATCAGCTTTTAAAAGATTCCGAGTATCGGTTTAGGCTAGTGTATTTGCCTTTTACGTACAAGGAAGAAAGTAATAAGACTATTTCTGCTAAGTGTTCATCTCGATTAGCATGCATAGATAAAAGAATAAGCTTTTTAACAATAATTTGTAACAGATGTATAGAGAAACGCATGTGAATGGAACACATCAGATTTTTTTTAAGTCATGATGTGTGTTTATGGTTAAAATTACGCAAAAAAGGTCGCTTTAAATATTATCACTAGTTAGTAGCTTAAGAGAAAGCAATACAAGCCCAAAACTTACTTAAAACTATATAATAAGAGCACTATCAGTTTCATAACACTCTAACCCAAGTACGAGGGCCATCTTTTCTACTTCCGATAAGCTATAAATAAAAGAAAAGTTCATAGAAAAACATTATTTTATTACTAAAAGTTTTGTACACTTATGGTTACTTATCAACATAATCACCGAAAAGATTGAGACATTTACCGTACCTGTCTATTTGCTTTGCAATACCCGCTTCAACAAATGTTGCCGCCAATGATTTCCAATGAGTTTTTCTCTGCACATTCCAAGGACTGGGTGTTTCATAAAGAACGTATTGTATTTTATTGAACAGATTTCCGGCACCAGGCGCGTGTAATTTAACCCGTTCTGTAAATGAGATAAATCTATTGAACCCTGTCGCTTTTCTTGATTGCATATAACTTGCTCACATGCACTTATAGGATGTGCGTGCTATTCTCACAGCATACAAAATTCGATTACGGCGTCGCCGGAAATTTCCGGTCATGGAACATGTTCTGTTGGCACTCACGGTGGCAAAATCTGAATCGCACTGATATGATCTAAAAATAAAGTGGGGAAAAAAAGACTGACAGAGATAGAAGAGAAAAAAATTGGGAATCCTAAACCCCTTTAGAAGTAGGTCAAAGGGAAAGAAATGGCGAGGTTGGGGGATATTTGAATGAAAAGTGCTGCTTTATGCTGGGGGAGGTATTTTCAAATGCATGGAACTTTGGGCGGTTATTGCACGTGTGCAAATAATTGACCGTTTCAGACGAAACTGTACAGAAAGTGTCTTTCGTTATCCATGTAAGCAGAATATTTAGAATGAGTTGACATTGTATCCTTATAAAGAAGGTATTGTTTTTACTTTCTCTACACATGTACATATAGAGAAGGTATTGCATTTCACCCAAAAATTCGATACAGAGATTTCACCGGAAATATACGTTCTAGGGTCCCCTGTGACCAAAAAAAAAAAAAAAAAAAAAAAAAAAAAAAAAAAGCATCTTTCGAAAAATGTCCGTGTGTGGGTGTTTACATGATAACTCAAAAACGCAAAGTTGGTAAAATGCCATACTTAATATTTAAGTTAAGTATTTTTCAAGGATGCAACACCACAACCACCCTTTACATGGAAAAAATTTGAAAATTTTGATTTTCTTAAAAATAGACCTAACATTTTCATTAAAAGATCTTATACTAAAGATATTTACATGGAAAATAAAATTTATATTTTGAATTTTCTGGGAATAGCCTTTAAAAACCCGTTTATTCTGAATGAATTTTGCTTAACTGTTAAACCGTAGGAGACAGGCAAAATCTTGCTATACAAAAATGTAGATCTCGTTAAAACACACCATTTATGTCATAAGCGTTTTTTTTTCTCGTAGATTTGACTATTGCTATTTATTTCAGATTTAAAAGCTTAAAATTTTCTAATACATAATTTTTAAACTCTTGGCCATGCATAGAAATGGATTTCAATCACATGGCAACTAGCTTTTAAAAGATTTGACTAGCGTTTTAGCCAGTGTTTTCCCTTATTTGCCTTCTACTTACAAGGAAGCAAGTAAATAATGCTAATGTTTGACTCGATTAGCATGATAGAGGAATAAGCTTTTTAGCAATAATTTGTTAAGAGAGATGTAGAGAAATATATGTTTTGATGTATCCTGATTCCAAACATTTTAGAAAAAGGTCCGTGTGTGTGGGACTGTGAACACAACTAAAAAACGAAAACTGCAAACTTGATATATAAGTTCAGCATTTTCCAAGGAAACAAACTATTTTAGAAAATCTCTCAACCCAAACTACCCTTAAGACTTTCTAAACTTTTGATTTTATCAAAACTGGGTTTAACAATTTTTACTAAACACTCTGTACAATAGATCATTGTTGCCCTCCTAAATGAAGTGATTACAATTATAGCCTTTAAATGATAGAGATTCAAACCTGGCCCAAGGTGTTGATTTTTTTCAGACGCAAAAATCCTTAGCATGGCTTCCATCGGAGAAGAAGTGGCCCGGTATAGTGTTTATTTGCACTTAAAACAATTCCATACCTGGCCAATATCCTGCCATTGTTGTGTCTGAAGGCGGATTTCGTGCTATAGTGGCATCTGAGCCTTTCCCTAAAATCCATGGCGCATGTCGGTGAACTGGCGAACTTGAAATTCAAATCCGATCAGGGAAATTCTGCCCCTATGCTCCAATTAGGAGTTAGAATATATTAACTAATTATGCTACAGACAATTACATAAAAATAAAATACATATATCAATTTTTGGGGGGAATAGCCTTTGAAGTCCTCTTCTTTCTGAATAACTTTTTCATAACTGATAAACTGTAAGAGAAAGACAAAAAGGTAGAGTTAACGATTCCTCGATATTAAAAAACAACACTTAAATGTTTCTTATCTCTTTTATGTTATACCTGGCATGGAAAATGAACCAAATTGCAGTGAGAATCGCATAGCAACAGCTTATTTTTTTTTTTTTTTTTTTTTGCATAAGAGGTCAGGTGAATGAAACACATCAGAATGTTTTACTTGATGTATAGAACTACATTTTGTAATATGATATATATTCCGATTTTTCTGATAATCATTTTTCATGCTTAAATCATACTATAATACATGTACTGTAAATTCAAATTTTAAGCTAGGTAATGGGTGTAATTTAAGTTTTTTACAACTCTAATGATAGAAGCTTCATTGTTTGCTTTGAATACTCTGTACTCTGTACAGGAGTGGAGCTATTGTGCTATACCCAAACATTCGATGTCGATATTTCACCGGAAAACTATGTTATAAGGTTCACAGAATCCAATAAAAAACAATTTTCAGTAAACTCCCCTGTGTACGCGTATGTTTTTGTGTCTGTGAATAACACATAAAAAGTTAATCTTTATATTTTCTACCTCCCAAGGATGCGGCATGAAAATTTTCAAGAAAATCCCCAGTTCCCAACTATGAATGTCAAAGTGAACATGCGAGTGTTGCACTTCAGGTGTTTTTACACACGTCGAAGATATAAAAAAGGCATCCTTCTCTCGAATTTATTTTTCTAAGTTCAGTAGTTTTAAATGTTTTGGAGATTATTAGTTTTAAACGTTTGGTTTATATATCTGTGTTTTTAATCTACATTTTCGTACTGTTTTAATAAAAAGAAAAAAAGGTTTTTGAGAATACCAAATAAACGCATAAAAAGCTTCAAAGATAATGTTATCAACACCATAATTACAAGAGAGAAATATGTTATATCCACTGATTAATGCAACATTTCTAAAATGTTTACTCTTTCTGCACATATTTTAATTTTTATTTAAAAATTACTTAATAAAAATTCAATGAATGTTTTATAAAGAACTATTTAGCAAGAAGCTTCCTAGCATGCATTTGTGGGCGTTATGTTTTGAATGTGCAAATATTATATTGTAAAAATTAAACTCTGTAAAACTGAATTAAATATGGATTCTAAGAGGTATTAAAACAGTATGGACCTTTAAATGTTATGTAAATAAGGCAGGTTACAAAGGCTATTGGGCTTAGAAACTTGCAAATACGTACTTTAATATGTTTAGTTTTTTGTATAAAAAAGACCAAAGGATATTTTAATTAAAATGGTTTACATTTCACCCATTACCATTTGTAGTCGCCCTCTGTGGTGTAGTGGTTACCATGTTAGCCCCTAAAACCCTTGATAGATTTAAATGGGCGGAAAAATTCTTAGCGTAGCTTATTAAGGAAGGGAATTAAAGCCCGTACGCCTATGTAGTGTTTATTTGCACGTAAAACCCCCCATATCTTGATCAAGAAGGTTCCTGAGCAAAATTCCTACATTTCGTATCCACAAGTAGTGATTTCATCCTGCATTGCTATCTGGGGGCAACGCGGTGATCCCTCGTCACTGCCGCATAGCGGTGAACTCGTGAACTAGAAATTGAAGTCCGATCACGGAAACATTGTAACGATGCTCTATGCTCCGTTAAGTTCATCAGATGCTAAAATCCATGACTGTGAGACAGTATTTATAAACTACATTATGATATGCATTGCATATTTGAAAGTTATATCTAAAACCAAAGGACATGTGAAAAATATGGTTTGTGTATACCCGATTTTTTCTCTTTTCTCAAAAGCCGGTTGCTATGAGTCTGAAGTTCCTTTGTTTGTATGGACAAGAGTTGACAAATTCCGTATGAGAAAAGTGCAAGTTTTTCAAAGCTGAAACAAAAAATAAGGAATATCTAAAAAAACCGATCAACTCCAAGAAAAAAAGTTATACTACATAAACTGTATGTTTTAATGTGCTCTATATGTTTTGTGTGTTAAGTTTTTGTCCATCTCTTATGCAAAATTCCGTAAAATTCATCCAGAATAAAGTAGTCTTCAGAGGCTGTTCCCAGAAAATTCAAGATATACATTTTATTTGTCAAGTAAATATCTTTAATATTTGACATTTTAATCTAAATTGTTAGAGCCATTTTTATGAAAATCAAATTTTTTGAAAGATGTTCCAATGAAAATGTAGTTGGGTGTGGGGTGACTTTCTTGAAAATCTTCGTCTCTCATCCTTGGAAGATGCCAAACTTAAATACCAAGTTTGGTATTTAACGATCTTTTCGTTTTTGAGCTATGCTGTCCACAGACACACACACACATACACACACGGACCTTTTTGTAAAATTGCTTTTTTTTGGATTCAGGGAGACCCAAAACGTATATTTTCGGTGAAATTTCGGTATCGAATTTTTGGGTGCAATACAATATCTTCGCTATACACTATGTACATACGTGTAGAGAAAGTAATAACGACATAATTGACCTTGGTTAAAGTATTAAGCTTGGGACACAAAATACTTACAAATTCTTATAGCAGTATCAATAGGTATAATCACTGATGGTTTATTCACAGAACTTTGCCCACGGCAACGGTGAACTGAGAAAAAACAAACTAAACTAAACTAAACCCCATTTTACATTTGTTTTCATCATATATATACACGAGGGCTGTAAAGAAAGTAGTGGAAACATGGTCCCCATATTCACAGGAGAGTGGCTATGAAGCAATAGGATATGGGAGCGATCAGGTGACTAGTGTCGATGTGTGGTGTGCTTTGGTCGGGCTGCCAGTTGAGAGTGTGTTGTTGCTGTGTAGAGTTGAAGTGAACAGTGTCAAGTGCACCGCTCTAAAGCATGTTTACCAAGAGCGATCAGCTTTCGTGGACTAAAATCGAGGTTGCCCACGGAAAAAATGCATCAGCATGTTATCGAGGATTACGTGAAGCATGTGGCGGGAATGCATTGCCGTACAGGACGGTTGCACGATGGGTCAAGGCGTTTCGTGCAATTCGGACTGAGATTGCGGATTTGCACCGCACAGGTCGGCCGTCCATTCCGCAAGATCAGATTGACATCGTGAGTCGTCTCGTTGCTTTGGACCATCGATGGACTGTCCTGGAGTTATCCGTAGAGGTTGGTCTCAGTCATCAAACTGTGTGGCATATGCTGACGAAATGTCTTCACCTGAGGAAAATTGCGTCCCGTTGGGTTACACATCGACTCACTGAGGTACAGAAATGGCACCGGTATTCACCTGGACAGATACCGCAATGAAGGAGACGCATTTCTGCAGCGTATTGTCGCCATTGATGAGACGTGGGCACGAGCCTATGAGCCGGAATTGAAGCGTCAGTCGAATGAATGGCGTCACCCAGATTCACCACGTCCACAGAAAGTTCGACAGGAACCCAGTCGGGTGAAGCTGATACTGAAAATCATACGACTATGAGGAGGTTATTCTTACGCATGCTGTGCCTGAAGTAAACCCGTCAACAGGGACTACTGTTGCCGATTTCTAGAGCGACATTTTCGTCCGGCTACACACGTTGTCATGTCGCTCTCATTGCGACGGTGGCATTGGGAGGTTTTGGAACATCCTCCGTACTCGCCAAACATGAGTCCTTGTGACTTCGACCTGTTTCCGAAGTTGAAGACGTGGCATCTATAGTCCGCGCAGTAGGGCGCTCCGTCGCAGTCATCAACAGAGGTCGCCTTGCCAACGGTCCCCAACGGCAGCCCTACATTTGGCAAAAGGTCAGGGGACTTTGCGTGTGAATACATTGAAGGAATGTAATGCAATCGTACTTGTGAGTTCAATAACTATTGTGTTCTATCAATGTTGCCACTACTTTATTTACAGTCCTCATATATATATATATATATATAGCTATAGCGGTTTAAATTTCAAAGTGACTATTAGAAGACTATGTTAAGGCCTCCTTTGCTCAGCAATCAAGCTGATCACTCTTTACCGTCTTGTTAACCTCTTTGTTTATTTTCTTTACAAAGAGTGCCGGTCCCCTTGGCCGTGCTTGCTGAAATGCCTAGCTTTCTTTGGTGCTTCATGGCGCAGGGGATCGTGGGTTCTAGTCCCGTCTTGGATATGGGTGTTTATGTGATTGTAAATGTGTATATGTTATGTGCATTTGTAAGTACAAAAGACAACGGTAAACACTGGAAAGGGGGGGGGGAAAGGAAAATAGAGGTCGAAGAAAAAGGAATACAGCGCTGTAGTCGGCAAAACCTGGGAACTTGTCGCTGTGGTTTCGTTGAGCGCCAATATGTTGCTAATGTGTTTGTCTACCTCAGAGTCGGTCAAGGATTAGCACCCGTGAAATTCTCTAAGTAAACGTGTACATACCTCTGAAAGTCCTTTACAGCGCCGGCTATACTTGTCCCTGTAGAATACCAGTTGACTCTCCTCAGGGGGAAAAGAATAACTAAGGCATGTAACACGGGGTAGACTCAAGAACAATAGAGGTACTTCACATAGTTTACCTACATGAACACTTTTATTATTCGTGGTTGCTGGTTGAAGCACTAAGCCTACGAGCTATTTTCTGCGGTTGGTAAGTTCTTGTTGTCGACGGTCATATCAAGCAGAATACATTGCAACAGCAAGAATAATCACTATCACATTCAGAAAAGCAGTAAGAGTAACAGTAAGAGTAACGTTCGCAGAACCTTAAGACTAACATTCGCAGTTGCAGAACAGTAACATTAAGCTTCGCAGTCAGATAACAGTCGTGATAAGAATTAGTCAGAGTAACATTCACGATAACCAGGTTCCTTGTACGCGCATCGCTTAAATACCTAAAATCTCCAATATTGCACTCCTTCCTGATGGGCTAAGAAGAAGCGCGAAAAATAGCGTTATCAAGTGACTAACTTCCTTGTATCCAACCCACGTGCCCGCTCTTTATAATGAAAAAGTCCCGAGTTACTGGCTTTTTAGGATATAGTCTTTCTCTAAAGTTCACTCTGTTACTTGTGTCTTTGATGCTCTAAAAATCTTGCTCTACGAGGGCAATTGTATCACTGACATTAACAAAGCAAATAACATTGGCGAGTACAATAGAAGCTTCTTCGCCCTATGGTTCTGCGTTCTACGCTCTGCTCAGTCTTGACTACTGAATCAGATATTTCCTATATTAAACCTATACAAAACTAATAATTAAGCTAATAAAATACACAACGGTCTAATACACTGTCGCAAACTGTATTAAAAGAAAGAAAAAATTCTCTTAGCACAAATTTACAATTTGACCCATAGAGAGTGGAAGAGAGATGGACAATAATCCAACAGGGAATTGACCGTGGGACCTATGGATATGAAATTACAGACTTGTGGATACTTTCTTACATTTGCTATCTAAGCAGCAAACTGACATTGGAACGACTACGACACGTAGAGTGAGAATTCTGAATCATATTTCCTCCTCCTTCCTTTTCGTCCTTGACTATCATCATTGTATGAAAGCCCTTTATTGCATATGCTTCCCTCGTTCTTCCTCCCTAACCAAATACATTTTTATTAAATTTGCTTACATTATGCTCCCTGCTTCCTACTTTGTAGAATGTTGCGTTGATTTTGAATATCAAATGCTCTAAAATGCTGATAAACTCTTTTTTCACAACAGAAGTAGAAGATGTAGCATTCGAAGTCTTTGAATGAATGCCACAATAACAAGTTCAAAAGCAGTAACAATACTCCCTTGAATAGTGAATTCATAAGGCAATTTATTGTCCTCTGGATGTCGAAGGAATTTCATAAATAAATGAAGAATATAGCCAAACAAAATACGATGCATATATCATAAAACTGGTACACTATCTAAGCTCTTAAGGAATGTTAAGTAGTTTCAGACCCCGGTATGAATTTTATTGTGGAAGAAAGTCATTAACATGCAATTATAGGACACTGGGCAGAGCATCAGGCATAGGCTAAAAGGCCTTATGTGACTACAGGGAGGGAGGGTTGAAGGGGGGAGATCCAAAGGGCAACTATATCCCGGTGGCGACGGGCATACGTACATATGGACGGGGTCTCTAACGGCAACAGTTGGATTGCCTTTGATGCTGTCTTAATGTGCAATCACCGTCAAGGCACAACGTGTCAAATACCTCTCTGGTCCTTCAAACTTGAAAAATTAGGAAATAAAGGGAATAGGAAATGGTGGACCGGAGTATTGCCTACAAATAAAATAAAAAAGTATAAAAAAAAACATGACCAAGTAGATGTAGCCGTGGTCTTCCGGATGCGGAAAAATTATGAAATTAATTAAGATTTATTGGTAAATTATAAAATGTCCGGGCTTGTAGACCATGGTCGAATATTAAGATTATTAAAATTTAAAATTTGACGTTTCACCTCAGCTGAGGAGGACATCTTCAGAATTGAAGCTGGGCAGGAACGGCTAGCGACTGCAGATTCATGGAGCTGTGAATGGCAATATATAATGTTAAGGTAGTGGGAGGGGAGTAATTGGACGACTATATTTAATTAAGATTTTATGAGAAAAGTATATATTTTCACTTTTTATAAGGTATGGAAGGTATTCTGTTCCACCCAAAAATTTGATCTCCCGATATTTCACCAAAAATATGCCCTTTGACACTCCCTGCAACCAACAAGCCTGTTTAGAAAAAATGTTATTACTGTCTGAAGAATGAATGCAGACGGCCACGAGTGGAAACTAGCATAAACATAAACAGTATTACGTCATCACTCCCGGTGTATGCCCTGTACAGCACGACAGTACTGGAATGCAGCAGTGGACGAGTTTGAATCAAGTAAAAATGCAAACACCACCGCACGTAGTCATACGCTCACAAGTAGGTTAATATTCATCAGTGATAAAGAAAACAGCACGTTTAACATGTTTTGGATAGTTTAGTTTATTCCAGTTTACGTACGCTGTACTGATGTTTTGATGGTCAAACTGCATAGCAGTATATTTCAGCCTTATCTTAACCGTTCTAAACCGTACGATGCTCTACCAGCAACCTCCCCTAACAACTGCATTCTTTAGGCGATACCTGTGTATCTGTATAGCATAGCTGAAGGATATAAGCAGGTTAAACACCAAATTTGGTACTTATGCTCAGTAACTTCCAAAGATCCGAAACGAACATTTTGAAGAAAATTATGTGGATTATGTGGAATCTAACAGTACGTCCTGAGTCTTCCGTGTCCTGTTAGCATCGTGGTGAGATTTATTGTTAGGTTGACTCTTCGTTCTAGTCGTTTTGCTACGGTAGAATAAAACTGTTTTTTCTCCTGTCCTCCATTTATTGTTTTTTCCCATTATATTTCCCATTTCCTTAATATTTCTTCTCGTAATGTTTTTCTAATTGCGCGTTTTAGGTATTTGTCATAACTTTCTATTGTCATTTGTTGTTGCAAGTTTATCTGCAATTTTATTACCTTCTATTCTTATGTGTGCTTTAATAATATTGTTCATTCTTTTATGTTCAGTTTTTGTAGGTTATGTCGTACAGCTTCAATAAAGTGGCTATGATTTTTGATGTTACATAACGATTATAGTGTGATTTTACTTTCAGTGTAAATTGCTACTTTTTTCTCGTTAATTTGTGTTACTTCCAGATTCTCTATTATTTTAGAATTGCTAGTTGTTCTGCTTGGTTATTAGAGCTGTGTTTCTTTAATTTATGCTGTAGCTGGTGAAATAGTTTTTGTATTCTGAGACCACCATTCCAGCATCTATAGTTTCATCTGTTTTACTTTCGGCTGTGTAAATTTCAATGTAATACTTTTCATGGGGTTTCGCTAGTTTTATAGCTGGAATGTGCACCGGATATGGCCATTTGTTGTACTTTAATTAAATGTCTAATTGCCCTTCTTCTGTGCTCTGTTTTGATGTTATACTCAAGCACGACCTCCTGTAGTTTGAGTATTATGGGTGTCAGTCTTATAATTATATATAGGGCTTCTGTAGAAGTGATTCGAAAAGCTTTTGTTATTTTTATGCTAATTAGTCTTTTTACTCTGACGTATTTGGCACAGTTATATTTTCTATTTAGCGCATCTAGTGCTACGTAAGATATAAGTGGTAAGATTGCACTTTTATACATTGTTCTTAAGGCTTCATGTGAGAGTCCCCAATTAAGTTTGACTGCTTTAGAAAGTGTGTGTATCAGTTCTGTGGTTTTCTCCAAAACATATTGGATATGTTGATTAAAGCTGAAGTTCTCATTAAGTAATATTCCATAAGTTCTTCATAAGTTTAACCTGTCTTTTTATTATTTAGGAAAACGTTAATATATTGTCATGAAACCCTACAAACCGTTGACACAGAGAGAGAGAGAGAGAGAGAGAGAGAGAGAGAGAGAGAGAGAGTAGTAATAGTCCATGTGTGTCTAGTAGCAAAGAACACTTTAATTTACTATGAGTGGTGTTTGTGTTAAATACCTTCTATCCAGTTGAAAACGTCAAAAATAGAATCATGTGTCATTTTAAAATGTTTTGATTAATAACACTTTGAACTTCAATAAATGGAAAACGGAGGGTTCGGCACATATGATTATTTGAACATTTGTTCTTGTTTCGATGAAAGGAACCAGTCTCCAATCTTTGTAAAACTGGGTATTTCTAAAAGACAACTGTGAGAAATTTTGTGGCAACTTAAGTAGTCTTACTAAGAAGATGACCTCCTTAATGCTGATAAGCTCAAACTTTGCACCAAAAGTTAAACTCGGTGGCATCAATCACGTAGTTCTATTGTTCTGACACTATGTGATTGACGAATACAATAAAAAATACCTTCTTTACACAATACTTGGGACTTTTCCCTAGTTCACACTTATATTTTTGATGCTCGCAAGTAAAACAAATAAATCCTGCGAATTGTCAAGGCTCTCATATACAATAGGAGGTGCGTTTTGTAATATTTTACTGTGTATTTTCATAGCTTTGCCATGGCTCAAGTTTACAAAATAATACAGTAAGTTGTTTATATATAATAATAATAGTAATAATAACAAAAAACATTCTTAATAATAGCAATTGTCTTTATATCAAATATATACAGGTAATTAAGATAATTAAAGTATTGTATATATATATATATATATATATACCAGGACCAGACGCAGATTTTATAGTGTTCAAAAAAGGGAGGAAATTGAGCAGGTATGAAAAATAGAAGAATGAGAATGAAAAAGAGTACAGGGTAGTGAGAGAATGTATTTATCTAGGAGTTAAAATTGATAGTGGTGCCAATTGGGAAAAACAAAAGAAATTTGCATTGGCAAAAGGAAAAGGAGCTTTATCAGCTATTATAAGTTGCAAATACAAAGCACCTAATATAAATATTAGATGGTTAGAAAAAGTGTACAATATGGTGGTTGAGGCAAAAATGCTATTTTGGGATAGAATGGGGATTAGGAGGAGGATGGGAAGTCATAGATGAGGTGCAGAGGAAATTTTGCAAAGAAATACTTGGGTTACCAAATGCAACTGTTAGGCAGGTAGCACAAGTAGAGCTGGGTAGAGTGGCAAGCAGGGAAAGATTATAGAAAGGGCATTGAAATTTTGGCATAGAATACTGAAATTGGAAGAAAGGAATTTGTTAAAGCAGTGTTTAGTATATCAAGAGAAAATTTTACAGAACAAGGGATAGGTAGACTGTCTCAGAAATAACTTGGAAAGTAGTGGGTTAGGGGAAATGTGGAGAAGAAGAGAAAATAATGTGAATAACATCTGGAAGTTGGCAAGGAAAAGATTTGAGGATATAGAAATACAAAAATTTTTAGTGAGATAGGTGAAAAGATATCTTTAGTTTTCTATATACCAATGAATGTATCATGGGGAAGGGAAAAGTACATAGATGTGGCAAATAAAGAGGAGAGAGAAGGTATTGCATGGCTGAAAGCAGGAGTATGGAGATTAAAAGGTTTAAGGAAAGGTATCCCACAAAACAAATGTCCTATATGTGGCGGAAATGAAGATATGGAACGCGTTTTATTTAAATGTAAAAGGAACGAAATTTGGAGAAAAGAGTATATTAATAAGAAATGGTTTAAAATAGATAGAAATGGAGCAGTAGTTGAAATGTTTCAAAAAGATAGTAAGAAGATTGGACAATTCTTATACAAAATGAAAAATAAACGGGTATGGACAGCAAATAGACAAAATGGTGTAATAAACTAGAATTAATAAACTATTGTAAAATATGAGTATGACCGGTAAAGAGCCAGGGCTGAACACCGGTCATATTCACCTGTATAAAGCTTAGAATAAATAAATAAAAATAAATTCAAGTAATTAAGATAATTCAAGTATTGTGGATTCTATATAAATTGTTTGGTATCAAGACAATAGCTATTATTAAGAATTGCTGTTGTTGTTGTTGTTATTATTATTACGTCAAGAATTACCGTCTCAGAATCACACTGTATATCAAACTGAAAGGGAAATTTCAAATGATAAGCCTGCCAAAAAAGATTGGCAATCATCACCATTTAACCTCGGCATCAGCAAAGCAATCGTAAAATGGAGGACTGTCCGTAGCGTGTTCTCTTATTTTTAGGTTTTTCTCTGTCCGCTTCTTCTTCTGGCCGTGGCCTGTTTATCATCACCCAGGGGACGACTCAGTAGAGGACTTTTCTGATCGACCCAGCGTTCCTTTGCCATTTGAGAGTGCGTCGAGTCGCCTTGGTCAGCCTGATTATGTTTCGCATTCCATGTGAGCTTCCCACACTCTTTTTCTAATTTTAAAATTATCCTAACACCCAATAATATTGCACTGTTTTCTCACATTTCTGATTTATATTCTGTTTAATCTGCCTTTACTCAGTATGACTCATAAGGTGTTGATTTCTGCTGTATACATAATCTCTTTAATACTTTTGTCTCTGTCCGGGTTTCTATGCTACATTTTATGACTGATATTTCAATGGTTTTATAAATATTCATTTTCTTTTCACTATTACTACAACATTCTTCCATGTGACATCTTTAGGTGGCCTTGTAATTTAAATGCTTTATAAACATAAACTCCTATTCGCTTATTATATCCTTGGCTAAAAATGTTTGCTTCCAGATATTTAATCAATTATTTGTTCAACAAAACTTTTACGACAATTGAATAATTGTGCCCTCAATGGATAAATGCCGGAAAGGTAACCTAAATTTAAATTTGGACAGTTTTTCCAAAGTTTCTTTTCAGTGCCAAGATTTTGTGGTATTACATGCTATTTCTTCAAAAGATGCATAAAAATCATAGTTTTGTAATTATAGCATTTCCAAAAGTTTTGCAAAAGTCTTCCTGAATGAAAAGCTCTTCAGAGGTTATTCCCAGAAAATTTAAATATACATTTAGGTTGCCATCCAAATATCCTAAAAATATGGCATTTTAATAAAAATCGTTAAAAAATTAAAAGTTTCGAAAAATATTCCAAGTAAAGGGTAGTTGAAGGAGGGTATTTTCGTGAAAACCTTCGAATCGCATCCTTGGAAGATACTGAACCTAAATACAAAATGTGGTATTTAACAGTTTTTTTGTTTTTGAACTATGCTGCCCATAGGCGCGCGCACACACATACACGAGCAAGTTTCTAAAATGCGCTCTTGGAAATAGGGGTCTCAAAACATGTATTTCTGCTGAAATCTCGGTATCGAAATTTTGAGTAGAATAAAGTACCTTCTTTATCCACTATACGCACCATACATAGTGCTAGAGAAGGTAAAATTAAATGTTAACCTCCACTATGTTTTCGTGCGTATAATATTGCTTAAGAATACGAAACAATTTACGTGGATGTAAAAGCAAAATACAATTTAAAATAATTCTGATGTGTTACACTCGCATGACTTTCTCTAGCTGCCCTACAAACAAACTTTTTACAAGAGATTATTCTTCTTTCTACACCATCTAATCGAGATAAACATTAGCAGAGGGTTCTCGTTACTTAGTAGAAAGAAACTAAAGGATTGCACTAGGCTAAAGTGATAGTCAAATGTTTTAAAAGCGGTCGTTATGCGATTATCATTGCAAATCGCTTCTTTGTTTGGCCCAGGAACAGAATAAAATAAAAACGATACTTCCTGTCTGAGAAAAGTATAAGTACTTTAAAACTGAAACGAACAACAAAATGACGAAAAGAAAATAAATTATGTGTTTTAAGTTTTTGTCTATCGCTAATAGTTTATCAGTTATGCAATATTCCCCAAAATTCATCCAGAATAGATGTCTTTCGAGGCTATTCCGATAAAGTTCAAGATATACATTTTATTTTTATATAAATGTTTAATAAACTATATTTTAATCAAAAATCGTTAGAAGCATTTTTAAGAAGAGAAAACTTTTCAAAAAGTTTCCATCTAAAGGTTAGTTTGTGGTGGGGGAATATTTTTTTTTAAAATCTTCGTGTCGCATCCTTGGAAGATACTAAACCTAAATACCAAGTTTAGTATTTATCGATCTTTTCAGTTTTGAGCTATGCTGTCAACAGACACAAACGAACCTTTGTCTAAAAATACCTTTTTGTACTGAGGGACCCCAAAATATTTATTTCCGGTGAAATTTCGCTATCGAATTTTTGGATGGAATGCAATACCATCTCTATTCCCTATATATATTGTATACGCGGGCTAGAGAAAGTAATGAAAGGAAATTAGAATAAGGACTAGTCAACAACGCAAAAAAATAATTAAACAGAACGGGATAGGGAAGAGAAAGGAGAGAACTTTGCATAGGAAGAACACACTAAGGCAAAAAATCGTCTGCACAGATAAACATTTGGCTGGTTTTCCTTCTCTCATTTTATATGGGTTTAGACTTGCAGTGGACACAATCTGTGGGTAAAATCCTTAAGCACCACACCAGCTTAATTTTGTTCGGCATTAACAATTAAATGGAGCAGAAACCGCGACTCTAGCTAAAGAGGATTTTCTTTAATACTCCAAACAGCTCACCAGATTTGCTTTAAAACAGCACCCTCATTAATGGAGAAAGTGTACCGAGAGGACATTAAAATAAAATACAAATTAATGCAGTAAACTTTACTTAATTCTCTAATTATGCATAAATTAGGATTCAGTTTTCATTTAAATAATTAATTTTCTAAAATAGTGATTAAGGATAAGTTGTACAGGGTGTTCCAGATTGTAGAATTAATAATGATGATACATAAATTAAACGTTTCAGAACATCAAATTAGAATCGGAAAAGTTTAGCTCTAAGAGACTGCAAAAATAATATTTACCAGAAATGGTATTATATTTTTACTTTCCTTTACTTTCTCTACACTACTAAATGCATAATATATAGAGAAGGTATTAAATTCTACTAAAAAATGCGATACCGAGATTGTACCGTAAGTATGTGTTTTGAGGACCCCTAAAATAAAAAACCATTATAATAAAAGTTAATTGTGTGTGTGTTAAATACGAAATTTTGTATTTAACTGGCTGCTGCACAAAGAAAATCCTCCTACCTTTGAATGTACATTTTTTAAAAATTTTGTTTTTCTCATTATCGCCTCTAACGATTTTGATTAAAATGCTGTATATTAAATATATGTGCATGACAAATAAAATGTGTATCATGAATTGTCTGGACCTAGCCTCTAAAGACCTTATTATTCTGGATGGATTTTGTTGGACTGGTAAACTGTAAGAGATAGACAAAAAGCTTGCCATACCAACGATATACATTTCGTTAAAACACACAATTTATGATATACAGAATGTTTTGTACAGTTTGCTATTTCCGAGATATTTCTTATTTGTTTCAATTTTAAAGCTACTGAGACGGGAGTTCAAAATTTTTTCATTTCTTTTTTATATTACTCCTGGCCATGGAAAGAAAAAACCGAATTTCAATTGTTTCACATATGGATCGGCTTTTAAAGTTTTTGAGTAGGTATCGCTTATGTCTAATTTATTGCCTTATTTTCCTTCAACTTATACCCGTTCCAGATCAGGCTACTGCTGACGGTGGTGTCGCTAGTGTTATTGTGGTCTAACGAATGTATACTACTGAGGATCCGCGAGGAGTTGCGTGAATCGAGTGCATGACACAGTCCGTCATTTAATTGGGCATTTATGTTGATGTTACATTAATGTCATTAACATTAGACAATAGGCAATAGTTATAGGATTTATTACAACTCACCTGTGGTTGGGGGCGGGTTTTCTCCGCGTTATCCGGTTTTCTCCGCCGTCACATTCCACCAGTGCTCCATCTTCATATATGTATCATCAGTTTAACGGCCTGTAATTGGCATAGTAGTAAAAGTGAGCGTTTATTATAATTAAAAAAAAATTAATGTGTTCTATTCATATGACTTTCTCTATATCTCTGCAACAAATTATTCTTAAAAAGCTTATACTTCTGTTTACTTCATGCTAATCAGAAAAAATTAGCAGAAATAGTCTTATTACTTGCTTCCTTGTAAGTAGCAGCGGCATAAGAGAATACCATAGGTTAAAGTGATAGTCAAAAGCTGGTTACTATGTCACTGAAGTTCCTTTGTTTGTATGGACAGTAGTTGACAAATTCCTGCATGGGGAAAGTTTTTCAAAGCAGAAATCAAAAACAAGGAATGTCTTAAAAACGATGAACTCTACGAAAAAAATGTATATAACATATATTGTGTGTTTTAACGTCCTCTACATGTTTTGTGTAGTAAATTTTTGTCCATCTCTTACGGTTTAGCAATTATTCGAAATTCCGTAAAATTCATCCCGAATAAAGTACTCTTCAGAGGCTATTCCCAGAAAATTTAAGATATGCATTTTATTTTTCAGGTAAATATCTTTAATATAAGAAATTTTAATCAAAATCTTTACAGCCATTTTTGTGAAAATCAAAATGTTCAAAAAAATGTCCATATAAAGGGTAGTTGGGGGTGGGGGATTTTTCTTAATATCTTCATGTCGCATGCCT
Source organism: Hymenopus coronatus (assembly GCA_030762935.1). Taxonomy (NCBI): domain Eukaryota; kingdom Metazoa; phylum Arthropoda; class Insecta; order Mantodea; family Hymenopodidae; genus Hymenopus; species Hymenopus coronatus. The sequence continues at coordinate 51,205,056 of CM060885.1, forward strand.
GGAAGATACTAAGCTTAAATACCAAGCTTGGTATTTTACCGACTTTTCGTTTTTGAATTATCGTGTTCACAGGCACACGTACCTTTTTCCGAAAATACTTTTTTTTTTAGATAAAGGGGACCCTAAAACATATACTTCCGGTGAAATCTCGGTATCGAATTTTTGGGTGGAGTGCAATTCCTTCTCTATACACTATGTATAGAGAAAGTAAAAATCGCTGACGCTAATGTCAGCACTGCTGTAAAGGGGCATCGTACACAATGAGTGAACACGTCCATTTAACACACTTCTGTATTCGAACATTTGCTTAATGCACACTGATTTTCTGCAGTACCTGTCCATGAATGACCTAACAGTTAGTACGAGCGTTCGCCACCGGTAGGACGGCTAATAAAGGGAAGTAATACAAGCATTTCTGTTGTTTCCCCTCGACTACCAAGATGTACATAAAGGAATAATCTTTCATAAAAATAGTTTACAGAGAAGGTCATGTTAATGGTACATATAAGAGTTTTTATGTTTTTAAACAACTAAAAGCTTAAAAGAAAAGCCGCGAGCTTAAGCCTCGATTAAAGTAGTCTTCAGAGGTTATTCCCAGAAAATTCAAGATATACATTTTATTTGTCACGTAAATATCTTTAATATACGATTTTTTAATCAGATTCGTTAGAGCCATTTTTAATAAAATCAAAATTTTTGAAAAAAGTTTTATATAGAGATTAGTTTTGGGTGAGGGATTTTTCTAAAAATATACGTGTCAAATTCCTGGAAGATACTAAACTTAAATACCAAGGTTGGTATTTAACGACTTTTCGTTTTTGAGTTATGCCGTCCAGACACACACACACACACACACACACACACACACACACACACTAACCTTTTTCCAAAAATTCTTTTTTTTTTTTTGGATTCAGGGGAAACCTAAACATGTATTTCGGTGAAATCTTGGTAAAGAACTTTTGGGTGCAGTGCAATCAATACCTTCTCTCTACACTATGTGCATAGTACGTGTAGAGAAAATAAAAAGCATTTTTAGAAAAAGGTCCCTGTGTGTGACGTATTTATTCTCCTTTCTCGTTTGTTTATTCCCGGCAAGCAAGGAGATTGGAATTTCAATTATTTTACATAGCGATCGGATTTTAAAGTACGACACTATCGCTTTAGCCTGAGCATTTTCTTATCTCCCTTCTACCTACAAGGAGACTAGTAATAAGAGTAATTCTGCTTATGTTTATCTTGATTAGCATGATGTAGATAACAGATTAATGTTTTGAATAAAAGGTGTGTTTACCAAACAGCTAGAAGATATCTTGTAAATGAATCATATTACATTTTTTTCTTTGTTACTTGCAAGGAAACAAGTAATAAGGATAATTTCTGCTAATGTTTATCTTGATTAATATGAAATAGATAGATGAATATGCTTTTTAGCAATAATTTTTACAGAGATGTTACAGAGCTTTATTTTGTTGACCTCAAAGCATATATTTCCGGTGAAATATTGGGTGGAACAGAAAGCTTGCTCTAGTTACAGTAGGTAAGTAGTAGAGAAAGTGAAAACTAGTTATATTGAATTCACTAAGGAGGCTAACTACAGGGTAATGTTATTGTAATGTTGCTTTGTATGAAGTAAACCTGCAGAATTGCGAATGTTTAAACTGCTGAGTGCAGGAAAGAGCAAGTAAAGTAAGCTTTTCCCGTGCGGCTGCGCGCTGTTCCCATTAGCACCCTTCCCTTGTAACCCGCAGCGGCAGGTCTCCCACTTAACTCTGCTGTCACCCTGCGTGTTACCTCATGTCATATGCCACCTTAACCAGACCGCTTGGCCTCCTCTTCCATCTGACACATTCTGAGTGCTTTAACTTTTTTAGCGTAGCAAGCGAAAACCGATATGCTCAACGCAGTCGTTTGCATTTGGGTGAGAGTAAAAGCTTTCTGGTATGTCCACATAATGCTATCGTCTCGCCAACTATCTAAAAACAGGAAGAGAGAACATTACATGTTTTAATAAAAGCCGCTATACACAGTGGTGTTGTGTCGAGAGTAATACGGTATACAACCTCTGGTTAGCCGACCTTATTAGGGCATCTCTTATGTTTTCTTTGGTTTATCTTGGAACCTCTCTTGACGTGTTAGTGGTTAGAAGTCACACGGAGCTATCTCCAATACATTTAACACACCACCACATCTAGACTGTGATGTACTCTTTTTCCTTTAAACGTGCCCTATGAGCGGAAGAAAAAATCTGATGTGTTACACTCACATGACTTTCTCTAGCTGTTCTACAAACTTCATACATAAGATTCTTCTTCTTTCTGCACCTTGCTAATCGTAGTACTCATGAGCACAATGTTCTTATTACTTAGTTCCGTATACGTAGGAAGAAAATAAGGGAATACACTAGGCTAAATAGATAGTCAAATGTTTTAAAAGCTATCGTTATGCGATTGTCATTACAAATCGCTTCTTTTCTTAGCCAGGAGTAGAACAAAAGAAAAAGAGACACTCCCGTCTGAGAAAAGTATAAGTACTTCACAGCTGAAACTAATAACAATGAATACCTCGAAAACGGTAAGCTCTACGAAAAAAATGTATGTGACGTAAATTGTGTATTTTAACAAGGCCTACATTTTTATATAATAAGTTTTTGTCTATCTCTTACGGTTTATTAGTTATGCCAAATTAAGCAAAATGCATTAAGAATAAATGTCTTTATGAGCTATTCCCAGAAAATTCAAGATATACATTTTATTTGTCAAGTAAATATCTGTAATATACGATATTTTAATCAAAATCGTTAGAGCCATTTTTAATAAAATCAAAATTTTCGAAAAAAGTTCCATGTAAAAGGTAGTTTGGGGTGGGGGGATTTTTCTCAAAATCTTCGTGTCGCATCCTTGGAAAATACTTAACTTAAATACCAAGTTTGGTATTTTAGCTGCTTTTCGTTTTTGAGTTATCGTGTTCACAGACATACGGACACACACACACGGACCTTTTTCTCAAAATGCTTTTTTTGGATACAGGGGGTCCTAAAATCTGTATTTCCGGTGAAATCTCGGTATCGAATTTTTGGGTGGAATACAATACTTCTCTATCCCTATTTACATTGTACATATGGGGCTAGAGAAAGTAAAAAGGTGAGCAAACGGAAGTTTATCATAAGCGTGGCAGGTATGTATATTTTTATATACTGTGCAACGCCCGCTTTTACTACATAGGTACCGCAAGCAATACTACTGATACCTGAAATGAAGGGCCGCGCCATGACCGAGTGGTTAGACCACTCGCCTCTCACTTACACGGCCCAGGTTCAATCCCAAGCGATCGCACATGAGATTTGTGGTGGACAAAGAGGCGCAGGGGCGGGTTATTCTCCGGATTCTCCGGTTTCCCCCGCCATCTAATTCCACCGCTGCTCCATCTTCATTCCATGTGTGCCACTAGTAGTAAAAGCGGGCGTTAAACACTATAAAAACAGCCTAGTGTATGTTATTTTCCTTCTATTTAAATGGAAACATATAATTAAGACAATTTTGCTGGTGTTTATCTTGATTATCATAGGGTAGATAGAAGAATGTCCTTTTTAATAATGATTTCTTACAGAGATGTGTCATGTGAGACATCAGATTGTTTCTTCTTGTGCTGCCTGCTGTTATTTCAGTCAACAATTGACAACTTCATATCTGAAACTGAGTTTCTCTTTACAACGAAGCCAATTTCTGTGAATCCAACAACTGAAAATGGTGCTATACCAGGTAATTTTTCTTTGGGCACCCATTACTAAAGTGAGAATAAACTGGGAATCTTGAAATGTAGCTAATATTTGGTGAAAGTCCTGAAATGGCTTCATTACCACTATCTGCCGATATATGGACAGTGCTTTATCAACCGTCTCTAACGGACTATGAGAAGGTGAGTTCAGTTACCGAACTATTATGCGTGAGTTAGCGACCATAGAGAGGTGCTGTAATGCTATGCTATAGTAGCATTCAATAGTTGTGTCTTTCTCTATCCTTGTCTCCCTCCACATACGCGTTTACTTAACGAACCCGTATTGTTGCGCAGCCATGGCCCTGATTGTCCTTACTCTCTTCCACCCTATTCACGCTGCAGATCGAACTAAATACAAGCAGACGTCTACAGCAGTCGCCTCTAATTCTCCCCAAGGTGGACGTGACTAAAAGACGGTGCTGCTGGAAATAACATTCCCCAAAATGTCAAATACGAAGGTCCTGTGATATCAAAATTATATAAAATTTATTTCTTGTCCCATTTTATATCATTAGATACATTAATTTCTACGTAACGTAGAATAGAATACCAATGGAGAATAATTAATTGAATCTTATTTAATTCCATAAAGGTTACCAAAGCTTAGTCAATGCTAAATCTGCTAAATTCAACATCTATTATATCGAATATTATTAAGTATAAAAATAGAACCTTTTTAATTCAAAATCTTCTCGGGCTTCTAGCCAGGTGAAAACTTGGCTTGACACCAACGTTTCGAAGTTCACCCTGAAGACGAGGAAGATGCACTTCTTCGAAACGTTGGTATCAAGCCAAGTTTTCACCTGGCTAGAAGCCCGAGAAGATTTTGAATTAACACGTCGCCAGGAAAGCTTCAGTTCTTATTTTAGAACCTTTTTAGTTTCTAGCCATTTAACTTAACTGACCTGTAAATATATAATAAACCAATTTACTAACGAAATTAATTTCTACGTAACGCATAACTATAATTTAACCTTATTTAATTCCATAAAGAGTACCGAAGCCTAGCCAATGTTAAATCTGTTAAATTCTTCATCTATTATATCAAACATAATTTTTTAAAGATTCTAGGTGACTTAACTTAACTGATCTTTAAATATATATTAAGTTTTGATAGGTAGAGTCAAATTGAAAAATTCAATGACAGCCGGAATTTGAACCACGGATTTCCCGGTCTCTAGCAGTTTGCTCTACCAATGAGCTACCATGGCCATGCCGGCTTAGCATTAAATTTCTCAACAGACTCCCAAGTTTCCCGGTAAACCACAAGGCGATCTCAAATTCTTTTGAGATGACAAACCGATGGCGACTTACAATGTTGCAAGTACTTTAAGTCCCAGGATTCATACGGGAAACATGCGAGTCAGTTGAGAAACTCAATGCAATGCCGGCATATTGCCATGGTAGTTCAGTGGCAGAGCAACCGCCTAGAGACCGGGAGATCCGTTGTTCAAATCCGGGCTGTGGCATTCAATTTTTCAGTCTGACTCTACCTATGCAACTCCTGTCCTACACACGATTTCTGTGAGAAAAATTATCATACAATAAGTTTGTTTATTAACGTAAATAGGATTATTTTCTTACTTATACAATTATTTCATTAAAATTTAAATGCTAATATATGATTTTTAAATAATGATCTTATTAACGCAAAGTGGATACATAACCGCACTTAAATGCTGTTTTTATCATATTAGTTTTAATCAAACTATCTTAATAGTTGCTCAGAAAACTTATTCACAAAAAACTCTTCAAGAAACAAGTAGTGAAAACAAATTTATCTTGTATTAAATAGATAAAATCCGAATTTTCTAACCCGGCACCTATGGAACTATTGCGGAGGTATATTAAAACTTCAAATTCAAAACAAACATTACATATTTTATCTATTTTTAAAATAATTAAACTACTAACTAAAATTTAAAATTAAAATCAGCAGATAAAGATCTAGATTTATTACTAAAAATTCAAGAAAATGAGCCATAATATTAGTTATTATTATTATTATTATTATTATTTGTAATGGCTTTGCAATTTAATGATTGCATACTAAAGAAACACATACTTTTCTTAGCCAAAACTTTTTTAACATGTTCTGTGCAGCAATTGATAATGTAACAGTCATTATTATGTGACACTAAGACTTAGAATGATGCTTACTTCTGCTTGTTTACTTACTGGTGCTTAAGTGATTCGGATATCCATGTTCAACAAGTGATAACATAATTTCGCATATAACTATTAAATTAAGCTAAACCTGCAGAGACTTTAGAAAGGCACGAAAAAAAAAAAAAGTAGAATCGACACATTGAAACGAAGAGGGGAAATCCTTAACGCAAAGAAAGAACGTTTCTGAAATTTAATGTTCTTCAACTCTAGATGAGAAGGGTATCTCATTAATTGCAAGAGACAATCAACGAAAGCGAAAAATGAAATTAAGAAAATGAAACGAGAAAGTCGGCTGAAATTTTTTAGGCATTATAAAATATTATATTCACGGAAATAGAGAACAAAGAAAAGGCCCCAAGTACTGAATAAATTAAAGTGCATAATTTACATTTGTTGAATTCAAAGAGAACGAGGGGGAACAATTGTAATATTTGTCGTCGTACAACATTCCAATACCATCAATGCCTTGTAATTCTTTAGAAGTTTGTATTAAGAGGCCCTTTTTTTCGACCTCCGATAGGCTATAAATAAAAAACAAGTTCATATAAAACGTTATTTTATTTCTAAACGTTTTGCACACTTATGGTTACTTTTCAACATAATCATCGAAAAGATTGAGTGTTTCTATCGTGACCGTATGTAGCCCGACCGACTCCCCAGCGGACTCAAATAGCACATGTTAACTCTGCCATTCTTCCATAGCTAATGCAAAGGTGTCGCTTGACCAGCAAGGGAATTGCATCTATTTTCCTTGTTATGTCCACCCTCGGGCAATGTAACCTCACCCCTTCAGTTCTATGTCCTTCCCTTAACGGTACTGTCCTACCTGGGTTGCTTGTCAGCTCGTTACAACTGTTTATCCTTGCCTTCTTAGACGTGTTTTACAATTGTTCTTCCCTGGCCATTTCCAATGTACATTTGTCCCTTCTTAGTATAATTTATACTTTATTGGCTATAATTTATATCTCCCTTTTAGATAACTTTTAACCGCGTGACACGACCTGTACTATCTCATAATGTTGATCTCTATTAGCATGAGGTAGATCAAGAAATAATCTTTTGTAGTAATACTTTGTGGTCAAATAAATGTAATACATTAGATTTTTGTTTTCAGCTACACCGTGTGTATTTGGAACATAGTAAAATTTAATATGGTACCCTATTTAATATATGTTCTGAGTTCACCTCGTTTGGTTGCAAGATAATGTTTGCATTTTATCTTTCACCCAGACGGGAATTCGATCCTCTTGCGGCTAACGCTTGAAGCCAGAAGTCGCCAGAGAGTTTCAGGAACTCGCCAGCGAGGCGTAGGTTGGCTGAAATTATGAAGTTTGTTCGTCGTTAATTTTCGCTTTAGCAGACGACAGCTGGTCGTTTAGTAAACATGTTTGTTATAGTTACTGCAGACTGTTGCTGTACATCTTGTCTACCGTGTTCCCCTTCTTATCCTGTGGCTTAAGTTTACAACTGCAGCAAGACATTATACTCTCTATTGACTCGTAGCAGCAGTTAGAACCAGATTATATACCTACACTTATATGATATACCCATACAGAGTGTTAGATTATAGATACAGATATTTTGAAAAATGAAACCTAATGGTGATGCAACTGTGAAATGCGAGCAAAACTTGTATGATTAAAAAAAACACTTACAAAGTTTGGGGACAGGTTCCTTGCATCAAAACAAGAAACAATGTTCATATAGTACATGTCCCAAAACACTTCTTTCTCGATTTATTGATGTTCAAAATTCTATTAATCAAAACATTTTAAAGTAGCACTTTATTCTGTTTTTCACGTTATCTGCTTGTTACGAGGTGTTCCACATAAGCACCACTTACAGAAAAGATCCAAATGTCCTCCTCTTGTCTCTATACACGCATGTCCTCGTCGAAGCATGGAATGTCAAATACTCCCTGTCGGTGTCGATTTCACAGGCTTCCATAATACGTAGTGGATGTCTGCTGCATAAACCAATGGTTTAAGTTACCACCAAAAGATTGAGGTCGGGGAATATGCAGGCTAGGAAACAGGTCCCTTTATACCTATCCATTTGTCGCACCTCAAACAATGAGACTAAAATGTTCTAGAGCACCATGCATAAACAACATGTTTCCTCTTATTTCAAGAGACAATAAGTCTAATAAGTCCGGAAGCGTGTGCTAATTAAGCACTTATAAGACTTTCATGGGGAATATATTACACATCTGATAAATGGCAAATATTAACAAGCAGCCATGGCAACACAAAGGCAACTCTGCAGAGTAAAATAGATCAAAGCCTGCTATGAATGAGTACATAAATAAATGGAGTTATTAGGTTGGACGCGGAAATCCGCTGTAGGTGACTTTCATTAATAAATTGATAACGCTTAAACGAAGCGTTTTGGAGTATATGTTTATATGAACATATTTTCTTGTTTTGATGTCGGGAATCCATCCCCAAACGTTGTAAAAACATTTTTAATCAGTCTGTATATATAGAGTTACATAATATATTTAAATATATAGTTGGATAATACAATAATATCAATTCTAAAACTTAAGAAAATATAGCGTTTTTCCCACTTAATGCAGTTTAGATTCAAAATAACTCAGCCAATAAATACATATATATATAGATGATTATTACTAAACACTTGCAACTTTAAACCGTATTTTCTCAAGTTTTTTACCAAGAGTTTTCCATACTCAAAATGTTCCACATGACGCAATTTTCATTGATATGTTACAAACTTTTTGTACTGTCTGTCAAAAGTGAATTAAAGAAAATGTTCATATTAGGTCCCTTTTTAAATATTGCTACAACTTGTTATAAATAATTTATACAATTTTGAAAAATCATGAGTTTTGAAAAGTAAGAAAAGTAATAATTTTTCTCCAATAATTAGGGCTAATATTAAGTGATATAATATGATAGATGTACTTGTAAACTAGTTTTCTGTAAAACTAAATGCATGTATGTGAATATATTTAAAAATTCATCATGTGGCTCATTTTACTATGACAGTGGATTTAGATAGTAAACCGTTATTATTTAAATAACCATGTACGCTATAATTATGATAAATAATAAATGTCACTATTATTGTGTATAACTAGTATAAATTTCAATAAGATATTTACAATGCTGTGGATTTTTCAAATTTCACAGATGCGTCTTCTTAATGTGTATCGACTTCAGTATATTATTTGTTTTCTTCTCGTCTCGTTTTCCCATACACCAATCACATAACTTACTATGTACTGTGTTTGCATGGTCCTAACTGGGCCGCGAAATAAACAGCCCCTGCCGTTTTAGACTATCTGTTTTGCTTCCACGTTTTCACACTTCAAATACGTGACCTCTGGTTTACGTAAAGTGCAGTCATTGGTCTTGCAGAAAGTATTCAGTAGTAATATAACATTCGTTATAGCGAGGTCTGCGCACTCGAGATTACGGCTTCTGATCTACAGATTCAAGAAAAATATACACGTTTGACTTGTGTTCCAGCTTACTTGGAGGTATTGACCAACCTAAAAATAAACTACTCTTAATAATTAAAATTATAGGTCCAAAATTAATAAAATCTTGGTGTAATGTTAATCATTATATTGCTCTTAATTACAAATTAAAATATCTGCACTTATACTGATAACAGCCCGCGTAACAACATTTCATTATATGCAATACAGAATGGGAGGTGAATAAATGCAAATAATTTGATATTTAGTAGAGAATATTGCGTATAACACATAATTTCTCATTTTGCCCACTTAGTAATAGTGTTATTATAAATAAAACACGCATTTCAGGGTCTAAGGTGTTTCCAACGGACCTGAGCTATGCCTCTCTGTGTTTACATACATTGCACCACATATAGTCAGGCAGAGCAATGGACAGAGGAGAGAAGATATTTCTTAAGATTGAGTTATATTTAATTGCTGCGGTTCTCAGCCTCCTCTTGTATATTTGGCGTAAAACGGCTTAAATTTACTTAGAGGCCTCTTTATTACCTTCCAAATGGCTTTGCTTACCTTCCGAATGAAGCCATGCAAAGGACTTTTACTCCTCCAAAAAATCCATCGCCTTCTGCCGGGTTTGAACCCGCGATCTTGTCAACCAGAACCTAACACGTTATTCTTAGACAATGGAGGACAACAGAAGACATTTTGTGTAATGTTGTATGACTGATAAATGCTAAGCCATAGACGAAAACCAGCATATAAATATATATTTTAAATTCCTTCCTTGATCCATTTCCGAGATATCCGTTGTTAATGGCCGAAGTCATTCAATGGTTGGGCACCCTTTGAAAATTCTTTCAATATGCAATTTTTTCTGGTGATGGGTGAAAACAGAATGGCATTTCAAGGCTTGGACTGCGTAGTCTGTCATTGATAGCCGTCGCCACGGAGATGACCAGCCTTGTTTCTAAACAACTTTGGTTAGAATGCAATTTTTGGAAGCCTCTTAAAAAAATAATAATAATACTAATAATAATATTGCTTAGTGTAATTGAGGTTAGGTTAGGAAATGAAAGGCAAATGTGTGCTTTAAAACGAAACAATCTGTTCTGAAGAACTATTGGTTACATTAGATAAATATTTTATACTTTATTAGGTTATGAACTACACTTGTACCCAAATATTATATCTTGGGCAAACAATACATATACACACAAGAAAACTATGTTGATTTCTTTCTTTGAAATTGTATCTTTTGCCTAAAAAAGTTCAACAGTTCAACATTATAAAATTACTTTAAATGTACGTAAACATGCATAAATAATATTTCCCTCACCGTACCAAAATCTAAAGTTTAACCGCATAGCTTTTAAAGTAATGTTGTTTTAGAGGTTAGCCCCAAGGTATATGAGATTCGTTCACTAAGATCTCTAAGATTTTATGTTAAATCCATGGATAGTAAAATATTTACATAACATTGCTCGTTTTATTTGTAGAACAAAATATGTAAAATATTCATATTTATTCTTAACTTGTAATATTGCGACGCAACGCCCACGGCTATTTTTACCGTTATAACTCACATTAACCATGAACATGTAACAATAGAATATATATGCAACTCTATTCCTGACAATTTTATTTATCTATTAGTATTAATTTAGACCTTTCAAAATATCATTCTCGCAAAAATATGAATTGATATGAATTTGCAGAACAACTCCTTAAACTCGTTGTTCAGAAAGCTCTAGCAACGACTGACGTCAGATCTTGTAGATCGTAGCTAACAAGATGAACAGGCTGCTGAAATTTCGTGATTCTTCTAGACAATTATGGCCTGATGAAGTGAATTTAAAGTCGTCTAATACATCTGTATTCTAAAAGAGAAATACATTTCTAAATAAATAGAAGCAAATAAAAACAATTTGGTTCGCGGATGAGCAGATATTTTTTGGAAGATAATTTACAAGATCGGCGAATATCCTGAATGAAATAATAAAGAAATGCTACAGGAAAATATCTTCCCAGAAAATCAAATTGTTGGCAATATATGGGAAAAATAAAAATCGAGTAAATATAGTAATAGATAACAAAATAATAGAACGGATATCCGATTTTAGACTGCCTCCGTGGTCGAGTGGTTAGCGAGCTGACTTCTCACCCGGAGGTCCCGGGTTCGATTCCCGGCTGGGGCGGGGAATTTTTCTTTAACCAGATTTATTCCCTATCCCCCACAGAGTCTGGAAGTATGAATGTGAGAGTGAATGTGTGTGTGTATTAGTATAATAATGATTAACCTAATGTTCTAACCTACAGTAATACGAGTTGTTTCACAAGTCAAACCCCCGATATGACCATTGAAGTTAAAGGGGTCTATACAAATGAAACAATAAAAGAAAAAGATGGGATGAAACGAATGAAGATTTAGAAACCAACATAGTAAAGTATAATTGAATGGATGTATTAGGAAATATTTTGAAAGAAAATAAAAAAATCTGATGTGTTCCATTCACATGACTTTCTCTACAACTCTACAATAAATTATTGGTACTTCCTGTTTACTTCCTGTTAATCGAGAAAAAATAAATAGCAGAAATAATCTTATTACTTGCTTCCTTGTAAGTAGAAGCGAAATAAGGGAGTGCCATAGGTTACAGTGATAGCCAAAAGCTGGTTGCTATGTGACTGAAGTTCCTTTGTTTGTATGGACTAGTTGACAAATTTCTGTATGAGAAAAGTATGTTTTTTATAGCTGAAACCAAAAACAAGGAATATCTCAAAACACAATCACCTCCACGAAATATATGCATATAACATAAATTGTGTGTTTTAAAGTGTTCTACATTTTTGTGTGGTAAGTTTTTGTCCATCTCTTACGGTTTAGCAGCTATGCAAAATTCCGTAAAATTGATCCAGAATAAAGTAGTCTTCAGAGGCTATTCCCAGAAAATTGAAAATATACGTTTTATTTGTCAGGTGTCTTTAATATACGATATTTTAATCAAAATAGTTAAGAGCTATTTTTTAGAAAATAAAACATTTCAAAAAAAGTTCCATGTAAAGGGTAGTTTGGGGTGGGGGGATTTTTCTCAAAATCTTCGTATCGCATCCCTGGAAGATACTAAACTTAAATACCAAGTTTGGTATTTTATCGACTTTTCGTTTTTGAGTTATCGTGTTCACAGACATGGACCTTTTTCTGAAAATACTTTTATTGGATACAGAGGACCCTAAAACATATATTTTCGGTGACATCTCGGTTTCGAATTTTTGGTGGAATGCAATACCTTCTCTATACACTATGTACATAGTATGTATAGGGAAAGTAAAAAAGACTATAATGTAGTGTCTAAGCCAGTCTTGAAATATGGGAGTGAAACCTGGACGTGAGTAGTCAAGACAAACGACGGTAGCAGCACAAATGTATTTTATGCGGTATTTCGTGGGGAAGACTAGAAGAGATACGAGATCGTAGAATTAGTAACCCGGATATAAGATAACAGTTGGGAGTCGAAACTACACCTGACGAATATGTAACTACCAGAGGCAATGAAAAGAATATGTTATGAAAATGCCACCTTGTAGATGACCTACCCCAGGAATGTATTATAAACCTAAGAGAACAAGAGACATAGGAAGACCAAGAAGACCATGGAGTGCCTAACACAATTGATATGGAATTAGCAAAACAGGTCATTGGTCTAAACCTTGGAAGGAAGAACAAGAAATAAATTTCTTCTTAAATTCGTAGAAAAGATAGTTAAATAATGAGTTTTCAATGTTATACATGTTTATTTTTTTATTATTAATTCTTTCTTATATTTTTGAGCACCTATGGGAGGTCAAACTTTCTATTTCTTCACTTTCTTTTCTTCACATTTTTTCTTCTTTTTTCCAGACTGAACAGACCTTTCTTCAAGCTTATTGCATCAATAAATCATTTCATTTCTTAATCTAGGTTTCTTATAATTCCATTAGTAAAGTATACTTCAAGGTTTGTTATGAGAATAGTATTTTTTATGTATTCATTTTAAGTTTACTTACAGGTAAGGAAGGATTTCATGCAGAAAAATGTTAAGTGTGATTTAAGATTACCATTACTACGTAAAGCTGATTCGTGCCGTAGCCTGTGTATCTCGTTAGCCACTTGATAGATTCTTTAGCGTACAGTTGCTAAACATTTGACTATCGCTGCTCTCTTTGTATCTATACTTAAATGTGTGTGTAGCTATTTCTACTAAGGTTTATTTCAATTCAAATGAAGTAGATCAAATGTACATGCCAGTGGAATAATTTTTACATCCCCTAATAGGCGATAAAGTGGTAGAGGAAGTCGCACGAATGCAATGCATCGGACTTTTCTTAGTGTTTCACGTCGGTGGGCGAATTCGGAGCTAGATTATGTACTGCCACGGATTTTCCTGTCCGTTGTATCATTTCCTTTCTCCTTTCAGACCCAGTTACATGGTCGGTGCTGTGTGGCTTATGCTTAGAGAAGAGATTAGTTACCATTGAAGATCGGAAAGTAGATGATGGTTTCTGCGGCTCTCAATAGCATCATAATTTTCCTCCGTTGATAGTCCATGAAACCATAATTCACAACCAACAGCGTGAAGGATTTGATCTAACAGAATCGGAAGCTTCTGTCCGCACTAAGTAGGGTTAGAGGGACTTTGAAGCTGTGCCATGTAACGAGGTAGTACTGGGAGGTGCAATGTTTTTTGCTCACGCGAGATCTCTTGCATTTGTTATGCCCGTTTCCCCCCTGATCCATAGATTCAAAGTTAAAACCCTCCTACAGTATGGGATTTTCATAGGCTATTAAATGCCTAGTATAAGGATGGTGAATTAAAGTTAAGGTATCATTCGTTTCGTAATCGGCTTACCCTCCCCGTATTTGTTGGACTTATAAGCCAATGCGTAGCGGTCAGAAGCCTGTCGGGGAGTCTAACGGCACGAAACCACAGAATGGAGAAGTTTTTTTCGTGGAATTGATCGTTTTTTTTTAGACATTCCTTGTTATTGGTTGTAGCTTTAAAAACTTATGCTTTTCTCATACAGGAATTTGTCAACTCCTGTCTATAGAAACAAAGGAACTTCAGTCACATAGCAAGCAATTTTGCACTATCACTTTAACCTATGGCACTCCCTTATTTCTTTAATAAGACTATTTCTACTAGTTTTTACTTTCTCTATACGTACTATGTACATAGTGCATAGAGAAGGTATTGCATTGTACCCAAAAATTCAATACAGAGGTTTCCCGGAAATACATGTTTTGAGACCACCTGAATAAAAAAAAAGCATTTTTAGAAAAATGTCTGTGTATGTGTGTGTGTGTGTCTGTGGGCAGTATAGCTCAAAAACGAGAAGACCGTTAAATACCAAACTTGGTATTTAAGTTCCATATCTACCAAGGATGCGACACGAATATTTTCAAAAAAAAATCCCCCCAAACCCAACTATTCTTCACATGGAAAAATTTTGCAAAATTTTTATTTTCTAAAAAATGACTAACGATTTTGATTAAAATATCATATATTAAAGATATATACTTGACAAACAATATGTATATCTTGAATTTTCTGGAAATAGCCTCTTAAAACTACTTTATTCTGGATGAATTTTACGGAATTTTGTGTAACTGGTAAACCGTAAGAGATAGACAAAAATTTACCACACAAAAATGTAGAGCACATTCAAACACACAATTTATATTATATACATTATGGAGTTCATCGTTTTTGAGATACTTCTCGTTTTTGGTTTCAGTTTTAAAACTTACAGGAATTTAACAATTGCTCTCCATACAAACAAAGCATTCAATCACATAGCAACCATCTTTTGCTATCACTTTAACCTATGTTACTTCCTTATTTCGCTTCTACTTACAGGAAAGCAAGCAATAAGACTATTTCTGCTATTTTTTCGCTCTTAGCATGAAGTAAATAGAAACATAAACATTTTAACAAAAATTTGTTGCAGAGATATATAGAAAGTCATGTGAATGGATTACATCAGATTTCTTTTTATTAACATGAAGTAAATAGAACCATGAAATTATCAACAATAATTTGTTGTGGAGATGTAGAGAAAGTCATGTGAATGGAGCACATCACATTTTTTTGCAAGAAGTTTGGGAAATTTTCCCTGAAGTATTATCTTTAATGCCTTAATCATCATTCCGAATTTCAAAAAAAGCTGAGTGGATACTTTTAGCATCAAAGCCTCCGTCATATTTATTTTGATAGGAGCGTTAGGTTACAAACATGGCTGAACCAAAAATGTGTTTTGACATATGCAGCAGCAGCAGCAGCAACGGCTGGAAGGGATCTCATCACATGGCGAGTGGTTAGAATTGATGAGGAGCAAAATATTACATTTTCCGCTTCGTGTTGCAGAGAGTGACATTCTCTCGTCGGTGTCAGTGATGAGATCACTGCGTCATAGTGCCTTACGATCAGTAACAAGTCAGCCAACTACATAACAAAAATAGCAATCATTATCAACTTTCCAGAGAATAGCTATGCAATTTTGCTTCATCTTTTGAAATGCTATAATATTATATACAACCAGGGATACCAACCTATATGGAAAACATTTATGGAGATGAAGAATGAAGAACTTTGGTAGATTGGAGGAGAAATCATTATACCTTTGCAATTGGATTTCAATATTAATTTAAAAACTCTGATGTGCTCAATTCACATGACTTTCTCTATATCTCTGTAACAAATTATTCTTAAAAAAAGCTTAAGTTTCTATCTACTTTATGTTAATCGAGATAAATACTAGCAGAAATTCTTTCTTGTAAGCTGAAACAAATAAGGGAAAACACTAGGCTACAACGACAATAAAAAGCTATTTGTCATGTGAATGAAAAGTTTTAAGTATTTAAAAACTGAAAAAATAACGAGAAATATCTCGAAAAGCTCTACGAAAAAAATATACGACATAAATTCTGTGTTTTAAGGAGATCTACACGTTTTGCGTGGTAAGTTTTTATCAATCTCTTACGGTTTACTAGTTATGCAAAATCCAGAAAAATCCATGCAGCACAAATAGGGCTTTAGAGGCTATTTCCAGAAAATTTAGGGTATACATTTTATTTGCCCTATAAATGTCTTTAATGCACGGTATTTAAATCAAAATCGATAGAGCCATTTTTGAGAAAACCAAATTTTTAAAAAAATAAGTCCATGTAAAGGGTATTATGGGGTGGGTAGATTTTTCTCAAAATCTTCATGTCATATCTTTGGAAGGTACTAAACCTAAATACCAAGTTTGGCATTTAATGATCTATTCGTTTTTGAGTTATACTATCCACACACACACATACTCAAACATACACACAGACACACACCTTTTTCTAATTTTTTTTTCGGACTCGGGGACATATATTTCCTGTGAAATCTCAGCTTCAAATTTTGGGTGGAATACAATACCTTCTCTGCCCACTTTGTGCATACGGGGCTAGAGAAAGGAAAAATGTATATTATTGTATTCCATCCAAAAATTACATACCGAAATTTAACAGGCAATAAAACAATTGTTTTGAGACCATCTGGATTATAAAAAAAAAAAAAAAATCTAATGTGTTCCTTTCACATTAACTTTCTCTACATCCCTGTAACAAGGCATAGTTAAAGAGGCTATTCTTCTATTCATTTCATGCTATTCGAGATAAAACATTTGCAGAAAAGGTCTTATCACTTGCTTTCTTATAAACAGAATGGAAATAAGGGAACGTATCCTAGGCAAAACGATAGTCAAATGTTTTAAAAGCTGACTGCTATGGGATTCAAATCCGTTTCTTTGTATGACCAGGAGTTGACAACTTTCCGTAGGAGAAACGTTTTAAGTATTTTAAAACTGAAACTGATAACAAGGAATATGTAGAAAACGGTCAACTCCACGAAAAAAAAAAACCTATATGACTTGAAATTGTGTTTTAACGAGATCTAGATTTGTTGTGCAGTAATTTGTCCTCGTTTTTGCCGTCACTGTCCCGTGTCGGTAGAGTGATGGCAGTCAGTATATCGGCAACTAGATGAGCCCACCATACTTGATGCAGGACCTATTTAGTATGCACATACTTGCTATAAGATGAAGATGTTCTCTGCCTCGGCGTAGCTGTTTTGGTTTCGAAAGAGCTCTTAATCTCGGGGTGGTGACGGTAAAAGAACACAGATAAGGCTACTGAATGATTAATTAATGAAAGAAAGAGGATCCTTGTTCACTCTAATGATTATATTCTGCTGTTTAACATCAAATAGTTTCGGCGAAGTCACCACGACAAAATACTTATTATACATTGAAATACAAACACGTGTATGCTCTGAGAAACGTTATTAACCCAAATTGAAATGCCACCGAGTTCACTGTTGTGCACTGTTACTATCTTACATTGCACTTGTCGCGCACTTAAAGTTTTTACCAAATTTTCATAATGACGGGTGACGAATTTCACCCGGTAAGAATTCTCTGTCTGCTGCAACTTATATAGGCAGCTTAGGAAACTGTCCTCCTTAATGCTTATTTGCTGACACTTAGAGCCAAAAGTTACACTATACATCATTAGATCACATGGTTCTATTGTACTAACTCATTGACAAACGAATACACAATGAAAAATACCCTATTTGCAGAATATTTGAAACTGTTCCTGAGTTTACACGTATGCCTCCGATGCACGCAAGTAAGATAAAGAAATCCTGCAATTTCTCAAGGCTTTCGCATAGAGGAAAGTTCTGCTGCATCCTTTCTAAGCTTTCCCTTAGCACAAGTCAACATAGCTAACATTACAATTTAAGATATAAATACAAAATAAGTCAATATGTTAATTATATAAAACATATAATTAAGATAATTAAAATTATTGTGGATTGTCAATAAATACTTGATATCAAGACAATTCCTATTATTATGCACTGACATTAAGAATTACTATCCCAAATTGTCCCTGAAAATCTTGTGAATTTCAAGCATAAAGAAATTTGAAAAATGTTTAACTTTCCTTCAATTTACAGTGGAAATGGTGAGTTGATAAACAACTTTATTCTCAGCTGTTGCTGAAAGGTCAACGAAGAGATAAAGGGAGGAGGGAATGTTTACTAACAAAAACCCATCTTCATTGCAGTTGCGGGCTGTCGATGCATAACCGACATACAGGTATTTCTACCTAGTACAAGAGTTATTCTGTCCAGTAGAAACATGTGGCCAAAGCAAATGATTTCACTATTACTTTATACATTATTTACAAATGTGATACAAATACACACACACACACACACACACACACACATTCTAATTCAAAGTAGGTGCAAGAATAAGCAAGTATTCTGGTATAGGCACGTGAACGCTACCCTGGCGGCAACTTGGTTTACTAACAAGAGGATAACGGAGACAGTGGAGTAAGAGTATTAGCGTATGCTAGATGTCAAGTATCGAACCTTCTGAAAATGTAAATACTACAAGAAGGCGGAAAGGGAACATTAACTGCTGTGTTGTAGGATGCAATAATACCTACAATAATACTTCGCCAGCTATTGTCTTTTATTCTTTTCACACGCGGAAAACTGAAGCGCAAAGCAGAAAGCTATGGATTCAAGCTGTACATCGAAAGAAATAAGTACACTAATTTTATATTGTACCTCAAAGCAGTAACATATGCTTAAAAATTAACTGCAGCATGGATAATTATGTTTAGAAATTGTTAACGTTTTTTAATTTAATATATAGAAACTCTAAATACTGTGAGTATTAAATTAAAAGATACATTATGGGAATAGTCTGTCAATTATTATTTTTATTATTATTACTTTCATTTTTATCATCAATATTTATGTACGTATTGTTATGTACGTATTATTACTCATTCTTTATATTTTATTTTCATCCTGGGTGAGAACCAACGCACCCAACAAAAATTTGCAGCATTTACTTCATCGGAAATAAAAGGTTCAGGGCATCGTCATAGTTCAGTATATATTCTCAGTATATTTCCAGATGTGAAACAAAAGATTTTGACACTTTGAAACAGAACTTTCAGTGAAATGTATGAACTTTATAGGCAGAAAACCACAAATAATATCTACATCGCATATGGATGGCTTCCACTTCAACTATCCTCGCAATAAGTACAAAGTATGACACGGAGCGGCGCCACCAGTACGATTTTCTGGTCCGTGCACGATGCCTATACAAACTGAATAAGTATTACTCTAAAATTACAATGTTAAATACATAAATAAATTATGATGGCTTAACTAGGGCTGCATATTTGAGGTTGGCTTAGTTCGTAATAATAAAATAACCAAGGTACAATTAAAATCCCCCTTAATGAAACAAAATATAAAAAGATACATACAAAAACCAAGCAAGTAACAAATAATTCTTCTCTGATACCTAGTCTTTTGTTAGTTCTGAGCTCCTGCTATGCTTTCTCTTACTAGCGTGGGTCATCATTTACTTTTCTTTTAGATTACTCGTGGTTCTTCTTTTTCTACTTCAGACCGGCGGAATGTGATATTTTGTGATATTTTCCGATGACTTTTCCGATCTTAATATTGGATAATTCATAGTATTGGTGCCCAAGGTGTTGGTTAAGATGTATGAACTAACGAAGACCTTCATGAGTCGCTGGTTTTCTTTTCTTAGTTTGTTGGAAAGCGTTTTGTTACGGTATAATATGTAGGTAGTTCCTTGATTCTTGAGTTTATATTTTAAAACATGTTTTTCTGCGGCTTTTCCCATTTTCTGTAGTACTTTATTTACAAAATCATGTCGCTCTATAAGGATGCCATTATCTATCGGGATAGTAGGTGGTAGATTGCAGAAGATTGTGGATTGCATTTCCCTTTACGATAATTCCACTGGCTTAAACCTAGTAGTGGGATTTGTGGTTTCATCAAATTCACATCCATGGGTTGAAGATAATTCATTGAATTAGAATGTTTGTAGTGTACCATAATCCGAAGAAAAATGCCTGGTTCCTTTATTGCGCGTTCACACGGATTTGCATTTGGTCTATATTGTGAACAAAAATAGTAGGTGATTCCATGTTCTAACAGTTAGTTCTGTATATTTTTCCCTTTAAAAATGGTTGCCCTGTCTGTAATTACAACTGTCATTCTTCCTTCTTTTAGAATATATTTATTAAGAATTACATGATACAGGATTTGCTCGTAGTTGCTTTAAGTGCAAAGAAGCGTACATGTTTTGAAAGAATATCATAAAATACCATAACATTTTTGAATCCTAATTTAGCTGTAGGCATTGGACCATGAATATCTATAAACACTAATTGTGGTGGGGCCGTCTCCTTAGCGCGGTGGTAGCGCAGCTGCTTACCAAGCGGGATACCTGGGTTCGATCCCCAGTACCGGCGTGGGGATTTTTCCCCCGCTGGGAGACCCAGCCCAGGGTGCACTTGGCTTCGTAAGGTCCCTAGGGGGGGGCCAATTGAGGAGTTACTTGATGGAGAAGTAGCGCTCCAGGTCATGAGAACCGCATTAACCGGCCGGGGAGCTCGAGGCGCTGACCACGTCTCATCCTCCAAATCTGCACCCCATCCAAGACGTCTGTAATGGACCGAGATGGGGGACGCAGCGGCTGGGCGGTAGGCCAAGGTTCCCCGTGAGCTGTCGTGTTATGGAGTTATGTTACTAATTGTGGTTGATCAGTTCTTAGTAATAGCATGTGTGTGGAAATATTATTTTACATTCTTCCGTTTGCTTTGCTGACCTAGGTCACACAACAAATATGTTTAATACCTTTTCTCTGGTTTGCTGAAATACATCCCTTCAAGAACGCTGAGAATCGCTCGGTCTATACCTGAGTGCATTAATTCAACGTGGACATCTTTAATAATGTTGCAGTCTAAACACCGAGGTATCATTACCTTCCACCTAGGTACGCCTCTGCCGTCCAATTTACAAGTAGATTATCCCTGTATGCAATCGTTTCAGTCGTACGTTCATATATGTATGCATGTGTGTGTGTGTGTAAATACATGCTTCCACATCAGGATATGCAACTAGTCTGAGCTGATAGTGCAGCAGATTTTCTTTCCGGAGGACTTCCAACTGACACAGTATCTCCAAAAAGTCATGGCTTATTCAGAGTCATTTATCCTGACCGAAATATATTACACTGCGGATTTAGGCATGCCAGAATACACGAAGATAGCTTACCTCCTTAAAGTTGCTGCTCAGGAACCATTTTTAGATATCACGGCAGCTACTGGAAACTACGAGACAGTCTAGATCCTCAGATTTATTAAGATACTCTAGGAGAAAAGCAGACGATGTTGATCTCAACAATATTGTATTCCACAGTTCCAAAAGTTATTGTATTCATCAAGTACTGCAGAAATTACACTGCTATCAAGTAAAGACTTTTAAGATAACCCGTTGAATCCCTATATTAAGAACGACCAAATTCATCTTTGAGAGTCATCTGACTGGAATCGAACAGCATACACCTCGCTTCTGTCGCTTATCATGCGCATACCAGACTTCACCACCTAATCCCAGTTTGTTACAAGCTGTCTCGTTGATGTATAATCTGTCGCTCACAATTACCATCCCCTTTCCCCTAATTGGCTAAGTAAATGCGATATACAAATATACAAATTCTATGCAGAAGAAGACCAGGGGATAGCAGCGGTATAAACACACTTTCATGTTAGGTCATACGTGCTTTCATCATTCAAGAGGCATGCTTAAAGAGACAGGATACTCGTCTATTCCCCATGACAGCCATGGCGGAGGTGACTAACCACGTGGCGCTGAGAGATGCGAGCAAACGTACGTGGAACAGACTTTAGCCGTCTACATTTTCGGAGAAGAGCTTTTCGATACTTAAAGGTCGCAATCAAACCATTGACTTCCTGCTTGCCTTGCAGAATGTTAAAGGCAGGTCTTACAATGAAAAGAAGGACTTTTATCAGGTTAGATATAGTACGACCTAACGGACCAATTATTAAGAGTATAGACTTCATAGTCCCACCTTATATAAAACCAGATATGGTAACAAGACATTCTTTATATTGTAACAACTACAGTACTTTGTCATTATCAAACAGGGACGCTGAAAAGACTTGAATGCCTTACACTGCTTATTTCATATTCTCTGACAATGTAAAAGTCTTTCAGATAGTCAACAAAGAGCTTTTAGTATTTTTTATTCAATATAACATCCACAGTCTTACCTCCACAGCATCACATCTTTCCTTTGAAACTTTAAAAGTAATCCCAAATAAAAAATAAGATATTTAATAATAAAGGTACTGAATTGCACCACGAGCGGCTTAGTTGGAAGGATGGTGGAAAAGTCTCCTTGGTTCCGTCAAACGGTGTATTAGAAAAATATTGTACTATGTTAGTTTTGGACAAATATGACAGTCGGTTTCAACAAGATGTTGACTCTTGTTATACTGATAGCAGGACGATAGATATCTTTATGGGATTTTTCGGCAATCTAATCATTTCCAAAAAAAACTGGCAGCCACGTTTTCCCATCTAACTCTCCAGATTTCTTTCGGTTGAGTTATAAGGGAAAGTATGTACGGAAACCTACACTCAATACAGGAACTGACAGACGAAATTTCTAATTTTATTGCCGAAATAAAACCAGAAATATAAAAAGGGAGTCACGAGAAATTATATGTAAAATGGTGTTTGAAAGAAAAGATTGGCTATTTTCAGCATTAACATAAAACATGTTGCGGTAAATCCGTGGTTTTCTGTTTGGAAGAAAATGGTGACTATTTCACCAGTTGCTGTGATATGTAACTTCGCGCCAGTAATGGGCGCAAAATGGTTCACTATAAAATGCGTGCACTTATTGTTTTTTTATTCTTAGATGTAGCAAACTAGTTAAGAACGGTTTAAAAATTATTTCATATATGTTAAAGTATGCGCAAAAAATGCATATCCGTTAAGTTGCTTGTTTTTAGCAAAACCTCTGAGCGCGAGAATCTTGCATCTGCATATGCCGGTTTAAACCGCTAAGGTAAAATTGGCGTATTTTGTTTTAGAAATAATCCCTCATTGACACTGATGTGCCTTACCAATAAATCAAATTAGAAATAAAAATCTATCAAACATTTAGCGAATTGTTGATAGAATCAGTTACACCTTTGATATATCTTTTGCCTGATGCCAATATAAATATAAAATGTGTGGAACTTGTATTAATTCATAAACGGCTGTTTTTATTGCACTTGATGCAGTGTGAATGTCAAGGTTTACCGTTT
This sequence comes from Hymenopus coronatus, assembly GCA_030762935.1. Taxonomy (NCBI): domain Eukaryota; kingdom Metazoa; phylum Arthropoda; class Insecta; order Mantodea; family Hymenopodidae; genus Hymenopus; species Hymenopus coronatus. Next base: position 51,228,710 of record CM060885.1, read on the forward strand.
ATGTTTCGAAGGATTATTTTCATCAACATATGACCTTTCACTTATTGATCCGAAACCTTTGTTTTTCGCTTTAACATAGTTGATTTTAATTTACCCTTTTAACTGTGATATATTTTGAATCACCTTAGAAAGCTTTAGCTATGAAGCTAATGACGTTTCTTGAAGCTGTGAACGAAGAAGTAACAGAAAAAACATAATATGATGGTGATGATTTTTTATACTTGGACAAGTCAACTGTATTTACTGCCATAAACATCTAATATCCCAGTGACAGTATTGAAGAAAATATAGGTAAAGTATATTCTTATTTACAGCATTATTTATTTAGAAATATGGATTCAATAACACAAATTTATCTCATATTTCATAGTATTATGTTATAATATATACCAACTGATTGATTGAAAGGGTTGTCGAATTCAGGAATCTATCGACGCCTTCAGCAATCCTCTGAAATCCTAACAAGATTGCGTCTCCCTTTTTGTAGGCTTTCATTCACCCTCCCACTTTCATTATTTTCCGCATCCTGAATTTTTCAAGTTGGCTAGTTGCAAGTAACGAAGCACGTACTTTCATGGGCGCGCGCATTTCATTCAAACTAGAGGGATCTAAAACTTGAAATGTCGGAAAAAGAAGATAGCGTTGGTGATGCATTGAAGTAAAACTCTGGGTGAAATAAAATAAAAATGCAAATACAATAATAAAATGGAAGCGAATATCCATGCAGTTGAACCTGAAGCCCTTGTGCTGTTTTCACTGTCACTTCTCTAACGCCATCTAGTTGGATTTTCCCTGTCACTTTTCTTTGCAACGTAGCAGCATAACGAAAGCAATCTCTTCTTTCGGTGGTTTACTTGCTGGGGTGTCAAATTCAACAACTCTTTAATTTCTTGTTGTATAGTAGTCTATCACCACAAACTCACTCGGAGAACGTACTTATTAATAAACACCTAAGTCGCATCAGGAGCAACAACTCACTATCCCACTAATTGATTGCCGGGTACGTATACTTACATGTATAGCTTTTGAGTGCATTCTAGAATGTACAAGAGACATGAAAAAAAAAAAAAAAAAAACTCCCAGAAAATCCCGCATCTCTCAATAGCGCTTCTAATATTTGCCCTGCATGACAGCGCTACTTCTTACTTATCTCTTTCTCTTAGAAGTGTGCCTTCTAAGTTCGGTGGTGTCCTATCCAAAATACTTGTTTATTAAGTAAAATAGAGCTATGTTCTAAATTATGCCATATTTTGGATAACATTTATAGAAAAGTATTTCTTTAAAAGCTAACCAATATTTTATTATCATTAAAGTAGATCCTCAACAGCAGTAAGAATTCTTTTAATCCTCCAAAAGTTAATTTAGCTATAATCAACACTTTTTGCAAAAAAGATTCATTCATACCAGCTAATGGCATTCACAGAAAAATCTTTAAAAAAGAATAAACAAAACAAAAAACTCACATGCGTGAAAGAAAGAAAAGAAATAAACCATAGGACTGCAGAGCACAAGAATTGCCATGTTTAACAGTAGTATCAATTTTTTGGAAAAACTTCCCCTTAGTCGAATTTAAGTTTACTTTCTGTCTTCCAGAATGTGGAGGAGTGATAAATTATCGGGTAAAAACAATGTAGGATTCACAGAACAAAATGGCAAATTCAGTACTATTTTTAAAATCTGTCATATGTATTTATGTACCTATTCTGCAACAAACTATTCCTATAAAAGCACATTTTTCTATATACTTAACATAACATATAACATTTACATAAATACACACACTTTCTTAAAAATGTGCTGGAATAGGGGAATACACCAATACTAAAGCTATAGAAAATGTATTAAGAGCTAGTCACTTTGTGATGCCACCAAGATTTCATACTCTTGACTTGACCAGAAGAAATAAAAATATCGTCTTCCCATTTATGGAAAATATAAGTATTTTAAAATGTTCTTATAAAAATTATTCATCCATATAAATTGTATTTAGTTCTTCAAGAGAATATATCCTAAACGCGAGATTGCACACAGGATATGATTTATTAGCTATGAAAAAGCAATGTGACACAATTTAATAGGCACTCAATATATAATAAATGTTCCTGAACTTTGGGATTGAGTACAGTGCAAAATGAAGAACAAGAGATCATTTTTGAAAAAAATCTGATGTATACCATTCACATGACTTTCTATACATCTATGTAAAAAGTATTGTTAAAAAGCTTATGCCTCTATTTACTTCATGCTACTCGAGAACAAATTAGCAGAAATAGTCTTATTACTTGTTTCCTTGCAAGTAGAAGCGAAAGGGAGTACCATAGGTTAAAGTGATATTCAAAAGCTGGTTGCTATGTGACAAGTTCCTTTGTTTATATGTACAGGAGTTGACAAATTCCTATATGAGAAAAGTAAGTTTTTCAATGCTGAAACCACAAACAATGAATGTCTCAAAAACGATCAACTCCACGAAAAAATGTATATAACATAAATTGTGTATTTTAACGTGCTCTACATTTCTTGTGTAGCAAGATTTTATCTAAGTCTTACGGTTTAGCAGTTATGCAGAATTCCGTAAAATTCGTCCAGAATATAGTAGTCTTCAGAGGCTATTACCAGAAAATTCAAGATATGCATTTTGTTTGTCAGGTAAATATCATTAATATTTAATATTTTAATCAAGATCGTTACAGCTATTTTTGCGAAAATCAAAATTTTCGAAAAAAAATCCATGTAAAGGGGAGTTCGGGGTGGGGGGATTTTTCTCAAAACCTTCGTGTCGCATTCCTGGAAGATACTAAACTTAAATACCAACACGGACCTTTTTGAGAAAATGCTTTTTTGGATATAAGGGACCCTAAAACATATATTTCCGGTGAAATCTCGGTATCGAATTTTTGGGTGGAGTGCAATACTTTTTCTATACACTATGCACAAAGTGCGTGTAGAGAAAGTAAAAATCTTTGATTGTTGATGGCGTTTACACTTACCGCTAATTACTATATTTACGATTTGGCATTTGTAATACTGTACGATAGCTTACTATAGGTATACTGCACAGAATTCAAAGAAAGACTACAGATAGTAAGGTTTATGTTGAAACAGGCTATTTTGCTGTTATCCAACCGGCCTAGAAGATGGAGTGCATTAATGATGGTCCGAGTGGTGGAATACACTGTCACACATATCCTTCTCTGTCTCTGCCAATATCATTTATAATTGTGTTGCTACCAGTTGTACTTTTTTGTGGTAGCAAAATATGGATTATGCTGATATATTTTGCCGTCCTTGCTTTGTTGGCAGGCATTGGGAATCGACAGAAACCTTTACAGTTACAGATTCAGAATAGACAGTTAAGGATTGTCAACTGTCCTTAGAAAGTATTGCTATCTCTTTATACTTGCTGTGTTTCAAGTTAAAGTAACCAAATAAAAGGGTAAAACACTTTGACAGGAAAGCTCTTGAAAGTGTAAATTCCTTTAAAAAAAACTTACTGTTACACGCATATACTACCGATTATTGGCGCTTTATAGGTAAAGCGCTTGAGCCCTCGACCGTTAAGCAGAGTTAAACTATATTCTCATTATACTTTTAAAATATTAAAAATTTGGCACTTTATTTATAATACTTGTATTGTTTTTTGCCCCTAAATGTGCTAATAGTGGGATATGGAAGCGTTAAAGGACATACCGCATTAATATGAAACGTCAAGAAATTTGCACTTTGTCCCGTAATCTCAGGAGCATAATCACGGGTTTTTACTGTATATTTTAAAATTTAAATGCCTTACCTTTAATTATTTTTGTAAGATTTACTCTATCTCTTACGGTTTACTTGCTATGCAAAGGTCATTTAGAATAAGTAATAATTAAGAGACCATTACTAGAAAATTCAGGATATTTGTTACAATTTTTCCCATATGAAAGGTAGTTAGGAGTGAGGAGATTTTCTTGAAAATCTTTGTTTCGCATCTGGGGAAATGTTGAACATAAATATTGAGTTTGGTATGTAACCGATTTTGCTGTTCAAAGACACACATTTAGACAGGCTTTTGTCGCCCTCCATGATGTAATGGTTACGATACTAATTCATTTACCCGAAGCCGCGGGTTCAAACCCGGCGGAAGACGATGGATTTCTTCGGGTGTAAAAATTCTTAACATGGTTTCCTTCTGAAGGGGAGTAAAGCCGTTGGTTCCGTGTCGTAGATTTACGGCACGTAAAAGAACCTCAAGCCTGATAGAGAGGCCTCTGAGGAAAATTAAGCGACGTTTCACGCCCAATTTAGAATGACACGCTGAGAACCACAGCAGTTAAACAGCATGCATAATATACGCCATTTACATTTATTTTTAGATAGACTTTTTTTCGATGAAAAACATATTGGTGGTGAAATTTCAATATTAAATGCTTGGATGGAACAAATATTTGCCCTACTTTACTACATGTAGTAGAGAAAGTAAAAATCAAGATTTTTTGTTGTATGCACGGCAGAGCAATGAATATATATGCGAGTCACACACCCGATTACTTATGCATCTGTAAGTGAAATGGATATATTTTGGTTATCTGTCGCTGGGAACGCTAGTGTATGCGCGAGTATGGACCATTGGGAGAAAAATGTAGATATTTTTTATTACTCCCTGTAGATACAAATCATGATGTGATTCAGTTATGCGAAGGTTTCTGACATATGGAATGGGAGGAACAATCTAAATAATATTCTTGTCTGATGGCATATTTCTCTTTTCATCAATATGAGATGTCAATATTACAGTGAAGTGTAATAGAGTTGAACTAATATATTAGTAGAGGAAAGATTGTATTAGTTGGCTTTCTGACAGTTGCAGGCCACACATGGTTATTTATTACGTAACGTATGTACAGTAAGCTGTTGAATCAAGCTCAGGTATTTATTGATATTATTGGTACCTTTTCTGAAATAATGTACATGCTTGCAGGCGTTACACATGTCATAAACAGTGATTCAATAACCTGCAAACTTATTGAACGATCAACACCAATTGCAAAATGTCTGTACATGGAACACGCATTCATATTCTGAGACGGTCTTAATTTGGTTTTGGACCAAGTATAAAGACGTATAAACAGCTGTTTCTTAACTTCACCTAATCGGCTTTTCCTCACCTTACACACGGGTATCCAGGGTTAAAACTCTACCAAGAATCCAACGAACATTTAATCACGGAATGAAGAATCCGGAACGAGCTATTGACCCTAGTTAGAGTGATGGAAGAAGATGATATGAGATGAACGATAACGCTGTTATGATATTCTAAATATTGTATATGACACGGTCACTTTGATTAAATTACATTTCATTTGGCAAGAGGTAATATTGCACCAGTTTTCGGAATCGATATTACTGGCAAGATGTCGAAATGCTTGCATAGCTGTGTCCTCCTTAAGCAACGCTGGCATAAACGTGAGTTTAACTATACAATTCCAATAGGTAGACTTCAAAAAAATCTTTTTATCCGAGATGCTATAGCTGTAGGGCGTTCTATTTAAATCATACATAAATATGTATCTTGTAATTCATTGCAATGAGTTCTGAGTGAATGTGGTTGATTAATTCAAACGATATCCTGAATGTTTTATATCAAGCTCTATACTTTTTTTCGTAAAAGCACGATGCACTTTTATTTACTAACCATATTATGAAATACTTGCTTCTTTAAGAAGGGGCAAAGAAATCGCTAAGACTAATTTTCAACAAAATTATAAACTACCAAAAATGTTTTCGTGTATTCAGTGGGTGGCATATATGTACAAAAGTTGTTACTTGAGCATCTATTGGTGTGCGCGCGCATGTGTGAGCCTCTCTTGTTCTTAAATTCATTTGAAACGAAGTCTTAATCCATTTAATCGTCAACGGGAAGTGTAGATCTATACAGATCTCTTTAAGAATGAACGGCAAAAGTTGAGAAAGGAGGGAACTACTAGGAATGTGTGGTTTTCAGTTTTTCTGGCCCGTTATGCACAATGTATACAGTGAACAGAGACGGTATTGTTTTCCATCCAAATCTCGGATGCATTTTTAGAAACACATCTGTGTGTGTATGCGTGTTGTGTGTGTGTGTGTGTGTGTGTGTGTTTGGACAGTATATCTCGAAATAGAAAGGTCAGTTAAATACCAAACTGGTAGTTAAGTTCATTATTTTCCAAGGATGCGCCACGAAATTTTTAAGAAAATCTTTCCACTCCCAACTGCACTTTACATGGAAAATTGTTTGATGATTTTGATTTTCTATAAAACGGCTCTAAAGATTTTTTATTAAAATGTCATATGCTTAAGATATTTTCATAACAAAATATATGGTATTTTAATCAAAATCGTTACAGCAATTTTTGAGAATATCAACATTTTCGAGAAAAAAAATTCATGTAAAGGGTAGTTTGTAAGGGAGCGTATTTTCTTGTAAATCTTCGTGTCTCATCCTCGGAGGATACCAAACCTAAATACCAAGTCTTTTCGTCTTTGAGCGCAGACCTTTTTCTAAAAATGCTTTTTTCGGACTCAGGGGACCACATTTATTTCCATTGAAATCTTGACATCGAATTATTTGGTGGAATGCAATATCTTTTCTATACACTATGTACACATTACGAGTAGAGAAAGTAATAATAAAATAGAAATTAAGAAAAAAAGTTATCAAATGGAATAATGTGCTATATAGAATTTAAATTATGGGGATTAATTAAAAGGGTTAATATATAAAAATAACAATCTTATTATATGATATAAATATATATAACATTTTAAAGGATATATTTATGGTAATTACGATTAATAAATAATCCGTGTGTTTTTAAAATTTGAGAGAGAAAGGAAAAAAAATGTATTTTACAATGATAGAGAAAGTAAAAGGTTTAGGTTCATCTGTAACATCAATTTGACAATGTCTATTTGTATGTTACATAGTTGAATTCGTATTAGTTCCTAAAAACTAATATATGCAGTGACAGTGAAATTGAATAAAGTCACTGTATATACCTTTGTATACCTTTAGAATTTTAGGCATTCCCCAGTAAATATTATTGTTTGATTTGCAGTTTTCAACAACATAATAATAAACAGTAAGGATGTCCAGTGGCCCCAAACTAAATTCAATGGCAAGTTTGTTGTGGGAGGTGCAACGCGGTGTTAATAAACAGCTGGAGAAGCGGTGATCCGAGAAAGCAGATTAGTTGTGGGATCTTGTTGCACGTGCGACTACAAGGTTTGTCTCCAAATCTTGCTTATCCTGAGAGCAGTCGGACGGGACTACCACTAATGGCGTTTCTGACTATCAACAGCTACTTAATTTTATCTTAAGCCACATTTTTAAACAAAATATGATATTGGAATAATCGTTTTTTCACACAAGCCGTTTGTAGGACAGGAGTTGGATAGGTAGAGTCAGACTGTAAATTCAATGCCATAGCCGGGATTTGAACCACTGATCTCCAGATCTCTTGCCGGTTGCTCTGCCACTGAGCTACCATGGCAACATGCCGGCATAGCATTGAATTTCTCAACTGACTCGCATGTTTCCCGGTAAACCACAACGTGATTTCAAAATTTTCAGCCTGACTCTACCTATCCAACTCCTGTTCTACACACGGCTTGTGTGAAAAAGCAATAAATCCAATACCAATTGACCATAATAGTTGGCTATACTATGAATCCTGGGACTTAAAGTACTAACAACTTTGTAAGTCGCCATTTGAGATCACCTTGTGTTTACCGGGAAATATGCGAGTCAATTGATAAATTCAATGCTATGCCGGCATGTTGCCATGGTAGCTCAGTGGCAGAGCAACCGACTAGAGTGGTTCAAATTCCGGCTATAGCATTGCATTTTTCAGTATGATTCTACCTATCCAACTCCTGTTCTACACACGGCTTGTGTGAAAAAACAATTATTCCAATACCAATTGACCACAATAGTTGGCTATACTATGAATCCTGGGACTTAAGTACTTAAAACATTGTAAGTCGCCATTGGGGTTGTCATCTCAAAATAATTTGAGATCACCTAATGGTTTACCGGGAAACATGCGAATCAGTTGAGAAATTCAATGCTCTGCCGGCATTTTGCCATGGTAGCTCAGTGGCAGAGCAACCGGCTAGAGATCGGGAGATCCGTGGTTCAAATCCCGGCTATGGAATTGAATTTTTCAGTCTGACTCTACCTATCCAAAATATTATATTGTTTCCACTAATAATAATATTAATTGTTCAATATTTTGCATAAGTTCTGCAGTTTGCAGTTGGTATTTAGTGCTTTAGTAATAATTTTTATGCCAATGTTTTTCTTTATAGCAATATTAGTATATAGGTGACCCAGGTTCGATCCCAAGCGCCCACATGTGGCATTCGTGGTGGACAAAGCGGCGCCTGGGCGGGATTCCTCCGGGTCCTCGTTCCACCAATTGCTTCATCATTACCTTTCCAAACATTCATTTCGCTTACGTTTCATATCATCGCTGCCTCATATTCATGCCAGACCAACCCCTCGTAACAGGTTCTCCATTGTTTCGTGCCGTAGGATCCCCAACTGACTTCTGACCCCTAGGCATGAATTGTGAGGCCTAGGGGAGAGTCGGTCCTACAATTACGGGAGGGTATGCCAATTATGATCTTCAGTTAGATCTATAAAGCACAGAAAGACCATTTTGTTAAACTTTATAGGCTGTTACACGATCTGGCCAATGATAAATATTGCTTCATTATCTAACATTAAAATTATTAGTTAATTTATTCAGCACGAAGATGATCTATTGTAATAATATTTATTTTTTCTTAAACGTTTGATTAATCAAGCCCCTAAACGTCTGGCTGCGCAGACGGCTACGAGTTTCAGGAATTAAAGAACTTGTGGAGGGCAAAAGGCGTCCAAGGTCGCGCGCAATACATTGGTTTTAATGCGAAAACTATGTCATTTAAAACAGCTGTAATTACATCATAAAGTTACCTAAGTTGGAAGTAATACCGACAACACGTTCTTTTAATCCTCAGCATTTATACAAGGGGATTAGACATTCTGTCGCGGGAAGTCGGTGTCTCGTTTCAGCAATGTCCTCAGCTACGTTGTTAAAGAAGATTCCACTCTTAATCTCGTAATTAAAATTATCCCAGGGGTTTGTGGTTGAGGCCAATATTAAAAACACTGCATTTGCCTTACGACTTGAATTTATTGCATCCCAGAATAAACGGGCGGCTAGCTTGTTCCTTACAAATGTATTGTAAATAACTACCTTCTCACCACTTAGATTAGGCTCCTGATTAATAATTTAACGTTCCGCACATCACTCCCCTCCACTCAAGCACGTGGACGTGCGCGTAACACAATGTGACCTGAACACAAGCTCAAGAGAGATAGTTATAAAGTAACCACATAAAAGATATGCCGTGCCCTAAATACTGATCCTGGGTGACGCCAGCTTTCGTGCCATAAAATATAACAGTATCTGTTATTGGTTCTTAGTTAGCATCACCTCACTAGTTATGAGAATAAATTGTGCCAAGTTCTGACGATCATAGAGTGCACATGACGGGTTTGGAAAACCGCATTGTTCCAACTCACTTTAACTTTATGCTTGGTTTGTCTGTTTCTCCATGTCCTTGTGCTACTTGGAAGACAAGACAATATTTCTGTCTCACTTCTTTATATATATATGTTCTTTTCTGTCTTACATTCCTTAGCCTAAACCCTGTGCTTATTAGCAGGTGGTGGTTGATGAACTGTTACCTGGAATTAAGTTAGCTCGTCTTGCCTTAATTACCTAAGCCACAATAACTTGCATTTATGCATATTTTTACCCTTAAATATTCACAACTGTTTTACATTGCTTTCTATAAACTTGTAATATTATATGCAAAATCTCTTTTTATATATTTTGTGAGCATATGGCAATGCTCCTTCAATTGAATATCCTCTTGGGAGCTGAACAAAATCACTCCTTGACTAGTCAGAACTATTGTTATAAATTATCATTCCACTGTCGACAACGTGGTAATCGAGATAAATATTAGCAGAAATAGCTATATTAGTTCCTTAAAGTAGAAAAGAAATAAGAAAATGCGGTAGGCTAATGCTATTTTTAAATACCTTAGAAAGCTTGTCGCCATGTAAAACAAATGAAATTTGGTTCTCTTTCCACAGCCAGGAGTAAAACAAGAGAGATGAAATAAAAGATGACTTCTCGCTTGAGAAAAATATTAAGTAGCAAGCTTAAAATTGAAAAAATAACAAGAAATATCCCGAATATGATTACAAAAAAACGGATCACGTAAAATTGTGCGTTTTAACGAGATCTACATTTTTGTCCATCTCTTACGGTTCACAGTTGTGCAAAATTCATCCCAAAAAATTAAAGATATAATTTTGTTTGTCATGTAAATATCATTAATATACGATCCTTAATCAAAATCGTAGGCACCATTTTTTAGAAAAAACACAATTTTCAAAACATTTTCCATGTAATAGGTAGTTTAGTGTGGGGGGATTTTCTTGAAATATTTCGGTTACATCTTTAGACGATACTAAACTTGTATTCCAAATTTGGTATTATAGCCATGGTTTTTTTAGCTACGCTAGACACACATACACACATATACACATACCAGAGCGCGTGGACCTTTTTCTAAATTTTGTTTGACTAAGGGGATCTCCAAATATAAATGTTCACTGAAATGTTGGCATCAAATTTTTGGGTGGAATACAATACCTTCTTTATCTACCAATAAAGGTAAACTTGAAACATATGAAATGAGATTTTGAAGAGTGGTTACTGTTTATAGGACAACCGACCGCTACAGAAGTGAAGATACACAGGGTGTTTAAAGAATACGGGGCCTAATTTCAGGTATGCATTTCCCACATGTAGACAATCGAATTAGTTCAGTATAACATGTGTCCGTAAATGCTTCATTTCCGAGTTATGGCCTTCACAACATTGAAATTCACTGGAACGTTTTTCTTTCCGCAGGTTGTTGTCATTACAGAAGATGTTCAAAATGTCCACCTCCTGCTTGAATACAGACCTCACATCGATGTCTCATTGATCTGCGAACACGATCCCAAACTCCAGGAGTATTGCGTATGTCCTCACAACTTGCCACAATTCGATTCCGAAGGGATTCCAAATCCGGCATCGGAGACGAATAAACCAATGATTTTAAATGGCCCCACAAGTAGAAATCGAGAGGGTTCAGATCAGGTGAGCGTTGAGGCCAAGCAATTGGGCCACCTCTACCTATCCATCGATCAGGAAACCTTCGATCCAAGTACCGGCGAGCCGTAAGACTGAAGTGTGCAGGAGCGCCATCATGCAAGAAGTGAATGTGTTGATGATTGATCAGTGGAGTGCCTTCGAAAACGTCAGGTATGGTGTTTTCCAGGAAGTTTGTGTACGTCTGCCCCGTAAGTCTGTTTACAAGTACATGGGGTCCAACTAATCGATCACCAATGATACCGGCCCACATGTTGAGGGAGAACCGCACCTGGTGATGAGATACAACAGCTGCACGTGGGTTTTCATGCGACCATACATGCTGATTGTGGAAATTTGTTATGCCATCTCTTGTGAACTGTGCTTCATCTGTAAATAATACGACGGCAGAAAAGTTCGGATTTACACCACACTGCTGCAAGAACCACTGACAGAACCTAACTCGTGCAGGGTAATCTGCTGGTGACAGGGCCTGTACACGTTGCAAATGATAAGGATACAATTGATACTCGTTCAACAGTCTCCAGACAGTCGTATGAGGAACATTGACTTGCAACGCTAACCGTCGTGTGCTGATAGGAGTCCTGTCCACAGCCTCCAGAATCTCCTCCTGCACTTCTGGAGTTGTAGATCTTGGTCGTCCCCTTCCCAAACCAGGAGAGGTGAATGTTCCATACTTGCACAGACGGGAATGGAGACGTACAAATGTCTTCCGATCTGGACATTGTCGCTGTGGGTAACTCTCCTGGTACAAACGACGAGCCAGCACAGCATTGCCGTCCGCCTTACCGTACATGAAGTGTATCTCTGCCAGCTCTTGATTTGTATACATGTCGCACAGTCTTAACGCCTAAAGAACACTGAATGTAACCTTCCTCAGAATGAACTATCAGAGCGCTCTCCTAACGTCTCCTTTGACGGCAAAGACCTGCGGAAAGAAAAGCGTTCCAGTGAATTCCAATGTTGTGAAGGCCATAACTCGGAAATGAAGCATTTCCGGACACATGTTATAATGAACTATTTTGATTGTCTTCATGTGGGAAATACATACCTGAAATTATGACCCGTAATTTTGAAACAAAATGTATAATGGGAAGTTTACATAAATAATCCGAATGAAAACAAATAATTTAAAATCAAGTGGATATGCCATGTACAAAGAATGGATATAAAGACACCAGTATTTCATTTCAATAATTATAAGCCGATAGGGTAAAGAAGTATTCGAAAGCCTAGATGGCATTAACAAGATTTAAAAGTATATTGCTACAGGCATTACGTCCAATGTGTAAAGGAAGAAGAAGAAGATTTAAATTGTTTTATTCCTTATATAGCACTCATTTCTTTAATTCGATTAACGTAACTCATAGAATTTGCTTTCAAAAACGCTTTTTTACTTTTTCTACACGTACTATGTACAAAGTGTATAGAGAAGGTATTGCAATGCACCCAAAAATTTGATACCCAGATTTCACCGGAAATATACGTTTTAGGTTCCCTGTACCCAAAAAAAAAAACATTTATGTGTCCTTTTGTCTGTGAATAAGATAACTCACAAACGAAAAGTCAGTAACACTTTACATGGAAAAAATTTCGTAAATTTTTATTTTCTCAAAAATGGCTCCACCAATTTTGACTAAAATAACATATATCAAAAATATTTAAATGGCAAATAAAATATATGTCTGGAATTTTCTGGGAATGGCCTCTAAAGACCGCTTTGTTCTGGATAAATTTGACTAAATATTGCGTAACTGGTAACCGTAAGAGATAGACAAAACCTTACTACCTAGACAAAAAATGTAGATTTCTTTAAAACACACAATTTATCACATAGGATTTTTTCGTCGACTTTACCATCGTTACTTTCTCTATAGGCACTATGTACATAGTGTATAGAGAACGTATTGCACTCCACCAAAAAATTCGATACCGAAATTTCACCGGAAATATGTTTTAGGGTACCCTTTATCTAAAAAAAGCATTTTCGGAAAAAGTTCCGTGAGTGTGTGTGTGTGTGTGTCCGTGTGTCTGTGAACACGATAACTCAAAAATGAAAAGTAGGTAAAATACCAAACTTGGTATTTATGTTTATTATCTTCCAAGGATGCGACACGGGGATTTTGAGAAAAATCCCCCCACCCCAACTACCCTTTACATGGAACTTTTTTCGAAAATTTTGATTTTCTCAAAAATGCCTCTAACGATTTTGATTAAAATTTCGTATATTAAAGATATTTACCTGACAAATAAAATGTATATCTTGAATTTTCTGGTAATAGGCTCTGAAGAGTAGTTTATTCTGGATGAATTTTACTAAATTTTGAATAACTGCTAAACCGTAAGAGATGGACAAAAACTTTCTACACAAAAAATGTAGATCAGTTAAAACACACAATTTATAATAAGAAGACAATTTATGTTATATACATTTTTTTCGTGGAGTTCGTCGTTTTTGTGATATTCCTTATTTTTGGTTTCTGCTATGAAAAACTTATACATTTCTCATACTGGAATTTGTCAACTACTGTCCATACAAACAAAGGAACTTCAGTGACATAGCAACCAGCTTTTGATTATCACTTTAAACTACGGAACTCCCTTATTTCACCTCTACTTAAAGTAAGCAAGTAATATGGCTATTTCTGCTAACGTTTTACTGATTAGTATGAAGTTAATAGAAGTATAAGCTTTTTAAGAATAATTTGTTGCAGGGATATAGAGAAAGTCATGTGAATAGAACACATCAGATTTTTTAATTCAGGAGACACCTAAAAGATATATTTGCAGTGAAATCTACAAGGTGATTTTTTGTGTGGAATAAAATACCTTCTCTACCTACTATATATGTACATAGTACATGGATTAGGATGTAAACTCAAATTTTGTAAGAATAGTTTACTGCATTATAGGTAGAAAGGTTATATGAGTATAGCAGATCATATTTTTGCTTTCTCTATACGTACCATGTACATAGTATATAGAGAAGTATTGCATTCCACCCATACTGAGATTTCACCCGAAATACATGTTTTGGGTCATTCTGAATCCAAAAAAAGCATAACAATTTCACAAGAGGTCCGTGTGTGTGTCTGTGTGTGTTTGACCGTGTTTGTAGACACCATACCTCAAAAACGAAAAGACCGTTGATTACCAAAGTTGGTATTTAAGTTTGGTATCTTCCAAGGATACTACACGAAGATTTTCAAGAAAATTCCCATACCCCAAAATACCCTTTACTTGAAACTTTTTTCGAAAATTTTGATTTTCTCAAAAATGGCTCTAACGATTTTGATTAAAATATCGTATATTAAAGATATATACCTGACAAATAATATGTATATCTTGAATTTTCTGGGAATAGGCTCTGAATAGTAGTTTATTCTGGATGAATTTTACTAAATTTTGAATAACTTCTAAACCGTAAGAGATGGACAAAAACTTACTACACAAAAAATGGAGAGCAGGTTAAAACACAATTTATGTTATATACATTTTTTTCGTGGAGTTTGTCGTTTTTGTGACATTTCTTATTTTTGGTTTCTGCTATGAAAAACTTATACATTTCTCATACAGGAATTTGTCAACTGCTGTCCATACAAACAAAGGAACTTCAGTGACATAGCAACCAGATTTTTATTATCACTTTAAACTATGGTACTCCCTTATTTCACTTCTACTTAAAGTAAGCAAGTAATATGCCTATATCTGCTAATGTTTTACTGATTAGCATGAAGTTAATAGATATAAGCTTTTTAACACTAATTTGTTGCAGAGATGTAGAGAAAGTCATGTGAATGGAACACATCAGATTTTTATATATTCCTCTATATTTTTATCGATTTGAAATACTTACACTTTTCTCACACGAAAATTTGTAAACTCCTGGCCTGCACGGAAACAGATTTCAACCACATGGCAACCAGCTTATAAAAGATTTGACTATCGTTTTACCCTAATGTATGTACTTATTTACCTTCTACTTACAAGTCATCAAGTAATTAATATAGTTCTGCTAATGTTTATCTCGATTATCATAAAGTGGAAAGAAGAATAAGCTGTTTAACAATAATTTGTTACAGCGATGTAGAGAAAGTCATGTGAATGGAGCACATCAGATCTTTCAAGTAATCTCGTAAACGTCTCTTGATAATCTGTAAGGTATAGAGGTACAGTATTGTACTGGAAATTATCCCTTATTAAGCAAGAATAAATTATTTTTAGGATCTCAACGCTCATCAGCATATGAATGAATGAACCACGCCATCCAATTTGGAGAAAAGATAGCCAAATAACCCACATTATTGCAATCGATAATCCGAATGGTATTATGTATTGTGCTGTAGTAAATCAACAACCGTATTCATCTATTCCCAGAGCGATAAAGGATGTATTGACCAAAAATGTTAGCACAAACCTTATTAATGAAACAATATGGTGCGTTTTCCAAATGCTCATAATGCTTTGTTTCTGCATACAGATGTTAATAATGCTTCATTAAAAAGGATATGGTAATTTGTATCTGCAAAACATTATTATGTGTATTAAGCCTTCTGCATTGAAACTGTGGCACCTGGTGGTTCCACTAATGAGCCGGTAATTAAAACAATTTTTGCTTTTTCGCCGAAAACCGTATGTTTTACTTCAGTAATTAAGCGCCAACTAGTTACAAAATGATAATTCTAAATATTAGCACAAAACTGATGGCAGTAAATGAAGTACCTTTTGTCCGTAGTTAATATTCGATGTCCTAGATTGGCACGGTAATCATATTAACTCAAATACTGAACAGGAACATAGCAGTCGATTGAGTAACATTGGATTACATTTGGAAACTTGGATTTCATCCCCAACGACCTCATCCTGCACCGTCACCACCTCCTCCTCATCCTTCTCCTCCTCCGCCTCCTCCTCTTCATTCTTCTCCTCCTCCTCCTTTTCATCCTCCTTCACCTCCTCCTCCTTTTCATCCTTCTCCTCCACCTCCTCCTCCTGTTCATCCTCCTCCACCTCTTCATCCTTCTCCTACTCCTCTTCATCCTTCTCCTCCTCCTCTTCTTCCTTCTGCTCCTCCATATCAGCAAAAGTAACAGTGACAGAGCTTGGATAAGCCATTCCATTCATTGAAAACATTAGAACAATAATTGCATTCCATTCATTAAAAACAGTCTACCACGTATGCACAATGTAGTACATAGAGAAGATATTGTATTCCATCCAAAAATTCGATAGCTAGATTTTACAGGAAATATGTTTTGAGTGTCCCTGAAACCCCCCCCCCAAGAAAAAGCATTTTTAGAAATGAACTAATGTATATACGTGCACATCTCTTAGCTTGCCGGAATTAACAAACGAGAAACGACTAGGCTTTTTAACATAATGTGAAAGGAACACAACAGATTATTTTTTTCTTTGAGGTATGTTGTCCACAGACATACACAGACCTTCTTCTAAAATGTTTTTTTCGTACTCAGGGGATCCCAAAACATATATTTCCGGTGAAATCTCAACATCAAACTTATGGCTGGAATACGATATATCCTCTATCCACTATGTAAATTTAATCTTTATTTAATTTTCAAATAGTTTTACTTTCTCTGCACGTACTGTGTACATAGTGTATAGAGAAGGTATTGCAGTCCACCCAAAAATTCGATACCGATATTTCACCGGAAATACCGTTTAAGTCCCCCTGAATAAAAAAAAAAAAAAAAACATTTTTGAAGAAAGGTCTGTGTGTGTGTGTGTGTGTGTGTGTGTGTGTGTGTGTGGTGTCTGTGTGTGTGTGCGTACAGCATAGCTCAAAAACGAAGAGACCGTGGAATACCAAACTTGGTATTAAGTTTGGTACTTTCCAAGGTTGCGACACGTAGATTTTCAAGAAAATCCCCCCCACCCCAACTACCCTTTACATGTAACTTTTTTCGAAAATTTTTATTTCCTCTAAAATTGCTCTAACGATTTTGATTAAAATGTCGTATATTAAAGATATTTACCTCACAAATAATATGTATATCATGAAATTTCTGGTAATATCTTCTGAATACTTTATTCTGGATGAATTTTGCATAACTGCCAAACAGTAAGAGATAGACCAAAACTTACGACACAAAAAACATTCAAAGCACATTAAAACACACAATTTAAATTATATACATTACTTTGGTGGAGTGAATCATTTTAAGATATTCCTTGTTTTGGTTTTCAGCTTTGAAAAACTTATTCTTTTCTCATACAGGAATTTTTCAACCCGTATCCATACAAACAAAGGAACTTCAGTCAAATAGCAACCAGCTTTTGACTATCACTTTAATCTATGGTACTCCTTTATTTCACTTCTGCTTACAAGGAAGCAAGTAATAAGACCATTTATACTAATTTTTTCTCGATTAACATTAAGTAAAAAGAAGCATAAGTTTTTTAACAATAATTTGTTGCAGAGACATAGAGAAAGTCATGTGAATGGAACACATCTGAGTTTTTCTTGGAGGTCGCTGTAAGATACACTGGGGT
The DNA here is from genome assembly GCA_030762935.1 of Hymenopus coronatus. Classification (NCBI taxonomy): domain Eukaryota; kingdom Metazoa; phylum Arthropoda; class Insecta; order Mantodea; family Hymenopodidae; genus Hymenopus; species Hymenopus coronatus. Next base: position 51,246,460 of record CM060885.1, read on the forward strand.
CACATGCGACCTTCTTGGTTACGCCATTATTTACTAGTTGAGAGTTTGATGTAATTCCTATTTATTTCATAACTTGGTTATTGTACAATTAATGCCAATAAAATGCAATAAAATTAAAAAGCAATGCCGTTTTTTTTATTAAATATCAACTATATCCCTGAAGAGTAAAGTCATAGGATTTATAAACATATTTTTAGATGACTCTCTCTTAGCACAGGGGTTACAAAGGGGTTGTCATTTGAGTACAAAAAAAAAAAAAAAACATCATTTGCTATGTTCCTCTGAATCGCCTACTGTGCACTGAGTGATCAACTACGTTGAATGCAAGAACAAATAATTTCTTCAGCGTCTTGGAGGTACGGAATATTTTGAAATATTTAAGTTGCCTTTCATAGGTTAGCACACCTCTTGTAGGATTATGATTGGTAGAAAAATTGCTTTATTGTGTTTGCAAGTATACATATAGGTTTGGTGTTATCCGTAGTAGTAAATAAGTAATTGCAAAAAAAAAACTATTATATTATTAACATAATAAAACAACAAGCTCCTTAACTTTTTTAACACTATTGTAATCGCATTATATCACCAACACTATGAGAATTAATTCGTAACAAAAAAAAATCCACACTTCTGTAAGTGAATATGAATTGTAATTAAATTGAATCGAACACAGTTTCAAAGAAACGTTGTCCTCCTTGGTAATTGTCATTCTTACTTGCATGGCCAACCTAATGACGCTGCAAATTAAATGCTTTGAATACAGAACCTTGGCGAAAAGTAAACACTTATTCCACCACTTTCTGTACATAAGAAAGATTCCTCTTAGTAGGCATAAATGTAGGGGTTGATGACTTGTATGTTGGTCTGCTTTCTGCATTTTCATTTACAGTGAAATTAAATATCATGCGATTCGATGCACCCTGAAATTGGTTTTTTTTTATTTTTATGAATATACAAATTAAATAAATTTAAGTTATTGTAGAATAAATTGTCCTGATATTACAACCTGACTTATAACACAATATACAGGGAAGAGAGACAATACTTGCTCTCAATGTATGTATGGAGTAAGTCTCTTTGATGCGCCACTAAATCAAGCAAACTGTGCCGGCCTGTTATAAATATATGTTTAAGCAAATACTTTAAAACATGAATGCAATTCCGTTTCTTTATAAGTATGGTAATATTTCCTGTCTCTTCTAAGTGGAGGAAAGGGCATCATTACGATGTTTTCCGGATCGAATTTAAATTTCTAATCCACGAGTTCGCCACTATGCACCGTGGTGAGGAGTAAGGAGTCATCTTGGGACCGATAGCGGGACAGATTCGAAGTTCGCACAGCATGGTATGCCTAAATAAGAGCAATTTGTTGCGTGGTAGACAGTGATGTTTTCAAAGCTGTAGAAGGCGGTTGAGATTGAGTGGATGGTAAACATAAATACCACTGAATTACGGAAACTACTATTTTAATATTCACACAGCCAGTGCTGTTGTGTAACGAACATCAGTCATTATCCGTTTCATTTTCTCTCAAGATATATAGAATACAACACACAACAACATACATTCTTAACGTTTCAAGGTGAATCGTTTCCGATTGGCTCGTAAACAGGCGTTATATTGTGAAAAACGTCCCTTCAAATCACAAGATGAGATTGGAGTAACATAGAAATGGGATACATCATCGACTTTTGGGTAAGATACTCCATCAGCAATTATTTCTGTGGCACATTTCGTATATTACACATTATTCAAAATCCGACATTTTTTCCAAACACTGTCTTCACTTTGTGATAGTTATGTTTTCTCACAGAAACCATATGTAAGACAGGAGTTGGATTGGTAAAGTCAGACTGAAAAATTCAATGATTTGAACCACGGGCTGTGACATTGAATATTTCAGTCTGACTTTACCAATCCAACCACTTGACTTTCTTTTTCTCAAGACCCAAAGCAGGTCTCACGGGCCTCTGATTAATTGCTTGCACAAGTTTATCGATTGCTTTCGAGGCTCGAGTCATTTCTATGTTCAATGTTTCTAAATATGTGTAATTGTTGTAGATATATCCGCAGGGTTCCTGCGTACGACTTGCAAACCTTTAGGCAATCCATTTGAAGCAAGAGATATTACAATCTTGATTGAAGAGCATGCATGATCATCAAAATCATTAATTACCTGTAAAACAGTGTAGTAATATATAGCATAGTTTATTGCTACGTCGAGCCACGTTACCCAAAGCGTTACTACAGGTTGTTTACATGCGGTGCGTGCAGTCGCCAATGCAGGCCGGTCTCTACTCGGTAGGTATGCAACTGGTATCCTCATGTGTACCTCTACCCCCAAGATGCTTTTCTAGTAATGAGAGATCAGCTCGTCAACAGATGGCACTGTAGGACAAAATCACGAATTTTGGACGCGAAACTATGTAGAGAAAAGCTTTCCCTGCGGTTATTTTAGTGTAAATAAACATTACATGGAACCATCTAAGGTAGCCATATTAAGAACTTTTCCGTATGAAAATAAGCCATTACTTCGTTAGGTTTGTACTGCAATCTTGGATTTTAGAAGCTAGCATAATAAACACTGCACGACGGAGGGCGATTATTTTTATAAGCCTTTGGTTTATTTCCTATGGACAAAAAAAATTCGAAGTATCCAAGCTTTCAAACGTATGTGAATAAGGGGCCAACGAACAAATATTGAAAATGGAAACAATGCATATATTATCGAGGCTCCACATATTATCGGCAGTGTTGAAGTATGCTGCACCAGGGATTTGCTGACACACCCTTAATTTTGAATGTGTTTATTGCTCTTCATTATGCATTAGCTTTAATGAATTTACAGCCAACTGCGCTGCTCAATTACACTGGAAAATCTACAATTTATTTACGTAGATTACTGTCGGATATTTAACGTACATCATAAGAACAGTGTGCTTAATTCTGCTGTTATTAGATTTGTGCAACGCAAGCACCCCACTGCGGTACGATTAGACTCCATACAACAATTTGCTAATGCGATTCTGGGCACACAAAGTTTTATTCAAAACAAGCTAATTGGCCTAGTGCCCATCAATTATGCTCTCTGAATATGTTCGATTGTGGCTTGTTGTTAAGTTACTCATTAGTATCTGACCTGGTTTATCACAATTTCATTGTTAGACACAATAAAGTGATCCTCTTTGAATTTTTAGTTTATAGCTGACATTCAATAAGCAATAAACACCGAGCTAACTTGATATGAATCAGGAGCATACGCTAGTAGTCATGCAATAAGTTTGAGATTAACTCAGTATGTAAACAGGTTACTGCATACAAAATTAAAATAAAATCATCTCTTTGTAGTGTGTAATTAAAAATGCTATTGGAGCAATATGAGTGGGCATAATCGTTAGGTATGGATGATACTGGTACTCCTTGATACCCTGTACTCGATCGACACTGATTTTTGAACACCACACTCAACACATACATCTACTGCATTCTTTAAAAGTTCTAAATGAAATAACTTTTTCATTGAACTTCCATACTATTCTTTTTAATAATAATATCGAACTATCATGCCCTTTCTTACAACCATTACTACACAACCACTACAACTGATATCACTACCTCGATTACTGCCACTATTACTAGTATTACTACAATTACTACTATCACTATTACAACTACTAATATTATTACCACTACTAATATTACTGCTGCAATTACTACTATTACTAAAACTACTACAATTATGTCCTTTGCTTACAATTATTAATATACTACTGCAGCTGCTATCAACACTTCTAATACTACCACTATTACCAGTATGACCACTACTACTATTATTACTACTATCGCTACTACAGCTACTACTATTATTACTACTATCGGTACTACAGCTACTACTATTATTACTACTATCGCTACTACAACTACTACTGTTATTACTACTATCGCTACTACAACTACTACTATTATTACTACTATCGCTACTACAACTACTACTATTATTACTGCTATCGCTACTACAACTACTACTATTATTACTGCTATCGCTACTACTACTACTACTACTATTATTACTGCTATCGCTACTACTACTACTACTACTACTACTACTATTATTATTACTGCTATCGCTACTACAAGTACTACTATTATTACTGCTATCGCTACTACAACTACTACTATTATTACTGCTATCGCTACTACTACTACTACTACTACTACAACTACTACTATTATTACTGCTATCGCTACTACAAGTACTACTACTACTATTACTGCTATCGCTACTACAACTACTACTATTATTACTGCTATCGCTACTACAAGTACTACTACTATTATTACTGCTATCGCTAATACAAGTACTACTACTACTATTACTGCTATCGCTACTACAACTACTACTACTATTACTGCTATCGCTACTACAACTACTACTATTATTACTGCTATCGCTACTACAAGTACTACTATTATTACTGCTATCGCTACTACAAGTACTACTATTATTACTGCTATCGCTACTACAAGTACTACTATTATTACTGCTATCGCTACTACAAGTACTACTATTATTACTGCTATCGCTACTACAAGTACTACTATTATTACTGCTATCGCTACTACAAGTACTACTATTATTACTGCTATCGCTACTACAAGTACTACTATTATTACTGCTATCGCTACTACAAGTACTACTATTATTACTGCTATCGCTACTACAAGTACTACTATTATTACTGCTATCGCTACTACAAGTACTACTATTATTACTGCTATCGCTACTACAAGTACTACTATTATTACTGCTATCGCTACTACAAGTACTACTATTATTACTGCTATCGCTACTACAAGTACTACTACTACTACTATTACTGCTATCGCTACTACAACTACTACTATTATTACTGCTATCGCTACTACAACTACTGCTACTACTATTACTGCTATCGCTACTACTACTATTATTACTGCTATCGCTACTACTACTATTATTACTGCTATCGCTACTACTACTATTATTACTGCTATCGCTACTACTACTATTATTACTGCTATCGCTACTACTACTATTATTACTGCTATCGCTACTACTACTACTATTATTACTGATATCGCTACTACAACTACTACTATTATTACGGCTATCACTACTACAACTACTACTATTATTACTACTATCGCTACTACAACTACTACCATTATTACTACTATCGCTACAACTACTACTATTATTACTGCTATCACTACTACAACTACTACCATTATTACTACTATCGCTACAACTACTACCATTATTACTGCTATCCTACTACTACTACTACTACTACTACTACTACTACTACTACTACTACTACTACTATTATTACTGCTATCGCTACTACAACTACTACTATTATTACTACTATCGCTACTACAACTACTACTATTATTACTGCTATCGCTACTACTACTACTACTACTATTATTACTGCTATCGCTACTACTACTACTACTATTATTACTACTATCGCTACTACAACTACTATTATTATTACTGCTAACGCTACTACAACTACTACTACTACTACTATTACTGCTAACGCTACTACAACTACTACTATTATTACTACTATCACTACTACAACTACTACTATTATTACTACTATCGCTACTACAACTACTACTATTATTACTGCTATCGCTACTACAACTACTACTATTATTACTACTATCGCTACTACAACTACTACTATTATTACTACTATCGCTACTACAACTACTACTGTTATTACTACTATCGCTACTACAACTACTACTATTATTACTACTATCGCTACTACAACTACTACTATTATTACTACTATCGCTACTACAACTACTACTATTATTACTACTACTATCGCTACTACAACTACTACTATTATTATTACTACTGTCGCTACTACAACTACTACTATTATTATTACTACTATCGCTACTACAACTACTACTATTATTATTATTATTACTACTATCGCTACTACAACTACTACTATCATTACTACTATCGCTACTACTACTACTACTACTATCATTACTGCTATCGCTACTACTACTGCTATTATTACTGCTATCACTACTACAACTACTACTATTATTACTACTATCGCTACAACTACTACCATTATTACTGCTATCGCTACTACAACAACTACTACTACTACTACTACCATTATTACTGCTATCGCTACTACAACTACTACTATTATTACTGCTATCGCTACTACTACTATTACTGCTATCGCTACTACTACTACTACTACTACTATTATTACTGCTATCGCTACTACAACTACTACTATTATTACTGCTATCGGTACTACAACTACTACTATTATTACTGCTATCGCTACTACAACTACTACTATTATTACTACTATCGCTACTACAACTACTACCATTATTACTACTATCGCTACTACTACTATTATTACTACTATCGCTACTACAACTACTACCATTATTACTACTATCGCTACAACTACTACCATTATTACTGCTATCGCTACTACTACTACTACTACTATTATTACTGCTATCGCTACTACAACTACTACTATTATTACTACTATCGCTACTACAACTACTACCATTATTACTACTATCGCTACTACTACTATTATTACTACTATCGCTACTACAACTACTACTATTATTACTGCTATCGCTACTACAACTACTACCATAATTACTGCTATCGCTACTACAACTACTACTACTACTACTACTACTACAACTACTACTACTACTACTACTACTACTACTATTACTGCTATCGCTACTACAACTACTACTACTATTACTGCTATCGCTACTACAACTACTACTATTATTACTGCTATCGCTACTACAACTACTACTATTATTACTACTTTCGCTACTACAACTACTACTATTATTACTACTTTCGCTACTACAACTACTACTATTATTACTACTATCGCTACAACTACTACTATTATTACTACTATCGCTACAACTACTACTATTATTACTACTATCGCTACAACTACTACTATTATTACTACCATCGCTACTACAACTATTACTATTATTACTGCTATCGCTACTACAGCTACTACTATTATTACTACTATCGCTACTACAGCTACTACTATTACTGCTATCGCTACTACAACTACTACTGTTACTGCAATCGCTACTACAGCTACTACTACTACTATTATTACTGCTAACGCTACTACAACTACTACTATTATTATTACTGCTAACGCTACTACAACTACTACTATTATTATTACTGCTATCGCTACTACAAGTACTACTACTACTATTATTACTGCTAACGCTACTACAACTACTATTATTATTACTGCTAATGCTACTACAACTACTACTACTACTACTATTATTTTTGCTAACGCTACTACAACTACTACTACTATTATTACTGCTAACGCTACTACAACTACTACTACTACTACTATTATTACTGCTAACGCTACTACAACTACTACTACTACTATTATTACTGCTAATGCTACTACAACTACTACTACTACTACTACTACTACTACTACTATTATTACTGCTAACGCTACTATAACTACTACTACTACCATTATTACTGCTAACGCTACTACAACTACTACTATTATTACTGCTAACGCTACTATAACTACTACTATTATTACTGCTAACGCTACTACAACTACTACTACTACTATTACTGCTAACGCTACTACAACTACTACTATTATTACTGCTATCGCTACTACAACTACTACTATTATTACTACTATCGCTACAACTACTACTATTATTACTACTATCGCTACAACTACTACTATTATTATTACTACTATCGCTACTACAACTACTACTATTATTACTACTATCGCTACTACAACTACTACTATTATTACTACTATCGCTACAACTACTACTATTATTATTACTACTATCGCTACTACAACTACTACTATTATTACTACTATCGCTACTACAACTACTACTATTATTACTACTATCGCTACTACAACTACTACTATTATTACTACTATCGCTACTACAACTACTACTATTATTACTACTATCGCTACTACAACTACTACTATTATCACTGCTATCGCTACTACAACTACTACTATTATTATTACTAACGCTACTACAACTACTACTATTATTACTACTATCGCTACAACTACTACTATTATTATTATTACTACTATCGCTACTACAACTACTACTATTGTTATTACTACTATCGCTACTACAACTACTACTATTATTACTGCTATCGCTACTACAACTACTACTATTATTACTGCTATCGCTACTACAACTACTATTATTACTACTATCGCTACTACAACTACTATTATTACTACTATCGCTACTACAACTACTACTATTATTACTACTGCAAGTATTATTATATTATTACTACTACTACTACTACTGCATTCACTACTATTACTAAAACTACTACTAATATTACTACTTCTACCACTGTTACTATTACTACTATTACTACAACTAGTACTATTACTACTACTAATATTAGCACTACAACAATACTATTATTACTGCAACAACAGTAGTATTATCACTACAACTACTACTATTACTACTACGTGCAACTACAATTATAATTACTACTACAACTAGTACTATTACTACTACTAATATTAGCACTACACTAGTACTATTATTACTGCAACAACAATAGTATTATCACTACAACTACTACTATTACTACTACGTGCAACTACAATTATAATTACTACTACAACTAGTACTATTACTACTACTAATATTAGCACTACAACAGTACTATTATTACTGCAACAACAATAGTATTATCACTACAACTACTACTATTACTACTACGTGCAACTACAATTATAATTACTACTACAACTAGTACTATTACTACTACTAATATTAGCACTACAACAGTACTATTATTACTGCAACAACAATAGTATTATCACTACAACTACTACTATTACTACTACGTGCAACTACAATTATAATTACTACTACAACTAGTACTATTACTACTACTAATATTAGCACTACAACAGTACTATTATTACTGCAACAACAATAGTATTATCACTACAACTACTACTATTACTACTACGTGCAACTACAATTATAATTACTACTACAACTACTACTGCATTCACTAATATTACTACAACTACTACTAATATTACTACTACTACCACTGTTACTATTACAACTACTACCACCACTGTTACTATTACTACTACTGTTACTATTAATAGTACTAGAACTATTATTATTACCATTAATATTAGCACTACAACAATACTATATTTCTGCTACAACAATAGTACTATTACAACTACTATTATAATTACTACTACTGCCATAACAATCTCCATATGACTACTACCACTACTACAACTATTACTGCAATTACTACACTACTATCAGCCTTTATTGTTTTATATTGTCTACTTTTTATATAGTACCCGGGTAGAGAAGTTGTTACACTCCATTAAAACGTTGACACCGAGATTTCACTATTTCACTACAAATTTTAGGGTATTTTAATCAAACAAACAAACAAAGAAAAACAGTATTAGATCATTTTTAAGTTTATCATCTTCCAAGGATGCAATACGAAGATCTTTCAAGAAAACCCCCAGCCGTTAACTACACAAAAAATGAAACACTTCAGAAAATATTGATTTAATCAAAAATATCTCTAATGATTCAGCCTTTTTGCATAAATGGCACATGAAATAAAAAAAAAAGTCGTCAAAACACACAATGTATATAATATACCTATTTGTTGTAGAGCTTGTTGTAGTAGGTTTAAATTTTCATATAAGTATACCTTTCCTAAAAGGGAAATTTGTATTCATATTTTTTTTTATACTGGCCAAGCAAAGAAAACGGAATTTCAATTCATCATATAGCCATCGGATTTTAAAAGATTTGACAATAGCTTGATGCCCGTGAAGTAGATAGAAAAATAGGCTGTTGCAAATATGTTTTTTTTGCAGCATGAGTAGAAAGAATTATATGAATGAAACACATTCGGTTTGTTCTACTTTTCCACATGTACAAGGAAATAATGTAATAAAACCAATTTTGATGAGGCTTATCTTAATAGAAGGATAAGCTTTTTATAAGAATAGTTTGCTTCAACATATGTAATGTAAAGTCGTTGTGAGGGCTGTGATATGACGAGAACAATTCAAATGAAAGACATGTTTTTTGTTGAACTATGATTCGGACTATCTCTTTACGTGGGTATACAAAACCTGGATTTAGCATTGAAATCAACTGCGGATATCACGTGTAAATAATGTAATTCGCAAATCTACCATTGTTGGTAATTATTTAAAAACGTGGCTATACAGAACCATAGAAATACTCTCTCAATTTAGTGTCAGAATCTTCTAGTTCAATAGGAAACTTTATGCAAGTTTAATGTTACGCAGTATTTATTAAAAATAATCTGATGTGTTCCATTCACATGACTTTCTCTACATCTCTACAATAAATTGTTGTTAAAAACTTATTCTTCTACTTACTTAATGCAAATAGAGTAAAAAGTAGCAGAAATGTCTTATTACTTGTCGAATCTTTTAAAAGCTGGTTGCGATGTGATTGAAGTTCCTTTGTTTGTATGGCAGGAGATAACAAATTCCCGTATTGGAAAAGTACAAGTATTTTAAACTAAAAACCAATAACAACTTATCTCGAAAACGGACAATTCCACAAAAAAAGATATAGCATAATTTGTGTGCTTTAACGAAGTCTACTTTTTTGTGTGCTAAGTTTTGTCTATCTCTTACAGTTTACCAGTTATGCAAAATTCCGCAAAATGCATCCAGAATAAACATCAATTCAGAGGCTGTTCCAAGAAAATTGAAGATATACATTTTAATTGTCATGTAAATATCTTAAATGTAGGATATTTTAATGAAAATAGTCATTTTTGAGAACATCAAAAATTTCGAAAAAAGTTCTATGTTAAGGGTGGTTGGGGGTGGGGGAATTTTCTTTAAAATCTTCGTGTCGCATCCTTGGAAGATACAAAACTTAAATGCCAATGAGCTATGATGCCCACAAGTGCGCGCGCACACACACACACACACACACACACACGGATATTTTTATATTTTTGTTGGTTTTTTTATACTTTCTCTATACGCACTATGTACATAGTGTATAGCAGGGGTATTGTATTGTACCCAAAAATTCGATACCAAGATTTCATGGAAATATATGTTTTTAGACTCCCTGAATCCAAAAAAAAAAAAAAAGAGCATTTTTAGAAAAATGTCCGTGTGTGTGTGTGTGTGTGTGTGTGTGTGTTTGTGGGCAGCATAGCTCAAAAACGAAAAGACTGTTAAATACCAAACTTGGTATTAAGTTTGGTATCTTCTAAGGATGCGACACGAAGATTTTCAAGAAAATCCCCTACCCCCAACTATCCTTTACATGGACCTTTTTTCGAAATTTTTTATTTTCTCAAAAATGGCTCTAACGATTTTGATTAAAATATCACATATTAAAGATATTTACCTGATAAATAAAATGTGTATCCTGAGTTTTCTGGGATAGCTTCTGAAGACTACTTTATTCAGGATGAATTTTGCGGAATTTTGCATAACTGCTAAACCGTAAAAGATGGAGAAAAATTTATTCACAGAAAATGTGGAGCACATTAAAACACAAAATCTGTTATATCCATTTTTCGTGGAGTTGATCGTTTTTAAGATACACCTTGTTTTCGTTTTCAGCTTTGAAAAACATCCTTTTCTCATACAGGAATTTGTCAACTCGTGTTGGAACTTCAATCACATGGCAACCAGCTTTTAAACTATCATTTTAATTTCTGCTAATTTTTTTCTCGATTAGCATGAAGTAAATAAAAGCATAAGCTTTTTAACAGTAATTTGTTGCCGAGATGTAGAGAAAGTCATGTGAGTGGAACACATCAGATTCTTTTTTTTTTTTTTTTTACTTTCTCTATACGAACTATGTACATAGTGTATAGAGAAGGTATTGTATTGTACTAAAAAATTCGATACTGGTACACATCGATACAAACTTGGTATTTAAGTTTGGTATCTTCCAAGGATGCGACACGAAGATTTTCAAGAAAATCCCCCCACCCCAAGCTACCCTTTACGTGGAAAAAGGTTCAAAAACTTTGATTTTGTTAAAAATGGCTCTAAGGATTTTGATTAAAATATGGTATATTAAAGATATTTACCTGACAAATAAAACGCATATCTTTAATTTTCTGGGAATAGATTCTGAAGCCTACTTTATTCTGGATGAATTTTACGGATTTGTACATAAGTGCTAAATCGTAAGAGATACACAAGAACTTGCTACACAAAAAGTATAGAGCACATTAAAACACACAATTTATGACATATACCTTTTTTTGGAGTTGATCGTTTTTAAGATATTCCTGACTTTTCGTTTCAGCTTTGAAAAACTTACTTTTCTTATACAGGAATTTGTCAACTCCTGTCCGTACAAACAAAGGAACTTCAATCACATAGCAACCAGCTTTTGAGCATCACTTTAACCTATGATGCTCCCTTATTTCGCTTCTACCTACAATGAAGCAAGTAATAAGACTATTTCTGCTAATTTTTTCTCGATTAGCATGAAGTAAATAGAAGCATAAGGTTTTTAACAATAACTGGTTGCAGAGATGTAGAGAAAGGCATGTGAATGGAACACATCAGACTTTTTTTTGATTCAGCAGATCTCAAGCCATGTATTTTCGGTTGTAATCTCAGTATCGAATTTTTGGCTGCATTCTGTCTATGTACATAGTACGTATAGAGAAAGGACAAAGATTTAATCCTGAATCACGTTTTATTTTAGAAAAAGCAAAGGAAATAATTGCCTTATGCACTGTGACCGGTTATAATCTATTGAGCTTCGCTTCATTTAATCTCCTAAGACCACCATTAATTATTATCAGGGACTGTGTGGCAAATTATAACGTCGCTTGTGTGTATTTTCAGTAATTTGATTATTAAGAAAAAGACAGTTTCTAATAAATGAAAGCTGAACTAAGTAGTGTCACCACTGAAATTGGAAATTACAAGTCTATTTCCTTGTTCTGCTCCTACTATGAGACTTGAGCATATTTTATACAGTGATATTTATCTGTAGGTATGTGAAAAATTAAATATCTGACAACTATGTTGGTTTTTTGCCTAAAATATCAAATTTATCTAACCTGATAAATTATACAGTATTCGCATAATCAGAAAATGCGTGTTGATACACTTTAAAACGACTTTTCCAAAATTTTTATACCGTATATGATGTCTTATTTCTAAATTTGATAATTATGGTTTTACGCCCTCAGAACTGATGTCATGGTACTTAACCCACTACTGCATGATGTCATTTGCCAGCATATATTATAATTCAAGGTTTTAATAAATTTAAATGTGTGGACTAGCATGAAACAATAAAATGAAGGTATTTATTGCTATTATGTATCACAGGTGGGTATAATAATGTATTTCAATATTGTTGTAGTATTATATAGAACAAAAAGCCAAATTCATGTAACTGCAGTTAAATGAAGACCCCTCAATATCCACGCCTATCATCAAACCATTTATTTTATGTGGGTCCTCACGTTTGACTGTAGTTGCTGGATTTGCTTCGTTTCAAAGATCTTCTTGCATTGCCTTACGGTTTGCCGGTTATACAAAAGAATGATACAGCTTTTCAGAGGCTGTTCCCATAAAATTGAAGATATACATTTCGTTGCCTAAAATGTTTTTAAACGTAAGGAATTTTAATCAAAATCATTAGTCATATTTGAGAAAATCAAAATTTTTGAAAAATGTTTCATGCAAAGGGTATTTTGGGTTGTAGGAATTTTCCTGAAAATCTTTGTCACATCCTTGGAAGATACCAAACTTAAACTCTAAGTTTGGTATTTAATGGTATTTTCGTTTTTAGCTGTGCTTTCCACAGACACCCACACATAACGAACCTTTTTCTAAGCTTTTTTTTTTTATTTTGAGGGACCCAAACACGTAAAATCTGAGTATTGAAATTTTGGGGGCAATATAGTACCTCCTCTATGAGCTATGTACATAGTACGTGCAGAGAAAGTAATACTCATCCCCAGTCTCGTACCCCAGGCCTGTACCAGCCTACATATTTGCTCGTATATCTATCAGCGTTAAAAATCAGGATATCCAGTAATGGATACCCTAGTTATCAGTTTATTGAATTTTAATTGTTCCACAGAAGCTATATTATGCCAATGTATAAAGTACTCGTCCAGAAATAAAATAGGGACTCAAATAGCTCTTTTTGGACTGAACGATAGATCAACGATATGGCCTCTCCGTTCTTCTGAGATTAGACACCGCACGTGATGGAAGCTTCTGGGAATAGTGCAGTCATATTTAAGCCTGAAGAGGCGACTTTGAATCCCTATAACATTAAAGTGCTCGTGTGTTTCGAGTTACTTCCAAAGGCTTACTAGACGAATACTTGGTATTCTATCTTCCATCAGATTAGAACTTGCCCTTTGTCGAAAATTGCTTTGTTACTCGTCTGTAACCTACTTGAAACATTATGTTTTAGTTCTGTACATAATATATCTGTATTCATTTGTTAAGCACGGGATGAGCACAGTACTCACAACAATTTCTATTTTTCCGGCAAGTAGTTAGTAGGTAGAGAAGGCCTTGCATCCCACCCAAAATGTGATAGAGATGTTCACTTAAAACACAAGTTTTTGGGGTCCCCTGGCTCCAAAAATATTTTTTGAAAAAGTATCCTTGTCTCCATGTGTAAATAACATAGCTCAAAAACTAAAAGTCCCTAAATTACTAAGCTTGTTATTTAAGCTCAGCAACCTCCAAGGAGGCGACACAAGATTTTCAAGATAATCTCCTACCTCAACTTATCCTTAATAAGGAACATTTTTCGAAAAAGCTGTTTTTCTCAAAAATAGTTTATAACGATTTTGATTAGAGTACCCTGCAATAAAGATATTTACATAGCAAATTAAATCCATACCTTGAATTTTCTGGGAATAGCCTCTGAAGCCCTCTTCATGTGGGAATGACTTTTGCAAAACTGATAAACCGTAAGAGATAGAAAAACACTTAACGCACTAGATCTTGTTAAAACACACAATATTGTATCTTATATTTTTTGTAAAGCTAACAAGTGATACTGGTTTCAGTCTTAAAATAATTGCGATTTTTGAAACGGAAATTTGTCATTCTTTTTATTTTATTTTATTCCTGGCCATCGAAATAGAACCGAGCTTCAGTCGCACAACAATCAGCTTTTAAAATATTTGCTATAATTTGCATCCCCGTATTCTGCTTGTTGCAGAATAAATATAGAAAGTCATGTTAATCAGATTTTTAAAAACGTTTACATTAAAACAGAGCGTAGTTGGAACACGTGACTCATATTTTGTTTCTATCTCACTGTGGGGGTTAGGCCGGAAGGGGTTTTGATGAATAGATAAAATTGGCTTTAAGGCAATAAGTCTTTCAGGAGTGTAATCGAACGCTGATACTTTCAATCTTCCTAAAGAGTTCAGTGAAATCACTTAGTTCTACGAAGTATTTGTGTTATTCTCTTTGAAAATGAATTGTATTAGTACTTATGAAACGGTCATTAGATAATGTGATGAAAATGAGATATTTATAGGTTTGTGTTCTCTTATCCCTTAACACATACATTTTATTTAAAAACGTCATATGTTTCAAGCTCTAAAGCTGGAAAAAGCAACATAGTAATACAGCGTTGGTATGAAAATGTTATGAGTCATGCAGAATGAAGAGGTGTGTGTGTGTGTATATATCGTTTATCACAAATATATCTAAAACATACGGTGTTTTAATCAATATTGTTACAACCAATTTTGAGAAAAATATTAATATTCCATGTTAAGGATAGTTGGGGGGGGTTTCTTGAAAATCTTCGTGACACATCCTTAGAAGATATTCGATATTAATTTTATCGCCAACAAAGTACGCAGAGGTATATTTAGGTTACGTGTTTTGAAAAATAATGTGTCTTCCAATGTTTCATTATCAGTTTATTATGGACAAATCCATAGCCATTTGAGTTATGGTATTTTATTTTGGGGGCACCATGCTTTAGCTAAAAAGATACTTTTATTACAGAAAAAAGGCAATTCGAATTTTATGTGGTGTAGCTCCCAGAACTCATTGTAGACCTTTATTTGTTAATTTGGGTGTTTTAACTTTGACTTCATTGTTTGTGTTCCACTGCCTCTTATTTGCTAAGAAAAATAGTCATACATACAATCTATATTCCGAAATCCATCTTCATCACACCAGAACTAGTTCCAATATTTACATAAATAGATATAAATATAGTAAGATACAAAATTCCTTTGAAATAATATCATTAGATCTGTTTAACAAACTCAGTAACATCACTAGGGCTCTCTCCATTGAATCTTTTAAGAGGTCGGTGAAGCGCACTTTGATTTTAAATCCATTTTCTTGTTTGGATGAATTTTATAATACTGTCAATTGATTTTTATCTTGCTTGTATTTGACGTTGCTACACAATGTACTTTGTTCTGGCAAATAAACTTATCGATCCATCTATCCATCATATATATACACATATACATATTTAGCCATCTTTCGTGTTTTGAGCTATGCTGCCCATAGACACACATACATATGGACATGTTTCTAAAAATGCTTTTTTTTTTTAATCAGGTGTCCCAAAACATGTATTTCCGGTGAAATCTGGGTATCGACTTCATAGACTATTATTTTCTCTACGCGTACTATGTATGTAGCGTATAAAGAAAGTATTGCATTGCACCCAAAAAATCGATACCAAGATTTCATCAGTAATACATGATTTAGGACTCCCTGAATCCCAAAACAAAAAGGAATATTTCAAAAAAGATCTGCATGTATATCTGTGGAAGGCATAGCTCAAAACCGAAGAAACCTTCAAATACTAAATTCTTATTTAATTTTGGTATCTTCCAAGGATGTGGCACGAAGATTTTTCAAGAAAATTCCCCCACCCCAAACTACCCTTCGCATGGAAAAATGTTGACAATTTTTTCTAAAATGCCTCTAACGATTTTTAATAAAATACATGTTAAAGTGTTTCCCATCACAAATAAAATTCATATTTTGAATATTATGGGAACAGCTTCTGAAGATCTGTTTATTTTGGATCAATTTTACTGAGTTTTGCATAACTAGTAAACCGTAAGGGATAGGCAGAAGCTTACTACACATAAGTGTAGATTTCGCTAAAACACACAATTTGTTACCTAATTTTTTTTCGTGGAACAGACCGTTTTCGAGATATTTCTTGCTATTAGTTTTAAAATACTTCTCATGCGGGAACTTGTAAACTTCTGGCCACGCAAAGAAAGGGATTTGAAACCCATAGCAACCACATTCGGAAACATTTGACTGTCGGTTTACCTAGTGTATTCACTTATTTCCCTGCTACTCACAAGGAACTAAGCAATTCGTCCGTTTCTGCTAAAGTTTATCTTGACTAGCATTAAGAGATACAACAATAACCTTACTCACCACAATTTGTTACAAAGATGTGGAGAAAGACATGTGAATGGAGCACATCATATTTTTTTTTATCTTCGCTCTGACAGAAAGTGCTAAAAACCACCACTCATTACCTGCTTCTCAAATATTTGATGTAAAATTACGTAGGGGATGTATCAGTTAGAAATTGTATGTTATCGCAAGTAAGTTGACGCTATCTGTTGATCAGTGGGAATATTATAACAGTCCGAGCAACCGAGGCAACAAATCATGCCGTGTCGACATCATGCCCTGGAGATGTAGCTACTATTTTGGGAAGTTGGTGGAACACGAATGTTTAGTAGAGTTAACGTACTCCAGAGAATATACCTCAGTTTAACACTCAGCCCAGCAGATGACAGCGGAGTAAGCGTTCCCTAAGGCACTTTGTCTGGAGATACTACTGCCCTTCTCTTGTCTCTTGACTCCCCAATGACAGCAAGGAATACACCTGCTGCTGATAAAAAATATGTTCAGTCACAGACCATATCACCGTGACTGGAGCTGAATACCCGCTGTTAACATTCTATCTTCAGAATGTTCAAGTACACTCAGTAACGTATCTTCATCTGTTCAGAATATACAACTGCTTCTGATCTAAACGTAATATCCATCCACCCTTGCATCAATGTTAAAAACCAAATATTGCAATGGGTTTATTGGTTGCTAAACTTTTTATTGCTTCTCTTCATTAAAAAAATATGATGTGTTCCATTTTCATGACTTTCTTTATATATCTGCAAGGAATAATTATCAAAAATCTTATGCTTCTATTTACTTCATGCTAATCGAGCAAAAAATAGCAGAAATAGTCTTATTACTTGCTTCCATGTAAGGAGAACCGAAATAAGGGAGTACCATAGGTTAAAGTGATACTCAAAAGCTTATTGCTATTTGATTGAAGTTCCTTTGTTTGATGGACAGGAGTTGACAAATTCCTGTGTGAGAAAAGTATAAGTTTTTCAAAGCTGAAACCAATAACAAAGAAAGCAATCGACTCCACGAAAAAAATGTTTATTATATAAATTGTGTGCTTTAACGAGCTCTACATTTTTTGTGTGGTAAGTTTTTGTCCATCTCTAACGGTTTAGCAGTTACATAAAATTCCGTAAAATTCATCCAGAATAAAGTAGCTATCAGAGGTTATTCCCAGAAAATCTAAGATATACATTTTAATAAATGATATTTTAATCAAAATCGTTAGAGCCATATTTCAGGTATAAATACCAAGTTTTGTTTTTAACAGACTTTTCGTTTTTGAACTATGCTGCCCACAGACACACACACTCACACATACACTCACACACATACATACAGATAGACAGACTGAAAGACAGACAGACAAGAAACGCACACACGGACATTTTTCTAAAAATGCGTTTTTTGGATTCAGGGGGTACCAAAATGTGTATTTCCGGTGAAAGCTCGGTATCGAGTTTAGGGGTGCATTACAATACCTTCTCTATACACTATGTACATAGTATGTGTAGAGAAAGTAAAAACAATTATAATTGTTTCAGGCACATAACTTTCTCTAGCTGTTTCATGTGCAATCTAGTCGTACAAAAGCTCATTCTTCTATCTACTTCATGCTAATCTAGATAAACATTAACAGAATTTATCTTATTACTTGCTTCCTTGTAAATAGAAGGGGATTAAGGGAGTACACTAGATTAAAGCAATAGTCAAATCTTTTAAAAGTCGATCACAACGTAAAACAATTGAAGTTCGGTTTACCTATACCTATTGATATAGTTTGAGAAAAGTTAAGCTAGTTTCAAATTGAAATTAATAACAAACAATATCTTGAAGACGGTGAACTCTATAAGAAAAATTATATGATATAAATCATATGTTTTAAGAGATCTTGTGCAGTAAGTTTCTGTTTATCTCTTACGGTTTAACCGTTATGCAAAATTCTTAAAAAATTAATCCTGAATAAAGAAGTTTTTAGAGCCTATTCTCAGAAAAGTTGAGATGTAAATATCTTTAATATACGGTATTAATAAAGATCAAAATGTTCGAATATTTTTTCCATGTAAAAATTAGCTTGTGGTGGGAATATTTTGTTGAAAATCTTCATGTGGCATCCTTGGAAGATACCAAACCTAAATACCAAGTTTGGTATGTAACGGTCTCTTCGTTTTTGAGCTATGCTGTCCAAACACAGTCACACACACACACACACTCACACACACACACACACACGCATTTACATACAGGCCCACACACGGACCTTATTCTAAAAATGCTTTTTTAGACTCAGTGGACCCCAAAACAAATTTCCGGTGAAATCTCGATATCGAACTTTTGGGTGGAATACAATACCTTCTCTATCTACTATGTACATTGTACATGCGGACTAGATAACTAAAAAAAATTCTGATGTGTTCCATTCACATAGCTTTCTCTACATCTCTGTAACAAATTATTGTTACAAAGCTTATTCTTATATCTACATCATGATAATCGACATAAACATTAGCAAAAATTGTGTTATTACTTGGTTCCTTGTAAGTAGAAGGAAAAAAATCTAATGTGTTTCATTCACATGACGTATTCTAGCTATACGGTAAACAAACTTTTTATTCAAAACATTAATCTGTAATCTACACCATGCTAATCAAGATAAACATAAGCAGAAGTAGTCTTGTTACTAGCTTCTTTGTATGTAGAAGTGAAATAAGAAAATACACTGGCTAAAGCGATAGTCTTGTTCTTTAAAAGTGGGTCGCTATGTGAAGAAATTGATAATCCAATCTCTTCGCTTGTCAGGATTAAACAAACGAGAAACCGTTTGAGAAAAGTTTGTGGCTAAAATTGAAACCAATAATTCGAAATATCTCTAAAACGGACAATTCTACAAAAAATGTATATGGCATAAATTGTGTGTTTTAATATCTCTATTGTTTGTGTAGTACGTTTTTTTATATCTCTTAGGGTTTGCCAATTATACAAAAGTCATCCAGAATGAAGAGGCCTTAGGAGGCTATTCCCAGAAAGTAAAAAATATACATTTCGTTTCTCATAAAAATATCTTAAACGTAAAGTATTTTAATCAAAATCGTTAGACATTTTTGAGAAAATAAGCATGTTCGAAAAATGTTCGAGATGTAGGGTACTTAGTGGTGGTGGGATTTTCTTGAAAATCTTCGTGTCGCATCCATGGAAACTACCAAACTTAAATACCAACTTTGGTACTTCACACCCTTTTCGTTGTTGAGCTATGCTGCCCACAGACACACACACAGACAGACACAGACATTCAGACAGAAAGACATACACGCGGACATTTTTCTAAAATTATTTTTGGGGGGGATTCAGGAGGTCTCAAAACATGCCTTTGCAGTGAAATCTCGGTATCAAATTTTTGGGTGCAATACAATACCTTCTCTATACACTATGCACATAGTACATGTAGAACAAGTAAATCTGAATATCTCATTCACATAACTTTCTCTGTCCCATGTGCAAGCTATTCATAAAAAAGTTCATTCTTCTATCTACTTCTTGCTAATCGAGATAAACATTAGCACCAATTATATTATGACTTGCTTCCTTGTAAGCAGAGAGGAAATAAGGGAGTACAGTAGGCTAAAGCAATAGTCAAATCTGTTAAAAGCCGGTCGCATTGTAAAACAATTGAAACTCGGTTTCCTTATAATGGTTCCATTCGAGAAATATTTAGGTAGTTTCAAATTGAAACTAATAACAAGGAATATCCACGAGACCAACTCCACGAAAAAATGTATATAGCATAAATTGCATGTTTTAACGAGTTCTAAAGTTTTTGTTAAGTAAGCTTTTGCCTAAATATGTGAAGGATGAGGGGATTTTCATGAAAATCTTCGTGTCGCATCTTTTTTTTTTTTTAAATTACGAATGCCATTAGAATAATTTTGTTCTGTGTAATATTACAGTGGAGACTTTTGTACGTTCTGGGAAATTTTAATTGTATTAAAACAAAAACTGACACGCATGGAACATTTTGAAGATGTAAAAATGTAGTTTAGAGAAAAATGCTGTTTAATGAAATAGTATGCTAGGTAACAGGTGTATTCTACGGCGCAGAGTCCCACGTAAGGAGAGGGAAGCTAAATGCTTGCACTCTATAGACATCCAATGTTTACAAAAAATATTTGTATCAAAAATAGCAAGTTTTTATTTTTCGAAAGGCCGTAGTCAAAATTTCAGTCTCTGACCCTTTGTACCAATGTAAAATAAAAAAAAATGGAATCTTTATAGTATGAAATTATGAGAAGTGTTGTCAAGCAAATTTGTGAAACACTTTTAGGGGCCGAATTTTGGGCAAATTTGATTATTTTACCAATGTTACCCTTCGCCTGTTCGACCATACTTTGGTAGACGTAATGTACAATGCGAATTCCAGTGGTCAGAATTATGATCAGAAAAATAGATACGGATACACGGGCAGAAGTGAAACAAGATTTTGTCACTATTAACATAAACAACGGTTTCAATCATGGCCACATTTTATGCACTTCAGAAAATGATACGATTTTGCAATTTTATTTCAAGGTATATAAACATCTGATGTGTATCTTTCACATGACTTTTTTTACATCTCTGTAACAAATTATTGTTAAGAAGCTTAATCTTTTAACTGCTAAACATTAACAGAAACTGTCTTTATTACTCCCTGTAATTAGCACGGATATAAAATAGTACATTTGGCTAAAACGATGGTCATATCTATTAAATTCTGGTTGCTATGTGCTTGAAATTCGTTTCTTTGCATGACCAGTAGTTGCAAAATTAACATATAAGAAAAGTTTCAAATATTTTAAAACTGAAACTAATAACAAGGAATATCTTGGAAATGGTGAACTCCACATAAAATGTATATAAATTAAATTGTGTGCTTTAATGAAGTCTACTTTTTTGTATAGTAAGCATTTGCATATCTTTTACGGTTTCCAAAAGTCGTCCAGAATGAGGGACCTTCAGTGGTAAACCCAGGAGATTTTAATTATACATTTTATTTTTCATATAAGTACCTTTAATATACAACATTTTAATAAAAATCGTTACAAACATTTTTACAAAAAAATCAAAATTTTTGAAATGTTTTCATGTAAAGATATCACATCATCGTATCGCATCCATGAAATATACTAACTTAAATGCAAATTTGGTACATAATGAATGGGGTTTTCGTTTTTTAATTATATTGTCCACACACACGTACACACTCATACACAAAACACACACATAAACACAAATATACACACACATTGGCCTTTTGTAAATAGATTTCGTTTTTTATTTTTTTTTTATTTGGGGAATTTAATACATATATTTCCGGTGAAATCTCGGTATCGGATTTTAATGGAATACAATACATTCTCCACTATGTACATAGTTCATCATATGCTCTATAACTTTGTAAATAGAAATAAACGTTCCGAATGTTTTCTTCGGTGGTCTTCAACTGTTAAGACAGAGCGAAAGCAGCAAAGAGGTCAACGTGGAAGGTGTGAGGAATATAGAGAGCGAGAAAGAGGGCTATAGCAGGAAAAACCTAGAGGTAAAGGTAGAATGAATGGGAAGGTTCTCGAAAGATACCTACATTATTTATCACGAAGAGAGCATACTGTATGTTACAGATCAATCGTATGGCTGGCTGTCAATTGCAGTAAGATCCGGAGCTCGTAACTTTCATGAAAGTTAACTCCAGTACGAAAAGTTTTCTCCCAGGTGACCTGCAGTATGTATGAGTTTTACAAGCAATGCATCGCCTTTTGAATCCCAAGTTGCAACGTTCACCTCTTCTCTCAGGACTTTCTATAACGTAAGTCTTAAAGATGCAATGGAATACAAGGAGTTAATAAGAACATTTACAATATAGTTTTAGGTATTTGTAATAATCAAAACAGGCCAGCAAATAAGCAATAAAAGGCAAGACAAGTTTAGCTCCATTCACATGAATGTCTCTACATCTCTGTAACAAATTATTGTTACTAAGGTTATTCTTATATTTCATGCTGAAACATTGTAAGAACGTTGTATTACTTAGCTCCTTATAAGTAGGAGGGAAATAAGGGAATACACCAGGATAAACCCAACAGCCAAATGTTTGAACATTTGGTTGCTATGGGATTGAAATCCGCTTCTTTGTGTGGCCAGGTGTTGACAAGTTCCATATGAGAAAAGCTTTAAGTATTTAAAACGGAAATAAATAACAAGGATATCTCGGAAATGGTCAATTCCACGAAAAAAACGTATATGACATAAATTGTGTGTTTTAACGTGATCTAATTTTTTTGTGTAGTAAGCTTTGGTCTATCTCTTACGGTTTACCAGTTATGCAAAATTCAATAAAAATTATCCAGAATAAACATATCTTTAGAGGCTATTCCAAGAAAATTGGAGATATCATTTTATTTGTCAGGTGAACAACTTTAATATACAGTATTTTAATCCAAATGGTTAGAGCCATTTTTGAGAATATAAAAATTTCGAACTTTTTTCTATGTAATCAGTAGTTTGGGGGGGACGCTTTCCTCAAAATATTCATGTCGCATTCTTGGAAGATACTAAATTTAAATACAAAGTTTGGTATTTTGCCGACTTTTCGTTTTTGAATTATTGTATTCACAGACAGACGGACACACACACACACACACACACACACACACACACACACACACTCACACCACAAGGAACTTTTTTAATAAATGCTTTTTTCCTGTGAAAACTTGGTATTGAATTTTTTGGGTGGAATACAGTACCTTATCTGTACACTACGTTTATAGAACGTGTATAAAAAGTAAAAAGGTGACTGATCTAAACATAGGTTCCTGGTGATATATATATTTGGTTTAAAAGGTATAAAAATTGCATTAGAGATTTGAAGTATCTGTAATACAAATTATATGTATTTAATGTTGCACATTGGCACAAGATATTGCTTTAAATATCCCATGCCAGCAACTAATCACTTCAATTAATTCAAATTAATGAAAACTCTGCCTATCTACTGAAAGTGGCAACGGCCGTTGGGAGCGGCCTTTGAACACAGAGTTGATTTGTACTTTGTTATTAACGCCTGCAGATTGATGAATGCTTTTTTCGTGATAAACTAAATTATTACATATGCCATACAGTAAAAATACTCATTTAGTCTAAAAAGTATAGGCAACAAATTTAGTAATACAACTGTGAAGTTTACTTTAAAATGGATCGCTAAACAAATATATTGTATAATACCTTCACGTCACAGTAATGGCCATGACTATTCGTCAAAATGCTTTCACCAGAATGCTTCCTGGGATTGCATAACTACTTTCAAAGAAAATTGCTAAACTTTAGATGTAGTAGATATGGGCACATCCTAAAGTCTTAAGAATGTCCAAGTAGTATCCATCAACTAAAGTTTCCTGAATGTAATAGAAAACGTGCAAAAAGTTGCACCTTGCAAAGGTACGCCACTTAGATTTTCAGGAAAATCCCTCACTCCAATTTACCTTTACAAGTAATATTTTTCGGGTTCTTTCTTCTCTCATAAATTGCTGTTACGATTTTGATTAAAAATACACTTTTTTAAACTTATTTTGGCAGAGATAAGGTCTTTTTGCTATATGTTTTGTTCAACCGAATAGAAATATTCTCATATGAACATCCTGATACATATATCCAAATGAACAGATAATTGAAATAAAATAAATGCTAGAACAACAATACAAATTCAATATACAGAGAAAGTAATTTAAAAGTAATAAGAAAAATAAAATATATGTATATATGTGTGTGTTGTTTCTATATATGTACACAGAATGACAATGAGCACATTGTCTCTAAATGTTTACTTTCTCTAGTTCATATATACAATGTACATTATAGATACAGAAGTTATTGTATTCCACCAAAAACTTTTATACAAAGATTAACTGGAAATATAGTTTTTAGAGTCCTCTGAATCGAAAATAAGTATTTTTACTTTCTTTAGCTCGTGTATATATATGTGTGTATATGTGTGTACATATATATGTGTGTATATATATACAGTAGCTAGAGAACGTATTGTGTGCTACCTAAAATTCGATGTTAAAATTTCACCGGAAATAAATGTTTCGAAAGAGTTTCACCGGAAATAAATGTCCCCTGGGTCCGAAAAAAAAATTTAGAAAAAAATCCGTGTTTGTGTGTCTGTGTGTGAGTGCAAGTGGACAGCATAGCTCAAAAACGAAAAAACCAAACTTGGTATATATGTTTAGTATCTTCCAAGGATGTGACACAAGATTTTCAAAAAAATCCTTCAGTACAAGCTACACATTACATGGAAACATTTTTGAAAATTCTGTTTTTCTCAAAAATAGCTCTAACGATTTTAATTACAATACCTATATCAAAGACATTTATATTCCAAATAAAATGTATAAAATTTTCTGGAAATAGCCTCTGAAGACATGTTTATTCAGGATGAATGTTGCGGAAATTTGCATAACTGGTAAATCATGAGAGGGACAAAAACTTTATACACAAAAATCTAGATATCGTGAAAACGCATCATTTATGTCATATACGTTTTTATTGTGCAGTTGAGCCCTTTTTAAATAACCCTTGTTATTGGTTTCAGTTTTAAACTACCTAACTTTTCTTAAACGGGAACATGGAAAGCTAACCGAACTTGAATTGATTCACTTAGCGACCAGCTAAAAGAATTGACTATCGCTTTAACCTAAGTTATTCCCTTATTTAGTTTCTACTTACAATGAAGCAAGTGATAAGATCAATTCTGCTAATTTTAATATCAATTAGTATAATATAGATAAAAGACTAATCTTTTGTAAGAATAGTTTGTATTTGCAACAGCTAGAAAAATTTATGAGAATGAAACACATACAATATTTAGAAAAAGGACCATATGTGTATGTGTCTGTGGACAGCATACTTAAAAAAACGAAAAGTCGATTAAATACCAAACTTTGTATTTAAGTTCACTACCTTCCAAGAATGAGACACGAACATTTTAGGAAAATCCCCCAGCTACAAATACCCCTAATGTTGCCGGTCCCCATGGCCGCGCTCGCCAAGGTGTCCCGCTTTGGTGCTTCGTAGCGCTGGGGATCGTGGGTTCGAGTCCCGCCTTGGGCATGGGTGTTATATGTTTGTGTTTATGTGTGTGTTGTAAAAGTAAGAAAACAGCAATCCAGTAATAATACAGAAAACAAGGTTAAAAAAAAAGGTAAATAAAAGTAGGGTATACAGTGCCGGAGTCCTGATCAGACTCCGGTACCGTATTTTAAAAAAAAAAGTAAAAAAAAAAAAATGTATAGCATTTTTCAAAAAATTTTACTTTCTCAAAAATTACCCTAATAATTTTGATTATATCATATACTTAAAACATTTTATTGACAAGTAAAATGTATATACTGAATCCTTGAAAGCCTCTGACAACCTCTTCATCCTGAATTAATTTTGTTGAATTTTGCGTAACTGGTAAACTGAAAGAGAGAGACAAAAACTTACTACACAAAAATGTGGATCACATTAAAGCAATTCATTCATATATGTTTTTTGTGGAATTAGCCATTTTTTAGATATTCCTCATTATTTGTTTCAGATTTAAAATGCTTTTCTCACACAGAAAGTTGCAGAGAATCGGATTTCAACCACATGGCAACCAGCTTTTCCCTTATTTTCCTTCTACTTACCTGAATCGGCTAAGTACCGGGCCTCACACAGATATGGGGCCTCTAGGCAAGTTAGACGGTAGCATCGTATAGCTTAATTCTAGACTAGCTTGTATCCATAGTTACAAATCAATAGCTTGTTTAGTTTTTGAATGACAGCATTTTAAACAAGACAACTTTTGAGTTTTCACGAAAATGGAGGATTTAGACAAACGAGCAGTGATTAAATGCTTCCGTTTGAAAGGCTTAACACCTGAAAAAAGTCACGGAGGAAATAGACAGTACATTGAAAGACTCTGCCTCTTCATATTCAATGATTAAAAAGTGGGTTGCAGAGTTTAAAATGGGACTACGAGCACAAGTGATGAGCCTCGCTCTGGACATCCTATAGAAGCAATAAGTCCAGAGATCATTGAAAAATTCATCGTATGAAAGACCGCAGATTAAAGTTGTTTGAGAAATCAGAGGCTGTAAACATATAAAAAGAACGTGCAGGTAATATTTTAAGTAATGTTTTGGGCTTTGACACCTGATCAAAAATTGCAAAGAAAAAATGTTTCTGTTAAGAAACTTGCCTTGTACAAGGAAGCAAGTAATTAAGAGAATTTCTGCTAATGTTTATCTCGATTATCGAAACGTAGAGAGAATAGTATACTTTTTAACAACAATTTGTTACAGCGATGAAGAAAAAATCATTTGATTTGAACACATCCTATTTTTACTTTCTCAACATGTACTATGTACATATTGTATAAAGAAGGTATTGTATTGCACCCAAAAATTCGATTTCGAGATTTTACTGGAAACCTTGAATAAAAAAAAACATTTTTGGAAAAAGGTCCGTGTGTGTCTGTGGACAGCATAGCTCAAAAACGCAAAGATCGTTAAATACCAAACTTGGTATTTAAGTTTGGTATCTTCCGAGGATGCGACACGAAGATTTTTAAGAAAATCCCCCCACTCCCAACTACCCTTTACATGGAATTTTTTTCGAAAAATTCGATTTCCTCAAAAATGGCTCTAATAAATTTGATTAAAATATCGTATATTAAAGATATTTACCTGACAAATAATATCTATATCTTGAATTTTATGGGAATAGCCTCTGAAGACTACTTTATTCTGGATGAATTTTGCATAACTGCTAAACCGAAAGAAGTGGACAAAAATTTACCACACAAAAAATGTAGAGCACATTAAAACACACAATTTATGCCATATGCATTTTTTCTAGGAGTTGATCATTTTTAAATATTCCTTGTTTTGGGTTTCAGCTTTGAAAAACTTGTACTTTCTCATACAGGAATTTGTCAACTCGTGTCCATACAAACAAAGGAACTTCAGTCACATAGTAACCAGCTTTTAACTTCACTTTAACCTATGATATTTCGCTTCTACATGCAAGGAAGTAAGTAGTAAGACTGTTTCTGCTAACTTTTTCTCGATTAACATGAAGTAAATAGAAGGAATAAGCTTAGTAACAATAATTTGTTACACAGAAATAGAGAAAGTCATGTCAATGGGACACATAAGATGTTTTACATTGCATTGTTACATTGATAGCGTTGCCACTGCCTAATCAGTGAAATAAAATATCTAAATTAAAGCCCGCCGCTGGAGAATTGCCGGATTTTAACTTCAAATAGCTCCGCTGAGTTTTGCAACTCTCTTAACGCAGGAATACATACCTGCACACCTCAAACACGGGGCAGTTGGGCATTGGTATTAGTAGTTATTAAGTAGGGATGAATAATGGAAAGCAGTTTTCGGAATAGGTGATTAAATTTGTACTTGGCAACATTCAACCTAAGTAAAATAGTTATGCACTATTTCTCAGTAGTGTGGAGTTTCTCCAGTTTGTATTACTGGATATCACTTGTGACCTGTTAGTAACTTTACTTTGTCCTTTGAAACTGTAAATGATATTTTAAGGGGCAGAAATCCAGTGGCCAACAGGGGAAGTGTGAAGTCATTGAAGTGCCAACACGTTCTTGTTGTATCTGGTTTAGTTACAGGATCTAATTAACGTGGCGACACTTCCGTCTCGCTCTTAGTCTGCAAGCTAGGCTCCTAGATGAATCATGTACGTCACAAAATGAGCCTCATTTAGTTAATGCATCCAACTGCAGTTTTGCATATTTGTGACAGTGCAGAACTTGACACAAAGTAAAGGTAATGTGGAGCACAGAGCGATGCATTGCAATTAGCTTCCTCTCTGAGATATGTTGGTTCCTTGTGAAGATTTGAGGCGCTTTGAACATCAAGCTGCTTGTAGCTCCGCTTAGAAATGACCGTAGTGTAACAACACAGTAATACACAAAATGGCAATGTAAAAACTGACTTCACCAGCATGCTACATATGCGTATTATTAATAAAATTCATATGTTAAAATCAGGTGTATGGTTGGATCACATACAATCAAAACTAAATGACAATAGTATGTCTAATTTTTAGACAATAATTATATCCTCGTCAATATATGATAATTCCCCTCTGAAATAAAAATATAATTTGTTTAAAATTGCTTTTTAAAAGCTATCGTGCTGGACGCCCATTACTGACACTTGCTCCACTAGATTTGGTGACCTGGACGCGTTTTTACAATCTTCGTTGTCATTTTCTTGCAGGTTGACAGACATCTGAGGTAGCTGTTTTTTTAGTTTAGAGTGGAGGAGGAGTTCTGCTAGCAGACGGGCTTGACCGATGTCCAGCCGGCCCCCGTAGCGAAGAATAGGTGAGGAATTGAGAGGAAATTGTAGGTTGTGGTGGTTAGAAGTTAGTGGTGATACTGGGATTAGGAGTGCAGGGAGAGCTGCCACTCTCTCCCTGTGGTGATGTACTGCCGGTGCTTCTTTCCCCTGGAAGATGGAGCCGCTTTGATGGTGGTGTGAAGATCCGTCCTGATTCCTTCCTGAAGGTTGTGAAGCTGGGTGAAGATGAATTGGTGAAGTTGGTGCTGCAGCAAGGTAGCTGGAGAACTTGGTGCCCTCTGGTGGAACGTTTTGGAACTGTTTGCTAGTTTTGAGTCTTTAGCTTCACCTTCAATTTGTATTAGTTTTAAAATGGCATTACTGTTATTACTGTGGATAAAGATGTTCTCCCAGATATCCAACTCTGAAGGAGTGTTAATGGCTTTCAATAATCTAATTTCTTGACCAATTTCATGGTTAGAATTCCAAAAATGATTGGCTACTGCTGATTTTTCCAACTGTTTCAACTTGATATTTCTTTGATGTTTCTTCAAATGTGTTTTTAATTTTCTCTTGATTCTGCCAAAGTAAGCTTTTTCTTAATCGTTGCAATTTTTTCATAAATACTAGATTTATTTAACTTATCCACAGTTTTATTAAGTGGTTTGTTTAACATATTTTTCAAATTGAATCTGTTGCTAGGAGCCAATGTTATGTTGCACTTTCCAAATATTTTTTGAACTCTGGAAATAATTTTGGATAATAACTAAATCTTTTATATATCAAATTATCGGTAATTGGTTTTAATAAGCTAACTTATTTCTTATTTTTTTGATTTTCTTATTTATTAAAAATATTATAAATTAACTGACTGTCAAATCCATTCTTTTGAGTAACATCCATGATATAATTAAATTCTGTTTTGTGTTATTCCTTTGTTAAAGGTAAATTCATTAGTCTGTATATTAAGCTTTGAATAACAGCATGCTGATGGCCTTATGGACTCCATTTATCATTTTTTGTGTGGTCTACGTGAGTAGGCTTTCTGTAAATACCAAACTGTAACTCATTATTATTTCTAAAAATATTGATATCCAGAAAAGGAAGCATATGTACAGTAATCTGTATTCACCTCGGGCTGTTATTAAATTAGTTGCCCTTCGTGGTGTAACAATAGTTACCATGCTGACTTCATATACCTAAGGTCGTGGGTTCAAACCCGGCGGAGGACGATGGAATTTTTTGGGCGTAAAAATCCTTAGCATGGCTTCCTTTGGAAGGTAAGTAAAGTCCTGGATCCCGTGCCGTAGAGGGGCCTGTGAGCAAAATTAAGCGGTCTTTCATGCACAGTATAGAATGGGACGCTGAGGACCACAACAGTTAAAAAGTGCCCATAAATAATACGTCGTTTCATTTTTTTTTTTCATTTCTTATTAAATTATAGTCGTGCCATGGCCCTATTTAATTCTGTACGTATTAAGTAAAGGTAGTCTTATTTTAAACGAAAAATGTTGATTCCCAGAAAATGTAAATAAAAAAAATCATAATTTTAGAAAGAAGTTACGTGTATGTGTGTATGTGTGGGAGAGAGAGAGAAGAGTGTAACTGCAAAATCGAGCCACTTTGCATAAGGGAGAAAAAGACTTGGAAAGACAGTCATGTGAATGTAGGATAAGGTTTATTTTTATTCTACAATCCCAGCTGTGAAAAGCGAGTGTAAAAAAAAAATACTGCAATGGAGAAGAAAATTACCTTCATAAAAACAAAACACAAGGGCTTACAAAAAAAAGAACGGTTTCCTTGTCGCTGTTCCCCCAAACAATGACTGTAACGTAAAAATAGGTGACATTTATTGTTTATACGGTGTGATGCTTTATTTTCTCTACCATTTCCCTGACGTTTCCCGCATTGTATAGAATTTCTAATGAGTCTTGAAGTGCCTTTGTTGCATTACTCCTAACACCATACTAACGTATTATTCCCAACAATGATATCAGATGTATGAACAAAAGAAAATTTCTTATAAACCCCAAAAACACTTAAATGAGGGCGTACACTAATATGAAAAAAAAAGAAGGGATAATTGACCTAGATTTCATGACTTCTCTATATCTCAGCAAAACGTTTTTTTTTTAGTTTGACGTTCTTTAACTTAGTTGGTAATGTCGGACAATGAATGAAATCAGTGAAATGAGCTCAAATAACCTCAAGTTTAAAGTTACTCGGCATTCGTCCTACAGGATAAAAGAAAATTCCAAAGAAAAATAAACTTATCCGTGTAATTCTCCCTAAGCGAGATTCGAACTCGGGACCTTTTGAATGTGAGGCAGGTACGCTACACTAATGAAGCACGTATTTCTTAAGATTTCTTAATTAAGGCAACCAACCTTTGACTCCACCCAACAAATATCAGTTGGCTATGTGACTGCCCTATAAAACAAAAAAGGAACAAATGAACGATGTTATTGATGCAAAATGAATGAATATTATTGTACTTTCCTACCAAGAGCATTTTTGATGAAGTTGTCTACTTTTTCTGATTCTGGCTTACACCTGTTTTTTCTCTCTCTTGGTGTTGGCAATGTTTTACTCAGAAATGCATTTATAATCTGCAGTTAGTTTAACAATGTTATTAGCGATAAGCCTCTAAAACTCAAGATTGCAGGTTTAAACCTAGTAGAAGGTGATGGCTTTTTTCGGACGCAAAAGTTTTAGCATGGCTTCCTTTGGAAGGGAAGTAAATCCGATGTCTGAGACAAGTCTATTTTACTTTATATTGTTTGTTTTTATCGATCACTTATTTATGCCAAATGCAACATTGTGTAGAAAAGTCTTCATTTCTACTTCAAATGTAAACTATGCCTGTGTTCAAATGTTACCTTTAGAAACATCGCTTAACCTTCCTTAAAAGTATGGTGGCATTTGGTGTATCTATAGTCTTACAATTACGTACTGACAACTGACATTACAACTGGTGCTCTCTTCAGTTCTGAAATTACAGAAATTATCGCGTAAACGTTTTCAGGTGTCTTTATCTTTCTATCAGGAATTGGAAATTATAAACTTTGTCATATCCTTTAATGGACTGTACCAACTAATAAACTCTAAAAGGAATATCTACGATGTGACAGAAAGTTTGCAAGAGAAGTAACTTCTTCACCTAATCCAAGAATTCAAAAGCTATTGTTGTTAATTGTTGAACCATATTAATGGGCAAAGTTACTTCACTTTGGTTGATTCCCCGTCAAAAGAAAGAAAAGGAGGAATATTATTAAAGATGCAACGATGATATAATTTGTTTTGAATGGAAGTTCTAGATACATCCTTGGGTTAGCTATTCACGAAATGTATAATAATAACAACAGATTCGAAGTGTGAAAGATAAAAAGTAATACTTCTGCAACAAGCAATTCGAGGATTGTATGTGACAGGGGTCATTTAATTAGGTTACAAGTATTAAAACATAAAACAGAAATGACAAATAGCTATGTTTCCCCAATCTCAGATAGAGGTAACCTACGTAGCACGTAAAATATCCATCAGATGCCTTTTTAAGCGGATCGGTGGAATGGTTCTAAACGTCATTGCCAGACCTAGGAAGTTCGTACCGTTCACCGTTCCGTATATAGGTTTCGACCGATCTTCTCGCCGAATCAAAACAAGTCATTGATAAAAACGCATGGGTGGGGAAATAAACAAACCTGTTGTCAAGTAAACAGTACTGTTACCAGATAACAACAATGACATGAGTAATTCGTAAAAGCACACCTATTTAGATAATTATTGTTACATATATAAGGCTGACCCTGACGGATTTCCTTCTTCACATATGTACATTATGAAAACGCCCAAGAAGTTATAACACGGATTGTAATATTTACTGATAGAACATAAAATAATATCTAATTAATAAAATTAATTTACTACGTATTTTCAGACTCTTACTGGGTAAAAACAAAAGCAGGAATTAAACTAAATGTTTACTAATCTGCAGCCATATTACTGAAAACTATTGTATTTCTGAAGCTCTTCAAATGAAAAACTCATTCTATGTTCTGATAAACAAGGTTCGTAAAGCGAAAAGGTTCGTTCTACTTCGCTTGTTGTGATCGGGGCATATTTGAAATATTTTATCAGTTCCGTATCAGTATCATCAAGCAAATAGCATTTGTTTGGATTTAAAAGTTTAGATCGTATGCGTTACATCACACTGAAGCCTGCATTCTTTACAACTACACTTTTCAGTTTCATCTTAATTTCAAGATGACAGTTCTTCTACATACCGCACAGATTCAGTTCAGCTCCATACCTCTGTACTTTAACAATGTGATGGTTGTGTGTAACTTTTTGAACTAATTTACAATCAATAATACATATCTGTGAAGTTGTTCTGTTACTAGACATTTGAAAGTTTGTATACTAGAACTGCAATCGATTTCAGAATAAGTACACGAATAAGTGCACTGCTAGAAAAGTTACTATGGTTGTAAAACAAATTGATTTTACTCACATTTGAGTAGAACAATATATTATTGGACGCCTTTCCTGTTACCGACGTGGTTCTGTGTTATGCAGTGATAGCTGGTTTGCAGTAATGGGTTGCACTCTACGTTGACCTTTGCTCGTGCAAGTAGCGCCACATGGTATTGCCAAGCCTGGCCGCTCTTACTTTGCATAAGAAAATTGATACGAACTTCCTAGCTCTGGTCATCGCAAATACCGCAGACTTAGGAACTGGCCCTTCTACATATTCAGTCGTATTATTTGTATGCGAAGGGTTTATCTACCATATCGCCAATTATCAAGCTGCACAAAACAATAATGTCGGGTCACAATGAGGGAACACAAAATAAAAGTATTCTTCTCACACACTGTAACATAGGCTATTCTAGCTACAGTGGTCGCCAACGGAGTCGACCTGCAATACTGGGGCAAACTGTCGCCACGGCCACATGAACTACCGTACAATAATGCTGTATTCACCGAGCCAGGTGATCAGGCGATTTCATCTGTAACTGGCATTCGTGAGGTGTTCGCTCCCTGTCGTGCTCGCACTTTGCCTTGGGTTTTTTCGTGGTTTTGCTGGGGCCTTTAGGCAAATGTCTATCACCTCTCCTTTCACTTCATTTCCTTTCTTCATATTTCAGTCGTCCTCAGGTATGCTTCGGGATTTTGCAGGAGATGGCACGGTTCCTTGCTCCGAGTAAAACTCTCTTCCTTCCGGTTGCGCCGGTTGAGGCTAGGTGCCGTTGTAGAAGCATACTTCCGACGGCCTCCCGGCGCCTATGTGGTCTCCGTAGCGCGCAGGGACTGCCACCTAGTAACACTGTTAGAGACTTCCGTGCGTCTCTGTGCTTGGCTCCGTCCGCTTCTGTGTGCTGGCCTGTGGTTTCCTCTCTTCTCATCCGTTCCCCCTGGGTAGTAGGTAGCTATTGTTCAATACTTGCTCGCAGTTGCCTAAGTGTCCCCCGCCGCCAGCATACCTGATACCCCATGCGGCACCTTTTGAAAGGTGACACACTGCGAGGGAAACTGTTCTTCCCACGATACACGTAATAAGACTATTTTAGCTAATGTGTTCTCGATTAGCATTAATTAAATATAAAAATAAGCTTTTTAACAATAATTGGTTGCGGAGATGTAGAGAAAGTCATATGAATGGAACACATTAGATTTGTTTATTTCCCTTTTACTTAGAAGGAACTTAATAATTAGACAAATTCTGATTATGTGTATCTTGATTATCAGGGTGTAGATAACAGATTCATGTTTTGAATAAAAGTTTTGTTTGCCGAATAGCTAGAGGACATCATGTGAATGGAACATATTAGATTCTTCCTCTTCTACCAACAAGGCACCAAGTAATAAGGACAAATTTTGCTAATGTTTATAATGTTTATCTTGATTATTATGATGGGGAAAGAAGAATAAGCTTTTTACTTTCTCTATACGTACTATGTACATAGTGTATAGAGAATGTATGCTATTGCACCCAAACATTCGATACCGACATGTCACTGGAAATATATGTTTTGAGACCCCCTGAATCAAAAAAAAATTCTTAGTAAAATGTCCGTGTGTGTGTGTGTGTGTGTGTGTGTGTGTGTGTGTGTGTGTGTGTGTGTTTAGCATAGCTCAAAAGCGAAAAGACCGCTTAAAACCAAACTTGGTATTTAAGTTTAGTATCTTCCAGGGATGTGAGACGAAGATTTTGAGAAAAATCACCCAACACCCAATTACCATTTACATGGAACTTTTCTCAAAAATGGCTGTAACGATTTTGATTAAAATAGCGTATATTAACGATATTTACATGGAAAATAAAATATATATCTTGAATTTTCTGGGAATAGCCTCTGAAGAGTACTTTATTCTAGATTCATTTTACGGAATTTTGAATAACTGCTAAATCGTAAGAGATGGACAAAAATTTACTGCAAGAAAACTGTAGAGCACGTTAAAACACAAAATTTATGTTATATACTTTTTTTTTTTTGCTTCATCATTTTTCAGATATTCTTTGTTTTTGGTTTCAGCTTTAAAAACATATTTTTCTCATACAGGACTTTGTCAACTGCTGCCCATTAAAAACAAAGGAACTTCAGTGACATAGCAACCAGCTTTTGACTACCACTTTAACCTATGATACTCCCTTATTTCACTTCTACTTACAAGAAAGCAAGTAATAAGACTATTTATGCTAATTATTTCTCAATTAACACGAGGTAAATAGAAATATAAGCTTTTTAAGAATATTTTTTACAGAAACGTAGAGAAAGTCATGGGAATGATGCTCATCAGATTTTTAATAATATTTTTTTACGGATATGTAGAGAACATCATCTGAATGGAACAGATAAGATTTTTGTAATTAGTTTAACATCGTGCTTCTGAGTGCGGTTTGTTATAATCCGAAATAAGGCATTTGTGCAGTTTTCTAACGCTCACAGCAGGTTAAAATTTTAATATTGGTGTTAAGAGTCTAACGATCTGAATTTGTCCCTGCAATGAAGTAAGAGAAAGTAAGCTGCGAACATATGTAAGCGTTGCGAAGTGCGAATTTCCAGATAGCAGTAATCTGCGGAGCATGCACGTAGGTAAGGTGAGTGAAAATTACATAGTCTGGCTGTTGGCGCTATGGGCCCCCGCCCATTACATTACCCCTTCTTCCTGCCCGGTCATATTTTAAGGTATTCCAACAGTGAAGCTCTTCACTCAGGTTACCTCGCACACTCCTAATTCTGCCTACTAGGCAAGGGCGAAAACGGGAAAATTTAATTACTCCATTCCATCACGAAAATGATGAGGTTAGGAAGTTAGAATGGGAGGGTGGGAAAAAAGCTTTGGCCTTACAGCATGTGAAATGGAGCTTTTATGGAATGGCGCCGCTGGAAGTAGTGAAAGCGTCCTGAAAATTGAATGCGGACTCTGCAGATGATGAAGTGTGTCGGTGACATCTGCTATACAACTCACACAAACTTCAGAAGAAGGCTCCCTTAGCGCCAGAGTGATATATTTCTGCTTCAGGGATTTTTGTTCACTTTGTGCTTCAAGGACTTTTTCTTAACAAGTTCTTGTTCATGATACCAACCTCTCTGAATGAAACCAGCTGTAAAACAAAAGAAAAACACAACAATAACCTGTAACGCAACGCTCCATTTAGTGCAGTTTTATAAATTGCTCCATAAAACGACATTTTCAGCATAGAAGTTATTAAGTTTCTGGCTGTAATGTGTGGAACGAGAGTAGTAACAAGACAATTGAAAAATTGCACCATCATTTTAGTTTCAGAAGTGGAAAAAGTGTATATTTTTCGAATATAATCATTTTTATCCATTTCGCGGTTACTGGCATGTATTTAATATCGGTATACTGTGGCCTGTCTTCAGCAGGTCGGCAGGACAATACTGGGGTTCTTCATCTATCACAACTGTTCCTATCACTTTTTGTAATTTCAGGGCTGAATGACCAGGCGACGGTATTCGGAGGGCTGCAACTGGGTGGCAGCTGTGTCTTGTAAAGGTCTTTCCATGCGTGGTTCAAGGACCATTATGTTAGGATCCTCCTTCGGATGCTTTTTGGGGAAGCACCAGAGGCTTGTGGGTTGATGTTGGTCGTGTTCTAACGTTCTGAAAACCGTTAGAGAACCCGGCAATGCTTGCACCCGACTTTATCCTTAGGTTTCTTCCCATATCCCTCCCTCCCTCCCAGATATCACGGTAGTCATGTGGCCTCTGTCCAGCTAACTTTGGTCCCTTCCGCGATAATCCTGATCCTAATCCCTCTACTTAACATCACATACACATGTACATAAGCTACATTACTTCCCCTAACTTTTCATATATTTATTATTACACGCTATGTTTTACAGGTGCATTTTACTATCTAAATCATGCCTAACTGTTTTATTTTTATTTATTCATGTGCATATTACTCCATGGCACGACAGCTCACGGGGAACCTTGGCCTACCGCCCGGCCGCTGCGTCCCCCATCTCGGTCCACTACAGACGTCATGGATGGGGTGCAGTATTGGAGGGTGAGACGTGGTCAGCGCCTCGAATCCCCCGGCCGGTTAATGCGGTCCTCATGACCTGGAGCCGCTACTCCTCCATCAAGTAGCTCCTCAATTGGCCCCCCAGGGACCTTACGAGGCTGAGTGCCCCCCGGGCCAGGTCTCCCAGCGGGGGAAAAATCCCCACGCCAGTACTGGGGATCGAACCCAGGTCTCTCGCTTGGTAAGTAGCAACGCTACCACCGTTCATGTGCATATATACGATATATACAAGGTAGTTCACCTGTTCTTTATTATTTTTGGAGATAGGCAGCACTTCATACTCTCAAAGTAATAAGGTCGAAATTACCGTGCTTGTCGGCCATTTGGTAACTATGCAAATCTAGACCGCTCTTCATTTGAAAGTAGAACAGCAACAATAGTTACGTTCCTTCCAAAAACATGAGCTTATTAACTCCTGTTATATCATGAGGGTCGCTGTCATGCGTTCTACGACGTAAATTATAAAGAATGAAGGCTAAATGAACGGCTTAAGCTACAGAAAGAGGTCAACAACAGTTATAAAGAGATCAGAAGCGGAGAGGGAGACATGTGTGACACTATACCTACAAGATTCAACGGAGCAAGCAGGTGCAATGATTCATGTTCTCTCATCACCTCCAGCGTGTCAGCGGTTCGAGCCCCATAATCTGCGCTCACTTTTTTTCTTCTCTATATGTTATCCATCGAGGTGCAAATTTTTATTATTTCATCTGTTTAAATTATTTCAGATTTAAATAGCTTGCCAGGATAAGGAAAGGGTTAAAAACGTGGTATCAGAGAATCTGCAGACATGTGCACCTGGTCTCCACTTTTATTATAAATAAGTGCGTATATATTTTATTACTCCAAAGACGTTTATGTTGCAAGAAGTAATTCTGTTTTCGGTTGTAATCTGAACATGTTTATTTATAACCACACAAAGTAAAGGTACATCATTGACGATTAATATCGCTACGTTTACTGTGATTGTGTTTGGATATATGTACAGTTAAACAATCATTTTGGGTTATTACTAGGGAGCTGATTTTTAACTTTTTATCAATGTCACTTTAGCTTTTCATTATCTTCTATTAACCTTTATAGGTTTTAAACAATTTCTCTAGCTTTCTAACAATGTTCTTAACCCCCTTTTTTAGGATTTTAAACAATTTTTCTACCTATTTAAGGAAGTTGACAACAAACGTCTTTTAGAACATAATATAGACAAAAATATGAAAAGTATTTTACTTCACGGAAGCATGCTATTAGTATGTAGTGTAATTTAAGGTAATTTATTACAAAGTATACTCGTGCTCGAACATTTTAACTAAAAAAATTAGCATGTATTTTTAATATATAGCATTCATTTAAAAGAAACTTCACACTTCAGTAGCTTTGCTGTACACAACTAGCCACATTTCCAAATTTTCTGTTTTTTTAATATATTCCAATAGGCAGAAAAAAATATCTTTCAACACACAAGACTCACCGGCATAAAGTTCATATACGTAATTTATACAGGTACTAAGATAAAAATCGTAATAAATTCTTTCCCTGGCTAACCCTGTATGTTCACTCAAAACAAAACTAAACGAATTGTTAAAGTCATATGAGCATATCAGATTTAAATATACCGCCAGAGTAAAAAGAGTTATTGTAATTCAAATGAAAAAATGACTTTCTCTAGCTGTTTTACAAACTTCTTACAAAACATTAATATTCTTTCTACTCCATAGTAATCAGGATAAGCATTAGTAAAATGGTATTATTACTTATTTCCGTACATGTGGAAGGGAACTAAGGGAATACACCATGCTAAAGCGATAGTAAAATGTTTTGAAAGATGTCGCCATGCGCTTGTCTTTGAAATTCGCTTCTTTGCATGACCTGGAGTAAAACAAAGGAAACCATGACGAGTTCCTGTTTAAGAACAGCATTACGTATTTTAAAATTGAAACCAATAACGGGAATATCTCGGAAACTGTTATATGTACAAGAAAAATGTAAAGGACATACATTGTGTGTTTTGACGAGATCTACATTTTTATGATCTACATTTTTGTTTGCTAGGTTTTTGCCTAACTCTTGCAGCTTACTACATATGCAAAATTCATTCAGCAGGAAGAAGTCTTCAGAGGCTATTCCTAGGATATTCACGATGTACATTTTATTTAGCATGTAAATATCTTTAACTTTTTTGATAGTGTTTACCGCCCTCTTTTAATACCATGGTACCGCAGCGAAGTCACTGCTGGTACATGAAATGAAGATGAGGCACCGGTGGAATGTAATGGCGGAGAAAACCCGCCCCTCCGCCGCTTTGTCCACCACAAATCCCACATGCGGTCACTTGAGATCGAACCCGGGCCACCTAAGTGAGAAGCAAGTGGTCTAAAGATAGAAATGAAAATAAATGTGGATCCTTTATTAATTTTTTTTCCAATTAATAATTTAAATTCTTCATGTATAGCAGTAGATCATTTTATTGATATTAAATTAGTTTAGATTTAGTAAATGTATTTTAAGGTTTGGTAAAGGTTGTGCCAGCATCCGCGGTTAGACAGCAAAATCGAATGAGCACTTCCACGGCACGAGCTATATATTTAATATACAGTATTTTAATGAACATTTTTAGGGTCATGTTTGATAAAATACACATTTTCTAACATTTTTCCATGCAAAGAGTAGTTTGGGGTGGATATATTATTGAAAATCTTCGTGTCGTATGGTTGGAATATACTAAACTTGCATACTAAATTTTGTATTTAACGAACTTCTCGTTTTTGAGTTATACTCTTTATTGACACAAATATACACCTTTTTCTAAAAATGTTATTTTTGGATTGAAGGGGTCTAAAAACATATTTATTTCGAAATCTCGCTATCGAATTTTTGGGAGAATACGTTGCACCTATGCGCTAGGTAAAGTAAAAATATAAGTATCATATTTGAAATTTCAAATTAGGGTTAATTGGGGCTGATAGGTGAAACCTAAAATGCGATTATGACCAGTATTAAGCTTCCCCCAAAATATCTAAGGTGTTTTTATTTGAAATTAAATTTAAATAAAATATAATTTAGATTGGGACAATTTAAAATGAAAGCCCTGTATTAAATAAAATGAAGCGGTTGTTAATGGTTTTTCTTTAGACATCACTGCATTAATTTCACATTATTTCGTATATGTTTTTCATTATTTCGTACTGCAAACGAAATATAAAATATATTTTGTTTTGTGCTTTTGCTAAAAATATACACGCATCCTTTGATTTTTATCTAACGCTCTAGTTCATTAAGTGCTGTAAGTTTCTGCACTGCTGACATTGAATAAAGCATTAAAGGGAATGCAAAAAGACTTCAAAAGAAGAGATAAGAAGAAGCTACTGAAACTTTGCAACTTACATACTCGCAAGTCTAACGAACCAAGTTCTACAATAAATCTTCAGAGCATATGACCTTAAAATACACTTACAACAATGAAAGTATTGCCTCTTGCTCACTGTATGGTTTTATGTTTCCATGCATAAACTTTAGCAATGCTTCTAATGATTCATTGTGGAAATCATCCACACAAACTTGTGTATAAGATACAGTGGTAATAGTCAATTCCTTTGTCTGGAGCATTAGTAAATGCAGTTGACATAATGAGTGTTCTTACTATTACTATTCGATATTTATAACCTGCAATAAGAATTATTCCGTTCAACGAACGCTCTTCAAATTCCTTTACTTGATTACAGAAACAAGATAATAAATAACCTGAAGAGACACTGAATTGGTTTTATAACTTTTAATATTTTAAGGTTATTTAGTTGAAAATTGGCTCAATTTGAGTAAATAAACAAATAGTTGTGCAAAAGCTGAAAGCTTTAAAACGTATGAATTGAGGTATTTGTAGTTGTGATAAGAACAATGCGATGAACAACATTAAATAAGTTTTATTTTGCTTACAGACTTATAACTTTACTTATTAAGATTAGTATGCTTTTAGGTTGATTAGTATCTCTAAGCAGGCGTGGTGCATACAAGACACACATGTTTATTTTCACTGAAATTGAGGATCGGAAGACGAAACCTAGAATGTGCAGGCCTCG
The DNA here is from genome assembly GCA_030762935.1 of Hymenopus coronatus. Classification (NCBI taxonomy): domain Eukaryota; kingdom Metazoa; phylum Arthropoda; class Insecta; order Mantodea; family Hymenopodidae; genus Hymenopus; species Hymenopus coronatus. Next base: position 51,289,042 of record CM060885.1, read on the forward strand.
CTATACGAATGTTGTATTGGAACTGAGTTTCAATGTTTACTCCAAAGACAATGACCCACACTGCCTAAGCCAACAGGCCACGTATTGCGGTTTAAAAAAGAGGGGAAAAAACGTACAGTCTTCACCTATATTCTATCACTCAGCGCTTTGGAAAACAAGTAATCCTCACGTGGGTACCGTCACATGCAAATATCGATGGAAATGAAAACGCGGATAAAGCTGCAAAGGAAGCCACCCGACATCCTGTCAGTGACCACAGAATAACTTCTACACATCAAGACGTCATTAGATACACCAAACAGCTGTTTATAGAAAACTGGAAAACGATATGGTCAACATCCCACAGCAAACTGCATGATGCCCGAGCCGGATTTACCAATTTCTTCGAACCCCTCCGAAAATTAGAACGTCGTGAGCAAACGATAATTACCCGCCTCAGAATTGGACACTGCAAACTGACACATTCCTTCATCATTAATAAAGATCCAGAATCAAAATGTGAGACCTGCAACACACCACTTACTGTCCTACATATCCTGCTGCAGATACGCCAAACAGAGACTTCAGGCCGGCTTCAATGACTTACCAAGTGCTCTACATAACCACCAGACAATCAAAAAGACAATAATATTTTTAAGACAGTGTAAACTTTTTGAATTATTATAAAGATAAATGTAATCATTCGGTATTCTACCAATGTAAAAAAACTATTTTATGTACAATTTGTAAGGTCGCGATATTACCATGCTGTTAAAGCGACCCAAAATAAATTATATTGCAAAAAAAAAAAAAAAAAAAAAAACAACAACAAAACGGATAGTTCATTTTAACAGGTGATGTAAGTTCACCACGCTTTAAATACATGCAAAAATATCAGGTAGCAAATTGTGCGATTTGTTTATTTGAAAACTGTTAGACGAAGAGAAAAAAACATATAATTCACTGAATTGGATACACATTAAGTTAATTTATAAAAAATGTCTGTATTTATACCACTGTATGCCAGTGACCTTTTTAATACTTAGATAAATGAAAAATAAATGTAAATGTATGATTGGAATTTATTCTGTTACACATAGCCAAAGCAACCCCAATAGATTCTGTTAGTTATAGAACAATAAACTTTTATATCTTTGAAGATACTGATGGTAAAATCTTACTTTATTTTTTCAATAAAAATTATTTATTTTCAACAATGAACAACAAAATCATAAAGTACATCATTAAAGCTTTAGATAGCATATTTGAGGTAATGTATGAAAGTTGGATTACTAAGCAGAACAGACTGAAAGAAATCTAAGCAATAAATTTCATACACAAAAAAGTAAATCTGAAAAAACTACTGAATGGAGAAGCAGGCTAAAATGTATTGCATGAATAATTTAAACAGCTTTATGGTCTTTTAAAAATAGAGAATGGGCAAAATTATTGGCCAAAATGATTCACAGTTGTCTATAGAACCTTTTTATTTTGTTATTAGTTTTTGTACATGTACTATGTGCATAATGCATAAGATATTATATTGCATCCAAAAATTCGATGCCGAGATTTCACCCCCTGAACACCCCCCCTAAAAACAGTTTTAGAAAAATGTTCGTGTATGTATGTGTGTGTGTGTGGGGGGGGGGAGGAAAGATAGCTCAAAAAGAAAACGTTTGTTGAATACCAAACTTAATATATAAGTTCTAAGATACCCTTTAATATTTGATTAAAATATCGTATATGAAAAATATTTACATAAGAAATAAAATGCATATCTTGAATTTTCTGGAAATAGCCTCTAAAGACATCTTTATTCTGAATGAATTTTGCGGAATTTTGCATAACTGGTAAACCGTAATAAATAGACAAAAAGTTACTACACACAAAACGTAGAGTTCGTTAAGACACAATTTATGTTATATTTCTTAAGATATTCCTTGTTATTGGTTTCAGCTACGGGAATTTATCAACTCTTGTTCATATTCACATAGTGGTTTGACTATCTCTTTAGCCTATGCTACTGTTAATTCCCCTTGTATTTCAATTGGAAGCAAGTAGAAAGACCGTTTCTGCTAATTTTTCTCGATTAGCAAGAAGTAAATAAAAGAATAACCTTTTTAATAATAATTTGTTTCATAGATGCATAGAAAGACATGCGAATGGAACACATCAGATTTTTAGAAAAAGATCCGCGCTCGCGCGCGCGTGTGTGTGTGCGCGCTCTTGTGTATGTGAACACGATAACTCGAAAACGAAAAGTCGGTAAAATACCAAAGTTGATATTTAAATTTAGTATCTTCCAGGAATGCGAAACGAAGCTTTCGAGAAAAATCTCCCTACCCCAAACTAGCTTTTACATGGAAAAAATCGCGAAAATTATTCTGGATTATTTTTGATGAATTTTGCATAACTGGAACTGCAAGAGTTAGACAAAACTTACTACTTTATCTCTTGCGGTTAAAACACACAATTTATGCCATATGCATTTTTTGCGTTGAATTGACCATTTATGAGGTATTGTAAGTTATTTGTTTAGGATATGAAATTCTTAAATCTTTCTCACACGGAAAATTGTAAACTCGTGGTCATACATAGAAGCACATGGTACCCAGCTTTTAAAAGTTTTCTCAATGACTTTAGCCTAGTGTTATCCCTTATTTTCCTTCTATTGAACAGGAAAGGAAGCAATTGCTAAAGTTTATCTCAATTATATAGTGGATAGAAAAATACACTTTTTAACAAGAATGTGTTACAGTGATGTAGAAAAAGTCAAGTGAATGGAACACATCAGATTTTTTTTTCTTCTCGCAAGTTTCTGCACAGGCGAATTGTGAATGTGTGCAAGATAACTTAACTGACAGAAGTTTCTCTTCAGCTGACGGAAACTTTGCAAGCAAAAAGCCACAGAACTGAAGTGTAATCCAAAACCATAGACCATTTTTAAAAATTTTAATCTGGAAAGGTTTTAGATACTTCATTTTGCATTTTATCCACATATAGTCATAGTTGCGATGGTCATTATGCACAATGTTCATCCACATATTTATGTTAGCTAGAACTGTCAACTCTGGCTGTATAAATAAAACGTAATGTAACTCTATGCCACGAAAATCCACAAAGGACCTTGGCCTACCGCCCGGCCGCTGCAGTCCCCATCTCAGCCCGAAGGCGTCATACATGTTGTGGAGCACCTCAAGTCCCTCCGAACCGGTTAATGCGGTCTTCTGGATCTAGAGCCGCTACTTCTCAATCAACAAGCTCCTCAATTGCCCCCCATGGACCTCACGGGGCTGAGTGCACCCCGGACCAGGTCTCCCAGTAGGTTTGTCCCCCATTTCGGTGCCGGAAATCGAACCCAGGGCTCCCGCTTGGCAAGAAGTCGCACTACCTCCCTGCTAAGGACAAAACAGAATTGTCGAGTAATGTCACTAGTGATTCCCTTTGCATAGTCAAATTTGATACCAAGTGTAAGACATCCATGTAAGACAGCACGGTGTAAACAGTAACTTAATTACTAAACTGGTTCATTAACAATGGAAAATCATTTCATTAATTGATTTAATATTAAGTTTGTAATATGTGTACTTATTTAATTGTCCCGTTTTATATTGTTTCCTTCAAGAAATTAAAAACGGTAGGGTGGGGCGAAAAATATTAAATTTGGAAACCCATGAGCTACAACTTTGCCTGTGAGATAAACCACTCCCCTAGTTCTAAAACGTCGTTGAATGGACAGTATGCTTAATTTACTTCGTATTCAATGTAAATTCAGATGATACATATTACACAATTAAGGAAATAAGTTGTTTCATATTAACATATTCACTTGAAATTAATAGAAGTTTGGTCACATATGGGTATTAGTAACAAATGAAACAGACATTTTTAGAATTGGATATTAACTTCACTCTTATGCAAGAGTAGTTGAACAGAATTAAATGCTGAGTTCATGACGTGAAACAATAAAAAAAAAGTCACATTTATACTAATTAGCTTATTACAGTAAATTTTCTCAACAGTCCTATTGTGCTCTTTCTATGGTGTATAATGCGAATACTTCAGCTGAATGTGAACGATTAGAATATTTACGGCAGATATCATGAAGATGTCAAACCCAAGATTGTCTATAGAAAATTAAATTTGGTGCTATATTTTCGTTTATGGTAACTGTAATTTCAGCTTTAATAATTATTTTTTTCTGTTTTGTTTTATGTCCACTATTATTGGCGCTGTTGCTTTTGAGTATTAGGATAGAATAAGAATTTTGTGGAGGGGGTTGGCAACAATCTAGTGAGGATATTGTACCTATGCCTCTAAAGGAGTGCCCTCGGGAGGGTAGGATAAGATGAGTGGAGACACTGGTGCCCGGAACCAGGAGTGAGGTTACAAAGGTAGGTCAGTACTCCCACCTAAGTACAGTTCTCCCAAATTGGTAGAAGAGAGAGGGAGAGGGAGAATTTCACAGAGATTATACTTCTCCCCGACACGCTGCGCCGAAACACCATCGCAATCTACTCCATCCCTGACCCAGATTAACGGGGTGTGAAATAAATGAAATGATTAATGGAATAATAAGGAAGGTTGGGAAATTCTCCAGTATTAATGTGATGACCTGGGAAACTCTCGACAAAAAACCCATGGGTCAGATTGGGCGTTAGCGGGAATTGAACCCGACACTTGCGTAACCATGGAGCTTCCGCGCTTGGCCGATTTGCCTTAGAATGTTAGTCAAGCGCTCCATGTATTCTTATTTTAAAATAAGAGTTCGAATCTCGCTTATGGTGAGTTGTCCGGATAAGGCTTTTTCGGGGGTTTTCCTTATCGTGAGAAGACGAATGTCTAGTAAGCTTCCTTAACCCCGAAATAATTTGAGCATCATTTCACCAATTTTTCATCGCTCAATATGACTAACTAGGTTAAATGGACGTTAAGCTAAAAAAAGAATCTGATGTGATACACTCACATAACTTTCTCTAGCTACTCTACAAACAAACTTCTTAGAAAAGATAATTTTACCGTCTACACCATGCTAATCGAGATAAACATTAGCAGAATGTTTTTATACTTAGTTCCTTAGTTAAAGGAATGCGCTATGGCAAATTGATAGCCAAATGTTTTAAAAGCTGTCGTTGTTCAATTGTCATTGCAAATCGCTTCTTTGCTTGGCCAAGAAGAAATACGGAAAGAAAACGTATACTTCTGTCTGAGAAAAGTATAAGTACTTCACAATTGAAACTAATAACAAGGAATACCTCGAAAACGGTAAGCTGAACGAAGAAAATGCGTATGACATAACTTGTGTATTTTAACAAGATCTACATTTTCTGTTTTGTAGGTTTTTGTCTATCTCTTACGGTTTACTAGTTATGCCACATTAAGCAAAATTCATCCAGTGTAAATAGGTCTTTAGAAGCTATTCCCAGAAAATTCAACGTATACATTTTATTTGTGATAAAAATGTCTATAATATGTGGTATTTTAATCAAAATCTTTAGGGTAATTTTTAAGAAAAACAATATTTTCCACAATTTTTCCATGAAAAGCGTAGTTAGGGTGGGGGATTTTCTTGAAAACCTTCGTGTCGCATTCTTGGAAGATACAAATCCCAAATTTGGTATTTAACGGTCTTTCAGTTTTTGAGGTATGCTGTCCTCAGACACACACACACGGATCTGTTTCTGATTTTTTTTATTCCGGGGGTCCTAAAACGTGCATTTCCAGTGTAATCCTTTGGACCAGGGCCCTCTTAGTTATCAAGAGTCGATGAGATAAATGAAATAGACGTATGAGTGCTCCGTAGAATAAAACAACCTCCCCACAGAAGAGGTAATGAATTTAGTGTGTACTGAAAAGGTTGGTGATTTATCTACTTCAATCGTATGCAACTGCCAACTAGCTATCGCTCAATAAGCAGAAGATCGAATGCTGTGTGAATGTGTGCAGAGGAACGAATAGGGAAGTGTCGCTTTTTTTCCTAAATGACAAACAAAATATCAGTACTCTCTTTCTGTGATGTATAAAGTGGGCTAGTTTTATCTTGTACGCTAAAGCTTTTGTAAAACCCTTGAATTATTTTGCAGAAACTGTATAATGCAGAATTGTTACTTTCTTTTCATGTACGAGGGCGTTTCTTTTTCCCCAACTTCCGATAGGCTTACACTTATGGTTACCTTCAAACATAATCACCAAAAATATTGAGACATTTATCGTACCTGTGCACAAGCTTTGCAATACGTGCTTCAAAAATGTTGCCGCCATTGATGCAGCCCGGAACCACTATCAATGCAGCTGTTTATTCTGAAAGTTGACGACGTTTGCGGAGAGCCATTCAAAACAGACCAAGAGGAATGCTGACTTCAGGAATTGTGTTGATCCATGACAACGCTCAACTGGCACAACCCAGTGGTTCCTTGAACAATTTCAGTGGGACATTATCGATCATCTGCCGTTCAGTCCTGACCTGGCACCCAGCGACTTTCACCTTTTCCCTGAACTTTTTCCTACCCTAGGAGGGCAGCACTTCAAACCAGTGATCTGCAAAACAACGTCAATGCTCATTTGAAATCATTGGTGGTAACATTTTTTGAAGCGGGTATTGCAAACCTTGTACACAGGCACGATAAATGTCTCAATCTTTTCGGTGATTAGCTTGAAAAGTAACCATAAGTGTACACAACTTTTAGTAATAAAATAATTGTTTTCTATGTACTTGTCTTTCATTTATAGCCCATCGGAGGTTGAAAAAAACGGCCCTCGTACTATGCATATAGTAGGTAAAGAAGGTATTGTATTTCGCCCAAAAATTTTATGTCACGTTTCACTGGAAATAATGGTTTAAGGTTTCATGAATAAAAAAATCTTGTGTTGCGTTCATATGTCTTTCTCTACCAACTCTGCAAAAAACTATTCTTTCAAAAGATAAACTCTTCTTTTCATATCATGCTAAACGAGATAAACAGTAACACCGTTAGTCTTAGTACTTAGTTCCTTATAAGCAGAAGATAAATAAGGGAATACACCAGGCAAAAGCGATAGTCAAATCTTTTAAAAATCGATCGATATGTGAACAATTGAAGTTCGTTTCGCTTCGCATTCCTAGAAAAACAAAAGAGAGCTGAAACGAATGATGACCCGTTTGGAAAATGCCTAGTTTAAAATTGAAACTATTTCAAGGAATATCTTGGAAACAGTCAACTGTGCATCAAAAATATATGCCATAAATTGTGTTTTTAACGAAATCTCAATTTTTTCTGTAGTGAGTATTTATGCATCTCTCACGGATTATAGTTATGCAAAATTCAGTGAAATTCATCCATAAGTACCAGATCTTCAGAAGCTATCACAGAAGATTCAAGATAAACATTTTATTTGTGATTTAAACAATCGTTAGAGCCATTTTTGAGAAAACAAAATGTTATAATTTTTCCCCCTGTAAAGGGTAGTTTTGGGGGTGGGGTTATTTTCTTTAAAATATTCATGTTGCATCTGTTTGTTTTTAACGGGTTTTCTGTTTTTGAGTTCTGCTTTTCACAGACTCGCGGACTTTTTCTAAAAATGAGTTATTTCGAAAGATCTCAACATATATATTTTCGGTGAAATAGTCGCCATCCGTGGTGTAATGGTTATCATGCTAACTTCATACAGCCAAGGTCGTGGGTTCAAACCCGGCGGAGGACGATGGATTTTTTCGGGTGTAAAAAGCCTTAGCATGACTTCCTTCGGAAGGGAAGTAAAGCCGTTGGTCCCGTGTCGTAGATTTACGGCACGTAAAAGAACCTCAAACCTGATAGAGAGGCCTCTGAGCAAAATTAAGCGGTCTTTCACACTCGATATGGAATGGGACGCTGAGAACCATAGCAGTTAAAGAGCGTCCATAAATAACACGCCATTTCCATTTATTTTCCGGTGAAATCTCGGTATTGAATTTGTGGGTGGAATACTATACTTCCTCTACACAATATGTATATAGTGCGTGTACAGAAAGTAAAAATGTAATGCATGTAATGATTGTAAAGAATACAAAAGTCAGATATATCTTTATTGACTGATAAAAATGCTTATTCTAATAATTATGGCGAAACTCTACTGCTGTCTTTAAAGTTTTTTTAGAAGCTTTTCCCTAATTCTTTTAGGAAACGTGTTTATTTCAAGATTCTCTCTTGGGGTTTTTGTGCATTGGTTTTACCTAGGATTACAATACACTTTCCATACACTGGCATCTGAGTAAGTAAAAGGAATAAAGCATACAGGCTTTATTCCATCAAAGTACCATTTGTTTTAAATGTTCCCAGAGAAGATACATAGCCGTAGACGCGGATTTGTGTTTTAAGCTGTTTGATGTGCAGGACAGAGTGATAAATGGAACCACCGTAAGTAAATTACAAAAATATGTAGGTTCGTAATTAAAAGGGAAAAACCCTTAATGGGCTTCCGGTTAAGCGGGACAGGGGGGAAAAAAACGCTCTAATTGCATTTAAAAAAAAAGTGCACTAATGAATCTTGTGTGCAGAATCAAATCTAACCTTTGTTGTTAGTGAACTAAACCATCCAGACACAAAATGTTGCCCTTTTGTTACAAATGACCCAGGGAATTCTGTTTAAACAGTAGAGGGTAATACGAGTAGATTCATTAAACGTATCTAAATTGGCAACCGCTCTGATGGCAGACACGAAATGTGACGTTAGTGACACTAGCACTAACAGTGTTTGTTCAGCTTGCCTATAATAGACCCCAATAATGACAGGTACTTCCTGAATAATAGCTTCAAAATGAGCCCTATGAGATGTGACGTAACTACTTAGTGTTGATGAAATGATACTTTAGAACACTATTCTTACACTCTATGACTTTCGAATATATATCGTTCTCTTGTTAATCCTCTCTGATGCTCCACTGCATCTGCTTTCATTCGTTCTTCTCTATTACGTTCAGAACTTCCACAAAGATAATATAAACAATATGTTAAAAGCTGACTTCTCAGGTCTCGGGTTCGGTTCCCAGCTGATGTGGGGAATCTTTGTTTAACCAGAATTATTCTCTACCCCCCCCCCAGAGTATGAAAGTAAGTATATGAGAGGAATGTGTGTGTGTGTGTGTGTGTGTGTTTGAGGAAAATAAAACGATTTTAACCCAAAGTAAATAACCTACAGATAAGTTGTTTCTAATGTAAAGTCCTCGATATGACATTGGAGAACATGATGAACCTGCTCTGACTTTATAGTTTGCGGTTGGTAACCAACCCTCGCTGTTATCAAGTCTTCCACTCACTGGTGTCTTAACTGAGGCGCGATTCTCGACTTTCAAGCAGGAAGTCTTTTGTTTGCTAATGGTTTTACTTTTAATTTCAGTATACTTTTTGCGCTTTTTATATATGTCTTTACTGAGTTGTATAAAATTGTATTTTTGTTTTTTATTCCTTTATTCATTATACCATTGCTGTGTTGAAGTTAATGTATTGCCTGATAGAGCGGAAGAGAAAGCCTTATGGCCTTAACACCAGCCAGGATAAATAAATAAATAGCTCAGTAGAAGGGGGAGCGGTCCCATTTGAGGGTAATCATTAGGGATAGCATCTTGGGGACCGATAGCGGGACACATACAGTTGCATAGCTACTGAATAGAGACAGACCTACATAGGCACGCGCCACTTGTAAACAGGTTGCAGTAACCGTTGTTTACGCAGCGGTAAAGTATGCTGTATATTACAATACTGTTTTATAGGTAATTAATGCCGTTGATGATAGTGTATACTCTTCAATCAAAATTATAAAATCTCTTGCGTCAAATGGATTGCTTGAGGATTTGCAATTGATACAGAAGAACATTGAAGACAAATAACACATATTTGGAAACATGAACTTGAAATGCCTCAACTCTGAAAGCAAATTTACTTGTGCAAGCAATTAATCAGAGACCCACGACACCTGTTTTAGACCACGTGAAAAAGAAAGTGAAGACAGTGTTTGGAAAAAAAGTGTGGGATTTTCAATAATGCGTGGTACACAAACTGTGCTGTGAAGTGTTGCCACGGAAATTATTGCTGATGGGGTATTTTACCCAACTGTCAATGATGTGTCCTATTTTCTTTTGCTCTACTCACATCTTGTGATGTGGAATGAAGTTTTTTACAACATAAAACTTATTTATGTGCCAATCGGAAACGATTCACATTTCAGACGTTACAAACGTATGTTATGCATTGTAGTCTATGTATCTTGAGAGAAAATCAAAGGGATATGATGTTGATGACTTGTTGCTCAATAACAATTGAATGTACGTAAATATTAAAATTGTTAGTTCCAGTAAATCAGTGTTGTTTATATTTACCACTCTCCCAACCTCAATGGCCTTCTGTGTAAATGATAAATTTGCATTGATGTGTATCATTTTGGGCATTCTAGACCATTTTATAGCATATACAGTGTAACCTCTCTGAACGAACATTACCGTGCGACAATCTCTAACATCTATTAGTAACTGAACTCTCTAAAACGGACAACCTCTATTACGGACGAGGACACGCTAATACCTGTAATACGAGTTCTAAGAAAACCTCTCTTGGCGGACACTTTGAACAGGCTAATGTGAACTTACTTTTGATAGACTTTCTAGATAGCGGGACTTCCAATGCTCTCACCCTACTAATGTCTGAAAAACATAACAGTACCGCTCGCATTGTTGAGTGTTGGAATTCAATTGTTCACTTCCAGGTCAATTTTATCGTTACTTGGACTTGATGTGTTAAAAGCTTCAGGAAGTGAAGTGAATGTATGAGCAATTGCTCCTAGAAACTGTTTAACATCAAAAGAAAATCTGATGCAAAACGTAATTGTACACAATGAGGATATCATTGCGAAACCAAAGTGTCCTAAGAAAACTATTAAGGAGTTTTTTCGCGTTAATCAATGGTGTTTCCTACACATCCATTCTCAATTAATAAACAATAAATAAAAACTTTAATCTCTAAGTAATATAGACTGTATAGTGTACTCAAGATGTTTATTTACAGTATTTAAATGTTCTTCTTTTCAATAAACTTCAATTGCAGTCCTGTATGCTTTTCTGTAAGTACAAAGCGCATGTATTTTATCGTATTGTAATACACTATTTTTTTTCTTGCATTTAAGTCATGCTTAGTGAACGGTGAGTTGAAGTAAACTGATTTCATAGATAATTTTATTGCAATTTATCTAAAACCTTCTTTAGAGGAACACCACTCTTAAACGGAATTTTATTTTTGGTCCCAGCAGTGTCTATTTAAGAGAGGTTTCACTGTATTATGTAAATGTCTAATTTTCATTATAAGTTGCCTTTTTTATTATTTTTTTAAATTACTTTCTATCGAAAGTTTATGAGCAAATAAAAAAAAACTTTGGAAACAAGCACATTTGCTCTTCCTACTTTTAAGAATTGTGCATTTTGAACTCGTCCATATGTGCCATAAAACAGAATAAGCAGGACCTACTTCCCTTAACATTAAGCAATATGCATTATGGAATATTCTAATAATCTTACCTTTATATAAATTAAAGGACTCGTCTATATATAAAAGTTAATGAAGTATTTTTTGACCAGCAGAACAGTAAAGTTTGCGTCCCGTTAGTGCAATGGTAGCGTACCTGCTCTTGGCGCGGAGAACCCGGGTTCGATTCTCCCGCTGGGGTCGGGATGTTGTCTCTCCCAGGATTCCAACCGGTCATTGACCGATCGTTATATTTTTAATAAAAAATCTGATGTGCTGCATTAACTTAACTTTCTCTAAATCTCTGTAACAAAGTTTTGTTAGTTAAGCTATTCTTCTATTTAATGCTAAACATTAACAGAAACCGCCTTATTACTTAGTTCCTTTATAAGTAAAAGCGAAATAAGGGAATATACTAGGGTAAACCGACAGTCAAATGTTTTAAAATGTGGTTGCTATGGAATTGAAATCCGTTTCTTTGCGTGGCCAAGCGTTGACAAGTTCCCGTATGAGAAAAAAAATTAAGTATTTAAAACTGAAATCAATAGCAAGGAATATCTCGAAAACGGCCGTCTCCACGAATAAAGTGCATATGACATAAATTGTGTGTTTTATCGTGATCTAAATTTTTGGTGTATAAGTTTTTGTCTATCGCTTACGGTTTACGAGTTATGCACAATTCAATAAAAATCATTAAGAATAAAGAGTTCTTGGAGGCTATTCCCAAACATTTTATTTGACATGTTAATATCTTATATATAATGGATTTTAATCAAAAACGTTAGAGCCATTTTAGAGAAAATCAAAATGTTCAACATTTTTTTCCATGTAAAGAGGGGATTTTCTTAAAAATCTTCGCATCCTTGGAAGATACCAAACTTAAATATCAAGTTTGGCATTTAACGGTCTATTCGTGTTTTAGCTATGCTGTCCAGTCACAGACACGGACCTTTTTCTGAAAATGCTTTTTTTTTTTTTTGGTTTCAGGGGGTCCTGAAACATGTATTACCGATGAAATCTCGGTATCGAATTCTTGAGTGGAATACAATGCTTCCTCTATACACTATTTACATAGTAGTGTAGAGAAAGTAAAAATTCTTGGTTAATAGATATAAAGTTAATCTATTTTCTAGATTTTTAGGTTAAATACTCGTCTTCGTTATTAGCAATAGCATCATCAGGACAGGAAGATGCAAAAAATGAAAGAAAGTCCGGTTGTTAAATTCAAACATTTTGCTTCACAATGCCAGAGAACATTTTTCTCTGGCATAGGAAACTATTGTTTTGCACTGTGAGTGATTTGCGAGTTAGTATTGAAATAGGTTTACTACTGAACAACATGTGTCGCCAGAGAAACATAAACGAAGTCAGCATCTACTTGAATGTGAAAGAAAGCGTTCTTGCACTTTTGGGGACACTTGTTCTTCATTTTGTAGCTGCTACATCATCTTTATGCCGTGATATTCCATGCAATAAATTGGACCATCCGAAACACATTGGTGTATGTGGTAAAATGGGTCAAGCTGCATGTGTGAAATTGAAAATGTTAGAAACGAACAGAAGATATGAAACAGATTGTCCCATTGGTAAAGCGTTGCCGGGTGAACATTTTTCTATTATTGGTTGTAAACTAAATTCAGATACATACCATGGCCGGGATTTGAATCATGGATTTCCCGATCTCTAGCCGGTTGCTCTGCCACTGAGCATTTAAACAATTATTCATACACATTTACCATAATAGTTGGCCATACTGTGAATCCTGGGTCTAAAGTACTCACAGCATTGTAAGTCGCCAAGGGGATTGTCATCTCAAAATAATTTGAGATCACCTTGTGGTTTACCGGGAAACATATGAGTCAGTTGGGAAATTCAATGCTAGGCCGGCATATAGCCATGGTAGCTCAGTGGCTGAGCATCCGGCTAGAGATCTGGAGATCCGTGGTTCAAATCCCGGCTATGGCATTCAATTTTTCAGTGTGACTCTATCCATCCAACTCCTGTCCTTCACACGGCTTGTGTAAAAAGAATATTCCATATTAATTAAAATACCTTTAGCAGTTAGCAACAATCGCTTTATTAGAGGAAAAGAGAAACTTTTCTATGTAGAAATAGTTGTTTGCAGATAGTACACCATAATTTTCATTTGAGAATTTCTTCATTACTCAAATTTATTATAATCAAATAATTTATTTTGTGTGCTATCAATAAATAATTAAAAACTTCTTATTCTATTGCATGTTAAATGGCACATACTTGTATACATTTGAAGGACTTTTCTTAGTTTTTCACGCATTCCACAAAAGATGACTAAGTACCATTTAACTACCTACTTCTTAAGTCTGTTCTATGTTTTAAATATAAATAAAATTCACTGTTTCTCATTAAATTGATCTCTAAAATAAATTAATTGGTTTTAAATTATTTGTAGATACAAATGGGAATTATTTTTGGGTCATTTTAATCTGAGAAAGAACCACTGCAGCTTATGTTCTAGTAATAAAGAGTTCTGTATTTTTCTTATTATTTCATGTTAAATACCACGTATCTGTTTGGTGCAATTTGAGAAGTAATTCAATATTTTATCATTTACAATGGGTCATTAAAAAGCACTCAGTTTCTACTACTTATGTGTAATTTATATTTTCAATTCAAATATACTGTGCTGTCAACCATTAAATTGGAATCTAGAATCAATGCATTAGTTGAAATAAGCTTGCTCATTTTGTAAATTATTTGGCACATCTATGTATTTTAGATCATAAATGCAGTAATTGATTTGAATTTTTCGTTAGTTTCGTCAGCAAAGGCCTTGCCCGAATAATGCCGCAGTAGTTCCATTTTCTCGTCGAATTCAGCAGCTTTTGATATACCAGATACTGTGGAAGTCGATCTTCCCATGAAATAATCACATATCAAATAATCCCATGAAATAGCCAGTTCTCCTTGTCTCGACTTATTCCGAGAAAAGGCACAACCTTAACATTGACAGTAAGCAATGTATTAAGATCTCCGCCCAGTGACGTTTTGGTCGTCGACCTTTCAAATACTTCTCATATGATATTTGACCTCAGGGGTAACCCCATTCTATCAGTCGATGGCTATACTCATTTCTGAAAGAAGAGATCCAGCGGACGATGTCCGTTACTTCCAATGATAGGGTAATATTCAGAATGTGGTGGCCTGAGAGGACCTAAAGCATTTTTTTATCGATCATGTGTTTTGGGCACACTTCATATTAGTTAATCAGAGGTATAGGTTGGATAGGGATGGCTTAAAATCGTCACCTCAAGCCGGGAATCGAACCACAAATCCTTAAGACGAAAGTCATGAACAAAACTGAGCTACCTTGACGTCTTTGGTGTAGAAAGGAATAGCACAATGTTTAATATTCCTAATTTTAAAGATAATTTTTAAAGGTCTTACTTGTTTCTGAAGTCGTAAGCCCCAATATCACAATAGAAGTAGAGGTCAATACAAAAATTCCCTGATACAGCTATGAAAACGGTGTGCATATTTTTGAATTGTTGTAGTAGTAGTTATAGTTTGTAGATGTACTATTTGTTGCTTTTTATCAAAAAGCACGGACTATTTCTTCTAAGACCAGCTAATAAGACAATTAGTTTTGGCATGTTAATTGCCTGTGGAGGAGCGTATAGATACTGAGAACTAGTGACGCGCTTAACAACAACCTAACTCAGCAATGGCTTAGAGGGTTATGTTTGATGTTCATGCCAGTCAGTAATATCTGCTGCATACTCCGTTTCCCATTATGTTCCTCTCAGACATAACCTCAATTAGGAAACTCCTCGTACTTGGAAACCTATATAAGGCATCTCCGCTGGTAATTACAGCGCGTGGATTGTTATTGGGTGGTTGTCTCTAGACATAAATTAGAATGCATAGTTTCTTCAGCTACCAACTTGAACTTCTATATCAACTTAGAGGAGCTTGGATACGTTTTATTTCCCTCTTGAAGGTTGAGCATACCACCATAACATTAAAAAAGCATGGTTTTAATTGCTCTACACATACTATGTACACTAAATTTCCATACTGAAATTTCACTGGAAATGGACATTTTAGGGTCCCCAGTATCCAAAAGAAAAGCATTCTTAGAAATAGGTCGTGTGTGTGTGTCTTTGTGTTCGTGTCTGTAAACACGATAACTCAAAAATGAAAAGTCGGTAAAATACAAAACTTGACATATAAGTTTACTTTCTTCCAAGGATGCGACACAAAGATTTGGAGGAGAATCACTTTACATGGAACATTTTTCAAAGTGTTTTATTTTCTCAAAATTGCTTAAGGACTTTGATGAAAATATCGTATACTAAAGAAATTTAAACAACAAATATAATGTATATCATGAAATGTTTGGGAATAGCCTTTGAAGGCCTCTTTATTTTGTAAGAATTTTGCTAGATTTTGCATATCTAGTAAATCATAAGGGATAGACAAAACCTAGTAAACAAAATATGTAGATCTCCTTAAAACACACGTTTTTCCTAGAGATGACCATTTTTTGAGATACTTCTTGCTATTGCCTTCAGTTTTAAGATACTTAAACTTTTCATATACGGGAATTTGTCAATTTCTAGCAATGCAAACAAACGGTTTTCTTCTATAAGGCAACCAACTTTTAATAGATTTTTACTATCGCTTTAGCCTAGTGTATTTATTTATTTTCTACTTACAGAAAAGTATTTCTGCTAATGTTTATTTAGATTAGCATGAAATAAATAGAAGAGTAAGCTTATATCCAATTTACCGTGCCAAAACCAGAAAATATATAACAATTAATTCGCGATGACGGTTTGCACCAGTACCAAGCTTTATTCCACACCGTAGGAGGGCTCTTCGCTGCCACCGAAGCTGAAACATTCAAACCTACATTAATACTTACTACACTGCAGAGGATAGGGAGCGATTATGTTAAAGAGCTCACGGTACACACGGAATCGACACCGGAAGGCTGAATACTCCGCCACAGTGGCAGTTTCAGGTTGTATTGTTGAGTTTACTTTTGGAACACCTTAGTCGAAGTGATTTTAAGTTTTAAGTACGTTTTAGCATACCGGGCAAAAGTTATTAGTGTTTTCGATTTCCACTCAGATGTGAAGGAGCCACTTATAAGCAAATGAAACTAGTACTAGGGTTGGGTCATACGACGGAGGGGGACACCTCACCATTGAGACCTACATAAATCCATTATGGCTGCCACCCCTCCCAGGAGGAAAGAATTTTGGTGAGGAAATCACAGAACGCTACGGACCGCAGGCATGTAAGCCACAGGAGCACACGGAAGTATGCCTGGAGAGGAGCTTGGATCTTCGAGCTGTCAACATGACGAAGAAGAGACCCCGCAGAGCCGCCGCTGCTAAGGCAGCAACCGTCGCCTCTTCCCCGGCAGCCGCCGAGGAGGCAGCATCTCCGACGCCACCGGTCGCGGCATGCCCTAATTGACCGCCGGCCGCCACCACAGTCTCGCCGCAACAGCAGCCGCAGTTGCCGCCGCCACCGACACCTCCGCCGCCCCGGTTTAGTGCCATGGTACGGGGGGGGGGAGTCCCCCGGGACCTTTCCACCCGGCATCTGCCCACTGCCGTGCAGTCGCGGTGGCCTTCTTGCTTGACGCATATACTACGACCGGGGGCCAACGCGCTTGTTCGTGTGGAGATGCAGGACCTGGCTGACTTGGAAGCTGCCTCGTCGACAGGGTTGCCCGTATTAGGGCGACTTCTGGTCGTTGAGGCCAGCCGACAAAAACGCCACCGACCCTGCTGATGCTGCTGTGCCTTCGGGCATTCAGCTGACGCCTGCTCCTCGCTGCCGCGATGACACTACTGTGGTACCAACTCCACCACCGCCGAGTGCACTGGGCACGATCTCCGCCGTCGCCGCCGGTTCTGTGCCACCTGTCGTGGGACAGGACACTTCACGGGCAAGCCCAGTACCCTCTCTACCCAAGGAGAAGTACTACATCACCACCTCCTTAGGCCACACCACACAAAACCACCGCAGACATCAATCACAGAGGCCTCAACACCTGCTGCACTCTCAACAGACGCAGCGACGCGAGACGCCATTCAGGACCTCCACGTGGAGATCCTGAAAGTCGGCGCTCGACTAGCCCTGGAAGAGACATGCAGCATCCTCACACAGAAGCTATAGGAACTGCAAGCTTCGAACGCCGCAGCAGTCACCAGCCAGCAGTCCACAGCCGCCGAACTGTCTACCAGCATCGACGGCCTCACGCAGCAGCTGAGGCAGGTTCTCCTGCAGCAAGCTGCTTACTCTGCTGAGCTGTTCCAGTCGAGACGTCAGCAGCCCAACACCGCTCCTCCTCCTGTACAGGCTGAGGGACACGCACGGCCAGCGGATCCTCGCTCGTCAACCCACTGGAAGACGACTGGGAGCTACGCTGAACAATACCGAAGCAGATGGAATTCGTAAGTTTTCTGATTCGTATTTTCTCCTCTAATTTCCACCCTTTATTTCCTCCCAAATATCACCTCCATTCCCTAAGCTGCAGTCAGGTTCCATGGCTGTCAGCCTAGAAATAACCTCTCACCCGCTCCCGCTCAACGTGCGGCAGCTTCCTATCTTTCTTCTACTAACGCGGGTGCATCAGCGGGACCGTGCTAAGCCACGAAATTCACAACAAACTGTTATAACGTGGAGGGGTTTTTAGTGGGTATGCCGCGTGAGAAGCGGAGAGTCCCGCATGTGCTCCCAGCCATTGCACCTCGGCTGGGGGTTGAATGCGGCAACGACGCCCCGTCGACCGGATTGAATTGGGTTTCTATTCTTTGAATAAGCACCTGTGCTATCTGCCCGGCCCCGCTTGACGCCACGAAACTCAGAAACGTACCTGAAAGATGAAAAGGAAGGATAGAATGGTTATGATTGTGGATCAGATAACCACTTCCGCATTCGTACTGAACCAAGGAAACAACGAAACGGTGGGTTAGAGTAGACAATCGACAGAGGGGTAAGTATTAAAACTGTGTAATTTAAAGTTTTCTGGATAGAAATTGTTCGAGAATGGAGCTTTCAAAAGTTAATAATGTTTCAGACTAGGAGTCTTAAAGGTTAAACTTAGAGGAGCATGACTTCAGTTTCGAAACACGAAGAAATAAATTATTCCATCTGTAAGCCAGTATTGTAAACGAAATACATTATACGTTGTATTTAAAGTAGGTTGTTTAGCGAACATTTTCATTAATTAATAATTGTTTCATATTAAATTACAAGCATGAAGTAAATCTTCCTTTTTATTTTACATTAGGTGGATAAAAACAGAGTTATTAATACTGTAGAGTTTTAACTTATATGGAACAAGTTATCAAGCCGACTTTTACTTAGTTACGCGAGAGAGCTTTCCACTCGAAAGTTTTCGTGCAACTTCTTGCTCTCGTATCTCTCTAACTCATGCACCGTAGCTAAGTTTATTTTATTCTAAAATCTACCTTTTTCACGAAACCCTTCAACAATTCTGTTAACGAAAAGCTTATCAAGTTGCTGCTCCTGCTTCAAGAGGTAGCTGAACCTTTATTAGACGTTATTTCAGGGAATCGTTTCAAAGGACAGACACTCAAATAATACGTGTCTTTCTTACTATTCGTGCACTTGACACTCTTGGACACTCCTAGTCTTATCTGCTAGATGTCGTGCAACTTTGGAAACATAGCAGAGCAACATTGAGACATCGTGTGTGCTAGGTTTAATTCTGTCTGTAGATCCCAGGGTTCATGCATATGAAGACTTTTTCTTTTAAAATCTAGCTACTTCGCGGTAAATTAGATAGACAGACGGATGGATGAATGGACGGACGGGCAGGTCATTTATTACTCTATTGAATACAAGTATTCAAGAAATCAGCATATCTAATCAAACATAATTCTATCATATATTTACATCATAAAACGCATAGAGGATTAGCCATCAATATTGACCTGAGCATCTTGAAGCATTGAAGTGAAATACTTCTTATATGGGTATATAAGATGTTAAAAAGTTTTAATAAGGCATACAAGAAACTATTTACACTTGCACTATAATTACAACTAGGTATATAAGTTTTTGAATTTTTACGTGTTGAATAATTATGTATATGAATAACTAGGTATATTGTCACATGTAATAACATCATTAATATATTTTTTTACATATAAGAGGCGTACAACGATAGTAAAATAAGTACACCAGATTGAATAAAAATGTGTCTATAATGAATGAGACTCCAAGAATTAATTTTATTATAACTCTCTTCTGCAATATAAAATCTCGAAAGCTGGAGCGTGGTTACTCCAAAGCAAAAGCCAGTATTTAAATGACTATGAATATGACCACAAAAAAATCTTTTTTTTTTTTTTTTTTTTTTTTTTTTTTTTTTGCTCAAATGAATTGATTCCTCTTAAGGTAAAAAGTAATGTCTCAGTTTCTGAATGATTTAAAATGAAACTATTGGCATTACACCAATTTTGGATCTAATTAGGTAACTCGTTTTGAATTCAGTTAATCAGTACTTGAATCGATATATAACCTATTCACCAAAATGGTTGAGGGTCTCAAATAATGAAACCTTATTTGGCTGACAACACTGCAGAAACCCGCCTGGGTAGGTGTCTGCGTCACATTCAAAAGGTTGTAAGTTCGAATCTCGCTTAGGGTGAGCTACCTGGATAAGGTTTTTTCGGGGTTTTCCCTTATCCTGAGAAGACGAATATCGAGCAACTTTAAGCTCCATAGCCCCCGAGATCATTTGAGCACCATTTCACCAATTTCATTCATCGTCCGATATGACTAAGCCAGGTTAAAGGACGTTAAGCTGCCAAAAAAAAAAAAAAAAAAAAACTGCAGAAAGGCAGGGACAGCTTTTCTTCTTCCTCCCTCCTCCTTTGCTTCCCCCTAAAACTGCAGAAAGGCAGGGACAGCCTCTCTTCTTCTTCCTCCCTCCTCCTTCGCTTCCCCCTAAAACTAACGCACGAGAAAAGGTGTACGCATGGTAGTCAGTGCTTCCTCCTGTAGGACTTGACCTCCCAGGACTTAACCCGCGAATGTCGAAAGGCAGATGAACATTGCATCAGAGTGAATAACCTGGAACGAGGCATCAACCCATAGCCTGGGTGAGAGTGAGAAACAAGATATAAAATGAAGGCAAAAGGGATAAAAGGAAAGACGCTGATGGAGCAATTGTTGGAATGCATGACGGAGGAAATCGGAGAGAACTCACCCAGACACCACTTTGTCCACCAGAAACTACCTGCGGTCCCTCAGGATCAAACCCAGCCCTTGGCAACTAACGAGTCACAGCCAGGGCGCTAGCGGTATAACCTCTCGCGAAAGTAAATACTACCTCGACTAATAATAATAACAATTTAGCTCCACTATTAAAGCACCAATGCAATGGTCCAGATTAGGTTATCTGACTGGAGCAATATTAACGAAAAATCTTATCGCAGCTGCTGTTGATTTCCTTAAGATCTTGTCGCACCTGACGTCCGCATGTTTAATCTCCTGTCTTCGTTACTGATAACAAGGCGACAATCCAGTCAGCCAAACTGCACTTTCAATTAATTAGTTACAATGTTTATTAAAAGTTTTATCCAGTTCATAATGTATTTGGTTCAAAAAATTAGTATAAATAATGATTATTTGTATTGCTCATGCCTGAGATGAGTGCAATAACTTCTAATAAAAAAACGCATGTTTCCATTTCATGTATTACGCATTAAAAGCTGAAATAAAATAATTATTGCCTATTTCTTTTGTTGCTATCGATATTCGTACATTAAGTGTAGACACGGTCGGTCATATCATGAGGAGGCAGCGAAGAAAGAAAGAAAAAACAAACATTCGGTAAATAATCATAGTCGAATACGTCATCTACCATTTGAGAACTAATTTAAGTAAAACAATCATATAATTATAATGATATTATAAATTAACTCGTGTTTTCATCTCTTAAGACAATTCACTCACGTCGCTTCGCTCCGGTCGTGAATTATCGACAAGATTAAAACACTCGTGGTATTACTTATGGCTATATGATATGACATGACACGTGATCGTAGGAAGTGGCCAATCCGGTGCATTGGCGCGAAAAATTCCAACCAATCGGAATTCAACATCTCTAAATGTTGATACTTTTTTTTTTATCACATACACGTGAATTGTTCTTCTAAATTCACTACACCCACGTGCTTTGTTTTCCGTAGGAACTAATATTCGTCTCAGTGTGCAGCGATATTCCCGTACATAATGGCGGAAGTTCCAAAACGAATATAATTCTTCGTATCCATATAGGCTAATCATTGATATTTTATTCAAGAAATACTCTTCTTAAATAGAACTCGAGCTACAACTTTTCTCTAGATAAATTTATCGATAAAAGTTGGAGTTCTAGTTATGTTACTCACGATAATATTTTATACAGAATTTTAATGATTTAACCTTTCTTGTGCCTAAAAAAATTTATTCCTCCAATTATCTTTATCCATTCACTGCATATCTTCCAGTCAATTGCTCTCATTGAAGTTTTTATTTCTCGCATTCATAGTTTCAAGGTCTTCCTTTCCTGTTCTTTCAGGTGGACTTCTTTCCAACGCCTTGATTCTTCTGATACGTTAGAACAGACTCTTACATAGTCTGTTGAGATCTCAATATTCACTTATTGTATTACAGCATCATATCCTATTTTTATCCCAAACTTGAACTTCTCACTGACGTCATTTTCAGCAACATATGTTTTAATTTAAGTTTAGGTTCAATTTACATGTTTCTCTCCACATGTGCCAGAATCTTTCGCTACTGTGTTATATATAAAAATATGTGTAATTTATTTTTCCTATAAGTCTGTTCCACAGGATAACCGCCACATACTTATCACCGTCATACTCTGATGACGTAACTATACCACATAATCACTGTAATGCTGGAAGGAATGCGTCTTTCATTAACATATTTCATCTCCATAAATAAGTTTCAAAAAATGTCTTCCAGTCATTTGTTATTTTCCATTTCATATTTGCTTTTAAATCTTTTCCAACTTCATTGTTTATTTGTTTTATTAGCTTTTATTTTTCAAATTATTGTTTGCTTATTGTCTGTGTACTTCCTTTATTTCTTTAACTGAATTTTCGTTCAGTTTTTTTGAGAGCAGTTCTAGAAGTACTGTAAAAAATTTCATGGAGCTTAGCATTTTTGTGTGTGCTTCTAATGGTCTTCATTTCATTATCTGAATTATATATTTAGTTTCTTTTTATTGTTTTTGAAGGGCGTTAATTCCTATTTTATTTTTAAGTCCAATAAAGGTTCTTAATTAGTTAATTAATATTAATTAATCACACAAGTTTTATAAACCTTTAGTGCTTAGATAAATTGCTTTGTCTCAATTTTGTTGAGGAAGTTATATTTAAATTAGAACAAAAAATCAGATGTGTTCTACTCACATGATTTTCTCTACATCTCTACAACAAATTATTGTTAAAATTTTGATTCTTCTATTTACTTCATGCTAATAGAGAAAAAACTAGCAGAAAGGTTCTTATTACTTGCTTCCTTGTAAGCATAAGGGAAACAAGGGAGTACAATAGGCTAAATCGATGGTCAACTTTTTAAAACTGGTTGCATGTTTGTATGGACTGGAGAGGACAAAATCTCGTATGAGAAAAGTATATCTATTTTAGAGTTGTAAACAATAACAGGAATAGCTCCTAAACGGTCAGTTCCAGAAAAATGTGCCTATAACATAAATCGTGTGTTTTAACGAGCTCTACATTTGCTGTTCAGAATAAACGTGTCTTCAGAGGCTATACCCGAAAATTAAAGATATTACATTGTACTTGTTATGTAAATAACTCTAATATACGATATTTTAATCAAAATCGTTTGAGCCATTTTTGAAGAAATCAAAATTTTCGAATATTTTTCCATGTAAAGCGTAGTTGAGAGCGAGGAGATTTTCTTGAAAATATTTGTGTCGCATCCTTGGAGGATACCAAACTTAAATACCAAGTTTTTCTAAAATTTTTTTTTATTTAGAGGGTCTCAAAACATGTATTTCAGGTGAAATCTCGGTGTGGAAGTTTTGGGTGCAATAAAATACCTTCTCTATACACTATGCACATAGTACGTGTAGAGAAAGTAAAAATTAACAGTGTAGTTTGGAGGCAACGTCTAGATTACACAGGAGTGTGTAATTCTGAATCCGTTATAGGCGGTTTGAGTACCGGTCGCAATATTTTATTATTTATTGGATATATTATAGTTATCTCACAGTGGAAATACTAAATTAAACGAATCAATTATCATTTAATTTTCCAATCGTATTCTGTTGAACGTTGACCTAACACGGTTTCTTGCCCATCTAATGGGATAAATATAAGAAAAGAAGTGGGCAAGGAAAGTGTAAAAGGCTATAGCAGGATAGCTTTCGTTAGCGTTGCTAAGGGAACTTGACCAGCTCAGCTCTCCTTTATTGATAGACTTATTTTAGTGGTTTCTGGTTCAATGAACCGATTGGCGCCTTGTGGGATTCCACTGACCCTGTTGCTTGTGCGCTGACCTGGAATTTCAAACTCGGATCTTTACTTCCACAGGGGAGTTATTGGAAGAGCGAGCACAAATTCCACACTATCTATATGATACCTATGTGTACCTTTGGGGGGGGGGGGGGAAAGCGGCAGCTAAATACACCTCATATTGTAAGTAACGGAAAAGTCATATATGTTCCTTCACATACTTTCTTTAGTAACAAAAGCTGATTCTTCTCCCTACTTCTCGCTAATCAATGTAAACAGATGATAACGAACCTGGTAGCATTAATTTTTACTTTGTCTACACTTACACGATGTGCAAAGTATATAGAGAAGGTATTGGATTAATTGTTTGTTTTTTTCCACACAAACCGTGAGTAGGACAGGAGTTGGATAGATAGAGTCAAACTAAAAAAAATTCAATGCCATAGCCGGGATTTGAGCCACGGATCTCCCAATCTCTAGCCGGTTGCTCTGCCACTAAGCTACCATGTCAACATGCTGGCATAGCATTCAATCTTTCAACTGACTCTATGTTTCCCGGTAAACCACAAGGTGGTCTCAATTTATTTTGAGATGACAACCCAAATGGCTATACTATGAATCCTGGGACTTAAGTTCTTGCAACTTTGTAAGTCGCCATTTGGGTTGTCATCTCAAAATAATTTGAGATCTCCTTGAGGTTTACTGGGAAACATACGAGTCAGTTGAAAGATTGAATGCTATGCCGGCATGTTGCCATGGTAGCAGAGCAACCGCCTAGAGATCGGGAGATCCGTGGTTCCAATCTCAGCTATGGCATTGAATTTTTCAGCCTGACCTATAAAACTCCTGTCCTACACACGGCTTTTGTGAAAAAACAATTATTCCAGAGAAGGTATTGCTCCACCCAAAATTGGTACCAAGATTTCACCGGAAATACATGTTTTGGGTTCCCTTGAATCCAAAAGAAAAACGTTTTTAGAAAAAGATTGTGTGTGTGTATGCGTGTGATGGTGGACAACACAGCTCAAAAACAAAACGACCGTTGAATATCAAACTTGGTATTTAAGTTTGGTATCTTCCAAGGATGCGACATGAAGATTTTCAAGACATTTCTCCCATCCCAAACTATCCTTTACATGTAAAAAAATTAAAACAGCATTTTTATTTTCTCAAGAATATCTCTAACCATTTTGATTAAAGTATCTTATATTAAAGATATTTACTTGACAAATAAAATGTATATCTTGAACGTTCTGAGAATAGCCTCTGAAGATTACTTTATTCTGTATGAATTTTACGGAATGTTGCATTACTGCTAAACCGTAAGAGATAAAAACTTACTACATAAAAAATGCAGATATCGTTAAAACAAACAATTTAATCGTACAAGTGTTTTTCGTGGAATTGACCCTGTGATGTATTCCTTGTTATTAGTTTCAGATTTAAAGTACTTAAACTTTTCTCACACGGTAAGTTGTAAACTCCTGGCCCTGCATAGAAATGGATTTCACATGGCAACCAGCTTTAAAATATATGACTATCTTTTAGTATAGTATATTCCGTCATTTGCCTTCTGCTTACAAGGAAGCAAGTAATTAAGATAATTTCTGCTAATGTTTATCTCAATTATTATAAAATAGAAGAATATGCTTCTTAGCAATAATTTGTTACGGTAATGCAGGGAAAGTCACGTGCATCAGATTTTTACTTTCTCTAGCCCCGTATGTACAATGTACATAGTTTATTGAGAAGGTATTGTATTGCACCCAAAAATTCGAATCCGAGATTTTACCGGAAATACATGTTTTAGTATCCCCTGAATCCAAAAGAAGCACTTTCAGAAAAAGAGTCTGCCTGTTTGTCTGTCTGTGTGTCTGTGGAGAGCATAGTTCAAAAACGAAAAGACGGTTAAATACCAAACTCGGTATTTATGTTTGGTATCTTCCAAGGATGGGACATGAAGATTTGCAAGAAAGCTCCCCCACCTCTAACTACTCTTTACATGGAAAAATGTTCAAAAATTTTCTTTTTTCTTAAAAATGTCTCTAACGACTTTAAGACACCATATATTAAAGCTATTTTTATGACAAATAAAATGTATATTTTGAATATTCTGGGAATAGCTTCTGAAGATCTGTTTATTATGAATGAATTTTGCTAAATTTTGCATAACTAGTAAACCGTAAAAAATAGACATAAACTTACTATACAAAAAATGTTGATCTCGTTAAATTTATGTCATATGCATTTTTTCGAGGAGTTTGCCATTTTCAAGATTGTCCTTGTTATTAGTTTTAATTATAATTTACTTATAAAGGAAGTGTCCGTTTTTCTTTTGTGCTACTCCTGATCAAGAAAAGAAGCGCTTTCCAATGACAATCGGATAACGAGAGCTTTTAAAACATATGACTGTCACTTTAGTGCATTCCTTTAGTTTCCTTTTTCTTATAAGGAACTAATGAATACATTTTGCTAATGTTTATATCGATTAGTAATGTGTAGAAGGAAGAATAATATTTTGTAAGAAGTTTGTTTGTAGAGCAGCTAGAGAAGCTCATGTGAGTGTAGCACATCAGATTTGTTTAAAAATCATTTACATAAGATTTAACTAGATGTGAAATTTGTTGACTTAAACCAAGTAACGCGTTGCTTCATGTGTTTTATAGTTTTAAATGAATTAAATTGAATTAACATCGAAAACGGCTTGATTAAACCAGTTTAAACTCCCTTCATGTTACCTTTTCGCTCATTTTGAAACAAGTATTGCGGAAACGAGCTTTGAAATGGCGGCAGTGCTTCTCTCGCAATCTCTCGCTCTAGCGATTTGAGATGAAAATATATTCTGTACCAACAGAATCTTTGGTTCCAATTAAAGGGGCTCCCTCACGACTTGTGCCCGCAGCCCCAGTTCGTAAAAAGTCACTCCCCTCCACTGTAGTCGCTTCTCCGCTGGGAGATACAGTCGAGGAAGTGTGGAGAGCTGAATTTTCGACGTGGAACACTACCATAAAAGAGATTTCCCAGTCTTTTGAAGAACTTCCTTCTTCCTCACGGCTTTAGAAATAGAGGAAAAAACGGGATTCAAGAGGCAAGAATCGGGTTGCAATGGAAGGTAATGGCAAAGAAAGTGCTCATATGTGGAATGCACATCCATATTATTATCATTCATGTACAGGGTGTTATTCAATATTACCAAAGTAATTTAACAGATTTATATGTTCTGATATAAGCAATTTCAGATACCTAATGCATGACCTATGACTAAACGTAACACAGTGTTAAACATATTGGTATCAGATGCAGATAAAGGAAAGTCAGATAAAATATCGGATGTGTTCCATTCACACGACTTTCTCTATCCGTTCCTCAAAAGGCTATTCTTAAAAAAGAGTTTCTATCATGCTAAGCCTTAGCAGAAATTGTATTTGTTTCTTCTTTTTTAGCTTAATGTTCTTTACCCTTTATGGTAAAATGATGCTTAAATGATTTTGGGGTCTTCTCAGAATAAGGGAAAAACTCGAAAAAAAAAATCATCCGGGTTACTCACCCTAAGCAACATTCGAACCCGCAACCTCTTGGATGTAGGGCAGAAACTCTACCTCCACAGCCAAGGTGGCCTATTAATGGTTTTATTATTTGCTTCCTCGTACGTAGCAGAGAAATAAGGGAATATGCTAGGCTAAAGTGATAGTTAACTTTTTTAAAAGCTGTTGCTGTGCTATTGAAACTGAAATCTGCTTTTCTTTACTTGTCCAGGAGTGAGACAAAAGTGCTATGACACGGGTGAGGACTTCTGTGTGAGAAGAGATTAATAATTTTAAAATTGAAAGCAATAATGGAGAATATTTCGAAAATCGCTAACTGTACAAAAGTATTTCACATAAATAGCGTCTTTATTCATAGATATAATTGTTATATTTATATTTTATTCTATATTTTTGTTATGTTAATTTTGTGTATATCTTGCAGTTTATAAGTTATGTATATATTTTATTCTTTTTATAAATATATTTAATATTTATTTTAATAAAAATTGTTTTTGACATTTTAGAGATTACTAAAATTTTCTAAAATGTGTCCATTCACCATGACAAATTTGAGAAAACATTTGTTATTTAAAATCTTTGTTTTCCATCCTTGTGCAAGCTAAACTTAATTATCAGCTTTGGTATTTAACCGAATTTTCGTTTTTGAGATGTTGTTCACTCACATGCACACACACGCGCGCACACGGACCATTTTCTAAAAATGCTTTTTTAGACCGAAGGAGCCCAAAACGTATATTTGCGGTGAGACCTCTATATATATATATTTTATTTGGAGTGCAATTATGTGCATAATACATGTAGAAAAAGTAAAATCGGAGTTCAAAAGACAAGAATCAAATGCAATGGATAGTAACGAGAATCCACGTTCTTATTATGAATGAATGACACAGTGTGCTAATGAACTACACCGAAATAATTTAAGAGATTTAGACTTGTATGATATAAGAAATTTGAAATAAGCAATGTATTGTCCAAGACTAAAGATGTCCAAGTTATCACACACATACACGTACACACAGACACACGCACACGGACTTTTTTCTTATTTTTTTGGATGTCTGGTGAAATCTCGTTGTCGAATTTTTGGGTGCAGTGGGTGCGTGGTTAGACCGCTCGCCTCACATCTAGATGGCCTGGGTCCGATCACAAGCGCCCACAAGCGAGCGCCTGGGCGGGTTTTCTTCTGAGCCTCTGGTTTCCCCCGCCCTACATTCCACCAACTGCTCCATCATCACCTTCCCAATCATCAATTTTGCTTCCTCATGTTCATTTTTGGCACCGGGTGGGGGAAACGGAGAATCCAAAGAAAACTCGCCCCAAATCTCACATGCGGCCGCTTTTGGTGGCCCTATCCCTCGTAACAGGTCCTCCATTCTGTGGTTTCCTGTCGTAGGTTCGTCGACAGGGTTCGACCCCTAGACATTGGCTTATGTATCCTAGGGGGGGGTGCCAGGCCTACAATTACGGGGAGGGTAAGCTAATTACGAAACGAAAAAATACCTTCTCTATTCACTATGTTAATAGTACGTGTAGAGAAAGTAAAAACTGATTGATGTACCCGTATGTGTACAGGAATAAGAGTGTTTCATGTTAAAAGGTTTTCTGGCGACTGTAAGTATAGAAACGTAAGCGGAAGTATTCCAGGAATTTGTAAAGCAACAGGAACTGACAGCGGCCCTTCTCACCGCACTTCTCTTGACAGAGCTTGTTAGCGAAACCTGCTAACTTCAACCTCTTGAGTTTGTTGCCCGAGGAAGGGGAGAGTTTAGGGTAATTGCCGAAGTGACTGTGGTCTAGCCAAGTAGGAGCTGCACTTTCTTCAACTGAAAATGTGGTCCGTTCTTTACTTAGTTTCGTTTCGTAATCGGTTCACCCTCCCCGTATTTGTGGGTCGGAGAGCCAACGGCACGAAATCACAGATTGGAGAGCCTGTTACGAGGGCTCGGCCCGTTGCCAGGCATGAACATGAAGTGGATGGTATGAAATGTAAGCGAAATTGATGATTGGAAAGGTGATAATGGAGAAATTGGCGGTTTGAGTGACGGTGGAAACCGGAGGACCCGGAGAAAAATCGCTCACACCTTCTTCCCACATGCGGGCACTTGGGATCGAACACGCGCCACCTAGATGGGAGGCGAGCGGTTTATCCACTCGCTCACGATCTTTACTAAGGTAACCTAATCGTGCCCTTTGAAAATACACTCTTAAAACTTAGTACAGAGCCACCTATTTAGGAAAGCACATCAAAAAATACAAGATGAAAACTAACAGAGGCTGCACGACGCTGTGGTGACACAAAATACATTTCAGAGAATCAGCATTGCTTTGTTCTTAAAACTGATTCGTTGTGCTGATTGCAATAAAATGACGATTCTACGATTCTCGTAATTGCTTCAAGCCACTTTATTTGTTGCGTAAATGCTCATATGCATTCATATTCTTAGCTGCCAACTGCACTCGGCTAACTCTCAAAATGAGCTCCCTGGACACTAATAACCCCGTGTATAATCCCATCAAAAAAGACGGAATGTTCTGAAAAAGGCAGCCACCAAGGAGGGCAGTTGTGCCAGGATATAACCCATGATATGTGTTCACGATTCTGTGCTTTAACGACCTCAGCCAACCGTGTGGTATTTATGATGATACTTGGTAGCATCAAGAGCACTTCATCCTACTCATTCGTGCTCATATTTTAGAGTTTCTTGTGAGGAAGTTAGAGGCCAAAACCTTAGGTCAATATATGCACTTAACTCAGAGTTAATTAAGCGGTAACTGTGAATAAAAGAATGAAATGTTTATGGCTGATTAACCTGTTGATAGAAAATAGCCTGTCAAAGCTCCGTGTGCTTGCCATAAATATCATAAGTGGTTTTTGAGATTGTATGATGCACAGCTGAATGGTGAGTGATCTAAGAACTCGGCTACTGTACACTTCAAAACGAAAATAAAGGGCGTGAGAAACACAAAGCCAGATTTCATGTGAGGATATTATGTTTTTCTTTGACTACTTACACTTTTCAAACAAATTGATGATAAATACTATTGCAGTAACATTTAGCATGTGGAACACTTAAGTTCGATAGATGTTTCCATATGTTCTGTAAGTGTTCCTCTTCTTCCACCGGTTTAACCATTTAATTAGGTATACATCTAAGTTTATGTACATCGATATTGTTTATACAGTCACAAAATACAGGGGCAAACCCAAAATGACAGCTGTCAAACAAGCGGTTTGTAGACAAGAATTCTTAAATGAATCTCAAAACGTTTTGGGGAGTCCGGCAAGGGATTCCTTCCTTCTAATAGATTGGTAAAGAAATTGCGGTGCAGGGACATCATATAGGTCTAGAAATGTGTGAGTATAATATTTTAATTATTTTAAAATTCCTCTCAAAACTGTATTTTAAAACTTAAAAATTCCCTCGATATTTTTCTTCTTTTTCAGACGTCTCTCCTCATAGCATATCCTGACTGGGTGATTAGCCCAATGCCTTGTATGGTGTTGAAGAAGAAGGAAATGAAATGTAGTAATGAAAGGGTCGAAAGGAAAATTTGTTAATGCAATCCAGAATTCGTTGGTGTTAAAAAAACAACAACAAAAAATATGAACACACCTTTGGTCAGGTTGGAGCCACAGGCGTTTGCGCATCCACTCGAGCTCTATTATATTAATTGATAAAGGAATTCCAAAGCTTTGGACTCCATATTTTACAGAAATCCATTATATTTATATATATTATTAAATTATCAATTTTATCCTGAAGACTAAATTGAGTAAACAAAATCCTCGTTATCATTATATCTTTAAAATAAAACGTATCCAGATACACATTATCCAATTTTACAAGCATTCAAACACTTTCGTATGAAAATATACCTGTTTGGGGGGGTAGTGTTTAACGCCCGCCTTTACTACTTGTGCCACCGCAGGCGATGTCACTGATGGAATGAAGATCGAGCACCGGTGAATATGATGCCGGGGGAAACCGGAGAACTTGGAGAAAACCCGCCCATGGGCTTGGGATCGGTGTCATGGGATCGAACCTGTCTCATGGAATTCACAGCTTTGACCGCTCATATTTGCACTTTCTCTA
Organism: Hymenopus coronatus; assembly: GCA_030762935.1. Taxonomy (NCBI): domain Eukaryota; kingdom Metazoa; phylum Arthropoda; class Insecta; order Mantodea; family Hymenopodidae; genus Hymenopus; species Hymenopus coronatus. The sequence goes on from CM060885.1 coordinate 51,320,655, forward strand.
CACATTCAATATACATAGTGTATAGAAAAGGTATTGTATTCCACCCAAAATGTTGATACAGAGATTTCACCGGAAATATATTCTTTGAGGTCCCCTGCGTCCAAAAAAAGGATTTTCAGAATGTGCATTTGTGTGCCTGTGCGTGTGGACAGCATGCCTCAAAAACTAAACGACAGTTAAATACTAAAGTTGGTATTTAAGTTTATCATCTTTCAAGGATGGAAACGAAGGTTTTCAACAAAAGTCCCCACCGCAAACTAATCTTTAATAAACACATTTTTGAAATATTTGAATTTTTTTCTTAAAAAATGGCTGTAACGATTTTGATTAAAGTACCGCACATAATAGCTATTTACATGACAAATAAAATGTATATTTTGAATTTTCTGGAAGTAGCTTCTGAAGACCTGTTCGTTAAGGATGAATTTTGCTGAATTTTGCATAACTAGTAAACCGTAAGAAATTGACAAGAACTTACTACATAAGAAATTTAGATTTGGTAAAAACACATTTTTTGTGGAGTAAGTTTCTGTATATTTCTTACGGTTTACCAGTTGTGCAAAATTCAGTAAAACTCATTCCGAATAAACAGGTATTTAGAGGCTATTCTCAAAAAGTTTAAGATTTATATTTTATCTGCCATACAAATATCTTTAACACACGGATGTTTTAATCAAAATAGTTAGAGCCATTTTTGAAAAAAATAAAAAATTTCAAATTTTTTCCATGCAAAGGGTAGTTTTGGGTGGGAGAATTTTTCTCAAAATCTTCATGCTGCATCCCTGGAATATATTAAACTTAAATACCAAGTTTGGTATTTTATCGACTTTTCGTTTTTGAGTTATCGTGATCACAGATACACGGACACAAGACACACACAGGAACCTTTTTCTAATTTCTTTTTATACAGGGGGCCCTAAAACGGTTATTTCCGGTGAAATCTTGGTATCGAATTTTTGGGTGGAATGCAATACGTTCTCTATACACTATGTACATAGTACGTGTAGAGAAAGTAAAAAGCGGTATAGATATGAGGATGATGTGCTTCTATTGGTTAAAAAAGGGCAGATTGAACGAAGCATTTAAACTGTTAAACCTGCAAGATGAAAATATAAAGTTTATAACAAAAGTCGAATTATCTTATATGTTCAATTCATATGACCTTTCTAGATCTCTGTAACAAATTCTTGTTCAAAAGCTTATTCTTCTACCTAAATTTCGTGGTGCACAGGATCGTGGGTTCAAGTCCCGCCTTGGGCATGGGTGCTTCTCTGTTTGTAAATGTGTCTATGTTTGTGTATGTATATGTAAAAGGAAACGTTAAGAATAAAAAGGTCTACCAAGGAAATATAGGAAACTGGAAAAAATGGAGAGAAAAAAAGGAATACAGCGCCGGAGTCCTGACAAGCCTCCGGAACTGTATTTTTATTAAAGAAAAAAAAAAAAGAAAAAACTAATCGGGATAAAGGTTAACTGAAATGCTTTCTTGTAAGACGGGAAATAATGGGATACAATAGCCTGAAACTAGTCATATATTTTGAAAACTGTTTGCGATGTGGATGAACTCTGTTTCTTTGCATTGCCAAGAGTTGACAAAGTTTGTGAAAAGTCCAGGCATTTTAAAGCTGAAACCAATAACAAGAATATCTCAAAAATGCTCAACTTCACGAAAAAATTGACATAACATACGACATAAATAGTGTGCTTCAACGAGATCTACATACTTTGTGTTGTAAGTTATTGTCTATCACTAATGGTTTACTAGTTATGAAAAATCCAGAAAAAATGGAGCAAGAATAAAGAGGTCTTCTTTGGCTATTCGCAGAAATTTTTAGATATACGTTTTTTTTTGTCGCGTAGATATCTTTAATATATGACATTTTAATAAAAATCATTAGCCACATTTGAAAAAAATCAACATTTTCCAAAACTTTTCCATGTAAAGGGTAGTTAGGGGTGGGGGTATTTTCTTAAAATCTTTGTATCGTATGCTTGTAAAATACTAAAATTATATACCAAGTTTGGTATTTTACCGATTGTTCATTTTTGAGTTATTGTGTTCACACACACACACACACACACACACACACACACACACGGACGTTCTAAAGTGCTTTTTTTTATTATTATTATTATTATTATTATTATTATTATTATTATTATACAGGGGACCCTGAAACGTCTATTTCCGGTGAAATCTCGTTATCGATTTCTTTTTAATTCTCTATACGCAAATACATAGTACGTGTAGAGAAAGTAAAATGATGAACTTCATTTTTAGATTTAAAGATAATGAGGACCAACGGGAGGTTATCATTTGGGATTCATAGAAAATAAGCACATGCAGACACCTACATAACGGAAAGCGGTTTTAATCCAAGTTATCATAAGCATGGCGCGATTAATAAGCCTAACAACTAAGCTGGATGGCTCAAGCGCTTACGTCTTTGGTGGCGTTCGGGAAATCGCAAGTGCGATCCCCGTGGCTGGCCTGGCCTGACTTTTTACGGGGGTTTCCACGGGTTGCCAGACGAATGCTGGGTTGGTTTCTTTCCTCCATTAAATTTTTATCCTTCCAGGTCGATTCCATTGTTATTTCCTTCACTGCTGGTTTCAGGGTTGGCGATGGTGCTCATTGCAATTACTGAATCTCCGTCCCATGGCCTCGGCTGGTTGCCGGGATGAGGACCCTGGACGTTAGACCCTGTGCGGGATGAGGTCTCCGGTCTGCCTATCCGGCTGTTGGGATACCTTGTTTCATAGCTCCTGGTGCACGCCACCCGGTGTATCATCTCTCCCTCCCAGGGGCGCCCCTTCATAGCTCTTAGGTACAGTAACTAACATAAGGTTCGGTGCCGAGTCTCCTCCGATCGTATCCTATTCCTAATAGACCGACTCACATTCCTTTGTAGGTGGAGGAATATAAACAGTAACATAACCACATAATAGATAGCAAACAAAATAGTTTTGATGAAGTTATAGACTAAAATATCAAATTACATAAAAAAGGAATAAAATTAAACTGATTATCGCATTGCTTCCGACAAAAGATAACAAATATACCAAAAATGTTACCTTTCATCCTTGACTGCTACAAATATTTTGAGCTTTTTTTGAAAAAAATGTAACATTACATGAGCTTCTAAAACATATACAGATAAAGAATTGCTTAAATATATAGACCAAACTAGCTGAAATGTCTGACGTTGCTCGTGGCTTGACGATTTATCAATATAACATTTACTCTTGGGTTGCACTTGCCCAACAGCCATGCGTTTCTTTAGAGGCATTCAAAAACTATATCACTACTCCTCAACCGACTCTCCTGTAAATCTGTTGTTTTATTTATTTCTTTTTTTTTTCTAGGCTGGTTCTATCAAGCTTTGAGAATTTCTCAGGTGTGTTTTTATTCATTGAAATGATTTGTATTTAAATACATCAAAAGTACTTCGTTTGCTTTGACAGTTTTGTTGTGCTATGCACGTGAGAGTTGTACATTCATTTACTGTTGTGCATCTTTTTTGTACATATTTAATATTCAGGCTTTTCTATTTCCGTAGCGCATAGCATGTTGCAACTCTACCAACTGCTTCAATGTTTAGTGTGGCCACAGCGATTTTTATGCTTAACAGTTAGTAGCTGTTACGCATTAACACCGTCTGATACGTAGACCTTTGAAGCTTCATTACCAAGATTTAAACTTGATGAATTACAAAACGTATTATAACCCGTAGCTTCCAGACACTCTGGGATAGATAATATAGAATGTTCTATATTAGCAAATATCCTTTTCTTACAGCCTTGATTTAAAGTCAATAAAAGTAAATTTGCTGCTTTCACTGAGAAAAATATCCTTCATTTGCACCTTCAAAATTAACGCATTACAAAACATATTATAACATTCCGAATTTTATGTAGGTTCTCTGCAGGGATAATAAGTTCACTTTCACTTCCTAAATACATTATATTATTAGCTCTAAAACCAATGTAAACTGTTACTTACTATATATGCAAAAGGTTTGAACAAATCAAATACGAAGTTTGTAACGAAGATCATCATCAATACAATTGAGTGACCTCCAGGTTGTCACAATCCGGCTGCCTCATGGCTGATAATACGAGTCTGTTCAGCGGTGTTATGCTTGGGGTGGCTTGTTGCTCAAGTAACACTTTAACTTGCGGGAGGGGTGGCAAAACAGTCAACAGTGTTGTAATACTTTACTTAGAGTCTGATGACGAGTCTTCAGAATCTACAGAAATCAGACGGTACACAGTGAACAGCAAGTGTTATCGACAGTGCTTCCTTCTTCCACTCTGTCAAACGCCTTTACACCTCGCTTGCTTCAGATTAAGAAAACACTTCGTCCTTCCACTTGCTAAATCCCTACCGGCTTTCAAGGGCGCCCCATCCTACTAGCTAAAACACCACCGAACAGACAATACATATAAATTACTAAGAAAGCGCACAAAAGATATTGTGAAATAAAGGGGGGAAATTAATATACAATTATTATTCGAGCTATTGCTATTCGTTGAGAAAAATCAGATGTTCTTGTCAGCTTTGGTAGACATAACATAAAATTAAATAATAAATCCTGTGGAATTGGATGGCATTTCTAATTTTAACCTTGCACACTGATTTTTGTTTTGTGTCGAAAGGTATCTGTGCCAAGTTGGTCGAAATCTGTGCAATGGTGTATTTGTAACAAAAATAAATAAATACATACATACATACATACATACATACATACATACATACATACATACATACATACATACATACATACATACATACATACATACATACATACATACATACATACATACATACATACATACATACATACATACATACATACATACATACATACATACATACATACATACATACATACATACATACATACATACATACATACATACATACATACATACATACATACATACATACATACATACATACATACATACATACATACATACATACATACATACATACATACATACATACATACATACATACATACATACATACATACATACATACATACATACATACATACATACATACATACATACATACATACATACATACATACATACATACATACATACATACATACATACATACATACATACATACATACATACATACATACATACATACATACATACATACATACATACATACATACATACATACATACATACATACATACATACATACAATGACTTTTGGATGTTAATACTGTATTATAACAACCTTTTAATTGTCTTTAATTATTCTTAGATTCATTTAATACTCCCGATACATAAATATGCATATCATAACGAAGTGCACTAATGGAGGAGTAGAGTCAGACCAAAAAATTCAACACCATAGCAAGTATATGAACCACGGAATTACTAGTCTTCCTCCACTTGCTCTAACCATTGAGGTATCATGATAAAATGCCGATATACCATTAAATTCCGCAACTGGCTTGTACTTTTCCCACTAAACCATTCAAGGAGATCTCAAATTATTTTGAAAATGAAAGAAATGGCGTATTATTTATGGTCGTTCTTTAACTGCTGTGGTTCTCAGCGTCCCATTCTATATTGGGCGTGAAAGACCGCTTAATTTTGCTCAGAGGCCACTCTCATCAGGCTTGAGGTTCTTTTACGTGCCGTAAATCTACGACACGGGACCAACGGCTTTACTTCCCCTCTGAAGGAAGCCATGCTAAGGATTTTTACGCCCGAAAAAGTCCATCGTCCTCCGCCGGGTTTGAACCCGCGATCTTTGGTATAAGAAGTTAGCATGGTAACCATTACACCACGGAGGGCGACCAAATTATTTTGAGATGATATACCCAATGGCGACTGACATATCGTAAATACTTTAAGACCCGTATTCGTAGTTTTTAAGCAATATTTAGGTCAATATTTATAAATTAATGTTTTTTTTCTCTTCAATATAAGTATGGGCATGTTGCCGCCGTAGCTCAATTGTTATAGGAACAGAATAACCAGCAGATACGTGGTTCAAATTCCGGCCAAGGCATTCAGTTTTATAATTTGACACTACCTTTCCAACTCCTCCCACACGGCTAGTGTGGAAGAAAGAATTAATTTAGAATAAATGAACTATTAACTTTTTCATAGTAATAGTATTAAATAACATACACATGAACACCTCAGCGCCATGAAGCTGGTCTGAGGTTGAAACTGTTGGCCCACACTAGATATTAAAACGCTAAAAGGTAATGGAAACGTGGTTAAAAACTGCGTAGGTCACCACATGCAATGCAATACAAATTAAAGGTCATGCATGCATGATGCGAGAGTCGAGTCAGTGGTCAGCTGGTTACCAATTATTCGCCTTAACGAGCACTGTAGCCGTATAGGTCCAAAAACATACATTTCCGTGAACGTAAAATAATGTGGTTAGACTAAATGAAATAAAAAAACAAAATGCTCAACAAACTATTCAGCTATAGTCATTTCAAATGCTCATCTGACTGTGCACCTAGAGGCTCGCAGTGCCCAACACACTGAGTGGTAACGTAATAACGCGCACAAGCATTCCAGTGGCAACATTACAAAATTCAAATCCACAATTGGGAGAAATTCGAATAGAGTTTATCTTCCGTTGCTTTCAATATACTACCCAGTTGTGCATTTTAGTATATGAATAGTATTCCCAATGGCATTTGAAGTAACAGTTATTTGAGATTAATTTTATATAAAGTTTATACATACAGAGTGTTAATGAACTACACCGAAATATTTTCACAAAATATGTAGATTACTTAAATAAGTATTTTGAGATAGGAATTTTGAAATGTCGAAGTAACGGGTATAAGTTTCTGAAGTGCTAGTACGCCACTGGCTAATTTATCAACCATTCGAGAGCATAACACGAAAAACGAAGGAACGTATTACAGCGTACCTCTCTAGCGTAGTGCTATAATACTTTCTTTCAAGTGAAATCGAGTTTCCGAGTTCAGGTATCGTTCACGTATCACAGCTCTTCGTCTGGAATGAAAAAAATATTAATAAAAAACATTTACTCTGACAGGAATCGAACTCATGGCGTTTGGAATAGCAGCTTCCCGCGTTACGCATTAAGCCACCAAAGCAGTTCTAAAAACGCCTCCAGAGTAGGCCACCTCAAGAGTTTATTAATGGAATGCTCAGTGTCGCACTGTCAAGTGATTAGTTCGAGATTTTACAGATTTTTGCAACATTAAATCTTGAGAACGCCAGTAACGAGCTCTAAAAATTGATATTTCTATTCTCGGGCAGTAGTTTTAAAGACATTCTAAGCCATTTTTTCAACCTGATTTGCTTTAACAGCGACTTATCAACACCTGATAACTACACGTTTAACTATGTAACTGCGTTATGTTTATCCGGGGACCATGCATCACCGATCTCAAATTACTTATAACAGTCACGTGCTATGTTAAGGGAAATTGCCAACAACTCCTTAATGAGGCCGGTTATGGAATATGAGACCCATACAGGGTTAATCAAACTGATTCACTGGAAAAAGATACAGAAAAGGGCTGTAAAAGCCATAAAGAGAGGTAAGGTATTTGGGCTTACGAAAGGCGAAGAGAACAAATGGGAGCCGCTAAAAGCTAGGCATACATAGACATAGATTAGTCGCACTATTTAAAGTTTATACTGGTTTAAATGCAAGGGTGGACGTTAGAAAACCCAACATATTATGGACAAAACAATTATTTGTATAAAATTAAGGGTAGAAGGTACAGAACCGAAGTAGGAAAATTTCCTTTGTTAATAGGACCATTAAGGAATGAAATAAATTGTCAGCAGCAGCCTTTCAGAGCTGCCCTCTGTCCTTAAAGAGGTCTAGGGTTAATTTAAAGAGAATAAGTGTTAGATATTAATTAAAGTAAATATTGTGAAGTCATTAAAGATCTCAAAAACGTTTCTATAGTATTAATATTAAAGCTTCAAAATTACTTTTTATAAACATGGTAATTGATATAGTGTTGCTGTCCTGTATAATAAGTAATTAGGTATTTAAAAAATCACGCATAAATAATATGTTAGTTGTATTACTATTCTTAATTTAACTGTAAAACTATTATTATAAGTGAATGTTGTATATTTAACTCTGCCACCGCGCAGTACCCATTTCAGAGAATAAATATATACATATTCAAAGGCAATAAAAATACGCCTGGAACTGTGATTTTGCTGAAAATGTGAACGTTTTGACGGGGACTCGGTGTTTTGACGCTATTTATACCAGGCAAGTAAGAAAATGCAAAGTCCATTGGGCAATCCGCCCCTTCATACTTTAACCCTGTTCGACGTTCCCTCAGAATTGTATATGCAGTGTGTTAATTTTATGAACAATTTGCGCGAATTACCTTGGCATAGACAACTTCATTATGTAGCGCAAAGAAAGGATTAACCTAATTTGTATCACCGGGTGAGATTTTTATCCAACTACAGATTTTGGGGGTCACAACGTCATGTGTCGCAAGTTCATGTCCACCTCTCTTACTCCTTCGGCTTAATCAAAACAGTTTAAGAGCACAGCTATGATGTATGAGAGACTTCTACTGAATCAGAAGGTGACACAAGAAACAGACAGCGTCCAAACAGGTGGAAGGCATGGGCGGAGACAGCAAAAGACCTCCACCTTACGATAAGCATTTTCAGGTGTATTTTAATTTTATTTTACAACACATATTTGTACATGAAGGAGAATTTTAACCTACTATGACAACTACCATTGTTAAGGTATTTGTCATAGCGGGAATCGACTTTTATATGCCCTCTTTAACGAAAGCTACCGCCAGTGAAGACAGCCAATGCTGACAGTGATTTGTAGAAACACATCACGGAACATTCTTCTTGTGAACCGTCTGTGTTGACGATTTGTCTCATCCACTTGTTCAACCAAAACCCTCCGTAGGAGGGAAGTTCCGTTCTCTTGAGTTGCTCCGGTGCGGGTGCTGCCGACAGCGAGCACCCGTGTTACTAGGAGTAGTCGGGCTGAACATTTGAGCCCCTTTTGCAAGGGGGTGGTTCCGATTGGCAGTGGCAGTGACCCGATACCCATGGGAGATTGGGTACGTCAGGGCGATGACATCTGGGCGGGGTTGTTAGATGCCTCAATGTCCTCTGGCACTAACCTGGAAAATTAGAAGACCCAAGCTGGTAAAAATCGCCCCCACTGAGGTCTTCGTTAGTCTTACACTTTGGGAAATCTTCCATCCTTGCTTTCAAGGGGAGCCGGTAAAAAAATAGGCACGGGCCTAACGCAAAAACCACGGACATAATCCATGGGTATCATCATATTGTTGGGTCGCTGCTCGTCACGGGAATGTTCTCGAAACCATCAGTGATTACAAAAGGCCGCCCACTCCTGCTTCATTATGAATTTTGGATCGAAAATAATTAAATTACATAAAACACTTTGTAACCATTCCATCTGCTATTGTATTTTCATCGTAAATCTCTGCAAGTGGACGATGAATTTCAGCTGACTTAACATTTCTTGCGTTCAAAAACCGTATTATGGAACTCGCTTCACAGAGGTGGGATCAGAAATCGTCTTAACCATTTTGAACGATCGCTAACAACTGTAAACAAAAGATGAACCCGGCTGTAATAGTGGATCCAAATAGACGAGTGCACATGCGTGGAACTGCGACACCAGCGTTGAAGTGGTGGTGGGACGAAAGAGTATGAACTTTTTGGACACGCCTTGTAGTTTGTTTTTTTATTTATATATATTGTTTTACTCTTAACTGACAATATCCATTTATTATTCATATTATTTAAGAATTGTCCTATCTTGCTACAATTCTTTTTATTCTAAATTACTTTCCCGACCACGTATGTACAATATACATAGTAGGTAGACCAGGATTGTATTTATCCAGGTATAGCATTGGTTCAGAGATTTCACCGGAAATACATGTTTTGTGATACCTTGAATCCAAAATAAAACGAATTTTTAGAAAATAGAGTGTGTATGTGTGTGCTGTGTGTGTGTGGATAGTATAACTCAAAGAAGAAAAGTTGGTTGAATCCCAAACTTGGTATTTAAGTTCAGTATTTTCTAAGGGTGCGATATTCATGATATGCATGTAGATCCTCCCACCCACACTTGCCCTTTACATTGAAAATTTTGAACTTACCAAAGATGGTTCTAACAATTTTTATTAAATCACCACATCTGTAAGATATTTTAATGGCAAACGAAACGTATTTCTTGAATTTTCTGGAAATAGTCCAGATAGGCATCTGTCCATGGACATTTCGGTCAAAACAACCTTCTGTTTTTTGAAAAAATATAGTCTCTCAATCTTGTTTTCCGCATCTCCGAAGTGTTGTGGTCCTTCAATTTTTGCAACTTAATAAAATAAATCATTTTTAAAAGCCCACAACCCTTAAATACCCTTTAAGCTTAATTTTTTCCCGTCTCATTTTCTTGCCATTTTGTTGCATTAAAAATTCTATCTCCTTTTATAATTTCTATGCAATGAAGCTGAAAATTCAAGAACCTAGGAATAATAAAGCTAACGTTTGAATTGTTTAAATATTTCATGATTTATGAAACAAAATAAATATGTAGCTGACATAAGAGAAAAAAATGTAAATTTCGCTTTCATTAGTAATTTTTTTTAAGCCGCGAGGCTGGCATATAGAAAAAAAATCTTATACTCATTTTATTAATCACTAGTTCTTGACTGTTCAGTAATATTTTCGGCCTCAATGCATTGAAATTGCAGGTGGGTATAGATTTTGAAAACATAAAAAACGTTAATAACTAAAATATATTAAAGCTACAGAGCTGAAAGTTCGATGGACTTATACATAAATTATATAGCATAATGTGTAAACAAAACTAGGTTTGTAGCTTTAAAACTCTTGAAGTTAGATTTGAAACCCATTCGCTTCTTAAATGCCATTCAGATGGCCCTCCATAGCAAAAAATGAAGTTCAAACCAGCAGATTATTCTAGGTTTTCATCGGTTTATGAGCTCCCTAGGCGACTATATGTGGGATTTTAGGTGGACAAAACGCTGCAGGGATAGGATTTCTCCGGGTTTTCCGGTTTCACCCGCCATCACATTCCACTGGGATTCTATCTTCATTCCATGTATCAACAGTATCTGATGCAATGATCAAGTAGACTGGCACCACTTCATTGTTTTATTTTTATTTCTAGGTACCACCACCTCATGTTACAGGTGGCGAATGCTTGCACTAACTGTTATGTCATACACTGGAGAGATGCTGTGGAAAATAAGTGTGCATTAAACAGTGTTCGATTACCGTGATATGTTAAATGAACGTATTCACACATCATGTACGATGCCTCATTACGGCAGTGCTGACATTTCAATCCATTATATCAATCTATAAATCCGATAACTATTACCTATTATGTAGTGTTAATGAGACAAATGTAACGTCAACATAAATGCATGCTTATTGCATTATATGACGGACTGTGCCATGTGCTCGATCCGCGCAACTCCCCTCGATCCCTCAGTAGCTTACACTCGTTAGGCAACAGCAACACCAGTGACACCGCTGTCAGCAGCAGCCAAGGACTGGAACGGGCTGTATTTCTCGTTATTTGACTATTGCTCTGTTTAGAAGTCAACGGATGATTCTCCAGCAGAGCAATGAGCACTGTGGGCCTCTCCGTAGGTGTTAGATATCAGAGAACTGCATATATTGCTTTCTATAGGAGTTACAGGTTTTGGATAATGTAGTCTGTTAGGCCACTAGTAGGCGGCGACTGGGTTTCAATTAAGAGAAGAGGGATGTGCATACAGTCAATTTGTTTACTACGAAATGTAACGAATGAGCTAAATAAGCAGGAACCGTCTGCACGGTGCTTGTTGCCGTCTGTCGCAATTATAGAATAAAACTCTTACAATATTGTTAAAACTACCTTTAAAGGCTTTACTTACAAACGTTATGAAAGGAGATACTGAAACTGACCACCCTCAAATATACATCTTGGAAACTATCCATCACTCACCGTAATCTTGAATTTACTGGCGGATATTTTAATTTAATTCTTCCAGGTTGTGTGGGGTATATGCTGTACGCATATGTTTTAAATTACCTCAGAGGTAGGTTAGGTTGGGGACCGAGGGGGCCACAAATCCCTACTAATAATTCTGTCCTGAAAAACAATTTCAATTGTTCTTATCGAAAGACTTGACTATCAGCTGTTGCAGAATCTTGTTAAATAGGTAGAATCACATTTCCTGTCTGTCAATTTTTTGAAAAAAGAGGGGGGGACAAAATTGTGTTCAGGTATGGACGAGCGTCAACTGTTAACTAGAAAAAAATTTACCTTGGAGGTTTTACACCTGGAAATCTTTCTGCAAATCATACTTTCACTTGGCGGACTGTTAACACACATGAATCATAAGTAAATATACCTGTGCAGTAGAAAACATACACTGAACCATAATACACTTTGTGAATAATACTGGAAAAAATAATAAATCGCAAATAAATAAACTACACCATATAGCTCTCAACCCAATACTGTACTTCCAGAGCAGAGAAAAACTGAACTAGAAGCATGACTGTTTGCAGCAGCAGTGGGGAATTATGTGTGCACACGCCCAGTGGAAAACACCGCGCAGCCAGTACGGAGGTTTTTGACTCAGTCGGTAGGTATATAATATGTACAATGAGCCGCCCATGCAGTCACATCTTACTGTTACAAGAGAGGTATTATCATACTTCCAGGTTCTTATTGCTTGTGCGCAGACTATCTGATAACGATGTTTATGTTTACCGCTGCGAGAACTTTATCGCCTGGGCTGAAAATGTTTACATGCAACACATTCCTCTTGCTCGCCTTTCTTTCGTTGTCAAATAAGATTCTCTTTATGAATGACAGACAACTATTAGAAAACACTAAATATTTTTGTCACATATAGGTGCTGAAAATGAATACGAATACTATCGTCTAAAGTCTGAAAATTCTAAACTTACTCAAAGGAAATCTCGAAACAAAAAACCATTAGTAATATTGTGGAGAAAGAACAGCCATCTCATACTAAGTTTAGAGATGATAATAAAAAAATAATAGTGATAACAACAACATGGCGATGGAGAAAGGGTTCATTTACAAAGCACAAACTTGTTACAGGAAATAAAAGTAATTTTTATATAAAGTAAAATAACTTCAGGCTGAATCTGGGTCAATCAGTGATTGACTTTTCACCCAGAGATCTCGGTTTCGATTCCTGCTGAGTGGAGGAATTTTTCTTTATCTAGAATCATTCCCTATATCTCATACAGTCTGGAAGTGTGCATGTGAATCTGTCTGTTCGTGCATTTAATAGTATAACAGTGAAAAATAAACATCTGATCTGTTGCGTTTTCAGGATTTTCTCTAGGTGTTCCCCAAACTTTTGTTACAAAGGATTATTCTTTTATCTACATAATACTAATCGAGATTAACATAACCAGAATTGGTCTTATTACTTGCTTCCGTGTAAGTAGAAGGAAAATAAGGGAATAAGCTAGGCTAAAGCGATAGTTAAAAGTCGGCCCTCTGTGAAAAATAGGAAATTTCGTTCCTTGCTTGCCAGTAGTAAACAAAAGAGAGACGGAAAGAAGATAATTTTCCGTTTGAGAAAACTTTAAGCAGGTTAAAATTGAAAACACTTAAATCCACAAAAATGTATGACAAATTGTGTGTTTTAGCGAGTTCTTCATCTTTGTGGAGTAAGCTTTTATGTATCTTTTGCGGTTTACCAGCTATACAAAAGTTATACACAAGTAATAGAATTAAGAGATCTTCAGATGCTATTCGCAGAAAATTCAGAATTTACAATTCATATCTCATTAAAATGTTTTAAACATGTTATTTTACTCAAAATCCACATTTTCGGAAAATATTTCATGTAAAGTAGCTGGAGGTAGTGGATTTTCCTAAAATCTTTGTGTCGCATTCTTGGAAGATACTGAGCTTAATTACCAAGTTTGGTATTTAACTAACTTTTCGTTCTTGAGTTATGTTCTCTACACACACACACATTCACACGGACCTTTTTTTATAAATGCGTTTTTTTTTAAACAAAGGACCCAAAATCATGAAATTTCCGGTGAAATCTTAGTATCAAAATTTTGGGTGAAATACAATTCCCTTTTTATATACAATGTACATTATACATTTGTGCTAGAGGAAGTAATAACTTATGTAAATGAATCCTATGGTTCAGCGAGAAAACGCCAGCAATTATTTCTAAAGCAAGCTCCCAATATGACCCTAGAAGTTAAAGGGGGCTAGAAAAATTGGACAGCTAAAAAAAAAAAATAATTCTGATGTGTTCTATTCATCATGACTTGCTCTACATCTTTAAATTATTGTTAAAAAGCTTATAATGCCATTTACTTAATGCTAATTGAGAAAAAAATAGCAGAAAGGGTCTTTTACTTGCTTCCTTGTAAGTGGAAAGGAAATAAGGGAGTACCATAGGTTAAAGTGATAGTAAAACGCTCGTTGCTATGTGACTGAAGTTCCTTTGTTTATATGGACAGAAGTTGACAAATTCCCATATGAGAAAAGCATAAGTATTTTAAAGCTGAAATCAATAATAAGGAATATCTAAAAAGCGACCAACTCCAGAAAAATTGTAGATAACATAAATTGTGTGTTTTAACGAGCCCTAAATTTTCTGTTAGGTTAGCTTTTGTCTATCGCTTACGGTTTACCAATTATTCAAAATTCCACAAAATTCATCCAGAATGAACATATCTTCAGAAGCCATTCCCAGACCATTAAGGATATACATTTTATTTTTCGGATAACTATTTTTAAAATGTGTTATTTTAATCAAAATTGTTAGAGCAAATCAACATTTTCGAAAAAAATGGGGGAATTTCCTTAAAAATCTGAGTGTCGTATCCTTGGAAGATACCAAACACGCCGACCTTTTTATAAAAATGTTCTTTTATTCAGGGGAACCCAAAACATGTATTTCCGTTTAAATCTCAGGTTCCAATTTTTGCGTGCATTACATATTTCTCTATACACAGTGTACATAGTACGCTAGAGAAAGTAAAAAACACTTGATTGCATCGGTAGGTATATAGTTAGGTAGAGTGGCTTAAGTGGAGACTCAGTTGGGTCGATTATGCGACGCACTCCCAGCGTGTTATCGCGTACCCCTCTCCCTGAAGCGATAATTCATGGACCATGTTATCCGCAGTCTCTGATGCACTCTAGAGATAGGTGTTGGACGTCACCATACAATAGCACGACACGGAGCAATAAATAACGAGCGTTCTTTGACAATATCTTGCAGGAATGCGTGCAAAAGGCAGAATTAACATAGTAGGTGACTTTGCACCGCTTTCTAACACGTTTATCGTTTAAGTAAGCACAAAACACTTAACACAGTATAGTTCGCGTTTTTATATATGTATACAGATGTGCATAAAAATCGACACATAATAGGACACAGTTATTGGAAATGATAAATCTATTCTCTCGCTCTCCACGCTGTTGTATTCCTCAAATAGTTCTTGTAACAGTATTGGCAGCGCAATATTGAACATTTTAGAAACCTTGTTCATAAAAACATATGGTATTAATTTATGTCTGGCAGAGCGAGAAGAGCTCGTGGAGGCATTTTGGAGAATTAATGTAAACAAAAATAGAGATGGGAGATATTTGGTGTAAGGGAGAGGAAAATGAAAAATGAAGTCGCTGAGAAATAACATAGAAGACATAAACAGGAATTTTGGGATGAACTGGAAAATAAAAGGTCGCTCTGCTTATACAGAGAAAGAAATAATGATCACGAAAGGGATATATGTATATATATACATAGAGAGAACGAGAGAGTCATTAAATTACAAGGTAATCCTTCTCGTGGCCTCTCTCCACTGCGGGAGAGATCCGAGAGTCGCCGGGAAAGTGGAGCCAGCAAAGGCGCACTGCTGAAAGTATTGATCATCTGCTCCCAAACAGGCAGTATAACAAGTTGAAGATGTTCTCGCTCATTTAACTAAGCTCAGCAGGAGATTCCCGATGTAAACCACAGAAACTTGGTGATAACATCATGAAGAAATCACAAAGATATCCGTTTAGATGAGTGAGCGAGAGTATTTTAGTAAATATGCTGTCCATATGTGAACAGAAGGTCAACATTTCCGTATTTTATCACCACTTTTCCGACAACCCTTGGATATCTTGCACAGTGGAGAGAGGCCACAACAGGGGACTATTTTTTTTTTTTTGTAGTGTTTACCGCCCGATTTGACTACTTGTTACACCGCAGGCGATGACCCTGGTGGTATATGGAATGACGATGAAGCATCGGTGGAATACGATGACGGGGAAACTGGAGAATCCCCGCCGCTTTGTCTACCAGAAATCTCACATACGGTCGCTAGAGATCGAACATGGGGCCGTCTAGGAGAGAGGCAAGTGGTATAACCACTCGGCCATGGCACGGTCCAATAACAGGGGTTACCCTAACGACCCTATATAATAAACAAGAGAGGGAGGGATTAGTGTGGACGAAGACAGGAACAATCTTTAGTAAAGGTTGAGAAGCAATGAACTAGAGCGTTGTATTTTATGCAGGGAGAAAGACAGTATTGTGCACTTATTGTAAAGAGATAAATTGGAGGGAAGAAATTTGGGAACACAAACGGGATAGTATGCCAGAAGAGATGCTACCGATGAAAATGTTAAATCCAAAGGAAAGAGCAGAATTGAAGAAATAGGCCAATGAGTAGGAACGGTGAACGAAAACGTGAGAAAAAGAATAGAAGAGAAAACGCACAGAGATTAGAATGGAATGATAGCACAAACCAAATAACTACATTCACTAACAGCCAGGGAGCTAAGTGGTACTCAAACCTATGTACATTAGAATAAGTAGTCAACATGACATGATTTTGTAAATAATTTTAAATCTAACATAAGTGCAAGAAAAGGTTATGTTATGTTCTAATGCTTTGCGAAATTTGCCGAGTAGTTTGTTCGCTTTGCTGATAAGGTTTGTTAGTTATTATCATTTAAAGATTCTGTGTTCAGCAAAAATTAATTACGCCAGAGAACATTTACGCGATATGATTTTTCACGACTTTAAACGGCCCTTAACACCTTAGCATTGTGAACATCGGCTTAGAAATGGATTCGGTGAAGAAGTCCATCTACGGAAACGAATAATACCAGCTGGCCAAACTGCCCTGTATTTGACATGTGCAGATATCCCTTCATGCGTTTAAACCATGACGTGTTCCATTCACACATCTTATTTTACCTCTCTGTAACAAGCTATTATTAAATAGTTTGTTTTACTGTCTACTTCATACTGGTCGAGATAAACATTAACATAAATGACCTTTATTACTTTCTTCCTCGTGAATAGAAGAAACATAAAGGAAGACCATAGGCTAAAACGATAGTCAAATGTTTTAAAAGCTGGTTGCTATGTGATAGAAATCAATTTCTTTTCATGGCCAGGAGTTGAAAAATTCCCATATGAGAAAAGTTTTAGTATTTTATAACTGAAACCAACAAAAAGGAATAACTCGGAAATGGTCAACGTCATGAAAAAGATGTGTATCATAACTATTTTAACGAGTTCTACAGTTTTTGTGTAATAGGTCTGTTATCTCTTAGGATTTACCAGTCATACAAAAGTGGTGCGGCTGCACCGTGGTTGAGTGGTTAGACCACTCTCATCTCATCTAAACGACTCGGGTTCGATCCAAAGCGCCCGCATTGAGATTTGTGCGGTGCAGGGTGCAGGGACGGGTTTTCTCCGGGTTCTGCAATCGCATTTCACCAGTTTTCCATCTTCATTTCATGTATCAACAGTGTCATCACCCGCCGTGTCACAAACGGGCGTTAAACACTGCCAAAAAAAGTGGTCCTTTATAATTCCTTCAGAGGATATTCCCAGAAATTAAAAATATATGTTTTATTTATCAAGTAAGTATCTCTAATGTACGACATTTCATCAACATCGTTAGAGCCATTTCTGAGAAAATCAAAATTTTCAATTTTTTTTATGTAAACGGTAATTTGAGGTGGGGGGATTTTTCTCAAAGTCTTTGTGTCGCACTCTTGAAAGATACTTATCTTAAATACCACTAAATATTTAAGTTGCGGCACTATAATGTTTTGATTTAACGCTACAGTGGGTCTAGTCTCCAATGTTAACTAAGGACAGCGTATTACAGCATAACAAAACTAGTTATTGGCGGATTTTGATAGGCGAAGTAGACTTTGTAATGACTTTATTCTCGAAAAAAATAAAGACTCTGTAATTGATGTGAAAGCATGTTAACCTTCTCTATGAGCTTACACTGTTCTTCACTATGGACTCTAGTACAAGCCTGGGAACCGCCTCTCATTTCTGCTGAGTTGCCAAGAGGAGAAGCGAGAGCGACCTTAGTTCTTATAACGCCACTTATCGGCGTATGCTTGGGTTTACCCCGTGCAGTTCTGCAATTTTTATAACTCACACGCCTTAATTCGGTGCTGTTTGGCTACCTAGATTTAAGAATTTCCATGTTATTCCTTAAATAAACAGTGGTTGCTATTTATATACATAGTTTATTTTATTTTATTTCAGTAATCTAAAACTATAGCGTGTCTCACGCTTAAAAGACAGTCAGGTTAAATGTACCGCCCTGTTGCCACATGTACGTGTGCTCGCAAATTTGTTGAGTACCTGCGATCGGTCTAAATATACAAGGTCGTCTTGTCAATCGTTATTTAAGGGTATTTTAAGGCATTTATTTTCAACTTTATTTTATCTCTTCTATTTGCGTTTTAATAATTCAAAATAAAATTTTATAGGCATAAAAACATATCAAGTTAAATATATAAAAGGTTAATAGCACCCATTGTAAGATGAATATATCAGAAATACTTGTGAGCAACATTTAAATGTTAATCCAAAACAAAAACCTGCAAGAAGAAATATCAATTAAAGGTGAAGTCAATTTTAAATAGCAGCAGCCAGAATATTTTTTTGAAAATAGAGATCGCTACTTGAATCAATTAATAAGTATGTGAAATGAGCTGTGGAGAAAAGGCGAGTCACAAATAATATTGCACTCAAAGTTTGCATGGGTAAAAATATGGTTGAAGTAATATGCACAGGCATATTAAAAAATATAAATTTTATTTGTGATGTAAATATGTTTAATATGCGGAATTTCACTCAAAATCGTCAGCCATTTTTAGGAAATGAAAATGCTCGACAACTTTTCTTTGTAAAGGGTAGTTTGATTTGGGGGCATTTTCTTGAAAATCTTCGTGACGAATCCTTAAATACCAATTTTGGTATTTAACGTCTCTACGCTTTTGAGCTATGCTGTCATTAGTGACACGCACGCGCGCGCGCACACACACACACACGAGCTGTTTTCTAAAAATGCTTTTTTCGGACTCAAAAGACCTCAAAACGTATATTTTCTATGAAATTCTGTGTGGTTTCAAATCATAAACCTATTTCTTTTGGCTTTTTTCCTATCGCAAAAACTATAATATTTATAACGAGTGAAATAATTTTTTTTTTCAAAATTACTTTAATTGAACTGAGTTTTAAAAGCCACTATATATCTGACATAACGTGAAGTATATATAATACTATTTTAAGAGTATTTTGTGGCAGAATAGGTAGATAAACTTATATGAGTGAAACACAGGTGTTTTATGGAATCAAATAAGGGTTAATCCATTTTAAAAACTGTAGATTTGTTTTACTAGACCGCTCAATATTGTGGAATTTGATTGGCAGAACGAAAATAAAAAACAACTTATAAATACATTACTGTGTGAAAATTGAGCACAAGGTATTTAAACGTCTTTTCTTGACAGCTAATAGTGGCTTTAGAAATACTCAACTAGTAACGTCATCAGGGATAACCCTCTCAAATAGGAACAAATAAGACCATTTTTAATATACTTGTTTTAATAAACAACGTTACATTTTAATATTTTATTTCTTGTCACTTAAAATAAAACATGCTATATTTAACTTTTAGATCATTACCATACAAACGCCTGTACTCAAAGAAGTGTTATTCGTTAGGCAAATAATGATTGAAAAATAAATTAAAACATTATATTTTGAGTGTTTGTTGCTTTCTGTTATTTACAGAAGCCGATCAATGTTACATTATATTTACCTGCCTAGATAATGATTAAAATGCTTGACATGCTACACGAAAACAACCACTCACAAATGACTTTTATGAATAATGAGTTAAAAATTGTTTCTGATATTATTCCTTAATAATGTAACATTGATTCTTGTTGTGTAACACAGAACATTTATTAATTATCACCGCCTCATTCCATATGATAAGGCTTTCATTGTTATTTTTGTTTAGTTGTTAATCCCTTTATGTTGTTCGTCGATTCACTTTTAACACTGATATGTAGAGGGAGTGTATAGATGGAAAATCGTGGGTTAATCTTATCCAGAAACCTCCAGAAAGCCCGAACATTAAAACAAATTAAATGGCGTCTAGGCTAGACGACCAGTTGTACTACAACCTTCCAGATCTTCACGTGTTTAACCACTTTAAAAATATTACAGATCACAATATTTACAAAGCTTACTGCTGAATTCGGTAAACATTTTAACGAAAGTTAACAAAGATGTTCACGTTGTTATTCTTAACAGTTTATGTATGCTTAGAATACACACACACGTTCCGAGACCTTTTCTGTTTCCTCACCAGTCGTACTTTTTGGACCCTGTTTCGCTATTCGTAGAATACCCGTTCATCAACTTTCCGAACCTTTCACTCACTTTTGGATACAAAATCTATGCAAAGTTGCGAGCAAGTTTTGTCTTGACTTTAAAATGCAGTTCTCACACTTTTACGAAGTTCTGCCTGGAACACGCAGGTTCTATCAAGGAACTGGTTGATTGCTAAATGTTGCACCATCTTAGTATGGAAACTAGAAGACTAAGAGCCGTTGTAAAGGCACTCAGGTAGGAACACCCCGATGCACCTCCATGATACATCGCCGCCGGATGTTCGCCTGAAACAAACATTTCACTTATTTAGTAACAAAACAGGAAACAACTAAAAAACACTTGGTTTATAGAGTAAAAATCTGAATTTGTCCGTTTACGTGACTTTCAGCACATCTCTATAACAAATTATGGCTAAAAAGCTTAATCTTCTAACTGCAGTACGTTCCCTGAGCGTCAGAACCGCCCCGCGGCGGTGAGGGCCGGCCGCCGCTGAACGGTCCGGTCGCTCAGGGAACGCACTGTACTTCATACTAATCAAGATAAACAGCAGAAATCGTCCTATTTATTATCCGTGCAAGAAGATGAGAGCGCTGTAAACATGATGCTCAGTGGCATGATCTGATTGCTGCAGTCGGCCGGTAGCCGATATCTTCGTGCGTTTACATATTCATGGCTATCGCTTCAAGTCTCCGCCTCTTTCCGCACTCCTTGTACTGCGCAACTTGACTGTTCACGTCTATTTGCAAGGATAATACTTGCTTCCTTATAATTAGAAGGGAAAAATCTTATGTGCTCCATTCTCATGACTTTCTTTACATATCTGTAATAAATTATTGTTAAAAAACTTGTTTTTTCTATCTACATTATGTTAATCAAGATAATCACTAGAAAAACTGGTCTTATTACTTAGATCCTTATAAGTAGAAAGGAAATAAGGGGATGCACAAGGATAAATCAATCTTCAAATGCTTTCAAATGTGGTTACTATAATATAGAAACCCCATTCTTTGCGTGGCCAGGAGTTAAAAGTTCCCGTCTTTTAAAACTGAAATAAATAACCAGGATATCTTAGAAACGGTCAACTTCAGGAAAAAATGCACATAACATAAATTCTGTGTTTTAACGAGCTCTACTGTTTTATGTAGCAAGTGTTTGTCTATCTCTTACAGTTTACTAGTTGTGCAAAATTCCGCAAAATTCATTCAGAATAAAAATGTCTTCAGAAGCTATTCCCAGAAAATTCAAGATATGCATTCTTTTTACAGGTAAATATGTTTAGTATACGATATTTTAATAAAAATCATTAGAGCCATTTTTCAGAAAATCAAATTTTACCAAAAGTTTTCATGTAAAGTTTAATTGGGGGTGGGGGATTTTCTTGAAAATCTTTGTGTGGCATCCTTGGAAGGTACTGAACTTAAATAACAAATTTGGTATTTAATGGACTTTTCATTTTTGAGCTATGCTGTCCACAGTCACACACCCACACACGCACATGGAACTTTTTCCAAAAATACTTTTTTTGGATTCAGGGCCATCCAAAGCATGTATTTCCAGTGAAATCACGGTATCGAATATTTTATATATTTTTTTTTTAAATTTTTTTTGAAAACAGTACCGGAGTCTGATCAGGACTCCGGACTGTATACCCTACTCTTATTTACCTTTTCCTTTTTACCTTGTTTTGCCGTATTATTACTGTTTTCTTTCTTTTACAACACACACATATACACAAACATATAACACCCATGCCCAAGGCGGGACTCGAACCCACGATCCCCAGCGCTACGAAGCACCAAGCGCGGCCATGGGGACCGGCTAAAATATTTGGGTGCATTAAAATACCTTCTCTATACACTATGTAAATAGTACGTGTAGAGAAAGCAAAAAGTGTAGCTCAGAGCAAGTGTTGCGGCAATTGTTTCCCACTGGTTTGGGAATCAAATCCATATATGCAGTACAGTTTTCTTCTTGTTTTGTTTGTTTTTTCCGTGAGCTTGTTGGATATTTGCTTAAGTAGTTAAACGTACAGGTCGTCTCCTTAGCGCGGTGGTAGCGCAGCTGCTTACCAAGCGGGAGACCTGGGTTCGATCCCCAGTACCGGCGTGGGGATTTTTCCCCCGCTGGGAGACCTGGCCCGGAGTGCACTCAGCCCCGTAAGGTCTCTAGGGGGCCAATTGAGGAGCTACTTGATGGAGAAGTAGCGGATTCAGGTCATGAGGACCGCATTAGCCGGCCGGGGGACTCCAGGCGCTGACCACGTCTCACCCTCCAATACTGCACCCCATCCATGACGTCTGTAGTGGACAGAGATGGGGGACGCAGCGGCCGGGCGGTAGGCCAGGGTTCCCCGTGAGCTGTCGTACCATGGAGTTATTAGTGTTAGTTAAACGTACAAACATTTTTGCTGTAAAGAAGTATTTATCTATAGTTGAATTTATCGTATAAAATAAAATGTTGTCTACAACAAGGAAAACATTAAAATTCTAGCGTATGAAATTCGGCTTACTGTTCACTGCTAATCGATGTTTTGAATGTCCAAGAATGTGTAGAGTGAGCAACTCAAGTGTGCACACGCTGCGACGTTATAAGACGCATCTTGATATCTACTTGTGCTTTACTGTGAAACATAATAGTTAATTGAGGAATTTAATGTGGTGCCGGCATTTTGCTAAGGTAGCTCTGTGGTTAGAGCAACTGGCTAGATACCAGGAGATCCGAATTCAAAACTCGGCTATGGCATTGCATTTTTCAGTTTGACTGTACCTATCCAGCTGCAGGCTTGTGTGAAAAAAAAATTAAATTAATAAGTTATGCTTATACTTCATACTGATCTAACGGATATAACTATATTTCTTTAGCTTCAAATATCTCTTGAACAAATAAAAATACTGGTACCTCCGCCACAATAGTATTTTATTTTAAATACGTCGTTGCAATGTCATGTTCAAGCTATTTCATTATATAAGGAAAGAAAATGGCAAAGTGTATTCTTTTTTCACGTACCTTCGCATCCTTTTTCCATTTGGAGAGTATTTCTAGCAGCGCTCTCATATCCTTCACTTTGTAACAAGAAAAAACATAATCCTAACGGACTCTTTATGCATCGTCTACCGGTATTTATGCTTCACTCTGCTTATTAAATGGGATTCAGCGGTATTGTATATCTCTTCCAGTTGTATAAACACAGTCATTATAGGAATAAATATATTATGATGCAGCATGGGATAATAAAATGTAATTATTGGTTTATTTCTTCCCATTTTATTAACTCTACCTAGTGCATGATAGGTAAATAGAGAAGGTATTGCAGTACACCCAAAACTTCCACCTGAAATACACGCTTTAGGGTCCTCTGAATACAACAAAAAACATTTTAGAAAAAGTCCCTGTGAGCGCGTGTGTACCCTCGCATATGTATGTGTCCGTGTGTATGTGTGAACACGAGAACTCAAAAACAAAAAGATAGTAAAATACTAAACTTGCTATTTAACTGTATTATTTTCCAAGGATGTGACACGAAGATTTTGAGGAAATTCTCCAAATTACCCTTTACATGGAAAAATTTCGAAAATTTCTATTATCATAAAAATGGCTCTAACGTTTTTGATTAAAGTACCTGTATATTAAGGATATCTGTATGTCAAATAAAATGCATATCTTAAATTTTCTGGGAGCAGCCTGTAAAACCTCTTTATTCTGAATGAATTTTGCAGAAAATTGCATATTTGGTAAACCGTAAGAGATAAACAAAAAATATTAAATAAAAATGTAGACCTCGTTATGTAATGGGTATTCGTATTCTTCATGGAACTGATAATTTCTGAGATATTTCTTGTTATTTGTTTCAGTTTTAAAATACGTAAAAGTATTTCTTATATGGGAGCTTGTAAACTCCTGGCCATGCAAAAAAAAAAAAAAAAAAAAAAAAAAACGGATTTGGACCACCTGACAACCAGCTTTTAAAAGATTTGACTATCACTTTAGCCTAGTGTATTCTCTTTTCCCTTCTACTCACAGGTAAGCAAATAAAAAAGACGATTTCTGCTAATGTTTATCTCTATTAGTAGGAAGTAGATGGAAAAACAAGACTTTTATCACAAAATTGTTACAGAGCTGTAGAGAAAGTCATGTGAATACAACACATCAGATTTGTTATAATATATCTAAATACATTATTTTGTTGATATTTCTTAGAACTTTTGAGATCTTTCTATGCCGGAAGCTGATTTAGTTATATAACACGGATTTCTATCGAATTGTGATGAAGTCGATATTCGCAGAGTGCTGTAATATTTATGCAGATTATTAAGCTATTGGAAACTTTCAAGGCTATATCACTGGTATTTTTAAGCTCTTGGTTCCAAAAAGCTGTTTGGGCTAGCAGCATTCTAATAGAGAAATTAAGAAATCTCATGTGCGCAAACAAATAAGTTAAAGTGAAGGTTTTATAGGATTTCCTTTCACAAAAAATCATAGCATTTATATTGTGAAATAACGGTCAGTGAAGGAGTTCAGAGAATGATAAACGAAAGTTACTTAGATTCTGTGTGTAACATTAATGTCTAAATACATTTGAATGAGAAGTTTTAAAAAGATTAGAAGCAAACATTTTTGAATAACAAATATATATATAAATACTGTCCACTAAACGGTTTACAATGTTAAGGACAGTCTCGTCTGAAAAGGTGTGCAGCGATTACTTTCTCTAATACGTATATAAGATGTACATAGATAGAAATTCGATACGAGATTTCACCGGTAATACGTGTTTTTAGACCCCCTGAATTAATAAAAAAGTTGTTTATGTGTCTTTGGGCAGTATAGTCCAATATCAAAAAGTCTGTTTAATACCAAATTTGCTATTTAAAGTTCAGTATATTCAAAGTTTGCAACACGAAGATTTTTTCAAGAAAATCCCAACCCCTTTGCATAGAAAGTGTTTCGAAAATTTTGTTGTTTTTTTCAAAAACGACTCTAAAATATTTGATTAAAAAGAACACAAGTTTAAATATTTTCATGGCAAACGAACTGTATATAATTAATTTTCTGGGAAGAGCCTCTGAAGATCTCTTCATTCTGGATGACTTGTATAAATGATAAATAGATATACAAAAACTTACAACAGAAAAATGTAGATCAAGTTAAAATACAAAATGTATGCTATATTTAGATTTATAGTGCTGAGTGTTTCATAGATATTCTTGTTACTATTTCAATTTTTAACTAATTAAGTGTTTTTAAACTAAATTCTCAATTTTGTTTTCATCTCCCTTTTGTTTTACTCGTGGCAAGCAAACAGAATTGAATGTCAGTTGTTTCACAAGGGATCAGCTTTAGAAGATATGGCTAACGCTTTAACTTAGTGTATTCCCTTATTTCCCATTTACATATAATACAGTAAGTATTAAGACAGTTCTTGCTAATGTTTATTTCGATTAGCATGCTGTGGATGAATGAAAAATAAATGTTTGAGGAGAAAGCCTAAAGTCGCCAGAATGGAATACATCAGTTAATTTCAGCAAACTTTGTTATGCCTCAGCGCATCCACATCGTGTGGTGAGGCCTGGAACATTAGGAGTCACAATTCCATAATATTAGCAAACAAAAGATGAAGACCTGCGCCATATTGGGGATCAAAATCCTGAGAAAACTTCTCTGTTTGCCTCTTTTTTCCAGGGACGGTTTCTACAAGTTCTGAAATAGTGTTCCTTGCTGTTTAGAGGTTTCTCATGCTTTAGGGTGTCCGGGAAGGAGGGCGAATATTAAATTGCTATAGAACATACGACATTTATATAAAATGTAATGGTTTTATAAACACGTTAAGTAAGATCTCCCATTTGTGTATGAAAAATGATATCCTCCAAGGCCTGCGGCAACGAACAATGCGTTCTTTGAAGTTCTACATAACGTGTTCAAAACATAAGGTGAGATATCATTAATAACATTTTGAATTTTATCCTTCAATTAGTGTATTGTTTGTGGTTTGTTCATGTACACATTTGATTTAACAAATCCCCACAAGGCGTAAGAGCGCATGATCTGGCAGGCTTCAACTTTTTTTTTTTTTTTTTAAATACAGTTCCGGAGTCTGATCGGGACATACACAAACATATAACACCCGTGCCCAAGGCGGGACTCGAACCCACGATCCCCTGCGCTGCGAAACACCAAAGCGAGACGCTTTGGCGAGCGCGGCCATGGGGACCGGCAACTCGTGAAATGTGAATCCTGTACGCATAACAGATTTTTTGGGGTTAACGATCACATTGTCACGCACGGCAGATATGTTTTCTTGTGTTCGAACAGAACGCGGTGGTCTTATTTTATTAACATTTGTAACAGAACATCAAACAACAATGCTCACAACATAATAGTTATTAAATTATTATGGGAAGGATAGCAGATAACAAACATGAAACAACCACGGTTGCCAACCATCATATGACAAAGTGGCGCCAAATTCAAATTCATCCTTACTTCCCGGACACTCTCTGTCTGTCTGTCTGTCTGTCTCTCTCAAATATACTCTACCCAAATCCAAATCTCTGGGACCTATCAATGTTATAAAGAAAGACCACTTAATTTTGCTCAGAGGCCTCTTTATCAAGCTTGAGATTACTTTACGTACAGTGAATCTACAACACGGGATCTACGGCTTTACTTCACTTCACATTGAATCCATGCTAAGGATTTTTACGGTTTGAACCCATGATCTTGGGTATATGAGACTAGCATTGTAACCACTACACCACGGAGGGCGAGTATATAAATTAGAGGCGATAAATAGCAATACTACCTTTCGATTCTTCTGTATTGAAATAATGTATTTTACAAACGCATCTAGTGCCTTTTTTGAGTCAAGAAATTCAGGTACACGCTAAAGCAAGCTCTATAAGAAACGCATGAGTTGTTTGAGTTATCTACGTTAGAACTCTCCAAAGCAAAGTTTGAAAGGCTGAATTTACTGATACTAAGGTCATAAATACATTTATTTAAGACTTGATGAAACTCCACTGTAGTAACCTGTGGTAAGTTATAATCTTATACGAAATACGGAAAAAATAAGGGTAGTGCAATGCTGAAAAACCATATTCGGAAACATTACGCTACTCTGGCAGTTTGAAAGTATATTTCATAATTTAAGTATTACAATAATATAATGCTCTATGTGAAAATGAATACTATAAAATTAATTTAAGCCTGTGTTATACATGTTAGTTTATTCATAGTTTTGAAGCAGATTACTAAGTAACGTAAAATTGTAACAATTTCATAAGAATAAAAAATTCTGCTTTAGCTTAAAGCTTAGTATATCATAATTGTCAAACTTTATCTTATCCACTTTTTAATTTCACTACAAAGCACATGAGAGTAGCTAGAGAAGTATTGCTATACTACCAAACTTTGTAATTAAGTTTAGCATCTACCAAGGATGCTAACCGAAGTTTTTGAGGTATATCCCCCCACCCCAAACTACCCTTTACTTGGAAAAAATTACACTATTTTTATTTTCTCAAAAATAGCTCTAACGATTTTGCTTAAAATACGGTATAGTGAAGATATTTACATAGCAAAATATGAATCTAGAATTTTCTGGTGTAGTCTCTTAAAGATCTCATTATTCTGCATGAATTTTGCTGAATTTTACATAGCACAGAAAAAATGTAGATATCATTTAAAACATACAATTTATATGATCTAGAATTTTTTCATGGAGTCGACAATTTTTACATATACCTTATTATTAGTTTTAATGTTAAAACCTTTAATATTTTTCTGATATGGGAATTTGTCTACTCCTGGCAATGCAAAAATGTGGAATTCAACCACATGGCAACCAGATTTTAAAAGATTTGATTTTGGCTTTAGCGTAATGTATTCCTTTATTTCCCTTCTACTTACCAGGGGGCAAGTAATAAGATAGCTTCTGCTAATGTTCGTCTCGGAAAGCATAAAGCAGATAGAAGAATAAACTTTTTAATAATTTCTTACGAGAAGTTATAGAAAATGATGTGAAATGAAGACATCAGCTTTTACTTAAAGCTTCTTGGAACTATATGGGACATTATTAATAATTGGGTGTATTTTCCAAAATATGAGTGCTTCAGAAATGGACTAAACACAAAAAAGGATTTGAAACACCCATTGTTTTATAAAATGCTTTTAATAGTACATATTTTAGATTCTCAAGTTATGGTTCATGTACAGAGGCAAGTGAAAATCATATAAATCTATTATTCATAATTTATTTGTAACTAGTTGAGAGAAAAGTGCTCGCTTAAATTGAAAAATGGGAAAACAATAAAAAGGATGAGTCAGGCTTGATTAAAACAAATAGGACGCAAAGTAGGATTTTTTTCCCGGAGATTTGTCAGGGCTCCCGCGCTGTATGCCTTTTCTCTTTTCCCCCTTTTTTGCCATTTTCCCAACATTAGCTTTAGTATTATATTATATATATTTACAAACACAGAAACACCCATGCCTAAGGCGAGATTCCATCCCTCGATCCCCTGCGCCCCGAAACACCAAAGTGAGATATTTTAGCGAGCGCGTACATGGAGACTGGCTAAGATTTGTAGCGGGCAAACACGACGGCATGACTACTTTGCATTTGGCAGCGTAATAATCAAGAAATATAAATGCCCCTAAGGCACACCGTGTAAGTTCACCGTGGAATAAGCGGTTGAGATACCACCTGTCACGTAGTAGAGGCAAAGTAGTTGCCGCATTTACAGGGGCTTGCCTGTAACAAAGCAGTATAAATCCAAACAGAAGTATTGTTTTGTAATCATCTTGAAATTATCCACAACCAGGTTTCAATCATTATGTGCCCTTTTGTGACTTTTAAAGCTATGCAAGAGACGTTTACTGAAGGGAAGATATGCGAATTATTTTAATATTTTCACTGACATTCAACATGCCTCATGTATTACTTTCTGTACTCGTAATATGTACATAGTGTATAGTGTTTTGTAATGGACCCAAAAATTTGATTCCGAGATTTCACTGGAAATATGTTTTCAGAACCCTTGAAGCAAAAAAAAAAGTGGCGTTTTTAGAAAACTGTGTGTGTATGTGTTTGCGAGTGTGAGTCTTCTGGCAGCATAACTCAAAAAAGTCCATTAATTACCTACTTGGTATTTAAGTTCAGTATCTTCCAAGGATGCGACAAGAACATTTACAAGAAAATCCCTCCACCTCCAACTGCACTGCACATGAAATAGCTTTCGAAATGTTTTATTTTCTCAAAAATAGCTCTAACGATTATATTTAAAATATCTATATTATACTATTTACCCGACAAATAAAATGTATATCTTGAGTTTTCTGAGTATAGCCTCTGAAAACATCTTTATTCTGGATGAATGTTAATGGATTTTTGTATAACTTGTATACCGTAAGAGACAGACAAAAATGTATATCTCATTAAATCACACAATTTAAGTGATATACATTTTTTTTCGTGGGGTTGCTTTTTAATAATAATTTGTTGCACTGATGTAGGAAAAGTCAAGTGAATGGAATATATCAAATGTTTCTATAATTTTACTCATTAGAGGAAAGGCCTATATTTAATTTAACTCAACTCAGCCCTCACCAACCACACCAATTATTATTATTATTATTATTATTATTATTATTTACTGTACGCTTTGCAGGCAGCGCCTGTTTTGTTCATCAGTGGTGTAATTGCTGCTTGGTGGGCTAATCAGTTTTTTCTCCCGCTTGTGGGACATCAACGTTTTACTTTCTCTACATAGTACATAGGTGGAGAAGGTATTGCACTTCACCCAAAAATTTGATGCTGAAATTTCACCGGAAATATACATTTTAGGATCCCCTGTATCCAAGATAAATATTTTTAGAAAAAGGTGTGTGTGTATTTGCACGATAATTTGAAATGAAAAGTTGATAAAATACAAAACATGGTATTTTAAGTTGAGTAACTTCCAAGAATTCAACACAAAGATTTTGAGAAAAAATCCCCCCACTCAAATATACCATTGATTTTTACTGTTGTTTATTTTATCAAAAATGATTTAACAATTTTGAATAAAATACCAAATATTAAAGATATTTACATGGCAAATAAAATGTGTTGTTACATTTTCAGGGAATAACCTCTGAAGACCTCTTTATTTTGGATGATGCATTTTGCATAACTGGTAAATGTTAAGAGATAGTTAAAAACTTACCACACAAAAAACGTGGAACTCGTTAAAACACACAGTTTATATATTTTTTTGTGGAGCTGTCCACTTCCAAGATATTCCTTGTTTATTATTAGACAGATAAATATGTGAATGTTATATAATGTGAGTGGTTAGACGCTCTCCTACCATCTAGGTGGCCCGGGTTCGATCCCAAGCGCCTGCATGTGGGATTTGTGTTGGACGAAGTGTCGTCTGGGCGGTTTTTATCGGTTCATCCGATTTCTCCCACCACTCATTTCACCAATTGCTCCATCGTCACCATTTAAATGAACTTCGCTTATATTTCATATTATGCACTTAAACTTCATGCCTGACTATCTATCCCCTTCTTTATGTTCATGAAACGTCAGAGCCAATAGAAAATAATATTGTGGCGTGTAAAGTTTTCATATCAGAACTAAGACGCATTCAACCTAAGATTCTTTATTACAAATGTTTATATTAGGCTGTTTGTTTTTTCCTCGTAAGCCGTGAGTAGAAGTTGGATAAGTAGAGTGAGTATGAAAAATTTAAAGCCACAGCCCGGATTTCAACACCGATTAATTTATCTCTTATTTACCTCATAGTTAGTTAAACTATGAAGTCTGGGACTAAAAAGTACGTACATTAGAAGTCGCCACTAGAGTTTGTCATCTCAAAATAACTTAACATATCCTTGTTGTGGTTTACCGGGAAACAAGCGAATCAGTTGATGAATTTAATATCTTGTCGGCTTGTTGCCATATTAGCTCAGTGATTAGAGCAACCGGCGAGAGACCGGAAGATCAGCGGTTTAAATCTCAGCGATGACATTGAATTTTTCATTTTGACTTGACTTATTCAACTTTTCATATTGTTCAGAATATTATAAACTTGTTAATTCAAATGTAGTCTATACCTAAAAGAATTCTAGACATATTTATATGATAGATCTTAATATAGAAATAAGTTATTATTGAAGTGACATAAACGTACATACACATATACATTCAGATGTTTCAGCAGTTGCATCATTCATAACTATTAATTTTGTCCTGAAATAGTATTAGAGAATTGACACGCACACCACGCTGCATGGAGACATAGAACAATACTACCACGAATGGGACGAAATGCTAAACCGAAGCTGTAGGCATCTGCGCGCAAGAGAGCAATAAGGATAACTTATAACCAATATTCGATTTGCAAAGAGAAAATAGGCCTCAGTTATGTTCTATTTCTACTTTCTCTTCCATGTTTTCACTTAACATAGAGAAAGCAATGTATTGCAAAAAATTCGATACCGACATTTGACTGGAAATAAGGTTTTGAGAACTCCCGAATCCAAAAAAAAGTATTTGTACAGAAGATTCACGTTTGTCTATATGTATTAGTCTGTAACCGTTATAAAAAATTGTTATGTTTCACATTCACGTGATCTTCTCTGTCCATTCTTCAACATACAATTTTAAAATGCTTAATCTATTATTTAGTTTGTGTTAATGGAAATATACATGTGTAAAATG
This sequence comes from Hymenopus coronatus, assembly GCA_030762935.1. Taxonomy (NCBI): domain Eukaryota; kingdom Metazoa; phylum Arthropoda; class Insecta; order Mantodea; family Hymenopodidae; genus Hymenopus; species Hymenopus coronatus. The sequence continues at coordinate 51,353,118 of CM060885.1, forward strand.
CTTTTATTGAATGTTTTCTTGTAGCTTAAGACAATGCACGGCGTATTATGGCATTAGAATGTACATATAATAGACATACATTACATTAGGAAGGGACAAACATACATTCACAACGACCAGGGAAGAAATGTGAAACGCGTCGAAAAGAGTAAGGACGAATTTTACTAAGGTGCAAATGTGCCCGGTACACGGTTTAGCAGCTCACCCAGGTACACATGTGCCATTACTAGAGGGACTCGAACAAATGGGGATGAAAGGTTCATCGCGCGATGGTGGTCATGACCAAAAATGAGATTCGTGTTGGGAAGCGGCACACTTGCTCCGGTCGCATGAATAGTGGTTTAAAGGAGGAGAACTCAGGAGAAATGTGTAGGGGTGTGTGTGTGTGAGCTCGAAAGCAGATAAATTCCAAAGCAAAGAAACCAATGAGTTCAACAGTCATTGTGAACTCAAAGGACACCTTTTGTGAATTAACACCAACCTGAGAAAGGTTCCAGGCTGACATATCCAGAGCTAGGTTGATCACACTTCCACACCATTCCTTTATCTCCCAAACCATCACGCGGGATTCGAACCCGGAACCCTTTAATCAATCTATGACCTGTACCGCTACAAGATATAACCGTAACAGGCGAATAAACTACACCAACAGTAAATCTTTTAAAATCTGGTCGCTATGTGACGACTTTGAAATGTTGCTGTATTTGTTTGACCTTTGTTTCTGTTTTTCTCTCTTTCTGTCTCTCTGTCTCTCTCACACACATACACCACTTTCTAAACCTGGGTTTTTGTTAGGTTGCTGATGGTTTTTTGATTCAGGGAACCTCCTATGAAATCTCGAATTCGTATTTCTAGTTAAATACAATATATTTCCCACACACTACACGACGCAGAGAAAGTAGAGAATAAATCTTTCTTCCTATTGTAGTTATTATATAAATATTTACCTAAATCTTGTTTTAAAGGCAAATGTACAGTACACAGCTAATTTTAAATACTTACCGTTGAGTATGTGGACGCGAACACTGGCAGGGTTTGCGTTTGAAGGGTCACATGTGTAGAGACCGGTGTCCGAAGGGATGGCTTTCTGTATAAGAAGCCTGCTGGTGGTCACTGGACCCTTCTCCGTGACCAGACTGATCCCGCCCCTCGGTGAATCAAAATTTATCACCTGCAACACAAATACACATTATTAAAAGTCGTATTGTGAGGAAAGATATGAAAACATGATACCTTGACTAGAGGTATCGATTGTAAGTTAGTGATTTTACCAGAGTATTGATTTAATTGATTTTTCACACAAGCCCTGTAGGACAGGAGTTTGATAGGTATAGTCAGACTAAAAAACTCAATGCCATAGCCGGGATTTGAGCCATGGATCTCCCGGGTTCTAGCCTGTTGCTCTACCATTGAGTTACCAACTCCTGTCCTATATGGCTTGTGTGGGGAAAAAAAAAACAATTAAATTAATACCAATTGACCATAATAGTTGGCTATACTATGAATCCTAAGACTTAAAATATTTAAAGCATTGTAAGTCGACATTGAGGTTGTCGTCTCAAAATAATTTGAGATCACCTTGCGGTTTATCGGGAAACATGCAAGTCAGTTGAGAAATTCAATAATACGCCGGCAAGTTGCCATGATAACTCAGTGATAGAGCAACCGGCTAGAGACCGGTCGATCCATGGTTCAAATCCCGGCTATGGCATTGAATTTTTCAGTGTGACTCTACCTATCATCACCAGAGTATATTATGGGAATAAATCACACTATGAAATTGTCTTCATGCTGAATAGGTATATAAAGAGTTTTGTCTCTCTCTCTGTTACTTATTAAGAAACTTCATGTATGGGTGTCAAAAATAAATGGAACTATTACTTTTTGCTGAAAAAGACTGCTAATCTTTTAGTATTCTCCAAGTTTACAAAGTTCCAGCTTTCTGTCCACTGAATTACTTAAAAACCAATCATTTTCATTTGATTTTGGTGTCTGTTCAAAACACCCCCTAAAGCCTCTTTTGGAGAGTCTGTTGAGTAAACCAGAAATTGTATGATTTAACTCACCATCACTATAATGATGACCCCGAAGCTAATTTTACTTTCTCTATACCGTATATATATAATGTACATAGTGGATAGAGAAGATACTATAATCACCCAAATATTCGATACTGAGATTTCACCGAAAATATATGTTTTAGGGTTCCCTGTACACAATAACTAAAAAATGAAAAGGCAGTTAAATACCAAACTTGGTATTTGTGTTTAGTATCTTTCAAGGATGCGACACGAAGATTTTAAAGAAAATCCCTCTACCCCAAGCTACCCTTTACATGGAACATTTTTCTAATTTTTTTTATTTTCTCAAAAATAACTAATGATTTTAATGAAAATAAGACATATTAAATATATTCATCTCACAAGTAAAAATGTATATTTTGAATATATTATAGCCTTTGAAGGGTTCTTTATTGTGGTTGAATTTTGAATAACGGTTAAATGGTAACAGATAGATAAAATTAACTATACCATAAATGTAGTTCTCGTTAGAATACATAATTTATGTCATATACCAAAGTTACCAATTTCTAGATATTCATTATTGTTAGTTTCAATTTTAAACTGATTGACGTTTCTCAAATTGAGCCAGCCGCTTATTAAATATTTGCATATCGCTTTAGCTTAATGTATTCCCTTATTTTCCTTCTACTTACAAAGAAAAAAGTAATGAGACCAATTCTGCTAACATTTTTCTAGATTAGCATGATGTGTACACTCATCTGTAAGAAAAATTTATTCGGAACAGCGAGAGAAAGGTTTTTCACTGTAGAAAATAGGTGGAAGTAACAGGTGCAAGGTCCACTGAATAGGTTATGTTTGTCATCACCTTAATACCTAACTCCTTGATCGTTTTTTGAGTCTTTATGGCACGATGAGTGGGCGCATTATCCTGATGAAGGATCCATCCCTTCCTAGAGCCTAGAGCATTTGGTACAATGTCTTCAGCTAATCCATATGATACATTCATAATCTCTGCAATCTTTGGTATAGATAAACAACGATGTTCACGCAAATGATACCAATTGTGTTCAGTCTTCTAAGTTGAACGTCTTCCGAAGCGAGGAGCATTCCCAAAGTTACTTTACCCATTAAAATTGCTTATTGCTGCAGCATATCCAGTGTTTGTATAGGAGGTTTATCAACAAAAATGAAAAACCTAATTGATGCACGCTGATGCAACTTAAGATATATGCCGGATACAGTTCACGTGCGCTTGTATCTCACATGCTAAGGATAGCCAGTACTGCCAACATCAAACTCTAGCTCGAGTACATTGTTGTGTAAAATTTAACTCCGATTATTTTTGACACACCCTTGGTATCTGGTCAAGCATAAGGTTGTAAGACGATTGCGGAAGAAAGATAAAATGGAGGTAAAAATCTAAAACACGACTGCGCGTGTCCTTACATTTTAACCGGTCCATAGGCAAGGAAGCTAACACTTTTAGATCTGTATTCGTGAATCGTGTTTATTTTATTTTAGAACTATTTTATTGTGTCAATGAAAAAAGTGATATACTCTCTAATACGATAATGTTATCAGTTCCACTTGTTATATAACAGGAAATCATTATTTTTACAATAAATTCAGCTCTGTAAAACACAGGAGATGTTGAGTACAGAAGGAACAAAATCGATCTTCTATAATATCTCAAAATCGATTTTTAGCCACTTTCAGGGGGAAAATAAATTAAAGGACGTTATTGACTATGTAAATGCAGAATATTAATTTGAATATATTTGATTGATAATGTAAGATGAATTAAATTTCAAGATTTTGGGGGAGACGAAGTAGGCAACCTCCCGCGGATCCCCTGCGTAACGATATTAGGCTGCGCAATCGTTGTGTATTTTCTAATAATTGTAGTGCGTAATAGTGTCTATTGTGATGCGCAATCGTTGTCAGTTTAAGCTCCTTAAGCATAATCGTCACTCGATGGTACATAATGCATTACCTGCTAGTAAATCTACTGATATGCGGTTTTTATAAACCATTGCTTTGGGCGGGTTTTCAATCCATGACCAGGAGGCCAGTACCTAACCAACTTGGCGACTCAGACCGACTTCAGTAATTAGAGTACAACACAGCACTATGCCGTAATGTTATCTTTGTGCCTCCAAAATAATGCTCAGGAGAAAGGGAAGACCCGAAGGTTGACCAGATAGACAGCAATGTGTGCTAGCAAAGACGGGTTTCCTAATGATTCTACCATGGTATAATCCTGACGCCGGCTAGCCACTCGTAACCTGAAAGTTTCTGGTGCATACCAGACGGCTACTAGGAAGGAAGAGTTCTCCAGTAATCCGCCAAACAAATGAGCAATCTTTCCAAAGCGTAATTTCGACCGTTTTGCCGCAACATACAAACCGCCGTGGCCTGGTCCTACAGCCTTGAGAAGGAAGAAGATGGAAGAAGGACCACCCTAGTATTTATCTACCAGCCTAACAAAACCACAAAAATTAAAACCTTGGCCAGGATGATCTTGTCGTACGAAATGGAACCGGCTATTCCCGAATCTAAGTCTGATATGTCACCGCGAAGTCAAGAATAATAATTACTTTCTTAATTGTTTTGTTTAAAATTAAATCATCATATACATAATAATCATGCTACCAAGAATGGGCATGAGAACATATCTAACCTCAAAATAACCTAAAATAAAAACATAATAATGATTCATTTTTAAAGAACATAACTTATTTTTAAAATGAAGGCATTTGAATGCGTTTTGTTAAAACACATCTGGATGTATTAGTTTATTAATCCTTGCATACGAATGTTGATATGGTCCAGTAGGGCCTCTAGATTTAGCCAATAAAATCGATCCATACAATTATAAACGTCTTTCAACAAGAGTGTCCTATCTTTAACATGTGTTAGTGCAGTTTGTATGTAGTTACAGCAATAATTTTTTTCATGTGGTTACAGTTATTGTTGACAAATAGCCATGGAACGCTACAGAATTCAGCAACGCGTAGGAATTGTGAAAATTTATTATTAAAATGGATCATCTGTTCACCAAACCTTCCGTGTATTGCGTGAAGTTTACGGTGTGTATAATCGTCCCTGCGAGAGAACGATTCGGTGTTTGAGCGATATATTTGAAAGAAGTGATTCTCTCAGCGATCAAAGAACGTCTGTACGTAATCGACGTAAGCGCTCCAACAAAACAGTTCGTGAGAGTGTACTCGAGAACGGAAACAAATCAATTGTTCGTCGAACGCAAGAACTGGGGCTTTCGCCGACCACAACTTGGCGAATTCTGCATCTGGACTTGAAGTTTCACGCTTACAAAATGGTGTTAACTAAAGCCCAACGACCATAGGTTGCACCGTGTATTCGCTGACTGGACTATGGAGCAATTGGAGGCTGACCGGATTTTTGTCGAAAAATCATCTTCAGCGGCGAGGTCTAATTTTGGATGGATGGTTGTGTTAGGAAACAAAATTGCCGCTATTGGAGCAATTACAATCAAACACAGATTTAAGAACGACCACTTCATCCCTAAAAGGTTACTGTTTGGTTAATATGGTGGAATCATTAGACCATATTTTTTTCCAAGACGAAGATGGAGAAGCTCCAACTGGCAATGGAGGAAGATACCGTGCTCTTATAAGGGACTATTTTTCGCTTCAATTGGATTGTATGGATCTCAGACACATCTAGTTCCAGCAAGATGGTGCCACATGTCATACTGCTCTCGAAAGAATCGATCTTTTGAAGGAAGTTCAGATGTTTCATCATTTCTTTGGGGTGATATGAACTGGCCCCCGAGGTCATGTGATTTAACGCCGTTGGATTACTTCTTGTGGAGTTATTTTAAATCTCGAGTTTATATCAACAAGCCAGAAACAGTAAATGATCTTATGAATAACGCGCAACCCAAAAGTCGCGGTGGTCACTTAACTGATGTTTTCTTCCACACGTGATGCCGTTAATTATGTTCTAAAATAAAAAAGAAATAAACCTCTATCATTTATAGAACGTGTTTTATATAAGTTCAAAGATAGGACACACTGTTGAAAGACCCTTTATTATAGTATGAACGATAATATCAGTATTCCATGCATTATTATTATTATTATTATTATTAGCTGATATCTAATATGTGGAGCACTGAAAATGCTATCTGCATGTTTTTAATTTCACTGTATTATTACATAAATGTTTACTAAAGTTTTAAATGTAGTAGTGAAAATGAGGTTAGGAAGGTAAATACGTACCTCACGGTTGTGACTCCACAACATGACTGGTGGTGGTTCTGGGGCGAAGCGCACTAGACATGTCAGATTGATGGTGCTCCCCCTGTTGATGAAGAGATCCGGACCTCCCAAGATCTCTGTTATGGGCTCTGTAACAAAGACAGATGACGTTTCCTCTTTGAAACATGGGAAACAAACAGCTTGACATTGTATTTAGAGCCAGGTGTTCTCGTTCCTAACATGACATCATATATTTTAAATGAAACTTAGTATATAGATAGCGGGTTCAAGAGTAGTTGGAAGTGAGATAGGAAATGCCATCTAGATATATTGTGTATGCTTTGAAGAAAGAATTGTTTTGGTTGGCGAGGTTGAATTGGTCTGGTTAGTGAGGAGTGAATTGAGTAAAATTTAACAAAAGCCTAACCTTCCAAAATAAAAGACTTTTGCCCAAAATTCAACCTCAAAAGAAAAAAAAAGACAATAACAAAAAAAAACTTCATTCCACTAATAATACAGATTAGTTTATTAGATAGTTATCAGTATTTTAAATTGCCAGTGAATATTAATATTACTATGATATGATGCTGTTATTTTAGCTTAACAAAGGTTTGATGTTTTTCTTCTGCCAGCTGTGTGTCACAGTGACTTCTTTTATTCGGTTTTGTGTGGGTAGGATGAGAATGAACAACACTTTGCTGGGAGCTTCGCATAACTTGTAAACCGTAAGATATAAACAAAAACTTATAACACAAAAATGTAGATTCACGATAAAACACATAATTTATGTGATATAATGTTTTTTCGTGGAGTTGGTCGTCTTTTAATAATTCTTGTTATTGGTTTCAGCTTTAAAAACATATTTTTCTCATACAGGAATTTCTCAACTCCTGTCCATACAAACAAAGGAGCTACATTCACATAGCAATCAGCTTTTGACTATCACTTTAAACTATGGTACTCCCTTATTTCGCCTCTACTTACAAGGAATCAAGCAATAAAACTATTCCTGCTAAGTTTTTTCTCGATTAACATGAAGTAAATAGAAGCATAAGCTTTTTAATAATAATTTGTTTTACAGATGTAGAGAAAGTAATGTGAATGGAACACATCAGATTTTTGTTATACATACACTAGGAACTTTAATGTAGTCGTTGTGCTAAGGCTTCGCGTGCAGTTCTGCTCGCCCTTTCAATTTCTGAGTTGGCAGCAGATCGTACTTTCCTCTCTGCTGGCCGGATGGATATCAGAGAGGGTTAGGCTGTCTTTCCGGGCCTGCGGGGGATCCAAGTGGGCGTTGTCAGTCTTGAACATCGCAGCGGTTTTGAAGAAAGGTACTTGCCAGTCTTAACTTTGGAACAGTGGTATAGCTAAGTTCGTGAAAGTTGTTAGATGAGGTAATCCAAGCTTTAAAGCAATTGTTTTCGATAGCTTGTGACACAATAAAATCTCATGTGCTCCATTCACTTGACTTTCTCTACATCGCTGAAAAAAATTATTGTTAAAAAGCTTTATTCTTCTACTTGCTTTATGATAACCAGTCCTGACCTGGTACCCAGCGACTTTCACCTTTTCCCTGAACTGAAGACTGGGTAGGAGAGCAGCACCTTCAAATCAACGAAAACCTTCAAAATAACGGCAATGCTCATTTAAAATCATTGGCGGTCTTTTATTTATAGCCTATCGGAGGCTGAACAGAAAACGACCCACTTAATATTATTATTATTATTATTATTAATATTATTATTTAGCCACTCATGTGGAGCATACTGCAACTCTATAGGCTTACAAGTCCCGAAGAAAAGTAAAAACTGATGTAGAAGCTTTTAACCTTTACAAAATTTCCTAACTCACAAATTATTTATGACTGACGATGATTAATGATTCACTTTTTTTGGTTTCCTTTATTTCCAAGGGTGAAAAATATAATCGTATTTTACACATATTTTAGACTGGTTTTTGAACACATTTGTAATTGTATTTCTCATTATCTTCTGTGCTAACAGAAGAAATTGAGGGCCATAGCCAAAATTTCCCAGAAACTTTAGATAATAATTTAATCTGTGTGAAATTTTCCACACTTCTAACAAGTGACAGTAGATTAATTAATGTAATGTCTGCATTTGAAAGGTTTCTTTCTGTCAAATTAATGTGCTTTAAAACACGCCAAAGTAAACCTCATAATGGGCACAATTCAATAGCATCGCTTAGAACTTTCCATAAACTCTAAGTATTTTACTCGAGAGCATTGTTTCATCAGAGTTCATAAATATTCGTGGTACATTCTATATGTGTATGTTGTCTTCTTTTGTTAGTTTTTTCTGTAAAATGAGTTGAAAGCTTATATTTAATTAATTACCGACTAAAGTTAGGCATCTCGCTGGCCTTGGCAAATAATGTACCCAACAGAGTGAATTCATGCTCTCTTCATTATTACAATCGTCTCTCTTCAGGTCTACCTTCATTTACTTTTTAGATTCTCGTACACATAGAGGACAGCACTATTGCTTACTGCCTAAATATTCTGTTTAAAAGTGATGTGTATTTTTTGCGTTCACCCGTGATTATTTAGTCTTCCCTTCAGTTTATTCAAATATAATCCAATATGTGCTCTAGTTTTCCTCTCATAAGCATGATGGTTCATTTACCATTTCTCTGACCTTTTAATCTCCACAATACGGTTCCTATTCAAGCTATGGTCTCTATTTCTTTCTTTTTTTACTTTATAAATATACCAGAAGGCCAACTGCCACGTATTTGTCGTCCCAGATATTCCTTTGTATGTTAAGAGTTGCAGGTCGCAACGGAGCTGTTTGTGGAGTACCGTTTTACCCTTCTTGCTTAACACTGAGAGGTGTAAACGAACGCCGCTCAAGCGAGATTCTTCACTGGCGGGTATTAGCTTGAAATAGCCTCAATTCTTTTAACCCACGGGACAACTGCAGATATCACCCGATTAGTTTTATATGATAAGAAAATGTATTGATAACACAACTTACTAATAATTTTCTTTTCTAATAACTAAATTAACAAATACTCTTTCCATCTTTAAATCCTATTCTTACATATTTACAAAATCCTATAACATTTATCTCCCTCCCCCTTTCTGCAAATACTGGGTAAGCCATTGCTTTCCAAAATACTGTTTATGCTACTTGTTCATTCATATCCCTTGTAGAGGATTTTCATATATTAAACACTGCTTCTCATCTAAATTTAAAATCGTATGCATTTACCTCATAATTCTTCCCATTAATTAAATATTTATGTTTCTACCCGTCTCTTTATTTGAGTAAACTCTTTCAGTGTTGAAATTGGTAAATTGAGAATTTTTCTCTAAAATATCTATGCGCGAATCTATGATTCCCTCTATCCATTCCTCCATCTACAGGGGCATTGATACAAATAATATTTTGATAAATAGTATACTGTTTCTCTTCATCCGGAAAATTTTACATGTTCTTAAATACGCGGCGAAATGAACACTGCCTGTCAGTATCGACTCTCCGTTTTGTTCCCACTTTTTCACACCTGAATACGTGACCTGTTGATGTAGTCGTTGGGCTTGCAGAAAACAACTAACTCATTGCGATACAGCATTCATTATAACGAGGACCGCCCACTCAAGGTTCCACCTTCCCACCCGCGGTATCAGAGAAAATGAACGTGGTTGTATTGTGTGTGTGCCACGCCTACTGGGTGATATTTATCAACCTGAAAACATGTTATTATTAGTAAGTAAAATCGTAAGACCGTAAACGAAGCAAATATACCAACACAGATACCCAATATCTTGGCTTATACGACTAACAACCCGATTTCAGAACGACACTAAACGAAGATAGGAGTCGATTAACTTACACTTTGACTTGCCCGAAACTTGATGTTGCCACTTTGAAACTCTTATATTTGAAGTTTTATGTGTGTTTAAAAAATAGCACACATTGGGATTAGGCACCGAAGGAACAACGGTTGTCGCACGCCACACCCACATGCAAGGTGACCTGTCCCGCGCCGGCATGTCTATCAAACCACGCCTACACCACGCGATTGGGACTTTCGCTACCAACCGGCATCTCTCTTACAGAGGGCCAGGCACGTGCCATCTGGTTATGTACGTCTGCCTAATCCGTGGTGATTATATGGCAGTTTTTGTATGTGCTGAATTTAGAGTTGAAAATTATATTCACGTATCACGTACGGAATGATCAGCAAGGTCCACATCTTCGTTTGGTGTCGTTTTGAAGCATCCTGTATAATTGTATAATATACTCTCTCTAGACATTTTACCTTAACTGTGGTGTTCTTGCGAAACATCTTTGTGCATTCTTTTAGAAGAAAATAACAATTGTGTGTAGTATATTTTTATATAACAAGATGGTTATTGTAATTACGAAAGTTGGAAATTACTTAATTTCTTTCCTTATTCCAAAAAGGATTTATCGTGTAAAAGGTTCAGCCAATCGGAAAAAGGTTGCAATTACATTCTTCCTTTGAAAGCAACCTCAATTATAGGGGTCACCTTCAGTAACATTTAGAGGAAGCAGATTGCCTTTGGGTAATTACAGAGCTCGGTCATTTCGTTTATGTTTGCTTCTTCCCCGTTCTCTTCCCATGAAATTGTTTCTCTTCTCTTTTTAATTCATGTATAGCCATTGCAAGTGGCTCTGGAGTCCATGGTTTCTCTTTTCAACAAGAAAAGAAACACTTTTAATTACAACCGTCTTTTTTCATCCGTGAAAAGAATGTTTATGTCAAGATTGTTTCAAAGTGCACAAACAAGATAACGACAAAGGGTCTCTACGAGAAAACAAGCAGTAAATTCTAACTGCACTGCAGCACAAAAGAATAAACAGCACAGGAATTCCTTTAAAATCCACTGAGTTGCATAACATATTCTGTTATCCTGCCGAGTGCAAAAAGCAGTATAAATTTAAAACAACTACTTTGTCCTGGGGACGCTATTTTAAATGCTCGAATAGCATTAAATGGGAGTTGGAGTGAATTATGTTGTCGCCTAGTCAGATGCCTACAACAAACGACATGGTGACTTGTGTAAAGTTTCACTAAGAAATGTAAATGCTACAGAGAAGTGTGAGTAGTGAATACATTTCGGTAGCGCTGCCTCTTGTAGTGCTAGTGTGAAATTGGTAACAGCATTGAGTTTCGGAACCGGGTTGTTCTGAAGAACTGAGAAGGTTGAGACGCCATTACTCAGATATTCGTTGTGCAGTAGAAAGCAACAACACGTGGTGACGCTATTGGTTTCCTAGATTGTTTTTATTTGCTTAATGTTGGCAGACTCCTTTTATCAGTTGTGTTGCACACCTACCAGGGCTCTGTGGGCCACTAGCTGCCACTGAAACCTTAATTAATAAATAAAGGTCATTTCTGGCTCAGAAACACATACAGCAGGGAGAGTCAAACTGAAAAATTCAATGCCATATCTGAGATTTAAACCACAGTCCTTCCGGTCTATAGCTGGTTGCTCTAACCACTGAGGTGCCGTAGTAGCATGCCGACACGGGATTAAATTTCTCAACTACTCGCATGTTTCCCGGTTAACCTCGGGAAGACATACCCCAATGCCCACCTACAATGTCGTAGGTATTTTAAGTCCTGGTTTCCTAGTTTAACCAACTGTAGGTAAATTAGCGTTTTTTTTTTCATGTTGCCGCCAATGATGCCCCGTACCACTATCAATGCAGCTGTTTATTGTGATACTTTACGACGTTTGCGGAGAGCCATTCAAAACAAACGAAGAGGAATGCTGATCTCAGGAATTGTGTTGATCCATGAATACGCTCGTTCACACACTGCTGGCACAACCCATCGCCTCCTTGAACATTTTCAATGGGACATTTTCGATCATCCGCCATATAGTCCTGACCTGGCACCCAGCGACTTTCCCCTTTTCCCTGAACTGAAGACAGAGGGGCAGTACTTTCAACCAACGAAGATTTTCAAAACAGCATCAATGTTCATTTGAAATCAGCAACTATTTAACATAATCACCTGAATTTTTCAATGTTTATTCAGCAATACCTTTACTGTTGATTGATGAACAATAAAATACTGCTGCGCATTAGAAGGAAAGGTATTTTTTTTAAATAAAACACTTAAATGTTATTGAAAATACAATTGTTATCAAATTTTAAAAAATTAACTAGTCCATATATCGTACATAAACACTTTCTCGTTAAAACAAAACCTATTTAGGTGCAAATGTGTGGTAAAATCTGCAAAATCGCTTATTTTGTAAAATAATGAGGCATTTGTATAGACAATTTTACTTTTTCAGAAATGGCTTTCGAACGTAACATTAAACAAAGAAAAAAGTAACCTAATTTTCCCAACACAACCTCGCAGTATTTCGAAACTCTCACATAAAGGAAATATGAGTGGGATGCCAATGCTGCGAATAGCTAAAGTAAGACTTTCCGCTCAAAATAAAAATAAGATCTCATCTCCAACACTAATAATTACAAAGTTATTGGTGTTTTATAAAATGAGTGTACCAACATCTTTTAAAAAGTTATTACTCAGGATTGTATTCAATAATATTTTAAACTATTTAAAATTAGCGCACCTCTATTAAAGTTATACCAAAATGAGTGGCATGTTTGAAATATTCATACGCAATTAAAATATGAAAATGGAAATAATTATGAAAATCCCATTTAGACTCCCCTTAAGGAAGACCCGATGTATTAATAATACTATTTTTATGTTCAGATGTACACACTACAGGCAGCAGCATGCCATTATAAGTCGAAGCATTCTAGCTTAGTTCTCCTTTAACCGCAGTAAGACCGTAGCTTCTCTTGAATACCTCGAATAATAGGTTGGTCTTAGAGAAGAGCAGTGGGAGAGCGTTCCCAGCGCTGACTCCATTCGGGATCAATTGTAAGAGACGCTCTGTGAAAAGAGATGAGCCAACCCATACAGCGATACGTCAACTGACAGGCCAATCCGCAAACGATCTTGGCAAATCTAAGGTTCTTATTTTCGACCTGAAAGCCGCGGTTGAATCCAGATTGCCTCTATTAGGTCATGGTCCGTTTGATTTGTCTGTCGGCACCAAGGACTTAAAATAGAATAAATGGGATATAAATAAATACATGCTTGGATAGATAGTGTCAGACTGAAAAATTCAAGCCATAGCCGGGATTTGAACCACGGATCTCCCGGTCTTTAGCCGCTTGCTCTACCACTGTGCTACCATGACAACATGCAGGTACGGCATTGTGTTTTAAATCCCGGCTATGGCATTGGATTTTTCAAGCTGACTCTACCTATTCAACTCCTGTCCTACACACGGCTTGAGTGAAAAAACGATTAAATTATCACTAATTGACCATAATGGTTGGCTATACTATGAATCCTGGGTCTTAAAGTACTAACGACATTGTAAGTTGCCATTGAAGTTTGACATCTCAAAATAATTTGAAATCACCTTGTGCTTTCCCGGAAACATGCAAATCAGTTGAGAAATTCAATGTCGTGCCAGCCGGTTGCCATGGTGATAGAGCAACCGGCTAGATACTGGGAGAGCCGTGGTTCAAATCCCGCCTATGGCATAACATTTTTCAGTCTAATTCTACCTATTCTACTCCTGTCCTACACACGGTTTCTGGGAGAAAACAAATTATCAGGATATACATTATTTGACCAAAATTAAACTTCACAAATCAGATAGGAATTAGATATGTCAAGTATAGTCGGCGTGGCGCGCAGTTATATAAACAAGTAGTATATTTATATACTGACGCAGGATTTAATGTTAAATAAATCGAGGCCATAGAAAATAAAACAATACTGCCCTAAAACAATGTTAAAAAGTATTAAAACATATTGTTTTGTAATGAAAGCTAAAAAAGTTGTATGTAAAGAAATGGCAGCGTGACGTCATTTCACGAAATAGGTTAAACAGGCGTGCTTTTACGAGAGCTCTGTTACAAATATAACACATTACGATGTACAATATATATAGCTAAGAATTGAAGTTTAGGAAATCATATTAATTATATAAAACATAAATAAAATCAAAATATTAGAGAAGAAGAACAAAAGTGAACGAGACACCGGATGCTGTAATTTGTTTATGCATATAACAAAGCATAAGAACAAAGCTAAACAAATAATTAATTTAGAAAAGTCAGCTATTTGTAGCACCATTTTCCTGTCAATTATGCAAATGTATTATTTTTAATTATTATGAGTGTATAAAAAGTATTGTAAATATGTATTTCACGAAATGTGGAACAAGGAAATGTGTCGTCCCCATAGTGACGTGCAGATTACAATACTAAAAACAATGATCTTCAGCTTTTGTGTTATATGTGAAAAATGTTCAAGGTTCCGGCACAGTGTCTACGAGAGAGAAGAAGAAGCCATAGACGCTAAGAGAGTATCTCGAAAATCGAGAGCTATATTACAACAATTTTGTGTAAAATATTGTATTCTACTAATTATCGGCAATGATTTATGTAAGTACATATTATATGGGCTCAGTTTTCTGTAAATAGAAACCAGCTTAAATAACGTGCCTTAATTCGCCGCATTCTTTCAACAATTTACGCTAATAAAAATGTAAAATACCAAGATATCTTCTAAATTAATTCTCTCCTATAAGAAACCCTACTATCCAAGCAAGGGGATTAAGATTCTTTTACTCACTGACTGAAGCTAGCTAACATTTAATGGGTAACGCGGTCGAGCTGTGGAAAGAAATATAAAGGACTTCACCGCTGAGAATAAAATTGTAACTGCCTCAACAATCGAGTCTGGCGCTAATTGGTAATTTCAGTTTCGCGAACAGCAAGCGTGACCGACATTATATCTAGCGGTAAATGTAAAATTGTAAAACGTTTAAATAAATGCCAGAAGAGAGCTCCTGAGATGTCCAGCAGCCCGACGACCACCAAAAACCGACCACGCCGCCCGCCCCAATACAATGAATTGAAACCACAGAACCACAAAATGGGCAGATTCTCCTAATAGAGCTGTTCTGTCATTTTCTATCCTTCCAGCCTAAACCATGCCGTTCCCGATCTTTCCTTTCTTCCTTAGTGAAGTATTTATGCTTCTTTACCCAGTTTTAATTTGTTTGCTGAAGCTAATTATGATTTAATTAACTCTATCAACATTCTGCCCGCTGGTGTCTGTTAATCTTCTTACACCCTCCTCTGGTTTGGATGAAGATTGGGAACATATTTTGGTGGAATGTGAACAGTGGGAACAATTACATTCACACTAGACAGGGATCGGCATGTTGGGATCTACCAGCTAACCAGAGGAACTGGCGAAACATGGGCAATTTTCTGGTTAAAGTGCGCGAAGCCAGATCAGATTTGTTCAGTTAGTCAAAGTCAAACTATCTCTATATTTTGCTCTTTTATAAATTTTATCTTTTGTTTCTTTATGACACCTTTAAGTGATACATATATGCACGGTCAACGACCCATGCAGCAAGTGTTCAATCAGTAACGATACCTATCTATCTATAAAGAATTCCAACAAGCAGAATCCCAAGCAAGTTATACAACTATAAACCTAAAGAACGGCGAGGTGTTGGACGGGCGAGACAAAACCGGAATCAAAAATTTTAAACATTTACTCCACTATTGAGAGAACAGGCCAAAAAGCCTAACCCGTGATGATGATGGTGATGATGATGATGATGATGACGATGACGAGATCTTCAGAAGCAATCTCGTGCGAATAAACCGCAATATCAGAGGAAATCACACAGACAAAATGATGTGCTACAAGGGGACCCTATGAGCACCATGCTGTTCAATATGTATACAACAGATGTGACGAACATAAGGGTCTGAGGCAGAACTAATCCCATACGCACATGACATGGTATACGGTTCGGTAAGCAAGAATGGCGTGCAAAACAGGATTATACACACTAGAGAAGCGTGGCAAAGAAAATGGCTTGACCATAAACCAACGAAAAGAGTACCGATATAATTTAGAAAGGAAAGCAGGAACATGCCAACAAATCGACTGTATCTACTTAAGTAACTGCTTCAGGTAGTGAAGAAATGCGAATATTTGGGGATTATGCTTCATTCATCACTGTCAGCAACTTCATTCAGTATACATACAAGAATGAACAGCAGCAACCATAAAAGCCACATAAGCCATATATGTTTGTTGAACATTAGTTTCAGTGAAGCTTTACAGTAGTCTACTGTGGCCTCTGGTTCCGCACGTCGCGAGTTCAATCCCAGTGGAAGTCGATGGATTTTTTTCAGCGTAAAACTTCTTACCATGGCGTCCTTAGGAACGTAAGTAAACACATTAGTTCCGTGTCGTAGATTTATGGCACTGGGAGAACCATGGTGAAAGATACCTCTGAGCAAAATTAAGCTGTATTTCATGCCTAGTGGAGAATCGTAGCTAAGAACCGCAGCAGCTAAAAAGCGTCAATAAAGAAGTTTACTTATAATTTTGCCGTTTTCAATAGTTGCATCTTTGCTAACAATTATTATTTGCATTTTTCACAATTCAGTTACGTAATAATGCTTGATACGTAGAGTCAGGTGAAAAAATGAATGCCATAGCCAGAATTTGAACCACGGTTCTCTCGGTCTCTAGCCGGTTGCTCTACCATTGAGCTACCATGGTAACATGCCGTTACAGTATTGCATTTCTCAACTGACACCACAAGCTGACCTAAAATTATTTTGAGATGACAAACCCCAATGGCGAATTACAATGTTGCAAGTACTTTAAGTCCCAGGATTCATAGTATAGCCAATTATTATGGAGAATTGTGATAATTTAATTGTTTACTTGTATTTAATTTGAGATCACTTTGTGGTTTGCCGGGAAACATGCGAATCAGTTGAGATATTTAAATCGTTCCGGCATGTTGCCATGGTACCTCAGTGCTAGAGCAACCGGTTAGAGACCGGGAGATCCGTGGTTCAAACCCCGGCTATGATTTTGCATTTTTCAGCCTGACTCTACCTAACCAATACCTGCCCTACACACGATTTCTTTGAGAAAATAATTAAATTATTGTGTATAATGCTGTTGTTTTCTATGCTTTGATTACAGCAGCCTCCGATTTGGAAAACTGAACTCCTTAATAAATGTTATGATATACGAGCATAAACAACTCCAATTTAAATTTATGTCATAGAGGTTTTTGATCCATAAGAAGAGCATACAACGCTAGATAGAAGTAAGGTGCTCTTCCTTCTTCCAGCCGTAAAATCTCCTACTGAATATGCTTCCATAGCAGAATATAAATCCTCCTATCCTAGGAGGTAAGCAGTGATGTGAAAAATCAAAAGAGACCGTTTTCAGCATATCGGGATCAAGCAGGGATCATTATTTTGAACGATACCTTAGGAAGTGTGAAGAAAAGCACTTATTTTTACAGCATCTCTTTTCATATGACGTTCACCTTAACTACAAAGGTGGAGATGGTGATTTTCTGAAGGCTTTTGTGGATTCTTCACGAAAAGTATATTTCGCTTCAAAGCTTCTGCAAGGTAAATACAAGGGTATCTTTTTAAATTCATGTTGAGCTCTTTAATCAACATGAAAGCTAAACTGGTGCGGATATATTCCATAACGTAATTTTAAACGATTCTAAGTTTTGAACTTCATCTTTGAGTGCTAAAAAATCACCTTTCGTTTGAAATATTTCTAGGGTCTTCATACGTTTCCTACTGGAAAAAGATCAAACGAAAATCACAGAAATTCAATACTCAAATCTCTCATGTTAAGAAGATGCATCTATGAAATCTGGAGAATTCAGATATCCTATTCAAATTCATGCTATTATACACAGTAATATAATATTTTAACATGTATAAAAATTCTAGATTTCATGGTTATTTGAACAATATTTTTACTTTAATTTAATCGTTTTTACTCTATTTACACGTACTATGTACATAGTGTATAGGGAAGGTATTGCATTGCACCCAAAAATTCGGTACCAAAATTTCACCGAAATTAAACGTTTTAGGGTCCCCAGTATCCAAAAACAATATTTTTAGAAGAAGGTTCGTGTATGTTTCTGTATGTCTGTGAGCAGCTTTTTAATAAAATCCCTCCACCACAACCGGGAAATTGTCAACGCTTGGCCACGCAAAGAAACGGATTTCAATCCCATCGCGAGCACATTTTAAAACTTTTGGCTGTCGGTTTAGCTTACTGTATTTCTCTTGTTTCCCTTATACTTATAATGGAACTAAGTAATAAGATTATTTCTGATAGTGTTTTAGCATTAAATAGATAGAAACATAAGCTTTTTAACAATAATTTCTTACAGAGATGTGGAGAAAGTCATGTGAATTGAACACATCAGATTATTTTCTCTCTCGTCCATTCCGTATGGTATCTATATTTAAACTAAAACTGATTTTTCAAGCTTGTTGTTTATTTTCTTAAGATTTGAACCAAGCAATATGGGACACCACATATTTCTGGAGTACGTGACAACTTCAAATTCTATTTATTTGTGTTACATATTATACTTGTATGTATAAAACAATCTGTGTTCCAATCATATGATTTTCTCTACTTCTCCATAACAAATTATTGTTAAAAACGTATTCCTCTGCTAATCCTGGTAAACATTAGCATAAATGTTCTTATTACTTGCTTACTTCTAAGTAAAAGGAAACCAAGGGAGGCTAAAGCGATAGATACGTCATTTAAAAACTGGTTTTCATATGCTTGAAGCTCGTTGGTTTTGCATGGCCAAGAGTCGCCAAGTTCCCAAATAAAAATAGTTTAAGTATTTTAAAACTGAAACCAATATTAAGGAATATCTCGGAAACGGTTAACTCCACAAAAGAATATACCTATGTCATAAATTGTTAGTTTTAACATCTACATTTTTTGTGACAAGTTTTTTTTTCTCTCTCTCTCTCTCTCTTACGGTTTACCAGATATGCAAAAAGCAATCAAAATAAGAAGATCGTCAGAGACCACTCCGATAAAATTAGATGTACGTTTTATTTGGCATGTAAATATCGTTGATATACATTATTTTAATCAAAGTCGTTAAGGTCATTTTAAAGAAAATCAGCATTTTTTAATTTTTTTCCTGTAAAGGATAGCTGCAAGTGGCGGGATTTTCTTGAAGATCTTCGTGCGGTATCCTTGGAAGATCCTGAATTTAAATTACAAGTTTTGTATTTAACGGACTTTTCGTTTTGGAGCTATGCGCACGCACACACAAACCGAAAAAAAATCGTTTTTCCCCATAGTTAAAGAAAGAGTTACAGCTAAAGTAAATTGTAACAAGTATAATAACCGAACATGGAAAAGAGCAACATAAACATACCACCGATATAAGATAGCAGACAGTCCAATATGCCCCTGTAATAATCGTTATTCAGGGGGTATCAAAACATGTATTTCCGGTGAAAACTCGGTATTCAATTTTTGGGTGCATTACAATACCTTCTCTATACACTATGTACACAGTACGGGTAGAGAAAGTAAAAATGTAACACTTGAAGGGGAAACTGACCAACACAAGAGAAGGAAATGGAAAAAAAAAATTTTAGAAAGGAATTTTATAAATCTGTGAATGACTGTAAACCGATATACAAATTATAAACTTCTTATAGTTCACAAAATTTTAATACTAACTTATAGGAATTTTGCTAACTATGTGTCGGTTTCAATCAAGAAAATATGTAGTGTTACTATATCTGGAATGGAACATGCGCTAATAAAGGATTATTAGAATAAATCTGGTGTGTTCCCTTCACATGACTTTTTCTAGCTGTTACACAAACAAAAGATTATTATTTTATCTAAAACGTGCTAAACAAGGCAAACACTAGCAGAAATTGTCTTATTAGTTACTTCCTTGTAATTAGAAGGGACATAAGGTCTAAATCGATAGCTGGTCTTATATGAAACAAATAGAAGTTCGATTTGCAAGGCCAGCTGTAAAACAAGAAAGATGAATCGAAATTCACTTCCTATTTGAGAAAAGTTACTGATTTAAAACTGAAACCAGTTACAAGGAATATATCGGAAACGGACAGCTCTACATAAAAAAAGTATATGGCATTGACGAAATCTACATTTTTGTGTAGTTAAGTTTTCTTACGGTTTAACCGCTATTCAAAACTCATCAAGAATAAAGGGGTCTTAGGGGGCAATTCCCAAATAATTTAAGATATACATTTTATTTGGCATGTAAATATCGTTAATACACTCTGTTTTAATCAAAATTAATTAATTTTGAATTTTTTTCCATGTAAAAAGGTGGGAAGATTTTCTTAAAAATCTTCATGTCGCATCCTTGGAAGGGCGTGAACGTAAATACTAAGTTTGGTGCATAACGGCACACAGAAGGACATTCTTTCTATAAAGCTTATTTGTTTTGGATCCAAGGGGTTTCAAAACAGTATTTCGATGAAATCTTAGTGTCGACATTTTGGTTATAATGCAATATCATATTTATTATGAACTGGGCCGATTCAACGCGACAGATAGCAGTCTCTGTAAATATTGGCCACAATTGTCTCCTCGCCCGAATAATCCGCTAGGAGCGTAATTTCTAGAGTGTAGGAACCGGAGAGTAAAACCTGTAGCTATGAGTGTGGGAGATGTAGCTGGCTAGCGCGTAATGTGTGTGCCTTCTCTGTACTCTCCGCCACAGACCATTCTAGTAGATTCTAGGTAAGTTTAATCTTGGCCTGAGGCCTTACTTTAATTGTTTGCTTTCCTTTTCTTGGTCGTTCCTAAGGCCACGTTGGGATTGCCGAGCTATAAACTGTTTTTTTTTTTTCCTGATTACAAATTGTAATATAGTTGAATTCAGCGCTTTTGGGAACAAGTAAACGGAAAGTTGTACATTTGTTAAATCAGTGCATTTCAAGAAGTATATATAGGGACTTTGCCTAATTTTATGAAATATGGTTATGGCATAATTACATGGGTATCAGGCCTGTGTTTTATTTTGGTTACTCTCGCTATACTGTTGCATGGTTAAATTTATTATTTTGTTAATGACTATACTTCATATTTTTAGGGGTAACTATTGTTTATTTTGAAAACTAAGTTAAATTTATACTGTTAAAACATAAATGTCTTATTTTTAATAAAACTTAATCATGATAATGACCAGAATTTTATTTTGAGAATATTTAAGGAAAAGGCACAACTGGATTATCTGGTAATCTTTTGTCGTAACCTTCGGTGAGGTCCGAGGTCCGTGTAAAGGTAAAAAGGTCTGTGTAAATGTGTGTGTCTGTGAACGGTAATAATTAATAGCGAAAAGTCGGCTAAATATCATCCTTGAATGGTACATTGTCCTAAACTGCCCTCTAGATCAAATGTAGAGGAAGGAGTGAAGTCAAACTAAGATAATATGCAATGGCTTAGAACCAATTTCCTTACACTACACCAAGTGCTAAGTCAACGGTCTAGCTGTCAACAAGATGTCAGTATTGCATGTCAGGAGAGAATCGATGGGCGACTCACAGCAAGTGGGATCCCAGTAATTAGGTTGGTGACGTCAGCGGAACTAGGGACCAATTATAGACACCGGACACCTGACCTAGGAGCGACGATGACAATGATGATACACGACTGCAAGTGTGGCCGTTTAACATAAATCTGGCGCAATCTGGGAGGAGCAATGACTAATAGTCATCGATTATAGTCATTGTGTTTATAGTACAAAGAACATTTTTGAGACATTCAGGAGCCAATGCATTGTCCTTGCTTGAGGAACACTAATACTCCACTTATTCGTCACTGTTATTTTTTTTCTCAATTTTGTAACCAGACATTTATTAGACTGTAAATTAAGTGGTCAGTTACTGCAATGCAATTTAAAAAATCTGATGTGGTCCATTCAAATGACCTTCTCCACATCTCTGTAAAAAATTATTGTTAGTAAATTTAATCTTCTATTTCAAGATAAAAAATTAGCAGAAACGGTCTTATTTGTTAGTTACTTATAAGAAGAAGGGAAATAGGGAATACACTAGGCTAAACTGACAGTCATATGTTTTAAAATTGAGTTTCTATGTCATTGAAATCCGTTTCTTTGCGCGGCCAGTCACCCTCCGTGGTGTAATGGTTACCATGCTAACTTTTTTTTTTTTTTTAATTTAAAAAATACAGCCCCGGAGGTTTAATCAGGACTCCGACGCTATATTCCTTTTTACCTTTTTTTTCTAGTTTCTAAATTTCCTTAGTTGACCTATTCGTTTTTCCTGTTTAGATATACATACACAAACACAGAAACACCCATGCTCAAGCCGGGACTCGAACCCACGATCCCGTGCGCCGCGAAGCACCAAAGCGAGACACTTTAGCGAGCGCGGCTACGGGGACCGGCAATTTATATACCCAAGGTCGCGGGTTCAAACCCGGCGGAGGACGATGGATTTTATCGGGTGTAAAAATCCTTAGCACGGCTTCCTTGGGGAGGGAAGTAAAGCCGTCGGTCCCGTGTCGTAGATTTACGGCACATAAAAGAACCTCAAGCCTGATAGAGAGGCCTCTGAGCAAAATTAAGCGGTCTTTAACGCCTAATTTAGAATGGGACGCTGAGAACCATAGTAGATAAAGAGCGTCCATAAATAACACACCATTTACATTTTTTGCGCTGCCAGGAATTGACAAGTTCCTGTATGAGAAAAGTTTAAGTATTTTAAAGCTGAAACTAATAACAAGGAATATCTCGTAAACGGTGAACTCCACAAAAAATGTATATGGCATAAATTGTGTGTTTTAAGGAACTCCACATTTCTTCCGTTATTTTTCTTTTCTTCTGCTTATAATAAAATAAGTAATAATATCAGTTCTGCTAATGCTTATCTCGATTAGTAAGATATAGATGAAAGAACAATCTTTTGAAAGTCTAGTTTGTAAATGGAATAGCTACAGGAGGTAATGTAAATGGAATTAATCAGATTTTTAGAAAAATGGTTCCGGTGTGTCATGCGTATGTCTGTGTGTGTCTGTGTGTGTGTCTGTGTGTATGTGTTTGCGGATAGCATAATTCAAAAACAAAAAGACCGTCAAATACCAAATTTGGCAAGTAAGCTTAGTACCTCCCGAGAATACGAACATGAAGATTTTCGAGAAAATCGCTCCACCCTAAACAAGACCTTATATGGAAACATTTTCGAAAACTTTTATTTTCTAAAAAAAAAACTCTAACGATGTACTATATCTTAAAGGTATTTACATGATAAATAAATACTGAGCGATATTTGCTTAACTGGTAAACAGTAAGCTATAGACAAAAATGTAGATCTCCTCAAAACACACAATTTATGTCTTTTATATTTTGGTTGTGGAGCTAATCGTTTCCAAGATATTTATTATTATTAGTTTCAGTTTTAAAATACTTATAGCTTTTTCAAATAGAATTGTCTGTGTTTCTTTCGTTTTAGTCCTGACCTCGCAAAGAGAATGGATAATGATCACATAACGATAGGTTTTAAAAGTTCTGACTATTGCTTTAGAGTAATGTATTTCTATAGTTCCCATTTACTTACAGAAATTAAGAAATAATTCCATTCTGTTAATGCTTATGTTGATCACATTTTTACCGGTGGATTGTCTTAAACGATCTCTGAATCGTGGTCCATTGGACTTAGTACCAAAGGAGAATCCTGTTTTGGTTTAAATGTTTAACCCTTAATTGCATGAATTATTTTCCTCCATGTGCTGTTCTTCCTCTAATTCATAAACCGTTATTTATGTCATTTTCACGGGCACCACAACTGAAACGACCTGAATAGTTCGAGTCCCTGCGAGTGCAGTCAAATGTGCCTGTGATAAAGGATGGAGAGGCCCCAAGTGAAATAACCGGTGTAATGACATGCCTGGATGCTGACAGGATTACATTTGACAGCACTTACATGGGTTTTGCTCTTTTTATTAAAAATGTGCTAGTACAAAAATATTAAAACATACTTTAACTACCTAATTTTATTGTTGAAGGTTCATGTAAAACAAAACTAGAAGAAAAAAAAAAGACAAAAATGTTAAAACTTTTGACTAATATTCTTTGTTGCATAAGAGAAACACAATATAATAAATGGTTAATTTTTGGTAGTAAATCGGAATATAACTAAATACTTAAACACAACTTGATGTAATTGCACATGTATTTTGGAATATGAATTAAGAAAATCCAGAGGTTTTGCAGAGTTGTATCAGCGAGGGATTATCTGGTAGCTTGGAACATTGTCGTATCCGCTTGTTCCTCGTAATTTCCATTACTAGTCACGTAGATTAGGCCTCTCCAATAGATCATTAACGGCGGTAAAACGCAGTATGTTTCGAGATTCCATAGCATGACTTGGAAGCAACTTGATTTTCTCACATAGTTCCTAATAGAAGTGGTCGTTCGCCATAGTTAACTAGCAGATTCGGAATTGAATCATAAAGCAGTAAATGTGTAGAGAAGAAAGAAAAGAAGTATTATTATATTCCGGCCAAAAATTCCATAGCCACTGAGATTTCACCAAAATATCTACACATTGAAAAAAAAATCCAACGTGATCCATTCACATGACTTTCTCTACCTCTCTGGACAAAGAGTTTTCTTCTATCTACTTCATGCTAATCGAGATAACATTAGCAGAAATACCTTCTTGTAAGAAGAAGGGAAATGATGGGTTACACTTGACAGTCAAATGTTTTAAAAGCAGATTTCCATTTGGATGAAATCCCTGTCTTTATATTTCTAGTAGTTGCCGCTTTCTGTATGTGAAAAGCTTAATTGTTTTGAAACTGTAACCAATAATAAGGAATATACAAAAAATGGTCAACTCCAAGAAAAAATACATATGAATAAATTTGTGTGTTTCAATGAGAGTGTAGAGTGTAATTTTTTACCTATTTCTTACGGTTTACTATTTATGAAAAGTCCAGAAAAATTCATCCAGAAAATAAGGTCTTTAGAGGGTATTCCCAAAAAGTTCAAGATATATATGTTATTTTTCATGTAAATATTTTAATATGCAGTATTTTAATCAAAATCGTTAGTCATTTTTGAGAAAATCAAAAGTTTTGAACATTTTGCCATATAAAGGGTAGTTTGAGGTGGGGGGGATTTTCCTCAAAGTCTTCATGTCGCATCCTTGGGAGATACCAAACCTAAATAATATATTTTTGGGATATGCTGCCCACAGACACATACACACAGATAAAGACAGACACACACACGAATATTTTTCTAAAAATGCTATTTTTGGATATAGGGAGTCTCAGAACATTTATTTCCGGTAAAATCTCGGTATCGAATTTTTGGGTGCATTACAATACTTATCTATACATTTTGTACATAGTAGTACGTGTAGAGAACTTAAAAAGTATATAACATAGATGTGTGTGTTTCAACCAGATCTACATATTTTGCTAATACGTTTTTGTCTATTTCTTAGTTTACTATTTATGCAAAATCCGGCAAAATTCATCCAGAATAAAGAGGTCTTTAGAGGATATTCCCAGAAAACTCAAGATATTCATTTTATTTGTCAGGTAAATAATTTTAATATACGGTGTTTTAATCAAAATCGTTAGAGCAATTTTAGAGAAAATCAAAAGTTTGAACATTTTTCCATATAACGGGTAGTTAGGGATGGGGAAATTTTCCTCAAAATCGTCATGTCGCATGCTTGAGAGATAATGGACACTCGCGAACTTTTTTCTATTTTTTTGGATAAAGGGGACCCTAAAATATCTATTTCTGGTAAAATCTCGGTATTACATTTTTGGGTGGAATTTAAAACATCATTGGCGTACATTTAGTGAACTATAAATTTAACCATGGAAGTAGAAGGAGAGGTAGAATAACATATAGCGAGAGGGGAAAAAGAGCACATTTAAATACATGATTGGGAATACGCTACAAAATAAAAAACTTTCATGTGCTTTAAGGGTGCGAGAGGGTACTGTATCGGAGGAAACTAACCAAACGGATATTCGCCTTTATCTGGCTCAGGGTGGTATCTCAGCAATTACTGCCATCTATTTTGGGTTTAGATAACGCCTCCAGAGACCTCGCTCGTATCGGGTTCCAGCCCTGTGTCATTTTTCAAGCACTTCCCAAAGGTATTCATCGGTCTGCGCCGAAGGTACCAGCATTCAGAGATTCCCCAAGGGGAATCAGCCATAAACGTGAACAAGCTGCCCCAAAGAGAATATTCTGCTTTACTTTGTTCGCCTGCTCGTGTTGTTTCAGTCAACAATTAAATATTTAAATGTATATTACCTTCCATTATTATATCCTAACCGTTATTTAGTATTCCTGTATGTTCGCAGCTAAGTTCATACTGATTTTGAAAACGCAATCCTCTTTTTTTTACTTTCTCTACACGAACCATGTACATAGCGTATAGAGAAGGTATTGCATTCCACCCAAAAATTTGATACTGAGATTTAACCGGAAATAGACCTTTATCCAAAAGAAAGCATTTTTAAAAAAGATCCGCGTGTGTCCGAGTTCCTGTGAAAACGATATCTCAAAAACGAGAAGTTGGTAAAATATACTTGATGTATACGTTTACTGTTCTCCAAGGATGAGATACGAAGAGTTTGAGAAAACTCGCCCCACCCCAAACTACCCTTTACATGGAAAAATTTTCGAAAATTTTGATTTTCACAAAAATGGCTCTAACAATTCTGATTAAAATATGGTATATTAAATATATTTACATAGCAAATAAAATGTATATATTGAATTTTCTGCGAGTAGCCTCTAAAGAACTCTTTATTTTGAACGAATTTTACTGAATTTTGAATAGCTGCTAAACTGTAAGATATAGACAGAAACTTTAAAAAAAATTAACTTTTCTCACGCGGAAAGATGTAAACTCCTGGCCCTGCATAGAAACGGCATTCAATGACATGGCAACGTGCTTTTAAGAGATTTCGCATTCGTTTTAGCCTAGTGTATTCCCTCATTTTCTTCTACCTACAAGGAAGAAAATAATTAAACCAATTTCTGCTAATGTTTATCGCTATTGGCATAAAGTAGATAAAAAAAACATGCATTTTAAAAATAATTTGTTACAGCGATGTAGAGAAACTCATGTGAATGAAACCCGTCAGATTTCTTACTACGATATGTACATAGCGTGTAGAGAAGGTATTGCATTCCACCCAAAAACTCGATACCGAGATTTCACCGGAAATACAAGTTTTAGGTTCTCCTGTATCTAAATAAAAGTATTTTCAGAAAAAGGCACGTGCGTGTGTCAGTGTCTGTGAACACGATAACTCATAAACGAAAGGTCGGTAAAATAGCAAACATGGTATTTAAGTTTATTATCTTTCAGGGATTCGACACGAAGATTTTGAGTAAAATGCCCCAACCCAAACTACCCTTTAAATGGAAAAAGTTTCGAATTTTTTTATTTCATAAAAAATGGCTCTAACGATTTTGATTAAAATATCGTATATTATAGATATTTAGATGGCAAAGAAAATATGTATCTTAAATTTTCTGGGAATATCACTAAAGGCCTCTTTATTCTGAATGAATATTGATGAATTTTGCGTGACTGGTAAACTGTAAGAGATAGACAAAGACTTATTAGGTACACAAAAATAAAATATAGATCACATTAGAACACAAAATGTATGTCATATCCTTTTTTTCTAGGAACTGACCATTTCTGAGTTATTCTTTATTGTTTGCTTCAGATTCAAAATACTTAAACTTTTCTCACACTGAAAGCTGTAAACTTCTAGCCCTGCATAGAAACCGATTTCAGCCACATGGCAACCACCTTTTAAAGGATTTGACTATCGTTTTAGTCTAGTTTACTCTCTTATATTTCTTCTGAAAAGAAAGCAAGTAATGTTTATCTCGATTATCATAAAGTAGACAGAAGAAAACAATTTTAACCACAATCTGTTACATGTTATAGAGAAAGTCATATGAAGGAACACATCAGATCTTTTCATATTTAACGCAATCCATTTCATATATTTTTAGTAATTTAAGTTCTTAATACTTCATAATTATGCTAACATTTAATACTAACAAAAGCAATTTTTGTTTCATTTATTTAGCCCCTTTTAGCTTTAATCGGTTAATCGGCGAATTTCCTTCAGAAACAAGTGCTTATTTTGCTCGCTGGACTGTGGGGTTTCTTAACTTTGATATTTAAGCTTTATGAGTACTATTAAATACTCATTCACTTCCACATTCGTACTTCTGGACTGTGTGGGACATAGGAAATGATCCTGGTTAAAGAAAACTCTCCGCCCCAGCCGGCAATCGAACACAGGACTTCTGGATGAGAAGCCAGAACGCTGACTGCTCGACCGCAGAGGGATTGTATACAAGTTTATTATCACCTCATTCTTTTAATTTCTAAAATGTGTACTAATTAACTTCTCAGCTAGTTTTAATATTGTATTGTTTCTTATGAAGCATAAAATACAATTTAGAAATTGTTCTAACAATAAAATCTTATGTGCTCCAATAACATGCTATTCTCTACACCTCTGTAACAAATTATTGTTAAAAAGCATATTCTTCTATCTATTTTATGATAATCGAGATAAACATTAGTAGACATTTTGTTAATTACTTGCTTCCTTGTAAGTAGAAGAAAAATAAGAGAATACACTAGGCTAAAATGAATGTCAAATCTCATAAAATCTGTTGCCATGTGGTTGAAATCCTCTTCTATGCAGGGCCAGGAGTTTACAACTTACCGTGTGAGAAAAGTATTTTAAATCTGAAACACTAAGTGAGGAATATCTCAGAAATAGTCAATTCTACGAAAACATGTATATGACATAAATTGTCTGTTTTAACGTGATCTATATTTTTTGTGTAGTAAGTTTCTGTCCATCTTTACGGTTTACCAGTTACACAAACTTTAGGAAAATTCATTCAGAGGTCTTCATTCAGTGTCAAAGGAGGTCTTTAGAGGTGTTCCCAAACAATTCAAGATATACATTTTATTTGCCATAGGTATAAATATCTTTAATTGCGGTAATTTAATCAAAATTGTAAGAGCGATTTTTGAGAAAATCAAAATTTTTGAATTTATTTCCATATAAAGGGTAGTTTGGGGTGGGGGTATTTTTCTCAAAATCTTCGTGTCTTGTTCCTGAAGGATACTAAACCTAAATAACATTTTTTTTGTGTTTTACCGACACATACACACACACACACACACACACACACACACACAGAACCTTTTCTGAAAAAACTTTTTTTTTTATACACGGGACCCTAAAACGTTTATTTCCGGTGAAATCTGTATTGAATTTTTGGGTGGAATGAAATACCTTCTCTATACATTATGTGCATAGTACGTGTAGAGAAGGTAAAACTACTTTACGTATACAGTTATTCATCAAACTTATTACATTTTAAACTTCATCAGCGTTTATGTTACTTTTACGAAAAGTAATTCGTCTTTAGAATTGTTCACTATGTTCATTAATCCACATATTATAGCTTCTTGTTTATCTACTTTCCATCTTCTCAGTTGGATCCGCCTCCCCCCCCGTTTCTAGAGCGGAGAACATCTAGAAGGGGACCAGGGACTGCGATAGAACAGCGTTAAGGAGCTTTCGTGCGAAGGGATTTTAAAACTAAGCAAGGAGCTGAAAGAGAGCAGTAATATTAAATGAATACCAGCGGGTAGCAAAGAACGCAAGGGAAGAAGCAATCACTGTAACGTTACTAAAAACTTGTATTTATTATGCAAAGAAAAGGTAAGTTTTAAATTTATTTTAAACATTAGCCACACTTTGTTTCAAACGGCGAGATAAACTGGAGGAAATATCCGCTATATTTCTGGAGGTGGTGAAGATGAACAAATATGGGTGTTTAAAGATGATGTGCCTGAAGGAAATGATGACGTAGAAGTAAACAGGTCTGCCGAGAGAACAAGAGAAACATTAAAAAGAAAATGTGATGTTTCCATTCACATGACTTTCTCTGCAATCTACAACAAATTATTGTTAAAAAGCCTAAGCTTCTATTTACTTCATGCTAATTGAGAAAAATTAGCAGAAATAGTCTTATTAGTTGCTTCCTTGTAAGCAGAAGCGAAATAAGGGGATACTATAGGTTAAAGTGATAGTTGCTATGAGACTGACGTTCCTTTGTATGTATGGATAGGAGTTGACAAATTCCTGTATGAGAAAAGACAGAGTTACTTAAAGGTGAAACCAAAAACAAGGAATATCTCAAAAACAACCAACTCTAGGAAAAAAATGTATGTAACATAAATTGTTTTCTTAACGTGCTCTACATTTTTTGTCCATCTCTTAAAGTTGAGCAGTTATGCAAAATTCCGTAAAGTTCGTCCAGAATAAAGTAATCTTCAGAGGCTATTCCCAGAACATTCAAGATATACAGTTTGTCAGCTAAATATCTTTAATATACGATATTTTAATTAAAATCGTTAGAGACGTTTTTAAGAAAATCAAAATATTCGAAAAAACTTCATGTAAAGGGTAGTTTGGGGAGGGGGAATTTTTCTCATAATCTTCGTGTCGCATCCCTGGAAGATAGTAAACTTAAATACCAAGTTTTGGTATTTTACCAACTTTTCGTTTTTGAGTTATCGAATTCGAAGACACACACACACACATACACACATGGACCTTTTAATGAAAATACATTTTTTTGGATACCGTGGACCCTAAAACACATATTTCCGATGAAATCTCGGTTTCGAATTTTTTGGGTGGAAAGCAATACTTTCTCTATGCACTACGTACATAGTACGTGTAGAGAAAGTAAAAACATTGAAGCTGCAGACTGACTATGTTTACTGCATTGCAGAATTGGTTATTTCTACTACATCCATCTGAAATCCGAAGTTTACTTTTATTAAATCAAATATAACGGGCTAGCCTTGCGTTAATTTCTGCGCATGCCATTAATTACCGGAAAAGTTTTGGTACCCTAAAGCGCCCAGTTCAAAATAGTAACCCCGGGAGCAAGGGTTCATTGTTGACCCTTGTTAAACCAGAAGCTCAGTCCTATATACATACTTGGGAGGCCCAACTAAGCCTGCGTACAAAATTGTTCCGCCCTAGTTTGTTTGAATGTGGGAGTTTCATCTTGGCTCAACTTTAAGCAAACAAGATCCCTCTATGCGCTCATCCCAGCTTTGTCTCATAGCTTTAGTTTTCTCACCTCCCTTTCCTTGCTTCCCCGGCCCACAATGCCATACACATTTTCTTTATCTTCCGCCAAGCCATCAACGTAAACGTACTGCGACTTCCACGGTCTTTGAACACTCGAGTAGAGGATTCCATACTGCTGCAAAAAAATATTACAGAAGAGCTTGACTTCAAAAAACAAGTGTACGCCATATACACAGAACACATACGGACATAAACCAATATTTAGAGAAAAAACATTGATGTGTTTCATTCATATAACCCCTATCTATTCTAAATACCCACCTGCGGTGCCAGAGCAGTAAAAGCGGGCGTTAAACACTGCCAAAAAATAAAAAAGATATATTCCAAATACAATACCTATACTCTTGTTTATTTAGGATAATGAGGGGGAGAAGAATCTGCAATAATCGAAAAGCACGATATTTTAAGGTACAATATATATCTATATGTACAGTGGACTCTCACTTATACGTTTTTCAAGGGAGACTACTAAAACACTGTATAAATGAGAAAACATGTAACTGAGTTTTTCTTCTGGTATGGACCTCATCCAGAATTTTTAATGTTTCACCGAGAGTTAAGCATTTTCTTGTTTTCTTCCTTGCTGGTTGATATTCACATGTTTCTTCTCCTGTTTGTAACTCAAAACTCCACATAAAATATAAGTGACTCTTGGAGCCATATGATGACAATGAAAACGCACACTAACAGTACTCGACTTAAAGCAGAGAAGTGACTGTTGGAACCAGGGTTGATAGATTGTTGGAACGAGATGACGACAATGAAACAATAAGTGGCAATGAAAACCGCAAACCAGGCAATTCCAAGGCTATACACAGCAAGTATTCACCATACGTTTTTTTTTTTTTTTAAAAACGTATAACAGGGTAGATTTTGTGTATATGTAATTTTTTCAATATGTACAGTACCTGTATCGGAAGTACCGGTCCTGACGTATAGCCATGATTGTCGTTTCAAATAACAATCGTTAAAAGTACCAACCTTAGAAAACTTAATTTTGAAGTTTGAAATTTTACGTTGTTTAGCAGCCATCATTACTGAATGCTCTCAGCGAATTTGTAAACATGGATAAAACTGGTCATTGTTATGTGATACAATGATTTAATTTGAAAGGTCTTAGTCCAACTAATATCAAAGATGAGCTAGATTCTACTTTGGGGGAGTCTGCTCCTTCGTAAAATATCGGATGGCAGAGTTTAAGCGCTGCCGTACGAGCTGCCAAGACGAACATCACTGTGGTTGACCAAATGAGTTACCAGTCCAAAAATTGTAAGGAAAATCCATAAAATGCTATTGGTTGACCGTCGACTGAAAGTGCGCGAGCTAGCAGACATTGCAGCCATTTCAAAAAGTTCTGAACATCGCATACACATAGAAAATTTGGGTATAAGAGTGTTGCGTCCAAAGTGGGTTGCGCGTTTGCTCATAATAGAACAAAAACAGCGTCGTGATGATGTTTCGTCGAATGTTTGGCAATGTTTCTCTACATTAAAGATGAGTTTTTGCGTCGATTCATAACAGTGGATAAAATCTGAGTCCACCACTTCACACCTGATACGAAGGTACAATCAAAACAGTGGATTGTAAGGGGAGAATTGGCTCCGAAAATGCGAAGACGTTTCCATCTACAGACACGGTCATGGCGTCAGTTTTCTGGGACGCACGCGCGATAATTTTCATTATCTCAATAAAAGAAAAGTAATATTATGTGAATTTGTCACAACGTTTCAGGAACGAAATCGAGCAAAAATGACCGCATTAAACGAAAATGAAAGTTTTGTTTCTTCAAGACAATGCACCAGTTTACACGTTCATTATCGCCATGGCCAAAATCAACGAGTTAAAATTCGAATTGCTTCCTCATGCACCTTATTCGCCAGATTTAGCTCCCTCTGAATATTTTCTATTCTCAAACTTGAAGAAATGGCTTGGTGGTAGAAGAGTTAATAACAATGAAGAGGTGGAGTCATGCTGTTGATGCCTATTTTGAAGATCACGATAGTTCTCACTATAAACAGGGTATCGAAGCTATTAAATATCGCTGGGAAAACTGTATTGAGCTGAAAGGAGTTCATGTGGAGTTGTTTTTCCCCAAAATTTTTGTGCCTTCTTTGTTAAGTCAGGGACTTCTGGGACAGCCCTCATATTCTTTGTTCCAAAATTGATTCTACTTCTGTGCTTAGGTATTGTTTTTCTTTAGGAAACAGCAATAAAGCTCCCGTCGCGTGACAACAAGTGTCATTTCCATTGTTTAAAAGATCACCGTGTGACACAGAGAATCGTTTCCATTGTTATCGGCCGGCCTGTTCCGTGTAAATTAAAAACAAAATTCCGTTTTTCTGATTGATAATCCGCTCATAAGCATCTAAAACGGAAGCTAAAAGAAATTTGTAAAAGAAATTTGCGGGGAAATGAAAAAAAGGAAACTGCGTTGATATTAAAACATTTTTTTTGGGGGGGGGGGGGATGCAGGGACAATCCGCACACGAATAATTGGGAGTATACTGTACAAACTATTCTTACGAAAGATTAATCTCTTGTTTACAAAATGCTAATCAAGATAAGCATTACCAGAATTGGTCTTGTATTTTCCTCATTGTAGACATGTGGAATGGAAATAAGGGAATATCTCATGTTAAAGCCATAGTCAAATATTTTAAAAACTGGTCGCTATGTGAAAGAACTGAGGTACGCTTTGCATGGTCCCGTTTGCACAAGGTCAACTCCACGAAAAAAATGTATATAACATAGATTTTGTGCTTTAACGAGCTCTGCATTTTGTGTTGAGTACGTTTTTGTCTATCTCTTACGGCTTACAAGTTATGCAAAATTCCCCAAAATTCATCCACAATAAACGTGTCTTCAGAGGATATTTCCAGAAAATTCAAGATCTACATTTTATTTGTCATGTAAATATGTTTACTGTACAATATTTTAATGAAAATCTTTACAGCTAGTTTTGAAAAAATCAAACATTTCGAAAATAGTTCCATGTAGTTTGGGGTGGGGGATATTTTTAGAAAATCTTCGTCTCGCATTCTTGGAAGATACTAAACGTGAATACCAAGTTTGGTATTTAAAGGTATTTTGTTTTTGTGTTATGCTGTTCACGCACACACACACACACACACACACACACACACCTGACTTTTTTTTCTTCTAAAATTGCTTTTTTTCGGACTCAGGGGAATCTAAAACGTATATTTACGGTGAAATCTCGACTTCGAATTTTTGGATGGAATACAATACCTTCTCTATGTAGTATGTACACTGTACATACGAGCTAAAGACAGTAAAAATCAGATGTGTTCAACTCATATGGCTTTCACTACATCTCTGTGACAAATTATTATTAAACCATTTATTCCTCTGTCTACTTCTTAAATCGCGGTAACGAATTTTTGGATGACATAGAGTACCTTCTCTAGCTACTTTCTGATTGTATGTTCATAGGTGCCAGGGAAATTGAAAGAAAAAAGTTATTTTTTAGTCAGAAAAAGCGTTATTTTATTTTCTTTAAATCATAATACGAAATAAGTCATTTATAAATGTAACAGCTGATTTTTGTTCTTTTTTACAGAATTGAGTTTACTTCGTGTATGATTACAAACTGAGAAGGATAACAAGTACTAGATACTCGTAGTTAAAACAAAATATATTTCCCATTAAAGATGGAACTGAAAAATGTCCCACTCATAAGTATTCCTTAAGGATGAGAAACATCCCTTTACATCTTTACTTGAAAGTTAGGACAGATTTGCGGATAAAAGCAAGGAGAATGCTGTTTTTTTTGTTTTTTTTTCGTAACACTTGCTTACCAATAACACTTGCTGAGGGTTTAAACCAAGATCATGCAAGACTTTAAAGGTCGGACAGATCTATTTTATGAACATCTACACCCAAAAATAATCTTAATCCAATATCGGTTATCTTAAACTTAAACCTAAGGTGTTTCTTCTTAGCTTCCGGAGAAGGCCGCGTTATCTTCTGGGCTCTTGTGCCGTGAGCCCAGAAGAAGCTCACGGCAAGATGAGCGAAACGTCGGCATTCCCATGCAAGATAACGCGGCCTTCTCCGGAAGCTAAGAAGACACATCAAGACACAGGTCGTGGAAGCCTACGCATCCATTTAATCCTAAGGTTTTCATTTACACTGAAATTACTTATCGTGCGGTTCTATTGTTCATCAAAGCACTGGTCTGTATGTAAATTTGTGTACTTTGAAATGTCTTGAGTATGTAGGCTTTACACACTAGTGCTTCGTGCGCTGCCTAATCTCCAAATGGTGTAATTTTCAATGTTACATAAAATCAAACTTCATACTAATTTAAGTGTAAGCTCTTCGTGGCACAGAGGATCGCAGGTTCAAGTCCCGCATGGGTATGGGTGTTTGTTCTCTCTGAGCGTTTCACTCTCTAAGGTCGTACCTAAAGGTCAATATGTTTATAAATAAAATAAAATATCTGATACGTTTCATTCACATGACTTTCTCTAGCTGTTAGCTAAACAAAAAATTGTTCTTTTTTCTACGACATGTTAATCAAGGTAAACATTAGCAGAAATTGTCTTATTACTTACTTCCTTGTATGTAGAAAAACTATAATAAAATACATTAGGATACATCCATAGTCTAATATTTTAAAAGCTGGTCCTTTGTGAAACAACTAAAGTTTGGTTCGCTTGATATGGGTTACATTAAAACAAGAGATGAAACGAAATGTGACTTGCCGTTTGAGAAAAATTTAAGTAGTTTAAAATTGGAACCAATAACAAGGAATATCACAGAAACGGCTATCTCTACACAAAAAGTATAAGACATAAATTATATATTTTAGCGATATCTACAATTTTTGGGTAGTAAGCTTTTATCTATCTTGTACGGTTTAACCGTAGTGCAAAATTCTGCAAAAATCATCCAGAATAAAGAGGTCTTCAAAGGCTATTGCCAGAAAATATAAAATACACAGTTTATTTGTGATCTAAATATCTTTAATATGTGGTATTTTAATGAAAATAGTTAGAGCTATTTTAAGAAGAAGAAAAAAAGGTTAAAACATTTTGCCTTGCAAAGGGAGTTTGGGGTGAGGATACTTTCTTAAAAATCTTCGTGTCACATTCTTGGAAGATACTCAACTTAAATACCAAATTTGTTTTTGTGTTTTTTTGAGCAATGTATTCACATACACACACGGATATTTTTCTATTTTTTTTTATTCAGGAGGTCTCAAAACATATATTTACGGCGAAATCTTGGAATCGAACTTTTTGTGAAATAGAATACCTTCCCTATAAGTATAATCTATAAGATTTGCAACATACGTTTCGAAACTGCTTGTATAAAACTGAATAACAGTGTCAGTTTGATTAAGAATGTCCTTCCACCTTCCACTGTTAATTTTCTCATTTGACGCGATAGTGTAATGTTTCTTGGGTTGGGTTTTATTTAGTGGGGCTTGTAGATCCCTTCCTGTAAGCTGTTAATTAATGGCAGGAAGTGAGAAAGCGGTTTCATGCCATGTTCTTATGGAAACAACAGCGTTAATCAGAAGACGGAAATCTACCTCTAATTCTGATGATATGTGCCAGACAAGGCTTAATGAAGTTAATGACCAAGAACACACGCAAAGTGTAAGACAAATCTGGCTTTTAGATGAAATGTATAGCAAAGGTTACCTTTCCTCGTAAAGCAGACTACTCCTTTATTCTACGTTCTTGTTTTTATTTCTTTTTCTAGACGTATGCACAATCCATGTTCTAGATAGAGATGATGTTCTATTCCACCCAGAAACACGATGCCGAGCTTTCACCCGAAATACATGTTTAAAGACACCCTGAATCCAAAAAAGGCATTTTTACTTTCTCTACACGTATTATGTACATATAAAAATTAGAAATCAAATTTACACCGGAAATACACATTTTAGAGTGTCCTGGATCAAAAAAACATTTTAGAAAAAGGTCCTTATTTGTCCTTGTTACTGCGTCGTCCTTCTGGAATTACTCTCTGATTGAGAGCGGGTGTTCAAACCTGTAACTGTGACTGGTCTTTTTGCAACATGCTGCCACCTACTTTACTTCATCGTGCCTTTCGTGCCACAATATATCCACTACAATGTTGTAATGGAGAGGCGTTCTCTTCCGTTACAATATCCCAGTCTAATTCTAGCCTTTTGGGCATAATCAACTTAAGAAAGAGCATGTTAAACATTACAAAAATCACAGGTTTTAATTTACACTGAAGTTATTTATCTATGTAATGTAATCGGAAATTATTTATATTATTTTAATTAAGGTTTTAGATATACAAAGTAAGTACATTTAAGTTATTGTAGAAGAATACCTTTTTATTTTATTTTTTCGCGGTTTACACTCACATGAGGAATTATACCTGCCTTTAAAGGAACTGACCTGATCAGGATGGGTGATCTGACCGATATCTGGTATAAGAGTGAGAAGTTGATGATATGGAATGACGGTGAAATTTATAAAAACAAAGACGATTAAACGAAAATATGATGCATGAATGGTGGGATAAACCAAAGAACCCCCCCCCCTCAAACAACAAAACGCATGGACGCCCACCACAAATACCACATGAGGTCCCCTGGGAAGGTTTCATCACACGGCCACGACGTAAGTTTTACTTCCAATAGAGTTCAAGAGGAACATTCAGTACTTTGTCCTTCGATGATAATAATAACAACAATGTATTCAGCATTATTGTTGTACAATGCGTTCATTGTGAACTGTCTCTTTTGCCTTTAATGTAGTTACTTGCCTTGACTCTATAGACACATTTTTACTTTCTCTAGGTCCGTATGTACAATGTACATAAGTTTAGAGAAAAGTATTGTATTCCACCCAAAAAATAGATGTCGAGATTTCACCGGAAATTCATGTTTTAGTACCCCCTGAAACCCAAAAAAAAAAAAGCATTTTCGGAAACAGGTGTGTGTGTGCGTGTGTCTGTGTCTGTCTGTCTGTCTGTGGATAGCATAGCTCAAAATCGAAAATACCAAACTTAGTGTTTAAGTTTAGTATCTTCTAAGGTTGCGACATGAAGATTTTCAAGAAAATCACCCCCTCACATAACTACCCTTTACATGGAAAAATTTTCGAAAATGTTTTTCTTAAAAATGGTTCTAACGATTTTGATTAAAATACCACATATTAAAGCCATTTCTAACACATATAAAATGTATATTTTGAATGTTCTGGGAACGGCTTCTAAAGACCTGTTTATTATGGATGAATTTTGCTTAATTAAGTATAACTAGTGAACCGTAAGAAATAGACAAAAACTTACTTAAGAAAAAAGTAGATGTTAAAATACACAAGTGATGGCATATACATTTTTTTCGTGGAGCTTACCGTTTTCGAAGTATTCCTTGTTATTTGTTTCTGTTGTGAGTACTTATGCTTTTCTCAGACGGAAGTGTCTGTTTTTCTTTTGTTCTACTCCTGGCCAAGTAAAGAAGCGATTTACAATGACAATCGCCTAACGACTTCTTTTAAAACGTTTGACTATCACTTTAGCCTAGTGCATTCCCTTAGTTGCATTCTACTTATAAGAAGCTAAGTAATAAATTTCTGCTAATGTTTATCTCGATTAGCTTGGTGTTATCTTTTGTAAGAAGTTTGTAGAGTAGCTAGAGAAAGCATGTCAGTATAACGCATCAGAGTTTTACTTTCTCTATACGTGCTATGTAAGTGTATAGAGAAGGTATTGTAATGCACCCAAAAATTCGATACCGAGATCTCACCGAAAATACATGTTTTGAAACCTCCTGAATCCAAAAAAGCATTTTTAGAAAAATGTCCGTGTGTGTGTGTGTGTGTGTGTGTGTATCTGTGGACAGCATAGCTCAAAAACGAAAATTACGTTAAAAACCTAACTTGGTGTTTAGGTCTGGTATCTTTCAAGGATGCGACACTATGATTTTCAAGAAAATCCCCCCACTCTCAACTACCCTTTACATGGACACTTTTTCGAAAATTTTTATTTTCCGAAGAATGGCTCTAACGATTTTGATTAAAATATCGTATATTAAAGATATTTACCTGACAAATAAAATGTATATCTTGAATTTTCTGAAAATAGCCTCTGAAGACCACTTTATTCTGGATGAATTTTGCATAACTACTAAACCATAAGAGATGGACAAAAACTTAACACACTAAAATGTAGAGCACGTTAAAACACACAATTTAAGCTATATACATTTTTTTCGTGAAGTTGATCGTTTTTGAGATATTCCTTGTTTTTAGTTTCATACAGGAATTTGCCTATTTGTATCCATACAAACAAACGAACTTCAGGCACATAGCAACCAGCTTTTGGCTTTAACTTTAACCCATGGTACTCCCTTATTTCGCTTCTACTTCCAATAAAGCAAGAAATAAGACTATTTCTGTTAATTTTTCTCGATTAGTTTGAAATAATAAAAGAATAAGCTTCTTAACAATACTTCGTTACAGAGATATAGAGAAAGTCATGTGAATGGTACACATCAGATTTTTGTGTTGCGGTTTTACTGATGTATTGGTTGTATATTGACACTATACCCACTGTGGACTTCCGATTGCTTTCCATGTTTCTCGGTCCCTTGCTACTCTGAACCATTGTTGACCTGTATTTGTTGTGAAGAAGTCTACTCCGTAAAGCACTCCCGTATGTGGGTCGCCATAGTGGCTTGTACCTCGCCCTTCATCCATGCGATGTGTCCTCCCCCTTTTCCACTTCAGTCAAGTGGCTCTATGTTTAATGTTTGTTGTTGATGGCCTTAGGGGCAGCGATTCGTTGGAAATGCTATCTGTTTATGCTATTTCTTGAAACTACCGTTACATCTTCCTTTGGTATACATGAAATAACATTTGTAAACACCTTAAAACATTGCATTTTTACCACGGGAGAGACAATGCAGATTTGTCTTGCTTCTTGAATTCGTATTTACTATTAAAATAATATTTTTTTAAGAAACTTCAGCAAGAAAAATAAATTTCCATGTTTTACTTTGACTGTGGTTATCTCCAAGAACTCTAAAATATAAATTTATTCTTAAATCATTGTAATTAAGTAAAAATCATTCATTTCGAATCGGCTTACACTCCCCCTAGAAATTACCAGACAATACCTACGGGTCTAAAGCCTGTCGGGGAGGCAACAGCACGAAATCACAGAGTGAAGAACCTGTTACGACGGGTCGGCCAGTAGCCAGGCATGGGTATGAGGAAATGGATGCTATGAAATTAATGATTGGAAAGGTGATGAAGGAGCAACTGGTGGAATGAGTGGCAGGGAAAACCGGAGGACCCAGAGAAAAACCGCCCAGACGCCACTTCGACTACCACAAATCCCACATGCAGGTGCCTAGATGAAGGCGGACAGTCTAACCACCCACCCACGGCGCAGCGCAAGATAAAATCATATTGGAAATAATTACGTTTAAGAGGGATATGACGTAGCATGCCTACATCTGCTATCGAGGTCCCCTTCTGCTTCTTCTGTACTTCAAGGAATAGAATGTTTGTTTTCACCTCAGAAGTTTTCCTTTGATCTTCCAGGTTATCTTCTACCTTTGAACATGCTTTCGAGAACTTTTCTTTAGATCTTGGAATTTTTAGATGCGCTGTCTCCCCATTAATGTTTGTAAATTGTGATTTTTTTCTTCCAAACTACTTCTTATTTTGTAGAAAGAGTATTCATGTTTCAGAACATAAATACAATAAACATATTTCTTTATATTACGCGTTTCTTTTCAGATTTTAATTTTAAGGTTTATATAAATGTTTCAAAGCTCTGAAACTTGAATGCTTTAATGTTAATATCATGTTTTATTTATAATTATATGGGCTCTGAAATTTAAAATTTTAAATTACT
Organism: Hymenopus coronatus; assembly: GCA_030762935.1. NCBI lineage: Eukaryota > Metazoa > Arthropoda > Insecta > Mantodea > Hymenopodidae > Hymenopus > Hymenopus coronatus. The sequence continues at coordinate 51,394,420 of CM060885.1, forward strand.
CTAAAAGAAGTGTCGTATTCCAACATTGTATTATACCTGCTTACTTTGGGAGGGCATTGGTTTTGTTTCCTTTAATAAATATTTAGTTTATTAGTTATTTGGTTATCCAGAAGTAGCTTCGTTTTAAATATGAAATTTAAAACTTGCAGCAATAAGGTTTCCATTTATCATTTGATTTATTATTTAGAAAGTATTATATATTTTTACACTTTGTATTGCCAATATTTATGTTGATTATCGTATTTTAATTAAACGATTTAAATAACATATTCAAATCTTTATTTAGCCTACCTGGGTAGCGTGAGGTCACGTGTCTGCCTCACATTCAACAAGCCGTGAGTTCAAATTTCGCTCAGGTTTTCCCTTATCCAGAGAAGATGAATGTCGAGTAACTTTAAATTCTATGGACCCCGAGGACATTTGAACATCAATTTGACGATATTATTTATCATCCGATATGACCAACCAGGTTAAATGATGTTAAGCTACATTAAAAAAAATGTTATTTACCTTTTGGTAAATAGTTGAACTTAAATATGAAGTCTGAAATTTACTGATTTTTTATTTCTGAGTTATCGGATTCACACACATAAAAGCGCTTTTATAAAAATCTGATGTGTTCCATTCACATGATTTTCGCTATATCTCTGTAAAAATTATTATTAATAAGCTTATGTTTCACTTATTTCAAGCTAATCGAGAAAATTTAGCAGAAATAGTCTTATTTCTTGCTTTATTGTAAGTAGAAGAGAAATAAGGCAGTAGGTTAAAGTGAAAGCCAAAAGCTGGTTGCTATGTGGCTGATGTTCCTTTGCTAGTATGTACAGGAGTTGACAAATTCCTGTATGAGAAAAGTAAAAAAAGTTTTTCAAAGCTGAAACCAAGAAAAAGGAATATTTAAAAAACGATCAACTCCAGGAAAAAAATGTATATAACATAAATTGTGTGCTTTAACGTGCTCTACATTTTTTGTGGGGTAAGTTTTGGTCCATGTCTTACGGTTTAGTGATTATGCAAAATTCATCCATAATAAAGTAGTCTTCAGAGGCTATTCCCAGAAAATTCAAAATATACATTTTTATTTGTCAGGTAAATATCTTTAATATATGATATTTTAATCAAAATCGTTAGAGCCATTTTTAGACAATCAAAATTTTTGAAAAAAGTTCCATGTAAAGGGTAGTTTGGGGTGGGGGATTTTTCTCAAAATCTTCGTGTTGCATCCTTGGAAGATACTAAACTTAAATACCAACTTTGGTATTTTATCGACTTTTCGTTTTTGAGTTATCGTGTTCACAGACACACTGACACACGGACAGACGGACCTTTTTCTGAAAATACTTTTTTTTTGGATACAGGGGAACCTAAAACATATATTTCCGGTGAAATCTCGGTATCGAATTTTTTGGTGGAGTGCAATACATTCTCTATTTACTATATACATAGTACGTATAGAGAAAATAAAAATGATATTTTTGATACTGAGGATCCTAAAAGAGCATACATATCATTTAAAATTTTGGTATCGAGTTTTTGAGTGAAGTGCAATACCTTCTGTACCTGTATACCACACTAAGTAAAGTAAAAATTGTAAACACATCTAAGTTGTTTCACTTTCTTAACATGAAAGACAGCTCAACTCTAAGCCTCCTATACATTTTCAATGTAATTCAAGAGGAATTTTAAATGATATTCGGCTAGTTGCGGCTAGTCGAGACCTTGCCACTTAATGGTTTCTAGTGCCGTTGCGAGTCTACTATCCAGATAGTTTTTGGATTAGAGACTCGGACTTTTGGGTTCGGTCCTGGTGGTGGCGGATTCGTTCAATCTGGAACCGTTAGGAACCCCGTCCAAGCTTGGGCCTGGCATTCGATCTGATCATATTCAGGATTTCCCCTCTCCTTCCCTGCTAGGAGTTACATATTCGCAAAAGACCCCGAGGGCCTATGAGTGGTACCTTATACCAGTGACTTGGGATTCCATCTCAGATAATCGTGATATATTCTCTTTTCATGAGCACGTGAAACAATTAAATTATAATTGTGGCACTTCTAAAAGTGTATAAAAGTCATATAGACTGATATCACTTGGAAATTATTAAATCTACAAAAGTATTTTGAAAATAATTCAATAAATTAAGTTGTATAATTCCTTTTTGTTTCTGGTTTTGCCTAACCTTTCCGGTTTACAAATATGCAAATGTGTGTAACATTCATTCACAGTTATTTTTACTTTCTCTACACGTGCTATATACATAGTGTATAGAGAAGGTATTGCACTCCACCAAAAAATTTGATACCGAGATTTCACCAGAAACATATGTTTTAGAGTCCCCTGTATCCAAAAAAAGTATTTTCAGAAAAAGGTCCGTGTGTGTGTCCGTGTGTCTGTGAACACGATAACTCAACAACGAAAATTAGCTAAAATACCAAACTTGGTATTTAAGTTTAGTATCTTCCAAGGATGCGACACGAAGATTTTGAGAAAAAATCCCCATCCCAAACTACTCTTTACATGGGACTTTTTTCGAAAATTTTGATTTTCTAAAAAATGGCTCTAACGAATTTAATTTAAATATCGCATATTAAAGATATTTACCTGACAAACAAAATATATATTTTGAATTTTCTGGGAATAGCCTCTGAAGACTACTTTATTCTGAGTGGATTTTACGGAACTCTGTATAACTGCTAAACCATAAGAGACAGACAAAAATTTACCACACAGAAAATGTAGAGCACATTAAAACACACAATTTATGTTGCATAACTTTTTTTCGTGGATTTGATCGTTTTTGAGATATTCCATTGTTTTTGTTTTCAGGTTCGAAAAACTTAACTTTTCTCATACAGGAATTTGTCAACTCGTGTTCATACAAACAAAGGAACTTCAGTACATAGCAACCAGCTTTAGATTATCGCTTTAACCTATACTACTCCCTTATTTCCCTTCTACTAACAAGGAAGCAAGTAATAAGACTATTTCTGCTAATTTCTGTTGATTCGCATGAAGTAAATAGAAGTATGAGATTTTTAAAACTAATTTGTTGCAGAGATGTAGAGAAAGTCACGTGAATGGAACATAACAGATTTTTTTATTTTACTATACTTAAGATATACATTCTATTTCTCAGGCAAACATCTTACACATGGCACAATCTGATTAAACCTTTAGAGTGATATTTGTAGAGTTTATCCGACTTTTTATTTCTTTGTCGCGGTAAATCACAGGCCTACAGACACATGCACTGAACCCACTCACACCTCTTTCTGATTTTTGTATTTTGTGGTGGGGAGCTCCACGACTTTTAAATATGTATTTCAATTGAAATTCTGATGTCGCAATACTGAGTGGAGTATAATACTTGCTGCCCCTGTTAATGGATATGTGCTAACAAAGTAAAAACTAATACATATATTTAAAAGTTGTTTCTCAGCGCATGTATGAGTCATTCTTTGGTCACCCTTCGTTGTATTTCTTATATGATTTATGAGTTTGACCGAAGTTCTTTGTGTAGCCATTCTTTACTTATTCGCCGCTTTTCCTTATTAATTTAAGTTATAAATCACCAGCTCTTCTCTTCAAGCTTCATTAATATTCTATGGTGCATCCTAGAGCATGCCTTTCCTTCTCTTGGGAATCTAATATCGGAGTTTGTAGTTTTGAAAACTTTTATAAATAAAATACCATTTTCTGGGCTAATTAGGAGTGCATCTTAACTACATAAAAGTTTATTTCTGTTCCACTGGATCCCTTGGGGTGCTTTGGTTTGCATTGTATAGTCAGTAGAAATAATAATAGAGAATTACTAAAATGCACATATTGTAACTTGGTTTATTAACATTTTCCCATTCTGCTAGAATAAAAGTATAATATTTTATTATAGTTTACGTCTTGGTCATCATTTTCATACATTATCTTCAGAAAAGTGGCCCCACAAAGAGGTGGGTAATATTTTAAATTCAAGTAGTTTTAGAAATCATTCACAGTTACCTGACCAATGTGATAGCATAGCTCAAAAGTGAAATTCTGTTAATTACCAAACTTGGTATTTAAGTTCAGTATCTTCCAAGGATGCGTATTGGATCCGCAAGTTTCAAGATTTTCAAGAAAATCCTCCCACCTCCAACTACGCTTCACATGGAAAAATTTTCGAAAATGTTTATTTTCTCAAAAATGTCTGTAACGATTTTGATTAAGATACCGCATATTATATATGTTTACGTGACAAATAAAATATATAGGTATCTTGAATTTTCTGAGAATAGCCTCAGAAGACTACTTTATTCTGGATTAATTTTACGGAATTTTACGTTAACTGGCAAAGAGATGAACGTAGAGCTCGTTAAATCACACAATTTACCTTATTAATATTTTTTCATGTAGTGAATCGTTTTTGAGATATTCTTTGTTATTGGTTTCAGCTCTAAAAAGCTTATACTTTTCTCATTCGGGAATTTAACTGTCCATACAAACAAAGGAACTTCAGTCACATAGCAACCAGCTATGGACCATACTACTCCTCTTCTACATACAAGGAAGCAAGTAATGCTAATTTTTCTCAGTTAACATGAAGTAAATAGAAACATATGCTTTTTAACAATAATTTGTTGCAGAGAAGTAGAGTAAGTCATGTGAAGGGAACACATCAGATTTTTAAAATTACATTTCCTCACTATCTTTGTAACAATTGGCAGTTTAAAATGTTCCTAAAGTTTGTAGTAGTTTTTAAAGAATTATTTTACACCACAAAGTGGTAAGCGCTGGAAAGAGCGCATAATTATACTAATTACTTTCAAAATTAAATATGAAAGTTCCAAATATAAATTTTATTACACTCATTCTGCAATGTTTTGCGGAAAATATTCAGAATTGTAACTATACTTTGGTGGGAGAAAACTGGCTTTCAGTATGAACCTGAGAAAAGTGGCTTTAAAATGTGACATAGAGAGCTATTTAGCTAGCTCAATGTCTTAAAATTTTTCCAAAACATATGTTACATCCATCCTGGGAGAATCAATCATAGGAAATATATACTTTGAAGTATGGTATATATTTTGGACCAAAAATCCAATTTTTTTTTTTAGCAAAATTGCTAAAAATAACACTTCTGTTTCCTCTTATCATGTTTTATTTTCTTGGAACGCACTACAACACATTTGGCAGCACCATGGTGGTATATTCCATTGAGAAGCCATTCTTTCACGACTATTTCTCTCGAAGTCCTTGAACCTTTCCTTTACGGTATCATTAATCACGTTTCTCTCCGCTACTGTTGGCATGCGGCGGACGTAAAACATTGATTGGTTCGTGGTAAAATAAACCATTCCTGTGAGAGTTCTACAAACAAGGGACCAACGCCATTGTCTCTGTTACTGTCACTCTTTTTCACAAGTACATCAGCAATATAAACAAAACAGAATCTAGTGTTGGCCATCTTCCAAAAGGGTCTCTTTATGTCCCAGTAGAGGAAGCACTTGGCTGATATTAATTTCTTGCTAGCCGGGTTTCACATCCTTTCTCTCTCACGTGTGTGATATTGCCTCGCATATTGAATGCACGAGGAAGAACACGAGCACAAAAGGCTCGGCAGGCCATGAAGTGGAACCACCAAATCCTCTTACATGTGGACGTTGATAGAAGCCAGCTGACCGACTTCCTCTCTGGCTTCTACCTTAAAACGTAATAGAGGGATGAAAGACAACCATAGCCTGAAAATTGGTACAGTAAGAGAGGATAATGGTTAGAAATACTTAAAGCCCAGCCTCCACCATACTCACTTCTATGGTGTAAGGGAAGCAGGATAAACCAATGTAGAACGTGGTCTGGTACAGCGTTGTTCCTCCTTTTATCTTCTGTGCCTTTAGTGACATTTTCCAGTCAAAATTACACCCACAAAATGAATATTCTCCATCAACATTCTGCATAGCTGCACAGGTTTAGGGATATAGATACGGATACTTTGTTAAATGGTATCTTTATATATGAAGGCCATCCAGAAAATAGCAAACAATTTGGCATAACTAAACAATAAATAAAAAGAGACCAACACAAACGTTTATTTCCCTATTATCAATGTAATACTCACTGATATCAAAGCATTTATTGTCACGTCGTACCGATTTTTCAATGCAGATGTTTATACCCTTTTACTGCTAAAGATCCCAAATGAATTTTGTAGTGGACAAAGCGGCACAGGGTGGGTTTTCTCCGGGTTCTTCAGATGACTGAAAATCAAATAATGGTCTCTTAAACCATATTATAATAATATAACAATTACTTCATAGCAATAAATATAACTACAATAAATGCAATTATTGATCCTATTGATGATACAATATGTTATGAGGTAGGAGTATCTGGATAATCTGAGCATCGTTGAGATATTTATGCTAAATCTCTCCGGTTTCCCCGGCCATTGCATTGCACCGGTTCTTATCTTGGTTCCATATATCACTAGTGTCATCCGCTATGGTGCCAAAAGTAATAAAAGCGGGCGTTAAACAATAAATAAAAAAACTGCTAAAGATGTGAACCAAGATGTCACTACCACCTTGAGGTCTTCATCGTTTGGAAAAAGTTCTGTACGGTGTCCAAAGTGAAACAGCATTTGCTTTCAACTCCTCCATAACGAAAGATGAGCTTCCATTCCGGTCTTTGCCGTTCATACTGGTTCTTCCCTGATTACTGTAAATGATTTGTCATTTCCTTACTGAAGACTCGTTCATTCAATTATCACTATACTGCGTTACTTGCCTGTAAAATTTGATCGGCCGAACATTTTATGCATTAAACAAAACGAATAACTTCTTCGGCGGTAAAAAGTATAACGGCGGCATTAAAAACTGGTACCACGTGACAATAAATGTCTAGACATAAAGGAAATACGTTGAAAAATGAAGTAAGGTACTGTTAGTACTTTTTGTTGTTGATTACTTTCATTATTATTTAGTAATTAATATCGTTAGGTTGTCTCCTTAGTGGTGGTAGCGCAGCTGCTTACCAAGCAGGAGACCTGCATTCGATTCCCGGAACCGGTGTGGGGATTTTTCTTCCGCTGGAAGACCTGGAACGGGGTGCACTAAGCCTTAAGGTCCCTGGGGGGGGGCCAATTCAGGAGCTACTTGATGGAGAAGTAGCGGCTCCAGGTGGACCGCATTAACCGGTGAGGGAGGGTTTGAGGCGCTGAACATGTCTCACTCTCCAATACTCTACCATATGGACTGAGATGGGAAACGCAGCGGCCGAGCAGTAGGCCAAGGTTTCTTGTGAGCTGTCGTACATGGAGTTGTAATTATTATTGTTATTATTATTTTTATTATTATTATTAAAATAGCTTGTTACTTTCTGGATGACTTTTGTATAGCAATCCTGTTGTGTTTGTTTTATTTCTTCCTCCTTCTTACAGTTTAATCCTGATCATATAATCTAATAGCAAATATATTTTGAATTGTAATAACTGTGCCACGACATGGACAATGCCTTTAAGTACAGACCAAACATGTCTAAATTAAAAGAGGAGAGGAGAAGGCGCAGTAATTAATTTCACCCTGCATCACCCATACAACGTAATGAAATGTTTGTAATCAAGACCTTCCTCATCTGCATCGAGTGTACCAGTCTTGAAAGTATGAGCATTAAAATATTTAAAGCAAAAACATGAAATGTCTCAAAAATGCTTAATGCCAAAAAGGAAAAGAAAAAAATACAAAAACTTGGCAGGCATAACAAGATCTACAATTTTGTTTAGAAAGTTTTAGTCTATCTCTAATGGTTTACCAGTTATTTCATTTGTGATGTAAATATCTTAAACATACTATATTTTAATCGACATCGTTGGAGCCAATTTTGAGAATATCAAAATTTCGAAAAATGTCCATGTAAACGGTACTTTGAGGTGGAAAGTTTTCTTAAAAATCTTCTGTCGTATCCCCTCCACCCTGAGGGGAGCACAGAAAGATCTCGCAGCACTCCATCGGAGGTGCTAGCTAGCAGTAGAAAAACATTTCAATCATGCCACACCACTTTTCGGTAGACTATTTGCCTGCTGTATTAGGGGACACGGGTTCGATTACCGGCTGGGGGTAGGAATTTTTTTCCAGCCAAGATTATTCCTTATCCTTCTCAGAGTCTGGAAGTATGAATAGTAGTATCAGTGTGTGTGTATGTGTGTGTGTGGGTGATCTAATGTAGAAAATAGAAACCTAACAACAAAAATACACATGTACGTGTTCCAAAGCTAATTCCGCCGATAAGACCCTGTAGTTAAAGGGGGATATAAATAAAATAAATCTGATGTGATACACTCACATGACTTTCTCTAGCTGTGCAAAAACTTTTTGCATAAGCTTATTCTTCTTTCGCACTTTGCCAATTGAGGTAATCATAGCAGAATGTTCTTATTACTTAGTTCCTTATAAGTAGGAAGAAAATAAAGGAACACAATAGGCTAAAGTGATAGTCAAATGTTTTAAAATCTGTCACTTCTTTCCTTGATCAGGAGTAGAACAAAAGAAAATCGGGAGACTTGCTGTCTGAGAAACATTTAGGTACTTCCCAGCTGAAACCAATAACCAGGTATATGTCTGAAACGGTTTCCTCCACAACAAAAATGTAAAGGAACTAAATTGCGTGTTTTGACGAGACCTACATTTTCTGTGTAGAAAGCTTTTGTCTATTTCTTACGTTTAGCAGTTAAGCAAATTTCGGCAAAATCCATTCAAAATAAATAGGTCTTCAGAGGCTATTTGCAGAAAATTCAAGATTTAATTTTATTTGGGATGTAAATATCTTTAATATACGGAATTTTAATCAAAATTGTTAGAGCCATATTTTAAAAAGACAACATTTTCAAAAAATTGTCCATATAAAGGGTAGTTGGAGGTGGGGGTTCTTCTTGAAAATCTTTGTGTCGCATCTTTGGAAGATACTGATCTTCAATACCAAGTTTGGTATTTAACGGACTTTTCGTTTTGGAGATATGCTATCAACAGACACACACACGCACACACGGTCATTTTTCTAAAAAGGCTTTTTCTTGGATTCAGTGGGACCCAAAACCTGTATTTCCGGTGAAACGTCAGTATCGAATTTTTGGGTGCATTACAATAGCTTCTCTATACACTATGTACATAATACGTGTAGAGAAAGTAAAAAATATACTTTGTCATGCAAAACGAATGCTTAGCTATAGTTTTACCATCCCTGCGGATCTTTTTATATGTCATTTTAGAAATTCAACTGAAGTAATCAATTAGAGTATACCACTACAGCTAAAGATGGCTTCTCTGAATTTTTGTTTCTGCTTCCCTATGCAAATAAGCTGCGCAAACTTACGTGCATTCATTTAATTATATTTCTTTATTTACTTGTTCCATTATCGTTGATGAAACTATGACTATTTGACTGTGTCTTCTTCTGTTCTAACACAGAACCACTAAAACGAATGACTTTCTGAGTTTCTAAAATATGAAATGAGAAATATTCATTTATCTAGAGCACACAAAATAAATGCACGGTAGGTATTTTTCCTCTAGCCTGAAGTTGAAAACTAGACCGCCAAAGGCAAACTGAGTTTCACAGTTATAAGAGAAAGTACACAACATTTCTCGTGAGCCCGAAATGAAAGAAAGTGAGAAAGTCCAAATCCCTTTCCTTTTCTGCAGCGAAACCAAGGAAATTTAATTAAAGTTGGAACTGCAGCCCGAGCAACGTTTGCAGTGGATAATGTGATTATTTTGGTTTGGTTTAGCACGGCTGCCATATTTCTCGAGATATACTAATGCTAAGCTTCCAAAGCGGAAGGTCCTCGAAACCAATGACATGCGAATGCGCCATGCATGTAGTCAATATTACTTCTAACCATGCTCGTGCATAGGAAAATCTAATGTGTATACGCTATAGATCGAACGGGTTGATTGAGATAGTAACCTCAGTGGCACGCATTCAGGAGGTCCCGCATTCGACCCACGTGACCGCTTACTCGGCCCATGTGGTTCTTGCTGGTTTTTCTGTGCTCAAAGTGGTTGCAGTGGTGTATTCTATTACGATTCTTTCACTGAATTAATTTCCCTTTCGCCTTTTAGGTTGACTACAGGGCTATGGTTCGTGGTGTCGAACAATGACACTTAGGGTTATCGTGTCAGTGGGAAGCATAAGGAGCTTTCACTGCAGGGCTGTAATCCCCGGTCCCGCTACAGGGACGTCACTGAGCAACCCTGTGGTAAATTGAAATTGAGTGTTATTTAACTGCTCTTAATTGATTTTTTTTTCTCAGCGTCCCATTCTATATTGCGCGTGTAAGATCACTTAATGTAGCTCAGGCATCAGGCTTAGGTTCTTTAATCCGCCGTGTATCTACGACACAGGACCAACGATTTTACTTCGTTTCCTAAAAACTCCAAAGCCTTCCGCCGGGTTTGAACCGGCGAACTTGGGAACCAGAAGCTAGCATGTTATCCTCAGACTGCTAGAGCGACGTCGTAAAGCCCCTCTCGCAAGCTGAAGTTGAGTGCTATTTAACTATTCTTTATTGCTCCGGTTGTCAGCATCCCATTCTATATTGAGCGTGTAAGACAACTTAATATAACTTAGAGGCCTCAATCAGGCTTGAGGTTCTTTTACCTTTTATATATATATATATATATATATATATATATATATATATATATGATATGGGGCCAAAGGCTTTACCTACTTATGAAAAAAATCCAAAGCCCTCCGCCGGATTTGGACAGACTAGTATATTACCCCTAGATTGCTAGAGGGTAATTCGCTCAAATAGAAGTTGAGTGTTATTTAACTGTTCTTTATTGCTGCGGTTTTCAGCATCCCATTCTATATAGGTCGTGTAAGACCATTTAAGGTAACCCAGAGGCCTCTTTGTCAAGCCTGAGCCTCTTTAACCTGCCGTATATCTATGATATGGGGCCAACGGCTTCACTTCCTTTCGAAAAAAATTCAACGCCCTCCACTGGGTTTAGACCGGCGCCCTTGGGAACCAGAAGCTAGAATGTTAGTAGTAATAGCAGGACTATAGGGAGAATCACTTGTGATTGGCTGACGGGCGTCACGTGACCTGTGACGTCGTCAACATGGCGTCCAAGGCCATTCGCTTTTTACTAAAGCTCACTTCCATCTCTTTTCGCAGGATATTTTGTTTTTAATTTTATATGCTACTCTGATTGGCCCGAGGTGGGCCATGGCCGCACCCCGGACGAAATTTTGGATGGGAAGAAAAACATTTTTTTTCTTTTTTTTTAAAAAATGGTTAGGGAATAAAAATTAATGAATAAAACCCTTATATACATTTCTAAATAACGTTTTATTAATTGTATAAGATACATACTGACTAATATCTACGAAGTAGGCATTGTTAGTTCCTTCATTCTGCTGACCTCAATAGAGTTGGCAAGTGCATTTCCTGCAGCAAACTGCCAAGTGAAAGCGAAAGTTGTGCTGGCACTGATAGATGCACTTCGAGTATATATAAGCCAAGCGATTTCAAGCGAAATCAATTGCAGCTCAGAGGTAAGCGGTAAGATTTGTTATGTATTGTAACAATGAATTCGAGTTCTTTTCTTTTAAAGGACTGGATAGGGGGAAGAAAAAGATATGTTAAGGGAGCCAGAAGATCACTAAAGAAGCAAAGCATTGTTTTATAATGTTTAATATCTATGAGTTGGTAATTACATATCATACATAAAAAATAAAGGCTTATTACAAATAAAACACCACCAATTGTCTTTAGCATTATACATTTCATTCACAAATGTTTCTTCACATTTTATTAGTTTTGTGTGTTTCAAAGGTTTACAATTTTCTTGGCTTATTACCATTAAGCGTGTAGTAGTGAGCTATAATCTTTGCAGGAAATTCGATTGGGATTATTTGTTCTATAGAAACATCAAATTCGTGACTATTTGTAAGAATGTGCATGTAATTGTTATAATGTTATAATCTGTTTCTGTATGTAAAAAATTTAATTTCGCTTTGTCAAATAAAATGGTTGACGCTAAACCTTTTAATGTTGGAAGTGGTTTTACACAAATTTTGCAGTTACAAGTTTCTGAGTTTTTGCATTGAAACAAATGTTGGTATTGTTGTACGTTTCTGTTTTGTTTAGAGTACCAACCATTTAACTTGGCTGAAGGATGACAAAGGTATTTTAAAGAAAATGATTTGTTGTGAAAAGATCCTATAATTACGTATTTCTGAAAATTATATCTAAAACTTCTGTAAAGAAAATACATAAAGTCCACCCAATTTTCCTGCAAAGTAACCCGGCGTTTAACCTGAATATGAGTTACCTTAATATTAAATTCACATGTTTTGCATTCCACTTTCCAATAATAAGATACCGTTGGTAAATGGAATACCTGAGTTTCTTTTGAATGACTATATTTAAAGTTAAGTGCTAAGTTCTGATCAGTTACAAACACATAGTTACTTGGAGAAAATAAGAATTCTAACATTTGCGCTTCTCTGCTTTGTTGTTTAATAGCAACATATAAAGTAATGTAATTAGGTTCAGTGTCATATATTCCTGCAACATAGCAAGGAAATGCATTTCCTAAAATACAACAAATGTTACCGCTAGATAATGAGTACATTATCCATGTAAGAGTAGACCAACATTCAGGGAAACGTATTGGTCGAAATTCTTCAAACAAAGTATTGAAACTAGTTCTTTCTTGCAGCAAATTATATCTTCTTGTCAGTGCATTGCCACATCGAAACGTAAAAGGACCCATGATCTAGAGAGGCATAAAAAAAAACATACTATTTTTTTTTTTCAAAAATCTTCTAAAATTTACCACTACTGCCAAACCCTTTGTTTCCTCTTTTAGTTTGTTTTAGTTTATTGACATATTTTACCTAGGTATTTAGATCTTCTCACATATTAAGTGAGCAATTTTTTGATTTTTTAAAATATGTTGTTTTTTTGTTTGAATTGTCTAACATTATTACACAGATTCCCCATGTAAAATCTCTATCTATACAACCTCCTCTGATTGATAAACCTAAAAGAGCTACACTTGAACGCTCAGCTATACGTATGTATGGACCTCTTGGAGCATGTGCAGATATTCCCATTGGGATAAGTATAGTTTGCTGAGGTTTTATATCATAAGCACGAGGAGAATAAATATCCAACCCTGCAGCTTCATCACTAAATCTTTTTGGTCTTATGATATTACCATTAAGAATCTTAATTTGGAATGTCATCTGAAACAGATAGAGACTTTTACTATAGGCTTTACATTTATAATTTTCTAAAACAATATGTGATACAATCATTAATGCTTAAATAATATAACATGGCCATTTTAATTACATCTTATAAAATAACTTTCTATCTCTTCGGATAAATAGTTCTACTGCCTTTGTTATTTCTTATTTGAAGCTTCGTGATGAAAACATTTACTCATATTATGTGTGTTAACATTTGTGTTAAACTATATGGAATAATCACATCATTATAAAATATATGTATAACTAGAAAATAAATTGTTAGCTTTTTTCAGGCTCTTAACGTTATTACATTTTTTCAAATGATACAATATAACCATTTTTGGAATTAAACCCTTGGAAAATAAATGTTAAAGAAATTTTTCCGTTATTAATGTCTTTAATGTCCTTTTCTTTAAAGGCGATCGTATATTTCCTTGGTAAAAATACTTCTACAGGATCGTCATCACTACTCTTTTGGAGCTTAAGACAAATCGACGGTCCATACTGCGTATCGACTCTTGATGTGCCTACACATATGAAGTGTGAATTTCTAAATCTCTGATTTGTAGTGTTTTAGTATTTTGAATCTGTTTGAATCTCGTAAGAAAATCCATTCTGCAAAGAAGAATGAATAAAGGTTTATGTCTTGCTTTTATGAGAAGTTAAACAGAATTAAGTTATAAATTATTCGCTTACCTTGCTGCTGATTTGTGGAGACGAAGTGTGTTGTACGGTGCCCTGTTGGTGTTTCTGTGCAGCTGAAGGTGGCACAGGCTCTCTTTATATACACGAATGTGACCTCAAAAGGCACTTTCTAATCAACGCTCAACAAGGTATATAAACCGATAAAATGTATGAGGATAACCACAGTCAGCAACAGTAACAGAAACTGACAGGTCTTTTCTTTGCGTACAGAACTACGCTCAACCATCTGTTGACAATTTCCACGATTCAGAGCTCACGGTAGACATTATAATATTCAAATTAACTCAGCTCCAGAAAATGAAAGTCCTATTTTATATTTTAGAAATGCCATGCAGCAACTATTAGATACGGTATTAGAAGGTGTGAAACCAAATGATATGATGGGTTTAAGCATAACTAACTCTGTCAATTTACAAGATAAACCAATGGGACTTAGTTTTCGTAGAAGAGATCAGGTATCTTTGGATGTATTATTGGCTGTGATGGAAAAAGTGTGCCAATCTAACGCCAATTTTTACGCCACGGATACCTCATCTGTAAAAGTAGATCATATTGATATGCCTTTAGGACAAGGTAGAAAGAAAACAAAAAGGTTTACCTCTATCCTCATTAGCTCATTTAAAAAGAAGCATAGTAAAGGTTAAATCAAAGAAAAATTGTTTAGCTCATGCCCTTGTGATTGCTATTGCACATTTAACAAAACATCCTGGTTATGATAGTTATAGAAGAGGTTGGTTACTCCATTCCAAGGTAAATAAACTTCTAAGGGCTGCAAATGTTTATCTTACTAATGGTGGAGGTATCACAGAGTTGCAAACGTTTCAACGCTATCTTTCAGAATATAGAATTATAGTTTATGACGGACTATATTGTGAAAATATAATTTATAATGGTAATTCAAATTCGCGAAAGCATTTGAATCTTCTGTATGATGCCCAGGAAAAATATTTTAGTGTGATTCTGAGTCTTACAGGTGTCATGGCTAAAGATTATGTATGTTTAGGGTGCAATAAACGAATGTCTTATAACGGAGCAAAAATGCTTAAATGCAAATATAAATGTTCAGGGTGCTTTTCAGTTCCACCTTGTATTTTTGAAGGAAACTATATATTTTGTAGCACATGTCAAAGATATTTTAGAAGTCCAACTTGTCTAAATAATCATGTACATAATAGATTTGGTAATAAAACTATATGTGAATGGAAGAGAAATTGTTCAATTTGCAGTAAGCAGTGAAATCCTAATCATGTGTGTTACATGTCATATTGTAAAAATTTTAAAAGTAATGAGATGCCAGGTCACTTGTGTTACATGCCAACGCTTAGAGCAAGCGTACCATCTTCTGAAAAGGTTTTATACGTATTCTATGACATAGAATGTAACCAGAGCACACGAATAGGAGACAATATGTACCTCCATGGTCCCAATCTACTCTGCTTGGAGCAATTTTGTTTTATTTGCGAAAAAAACCAAAACCTAAGCGAGGAGTGTAGTCAGTGTGAAACACGGAGGCATTCATTTTGGGGTAGTGACTGCATTGACAAATTTATGGTGTATCTTCGGAGAGATAGAACATTTTGTGAGAAAATTTTTGTTGTTGCGCTTAATGCATTATGTTTATATTAGATTATTGTGTAAACCAGGGTTGGTTACCAGATTTGGTGATGAGTGGAGCTAAAATATTGTGCATGAAAGTGGAACATTTAACATTTTTGGATAGCTTGAATTTCTTACCAATGAAATTGAGAAGTTTGCCGAAGGCTTTTGGAATACAGGGCGTGACAAAAGGTCACTTTCCTCATTTTTTTAACACTCCTGGAAACATGAACTCTGTAGGCAGCTATCCAGAACCTCACTATTATGGCGTTGATCAATTAATGCCGGCTGAGCGCAAAGAATTTTTTGTTTGGTACGAGACAGTGAAAAATGGAATATTCGATTTCAGAAAAGAACTTGAAACATATTGTTTGGCAGATGTTGCAGTGCTACGAGAGGCGTGTTCTACATTTAGAAATACATTCTTACAGATTGGCAGTATCTATGTATTTCAGGAATCTATTACAATAGCTTCAGCGTGCAAGAAAGTATTTAGAAAAAAATATTTACAACCAAAGACTATAGGGCTTATTCCTTGCGGAGGTTATAGGAAGGGCGATAAACAAAGTATGAAAGTTTTAATGTGGCTTAGATATGAAGAAATTAAAAGGCATATCCGCATTAAGCATGCGGGTAACGGGAAGGAAGTAAGACTGCCCGAATTTCCATATCTGAAAGTTGATGGATTTTGTGAAGAAACGAGAGAGGTATTTGAATCTTTAGGCTGTTATTACCACGGTCACGAATGCCAAGATAATAGAGATATTCCTGTCGTAGACACCCAAGCAGTAACTCTTGCAGATAGATACGAGTATACGATGAGCCGCTTAGATAAAATTGTATCCGCAGGTTACGTGATTACTGTTATGTGGGAATGTCAATTTGAGGAAATTTTAAAACAGCATCCAGCTTTAAAAAACGACCCTGTTGTGAAAAATGCTCCCCTTATTCTTAGAGATTCGCTCTATGGAGGTAGGACTGAAGCAATTAAAACGTAATGGAAAACAAATGCAAATTCACGCATTAAATATTACGATGTGGTGTCTTTATATCCTTATATATGCAAATATTTCAAATTTCCTGTTGGTCATCCTAAAGTTTATGTTGGTCAAGATTGTACTAATATTTCGGAAATGCTTAAAAAGGAGGGTGTGATAAAATGTAGAATTTAGCAAAAAATAGGAGCCTTTATCATCCTGTCCTACCTTTTAGATGTCGCCAAAAATTAATATTTGCTCTTTGTTTCACCTGTGCGGAACAGGAAAATGGTGGCGAATGTAATGACAACGAAAGCGAACGAGAACTAATTGGGTACTTGGATAGTAGACGAGGTCCGAAAAGCTGTCGAAATGGATGAAGTGAGAGACATTTTTGAATTTTACGAATACAAAATGGAACAGTATGACAAAAATGAAAACAAGGGGGGATTATTTGTAGAATATATTCATAGTTTTTTGAAGTTAAAGGCCGAGGCAAGCGGATATCCTTCTTGGGTTAAGGGTGAAGAGGAAAAATACGTTCGAAATTTTTTTCAGAATAAAGGAATTCTTTTAGATAAGACTGCCATTAGAAAAAATGCTGGTGCAAGATCGTTAGCTTAACTATGTCTTAATTACTTCTGGGGGAAACTTACAGAACAGAGCAATAGATCACGTACGAAAAAGAATAAGGAACCTCGAGAATTATTTAAATTTTTGTGCACACCCGGAATCTAGGTGCAAAATTTGATGTTTGTGAGTGACCAAGTGGTGTGGCTATCATGGAAGTACGAAAAAGACGTCGAAGCCCCTTCTTTAACACATACTAATGAAGTATTAGGCGCCTATGTCGCTGCAGGTGCAAGACTCAAGCTATATACATATCTGGAGGCACTGAATAGGGATATTTTGTATATTCTATAATTTTTGTGTTAAGGGAAGGAGAACAGTGTCCAATCGAATGTGGCGATAACTTGGGGGACATGGCGGATGAGCTTGCAGACTACGGATCGGAAGCTTACATTTCAGAATTCGTATCTGGAGGGCCAAAAAATTACGCGTACAATATTTGTTTGCCGAATGGAGATTTCAAAACTGTTTGCAAAGTCAGAGGAATAACACTTAATTATGCCTCTTTACAGCTAGTTAATTTTGATCCTATAAAACATTTAATTCTCGATGAAAATGCAGAACAAAACAATGTAGTTAGAACGGAAAAAAAATAAAGCGTAAAAGATCAAATGGCATGTATATTGTCTCCGAAAGAGAAGATAAAACATATAGAATATGCTTTCACAAGAGACGTCAATTGGAGGGTTCATACGACTCCTTGCCCTTCGGCTATGGGTGAGTGTAAATAGGAGTGGCTAGGATGAACCTGCGCTCAGTATGGAACCAGAAGTGTGGAAAATAGTGTTAAAATATCTCGAAAATCATAGACAACTTCGCGTTCTAACGGAACTAGAGCTGTCACTGCTTCCCTCCGAAGTTTTAGACAGTTATCCGCCCATAGATATAGATGAAGTGTGGAAAAAATTACCACAACAACTCAAATTGATTAAATTTCGAAGATGCAGCGATCATTGGAATAAAAGTAGAACACATATTGACGGACCACCACCCATGATGTTTAGATGCCATGCCTGTAAAGCTTCCAGTAATTAAATTCCATCATCCCTTCACTCTAATTATAAGCGGTAGCTCACGGTCTGGAAAAACTGTATTTTGTGTAAATTTAATTAAAAACCTGAGGCACTTGTGCACTGTCAGCAAATTCAAAGAAATATTGTGGTGTTATAGGGAAGAATCCGCTGTGCCTAAGTTAAATAATGTCACATTTCACGTAGGTGTTCTCCAATTTGAAAATCAAAAAAGAAAACCTAAACTTATAATACTTGACGATTTGTTAAGCTCTGCTTATTCGAAAGAGGTGTGCGACTTGTTTACAAAGGGCAGTCACCACAGAAATTTAAGCGCCATATTAATAACTCAGAATCTATTTCATCAAGGTAAATATTGTAGAGACATCTCACTAAATGCTAAATATATAGTGGTTTTCAAAAACTTTAGGGATAAGAACCAAGTGGCGCATCTCGTCAGACAAATATACCCCGAAAGTTGCAAATCGCTGTTTGAGGCATATTTAGATGCTACGGATAAGCCACACGGATATATGCTGTTTGATCTATGCCAGGAGACTGACAACCGCCTGCGTTTTAGAATCAAAATTTTTCCAAAGGAGCTTCCCACCGTAGTGTACCAGCATGAGCAAGCGGATAAAATCGAACTATCACATGCTGCATGTGCTTAAAAGCGCCAAACCAAAGCTGAGGAAAGCCATTTTGGAGAAGGTTGACAAAGGGTTAGTGTTGGCTATTGCTGAATGTGCTCTAAATGTTCTAAACGCAAACTGTAATCTAAGCAAATGTACCATACGCAATTTAAGAAGGTATAGAAACAATCTGAGGAAAGTGGTGGATAAATCTCAAAACATCAACACCAAGAGAAAGTTTATAATACAAAAGGGAGGATTTTTAATTCCTTTGTTATCTGCAGTATTGACTGGACTTTCAGCCCTAATAAATCGCTAAATGCTACAAAAATCGTTTTTGGTATCTCAAGAATATATTGATACTTACTGTACTAAAAAGAAGACAAAAAAGCGAAGAAGAAGAAAAACAGACACGTACGAGGAACTAACTGGTTGAGTTAAAATCGAACGACCACCGTCGTATGTATCTACCGCAGCCATGGCCTCAGCCCAAGCAACAGCCAGATCAAGTTTCACCCCGCATCTCTAAGGTCAAAAAGTGGCTCGTCTTTTTCTCTCCGGAAACGAACTACGAGAAAGAAGAAGAAGCAGAAGAAGAAGAGGGAAAGCAAGAGCTTGACGAAGAACAAGAAAGGGCTCTACCTTTGCCGGCCCACGAGAAGAAAGAAATAGAAGAGTTTACCAATAGAAACTTTGGGTATCTGGCAGGTCCTTACTTGGCTCCTTATTTGCACACCCCCAGGGCAACAGATACCGTATTCGGCATTTACAAGGATAGAGATGGTAACTTTAAGATTGGCGATTCCGTTATTCGTATAGAGGACAACAATTTATACATTAAGAATAGATATTTTAAGGGATCTCGCGGGCTCTGGGAATTGTTAACTAGGAAAAAGATAGATCTCTCAAAAGTCACGCATTCCGACAAGAATAAATATAGGCAAATTCTTCTTTTAACCAACGGGCACTTGCAGAATAACGAAGCCTTTAATAAAATAAAATCAAATAGAGGTAGCAAATATAAAGAAATGATTGCCGAATTGTTTCCATCTAAGGCTGTCGAGACGTAGACATCTTATTAATAATGAATAAGAAGTATTTCTACGATCCCGAAAAACCTTCTGCTTTTTCCACCTTACCGAAGCTTGCTTCTGCGACTGGAAAGAATAAACGAAAAACAGAGGATTGGCTTCTTCAACAAGATGCCTATACTTTGCACAAGCCTGCGCGGAAAAAGTTTCAGAGGAACCAGTACACGATAAATAACATTAATGATGTCTGGGAGATCGATTTGGCAGATTTTAAAAGTCTTAAAAAATATAACGACGGAGTTCAGTATCTGCTAACCTGTGTAGATTGTTTTTTCCAGATTCGCACGTGTAAAACCCTTAAGATCCAAAACTAGTACAGAAGCTGCCAAGGCTTTTGAAGGTATTTTAGATTCCTCCTTTCCCCTCGTAGTGAGATCTGATAGGGGAAAAGAATGTTTAGGATTTGCATTTCAAAAACTTTTAAAAGAGAAGGGTATAGAGCATCAAGTTTGCAGAAACCCTGATGTAAAGTGTGCTATGGTTGAGAGATTTAATCGTTCCATCAAGTCTAAAATCTATAAGTATTTCACATACAAGAATTCATATAGATATATAGATGATCTTGAGAAATTTGTTAGTGCATATAACCGCACCGTCCACTCTTCAATAGGTGTTGCTCCAATCAAAGTAAATGAGAGAAACGTATTAAAATATGGAAAATCTTAGAGAGTAAACGTGCTAATATTAAATCTAGACCCATCAAATTTAGTGAAGGACAAACCGTAAGGATAAGCAAAGAAAAGATGAAATTTGCCAAAGGCTACGAAAAACATTTCTCAACAGAGATTTTCAAAATAGCAAAGCCAATACAACATTCGCCTCAACCCGTATACGAACTAAAAGATCTTAACGGAACTCCTATTGAGGGACAGTTTTACAGTTACGAACTTACTCCTGTAAAAATTAACAAATCTACTTTGTATAAAATAGATAAAATATTAAAAACAAGGGTGAAGAACGGCAGAACACAACATCTCGTCCGTTGGAAAGGATACGGTCCTAACTTTGACAGCTGGATCGATGCATCATGGATCAGTTTTACATAACCGTGTTGAGCGATTCCAGCACGGATTTGTACTCCGAAAATTCACACGCTAGTTTTCGCAACAACTTACCACAACCTGTTAATCTTCAGAGAGATAAATGGGTGCTAGGTCTAGCAGAGATTTCCTACTGCTACGGATACGAAACCATAGGTGAAAATATACTTAACGAAGCCGGAGAATTGACTAAAAATGTCGTTGTAACCAGAGCTGGTAAAATAGTTTTTGACAAAACTGAGTTTAAGAATTTCAAAGACCTGTACACCTCTCTAAAGAATCAGGTAAAGGACGAAGAACATTAAGGAATTGCTTCTGTCGGAGCTTCAGGGTTATCTCCTTTCTCATCAGAGAGAAATAAAAGAATTAGAAAACGCGAAGAAAGATTGGGTTCCATCACATTCCATTCCAGAAAATTTACAGGAAAAAGCTAATAGCATCAATTTAAAAATGGCTAAAAAGGTAGGAGGTAAGACGGAAACGATATTTAATGGACAAATCTTCTTTCCCACTAGAATATACTATGGTATAGGGGATCTCGTAGACACAATAAAAAATGCGCTTCCTAGCCTCGATGCCTTCAAAGTTGCGAATCAAAGCATGCTTTCAGATGTAACTAACGATATGAAAGCTCTGTTTCTCAGATCACACAGGAAAAGCTCTTTTCAGTTTATTTATGGAACGGAGCCCGTTTTTGCTTACTGCAATCTGATCGAACCACAACTGCTCGGCAACTCTTACGTTCGCTGTTTAAGAATAATTCAATTTTCCTCTTACACTAGTCATCATAAGTTCGAAAATATATTTTACGTTCCGGTAGAACTAAATCATTTTCAAACCGTAGCAATTGAATTAGTGAACAAGTTTGGCGATTTAGCTCGTCTTAGTAGTAGTGCTAGGCCTACAATCGCTGTGCTGCATTTTAAGAAAGTATTGTAATTTTTTGTTTGTTTCAGATGGCACAACCTGAGTTTGCAGCTGCAGTTCAAGGTTTTTGTAACCCTCAAGGGGAAATGATCATAAAAGAGTTAGCCGTAGTGGAGAATAAAAGCGAGCAGATAGTGATACACCATCTGTTTCGAGATCCCGATGTTCCCCACAACGTTTGGCAAACAAATACATGGTTGACCGATAATTTCCTCGGAATTCCATGCTATTCTGGCTATATAGACTATGGCCCAAATACCTTCAGGATTCCTCCTGGAATATTATTTGTCAAGGGAAACATCGTGGAGAGAATGTTGCAACCAAGTGAAAATGATGACTATTCCTTATGGAATATTGAAAGCTTAGGCTGCAATGTAAACATTGACTTGTTAGTCACGGCTCCTTCTTGCAGGTGGCATAACTTTAATACTGTTCGTTGTGCCAATTCACAGCGCGATGGGTGAATGAAAATCGTTGGGAATTTAATATATAGTCCCAAAATTTTTTTCGTTGTCCTTCGCGGTCTGGGAGTATATCCTAGTCTGTGTATAAAACCTAAGACGATAATCGCTGGTGTTAAAAAAATCTTAGCAGGCTTCCCTTAGAAGGGAAATAAAGTCGTATCATAAAAGAGTTAAATGAGGGATATTAAGCGCCCAATATATAATGGAACGCTAAAATTTATTAAAGTTTCACCCTTTTTTTGCGCGGGTCCTATTATAAATTGGAATCCTAATTAAAAAACCATGCATTTGGCAATGGACCCGCTTACAATATACTATGTAAATCAGAGTGGAGGGCGTCTGGGTGATTACATAGGACCACTGTATGTAGGAAGTCCATTCGTTCAACAAGGTAGGGGTTTAGGCAACTTTTTGGGGAGTCTATTCAGAATTCTTAAGCCCATCCTCCTATCCGGTGCAAAATCGTTGGGCAGGGAAGCCCTCACCACGGGAGGAAATATCATGACCGATATTGCTGCAAAACAGGGAGGTACCAAAGATAAAGATATCGTGGCAAGACGAGTCACAGAAGGCACAAAAAAATTGGCGGGTAAGTTGCAACAAAGAAAGGGCAAGAGAAAGAGATCAGTTTCAAAAATAACTTCTAAAATTAAAAAAGCTAGAGACGTTTTCGGTTAAATACCTCCTGCACCGCGTTGTTACCAGCACATGTACCCAGGGTGATAGCGAGATAACACCATGATCGCCTGTACAAAATCCGAAATTGACATCTTTGCTAAAAAACCAATTCAATCGGCAGTATTAGGAAATGTTACTACACTAATCAAACCCATGGTTCAAACTTAGCACCTACAGATAAAACGACAGGTGTTAACAATTTATTACACTCCTTGTTCAGTCAAGTGAGTGTTTCCATAAACGGAACATCTATAACTCCTTCTGAGAACCTTTATCACTATCGTAGTTATCTAGAAACCCTATTACTATACGGACACGATGCAGCAAACAGTCATCTTACTAATGCTTTTTGGTACATAGACACGGCTCTCCATGATCTCTCCGGAGACGATGTTTCGAAAAACGGAACTTTGGAAGCCGGGGATTCTAATCGTGGATGGAAGCAACGATTTAATAAAAGCAATACGTCTAAAGAAGTACCTATGTTCGGTAGATTACATGGAGATATTTTCAATGTACCCACTTTACTACTACCGGGACTTACTCTTCAAATTAAATTAACTAAAGCAAAAGACTCATTTTATATGATGAGTGAAAGCGCAGATCTACATGGAAGGTTTCAATTTCTAGATGCCAACTCTTTACGTGAAAAAAATAAAACCAGCTCCTACTCTCTTGATGTCGCATATGAAAGCTTTAGAAAAGGTAAATGCAAGATACAATATAACACGAGTCGATCTCAGATCCTTTACTTTTGCTGCAGAACAAAGAACAATCTCTGTGGATAACACTGTGTTAGGACCACTACCAAAAAGAATACTTATTGGTATGACTAATAATTAAAACTTTTCGGGAACTCATACCACTAATCCTTTCAATTTTAAGCATTTTGGTTTGGAATACTTTGCAATATATCTTAACGGACAACAAATTCCGGCAGAGGGTCTTTCTATTGATTCTTCTCATGAAAATGGTACAACAATGGCTTACCAAACACTCTTTTCTGGTTCTGGTATTCATCATAACAACAGTGGAATCCAAATCACACACGACTTGCATGTACAGGGTAATTTTATAATGCTTTGCGATTTAACGTCTGACAGTGCCGCTTCTGAAGGTCACGCTTCTCTATTAAATAATGGAAACATAAGAATAGAGCTCAGATTTAAAGAGAAATTAAAACAAGCCATCACGTGTCTCATGTATTGCGAATACGAGAATTCTATTCAGATAGATAAAGATCTAAGAGTGCACACAGGTTATTAAGAATGAACACCTTACAGATAGAACAAACTTTGTACAACATTCCAAATTTTGCAGGCGTTTTTGCTTCAGACATGTCGTCTAAAGAATTTAATACACCATCTACATTCATAATTAATTTAGATCCTCATGACCCACCTGGTTCACACTGGATAGCTGTAACTAAAATTTCTAATTCTTCTGCATGGTATTTCGATTCCTACGGCCTGCCTCCTTTTATAAAACCTTGAAAGACTTCATATCATTTAATTTCACCTTTAACAACCGCCAGCTGCAAAGCCTCAACTCCTGTGGTCAATACGCATGTCTGTATGCTCTCTACATATGCACCAGATGATACACCATGAAGGAGTTTGTGGCTCTGTTCAACTCTGCCGATCCAGACCGTCAGGCGAGAGAGATGTTCCGCTGCGAGTTTCCATTCTGGAGATGCAACGGTGGACAAGGATGTCTGTCAGGTATAAAAGTAAGTATTATTCACATATTCCCATCAGTCATTGTTCAAGATGGAAGGAGGTTCTGTCGTGGATTATACAACGCTTAAAGGAAATGGAAAAGAAATAATCATAAAGGAATTAGCCATCGCAGGGAAAGGATTTGTTCAAACATTTCATTTCTCAAGCCCCTACCCTTGGCACCAAAAACTGGATGCTTTTAATAAAGCAAATAAAACTGGAATGCATTTTAATGATGGCTACATTCCTTATCACATGCTAAAAACTGTACTAGAAGAAGCAGTATCTGGGCATATCTCTCTCTTTGCTTTTGATGAGAACAAATGTGAAGCTCTTTCATCACTATGCGCCAGAACGTTTATTAATCTAAACAAAGAATTTAATTGCCCAAATCCAGAAAACCTCTTATCATTAAATCTATCATCAAATGCGCTTTTGATTTCCTTGTCACAAATTCAGCAACACCCACTGCGCTTGCAAACACGCTCACGCCATTTTTAATATATAATATCATCACTTTCAAAAACTTAACACCAGATGTCCTTCTGATGGCTCTAATCGGCACGATGTTTCATTTGTTTCAGCTATATAAAAGCAGAGGTATCCAGACATCCTATTACGAGTCGCAACTATGACTTCCAGAGTAAAGCAAATCAAGATGTTGCGCCAAACGCCATCTGCGACTTCGGAGCCCGTGCTGCATCGCAGAACATACTTCCTCAACAAGCATTACTCCAGATACATCAGTTTGGGTTTCTACAAGAGAAGAAATTACGAGGCTCACGTGGAAATTGGTGGAGCAAGGCAGGGTAGAGTGGTCCTCTCATCTTACTACTTCACAACGCTGCTCAATCATTTGCCTAAACTTGCCGAACATCTCTGTCAAGTCAAGTCGTACAGGTGCATCGAGGAACAGTTTCGCCTACGCAGCATCAGTGGTCGTCGAGCAAGAATACAAAGTGAAAACTCACATGTCGTTCTTTGTCTAGACGACATAAATTTTCTATTGTGCAACGCAAATATATTTCAACATCAACTTGCAAAATTTATTTTAGCCACAAACGATATAAAAGACTATGTTAAGAACGCTTCAAACAGTAATGCTTTTGTAATGCCTAAAGACACTGCTTCACCTTTTGTTCTCTACGATGTCATTTGTGACGAAATAAACTCTACACTTGTATCCTATAAAGGTGAATAAATATTGACATCAGGCTATTTTGTTCTTTTATTTTACCTACTCATACATCCTTATCCTATTCCATGAGACATCCACAATTTCGTCCGGGGTGCGGCTATGGCCCACCTCGGGCCAATCAGAGTAGCATATAAAATTAAAAACAAAATATCCTGCGAAAAGAGATGGAGGTAAGCTTTAGTAGAAAGCGAATGGACTTGGACGCCATGTTGATGACGTCACAGGTCACGTGACGCCCGTCAGCCAATTAGAAGCGATTCTCCCTATAGTCCTGCTATTACTACTAATGTTACCCCTAGGCGTGGAGGACAATGACCTTTACGCGGTCGGTGATGTTCAAACCTGAAAATATTAGGAAACTCTGCACGTACGTGTCAGTTCGTTCTTCTCCTAGGGTTCCTTCACCTCATCTGTCCTCCAGTGGCTGTAAGCACAAAAGATCTACTGGAGATCGAAGAGGTCTCCCCTCTATCAACTTATCAAATATATAAGATATATAACAGAGGGGCACACCACGTCCACTGCCACATATACAGACATATTGTGATTTACATCCTTAAAGGAAGGGACGAACTTAAGGAGGCTAAAGTCTGCAGAGAGACAGAGCATAGAGATGAGTGGAAGTCCATAACTTTCGCAACCTCGAGGACCAGTCTCACTGCTGCAGCTACTCAGAGAAGTCGACGAATAACCTGTCGAATAGGCAGCCCTCTATTGTTCACGGGGCAAACACTTTAAACAAACCTTTGCGTAATTTGTCCGACACCACCACAAATCGCAAAACAAATCATGAGAAACAAACGGAATGAAAGGGAAATGATGTGAAAGAAATTGCGATTGCCTGCCGAAAATCGCACTATTGGTTGTTTCTACACAGCTTCTCAAAACTATTATCACGAAAGATTATTTTACTATCCATATAATGATAATCTGAAAAATCTTTGCAAAAATAGTTTCATTATAAATTTCATTGCATGTACCGGCGAATAAAGCAAGCCGAAATTCACAGTGTAGATACCGGGCGCAAAGGTTTTAAAATGTCATACTCTTTCTATAACATTACAAGAGAGGCTAAATGTATAAAAATGAGGCTAAAGGAACAAGAAATATTGAACAACTTAAAATATTAGGATATCTCGAAATTAGATAATGACAGAAAAATCTAATACGTTCCATTCACATGACTTTCTTTACCATTTCTGTAAACAATCTATTCTTACAAAAGATAAATTTTACCTACAATATGCTAACCGAGGTAAACCTTAGCAGAAATCCTATTATTGTTGTTAGTCTCTTAAGGAACTACATTAAACTAAAGCGGTAGTCGATATATTTAAAACTGTCGTTTTGTAATTCTCATTGAATTTTGTTTCTCTTTATGACCACTTGAGAAAAATAAAGTATTTTGAAATTGAGGCCAACAGGGTATATCTCGGAAATAGTCAACTTCGCGAAAAAATGTGTATGACACAAATTATGTATTTTTACAAGATCCACATTTCTCTGTAGTAAGTTTTTGTCCATCTCTTAGGCTTAACGACTATGAAAAAATCATCCAGAATGAAGAAGTATTTAGAGGCTATTCCCAAAATGTTCAAGATAATATATATTTTATTTGCCATGTGAATTTATATAACATTTTATCATAGTTTAGTCAAAATCATTAGTCATTTTTGAGAAAATAAAACTTTCGAAATTTTGGCACATGAAGAATAGTTTGGGGTTGGGGAATTTTTCTCAAAATCTTCCAGTCGCACACACACACACATACACACAGATACGCAGCTAGCCTTTTCTAAAAAAATGTTTTGGGGTGTTACCAGGGTGGAGTGCAGTACCTTATATGTGCAACATAATAAGTAGACAAAGTAAAAACGCTATTTAATCGTAAAATAAATTGTAATTTTTAAAATGCATCTACTCTTTATGGTTTGCTTTTCCTCGTCTTTCATGTATTTGGCCTCATGACGAAGAGTGTTCTGTCCACCATTTCTTTGACGTCTTCCTTTTCTAAGTTCAGCAGCATTTAAGAATTTTTCTAGAATATTTAATTCCTCAGTAAAGGATAGTGTGTGACCTAGGTAAGGTAATTCACTTACTTTTATCAAAATTATATTTTGAATATAAATTTTAATTCGCACAGGATTTTTTTTTTCACACTTTTGATTTATGCTCATTAATTTTTGTCTTACGTTTTCCTCAGTTGTACTAAAATTGTGTATTTTCTTTGTCTTTAAATGTCTTAGCATATGGTGTTTAAGAAAAAGCTACAGACTTTTTTAAGAACATAGGATATTTCTAAAACTTCTTCTTTAGGGTAGCTTGAGGTGCGGAGTTCTTTGAAAAGCTTCCTGTTGCATTTTGTTTACTATTTTTTATCAGTTAATGCATTTTTAAGTTATGTTGTTCACAGGTATATACCCCCACCTCGCCACCGCCCCGCACACACACGGACAGAAATACAATACGGAAATTTTACCTGTGATACACTATGGTGAGTAAAGAAGCGTTTTATAACATTTTTTTTCTCTCTCACTCTCCACCTCCTTCTCCGTCACTCTTTCTATTTTTGGATGCGTATCTCTATAAGCATAACTAATCGTAGATTCAAAAAGTCCCTGAAATAATTTTTTTCTCTTGTATGTATACAAAAGTAGGGCATTTTTATTTTAGGTGTTGGAAGGTCCATATCGACACTTCACTTCAATTTTCATGTTATTAATGATTATTCTTGCTTGGTAACTAGTTTTTGTTTTGTGATTCGTTTATCGCATTCCATAATTACGGCAACAGAGTATGATCAAACATAATGTGTTGTGGATTTTTAAACAAATCTGCCCCAGAGACATTGAGAATGTTGAAAGAAGCTTATGGTGAAGCAGTGGTGAAGAAAACTCAGGTGTATGAATGGCATAAACGTTTCAGTCAACATTTTTGAACGCTGAAGTAATTACTCTGCATGCGACAAGAGCACCATGTGCTTTCAGTCCCTTTACACGCAGTGGCAGAAGTGTGTCACTACAGAAGGGAACTATTTTAAAGGAAATTCTGAGTAAATTGCCATATCGTAACTTTTATCTGTGTTATTTCCATACTCTCTGAGCTTATTGATTTTACTACGTAAAACTAAATATGCTGAACTTTGTATTTAGTTCCGTACCTTCCAAGTATGAATCACAACATTCCTAATTAAACCATGCAAGTATGTTTCATTATCTAAGTAAATTAACAATTTCAGGATCAATAAAATGTATATTAGGATTTTTTGGGAAAAGCAAGTGAAATCTCTTCATTCTGAATGGCTTTTACATAATTGGTAAACTGGAACATAGACAAAATTTGATTTTACTAAAAATATATCTCTTTAAAATACACAGTTTGTGCAAGATTTTATTTGATATTTTTTTAACCATTATCAAATATTTATATTATGTTCAAGTGGTATGCTGGAATTCATTTTCCTTGTATTCATGCTACCCATAACATTTCATAGCTCTCACAAGGCCATCCACGTTTTAAAAGCACAGTATTTCTTCAATTTATACATTATTCTTATACCTATAAATCAATATGTAAATGAGAAATAAAGGTTTATATATTTTAACAAGTAGTAGGTAAAGGAATCCGCTAATGTAAGATTGCGTTGCAGCAGAATGAATAGGAGAAGTTCCTTAGAATGCAACAAATGAGTATTTTTTCCAACTATATTCTCCTTTATAATTTTGTATGGTAGTATTAATAGCAGGTATGAAAGACGATTCAGAGATTAAGCATTAAACATTTAAGGGCTAACGGAATTAAGCATTACCTCAAATAATAAATTCTTATAACTACATTTTGGGAAGCCGTGCAAAAACATTTCAAGGAGGTTTAGATGTGTATATTTAAAACTTTGATCCAAATTAGGTAAAACGAGAAATTATTAGATTAATGTAATTTTGCTGCTGAATGAAATTGTTTATAACTATCTCCTAGACGAACAGATATAACAGAAGTGAATTATCGTTAATAACCACTTTTTATGAACCATTCAACTGAGTTCGTATCGTTTAAGGGGACTACGTTGAGCAAGAAGAATCAAAGGCGTCCTGCCGAAATAATTAAATAGGCCAAAAGTTCGATTTTAAAAATCTTTCAAAACATCCCTTTGTTTGATAATACTTCTAGTATTATTTTACAACTATACATATTCCATTTTTCCGATGACCCTCTAAGGAATTAATCACGTTATTATGATACTGGTATTATGGTCTACCAAATTAATGAGTTTATGAAGAAATAATGGAAAAAGAGTAATAATGGCGATAAATAATAATTTCATACATTAAAATCGAAAAATACATTAAAAATGCATGTTATAAATCGGTTTAAGAGTGAGTCAATAAAATAGCACAAGCTACAAAATGTGTTTCTATTAAAAAATCAGTAAATACAAGTTCGTTTGAAGAAGTAGTTAATCCGAAGTCGTAATAGTGCAGGTAATTAAGATGAAACTATGACATTGGGAAATCCAGTGTATTTAAGGTATCTTATCATAATTTTACCATTTTACACATTACTAGTGATAATTTCGTTAAGTATGATGATTCTGGCTTGCATGGCTATTTAAATATTATCTTTTTGTTGCCCAAATGTATTATTTTAGTAAAACATGATGCACATGATTCACGTATGAGTCTACAAGGATATTTCTCATATTATATTTTTATATTAGCCCTAATAAGTGTAGAACAATTATTATTTTTGTACTCTCCATAACTCTTTGAGTTTTCAAAATTTATTTATCAAAATTCCAGCATTATTTTGACAAAATTAATGTAACAATTTTCTATAATGTGCATTTGAAAGTATAAAATGTCTGTAAGAAATTACATCGGAACATTTTGTATTTGAAAAGTGTTAGAAAGTAGTTTGCAAGAAAATACGGTTAAATTCACGAGTGGCTATTAATAAGCATGCGCTTATCCATCTATAGTCTCAGTTAATGGGCATTAAAGAGTGACAGATGGGAAAAACGATATATTTTATTAAAATATTTAATTCAAATTATTTTACTTTGAAACAATTTTTGCACCATTTTTGGTCAAACTTCACTTAAGTCACTGGAATCTAAATAAATAAGGAATCCAGTTTAGCTGAAGATTCATTTTATCTAACTAGTGTGTTGCAAAGCTTAAGGGATACTCAGATGGATTTTGATAAAACATGTAAACTATCTCTTAGAATTTAGGAAAGGAATAGGATACTGAGGATTGGAAACGGTGTCGCAGTTACTAATGCGTAGTATGAGGTTCATATTTGGTATTACAGAAGAGAAGAATATTGATGGATTAGTCTAAAGTAGGTTAAAATACTGGCATGTGTTTCGAAAATTTGCATATGTGCTCCAAGTTACTCTACCTACAGTGATCGTATCGCTGCGCTGGCTATTCTCTTTTTTTTTTTAGCGGTGATCGGTAAATGATTCGCCGTATAACGTTTAGCGAGTTCGGTAATTTAAACTCTTAATCTAACGACGGAAACCAAAATAGTCTATAATGTAAAGTTCTTAACACTTTTTAAGTTTGTACATTTAACACGACGAAATTATACTTCCTGGTGTTTATATTCAATCATCATCATCTTCAATGTCAAGGCTAAATAGTCCATTCTGGCAAAGTGGGGTCCATGTTTTTTTTTTTTTTTTTTTTTTTTTTTTGGTCGGCCAACATCGTTCTTGGGTTTTATAAGAAAACTCTCCTTAGTATTCTACCTCTCCTTAGTAATCCATTTTCATCATATATTCTGTCGATTATTTTTTAATTTCTCTACACGTAGGTACTAAGTACATGGTGTATACAGAAGATATTGCACTCCACCCAAAAATTCGGTGCCGAAATGTCACGGTATTCTATGTTTTAGGGTTCCCTGTATAAAAAAAAGCATTTTCAGAAAAATGTCCGTGTGTGTGTCCGTGTGTCTCTGAACACGATAACTCAAAAACGAAAAGTCAGTAAAATACCAAACTTGGTACTTAAGTTTCGTATCTTCCAGGGATACGACACGAAGATTTTGAGCAAAATTCCCCACCCCAAACTACCCTTTACTTGGTGCTTTTTTCGAAAATGTTGATTTTCTCAAAAATAGTTCCAACAATTTTGACTAAAATATCGTATATTGAAGATATTTACCTGACAAATAAAATGTATATCTAAAATTTTCAGGGAATATCCTCTGAAGACTATTCTGGATGAATTTTACGGAATTTTGCATAACCGCTAAACCGTAAGACATGACAAAAACTTACCTCACAAAAAATGTAGAACACCGTAAAACACACAACTTATCTTGTATACATTTTTTCGTGGAGTTGATCGTTCTTTAGATATTCCTTGTTTTTGGTTTTACCTTAAAAAAACCTACACTTTTCTCATACAAGAATTTGTCAACTCCTGACCATTCACACAAAGGAACTTCAGTCACATAGCAACCAGCTTTTGGCTATCACTTTAACCTATGATACACCTTTATTTCACTTCTACTTACAAGGAAGCAAGTAATAGGACAATTTCTGCTGATTTGTTCTCGATTAGCATGAAGTAAATAGTAGCATAAGCTTTTTAACAATTTATTGCAGAGATGTAGAGAAAGACATGTGAATGGAACACTTCAGATATTTATGTGTTATATTTAACTACATTCCTTTCAGACCGTTTCCTTCATAGACCTATATTCTCTTGTGCAGCTTTGAATATTTCGGAGAAATAACATTCTAGGCGTTTGTATTTTTTATTTCCATATAATAACGAGAGAACAGCTATTGTTTTGTGGAGTTAGTCTTTTTTCTTGTCTTTGTTCTAAAACTCATAAGATGATTCCAAATATATTCTGAAATGCTTTTGTTGTTTTTTGTAACATCCTAAATACTGAAAATGTAAGACTTCTATTATTTTATTGTCAAAGATAATTACAGTAATTCCTTATTTTCCATTGAATGCCATTACTTTTGTATCATTTTTGGAATGGGGTAAATTTATTCGCTATATTTGATCTTTTTAGGATTCAGCCAGAACTACTACGTCAGCTGAAAAGAGTAAAATATATACCTTATTTATATGATAAATTATACTTAATTGTGAAATAGTTTAAATAAACCATTAGTAATTTGTGCACAAGAAATATTTTTATACCCTCTGCTGCTGGAAGGCAGCAGAAGAATAGTTACAGCCGAAATATAGATTACTCAAAAAGTACTATAATATTAGCTGAAGATTCTTGGTAATTTGATGTTTATATATTTCATAATGGATGTAATTTACTGAAAAATGACGTTAGAAGCGCTTAAAAGAAAAGCCTTACTGGTAAACATAATAACCAAGAAGAAATAATGGTAGGGGAGGTTATAAAAACAATTGCTTTCGAAATCCCTCACTAATTTAGTGCACCTTGTACTCCTTTGTTAATCCATTCCCCTTTTTTTCTCGCCACCGCTGGCAGTAGTTCTGCGGCTTGTAACCTTCTCCTCCCAGGCTTTCTTTTTCCTCTCTTCCTGTAAGTAAAGTGGGGGAAAGAAGGAAGGAAATAATATCTCTATATACATCCCGACCCTTACTGTCTTTAATGTCGCCATTCCGTGTTCGGACCATAATAAATGGGAGTGGATCCGACTGCCTCATTTACACTAAATCTCCCCCATAATGGGTAGGGCCTCTCCTGAGTTTATGGTAAAGTGACATGGAAATATCGGTCATTGTCTTTCCTAACTCAATGGAAAACTGCAACCTTCTGTCCAAGGCTTAAGGGAATCAAAATTGCTGATTTGTGTAGTCTACATGAAAACAGTACTTTAAAATCTGACATGTTAACTATGATCATGAAATATTAATATTTTATTTATATCATGCTAATCGATATAAACATCAGCAGCATTGGTCTTATTACTGGCTTCCTTGTAAGTAGAAGTGAAATACGGGAATACGCTCTGCTAAAGTGATAGACAAATCTCTTAAAACCTAGTCGCTATGTGAAGCAATCTAATAGAGATAAACATTAGAAGAAATTAAAGATTAAAAGAGCTTAGGCTAAAGTGAGTCAAATCTTTTAAAAGCTATCGCTTTATGAATCTATTGAAATTAAGTTCTCTTTTGTCTTCCAGGGAATAAAACAAAAGCCTTCCCCATGAGAAAATTTTAAGTAATTTAAAAATGAAGCCAATAAGAATATCTCGGAAACGGTTATTCTAAAAACATTTACGCGACATAAACTGTGTGTTTTAATGAGAAATACAGTTTTTGTCTAATTCTTACGCTTTACGATCAAAAATCCTGTCAGCATATTCCCATAAAATTCAAATTATACATTTCGTTTGTCATGAAAATATGCTACACGCATGGCATTAATCAAAGTCAAAATTTGACTTTCAGACTTAGTTTGGAGTAGGGGGATTTTATTTAAAATCTTTGTCGCATTCTTGGAAGATATTGAACTTAAATACCAAGTTTAGTATTAACACACTTTACGTTTTTGAGCTATGCTGTTCACAGACGGTGAAATCTCCGTATCGAATTTTACATAGTACTAGAGAAAGTAAAAATACGCCATTGTAAGATACCCACGCAGTTTCTTAATGAAGAAGTACCACGAACACTGTTTTATTGTAAACGACGGGTAAACTTTCTTTCTCCGCAGCTGCCAACTTATGAAATACGCGCCATTTGCAGCGAACTTGGGAATGAACTTAACGATATATACACTCATTACCATTGAGGAATAGATCTGCTGTGCTGTCGGAAAAATGTAAGTCTAACACTCGCTGTGTTCAATTTCTTCACACATGAAGAAATATAGTTTGGGTTTAATAATTTGCGAAGGGCAAGCTTGTCCTAGTTGCAAGCGAGCACGTGTGCACATACATCATAATTCGTTATTTATTTGAAAACCTTAAAATATTTGTATGCTAATGATCCTCCAGTTACCAAATTATTTAAGCGAAGCTGGCGTGCCGAAATTTCGTCCTGCGGGATTTCTATTACATGCCAGGGCTGTCAACTTTTAGCACGCTTAAAAACCATCGATCTATACTGGGATAACAAGGCAAACCGTAACCAAGTGAGAGTTTAATAAAATTCAGCAAAGTTACAAAAATAACACTGTTCTCTAGAAAATGAAATTTGCATATTAAAAAAAGCAAAATAAATAAATAAATAAAATAATTCTTACTCACGGTATTCAGACCTTTTTCATTGAAACTCTTCAATTATTGAGCAATTTTTATCAAGCTTTTACTGATTCATAAGGGAACCAATACTAACTATACTGTAGGCAAACAGTGGCTACCTATATGTTTTAAATTGTTAATAATGTTTTAAACTTGTTTTCTATGGTTCTAGAAATTCTTAAATATGTGTAGAATGAACCTCAGAAAGAACCACAATGTACTTTTGACAATGTTTAAAATTTGTTATCTTTCAGCGAGAATTTCTATTTACTTTACGAAGTAATAGTAGTTTTGCTGCAGAACATAGTGCATATAATTTACTTTATTTAGATATAATATGCAATCATTTAAGGCACTATGTGATGGCTATATTATTTTTTAAAGCTAAAAAAAGCATAACAATCAATAAATGAGAACTTTTGGATTCCAGTTAGTCTAAACTGTTTCCAGTTAGAAAAACACAAATAATTGCAAATTAAAACAGGAAAAAGAAAACAGAAAATATAAACATACAAAAAACTCAAAATTTGGACGAAAATGGTTATTTTATAGAGTCATGATTACCTTTAAGTGAGACGTTTACAGAAATATTGCGTAATAAACTAGCACGGGAATATATAGAACCACCAAAGCGGAGCACATAAAAATAAATAAACTAAATTGAATGGGAATCTGAAAAGTGGAGCAGCGGCTGCTTAAACTACAGCAAGAATCCAATATGGAATCTCCAACAAATTGAATAGATGAAACATTATGAGCTACTGTCTCGTAAAGGCGAAATAAAAATCCTCACTGAACAGAAGGAAGCAAAAAAAAAAAAAAAAAAAACAACAGACCAAACAAGTAGTAGAATCTTGACTACAGAGGAAGAAGGCTGGTGACTGGGGAAAGAGAAAAAAAAATTCAATTTTTTTTAGTAACACATTCAGAAAATTCTTAAAAAGATCTGTTTCCATTTGGTAGCTATATAGGCATCATCCTGTTAGGTCGTACATTCAATTCTCGTGGATCATCTTCTTGATATAAAAGTTTTTACTTTGTGTAATGTACGTAGTGGATAGATGAAGTATTGCATTCTACGACAAACAATTTGATACCGTGATTTCATTGGAAAAATATTTTAGGTCCTCTGAACCCGAAAAAAATCATTTTGTAGATAAATGTCCGTGTATGCGTTTGTGTCATTGTGTGTGTGTGCGCCTGTCTCTGTCTCTCTGTGTGTCTGAACAACAAAACTCAAAAACTCGTGCGACTCGAAATAAAATGCATCGAAATGTAAGTGAAGCCATTGGTCCCATGTCGTTGATTTACTGCACGTAAAATAACCTCAAGTCTGAAAGGGAGAGGTCTCTGAGCAAAATTTACCAATCTTTCACGTCCAATACAGAATGGAGTACTAAAAACGTATCAGTTAAAAGCATCCATAAATAAGACTAAATTTATTTTAATTTAAGGGTTGAAGGATCAAGCGATGTTTGGTGGGTTGATGGTGGATGATGGCTTGCTCACTTGCAAGGATTTATCCTGTTATGATCATTAATATCTCTTGATCCACCATCGAGGATGTCGGGCTCGGACCTCCTCGGCGCACCACCAAAGACCAACAGAGGTATCGGAGGGGTTCCATCTGTAAATGCTAGTGAAATGGAGTTTTATTTATGGACGCTCTTTTAACCACTGTGGTTCTATACTGAAGGTGAAAATCCATTGCATTAAAATGTTTCTAACACTTCTCATTTTTACCTTCTCTTGCCCGATTGTACTATGTACATAGTGGATATAGAAGCTGTTGTATTCCACTAAAAAATTAGACATAGATATTTCACAGAAAATGCATGATTTAGACTCCCTTAATCCAAAAATAGCTGTTTAGGAAACATATTCCTCTGTGTGTCTACGGGCAGCTAGCTGAAAAACGAAAAGTCTGCTAAATACTAAAGTTGGTGTTTATCTACCAAGGATACGACAAAAAGTTTTTCAAGGAAATTCCCCTCTCTCATCTATACTTTATATCAAACATTATTCGACTCTAACGATTTTTATTAGAAAATCATATGATTAAGATATTTTCATGACAAACGAAATGTTTATCTTGAATTTTCTGGGAATAGCTTCTGACGACCTAACGCACTGGATGACTTCCGTATAACTTTTGTATAACTGGTAAACCTTAAGAAATAGAACTATATAATTTTTCTCAAAACTGGAGACATCTTTATTTTCGTTTTTCTTTTGTTTACTCCTAGCAAGCAATGTGAACTGAATTTCAATGTTTTCACTTTCTGACCGCCTTTTGAAAGATCTGACTATCGCTTTAGCCTAATGTATCTCATTTTTCTTCGACTTAAGTAATAATTCCAAATTTGGCAATGTCTCTCTTGATTAGCATGGCGTCGATAAAAGAATAATCTTTTGTAAAGAAAGTTTGTTTGTGGAATAGATGGAGAAAATCATATGAATGTAATACATCTTAATTTTGTTTTATTGTTATTTCTTCCTCAATACATTTCGTATCTTGGAGTGCCAGAAATATTAAAGATTCTGGCTATTTTTTAAGCAGGCACGTGGTCCTCTCTATCTTTGAAGGTCAGTTGTCAATTACATTTATGTTATTTTGTACATCGAGGTTTTCTAGTGCAGAAAAGGAGTGTAATTGTTTTATATTTTGAAATGTAAGACGCAAGCTGTTTCTAAACGATATCAAATGTAGATAGCAGTTGATTAGCTTACACTTGGATTTATCCGAAACTTGATGTCGCAACTTTCAAACTCTTCTATTTAAAGGTTTATGCGTGTTTAAAAATCGCACACATTTGGAATTAGGCAGCAAAGGAAAACGGTTGTCTTAAACCGCATAAACACCTCAGAACGTGTTATACGAAACACATAACAAAACCCACATGCTAAGTTTTCCATCACTAAGATCACCTGTGCCGCGCCGGCGTGTCTATCACACCACGCGACTGGGACCTTCGCTACCAACCGGCATCTCTCTTTGAATGGGCAGACTCGTGTCATTTGATTATGTACGACTGCCTAATCCATGTTGATTTTATGGCAATTTTTGTTTGTGCCGAATTTAGAGCTGAAAATTATATTCACGTATCACGTACAGTATGAGCAACAAGGTCCACATCTTCGTTTGGTGTCGTTTTGAAACACCCTATAGATATTTTTTTCTGGCTTGTCGAGGCAATAGACAAATCACACCACAATTTTAGCTGCCCATTCTCCAGCACTCTAGTTGAGGTGTACGTGATGCATGGAAAGCAAATCATTGACAAATGAATACTAGTTACTTCTGACAGTAAATAAAAGACGTCAGAATGAACAGCTGTAATCTAATGAAATATTCATAGTGACAAAGTGATGATTATCACAATGAAAGCTTATCAGCCTGCAACCTAAACAGAATTGTATTTGGGGTCATGTCACAAAAAGGAACACGGCGATGTGTGAATGTGACTGAATTGGCTATTCGCTCCAATTCACACCACCACACTCAGACTTCCGTCAACACCAGAGAGAAAACACTAGTGCCTCATTATGTGTTTACTTCCTGTTTGCCTTCCTTTTCATGTATTCAAGACGTATTGAGGTTAAAAACCTTTGAACTAAGTTTACGTCACATAAAAGCGACATTTCCTGTATCTTAATTACCATCATGTAGAGAAAAGAGGAAGAATGGATTGTTTGCAGAACAGTTAGAGAAGGAATGTAAATGAAGGTTTTTCGTTCTTTTGAAATGAACTGATTTATTACTGTATTCCCGATTACAGGTGTAATATTAGATGCATTTACACAAAATTAATTGCACTTGGTTAAAACATTTTTAGCAGTTGCCTTGCATATTAATGACCGAGCCAGGAGGCTCAGGCGTATTGTCTGGGACTGCATTCTAGAGGTCCAAGTTCGCTCAAAGTTGACCGCGCACTCTAGCCCTGGATTTTTCCGTGGTTTTCCTTGAACCACCTAGGCGAATGCTGGGATGCTATATATCTACTACGTTCCCTTTCCCTTTCGTTTCTTCATTTCATTTCCCTTCTTCGTCTTCCAAGTGTGGCTTGAGGCTTTGCAGGTAGATGACGCCGTTGTAGAGGCCACCTTTCGGCCTCCCGACACGTATATAGCCTCCATGGCGCACTAATGCTACCATCTAGGAAATTTTAAGGACTTCCGTGCGTGTCTGCGCTTACCTCCGTCATTTCTTGTGTGCTGGCCTGCAGTTTTTCCTCCTCTCAACCCTTCCCTCGAGGGTGGTAGGCCGCAAAAGATCAGTACCTATTCGGAGTTGCCAAGATATACCCGCTGTTGACTAACGTATCGTTTTGTTGTTTATAATGTCCACTATATAAGTTGTCAATTTCACTGTTGCTGTGAACCTCTATTAAGTAATAGATTTTAACATGTTAAGGTGATGCAATATGACCAAAAATTGTGCAAAATTTAATAATTTTTTTATTGAATAATAAAATTATAAGAATTTTAAATTTAAAACATGTTTCGCTTTTCTCATTTAGCAAACTTTGACTACCAATTGATTAAAGCTATAGACGAGTAGGTAAATGCATTTTAATAGGCACTCCCAAATTTAAATGTTATTTTCTTACACTTTTTTCCAACATTATTTCACACTCACAAATGCTCCACACGATTCTATTTTTCCCTAACTTATTTCAAATTCTTCTACTGAAACTCAAAATCACATTAGAGAAACTAGTATTAAGTTTTTGAAATTTGATAAATTTTAAAAATTGAAGGATTTTGGGGAATATAAAAAGCAGTAATTTTTCTATATTAATAAGGGTTAATATAAGAATAGAATATAATATAATATATCTATTTGTAAACTCATGTACAGAAAACTGGATTTTTATGTCAATGTTTTGAAAAATGTATATAAGGCTCATTTTTATTACTAGGGATGGTATCTTGGGGACCAATAGCGGGACATAAGCGGATAACGGTTGCCTACCTACCGAGACCTACCTGCATTGGCCAATGCATATATAAACAATCCGGGATACGGGCTCGACTATGCTGTATATTACAAAATTGTTTTACACGTAATTAATGCCTTCTATAATAGTGCATGCTCTTCAATCAAGATTGTAAAATCTCTGGTTTTAAATGGATTACGTGAAGATTTACAATTCCTACAGAGGAACTTTGCAGATATATCTACGACAATAACACATATTTGGAAACATCGAACACCGAAATGCTCAAGCCCTACAAGCTTGTCGATGAACTTGTGCAAACAGTTAAACAGAGACCGTCTGGTATAAACCGTGTGAAAAAGAGAGTGAGGACAATGCGGGATTTTCAATAATGTGTGAAATACGAAATGTGCTACGAGGTGTTGTTACGGAAATAATCGCTGATGGATGGAGTATCATAGTCGATGATGTGTCCTATTTCCGTTTTGCTCCAAGCACATCTTGTGATGTGGAAGGAAGTTTATCACAATATAAAGACTGTTTACGTGCCAATTGGAGACGATTCTCATTTGAGACGTTACGAATGTATGTTTTGCATTGTTATCTATGTATGTTGAGAGAAAATGGAACGGATAATAATGCTGATGACTTGTTGCAAAACAGCAATTGAATGTATGTAAATATTAAAATTGTTAGTTCCCGTAAATCAGTGTTGTTTATATTTACAGCCCACCCAACTCAGTCGTCTTCCACTGCTAGTGAAAACACCACAGCCTACCTCTCAACCACTGTCGCATTTTCCTTCTATTAGTACCACTGCGTACACACTGCATTGTCAACACATCACATCTATATACCATGCTGCGCTAACTTCGATTCTCTCCCGCTATCGCTCCCCAAGATGGTATCCCTATTTATTACAATAAATGATTATTATATAAATATCATGCAAGCTATATTTTTTCATGGCAAAACTATCAGTATTATTGTGTGTAATAATTGATATATATATATATTTCAATACATTTTACATACTGCGGGGTTTTAGAAATTTCACTGATACATCACCTAAAGTTTATTTGACAAATATTCTCAGTGACTTATATATTTTTCTTGAAATGTTATCTTTCACTGTCACGTTCAATTTGAAATGGATTTAAGGGAACAAGGTAGTCTGAACATACGAAATTATACTTTAAGTGAGTTGAATTACCACTGCTCTTAAAGTATTCAATTTTTTCCAGAAATTTGTATGAATTATTCTACAAACAATGACAATTATTTTAATTGGGTATTTGCATTAATATCTTATGTGTTTGAGTCTGTAAAAGGTATTTCATTCAGCAGAAAAGTTATAATACATAGTCTTAAAACATATGATTTCATGTACCTTTTTCTCTGATAATACTTGCAATACAAAATCGCACTTTTGTATGCTTGTTCTTAGTATAATTAGCTATTTTTTGAACCTCAATTGTTAACTATGATACAATTTCAGTAGAAATTAAAAAAGAAATATATTTTCAAATTCAAATAGGTAAAAATGTGGAAAATGTTCAAAGTTGTTACTTCCTTAATAGATCAAAATATGCTATAACATCACGATTGTGGTTTAGAAAGTTCAATTATGTATTGTATATGTGTGCTGAAAATATCAGTTTTCCAGCTCTCATACTTTCTGAGAAAAAGGTACATAAGTATTCATAAATGCTGTTTTGAGAAAACTGAATTTAAAGATACACATTTACTAAAAACAGTCTTGCACTAACAGCTTTAAAGAAATGCAGACTAGCATTTAAATTATTTTAAAGCCTCCAAAAGTAAACACTTTCTCAAACTAGAAATAACAGAAGTTTTATAAGTGTCTAAAACAAAAACAAAATGTTATTTTTTACCATTTCAGAGTACCTTGTTCCCTTAAGTTACAGATTATAAATTAACAACGCTATTTTATTTAAGAAATATAGTTTAAATATTTTCTCACAAGATCGATTTTGTTTCGGATCAATGTCCACCTGATTGTTTAATTTGACTGTATTTCCATTGGAAAGGACGACCGTCTACGAGTTTTCCTGTTCATTCAGGTTGACGCATCTAATTTTATGCCGAAGTATTCCCCAAATTTTCCATGGCATTTAGTCATGGCGATGATATTATTGGTTATTGTAGGGTTTGACCGCAGTCTGCTTGGAACACATGGAAAATATGCCTTTGTGATGTTGCCATTGGTGGTATGTGACGACTCGGCTTCCCAGGCGATAATGGATTTTTCATGTAGATCTCTCTTCACTGTGCTGAACGCTACTAATTCGTACGTCGGTTCTAATTCTGGGCATCTTGTCGCTTCTGTGACCGACTGATCGGCTCATTCATTACCTTCGTTTCCTACATGCAGTTTTAACCATTGGAAGGGTTTTTTTGTCATGGGACCTAAAAATGTATCCGGTGAAATTGATTATTTTACATTTATTACTGGACGTTCTTTAATTGCTGTGGTTCCGGTTCTCCATCGAGCCATTTTTGAGAAAATCAAAATTTTCTAAAATGTTTCCATGTAAAGGGTAGTTTCGGGTGCGGGGAGTTTTCTCAAGAGCTTCGTGTCGTATCCCTGGATGATATTACACTTAAATACTAAGTTTGGTATTTTACCGACTTTTCGTTTTTGAGCTATCGTGTTCACAGGCACACGCACATACTGACACACGGATACGCACAAGGACCTTTTTCTGAACTTTGTTTACACAGGGGGACCTTAAAAGGTGTATTTCCGGTGAAATCTCGGTATCGAATTTTTGGGTGCATTACAATACCTTCTCTATACACTATGTACGTACGTGTAAACGTAACTCCATGGCAAGACAGTCCACAAGGAACCTTGGCCTACCGCCTAGCCGCTGCATCCCCTATTTCGGCCCGAAGGCTTTATGAATGGGGTGAAGTGCTGGAGGGTGAAACGAGATCAGCGCCTTGAGTCCCTCCCGGCCGGTTGATGTGGTCTTATCTATCTGGAGCGCTACTTCTCAATCAAGCAGCTCCTCACAAGGCTGAGTGAACTCCGGAACAGGGCTCCCAGCGCTAACACCGAGCTAAGGAGACGACCTACATAATACGTGTAGAGAAAATAAAATACAAAAAAACACACAAAATGGAAACCCTATGGACAGGCGCCAAGAGAAGGGGGCAATAGAGCCGAAATGGAACCCAGAGATGCCTTCTGGTATGTATTATTCACATTCATTAAGCAACTTCCGGAATTTTCTTAAACAATATTGGTGCCCTGCATGATCTATTTGCATTCAGGTATAGAATAGATGTAGGAACATACATTAAATGCCCATTAACTCTCTAAAGCTGTCAAAATAATTATATTTTAGAATTGTATTTATTAAATGGTTGACAAATTACTGCATAGCTATCATATAGACTATTAATAATAGCTCTATAATATGCACACATAGCCCGTCATTAACCAATGCTATTAACGGGCGTTTATATCATGTTACACTAGTCCAGATATTCACGCCATTAAACCGCGTGCCAATTTAGCAAACTATGCGCGGTACGCTCCCCACCACTGAAGTTTTTTCATACTGAGATTGCTTAGTTCTGCTGTTTACCTTTCATTATGAACTCTTACACATTAATTAATGCCCAGATACTTACGGAGAAACAAAAGAAGTGTGATTAGAGGTGCTGTATGATTCTAGGGAATAGAAAGATTCACAGAAAGCAAAAGGTACAGAATATGGAGTACATTTCACTAACTATAAGTATGAAAACTATAAGTTGTGTTTGCACTTTAGTTAAAAATTCTAGCGAAAAACTGTTACTTTAAAACACATACAATTAACTTTGGAATTATTCATTCAACAAAATAAGATCACAACCTTGAAAAAAATCTGGTGTGTTCCATTCACATAGATTTCTCTGGCTGTTCCACAAACAAAACTGTCTTAATAGAGATTATTCTTTTATGTACGTCATGCTTATTTAGGCAAAAATTAGCAGAATCGGTCTCATTACTTGCTTCTTTATAAGTAGAAGGAAAATTAGTGGCTATAAGAAACAATTGGGGTTCGGTTCACTTTGTATGGCCCCGTTTAGTTTAAAAATAAAACTAATAATATTGAATGTCTTGAAAACGAAATATAATAAAATAAGAAATACATGTATGACATAAATTTTGTGTTTTAACGAGATCTACATTTTTTGTTTGATTAGCTTTTGTCTTTACTGTTTAACCGCTATGCAAACTTTTGCAAAAATCAACTAGAATCTTCTGAGACTATTTCCACAAAAGTAAAAATATACATTTTATTTGTGATGTGAATATCTTTATA
Organism: Hymenopus coronatus; assembly: GCA_030762935.1. Lineage (NCBI taxonomy): Eukaryota > Metazoa > Arthropoda > Insecta > Mantodea > Hymenopodidae > Hymenopus > Hymenopus coronatus. The sequence goes on from CM060885.1 coordinate 51,438,795, forward strand.
TACCTATTTCAATAAAAATCGTTGGAGTTATTTTTTAAAAAATCAAAATCTTCGAAAAATGTTCCATGTAAAGGATTTTGTAGAAAATTTTCCTGTCGTATCCTTGGAATATACTGAACTTAAATACCAAGTTTGATATATAATCGACTTTTCGTTTTAGACCTATGTTTTCCATAGACTTACATAATCAGACGGCCGGACAGACAGACACACGGACCTTTTTCTAAAATCACTTCTAATACATATATTTCTGGTGAAATTTGGTGTAGAATTTTGAGTGGAATACAATACCTTCTCTATACACGATGTGCATTGTACATAAGAGCTAGAGAAAGTGAAACATTCTGTTGTATTGCATTGACATGACTCTCAGCCACTCTTGAATAAATTATTCCTTCATCTGTATTTCACGTTTTACGAGATAAATATTTTAAGAAATACTATTATTGTATATTTTCTTATAGATATAATACGAATACGCTTGGGTTAAGTGATAGTCAAATTTTTTAAGAGCTGGTCACTATAGTGATGGTATTGTTATTTCGTTTTCTATGCATAACCGTTATAGAGAAAACAATAAGGACCTTCAATTTGAGAAAAGCATAAGAATTAGGAAACTGAAAACATAACATGGAATATCTGGGAAATGGTTAAGTCTTCAAAAAATATTTTTCATAGTTTTAAGTGATCTACATCAAGAACGTGATCATAATGTGATTCATAATAAAAAGGACCCAGAAAGGAGAAAATTCATGATATACATTTTTAAAATATCTTAAATATATTGCATTTTAATATAAATAGTCATTCGTTTTTGAGAAAATCCAATTTTCGAAACTTTTTCCATGTAGTAGTTGCAATTTTCTTAAAAACTCGTGTAACATAATTAGAAGATACGGAATATAAATATCAAGTTCGGTACATTTCATTTTTGAGTTATGTTCACAGATACACGAACTCACATGGACTAACTCTCGCACTCAAATTTAAATTTATTCAAGAGATTAAAACGTGTAGCTCCAGGGAAATTTAAGTATAGAATTTTATGCAATGACTACTATGTATGCGGTAGAGAAAGTAAAAATTAAGAATATAATATGTAATCATCTAAAATATTTGTCGATGACGTCATTCTGTGTGTAATAATGGCTGAAAATATTTGTCTCCCCACTTTTTGTTTCTTCAATGTTTCTTTCAAAATAATAAGCATTTTTAATAGGTGAGTTAATTGCATAATGTTTTATGAAATCGAACGAGGTGTAATTTGAAATCGAGAGTTCCGGGATCGTTTTCCGGTGACCGACCACTCTAACCCATGGATTTTTTCGGGATTTCCTGGTCGTTAAGCAAACACTGGGGTATATCATTCCATTATTCATTTCATTAATTATTTACACGGTTAGTCTGCTGTAGGGTGTCGGCAATGGTGTTTTATTGCAGCATAGTATGGAAATAGGATAACCTGTGAAATTATATCTATCCCTCTTTCTTCAGCTGGTTGTCGGGCTACAGGAACCATACCCTCGGGGGACATTGGATCTTATAGATGGTTCCGGCCGTCTGATATCGCCTCTTCCCTTTTTCCCGGTTGCGCAGCTTCATGGACCATTGTATAATCCCGGATCGGTGCTGAGTACACTTCAAAAACGCCCTACGGCTATACTTACTAATCATTAAACACCTGTATAAAGATATTCATATCCAGTATCCATGTGTAGAGATACATTCCTATCTTTCTTTCTTACCTCTCTTGTGTTTAAAAAAAATCTAACGGGAGTTATGACAAGCTGAATGACAAAACTTTTACTCAGCTTCTAGGTTACAGGAACAGTTTGCTTTGGATACTGTCAGAAAATATCATAATTAATAGTATATAATAAATAAAATGTGATGTATTACAACCACGTGACTTTTTCTAGCTGTTCCGCAAACAAACCTTTTATTAAAAAGGTTAATATTTTATCTACGTCATGCTAACCAAAATACATATAAGCAGAATTAGTCTTATTACTAGCTTGCTTGTAAGTAGAAGGGAAATACACAGGTTAGAGCAATTGTTAGTCCTTTAAGAGCCAGTGGCTATGTGAAAAAAAATTGAAATCCCATTCTCTTTGCTTGCCAATAGTAAACAAACCAGAAAAAGGAATTGGACTCAGGGTACCTCAAAACATATTTTGGTGAAATCTCGGTATAGAATCTTTGGGTAAAATACAATACCGTCTCTATACACTATGTACATCCTACTTCATTGTAATTGAATCACTGTTTGTCAGTACTTTATGCCAATGAGTATACGTATTCTGCTAAATATTTGCATTTTTCACTCAAGAACACAAATCATTGCACTAAATCTTGAAGTTTTACGCTTCATATCCTTCTTGGTACCGCACTGGTATCCGATGACTGAAGCACAAAGTGTTTATATAGCTGTGTAGTCGCTTTTCGTGCTATAATTCTTGTTTCTTCACTAACAGTGTCCATTTTTAAGTTTCTTTGGAAGTAGCCATTCTTAAACTACCATGGTGCATTAACAATACCTCATAACACTTTATTACGTGTGTGTGGACAGCATAGCTCAAAAAATTAACGACTGTTAAAAACCAAACTTAATACTTAAATTTATTATCTTCCAAGAATGCGACACGAAGATTTTCAAAAAAATCCACCCTACACCATTACATCTTTATTCTTATGTAAATATTAACTTCCCTTCATGCTTATAATAAAGTCAAGGAGTTTCTTTCGTAGCATTTGCCGTTTCCAAAATATTTTTGTTACATATTTACTATTTACATAAAATTTTTTTTGAATTTTTTCCTCAAAAATTCTTCTAACGACTTTGATTAAAATAATTAGCGATTTGATGTGTATATATATACTTTTTATGTGAAAATAAAATTTATATCTTCAATTTTTCAAGAATAGTTTCTGAAAACCTGTTCGTTTTAGATACATTTTTTTCTGAATTTTGCATAATTAGTAAACCGTAAGAAATAGACAAAAACTTATCACACAGTAAATGTAGATCTTGTTAAAACACACAATTTATGTCATATGCATTTTTGTTGTAGAGTTGACCGTTTCCAAGATATGCCTTGTTATTGGTTTCAAATTTAAAATGCTTATACTTTTCTTAGTCAGGAAGTGTGCATTTTTCTTTCTAAGTAATGACGGTGAACAGATCTCAACTGCACTTGCCATGATCCTTGGAAGGATGTAGATTAGTTGACATCACAAAGAAATGTCTGGCATTATTGGGGAAAACTGCCATCGGGTCACTCTGTGGTAATGGTTCTTCAATCGATAGAGCGTTCTGGGAGGAGCAACTGCAGGCTCCTCGTATGGTACTCCCCGGCTTTAAACTTATCGTCAAACATTTGAAGAGCCTTCTGGACACAAGCACGGAGGTCAACTTTAGAGCAAACCCGGAACAACTACTGTATGTTGACTGCTGCTCCGCTTGCACCCAGGATTGTAGAAACACATGCTCGAAGATTAAACTTTATCTGGCAGAATTTATTCTGTCAGCACACTTCAACTGACGACCTATGAACTGTTAAACGAGACCATAACGACAGTAGAAAAACTCCGGCGACATGGACGGGCACAATATAACCACTCTGCTCGACATTGATGTTTTGGAGCATCGCCTTACATCTTATCGGTAGGTTGCTGGTTGCTTAGCAGCTATCTGACCAAATGGAGGTCTCACCGTGCCTGGAAAAGGTAAGTCGCCTGGAATTTCGTCCAGAATACCTACCAACAACACTGAGAGTTTTGGTTGGCAGCCGGAACGCTCCACTGTGGCAAAGAGGGAGGATGGTTCAGCGGTAGATGTTATTAGGCGCCGGGCTCAGAAATTTTACGCCAGATTGGGCGAATATGAGAACGCGCTCTTCAGATCTCTGGGGGAGTACTTACCCACAGAACGCCGATACAGGCGGTATCGGGTTCCCTGCATGGCTTGCGGGCACCACCGGTAACAACGGCTTCAAACCAGTCAACAGCAAAATACCTGAACAAAGTACTCCCCCAGCCACCATTGGGAGTGGTCAATCAAAATTCTGCAACAAAAACAATTCTCATCAAATTAAACACCAGCGGAACAGACGAAAAGGATGCTGCTCCTGAAAAACGCAACCGTTCGCGGAGCATATCTAGCGCTACCTCCTTAACATCATCACCCAAAACTTCAAATTACCAAACCTAAACCATCCATCTCATTCCTGTGGTTAAGCCCTTACCAGGGTAAGTATACAGAAGCTACACCTAGGCTCACAAAGAGTCTGCCAGATCTCGGATGGACGGACGCGCTTCCTGAGACAAGAACCCTGCAAGTTGAAGTCCGGATTTATCGGCGATATGTAGCCCTTTATCACACTGTTTGAGGTTACCAACTAATATTGTTGGTCTCTCTGTTGCCTATAACCTCAACACTGACAATGTTGTTGGCTTAAGCTTCCCGCTGCTGTGCGGAGGACTCATACTACAAAATTACAAACACAATGAACGAAAAGAACAGAATTCCCCAAAACGTGAAATAGGACTGACCACAACGACCAAATAAACAAAATAAATCGACATGAAATAAACATAAATAAAACATATTAATACAAATAACCCTCCCTTGGGCCCGCCTTTAAGAAGAAACATTTCATATTATTTTGTCAATATGTAAGACTGTAACTGAATAAATATTCTAAGGGTTTGCAATTCCAGTATTTACCAACTGACATCAACAATAGAAAAAAACCATACCTTATTGGGGTTCAGGGATGCCTAAAATCTTAACTTCAAACTTTTTTAGCGTAATACGATATTTCTCCTACTTATTACATCTACATAGCAGAAGAAGTGAAACATTTGACAATCACTTTAACAGAGCGTATTCCTTTAGTTCCCTTCTACTTATAAGGAACTAAGTAATATATACATTTTGATATTGCTTATCTAGATTAGCATGATGTAGAAAGAAAAGTATATTTTTGTAGGAAGTCTATTTGTTAAAGAGTTACAGAAAGTCATGCGAGTGCACCACATTAAATTTGTGTAAAATGTTGTATAATGTTAATATTTGATTTCTTGGTACCGTCCCAGATCTGCAATTCATATTTCCTACTGGGTTTTAATTCTTGCTCATAAATCAGAGTTTATTACATATACTGAGTTGAGGATATCTTTCTAACAACCAATAACGTTTTACTTTCTCTACAAGTACTATGTACATAGTGTATAGACAAGGTATTTGCATTTCACCCAAAAATTCGATATCGATATTTCACCGGAAATATACGTATAGAGTCCCCTCTATCCAAAAAAGAAGAAGAATGTCTATGTGTGTGTGTGCGTGCGTGTATGTACGTGTGTCTGTGAACACAATAACTCAAAAACGAAAACTTGGTAAAATACCAAACTTAAGTTTTGTATCTTCCAGGGACATGATACGAAGCTTTTGAAAAAAAATCACCACCTCAAACAAGCCCTTAGGAAAAAATTCGAAAATTTTGATATTCTCACTAATGGCTCTTGACGATTTTAATTAAAATATTAAAGATATTTATATATCAAATAAAATACATATCTTGAATTTTCTGAGAGTAACCTTAAAGAACTCTTTATTCTAAATGAATTTTGCTAAATTTTGCGTAACTGGTAAACCGTAAAAGATAGACAAAAACTTACTTCACAAAAAATGTAGATCACATTAAAACACACAATTTATGTCATGTACGTTTTTTTTGTGGAATTGACCGTTTCTGAGATATTTCCTGGCTATGTATAGAAACGGATACCAACAACATAGCAAACAGCTTTTAAAAGATTTGACTCACTTTAGCCCAGTGTATTTTCTTATTTTCCTTCTACTTACAAGAAGCAATTAATTTAAACAGTTTCTGCTAATGTTAATTTTTATTATCACATAGCATCTAGTAAATTATGCTTTTTAACAATAATATGTTACAGCGATGTAGAGAAAGCCATGTGAATGGAACACATCAGTTTTTTTTATAATTGATAGTAAATTCTAATTTTTTCTGTTTAGCGTATGTGTTTGATTTTAGCTTAGCATCAAGGGTCATACCCAATGCACATGGAATTATTTGTTCATGTATGCAGGTACGTTTTTCTACTTTTGTGTTTTTAATTTTGAATCGTTAGGTTTGATACGTCACATTTTAGTCCAAACTTATCTGCAACTGAATTTTAGAGCTTTATTGGTTGATTCTTCAGGCTCTCTAACGGTCAAAATAGTCGAAAAACTTTTTGGAAGATTTTTTATTTCTTTATTGACCCTCTCAGTCAATAACAGATATTAAGTAATATGACTCCCAAATAATTTAACACATTCATTTTATTAAGGTTATTTATTATTTAGTATAATAGAGAATACTAATAATTGTATCTGAGTTTTGTACTATACATTGCCTCATAACATCGTCACCAGAAATGAGCATTAATATAGATCATTTCATTATTATATCATCTAGAAGTGAAATAATTCAATAACTTAACATATTCCTGGTGGAAAGTGTTTTCATTCATTGTATCAAGGGGTTTAAAATACGTTTGCATTTCATTAATGGGCAATATATTGACAGACAAAACGTATTTCAAGTTACTCAACAAAATCGGATCAGAGGGGCTAAAAGCAAAATACGAATTGCTAGAAATTGAAATTTCCATGCATAAAGCAATGATGACAGTTATCCCTGATGCATTGATAGATATAATTTTCATACAGAATGTGCATAAACATGTTGAGCACGCAAATTGGAGTTGACGGACTAATTCATCAATTGTGTGGCGAAGAAAACAAACAACTGCCGCATAATTATTGTTTTCCATATTAGGGCCTCAGGGCATTTCTCAGTAATACGAGATGTCATGAAAAATGAACAGACAGTTTCCAATGAGTGAGGTTCCCATAGTATGCCTAACGACAAAAAAGCATACCCTGAAGTATGCTGTTTTTCTCTAAGATATCTTCTATTTTGTATGCACTGGATTGTTTAAATTAAAACATTTTATATAAAGTTCATAACAACATCATAACACTAAGAAAAACAGAAATGTATAGTGTTTGTAATGATCCACGAATCAAAAACTAATTAAAGCCTTCTTTAAACACACAAGAAACCTAAAATAAAGGTTTATGTCACCTAAAAATTCGAGCCCTAGTGATGAACTACCCGTCTATCAAGCGGTGCTCTAGTGACGATGCAAGCATACGCGACACCTTCCGGCAGTGCTATTTACGACGAAACCTAGAGGCACACCTGAAATATGAAAGGGAAATGGAATAAAAGTGAAATAATTGAAAGGAAATCGTGGTGACTGTGAACCCACCTAATATTCGCCTACCGACTAGGAAAAACCATGAAAATCAAGAACAGATCGGAAGGTCTATAGGATTGGAACTCAGGACCTTCGAATGTAATAATGTGTGATGTTACAGATGTTCTGGCGATACCCCGCTCGGTATGTAGAATACTATTTAGTCAATAAGATTGAAATTTCAAAATGAAACCTAAAATTCAAATTTAGTGGTCAATTATTATAAATAAACAAATATATTCTATTTGTATGTTGAAACCTCACTTTTCTTACATATGCCACTTTTATTTAACTCTACTGATAAGTATTAACATAAAATTGGTAAACTTCACAATATTTGCATTTTAAGTGAATTTATGATGTTCATACATGAAGTGTAGGTATGTATGGAAAAGCTGATATGCAAGATACACTGATACAAACCCGGATGGCAATTCCAGAGAGTAGGTAGCCGGTAATGGTCATTACAGTACGTCAGGTTATAGCATAATAATTATTAAACAAGCACAATTGTAAACTCTTGCATAACAGACACATACATCAGCAGTCAACATTATGGAAGTTAATTTACATTTTCCGGCATTAATAATTTACTCATACTAAAATGGCGTGTCATACAGGAGCACACGTTAACGGTACGCTGAAGAAGATATTGCAACTCTAAATCCTCATTATGGTCATTCCGTATACATTTGAAAACCGCATGACATTATAACCAAGTTATCTCGTTGGAAACTACTGGAAGTTAAGTACAATCGAGAGAGAAAAAAGCGTGCCAAAACTCTTGATTCCGGGTAATCATTGTATATCTATAATGCTAGCACAATACTCTTACATTATATTTTACATCCCTTATTGGTTTGAACGAAGTTTGCGGCGGAAAAGGTGGGAAACGGAGCACTTTTGCATGGATGGCTGGTAAAATTTAACAGTCCTAGTAGATATGTCCGTCTACTATTGGCTTGATATCAAAAGGATGGCACTCAAACATTAACCAAAGAACGGAGGACAATTCCAGGGTCAGAAACGAAGGAAAGAGGGACGAAGATAAAAATAATGTGGATTGATAGGTTGAAATTGCCTTGTAAACGTCTTGTCCTTTATGGAATTTGAAAGGAGGAAGGTCATGGACAACAACTAAAAAATATACGCCCCTATTGAACATAACGATAGCCAAGACGGAGTCTCCATGCTAAACCATGTTAGAAATACACCAGTATTTACTTCATGTTTACGAAACAAACATTAGCAGAAATGGTCTTATTACTTACAAAGGTCTTATATATAAATGTGAAAGAAGGTAATTCATTAGCTAAATCTAAAATCATACGTTTTAAAATCGGTGTTATGTGATTGAAGTTCGTTCTCTGTGCATAGCAAGGAGTTGGTACATTTTTGTGTGAGAAAAGCTTATATCAAAATAAAAACCAATAACAAGGCATATCTTGGAAATGGAATCTTTAATGCGCTTTAAAGAACTTCATATTTTTACTTTCTCTAGCCCCATATGTACAATGTACATAGGGATAGAGAAGGTATTGTAATGCACCCAAAAATTCGATGTCAAGATTTCACCGGAAATATATGTTTTGGGGTCCCCTGAGTCTACCTTTTTTTTTTAAAAAAAAGGCAGTGTGTGTGTATCTGTGTTTATGGACAGTATAGCTCAAAAATGGAAACACCGTTAAATACCAAACTTGGTATTTAAGTACGGTATCTTCCTAGGATGCGACTCGAAGGTACTAAAAAAACTCCCCTCACTCCCAATCACTCTTTACATGGAACTTTTTTACAATATTTTAATTTTCTCAAAAATGGCTCAAACGATTTTGATTAAAATATCGTAAATTAAAGATATTTACCTGAAAAATAATATGCGCAGCTTGAAATTTCTGAAAATAGCCTCTGAAGACTACTTTTTTCTTGATGAATATTACGGAATTTTGCATAACTGCTTAATCATGAGACACACAAAAATTTTCCACACAAACATGTAGAGCATATTATTACACAGAATTTATGATACATAAACATTTTTCGTGGAATTGATCTTTTTGAGATATTCCTTGTTCTTGGTTTCAGCTTTAAAAAACTTACTTTTTTCATACAGGAATTTTTCAACTTCTGTCCATACAAACAAAGGAACTTTAGTCACATAGCAACATACTTTTGACTATCACTTTAACCCATGGTACTCCCTTATTTCGCTTTTTCTTACAACGATGCAACTAATAAGACTATTTCTTATATTTTTTTCTGGATTATCTTGAAGTAAATAGAAACATTAGCTTTTTAACAATACTTGTTTCAGAGATGTAGAGAACATCATGTAAATGGAAAATATCAGATTTTTTTTATTTTCAGTCTGTTCAATGGCTTCTGGTTCCAAAGCTGTAAGTGCAAGCTGCAGATACTGTAGGTAGTTTGTTGAAGGATTTTGAGACGGATTTGATGTAGAGGGAGAATTCCAAGTGCCTCTTGAAGTTGACTATTTCTAACGAACCAAGGAACGTCTGTAGGAATTTGTTCTGGATGACTTGTAACGTATGAATATGAGTCTTGCTAGCTGCGCTCCATACAGAAGCAGTGTATGAGAGAAGTGGACGTACATATCAATGCTTTATATGAAAGAATTGAGCATTCAAGGCCCGTATTTGAACGCCTGTTAATTAAAGAATGTAGTTATCTTAATCTGGTGTTGGCTAGTTGTTTTTACTTTCTCTACACGTACTATGTGCATAGTGTATGGAGAAGATATTGCTTTCTACCCAAAATTTTGATACCGAGATTTCACGGAAATACATGTTTTGGATCTGAAAAAAACATTTTTAGAAAAAGGTCTGTGTGTGTCTGTGTGTCTATGGATAGCACAGTTCAATTAGACCGATAATTACCAACTTGGTATTTAAGTTTGGTATCTTCCAAGGATGCGACTCGAACATTTTCAAGAAAATTCCCCACACTCCCAGCTACGGTTTACATGGATAATTTTTCGAAAAATTATCAAAAATGGCTCTAAGTATTTGATTAAAATATCGTATATTATAGATATTTACCTGACAAATAAAATGTATATTATGAATTTTCTGGAAATATCCTCTGAAAGATATTTTATTCTGGATGAATTTTACGGAATGTTGTGTAACTGGCAAACCGAAAGATATGGAAAAAAACTTACATAACAGAAAGAGCTCTTTAAAACACACAATTTATGTTATATACAATTTCATGAGATATTCCTTGCAATTAGTTTCAGCTTTAAAAATCACTTCTCATACAGGAATTTGTCAACGCCTATCCATACAAACAAAGGAACTTCAGTCACATAGCAATCAGCTTTTGGCTAATACTTCAGCCTATGCTACTCTCTTATTTCCCTTCTACTTGCATATAGCAATGGAAGCAAGTAATAAGACTATTTCTGTTAATGTTTTCTCGATTAGCATGAAGTAAAAAGAAGCATAAACTTTTTAACAATAATTTGTTGCAGAGATGTAGAGAAAGTCATGTGAATGGAACACATCAGAGTTTTTGTGATATGTAACATTCTAGTTTATTTTTGGGTCAAGTAATGGGCCAAGATAATTAATTGCTGTTTTTGAAGGGGGCTATTGAAGTTGTGCACTTAAGGTATAATGAAGGTGGATCGTGAAAGTGTCTTAAAGTGAATACTATGAAAATGTGACAATTCCACTGTAACTGTGACAGTTATAAAAGTTAGGTGAAATTAACTGTTAGTCACACCTCTAGTTTCCAGTCTCAAGTTGAAACACTTAACGCCACTAATATATAGGCTGAGACTGAAAAATTCAATCCCATAGCCGTGATATATCACAGAGAATGTATTGCAGTTGCCATTGTAGCTCAGTGGTTAGAGCAACCGGCTAGAAACTGGAAGAGCTGTGGTTCAAATCCCGAATATGGCATTGCATTTTTTGGGCTGACTCTACCTATCCAACTTGTGTTCTACACATGGCTTGTAAGAAAAAAAAAATATTTTAAAGCCGTATTTAATATTCAAACCAGTATTTATATGAATTCACATAATATACAAGTTGCGTGTATATTACAGAACGTTGAATACACAAAATCGTTTTTCTGGGATCAATAATAAAATGAAGGTGGATAGATGCCAAATTTTCAAAGGAAAAATAATTTAATTAAAACTTGTGACGGATAGCGGGTAGGGAAAAAGGCAAATGGAGAATAAAGCAGGCAGTAGAGGATAAAATGACGACAGAGAGCAGACTGTAAAAGCAAAGCGAAATTGGGAGAACCGTGGAAGGGTTATAAAGTTTATCCTCATGTAGATGGAAGGGTGCCCAAAAGCCTAAAACTGTGTGCATATTCCCTTTTAAATATCGTTCCCCCACTCTTCATCAACCAAACATTAACCGAAAATGGTGAAGTTTTAGCTTTGTAGTGGACGATATATAGTAAATTTGGACATTTCATACTTATGTGGTCAGGCAATAACTTGCCTTGCTCGTCTGTCTGGCCGTTGTTCCACGCTCTACAGAATTAACTGAGCTAACGGAAAATGAGGTCAGCAAAGTTTTAGCTCTCTCCACATGTGTGACAACGATACTTCACTACTCATCATTGATATACAAGGTCCTTGTGTAAACAGCGTCTAGAGAATGAGTGAATGGATTTTAAAGGTGCCCAATGGTGACATAAATGTAGCAGTTTTTATCTAATTGCTCTTAAAATGTTGCTAAAATTTACCTCATTTGATATCACGTCATAAATTTGATGCACATATTTTAATAATTCTTAGAAAACAATATGTTTCAATTTTATTTTTATTTTTTTATTGCAGCTTAATGTCATTGGATGAAATTGGTGAAATGTTGCTCAAATGATCTCAGAGTCCATGGAGCTCAAAGTTACTCGACATTCGTCATCTCAGGATAAGGGAAAACCCCGAAAAAACCTTAACCGGGTAACTCACCCTTCGTGAGTTTCGAACTCACGAAATGTTGAATATGCGGCAAACATGTTAGCACCACACTACCCAAGTGGGCATTTTAATTTTATTATGCTAATTAATCAGGTGTTCTATTCAAGTCAATATCCTAATTGAAAGAAATAAAAATACTGCATTACTACGATGGCCATTCACAAAGTAATCAACGATTTGGCGTAAATAAATAATAAGGAAGAATATCAATACAAAACGTTATTTAAAGGTATTTGCTGTCTGTTCAGTGGTGTTATAGCTAGTGGGTTGGGTTGGCTTATTCTTCAAGTAACACTTTAACCTGTGAGAGGGGTAGACGTTTGCTGAACTCGTTTCGCGCGTGGCAAAACATTCAACAGTGTTGCAATACTTTACTACAGAACCACATGACGAGTCTTCAAAATCTACAGAAATCAGATAGTACACGGCGAGCACACAAATATTATCGGCAGCAGTACTTCCTTCCTCCACTCTGTCACGCCCTTTACCCCTCGCTTGCTGCAGACTAAGAAATTACTACCTCCTTCCAATTGTTAAACCCCACCTGCTTGGAACGGCACCCCATCCCACTAGCTAAAACACCGCTGAACAGACAGTACTCTATTTCTCAACTTAATCTCCATTCTGTCAAAACATTTATTGTCACGTGGAAGTTGGTTTTCAATGCCGATGTTATAGTTTTCTACCGCCAAAGAACTTTTTTGTGTTTATAATGCTTGATACAAATTTATCTGTTTTCACTTAAAACAAGAAGGATTTCCAAGGCGATAAACCCCATATGTTCACAAGTCTAAGCAATTTTAGGGGTTAGCTTTTGACTTATAATTAAATACCTAAGGACTTAACAAAATAATGCACAAATGAACTAATTAGTGTACAATGCCTTATATACATAACGTTTATTGGATTCCAATTTCAGAGTAGGCTATATATCGCCATAATAATCTCCAAGGGAAATTTTTACATAGGAAGTAAAAATGTTTTATACTGGTATCTCGCTTATTAACTTATGAAAAAATGCCATTTAGTATCTTAACATTTAACATATGATAGTAAAAAAGCTTACTACCATTATTATTTTGGACAATTTATGTATTTTCTTGTGCTGTACCTACACACGTAAATGGTAAGAAATATATAAAGGTTATTGCGTAAAAATGGATATCTCGTTAAAGCACATAATTTGTATAGAACATTGTTGGTGGAATTAACTAACTCAGTCATTCTTGTTGTTGATCTAAATTTTCTAATAAGTTTTTCAACAGTGGAAGTTGTTCATTTTTCTTTTTTACCTACCTTTCTCTAATTTTTTTTACTACTGGAATGAAAAAAAAATCCAATTTTAAAACCATCGCAAAAGGAACAGCTCTGAAAAGATTATCTTGATTACCAAGAAGTAGATGGAAGAATAAGTTTTCATAAGAATAGGATAGGTACATCCAGACTGAAAAATCCAACGGTATAACCGGGATTTGTACCACAGTCCTTCCGGCTTTCAGGTGGTTACTCTAACTCTGAGTCACCATGGCATATGTCGACGAGACATTAAATTCCTCAACTGACTTGTTTCTCAAAATAATTTTAGATAACCCTGTGGTTTACCGGCAAATGCTTTGAATAACTAAATGCCACGTGGATTATTGGCATGGTAGCTCAGGGTTACAGCAACCGGGAGAGCCGCGTTTCAAACCTTGGCTATGGCATAGAATTTTCCAATCTGACTCTACCTATCCAGCTCCTATTCTATACATGGCTTTTGTGAAAAACATTATGAACACTTTTGTAACAATAGTTTGTTGCAAAATAGGTAGAGAAAGGTATGTGAACCGAACACAGTTTTTCATCGTCTTACTTTTACAAACACTATATGTATTTGATATTCAGTATACTTCCGATTATTCGTGTTTGGATTATTCGGTATGCGGATTATCCGTGCATCCCCCCTACCAAAAATAATTTTGTTTTAATGTCAACGCACCTTTATGTTTTCGTTTTTCCGCTATCTCCTTTACAGATGTATTTTAAATGGCTTCGTAGTCACTTACACCCTCATTATCAATCAGAAAAACGGAATTCATTTAATTTACACGGAACAGGCAGACCCATAACAATTGAAACAGTACTCTGTGGTCACGCAATGTCCGTTTAAACAATGGAAATGACACTTATTGTTACGCGGCGTGTCCTTTATTCCTGTTTACTAAATAAAAACAATACCTATGCACAGAAGTAGAATCAACTTTTGAACAAAGAATACATGTTGAAAAAATCTGATATGTTCCATTCACATGACTTTCCTTATATCTCTGCAGGAAATTATTGTTAAAAAACTTATGCTTCTTTTTACTTCATGCTAATTGAGAAAAAAATAACAGAAAAGTCTTACTGCTACTTCCTTATAAGTAGAAGGGAAATAAGGGAGTAGCATAGGCTAAAGTATTAGTCAAAATCTGGTTGCTATATGATTGAAGTTCCTTTGTTTCTATGGGCAGGAGTTTGAAAAATTCCCGTATGAGAAAACTAAGTTTTTTAAAGCTGAAACCAATAAGAAGGAATGTCTAAAAACGATCGACTCCACGAAAAAAATGTATATACAGTAGATAGTTTAAAAATCTCTACATTTTCTGTCAAGTAGTTTTTGTCTATCTCTTACGGTTTGCCAGATATACAAAATTCCGTAAAATTCATCCAGACTGAAGCACTCTTCAGAGGTTCAGAAAATTGAAGATACACATTTATTTTTTCACGTGAATATCTATAATATACGATATTTTAGTCAAAATCGTTGGAGAAATTTTTTTAGCAAATCAAAATTTTCGAAACTTTTTACATGTAAAGGGTAGCTGGGGATGTGGGGATTTTCTTGAAAATCTTCAAGAGGCATCCTTGGAAGATACTACACTTGAATACCAAGTTAGGTATTCAACGGTGTTTTCGTTTTTGAGCTATGCTGTCCACAGACACACTCACGAACCTTTTTCTAAAAATCCTTTTTTGGATTCAGGGGAACCCAAAACATGTATTTCCGGTGAAATATCGGTATCGATATTTTGGGCGGAATGCAGTACCTTCTCTATACACTATATAGTACGTTTACAGAAAGTAATTTTTTTTTTAAACGTAATTTCCTATTTCATAAGTATGTTGTTGTTTAAAAGCATTAAATTACAGGTTTCTCGATTATTCGTGTTTCTCGATTATCCATACTTCTTCTACCCTCATTAAGCTGATATCGAGGGCATACTGTATTTGTTTCTGTAGAATGAATAAATATTTAGCCACATCGCTCTATTTAGAGTGGAAGTACGCTATCCAGTTTTCAGTGCAAGAAATCAGCCTGAGTAATTTTGGTTTCCACAACATACTAGGAATAATGAGATGGAATGTGGTTTTCCGCCCTTCTACTGACACCCGATAAAGTTTGGGCAGAAAAGTGGCACCATGAAGCCAGTAGTTGCAGCTGTGGCTTTCGGATAATTAATAGCTTGTTCGAACACGCTGTTATGACGGTCAAGACACCCACTGCTTTTGCACACAGACTTGTCTCTCTGGTAAGTAATGGGCATTGGAAGCAAATGAGACACAGATAAGCTTGGGACTGAATGTATTCTGTAAAGCTAACTCGCTGCTGTCTTGTTTTGCAACGGCCATTATATTCATTGTATCTCAGGCATGACCTTCTTCTACTCAACAATGGTTCACATTTGGAATGGACTTGCAGATTATCCCTATGATAAATACGTTAGAGATTTCTTTGGGGAGTGTCACGAATGTAAACGCTTGAGTATTAGTAAGCTATAAATGGGGCGAATGCTTTGAAATCTAATTTCTATAGCTTTAAATCCTAATAACACGAATTTGTGAACACTATTAAACATTGGGTAAGTAGAGTCAGACTAAAAAATGCAATGCCACAGCCGGAATTTGAACCACGGATCTCCCGGTCTTTAGCCGATTGCTCTACCACTGATCTACCATGGCAACATGCCGGCAGGGCATTGAACTTCTCTCAATGAGAGAAACCCTTCTGTGGCATTGCATTTTTCAGTCTGACTCTACTTATCGAACTCCTGTCCTACACATGGATTTTGTGAGAAAACAATTTTACACTGCCGATGGAGAAATCTATTAACCCTATAGCTTTAAGAGTTTTCTAGTTATTAACGTTTTTGTGTTTCAAATACAGGAATATTCAAAATTCATCTCCGACAATTTTAATACGAGCCTGAAAATGTTAATGAATTGCTTATAAAGTAATTTCAAAGTATTCTACATAAATAAAATATTTGTGTCGCGTCTTTGTAAAGTACTGCACATAAGTACTCAAATTAATTATATAAGACAAGGGTTGGATTAATTAGTGAATTGATTAGTAGTAAAAGGAGTTTTATTGCCAACAGTTTTCAGTATACACTTAAAATAAACAACAATCGCAAGGACCTCCTTTGTGATACTTTTCCTGTCATTGGATGTTTACAGTAAGATTTTTATTACGTATTAAAACTGTTCAGTTGGACATTGCAAAATAACAATAGACAAGTGATAAAACATATAGAAAATAATGAGGGATAATTAAAATGAAACAAAACCATGAACTTAGCATTACATATAATATACAGAATATTAAGAATAACCACACCCTCACTCTCTTGAACCCTATTTCCTCTTCTCCATGGTAAGATTGTTGTAGAGCAGTAAATATATACTTCTAGCTATGGCGTAATAACATAACAGAGAAATTAATGAGAATAAATTAATTAACACTAATTGATCCGATAGTTGGTTAAACTATGCTTCCCGGGACTTAAAGTATTTACGACATTCCAAGTCGCCATTGGGGTTGTCATCTCAAAATAATTTGAGATCACCTTGTGGTTTACCTGCAAATATGCGAGTCAGTTGAGGAATTTAATGTTTTGTCGGCATGTTGCAATGGTAGCTCAGTAGTAAGAACAACCGGCTAGACACCAGGAGATCCGTGGTTCAAATCCCAGCTACGGTATTGCATTTTTCAGTCTGACTCTACCTATAAGCCCTTAAAGTTTAGTATTTATCAGAATTTTTTAATTATGCTATGTACACATACACAAAACGATTACGCAGACATTTTCTAAATGCTTTTGTCGCACTCAGAAACTTCAAAACAAGTATTTCCGGTGAAATATCGGAAAGTGTACCAAGGAACACGATTCATGTCTAAATGCACTTTTACATGCTGAAGATGTAAGAAATGCAAATAACTTTAGATCAAAAAGATTGGCACAGAAAGCCTTGATCAACATGAGTTGGAGACCAGAACATCTGTGGTTCAAATCTCAGCATTTTTCATGTTATTAAATGTCCTAGAAATTGTGATTTAACAGATAAATATCATATTTTTTTAAATTTGATCCCTGTACAGGATAAGAAAGGTCTGAAGTGTTCCAATCACATGACTTTCCTGACTATACTGTAGCGAAGTATTTTTCCAAAAGCTCATTTTTCTATCAGATAAGCAATAGTAGAAATCGTCTTATTACTCAGTTACTTATAAGTAGAAAATAAATACGGAAACACAACGGAAGATCAAATTGCTGAAATTGGCAACACTGCAACTCACAACAAAATGAGAAAAACCAGTGTCGGTGAAATTAAATGGCTGATCATGCATCTGCCCAATAGAAAAGCACCGGGCCCGGATGCGATTCCCAATCTGGTGCTCAAACATCTTCCACCAAGCGCACTAAAATTACTAGCGGACATATTTAACCATTCCCTCCAGAATGGAAAATTCTCAACACGCTGGAAGGAAGCACAAATTTTGATGTTCCTTAAACAACATAAAACCCCTCAATTCCAACGAATCGTAGGCCAATTAGCCTTCTTAACACTTTGAGTAAACTCCTGGAAAAGGTCATTCTGAAACGCCTAAACTCATTCCTAGTCAAAAATAACATCCTAATCAGTGAACAGTTTGGTTTTCGGGCTAATCATTCGACAACGCTTCAACTACTCAGAATAACAGAGAAAATAACTGCAGGGTTTAATACCAAGTGATCCACGGGCGTAGTCCTATTGGACATAGAACGCGCCTTCGACAAAGTTTGGCATGCAGGTCTACTTAGAAAGCTAATAAACATAGGCGTGCAAGACTCGATTATCACATTAATCAAAGATTATTTTAGCGGAAGGAGTTTTCGCATCTCCGTAGGTGAAATTAAATCTACTGCTCGCCCAATTGGCGCTGGAGTACCCCAAGGAAGTTTACTGGGGCCCACGCTGTTTAACATCTACATCAACGACCTTCCCCAATTGGTCAGAGTAGATAAATACATATATGCCGACGACACAGCTTTAGCGACACAATCAACCCAGACGCGCATCATACACCTAAGGCCACAGAATGCGCTTAACACTATGGAGCCGTGGTTCACTAAATGGCGGGTTAAACTCAATTCAAGAAAATGCCAAGCCATCATGTTTAGCCGAAGAAACCTGCATAAACACAGGAGGCGAATCCTCCCACCCCTCACCTACAGACAAAAACCAATAGGGTGGGAGACAAATGTCACATACCTAGGCGTTAAGATGGATGAATATCTTAGCTGGAAACACCATATAAACTCAGCTAGAGCAAAGGCCAATGGCCAACTTAACAGACTCTACCCACTCATAAATCTTAATAGTAGCCTTAAACTACAGATGGGACTTACGTTATACAAGACGCTAATCCGTCCCATCCTAACTTACGCTGCCCCCGTATGGGGATATGCGGCACAAACACACACACATCTTAATAGCAGCCTTAAACTACAGATGGGACTTACGTTATTCAAGACGCTAATCCGTCCCATCCTAACTTACGCTGCCCCCGTATGGGGATATGCGGCACAAACACACATAAAGCGCCTCCAAACAATGCAAAACAGAATACTGCGAATAATTGCCAAACTCCCCGAAGAAGTCCTGCGCATGAAATGCATGAAGAGCTGAAAATGCTGACAATCGAGCAATTCATCAAACACCTAGCATACAACCTATACGCGAAAAAGAACAAAAACTACAACGATCACATTAGAATGCTAGGAGAATACGAAGCGGCGCACGACAAGCACCTCCGCCCTCTGTCACTATTCGACCGCACTATTGGCATTGACGAACCAGAAATTGCTATAGAAGACTACTTAAACACATTAATGCACTAGCCATGATGCGAGAACGCAGGAACTCATAGGCACACATCACTCACGCACACATACACATTACAATATTCAGCTGCCCTCACAAGTCCTTGTATTACACAACCAAGGCGGCCCCGGGGGACAAGTGGCACAGGCTTGCTCCTGCACTAAGGCAGATAGCCCGCCATGTGTACACTATATACAACCCTGCTACACACCGGTTAACGAGATGGTAACAATTGACGGAGCCGACAGGCGGAAATCCTTATACATATATAGTAATAGATAATAGCAATATTACTTACATGAAGCCAAAATGAAGCCGCTAGGCGGATACTTACACAAATACTCCTCAACTTATTAGAGATAAACAAACCTTATTAATTAAGCATAGATACTAAGAAACTTCAAACGAAGCTTCCGGCGGATGTTATATACACCCTTAATACTTGTAAATAAATACACATATATGTAATCGTAAGGCTAACATAGTACGACTGCAAAATGCAACTTTGGATGCATCATTGCATGAACATTCCAACATATAGACACCCCAAATTCAACTAAGCACAATTTATGAAGCCAATAGGCAAAAGTATAACACTTACTAAGGCTAACTCTTACTTTAAGTTAACTAATTACTGACGAGGCCCGCAGGCTGTTACACATAAAATACCACCATCTACTACAAAACCTATATCACCACCAACACCCCCCAGGGTGCACTCAGGGCGCAAGCCATGTGTGTACCCTGGCACTTCTGTCTTTCACTCGCTGTTAATGCCACTGGCACGCAGCATCCATTCATCACAACAAATGCGCAGGTGCTTAATGCGGTACTGCACAAGCGAGGCAGGGGCCTCCTACTTCCAGTGGGGATTTTTCGTGGGTAGTGCCGCCCTGGTTCGAGTACAGGGCGGGGAGTCTCACACTCCCAGGCTTGCCTGGGGTTAGGGCGTCAGTAGCCTTTTCCCCCACCACTAATAAAAAAAAACTAATAAAAAAAACACATTAGCTAAAGCGATAGTCAAATCCTTTAATAACTGATTGATATGTGGTTGATGTGATTCTCTTTGCAAGCAGAGTAGTAAAACAAAAAAAAAAAAACAAAAAAAAAAAGGGAATAACAAATTCCTGTCTGGGAAAAGTTTTAAAATTAAAACCAATCTTGCAAATGTTCAAATTAACAAACACGTATATAAAATAAATGTTGTGCTTTAACGAGATCTACGTTTTTGTGCAGTAGGTTTTTGAGAATACAAACATCATCTAAAATTAACAAGGCTGTACCCAAAAAATTCGAAATACATCTTTTATTTGTAGTGTGAATATAGTTAATATACAGCATTTTAATCAAAATCGTTAGTAATGGTTTATACAAAAAATGTTTCGAAACTTTTTCCATGAAAAGGGTAGTTTTCTTGAAAATCTTCCGGGCCCATTCATACAAGATACTGATCTTAAATATCATTTTGGTATTTTACCGATTTCTCGTCTTTGAGTCATATTGTCTGTCCACACACACACACACACACACACACACACACACACACACTAAAACAAATAAATACACTCGCCATTTACTAAAGATCTGATGTGCTGTTTTCACATGACTTTCTCTGCCTATTTTGTAAACTATTCTTATTCTATCTACTTAATATTAATTACTTTAACTTTGTGCAAAATGCTCTAACTTTGTGTATTTTCTTACTCCTCCTGTCTTTACAAGAAGGCAAGTAATAAGACAATTTCTGCTAACGTTTATTTCGATTAACATGAAGTAGATAGAAGATTTGTAAGTAGAGGAGGTGGCAGAATGGGTAGTGTCATGTGGATCCAACTCATAAGGCTTTTCTTAAAATTAACCGACGTGAATCCTATCCTATTCATCCATACATTAACTTGATCAATTCCACAATTAAGTACGTTGGCAGCCACAGGAGCAAGCGTAAAATTCAATTATCGTACGCTTAACGTAGAGGTCCAGCAAGCAATATCAATGGTAAAATATGAGCTGAAAATGTTTCATAACATGATCAATAGATTTTATCTGTCTTCCGTCCATGTATATGGCTAGTATGAAAGCAAAGTTTCGAAGCTGTTCTTCATCTTTGTCTTGGATGAAAGTTGAAGCCCGAATCTCTGTGTTGAGATTCAAGCTTCTCGTAACCCTTTGGGAGCATAAATCAGATATATGATCTTCAACTTCCACCAGTTTATTCAAAGAGCGAAGATGAAGAAAACTCCGTATGAAGCCAACCACATCATAGCTGGAAACATGAGAGTATTTAGAGTTAAATTAATAGTCTTCGATCAGCAATTAAATTGAAAATCTCCATCACTGTACTTGGGAATGTGTAATTGTAATTTTTAATGAAAATAAACTTTTGAGATGGAAAATCTTTAAAGTTATAGACTCTTTTAAAGGGTTTCAAATTAACTATCACATCATAAATAACAATAAATTACAGTTTTGTAAGTATGTAAGGTAAATTTTAACAATCGAGATGGTATAATGGCAATGAAACCAGCCGGAGTTCCACTGGGATGAGAATTAAGTGTCATTCGTCTTTTGGGAATAATGCAATACCTCAGAGAAAACTCATTCAATCAACTCATTCTAACCAATATTCGAACAGATGGCTATTCCATTACCACAGAGGTGGAAAAGAAATCATTTGTTACGAAAAACCAGACTGTAGATATTCATTGTGGGGCAGAATGATTCAAATACTGGAGGTTGAACATTGCAAAATGCAGTTCTTTGGTTTAACCGCTCTCTCTGATTTAATTGGTACCTCCTACTGTAATCAGCATACAAATCAATGGAATAATTAACGCTCTCCACCACTCTCAATATGAGCGTTGCACAAAGGCTTTAAGTAAATAAATAAAACATATTTAAAGAAACTTTATCGATTTGAGCAGGACAGGAAAATAAAAAGTTTCTGCAAGTCATTGAGAAATATGTTAGAAGGATTTGTCTGATGAAAGGTATAAGGGTGTAAAACTGTAATAGTTGAAAACGGTTACATATTTGTCCTTAGTTTATTTCTTTAACCTATCAACACTAATATTATGTGATAGAATGGACATGCATTTAACTCATGATACTTTAGTACTCAGATCAGTGCAAACAACAGGTAGTCCAAATACTATTTGAATTATGAAGATATAGTTTCGTGGTTAAACGAGTTGAACTCAACGAGGAAATTTTAAGTTATAACACGCCAGCGGAGAGAGTGAGAGTGGACTTAGTTTTACCCGTCTTGCTTATCAGCGGAGACGGTGAGCAGGGTTCTCTCATTGCTAAGGATAAAACGAAGGTCGCTAAAAATAGCTTATCTGCACGCATCAAGTAACGGATAGCAGGGCCATGAGTATACTTTGATTTCGGTTGTTTGAAAAAAATCTGATCATGTCCAATTCTGATGCCTTTCCCTACATTTCTGTAACAGATTATAGTTAAAAAGATTATTCAGTTCCCCATGAAGACGAGGAAGATGCACTTCTTCGAAACGTTGGTATCAAGCCAAGGTTTTACCTGGTTAGAAGCCCGAGAAGATTTTGAATTAATACGTCGCCAGGAAAGCTTCAGTTCTTATTTTAGATTATTACCCTGTCTACTTCACGCTAATCAGCATAAAATTAGCAGAAATTGTCTTATTACCTGCCTCCTTGTGAGTAGAAGAGTAATAAGGGAGAACCATAGGCTAAAGTGATAGTCAAATCTTTTAAAAGCGTTGCAATGTGATTGAAATTCCTTTTGTTTGTATGACTGATTCTCGTATGAGAAAAATATAAGTATTTTAAGCTGAAACCAATAACAAGCAGTATACAAGGAACGGTCAGATCCACTGAAAGCGTATATGACATAAATTACGTGTTTTACATTTTTTGTATAGTAAGCATTGGTCTATCTCTTACAACCTAACAGTTATACAAAATTCAGCAAAGTTCAGCCAGAATTAAGAGGTCTTAGAATGCTATTTCCAGAAAAAATAGATTTTATCTGTCATATAAGTATATTTAATGTACAACATTAAATTAAAATCGTTAGAGTCATTTTTGAGAAAATCAAAATTTTGGAGAGGTTTCCATGTAAATGGTATTTTGCTTCGGGGAATTTCTTGAAAATCTTCCGGTCGTATTCGTGGGAGATCTAAACTTAAACACCAACTTTCCTCTTTAGCAGACTTTTTTGAGCTTACTATCTTCAAACACACAGATAGACACACACCGACATTTTTCTAAAAATGCTTTCTTCTTTTTGTTTGGATTCAGGAGTCTCAATATATGTATTTTCGGTGAAACCTCGGTATAACATTTTTGGGTGGAATGCAACGTCTTCTCTATACACTAGTACATAGTACATGTACAGGAAGTAAATAAAAGACTGATGTGTTCCATTCACATAAGTTTCATACACAATTCTTACAAAACATTGTAAATAAAAGCAAAATAAGGGAAATGGAAATGAACGAGATATATTAGGCTAAAGTGAGGGTCAAAACTTTTAAAATTTGGTGACTATGTGAAACAATTGAGCTTCGGTTCTTTTTGCATGGTCCCGTTTAAGAAAAGTTAAATAGTTTTAGGCTCAAACCAATAATAAGAAATATGTATAAAAACAGTCAGGTCTACAAGAAAAACGTATATGACATACAATATTTGCTTTAACGATATTTAAATGTTTGTGTGGGAAGTGTATCTCGTACGGTTTAACCGTTATGCAAAATTTTGCAAAGCTCATGCAGAATATAGAGGTCTTCAAAGGCTACAACCAGATATATACATTTTATTTGAGATGCAAACGGCTTTAATATACGGCAATTTTAATTAAAATAATTATAACCATTTTTTAGAAAAAAAAATATTTCAAAAACTTTTCCATGTGAAGGATACAAAGTTTGGTTTTTAATGTCCTTAGTTTTTTAACTATGCCGTCCACAGACACACGCACAGACACACACGGACTTTTTTCTAAAAGCGGTTTTACAGACTCAAGGGTCCTCAAAACATATATTTACGTTGAAATATCGACATCGAATTTTTGGATGGAATAAAATAGTTTCTCTAGCTACTATTTACACTGTATGGACATACCTGCTGGAGAAAATAAATACATATATTTATATTTATATATTACTAAAATGTTTTTCTAGACAAACGGCAAAACCTTAATATATTAGATTACTTTTTCACAAACACTGATGGAGGCAGAAAATTGATATTTTTACTCCATAGGAGTCTTAGCATTAAACTAAGGAAATTTAACTGATAGTAATATTTAAAATACAAGTATTTTATTTCCTCTTATGATGAAAATAAACAAGATTTACATCTACATTTTTACTTTCTTACACGTACTATGTACATAGTGTTCAGAGAAGGTATTGTATTACACCCAAAAATTCGACTCTGAGACTTTACCGGAAATACATGGTTTGCGACTCCTGATTCCAAAAACAGAATCGAAACATATCCGTGTGTGTATGTGTAGGCAGCATAAATCAAAAACGAAAAGTTGATTAAATACCAAACTGGGTATTTAAGTTGAGCATCTTCCAAGGATGCAACATGAGATTTTCAAGAAAACATCTCCACCACAAACTACCGTTTATATGGAACATTTTGATTTTCTCAACAATAACCCTAGCTATTTTGATTAAAATACCTTAAATTCAAGATATTTTTATGACAAACGAAATGCATATATTGAATTTTCTGGGAATAGTCTCTGAAGGTATTTTGATTCTGTATGACTTTTATATAAATGGCAAGCCATTAGAAATACACAAAAAGTTATTATACAAATAATGTAGATCTCATTAAAGGTACTGTAATATGTTAGAAACTTATCTTTTGTAGTTAGCAGTTTTATATACATTACAGATTATAGGTTTCAATTTTAAGACTTTTCTCAAACAGGAAGACATTTTTCTTCTGGTTTCTAGTTTATTTATTCCTGGCACGCAAAGAAAGTTCAATTGTTTCACATAAAGGACTTGACTATAGCTTTGGCCTGCATATTCCCTTATTTTCCTGCTAGTTACAAGGAGACAAGGAATAAGACTATTTCTGCTAATGTGTATTGTGCTTAACATAATGTAGATAAAAAATTAATCTTTATTTACTAAACAGCTAAAGAAAGTCATGTGAATGGAACACAGCTAACTTTTTAAATAAAATCCTTCAACAGTAAAGTGTATTTCATTTAAAAGCATCGGAAGCTTTCTATTTACATGATTTTCTCTAGCTGTTCCGCAAACTTTTTATTCAAAAAAATTAATATTTTATCTACATCTTGTTAATCAAGGTAAACATAAGCAAAAATTATCTTATTACTTGATTCTTGGCAAGTAGAAGGGAAATGAAAAAATGCATAGGCTAAAGGGATATTCAAGTTCTTTAAAGGCCGGTGTTAAGTTAAACAATAGAAGTTACATTCTGTTTACTTGCTAGGGGTAAAAAAAAATAGAAACGAGAAGAAATGTGTCTTCCCGTTTGAGAAAAGTTTTTAAGCCACTTAAAATTGAAACCAATAATCCGGAATATCGCGAAAACCATCTAAAAAAATATGCATGAAATTAATTGGAGTTTTAATGCTATCTACATTTTTGTGTAGTAAGTTTTCGTATGTCTCATATGGTTTGCCAGTTATACGAAATCCATCCGGAATGAAAAGATCTTCAGACTCTATTCCCAAAAATTTAAGATACTCATTTCGTTAGTCATAAAATATCTTAAACTAAGATATTTTTATCAATAACGTTAGAGCTACTTTTGATAAAATCAACATTTTCGAAAATTGTTCCATGGAAAGGGTGGTTGGGATTTGGGGATTTTCTTGAAAATCTGTCGCATCCTTGGAAGATACTTAACTTACATACCCAGTATGGTATTTAATCGACTTTTTTTTTATAGCTATGTTGCCCACAGACACACACAGGAGATTTTCTAAAAATACATTTTTATGGATTCATGGGGTCTCAAAAACATGTGTTTCTAGTAAAATCTTTTCTATATATATTCTGTATGTAAGGAAAGTAATATAATCTAGTGCAGTGTATAGAACATATTCGCACAAGAGTGCAAAACTTCAGTCTTTGAGTATTATCGTTTTTCGTTGGAAGGGAATGTGTATTTTTAAAAGTGTGTTTTTAAAAATGGAATTGTTAGTTAATCTCAGTGAAAATTTAAACTCCAAGATGTGATATCATTATTACATTCTTTATTAGTTGCATTCTGATTTGTAAATCTATACGTTTTCATTTGTGGCTGTTTAAAAGTAGCCTCTGATTTCCACTCAAGAAATAACATGCACTGAGATATTAAAGTTCCTGTAAAATGGTGTGGAACTCCACCTTACAGCGAAGCATGGTGCACTTAAATGTCATTTTAAGTGTGAGTTAATTTATTATTTCATTAAAAACAGGAAATGCCAAATATTCAGTAGTCATAATCGCGTGAGAGCAGCTTGAGTATAAATACTGGCGTTATTTCAGCCAACGAGTCAGTTGTGACCAAACCTTCACCGAGAAGACTTAGACCACGCCACTGAAGATGTTTACCGCAGTCGTGAACGAAACCTCTGGACCTGAAAACTCCAGACCACGGCTTCTCAGCCCAGGAAGTTCTTGTAACCATAATGCCAAATATTGTTTTATACGAACAGTTGAGTTAATTATTGCAAATGAATATTTCTGGTCATAATTATTTTCAGATCGCCGTTGTTGAAATAGTTATTTTATAACAATAAACACGAGTTTAAAAGCGATATTAAACTTTCAAATGGCGTGAAAATTTTTACTGCATAGCTTAATAAGAAACAAAATGTTTACACAATGATTACAGTATCTATTTTCGTACAAAATTGAAGGTTGTAAATGAATGGGCACCATATATGAATCATCAATAGAGACGAGGATGATAAGCTTGGCTTTAGTTTATTTAGAAAGCATATAAAACTCAGCTAACACAGCACAATTAACTCCCGATAGCAAATGTTATTTCAATGCACTTCCTAGTTTGTGTTCTGTAGCCGAATACGGATATTTGCTATACAAGCAGTGTTTAATCACCAATATGATAATGTTTACCTGTTCTATAAATTGATTTCCACCTATGGCTGTGTTGTTCTCGGTGAGAGATTTTCAATGGTTTCATTATTTCATTTAATGTTGACGCTTCCAAATCTCGTCATATTTACTTCAAAACAGACGCTTGTTGTTAGGAGAAAAAAACAAGCGAGTGTATAGGAACGAAATAAAATTAACGTGTAGTTTAGATAGTAGAGCATTGATGAGTTGAGCAAAATAAACGAATAGAAAGCGGAGATAATGCGGGTGAAATGATTTAAAAAAATCTGATTATTCTTCTATTTACTTCATACTAATCGGGATGAACATAAGCAGAAATGATTCTATTACTTAGTTCGTTGTAAGGAGAAAGGAAGTAAGGGAACACACTGGGCTAAATCGATAATCAAATCTTTCAAAAGCTGGTCGTTATGGGATGCAATTGAACCTCCGTTCTCCTTGCATCGCTAGGAATGAAATAAAAGAGAAGAAATAAACGGAAACTTCACGTTTGAGAAAAGCATGTGTATTTTAAAAGTTAAACAAATTACAAGAAATGTCTCATAAATCGTTTACACTATAAAAATTTGTGTATAAAATGAATTGTGTGTTTTTGTAGTAACTTTCTTGTGTTTCTTATGGTTTCCCCTATTATGCTTAAATCATTCAAAATGAAGAGCAACTCAGAAGCTATTTCCATGCAACCTTTAATATACGGTATTTTAATTAAAGTCGTTAAAGTCAAAATTTTAGAGTATTTTTCCATATAAAGTTTAGTTTGGGGTGGGGGATTTTCTTGAAAATCCTTGTGTCTCATCCTTGGAAGGTGCTGAACTTAATTATCAAGTTTAGTACTTAACCGGCTTTTCATTTTTGACACACCCGCACACGCGCGCGCGCACACGCACATGGACGTTTCTTTAAAAACGCTTTTTTATCCAGAGGACCTTATAACGTGTATTTCCAGTGATATCCTGGTATCGAATTTTTGAGTAGACATTCTCTGTCTATTTACTACTAAACAAGTAGAGAAAGTAAAATTACTATCGATTATTAGTTTATGAGTATCTTGTTAATTTGGTGTCCGTAAGATTTGATCCTGAAATATCCATTTAGTATCAATAACCTCAAATTATTTTGTGATTGCACACCCCAATGATAATTTTCAACTTCGTTAGTGCTTTAAGTCCTTGTGCTAAGCAAGAGGGATATAACGAAGGTCGCACAGAAGTCCCCCATCACCAGTTATAATTTGAAATCGATTTCCGCAAATCATTTAAGTGAGGTCTGAACATATCAAATATGGGGCAAATGGGCCACCTCGTATATTTACGAGTAGAAATCAGTGATTGAAATCCCGGATATAGCATTGAATTTTACAGTCTGGCTCTACCTTTCCAACTCTGCTAACATGGCTTAAGCGAAGGAAATATTAGTTATAATACTAACTCCATGGCACGACAGCTCACAAGGAACATTGGCCTACCACCCGGCCACTGCATCCCTCATCTCGGTCCAGGACAGACGTCATGGATGATGTGCAGTATTGGTGGGTGAGACGTGGCCAGCGCCTCAATCCATACCGGCCGGTTAATGCGGTCCGCATGACCAGGAGCCGGCCTAGTGGTTAGACCACTCGCCTATCACCTAAACGGCCCGGGTTCGATCCCAAGCGACAGCATGTGAGATTTATGGTGGACAAAGCGCGCTGGGGCGGGTTTTCTCTGGGTTCTCCGGTTTCCCCCACCATTGCATTCCACCGGTGCTCCATCATCATTCAAGTATCATCAGTGTCACCGCCTGTAGTTAAAGCGGGCGTTAAACACTACCAAAAATGACCTGGAGCCGCTACTTCTTCATCAAAGAGATCCTCAATTGGCCCCTAGGGACCTCACGAGGGTGAGCGCACCCCGGACCAGGTCTCCAATCGAGGGAAAAATCCCAATACCACCGCGCTAAGGACGACCCGAAAATATTAGTTACTAATGTTTAAAATTATTATTGAAGTCTATAACATACGAACACCCTTAAATGCACGTATGGTGTCTGATTTAAAGATGGCATTTGAATCTGAATCCATTTTCTGTTTTAAGGAAAAAGACAGCCAACACAAATAAGCTAAGGTTGAAAAATGGAACTGACATTTGTATTTAAATACTGTGGTTCTCAGGGTACCAGATTAATTTTTCCTGTGTATCAGGCTTGAGGCTGTTTTACGTGCTGTAAATCTATGACACTGGACCACGGTTTTAATTCCCTACCAAAAGAATAAATGTTGAGGATTTTTACGCTCGAAAAATCATGGTCCTCCTCCGGGTTTCAGCCCATGACTTTGAGTATATGAAACTAGTAGTGGTAACCAGAGGGTTGATAACTTTAGGGAAGAGAGAAGACTGTTTCTCTAAATGCTGTGAGAGGCGTAAACTTCCACCACGCCACTGCATAACACAATGCGAAGTAAAGCATAATAAACAAAAAGAACAAAAATGCAGAGACTTAGTTTACCCCGTCCCTTGATTGTCAAAAGAAGAGATAATTGTCATAACATTCCCCAACCCAATTCATATATCATACCATACACAGTACAGGCTCCTAACGCTTTTCCTCCTATTTTCCATTATAACAGCTAAGCGAAGCGTAAACGAGCATTGGTTCCCTCTCTCCCCGCCCTCACATAAGAGATGGACGCAGTTTAAACACTGTTCTATGGATAAAAAGTTTTTAAAATTCGATGTAACTCTTGATCCCCGTTGTAATGTGGCTATTATTGTCCGGCGAAGGGTCAGACTTTTTCCCAACAAACACGTTTTAAGCCCTCTTTAGCATGTAGAACACAAAGGTCTTGCATATAATCCATCGCATTCTGCCGCTTCAAAAACTTCTTCATTTCATTAAAAGGGGCTTTCTATGTTTTAACATGCCAGAGGCTTATCCATTTCTACTACTACGCACCATATATTTTCTGAAAAAAAAATATAAACGTGGCATCAATAATATTCCATTCACATGACTATCTGTACTGTAAATAATCTATTTACAAGAGATTACTCTTGTTAATCGAGATAAACATTAGTGAAATGGTCTTATTACTGACTTCCTGGGACGGTAATGGGGTTACGGGTTCGTCTCCCGGGTGGAGGTTTTGGCTATTCGGAATGGTGTGGATTTGTGGGTGCCCTAGCTCAGATTTTGCTAGCATGGAAACTCTTTTCAGGGTGTGTTACGACACAAGTGCTTTATTTAGTTCTGCCTTTTCCCACAATCGAACACACACGCATTCCTCCTAAATTTTCAACTGTAAATCTACACTTTACCCGACCGCGACTATTATTAATTTTGTTGCATGATCTCGTCCGTACTCTGGTCGGTATTAAAGTTAGCTATTTCCGTCACAACTAAGGGCTACACTACACACCTCAATATCCCATCTTTGCTCTGCCGATATTCTACGCCAAGTGCCTCAAAAAGTGTCGCTTGGCTAGTGGGAGTATTATTTTCTCTTTTCCAGTTAAGTTCCCCTCGGACAGTGTACTCTCACCCCCTTCGGTTCAATGCCCTACCCTCTTACGGTACTGTCCTTCCAGTTCGTGACAACTCGGCTACTTAGACGTGTTTGAAATCTTTCTTCCCTTCCCATTTTCAATGTACATTTATATTTCCCTTCTTGGTATAATTTATATTATTAGCTATGGTTTATCTTTCCCTTCTGAATAACTCTTAGCCCCGTGACAAGACATGTACTGCCTCATTCCTTGTAAACAGAATAGAAATAAAGTGATATTCAAATTCTTCAAAGGCTGACCGCTATGTCATACAATTGAAATCCGAGCCTTGTTAACTGCTAACAGGGATAACTAGTTATTATAAAGATTCGAATATAATTTTGGAATAGTAATATAGATCTCCTTGCATGACAAGGTGTAGAACAAAAGAGGTACGAAACGAAAGTTGACTTCCCGTTTGGGAAAAGGTTTAAGTATTTTAAAATTTAAACAAAAAATGAGGAATATTTGGCAACGGTTAGCTCTATAAAAATACCTATGTGATACCTATAAACTTTTATGTATTAAATGTATGTATATATATATATCTGTGTAATACATTTTTTCCTATCTCTTACAGTTGATCATTTATACAAAAGTCAGCCACAGTGAAGAGGGCTTCAAAGGCTGTATGTACCCAAAGAATTCAACAAATACATTTTATTTTTATGTAAATATTAATATACGGCATTTTAATCAAATTGGTTACAGAAAATTTTGAGAAAATTGAAATCTTTGCAAAATGTTCTACATAAGGGAAATTTGGGGTAAGTTTTTTCTCGAGAATCTTCGTGACGCAACTTTGGAAGCTACTAAATTTAAATACCAAGTTTGGTATTAAACAGCCTTTTTGTTTTTGAGTTATGCTGCTCACAGACACAAAAATCTGATGTGTTACACTCACATGACTTTCTCTTGCTGCTCTACAAAACTCCTACTAAAGATTCTTCTTCTTTGTACACAATGCTAATGAAGATAAATGTTAGCAGAATGTTATTACTTAGTTCCTTATGAGTAGAAGGGAATAAGGAAATGCACTTTGCTAAAGTGATTGTCAAATGTCTTATAAGCTATCCTTATGTGATTATCATTGCAAATTGCTTATTTGCTTGCTTGGCCAGGAGTAGAACAAAAGAAAAAACAAACACTTCCTGTGTGAGAAAAGTTTAAGGGACTCTGGGACTGAAAAATGACCGAAAATTGTGAAATTTATGATTTTTAGATTTATACGCATAATTGTTCCCCAAACTTTCACTCATCGGTTAGCGGTGAAATTTTTTAATTTCTGCCATTTTTAAAGGACTTGCGAAGGATTAAAATGGCACGCGTGCTGCCATTAACACCACCCCTTTTCTGTTTAGCCACTCTGATGTTTCTTGTTTGCCTAATTTGATTATTTTTCGCCGGTTTTTTTGCACTGTACAAAAACGGTTCAAATCTTGTGTACGATTGCTTTGTGCTGCTATATTGTGACATGTCAGTGAACTATTACTACGTATTCAGTATAAAATCCCTAAAAATGTAAAGAAATTCAAACACATGCCCAATTAAATGCTTTTCAGCATTCTGTTATTCTTCTCAGATGTAATATGGTGAACATAACTATAATATGCAACAAATTTATATATATATTTGCTAGTATATTATTGTTTTGACTACCTTACTGTGTTTATATATTACAGTAATGGTGGCTTCCATAGCAGTACATGTGCGTTTGTTTATAGTATAATTTTGTTTGGAAATATAATTTGTGAAGTACTTCACAATTGAAACCAATAACAAGGAATATCTCGAAAACGGTTACCCCCACAACAAAAACGTAAATGACAAAAATGTGTTTTGCCATGAGGTACATTTTTTTGTGTAGTACGTTTTTTCTATCTCTTACGGTTTAGCAGTTAAGAAAAATTCGGCAAAATCCATCCAGAATATAGAGGTCTTCAGAGGCTATTCCCAAAAATTTAGAGTTATACCTACATTTTATTTCGGACATAAATAGTTATAATATACGGGATTTGAATTAAAATCGTTAGAGCCATTTTTAAGAAAATCAAAATTTTCGAAATTTTTTCCATGTAGGGGGTAGTTTGTGGTTGGGGGGATTTTTTTGAAAATCTTCGTGTCGCATTCTTGAAAGATATCTACTAAAGCTAAATACCAAGTTTGGTATTTAACGGTCTTTTTGTTTTATGGCTATGCTGCTCACAGACAGACACACACACACACACACATACACACACACAGACACACACACGGACCTTTTTGTAAAAATGCCTTTTTCGGACTCGGGGGACTCCGAAACTTATATTTCCGATGAAATCTCGGTATCGAATTTCTGGGTGCATTACAATACCTTCTCTATCCCTATGTACATTGTACATATGGGGCTAGAGAAAGTAAAAATGCATTTTTGTTTGCTTCAGGGGGACACAAAAGATGTATGTCCTGTGAAATATCGGCATCGAGTTTTTAATGGAATACAATACCTTTTCTACTTACCATATACATAGTAGGTGCAGAGAAAGTAAACACCACAAATGCAATAATGTTGAGGATCACTTGGTTCCTTGTGGAACATCTTGATACAAAACAATGCAAATGTTGACTGGAATAAATTGTAGTTATTGTAGCTGGTGATTTAAGATTATTCTTTTTCAGGCTTCATACACCATAAATGTCTATTCAAGCTAATATATTTTCATCCGTAAATAAATTACTACAATTATGAATCGTATTTGCTGACACATTGCACGTCCTTATTATGTTAAACTGTAACATCAGCAGCTTAGAGAGTTTTTCTTTATTTTCATTAGTATTAGTTTTAAATCATAGCTGGCATAATAAACAAAGAGACACCAAGGTAGCTGCACAGTCAACTTGAAAGATTTTTGAAATAATGTTTTTTTTTTTTTTTTTTTTTGAAATGACCACTTTATATAAAAGGAGTTGGTAAGGTAGAGTCAAAACGAAAAAAATTAGGCTATAGCCGGGGTTTAACCACGCACGGAAGTACCATGGTAACATGCCAATACAGCATTAAACGCTCCAATTGATTTGCCTTTTTTCCAGTAAACCACACAGGATCTCAAATTATTTTGAGATTACATGCACCAATGGAGACTTCCAATAAAAATCTGATGTGTACCATTCACATCACTTTTTCTACATCTCTGCAACAAATTGTAGATAAAAAGCTTATGCTTCTATTTACTTCATGCTAATTGAGAAACATTAGCAGAAATAGTCTTATTATTTGCTTCCTTGTAAGTAGAAGCGAAATGAGAGAGTACCATAGGTTAAAATGATAACCAAAACTGGTTGCTATATAACTTAAGTTCCTTTGTTTGTATGGGCAGGGGTTAAGAAATTCCTGTATGAGAAAAGTATGCTTTTCAAAGCCGAGATGAAAAACTAAGAATATTTTATAAATGATCAACTCCACGAAAAACAATGTATATGACATAAGTTGTCTGTTTAAACTTGCTCTGCATTTTTCATTTAGTTAGTTTTGTCCATCTCTTACGGTTTAGCAATAATGTACTATTCCATAAAATTCATCCAGAATGAAGTAGTCTTCAGAGGTCATTCCCAGAAAATTAAGATATAACATTTTTTGTCAGGTAAAATATTTAATATAATTATTCATAATGCTTATACACAATTATGTTTATCTCATTAATGTCCAATTAAATTACATAAACCTTTAAGCAATAAAACTTGTAATTGAGAATAATATAACATAAATGAATATTCTGTTCCTATGAGCAAGTTGAAAAACATTGGGAAATGCTGATTCTCAAATCAAATGAAGATCAACGTGACACACTTACAAAAACAGGTGTTTATAAAATCCCATGGTCACTTATACAAGTATACAGGTCTTCCAGAATTCAACCGCACAAATTGGCAGAATTGTAGAGGGGTCCTAGTAATCGGTTTAAGATAGGAAACCTATTGTGCCTTTTGCCAAATGTCAAACTTATGGCATATTTTCTGCATTGCACAACAATGGCTGTAAATTAAAAGAATGTGAAATAAGAACTATAGCTTTCCTGGCGACGTGTTAATTCAAGATCTTCTCGGGCTTCTAGCCAGGTAAAAACTTGGCTTGACACCAACGTTTCGAAGAAGTGCATCTTCCTCGTCTTCAGGGTGAACTGATCAGTTCAAGCCAAGTTTTTACCTGGCTAGAAGCCCGAGAAGATCTTGAATTAAAAGAATGTGTTTTATTTTCATTCAAAATACCACATTTGTATACTAGTAGTTGAAGGAAAGCATTATTCGTGCACAGCCCATACGTTATTTTAAATTATTGGAACTTTGGCAAAATTGCCTGTTATTTGAGGATGTGCACACCGCTGATAATCAGTTCGGTTGATTTCGGATCATATAGAGTTAGTGATGGGACATGCGTAGATTAATGAAATAAAACAATTAGGTTTGCTGAAAACATTATATAATGTGTGCTTTGAAACGTAATAACTGAACTATGTTTTTCGAGTAAATACTTGATTATTGCTTAGATTTGTTTTACTATAGAGCCAGTTGTTCATTTTTATTTTATTGAAGTTTGACACACTGAAATTGTTTCGTAAATCGTGAAATGTACCTATAGCTGTAATGTGTACGTACATAACGCATTGGTGTATGATACACAATATTTTAGAAACTCCTCCGAGGGGTATCGAAAAATATACCCCTTCAGGTGTTAAATATAACTGTTGCTGAAATGTTCTCCGGTGCACCTACCTGCTTATCGTAGAGTACATTTATTTTATTTGTCAGCAGGAATAGATCATATTACGTAACGCATCAAAATAAGAAGCGAAAATACAAACAACAGAGATAACATAACAAAAATCTGAAGTGTACCATTCACATGACTTTCTCTACATCTACGCAACAAATTAGTGTTAAAAAGCTTATGCCTCTTTTTACTTCATGCTACTCGAGAACAAATTAGCAGAAATAGTCTTATTACTTGTTTCTTTGTAAGTAGAAGCGAAATAAGGGAGTGCCATAGGTTAAAGTAATAGTCAAAAGCTAGTTGCAATGTGACTGAAGTTCTTTTGTTTATATGGACAGGAGTTGACAAATTCCTATATGGTAAAAGTAAGTTTTTCATAGCTGAAACCAAAAACAATGAATATCTCGAAAACGATCAACTCCACGAAAAAAATGTTTGTAACATAAATTGTGTGTTTTAATGTGCTCTACATTTCTAGTGTGGTAAGTTTTCATCTAAGTTTTACGGTTTAGCAGTTATGCAAAATTCCGTAAAATTCTCCAGAATAAAGTAATCTTCAGAGGCTATTCCCAGAAAATTCAAGATATACATATTATTTGACACGTAAATGTCTTTAATATATGATATTTTAATCAAAATCGTT
The DNA here is from genome assembly GCA_030762935.1 of Hymenopus coronatus. NCBI lineage: Eukaryota > Metazoa > Arthropoda > Insecta > Mantodea > Hymenopodidae > Hymenopus > Hymenopus coronatus. Next base: position 51,475,266 of record CM060885.1, read on the forward strand.
AGTAATTTTTGCGAAAATAATTTTTTTCGAAAAAAGTTCCATGTAAAGGGTAGTTTGGGGTGGAGGGATTTTTCTCAAAATCTTCGTGTCGCATCCCTGGACGATATTAAAGTTAAATACCAAGTTAGGTATTTTACCAACTTTTCATTTTTGAGTTATCGTGTTGACAGACACACAGACACACGGACCTTTTTCTGAAAATACCTTTTTGGATACAGGGGACCCTAAAACATATATTTCCGGTGAAATCTCGGTATCGAATTTTTTGGTGGAGTGCAATACCTTCTCTATACACCATGTGCATAGTACGTATAGAAAAAGTAATAAAGGTATCTAAGAAGGATTGAACCTTCAACAACCATAGCGCTAAATAGTGCCACTATCTCTACGCTCTACGGAATTGGTGTGTTCACGTCACGGTCCACTGTGGTTTGATCAGTGGCCTGCTAACCCTTAATATATTTTATGTTATAGCAAAGAATTTAGGACTCTAGCCCATAGGTTACCTATCTCAAAATGTTTATCTTGGACCCCTTTACAACGCTGCCAGTTTGTGTAGTCGAATTCTGGAAAATCTTATTTACTGGCACTAAAATACCAAGTATCAACACGCGCATAACTGAACACAAAATAAACTGCCGCCTAGGACAAACAGATAATTCAAAAGATAATTATCCTACGATGACCATCAAATGGAGTACGGTAAAGCAGAGGCTTTAGCTACAACTAAACGTTATTCAGAGTTTACAAAGAGAGGCTATTGAAATCTATAAACATATAAAATCTTTAATAAGACGAAGGATTGCAACTAAACCAAACCGAAACCTCCATGCAGAAAACAAATAACAGTTCAACCCGTCCCCTTGACTCCAGCCACCGGGCAGAGAGCATATACAGCGGTGCTATTTCACAATACATTTAGCAAGCGACGTGTAAACAACACCTCTGGAGACGCCCTTCACAGTCAGGGACGAAACATTAGTTCGAAATATTTTAACAAGGGAAAATATGTTAACCCACAGATCACGGCAGGGAGCAGTTCGGAAATTTTAGATTATAAATCAATGCCGATGTAATTCGTTCCTACAGTATAGCTGAGGTTTACGAGGAGTGACAGAAGGGGAGGATTTGTCGGTCTGCCAAGGTGAGCATCATTAGTGAGCGGGATAACAATGGTGCGACCTGAGCTTCGGAAATATGACACATCGGTGATTACAACCTGTACTAGAGAAATACGAGAAGTCACTCCCTCTCTAAGTGTAAATGACCAATTTAGATTCCAATGGTGTTTTATAAAGAATCAAATTAAGGCGAAACAAATTAAAAAGGCGTATAAAATTAAAATCTGTTAAAATTTGCATAATGTTTCTCACTTTTTTTTACTTTCTCTATACGTATTATGTACATAGTGTATAGAGAAGGTATTGCACTCCGCCAAAAAAATCGATACCGAGATTTCACCGGAAATATATGTTTTAGGGTCCCCTGTATCCAAAAAAAAAAGTATTTTCAGAAAAAGGTCCGTGTGTGTCCGTGTGTCTGTCAACATGATAACTCAAAAACGAAAGTTCCGTAACATACCAAACTTGGTATTTAAGTTTAGTATCTCTCAGGGATGCGACACAAAGATTTTGACAAAAATCCCCCCACCCCAAACAACCCTTTACTTAGAATTTTTTTCGAAAATTTTGATTTTCTAAAAAATGGCTGTAACGATTTTGATTAAAATTTCGTATATTAAAGATATTTACCTGACAAATAAAATGTATATCTTGAATTTTCTGGGAATAGCTTCTGAAGACTACTTTATTCTGGGTCAATTTTACGGAATTTTGCGTAACTGCTATACCGTAAAGTTGGACAAAAATATACCACACAACAAATGTAGAGCATTTTAAAACACACAATTTATGTTATATACATTTTTTTCGTGGAGGGGATTGTTTTTGAGCTATTCCTTGTTTTTGGTTTCAGCTATAAACTAATACTTTTCTCATACAGGACTTGGTGAACTCGTGTCCATACAAACAAAGGAACTTCAGTCACATAGTAACCAGCCTTTGACTTCACTTTAACTTATGGTACTTCCTTATTTCGCTTCTAGTTACAAGGAAGCAAGTAATAAGTCTATTTCTGCTAATTTTTTCTCGATGAGCAGTAAGTATATAGAAGCATAAGCTTTTGAAAAATAATATATTGCAGAGATATAGAGAAAGTCATGTGAATTTAGCACATCAGATTTTTTTTTTTTTTTTAATGCATTTCCGGAGTCATGTCAGGATTCCTCTGACCTCCTTTTTAAATTTTCCTAACAGTTTACTTTGTTTATCTGTTTGATTACCGTTTGTTTTTTGCTTCTAATACACATACATATACACATTTAGAAACACACCAACACCCATGCTCAAGGGTCTAATCCACGATCCCGTGCGCCACGAAGTACCAAAGTGAGACACTTTAGCGAGCGCGGCCATGGGGACCGGCTAGATTCGTACATAGTGCATAGGTAGAGAAGGTATTGCATTCCATTCAAGAATGCGATGCTGTTATTCCATTATAAATACACGCTTTAGGGTTTTCTGTATATAAAATGAAAACATTTTTAGAAAAATGCTATATGTGCGTCCGTGTCTATGAAAACGATAACTCAAAAACCAAAAGTAGGTTAAACGCCAAATTTGATTGTTTACATATTCTAATGATGCGATACAAATATTATCAGGAACCTCCCCCCCAAACCAAAGTACACTTTACATGGAAAAGGTTTCGAAATTTTTAATTTCCCCAAAAATGGCATTAACGATTTGTAATTAATAATACCGGAAATAAAATATTTTAACTTAAAAGTTTTGGAAGTCTTCAGAGGCTATTCCCAGAAAATTCAAGATATGCATATTATTTGTCAGGTAAATATCTTTAATATACGACATTTTAATCAAAATCATTAGATCTATTTTTGAGAAAATCAAAATTTTCGAAAAAAGTTCCATATAAAGGGTAATTGGGGTGGGGGGATTTTCTTGAAAATCTTCGTGTCCCATCCTTGAAAGATACCAAACTTAAATACCAACTTTGGTATTTAACGATGTTTTCATTTTTTAGCTATGCTGTTCACAGACACACACACACACGGACTTTTTCAAAAAATGCCTTTTTTGGATTCAGGGTGACCCAAAACATGTGCTTCCAGTGAAATCTCGGTATAAAATTTTTGGGTGCAATACAATACCTTCTCTATACACTTTGTACATAGTAGGTGTAGAGAAAGTAAAAAGACATATATTCCCCCAATACACCATTTAAATTTAGAATATATAATAGACGCATTCCTATGCATTAGTGTACCTTAGCGTAGTAAACAAATTAACAGAGATATGTACACACAATACTAACTCCTTAAGAAAATAATGGTCGAAAAGTGTGAACATATGAGAAAATATATAAAATATAAAAAACGTTATAATTGCTTTCTTATCTTCTTATCGCCCCCTCCTGTTTCCCTCTTCTCAGTTATTAGCTGTTTCACATTGAGTAGTAATTTACCTATCCCCTCCGCGTCTTCCATGTCAGCCATTAGCATCCAACCTCCCCCAACTCTCCATTCGAGGTGGTAAAGGATCGTGGCAAATAGTTTTTCCAGCATTTTTCCGTACCCCTACATCTTGCCACGACTCCCTCACAAATGGGGCAGATTCTCATACCATTCTCGTTAGTAATTCTCATCCGCCATGCGCCTAATCTTATCTGTCTAATGAGTTTGGGACCTGTTTTCATGTATTGTTCTATATTCCTCTCTGATTATAGTCCAAATTGTGCTTCCAACGAATCATTCTCCGTACATTGGGCAGTAGTTTGCTGTCTTCAATATCACAGAGGTGGTTCTTAATCTTTCTCCAAATACTCCGTCTGTTTCCCTGCCCCACCATCCAAAGGTATTCCATCCCAATGACTTTTACATTTTTCTTTAATATTGATGCCCACTCAAATTACCTTTCATTTTCAGTTATTCAAGGTATCAGACTGCCCTAAATTAGAGATTGGTTTCTATGAAAGACTCTCATCCAATAAATAGTTGCCCTATTTTTCCTATTTATCGTTTCATTATGCGCCCCAAATTCCCTCATTATTCCGCTCTTGGCCGGAACCCGCCTTCTACTTCCACCAATTCCTTTAAAAAAAGAGTCCTCAAATGGTGCAGTTTCTGTTTCTTCTCACTCACATATTTCTCCTCCATGTGTGATTGTGGATCTATCGCTCGGTATTCAGATTCGAGTTATGTTACATATATATTTGGAATTCTAAATAACTGCATGGAGATAGCAGGACTTGTCTTAAAAGTACAGTCTAGGAATCATTAGTGATTCCAGTTTTCTCCAGGGAAACGAATGTAATCTTCAGATCTTCGTCATTTTATTATTCACAACAGAAATTGTGTAGTAAAATCTTTAATCTTACGAGGCGAGAGGCACATTTTCAAGTTCCTGAAGAGTTGGATTAGCAGGTTGATTTCTGCATTTTTATCTTCTTAGGGCCTTTTATAAACTCTCTCCATCAGGCAGAAACTTAACACCAGAGATTCTTTGAGTCCGGTCGTTAAAAATCTGCTGCAATCTTATTTAAGGGATGAGAATGCGAAGTTGGGATCAAAGATTTTAGCATTGTAATCCCGTTACCCTCGACAGGGTGATTTCTCTTACTCCACATTCTTTACGTTCAACTCGTTAGCACTCCCAGTAAATTTTACTACCACTGTCATTTTTTGTTTTATAGTAAATTGCAGACGTTTAAATCCACCTCCGGCTAAAAGAAATACTTCAGGCTTCCTTTAAACGTGTAATTTATAGAATTTGGCTAATACATTTAATGTATCCTATGTGACCACTACGAACTCAAATATATATATTTGATGTGTTTCATTTAGATAACTTTTTCCAAACATCTGAAAGAGATTAGCCTTACAAAAGCTTATTTTTCTGCATTCCTAATGCTAATCCAGATAAAAATTAGAAGAAATTGTCCTATTATTTCCCTTGAAGTAGAAGGGGACTAAGGTAATGCACTAGGCTAAAACGATATTAAAATGTTTTACCATCTGTTTGCTATGTGATTTAAATTCGTTATTTTCGAGATAATCATTGCCTTGTAGGTAGAAGGGAACTAAAGTAATGCAGTAGGCTAAAGTGTTAGTAAAATATTTTAAAAGCTGGTTCCGCTGTAATATAAATTCCTTCTTTTGTATGGTTAGGAGTTGACAAATTACTGTATGAGAGAAGTTTAAGTATTTTAAAATTAAAAACAATAAAAAGTAATATCTCGGAAATGGTTAACTCAACAATTTGTATATGACATAAAATGTGTGTTTAAACGAGATCTACATCTTTGTGAAGTTGCGACAATATTTTAGTACGACTCATATATATTATTAGTTTAATCATTAGTTTATAATATTTAACATAGGAAATATATGCTCAGTACAAAACATCACCGTGGATGGTAGAAAATAGCTTTTGTATTCGTCAAGGCTACGGGCTTAGTTGAAAATAACAAACTTTTTAATACATTAGGGACATAAGTAACAGCCCTTAACAGGAAACCAGGTACTTTCCTTTTGAAATTGGAGAAAGGGAATTTCGCTTTGTAGAACAAGGTCACGTGGGTGTAAAATAAATAAAAATCCCCGATAGCTACGTGATGACGCCACTTGACGCGCTCTTTTTCAGCCAGTCAAAACGTAGGGCAAAACTCGGACTTTTTTTTTGTATATAAGTGATATGCGGATAAAAAGTCGGGACACACACAACGCGTAAGACATACAACAAGACACACACAGCAAGGCACACACAACGCGTAAGACGCACAACAAGACACACACAGCAAGGCACACACAACGCTTAAGACACACAACGCGTAAGACACACACAGCAAGGTACACACAACGCGTAACTCACACACAGCAAGGCACACACAACGCGTAACTCACACACAGCAAGGCACACACAACGCGTAAGACACACACAGCAAGGTACACACAACGCGTAAGACACACACAGCAAGGTACACACAACGCGTAAGACACACACAGCAAGGCACACACAACGCGTAAGACACACACAGCAAGGTACACACAACGCGTAAGACACACACAGCAAGGCACACACAACGCGTAAGACACACACAGCAAGGTACACACAACGCGTAAGACACACACAGCAAGGTACACACAACGCGTAAGACACACACAGCAAGGCACACACAACGCGTAAGACACACACAGCAAGGTACACACAACGCGTAAGACACACACAGCAAGGTACACACAACGCGTAAGACACACACAGCAAGGTACACACAACGCGTAAGACACACACAGCAAGGTACACACAACGCGTAAGACAAACACAGCAAGGTACACACAACGCGTAAGACACACACAGCAAGGTACACACAACGAGTAAGACACACACAGCAAGGTACACACAACGCGTAAGACACACACAGCAAGGTACACACAACGCGTAAGACAAACACAGCAAGGTACACACAACGCGTAAGACACACACAGCAAGGTACACACAACGCGTAAGACACACACAGCAAGGCACACACAACGCGTACGACACATACAGCAACGCACACACAACGCGTAAGACACACACAGCAAGGTACACACAACGCGTACGACACATACAGCAAGGCACACACAACGCGTAAGACACACACAGCAAGGTACACACAACGCGTAAGACACACACAGCAAGGCACACACAACGCGTAAGACACACACAGCAAGGCACACACAACGCGTAACTCACACACAGCAAGGCACACACAACGCGTAAGACACACACAGCAAGGTACACACAACGCGTAAGACACACACAGCAAGGCACACACAACGCGTACGACACATACAGCAAGGCACACACAACGCGTAACTCACACACAGCAAGGCACACACAACGCGTAAGACACACACAGCAAGGTACACACAACGCGTACGACACATACAGCAAGGCACACACAACGCGTAACTCACACACAGCAAGGCACACACAACGCGTAAGACACACACAGCAAGGTACACACAACGCGTACGACACATACAGCAAGGCACACACAACGCGTAACTCACACACAGCAAGGCACACACAACGCGTAAGACACACACAGCAAGGTACACACAACGCGTACGACACATACAGCAAGGCACACACAACGCGTAACTCACACACAGCAAGGCACACACAACGCGTAAGACACACACAGCAAGGCACACACAACAAGACACACACAGCAAGGCACACACAACAAGACACACACAGCAAGGCACACACAACAAGACACACACAGCAAGGCACACACAACAAGACACACACAGCAAGGCACACACAACAAGACACACACAGCAAGGCACACACAACAAGACACACACAGCAAGGCACACACAACAAGACACACACAGCAAGGCACACACAACAAGACACACACAGCAAGGCACACACAACAAGACACACACAGCAAGGCACACACAACAAGACACACACAGCAAGGCACACACAACAAGACACACACAGCAAGGCACACACAACAAGACACACACAGCAAGGCACACACAACAAGACACACACAGCAAGGCACACACAACAAGACACACACAGCAAGGCACACACAACAAGACACACACAGCAAGGCACACACAACGCTTAAGACACACAACGCGTAAGACACACACAGCAAGGCACACACAACGCGTAAGACACACACAGCAAGGTACACACAACGCGTAACTCACACACAGCAAGGCACACACAACGCGCAAGACACACGAGACACACACAGCAAGGCACACAACAAAATACACACAGCAAGGCATATACAACGCGTAAAACACACACAGCAAGGTACACACAACAAAACACACACAGCAAGGCACACACACAACGCGTAAGACACACACAGCAAGGTATACACAACCAAACACACACTGCAAGGCACACACAACGCGTGAAACACAACAAAACACACACAACGCGTAAGACACAAAACAAAACACACACAGCAAGGCACATACAACGCCTCAACGAGACATACAACGCATGACACCTCATGTAGAAAATCGCGCGCCGTACATTGCAGAAAATCAGTGTTTTACAAATTAATCTGACGGGCAATCATTATCGTGAGTGTTATACGGACCGAGAAACTCAAGACTGCAGTGACTAATGTAAAGTTATAACTCCGTAAAAGTGGAAGTAGCGCGTAATGAAAACGGCTTCATCAAGTTTGCGATCAGTTATGTCGGGAGTCGCTCGTAGGGTTAGTGCCTCAAAAGAACAATAATTCACCAATAAAGGAAGTATATAGCGAATTAAGTGAACTTTCTCTGATATTTGAGTCTACCAGCAGTGTTACATTCCTTTTATCATTCTTTCTCCCCTAAGTAAGAGACAACTCATGATCTACTAGAACAAGCTTAGCCGGTGCAACCAAGGGAATCTGTAAGGTATGTACACTTAATGTAGCGAAATTCACTAGCATTAACCCGTGATCAACTCCAGGTAGACTCACCTGACAGCGTCATACTGACCACCAAAAAATAATACGGCATATTGGCACCCGAACGTTGACGCTACTAAAAAAAACCACGACATATTGGCACCCTAACGTGGTGGCACATACAAAAAAAAAAAATAAAAAAAAAATACACCGACAAAGTAAGTTTTGTCTACCTCTTACAATTTATCAGTATTGCAAGAATCATTCAAAATGAATATTTCAGAGGCTATTCCCAGAAATAAACAAGATAAGCATTTTATTTTTAATATAAGTATGTTTGATATACGGTAGTTTAATCAAAATCATTAGAGATATTTTTCAGAAAGTCAAAATTGTCGAATTTGTTTCCATATAAGGGATAGGTTGGATGTCATATCCAGGAGGATACTGAATTTAAATATTAATTTTGGTATTTAACCGGCTCGTTTTGGACACACACACGTACACTTTTCTAAAAATGCAGTTTTGGATACACAAGATCCTAAAACAGGTATATCCAGTGAAATTTCGGTATCGATTTTTTCAGTTGAATACAACACCTTCTCTATCTATTATAACATTGTACCTTCGTGCTGGAGAAAATAAAAATATATTTCTTAGCAACGGTATACATTAAGAAAAACACTGAGTATACATGCTTTCGGAAGAAATGAGAAACAAAGATATGCCGAAAAAATTTCCTTTCGATAGTATACTTCCGAAAAAACTAGTTCGAAAAGTTTAGATAAAAAAATACGTATCCTGAAAAACGGTCATTCGGATATTTAGAATACCGAAAAATGTTTTATATGTGGTAGGCGGGTAGAATAAAGTAGTACTTTGTAAAAATAAAGTATTATTCATAAATTAGATCGATTTATTGAAAATTCATTTGATCAGAATTCGTATAGTTAAATTAGAAGTAACTAATATTTTGAATTTTTAACTCGACCTCACGATAAAGTTCAGAATTGTTAAAAACTGATAACCCACAGAAGGAATCCAAAACTGTTGGATCCGATATGGCTTTAAACTCAGTTTTACATATTTTACACACTTCTTACCTTTCTTAGTAAGTTTTGGACTACTTTCTGAAAACTGCACAGCTATACAATGAACAAATGGGACATCAGAAATCAAGTAGTTGAATATGCTGGGATGGGCACTATGAAAGTTCCAGCTGACTAATCAAACTTTTATAAACATTTCCGTTGTTATCAAAATGCTTAATATACGCCTTGTTTTGCTTATATTCACATTACTTTCTCTTATTCTTCTGCAATAAATTATATACTCTGCAGCAAACGATTCTTAGGAAACCATATTCTTAACCCTATTTCATGCTAATCAGGATAAATCATGACACAAAAGCTGTATTATATATATTATTATAGCATCCAGGGGAATAAGTAAATATACCAAGCTAACATTAATTTTTTAAGAGCTGGTCGCTATGTTATGGTATCTAAATGCCATTCTATTTACATTATAGGTCAAATATATAAAAGACAAGGACTTTTCTCATTTAAGAAAAATATAATCATTCGAAAACTTTAAGAAAAACATAGTAGTTTAAGATGTTTAACTTCATAAAAACGCATTTGACACATTGTTAATTTTAACGGATGAAAATTATTTGTGTACTCAAGTTTGGTCACCCATAAGGAACAATGTTTCCCAGCTTATTCATAGAAAATTCAAGATATAAGTTTTATTTGTAAATCTGTTTAATATCTTACATTTTAAACAAAAAAACGAACATTTCAGAAAGTTTTCCATATGAGGGGTGGGAAAATTTCCTGAAAATTTTGTGTCACATCCTTGAAAGATATTTAAGTTTAATATTAGGTTGATATTTAACCACTTCTTATTTTAACTTTATTTACACGTACACAGCGCCCAAAAATTTTATACCGAGAGTTCACTGGAAGTACACCTTTTGTGGTCCTCTGTATAAAAAAGCGTCTTTAAAAAGGGTCCTTGTGTGTGTGTGTGTATGTGTGTGTCTGTGAATACGATAACTCAAAACCGAAAATTTGATTAGTTACTAAATTTCCTATTTAAATTCAGCGTCTTCCAAGAATGCCACACGAGGACATTGAAAAAAATTCCCCTTACTCAAATTATCCTTTACATGGAACGTTTATATTTCCTCAAAAATAGCTCTAACGGTTTTTATTAATATGCCATATATTAAAGATATGACAAGTAAAACGCATATGCAGGGAATAGCCTCTTAAGTTTTCTTCATTCTGAATGACTTTTGTATAACTAGTAAACCGCAAGAGATGAACAAAAAGTTACTACACAAGTATGTTAAACAAGCTATATTGTATAACATTTTTTGTAGGGTTAATCATTTCCGAAACATTCCGTGTTATTGGTTTCCATTTTGCTCACACAGGCATTTGTTATTTCCCGGCAATGTGAAGACGATGCATTTCAACTACATAATTCACGTTTTTCTTGTCGAGTTGAGTGTTTTCGGAATATTTCTTGTTATTTGTTTCAATTTTAAACGACATACATTTTTTAACGATAAGATACCTCTCATTACAATTCTATTATTTTACACCCAACCATGCAAAGCGAACCGAAGTTCAATTTTTTCTCGTAGAGACAACTTTAGCCTAATGTCTTACCTTATTTTCGTTCTACTTACAAGCAAACAAGTAATAAGACCATTTCTGCTAATGTTTTATCTTCATTAGCATTAAGTTTATAAAAGAATTGTTTCGTAAGAATAGTTCTATATATAAAACAGCTAGACAACGTTACGTGAATGGAACACAACTGATTTTTACTTACACGATATGTACTATGTACATAGTGTATTGAGAAGGTATTGTAATGCTCCCGAAAATTCAATACTAAGATTTCACCGAAAATACATGTTTTGGGTACACCTAAATCCAAAGAAAAGCATTTCTAGAAAAAGGCTCACGTGTGGGTATGCGTGCAGCGCGCACACGCGTGTGTGTGTGTTTGCGGACAGCATAACTCAAAAACGAAAACACCGTTAAATACCAAACTACCCGCAACTACCCTTTATATGGAACTTTTTTCGAAAATTTTGATTTTCTCAAAAAGGCTCTAGTGATTTTGATTATATGTCGTATATTAAAGAGAATTACTTGACTAATAAAATGTATACCTTGAATTTTCTGGGAATAGTCTTTGAAGACTACTTCATTCTGAATGAATTTTACGGAATTTTGCATAACTGCTAAACCGCAAGATTTGTACAAAATCTTAACACAGAAAAAATGTAGAGCACGTTAAAACACAGCATTTATGCTATACACATTTTTTGTGGGATTGATCGTTTTTGAGATATTCCTTGTATTTGGTTTAAGCTTTAAAGGACTTACACTTTTCTCATGCAGGAATTTGTCAACTCCTGTCTATACAAACAAAGGAACTTCAGCCACATAGGAGCCAGTTTTTGACTAGCACTTTAATCTATGGCACTCCCTTATTTCGCTTGTACTTACAAGAAAACAAGTAATAATACCATTTCTGATAATTGTCTTTCGATTAGGATGAAGTAAGTAGAAGATTAAGCTTTTAATAATAATTTGTTACAGAGTTCTGGAGGAAGTCATGTGAATGAAACACATAAGATCTTTTTTTCATTCAAGCGTCCTTAAAATAGTATTTTCTGTGAGAACTTGATATACAATACCTATTGTGTATATTGTATGTGGTAGAGAAGAAAAAACGGTAAATAAAGGCGTAGAAAAAACATTATAAAGAAGTGAAGACAGTTCCTCTTTAATTCCTTTGTATGGCATATATGCAAGATATTTCTCATCTCGTAAAACAGTTGAGAATGACTAAATCTACGCCCTCTGTGTTGAAGGGGACAAATAAATTATATTTTTATGCGTTAACTGCTGCGGAAGAATTGGCATGACGTTTATGTTTTTTTATGAAGGACTTGCATAGGGGAGACGTTACGGCCTCGAAATAGAAGTAATATTATTTTATTTAGCTTCGCTACTCCCTTTTATTTTCTCTATCTCGCACCCTCTTTTGCTGCAATGTCCGGAACGCACTGCAGTGTGTAAGTATATTATTTATAATACTCGCATGGATTGCTCTAGCGATTAAATTTTTCATGAATCTGTTCCGCTAGCTGAGTATTTTTAAATGGTTCCAACCGGATGAATGATATTTTTAAACCCTGCGTGAAAAGATTAATAACTGTAGGCTCAAGTTGTATTGAGGGATATGTGGTTCATAGAGATAGGATTTCAGATCCAAATATTATTTCTTTCTTTTTAAAATTTAACGGTGGCTTTTAGTATTATACGCAAGACTCAAAACTCAGCCAGTGTCTGCCAGGTGAATGCCTGAGTGGATTCTCTCATCCCCAGAATCTTCAGCTAGTCAATATTGTGCCACCAGTCATTTCGTTTGCTATGCTTCAGGGCTCTACATGCTAGCGATGGTGTTTCGGTGCAGCGTCGCAGAGAAAATGGATATCCACTATGAAAATGTCACTGGCTGGTTGCCAGTGTATGTGGGCTGCCTTCTTTGGTGTGCAGAGCCTTCTAATGGGGCGGAAATCCCCAATCTGCCTGTCCAATTCCGGGGCTTCTCAATCTCGAAACTGGCATTACTGTGCCGCCACTCCGTTTCCCGCAAACCGAGTGTCCTATAATCTCATCCCTCCCTACCGGGACGCCCTCAATCGGGGCCGAGTAGCCTCTGAAAATGCTCTACACCATACGTATATATATACGTTTTTCACAAAGAAAATTTTAGTTTCTTGCATAGTTCATAGTACATAGGTAGAGAATGTATTGCACCCCACCGAAAAATTCGATATCGAGATTTCACGTATATTTTAGGCTCCCATGTATAAATTTTTTTTAGAAAAAGGTCCGTGTGTTTGTGTGCCAGTGTATCACTGTGAACACATTAATCCAAAAACTAAAAGTCGGTAAAATACCGAACTTGGTACTTAAGTTTAGTATATTCCAAAGATATGACACACACCTTCTCTCGTGGACGTTTTCTAAGAATGAATTTTTGAAGATTGAAACCTTAAAGCATACATCTGGTGAAATCATGACATAGTTTTTTGGTGGAATGCAATACCTTCTCCACCTAAGGTCGGACTAGGTAGATCAGCTAGTTAGGCGCTGTCCTTCTGAACTCAAGGTCACGGGTTCAAACCCGGTCCAGCCCGTTGGTATTTAATTGCGTTTAAAACCGACAACCCCATGTCAGCAGATTTACTGGCATATTAAAGGACAAAATTGCTGCACACCGGCGGCGCTGATACAATACCGACTATCACAGCGTGGGTAACAAATATTCTTTAGTTTTCTCTGCCTAAGAATTTCATATGATAACGAGAGAGAGAGAGAGAGAGAGAGAGAGAGAGAGAGGGAGAGAGAGAGAGCTCAAAACTAATTGCTACCACAAGCGGTAATAAAAGCAATTGAGGAATATTATACAGGCTGTTAAATGTATAGGTGTAGATATTTATATTGGTCATTAAGAACAGAAATGAGCAACGTTACACCTTTTGCTAAAATTTGCGGATTTAAAAATATAAACTTAAATATAAAAACTTAAATATAAAAACTTAAAAATAAAAGGTGTGTTTTGTTATACAGCAGACTACATAAAATTCTTTGAATTGTAATTAGATGTGAATCGTGACACCAAAATATTGAGCAAGGAACACTTAAGTTTCTAAATTATATTCGTAAAACATCTGCTACGAATCAATTATTTATACGAAATTAAGGTTGCTATACGCTTCACATAAACAGCGGTAGAATAACATTTCTGACTTGGCCGTCTCGCACCATACAAATTATAATATTGTAACGACAGAAGAGTTCGCTCTTCCTCTCAAGGGCACCACCTGTCTCCCCCCCCCAAAAAAGGCGTCACGGATACCCGAAAACATAAGATAGAGTGATACATTTCTTAACAGCGTTTGGTATATCGAACCGGCACAGAGTTTGGAACGCTCAGTAAGAAACAAATCACCTCACAACCCGCTTTAACGAATGTTGTATCAGAACTGAGTTTGAATGTTCTGCTAGGCCAATGACCTCACACTAACTAGGCTAGCAGGTTGCGTTTGAGGTGTAGAAACGCCTAAGCACAGTCTATATTGACTGGCGTTTTTCATTTTGTGGCGCAGTTGAGATTATGGAAAACACATCAGCTGGTAAATTATATGTTTTGTTTTTGTAAAAAACTTTTGCAAGAAAAATAAAACAACTAACGCACCAAAGTGAATACATATTAAAATAGGTATCATTTATCAAAATATTTGCATTTATATACCTAACACCTGTATATAGAGTCGTGAGCTTAGAAAGTATAATTTGATACTAAAACTAACTCTTTATAATGCGGACAGCCAGTAAGAAATGATTTCATTGGTATTGTGCAAGATTTCGAAGAGCAATGAAATTAACAGGGAGATCAGCAACTTTCAATTGTATCCAATTGCACTAAACTGAATATTAGAGAAACTTTGAGTAAATTTACACTATTAGATTTTCTATACAATTTATGAGTTCTACTTCCGCTATGCTTATTTGAATTTGCAAGACCATGAAAGCTAAGGTTATGCAGAATATCAATACGATGCGTATACTTTTTATGAAACAACAATGCATTAAAACTTATTTAGCTCGGCACACGTTTCCGGAATAGTTTTTCTTTCTTTCTACTTCCTCTACATATACTATGTACATAGTGCATAGAGAATGTATTGTATTGCATCCAAAAATTAGATACCGAGATTTCACCGGAATCAAATGTTTTGGGACCTTCTGAATAAACATCGAACAAATTTGCTCTCTGTGCCTCACTCAAAGAGCAATCTCAATCAAAGAGTAGATAACTAATGGATAAATTGTTTTTTCACCAAGTCGTGTGTAGAACAGGAGATGGATAGGTAAAGTCAGACTGAAAAATTCAATGCTATAGCTGGGATTTGAACCACGGATCTCCCGATCTCTATTCGGTTGCTCTGCCACTGAGCTACCATGGCAACATGTTGGCATAGCATTAAACATACGAGTCAGTTGAAAAATTCAATCCAACACCAACTGACAATAATAGTTAGCTATACTATGAATCCTGGGTCTAAAGTACTTACAACATGTAAGTCGTCGTTGGGGTTGTCATCTCAAAATAATTTGAGATCACCTTGTGGTTTACCGGGAAACATACGAGTCAGTTGAAAAATTCAATGCTAGGCCGGCATGTTGCCATGGTAGCTCAGTGGTAGAGCAGCCGACTAGAGATCGGAAGATCCGTGTTTCAAATCCCGGCTATGGCATTGAATTTTTCAGTCTGACTCTACCTATCCAGTAGACAACTAAACACTGCTCTTGATAAAGCCTATGCCGAATGATACATCTAGGTGGCTACATGGTTAATCGAGGTCAGTGACACTGTTTTTCTTCTTAGAGTCATTCTCATATTTATGTGTCATTGCGTAAAGAAGTAGTGTTCTTCTGTTTCTACCCGCTTGATGGGTAATTGACCAGTCCCCAGTGTTTTCCTATTCTATATATCCCTAAGCGCTAACTCTATTCCTTCCATTTACATTTTTTTATTGTTGCGTTTATACTCCGCCTTTACCAACATGGTACTAATGTCGGTTTGTATTTTTGTTTAGAGCATATCAGTTGTCCATACTGGTGCTAACCCGTGTACTGGTATTGTTAGGCTTATAATTATCTTTAATTTTAATGCTTAGATTACAGAAAGCTTTCTACTCATACTTCCAGACTCTGGAGGAGGATGGGAAACAAATTCCTACCCCCAGCCAGATATGGAACCCGGGACCTATCACACAACAGGCAGGTACTCACCGGACTGAGCTACGGGGTCAGCCCCATTTTTAATTATCTTTTGACCTCTGTTATATCTTCTTTAGCCAAAATATCAGCAATTCTTTGTTTAACATTACACTTCAATACTTTTCTTCCAGTTTTTCAATACTCTTTGTTATTACGTTATTTCTTTGTTGTTTTTCTTCTTCTATTACTAACATTAGTGTCGTGGCCAGGTAGTTTAGTTTACATAAATCATGTGTTATAATTCTATAGAGATGTTCTATAGATTTATTGTTTATTTGAAAAACATCTTCCCATTATAGCCTGCCGAAAATTAAAAATAAAAATAAAATATTGATTACAGTTATTGTATGTTATTATATTGGTGTTTAAAAGTAAATAAACTAACCTGAAAGGATTAATAATAATAATTAATAACAAATGCAAATCTAATAACTGTTTTCTTAAAAATAATAATGAATTCACGTAGTGCTGATATTGCTACTTCTTAAATCTATTCACAGGTACAAAACGCTTTCCAAGATGTTACAAAAAGAAAAGAAAAAAAAAAGGGCTGTGTCATGTTTGTCAGTCATCGTTAGTTCACTGATTTCAACCATTTACAGATGACACTTTTGTGTGTGGTACTGGATGGTAGGCCTATGCGTTTCTTGTTTTCCTATGCTGATTCCTCAAGTGGTCTATTATTGCGTTCCAACCAGACAGTAGGGTCTATCATACCGCCCTTTGTATCGTTGTTTTTAAAGGTTATTATGTTAATTTTTCCTGAGTTTATATTTTACTCATAAGAACTTTACATAGAGGTAATAACAATTATAAATCACCTGTCAGCAATAATTCCTTAAAAGATTTCTGTATTCAGAAGAAGATTTAGTCGATTCTAGAAATGGTTTGGTACCGCAGAAAGAATACGCAAGAAAACTAATATAAATACTGTAATAATTAATGATGTTATGTTATGCCGTTATACTTTCTTAAAGGCATGCTTGATTTGTTTTACAGCTTTTATTTGAATTATTTTGTAAGAAATGTGTTGGAGCAATTAAAGGTTAAAAAAGCATTACAGAGGTCCATTCAGGACCATATTACTTGAGTCCATTTTACCAGGTGGCCCAAGTGTCTCATTTTTTTGCGTGTGCAGATATCCCTCGGTACATAAAAAGAGGTGCAGAACTCAACAGAGCTATTTCAAGTTCCTGTGGAGAACTGGACGAGAGCGACCCTCCTGCCAGTGCCCCGTTGAGTTCTGCAACTGTTTTAATGCTCAAATGAATATGTACACGTCACATGCGGAGAAACTGGTATAGTGATTGTTCACAAGGAATTAAAATAATACTTTTGGAGATAAATCAGTTACTTCTGATCGGTATTAATTAATTATTTGTTATACAGAATCCGTTGTAGGATAGGAGTTAGATGGGTACAGTCAGAATGAAAAATGCAGTGCAACAGCTGGGATTTCAACGATGGCCCGGTTATAGTTAATTGGTTAACTATAAAACCAGGGACAAAATGCCTGCAAAATGTAGCATCTCTTCTCAAAATTATTTAAAATCTCTTATAATATGCCGCGCATATACATTCGGGAGATCCGTGGTAAAAATCCTAACTATGGCACTGAATTTTTCAGTTGAGTCTACCTATCCGACTTCCCTTCATTTGAAATACTTGATCGATGAATGTAGCTGCTGCAGTACTGTTAATACTGAAATGTGACAGAAAGGATTTATTGTATAACCCCTTTTGCCTCTTTTATTTATTTCATTTTAAGGACATGTAAGATTGAAAGTTTGAAATTCCAAACTAATAATGCTAACTTTCCTTAAATTTGTACCACAGACGTAGATAATATAATTGAAATAAGTTATAGCACAAATTTCGTCAGTTTTTATATAATAAAGCATGGTGAAATTTGTTTATGTTTTGTCACGTCACTAAAAAGGTCCCTTACGACAAAATAAATAAATAAAATGTTGGTCCAATATTTTAAACCTAGGTCCATAGTACATCCAATTTTTGAAGTTGCTCTATGTTTTGCCGTGTTTCCTTTAGTTTAGGCTCCAAACATTTTTAAATTTATGAATGTGCTTTTTTTGTCATAAAATATATTTTTTGTGTTTGAAAATTGAAAATATATGCTTAAATATATCTGATAGTAAAACCTGGGGCGATAGTTATCCATTGTACCTCTGTGAACATGTACAGAAACTTTTATTTGTGTAACAGAAAAACTTCTCAGCAGGAAGCAAAATGCTGAAAATAACAATAGCAAGAAAACAAGGAAAGTTTGGAATGCATTAACATCCACCAAGTTGGTGAATTGGATACTCAGGTTTCCTTTTCCTCTTTTCTGCGGCTGTCTCTTCTTCCTTTTCTTCTTGCATTGCTGCTTATGTTCTGCATAATTTCGTGTTTTGCTTTGCATGTTACGAATTAGAACTCGTCGAATTGAAGTTTTTCTTGCCGAGTCCAGTTTCACCTTTAATGCTTTGCTGTAGCTCCAATGACTTAAGGCATTTATACCTTTTTTGTATTTAGAAAATTTTAAGTTATTTTATGGAATTAAAATAAAAAGTCGATTTCCTGTGATATTTCATGAAATTACAGGCAACTGAAGCCTTCCTAGGACGTTGGAAAAGTTATGTAGCTTACTGGAGATATCTCTGACCAGACTGTGTTGATAAAACATTTTTGGCCATTTGCGTTGACGCATTGCTATCCATCGATGTAACTCACCTGCATAGTATTCCTCTATGGTTCTCCACGGGATTAAGGTTTGGAGAACTTGCTGTCAATCGATCTCGATTCAACTCCCTCTGTCCAGTATTCCCCAGCGGCTTTACATTGATGTAAATGGATGTGTTATTCTCTTACAATACAAAAACTGTCAGGAGGAAGATAAACTTCCCGGTCTTTTATTTGATATATAGAAAAATACCTGGTTGGTATTCCCTAACAGCAAATAGCTCGTAAATTCTTTCTACCATCTTATGTTTGCAACATACTCTCAATATTCCTTTCTAATTTTTTATTTTCATGCTATTTCGAAACGTTTACTTCTCTTACATCTCAATATAGCTCCTTTGTGTTCTGAACTGTGAAATTTACATAAAAATTTCATATAAACACAGTTTTTTAATATCTCAATATTAATAGCCTGTTATATTTAGTTCCTGTTTGAGTTTTAGAGTTGTTCTTACTGGCACGTATTCATATGCACTTCATATAGTAAATAGAGACGGTATTGTATACCACGCAAAATTTCGATGTCGAGACGTCACCGTAATATACGGGTTCGGCTATCAATATCACCTCTATTATTGTTTTAACAAATATAAATAATCTATCCTACATTTCACAAAGATTTAATTTATTAAACCACAAAAAAAGCATTAAATGTACATTATTTATTTCAATATTATCTCTTGGTGGTCGACCACTATTACTAGGATTTTTCCAAAAAGGTTGTAGTTGAATTCTGACTTGCGCCCTGTAGAGGCACTTTCCTGGAATCGTCGCGATAAAGAAATTTTGGGACACATCTTTGAATGCTTTTGGGCTGCAGCCCCTTTGACATCCCTCGGAGGTTCGAGACTAATACGTTGGAACCGTTAGGGATCCCATCAGCATATGGATTCCCTTCGGGTGCCTCCCTTCATGCTCCCTTCCTTGGATCCCTAAGTCGCAGAAGTCCCAGGGACCCAAGTATGATGTTTTGCCACAGTGATGGAGTTCCCGTCCGTAATTAATCCTAATATTAATTTTAGTTTGTGAGTTGTTTGATGTTTTTCAATCCTACAGCAGCGCAATTTATAAAGGTTTGAACACCATATGATTAATAGGATTTATGTTGCATATTTAAATGAATGTTAACTTTTTATTACAAGTGATTTTGATATTCTAAAGATGTAAAATTCAGTACGTATTAATAGAACTGCTTATAGAGAATTGCTCCTTTAATCTGCCGTAACTCTGATGTTAAGAAATACAACTGATATCATTTATAGCATCTCAACCCAATTCATTTATGTCCGATATGACCAAACAATTAAAGGAGAAAAATTAGAGATGCAGAAATAACAACTGAATGTGCAATTAATTGGTAGATAAAAGAAGCTTCGAATGAAGCCAGTATAATATATCGCGTATGACAGACAGAATCATCCGTATAGCAAAAGACAAATTTTAGCAGATGGAAGATCCCCTGTGGGACCGAGAAATAGATAAACGTACGATTCACTAATTCTGGATGGAACAGGACACAAGTCTAACGAAAAGAAATGTGCGAGAACTTTGATCGCACCTGTTGTTACAACCAAAAGTCCGTAAAGTCAAAATTAAAACAGCCCAAATTAGATTCAGTAGTCAGATAAAGCATATTGTGAAGAGCTTTCAACTGCAAGAGAAACCATAATTTTAACTTTTTAGCTAACTGTGTCATTTTTTCAATGCATTTCATAATTACTTCGAAGTTGGCCATGTGTTTTTCTGCCGGACTTCTGGTATTCATTCCTTCTCAATTCTTACATCGCCTTCGGCTCATTAAGGATCCTGTGTGCCTTTTTTTTATTGAAGATATTTCAGGGAGAACAGGGAATCAGATATCCTGATAACGATATTCAAGGATATCTTGTATAGGTGGAGCTTCAGGTGGTGTTAAGGGAATAAGGAGAAAACATTCACTAAGTTCACTTTATACTCCTCAAATTACGAATGCTTCACAACTTATTCAACAGACGCTGTTGAGAGAAGTTGCTGAAGCGAGACTTGATCCCATGGCGCGGTGTCTAGTGCGGTTCAATGCACTAATTGAATCGTCGCGTGAAACTTTTCAGTAAAGCATTATCTACATGTTACTCCACTTCGACATTTCAGATAATTATATTAATTACTTTTATGCGGTACTTTGTTCCCCTGGCGCGGCAAGAATTTCTTACATATTTTAACACACAAGCTGCCTCGGAAGTTTTATTCAACGAGCCTCGATTGGAATAATTCCACTATTTTTACAATGATCCACAGTATTTGAAGTCATGTTTCTCCTCTTTTTCTTATTTCCTTTTTCTCCTCTCTCTTTCTTTTCGTCTTTCCTTATTTCTTTCTATTTGTCTTTTTTCATTCTTCCTCCTTTTCTCCTTTTTTGTGTGTCACCTGTTGAGAATCAACCGGACACTGAAGCAGAAAGAGAGATAGTAGCCAGAATGAAAATTCAAGCAGAATAAAGGGTAAGAAGGAAGAAGAATATGGCACGAAATAATGTTGAAATGGATGAACAGAAATGCGATTATGAGTGATGGTGAGCAGCACAGGTTTAACCATCCGCCAATACTCCGCCCCCCATTTTACTTCCTCTATAGTACATGGTACCAGGTAGAGAAAGTATTGCACTCCACCCATAAATTCGGTACCGAGATTTCAACGGAAATACACGTTTAAGGGTCCCCTGTGTTCATAAAAAGCATTTTTAGAAAAAGGTTCGTATGTCTTTTAACACGATAACTCAAAAAAGAAAAGTCGGTTAAGTACCAAACTTGTATTTAAGTTTAGTATCTTCCAAGAATGTTACAGGAAGATTTTGAGGAAATGTCCCCAACCTAAACTACCCTTTACATGGACAAAATTTCAAAAATATTTATTTTCTCAAAAATGACCCTAAGAGTTTGATTAAAGTACCGTATAGTAAAGATATTTAATGACAAATAGAATGCATATCATGAATTTTCTAGAAACAACCTATGAAAAGCTCTTCATTCTGGATGTACTTTGCTGAATTTTGCATAGCTGTATATAGACAAAAGCTTACTAAAGAAAAATGTAAATCTCGTAAAAACGCACAATATTTGACATATACATTTTTCACTGATTTGACCATTTTTAGATATTTCTTGTTATTGGTTTCAGTTTTAAAATATAAACTTTTCACATACGAATTTCAGTCACATGGTACCCAGGTTTTAAATAATTTGACTATCATTTAAAGCCTAATGTATTACCTTACTTCCGTTTTCTTATAAGGAAGCAAATAATAAGACCATTTATGCAAATTTTTATCTGGATTAGCATTGAAGTAGATAGAATATTATGCTTTCTAACACTAATTTGTAACAGAGATATAGAAAAGTGCTGTGAATGGAACACACCAGATATTTTCTTACTGGTTGAATGCATTTCGCAGGTTGAATGCATTCCTCTTTAAGTTATCTGTTCTGATAACTTGATCATATGACAATTTTAATTACAAAACACGGGATTCACTGTTTTCTATAGAATTTACTTCCTCATTCCGCATTATTTGACTTCAATTTCAATCAATAAAAATGTCTAAATATTATTCCATCAGTGTTATATTATGGATCTTGCAAACATTCATAACACTCGGCTAAGTTAAAAAGAGCGTATTTTTATCTTCCCCTCTGAAACATCTGATCAATAAATATCAGCTTGAAAATATTTTATCTGAATTTAAATTGGTTTTTCTTTGACATATCCTTAAAACAGCTATTAACTATTTGATCATTCTTATTTTCCCTACCGCTTATCTATTATTAATAAGCAATTAATAAAAAAGGTGATACCAAGATTTCACTGTAAACGTGATTTTTGGGACGCCTAAAATAAAAGGATTTTAGGAATAGGTCCATATGTGCGTATGTGTGCATGGGTTGGTACTAAGTGTGTTGTGTATATGTGTACGTGTGGCTAAAAACCAAATCTTCGCATTTCATTTGAAAAGGTATAGCACTAAGGTTTTCAAGTAAAACCCCCTTCCCAAAACTACCATCTAAATTGAATTTTGTGTGAATGTTTTATTTCTCTAAAATGGTTCCAATGATTTAAATTAGAGTAATATTGTTTAACATTTTTTATAGCTTTCTGAGGGTAGTTTTTTCATTATTCGTAGCTTTTGTATAATTGCTAAATCTTCATAAAATATTAGAAATATATATATATCGTTAAAACACGTGATTAACTCCAAACACATTTTCTCTGGCATTAGCCATTTCCGAGATATTCGTTTTTGATATTAACTGTCGAATAAAATGTTGCTTGTATTAATAGTATAGCACATTACAAGTGTTATTTTGGAAAGGTTGCAAATCAGGCCATCATATACAATTTGCTTTTTAAAAAACTGTGCTATCGTTATAGCCTTTTCATAACGAGAAGTAAAATATGTAGTGAAAAGTTATCTCTATTTTAAAGAGGATTATAGATAAAAATATTGTGTTTTTCATTCACATGACATTCTCTACTTTTTCTGCAAACAAATTATTCCTACGTAAGATTATTTTGTTATCTACATCATGTTAGTCGAGATAAACATTAGAAGAAAATGTCTTATTACTTGCTAAGGGTATACACTAGCCTAAGGCGATAGCTAAATCTTTTAAAATTTGGTCACTATATAAAGTAATTGGTGTTGAGCAAAGGAGTAAAACAAAACAGATATGAAACGAAATATTACTTCCTGCTATAGAAAAGTTAAAGCCGTTTAAAATTGAAATAAAGAATAAGGAATATATGCAATCTATAACTCTACAAAATGTTGTATATGACATGAATTGTGTATTTTAACGAGATCTACATTTTTTGTATAGTACGCTTTCGTCCATCTCTTACGCTTTATCAGTTATGCAAATGCCATTTAGAATGAAGAGGTCTTCAGAGGCTATTTCGAGAAAATTCAAGAAGTACATTTTATTTGTCATTTAAATACCTTTAATATATCGAGTTTTATTCAGTTTTGAGAAAATCAACAGTATTGAAAATTTTTCTATATCAGAGTAGTCAGGGGTGGAGGATTTTTCTGAAAATCTTCATGTCCTCTTATCCTGGAAAGATACTGAACTGAAGCGTCAAATTTGTATTTAGTCATATTTAGTTTTTAGTTATCGTGTTCAGACACACTGACACATACGTACCTTTTACTAAATTTTTTTTTTTAATTTTTTGTTATTAAGGGGAACCTAAACTAACATAAAATCTTGGTATTGAATATCTGGGTGGAATGCAATACATTCTCTACCTATATATGTACTATGTACGATGTAGAGAAAGTAATAAGCAATACTAAGAGTAGATATAGTCATACTAAAATATTCAAAGCCAGCCTTCCGGTTTTACCACTAAGTTACTATGATACCTTACCGAAGCAACACAAATTCCCTGACTTGAAAATCACCAGGAGTACTGATAATATTTTGAGATGATGTTCCGCAATGCGACTTATAATGTCACAAGTGCGTAGATATGAGTATATCATCAGAAAATAATTAAGCGGTTTGGGGAATTTAATATCATATCGGTATGTTGCCATGATAGCTTAGTAGTAAGAGCAACCGGACGGAGATTAGTGGTTCAAATCCCGGCTATGATACTGAATGTTTCAGTTTGAATCTACCTATCCAAACACCGTCCTACAGAAGACTCGTGTGAAAAAAATACTTTAACATTTATAAGAATAGTTTGCAGAAGAGTGAGTAGAAAAAGGCAAGCGCATGCAATGCATCACTATATTAGTTTCCGTTACTCTTGCTTTTGTGGCGTGGTTTCTGTCCTTGTTCGGAGTGGTTTTCATTTGGTCAACCCTGGTTTATCTCAAACACAAATTTGGACATTTCCTACAATAGCACCTTCGTTATCATTCGCTATCACTTGCAAATGACCCATGTTTGTGCATGATGGGTGCCACGCCTGTTGACCCCAGACCAAATGGCCACATGTCACATTAGGCACTGCACCTCTCTGCGGGTGGTAGGGTTGATTTTCTGGCATTCTCTGCAGGAGAGAACTGATGAATGTGCAGCTAGGTCCTCGAGAGGAAATTGCCTAACCCAGCATGGAAATTACAGAGCTTTACGGACGCTAAAAGCAGAAATAATGTATCGGCAGGATGTGGATTTAATGTTATATTTATTTTAATTTCAAAATATGCTTCCACCCCCTCCCAAAACAAAATTAACGGAGAATAATTTCAAGTGCTCCTACAAAACGCAAAGAATCATAATACAAAAACACAATGAAATAAATTGTGCAGACGCTAGTTGCTCTTAACTGATCAAGATTTTCTTTTCAACAATACAGAATACTATATCTTTAAAAGATCCTCTGAGTTTAGGGAGGTCCCGGATCTTAGGCAGTTATGGGCTTTACCTGGCTGGTGTATGAAAACTGTGGTGGTTTATTGTCTTTCATGATTTCATTCCACTTTAATTTTTGAGACGTGTGACGGTGCCAGAAGATACATTGAATTATTTATTTGCAATCGACTCTGTAAATTGCTAGGAACATATCAGCACAAATTTGGTTCCACGAGAGGTGTCTAATTACCAGTAAATCTAACGAAATGGAAATGTGCTTTTCTAACATGCTTAACACCATAAGCCTCAGCCCAATTTGAACCCACGACTTTGGCATCAGAAGGCCAGCGCCTAACCGACTCAAACTATTAGAGGACTATCTCGTGCAAGGATGGTCTGGTCTGCAACAGTAGTGTGAGTTGCGGTCAGCAAGTTAGGAAATTCTGCGCGTCTCTGCCTCTGGTGCGATTCCGTAACTTTGCCCATCTCTTATAGTCGGTAGCGGCCGCACTGTATCTATGTATAACGCAGAGCGCGTAGTGTCCTTCTGCTGTACACTCAAAGACATTTCAAATACGCCTGCAGCTGTAATTTTACTCAAAATGTGAACATATTTCCAAGATCTTCATTGGTGCCATTCTGGTAAAACACACTATGCAGGTAATAAAATACAAAACCGATTGGGCAATCGACAATTCCTCAGAACAGGTTGACTTGAATAAGCAGAGTAGTCTACCACGTGCGCTACTTAACTTGGCATTAGAACTTCAGCATGTATAGTAAAGTAAAGATTAATTTCATTTTGTATCAGCCGGGGAGATGGATGTAGTATTGTCCAACCAGAAAGTTTAGGGATCACCAGTTTGCCATTCAGAACTTCATTTGTCGCAAGTTATGTTTCATATTCAACCCTTTCCCTTCGGTAAGGTAGCCTGTCCAATATGCTTTTAAGAGCATAGTAATCAGGTGGAAGATATGGGTGGAGTCAGCGTAAAGACCCCGTCTTACGATAAGTATTTCCAGGCATATTTTTAATGTATTTGAGTGTTCACCTGTATTATCACACAAGCCGTTCTTCGTTGAAATTAATGTATCCCAGCTAGTGCGAATGTCAAAAGATTTTCCTAGGTACAACTGTAAATGGTGTTTTATACCGACAGAGAGAAGATTTTGGAAATAAAATATCAATGCTGGAAAATAAACTCTCTCTACTATCAGTTTCCGTAACACCTTCGCTAGATCATCTACCTGTTTTCCGCAGGGTCTGCGGTTTGATTCCTTTCTGGGCTCGAGAAAGCTTTGTTTAATCAACATTTCGTGATATGTTGTGGTATTTGAATGTGAATATGTGCGTGTGTTTTTTGGCTACGTGTTGGTGACTAAATACGTTATTTGAAAAAAAAAAAAAACACGTTAACAACATAATTGAAAGATAATGAAATGAATAGCCTTTTACATCAAAATATATAAAATATCATGGTAAATTCATTTGATACAATCCTGATGCAGAAAAGCCTCCATTATATAACCGACTTTAGTTCTATTGATTCTATTCAAATTTTGCTGAGAATGATAAATAACAGCATTTCCACAGCTGAGATTACAGCGCGAGAAGAAATGAGAATTCTCTTAGTATGATAAATTTGTATTGTTTTTATTCAGAATCTCTTTTTCTCATTCTTGCCAGACATTTCTATTTGGATATGTATTCAATAAATAAACATCTCTTAAAACTACTTGTGTACCCGTCCCACTTGAGTAAAACGACAGATTCTTGGGTCGAGGTCCTAAAATAGCATACATGTACACTAAACATTGCACAAAGTAATATTGTAGAAATGACACACATTTCATCATGTAACTGATATTCCAGTTTCGTTGGGCTGCTCTTACCAAGTGACAAACCTTACCACCAACAGACTGCAAATCTAACTTATGACACTGAAATTATCAATCTGGCTCTACATCACCAACTCTTTCCGTACACATGGCTTGTGATAATTCCAATGATTGGCCTAATAGTTGGAAAAATATGAATTGCTTAAGTACTTTCGGAATTGTAGGTCACCATTGGGGAATGTTTTCTCAAAATAATAACAATGTAATGCCTTGTAGCTCAATGGCAAAGAGTAACCGGTCAGAGAATGGAAGATATATGGTTTAACTACTGGCTATCACATTGCATTATTAAGCCTGATGCTGCCTTCTGTCGTGGTATTGTTGTAGTGGCCCATGGGGGGAAAGAATGACAAAGGTATATAGCACTTTTGATAGACTCAAATAAAAGAGAAATTTCACTTAATTCACTGTAGACTTCCTTTATTAATGAGTTGTTAATTTGAGGCACTAACCCTGCGAGCGACTCCGATCACGAACTTGATGACATAGTTTTATTTAAGTGCTAGTTCCACTTTTACTGAGTTATAACTTTACACTAATCAACGTAATCTTGAGTTTCACGGTCCGTATAACATTTACGGTAATAATTGCCCGTCAGAATAACTTATAAAATACCGATTTCCTAAACTGTACTCCGCGTTATTTCTCAGTCACATTTCTTGTACCTTGTTTCCTACATTGTGTGCAACTCGCGATTTCTTGTACGCACATCATTTATATACTAAAAGGTCCGAGTATTGCTCTCCTTTTTGTTGGCTGGAAAAAGGCGCGTAAAGTAGCGTTGTCACTTGACTGTCGGGGATTTTTCTTTATTTTTCACCCACGTGACCTTCTTCTACAATGAGAAATTCCCTCTTTCCAGATTAAAAGGGAAAATACCTTTCTTTCTCCCAAGGAGTGTTACTTGTACCCCTAATGCTCTAAAATTCGTGTTACTTTTAACAAAGCACGTAGCCTTGAAGGATACAAAGCGAATTTCTACACGCTAAGGTCCTGCGTTCTACTGAACATATATTTCTCGTGTTAAATATTACAAACTAATGATTAAACTAATAATATATGCGTCGTGCGAAAATACTGTCGCACTTCCCAAGCAAATATTAATTATAATATTAAATTATAGCACTCTCCATGCGATGTGACAAATTTGGGGTAACTTCATTCCCCAAAGTAATGGCCGAGATATTTCTCAGGAGATACAGGCACAGAAAGGTAACTTTTTTGAACACAAAAACAAAACAAAACCTTTTTTGTGATTTGGGGAAATCTATATTCCCGGTAAAATCTTGGGTTGAATGCAGTAGAAGACCGAATGTAATGGCTAAGACAAACAATCGCGAGTTCCCGGGTTCGACTTCTGACGACCCCACTTTGGCCATGTGGTTGTTCGTGGTATTCCTGCGGCTGCCAAGATGAATACTGGGTTAAAGTGGTTAAAGTACGTCTCAAATTCTCATTTCCCTCATTTTCTCTCGTTTCATTTCCCTTTCACTAAGGGCGAGGTTCGGTCGGTGGCGGACAGATGGCGATGCTTGCGATTTAGAGCCTTTTCTCAACTTTGTCAGAGGAAAGACTGTCGAGGGAAAGACTGCCGAGCTTTCATTTGAGGAACGTGTTTTCCAGCATCTCTAGATGAATGCCACAGATCGACCCTCTCGTTATCGGGTGGTCAAGCCTGGAACTAGGGTGAGCAGAACAGGTTTCACGGTTCTTACCTGACTGGCGGTGAAGCGCAAGGCTTAGTGGAGTTACAGCGAAAGTTTTCTATATCGATTATCTAGCATAAGCGCAGATATTTTGTGCTGGCCTGCAATCCCATGTAGTTGTGGTTCATAGATAAGTGGTACAAAAAACCTTAACATGTTATATGCATTCATTAAGCAATTGCTGTGAAGTTTAAATGAGTGAAGCTTGTGGCTACTGCACAATGTTTCACTTAAAAGCTAATGAACCAACTGTTTAATATTGAGTGAAATGTATTAATTTCTCTACCATGTATGAATATGCACATATTGTATAGGGAAGGTATTGCATTTCGTTCAAAAATTATAAATACCGAAATTTCACCGAAAATACATGTTTGGGAACACCCTGGATCCAAAAAGAAAAAATGATTTTTAGAAACATGTACATGTGTATCTGTTTTGTGTATATGTGTATGTCTTAGGGCAGCATGACTGAAAATCGCAAGACTGTATAGCATCTTCCAAGGGAGCGATACAAAGATTTTCTGCAAACAGCTCCCCACGTACATATTTTACATTGATTATATTAAAAAATTATGATTTTGTCAGAGAATACCTTTATTTGGATTAAAATACCTCATATTTAAGATATTTTCATGACAAAAGAAATCTATATTATGAATTTTCTAGAAAGGACTTCTGATGATCTCTTTATTCTTGATGACTTTTGTATAATTTGTAAACCGTAAGAGATGTAAAAACATTTAAGACACAAAAATATAGAGCTTAAAACACACAAGTTATGTCATAAACATTTGGTTTGTAGAGTTAACCGTTTCCGATATCGTTGTTATTGGTTTCAATTTTAAACTTAGCTTTTCTTTTAATCCCGGGAATACAAATGAGAACCGAATTTCGGACCGCGCCGTGGCCGAGTGGTTAGTCCACTCACCTCTCGCCTAGACGGCCCGGGTTTAGTCCAAAGCGACCGCATGTGAGATTTGTGGTGGGCAAAGCGAAGCAGGGCGATTTTCTTCGGGTTCTCCGATTTCCTCCGCCATCGCATTCCACCGGTGCTCCATCTTAATTCCATGTATCACCAGTGTCATTGTCTGCGGTGCCACGAACAGTAAAAGCGGGCGCTAAACACTAACAAAAAACCGAATTTCAAAGTTTCACATAGCGATGAGCTTTTAAAAGTTTTGACAATCGCATTAGCCTAGTGTCTTTCCTTTCTACATACAAGGAAGTAAGTAATAAGATCATATCTGTTAATTTTTATCTCAATTAGGTTGCAGTAGATGGAAGATACTTTTTTGTAAGAAAGGCTTGTTTGTGGCACAGTTAGAGAGAGTCATTCGAATAGAAGACAACACGTGTTTTTATTTATTAAACACAAAATAAACTGATATGAAATAAACCGAGGAACAGAAGTGTTTATTTTATTGTTTGGTTCTATAATATGAGAGAAATTTGGTGGAATCTGTGGAATTTGGTGAACATATTGTGTCTCATGCATATAGCAGAGACTGACCCATTAGCGTACAATACGCTAATTTATGGACGGAAATAGCATAATAGTATGCACAAGTCCTCTGACTGTGGTAGTACGGATATTATAAGCAAGAGATCTAGGATATTGCAATTGGAATCACAGATGAGGGCTTCGCTTGCATGTTTTATGCACAGGATGCCTGGCGTCCCTTAATGCAGCTGTCATTCATTTTAGCCTTTATTTTCATGAGTGAGTTCGACATACTTCAGCATTGTTTCATTAAAAAAATCATTCACATGACTTTCTCTATATCCCACCAACAAATTATTCTTAAAAAGCTTATACTTCTATTTACTTCATCCTAATCAGTAAAACATTATCAGATATAACCATATTACTTACTTCCTTGTAAGTAGAGGTGAAATAAGGGAGTACCATAGGTTAAAGTGATAGATAATCAAAAGCTGGTTGCTATGTCACTGAAGTTCCTATGTTTGTATGGACAGCAGTTGACAAATTCCTGTATGAAAAATGTAGTTTTTTATAGCAGAAACCAAAAATAAGGAATGCCACAAAAACGAGGACCTTCACGAAAAAAATGTATATAACATAAATTGTGTGTTTTAACGGGCTCTACATTTTTTGTGTAGTAAGTTTTTGTCCATCTCTTACGGTTTAGCAGTTATTCAAAATTCAGTAAAATTCATCCAGAATAAACTACTCTTCAGAGGCTATTCCCAGAAAATTCAAGATATACATTTTGTCAGGTAAATATCTTTAGTATAAGAAATTTTAATCAAAATCGTTAGAGCCATTTTTGAGAAAATCAAAATTTTCGAAAAAAGTTCCATGTAAAGGGAGGATTTTTCTCAAAATCTTCGTGTCGCATATCTGGAAGATACTAAACTTAAATACCAAGTTTGGTGTTTTACCTAGTTTTCGTTTTTGAGTTATCGTGTTCACACACACACACACACGCGCGGACCTTTTTCCGAAAATGCTTTTTTTTTAGATAAAGGGGACCCTAAAACATATATTTCCGGTGAAATCTCGGTATCGAATTTTTTGGTGGAGTGCAATTACCTTCCCTATACACTATGTACATAGTGCGTATAGTTAAAGTAAAAATGGTGAAAGAGAGTTATGGGTATTTGATGTACTTCGTCAGTCTCTAAATGTGGTGTGGAAGCAGTAGAATGCTTTTAGAATGTATTTTGCAATAACAGCCACGTAGGATTCTCTTTAGAACTTTATACTGATTTATAATTGATTAATTCCGAGTTTACTACTTATAATACCGCAAGCGATGACATTGATGATACATGGAATGAAGATGGAGTATCGGTTGAATACAATAGCGGGGGAAAACGTAGAACCTGGATAAAACCCGCCTCTGCGCCGCTTTGTCCACCACATATGCCACATGTGGCCTCCTGGGAGAGATCCCGGGCCGCTTTGGTGAAAGGTGAGTGATGTAACTATTCAGCCACGGCGCGGCAGTGTTAATATTGATAGTGGTTCTCATAAGGTCATCTCACACTTGCTATATACATAAACTTTCCATACCTACATTTTTCATCATATAGAGCTAATTTTGCCTTCTCTAGCCCCGAATGTACAATGTTCATAAGGATAGAGAAGTATTTTATTCCACCCAAAAATTCTATGTCGAGATTTCACCGGAAATACACGTTTTAGGACCCCCTGAAACCAAAACAAGCATTTTCAGAAACAGGTCCGGTGTGCGTGTGTGTGTGTGTCTGTCTGTCTGTCTGTCGTCTGTGTATGGGTCTGTGGACAGCATAGCTCAAAAACGAAAAGACGGTTAAATACCAAACTTGGTAATTAAGTTTGGTATCTTCCCAGGATACGATGCGAAGATCTTCAAGAAAATCCCCCCATCCCTAACAACCCTTTACATGTAAAATTGTTCGTATTTATTTTCTTAAAATGGTTCTAACAATTTTGATTAAAATACCACATATTAAAGCCATGTTTATCACAAATAAAATTGTAAAATTGAAGTTTCTGGGAATAGTTTCTAAAGACCTGTTTATTCAGCATGAATTTTGCTTAATTTAGTATAACTAGTAAACCGTAAAGGATAGAAAAAAAACTTTTTTTACAAAAATTGCAGATCTTGTTAAAATACACAGGTTATGTCATATACATTTTTTTAGGAACTTACAGTTTTCGAGGAATTCCTTGTTATTAGTTTCAATTGTGAAGTGCCTATACTTTTCTCAGTCAAGTGTCCGTTTTTCTTTTGTTCTACTCTTGGCCAAGCAAAGAATTGATTTGCAAAAACATTTGACTGTAACTTTGGCCTAGTGCATTCCCTTAGTTTCATTCTACTTATAAGGAACTAAGTCATAAAATTCTGCTAATGTTTATCTCGATTAGCAAGGTGTTGAAAGAAGAATTATCTTTTGTAAGAAGTATTTTGTAGAGCACGTAGAGAAAATCATTGAGTGTAACTCATCAGATTTTTCACCACATACAGTTATTTTTTCTTATAAGTGATAGAGTCAAAATTCACAAAGTATGTTGTTCTTCATTAATATCCTGCTTTATTGTTTTCGCACTTTTATTTCTCCAGCAACTTGTATGAGGTTCTTTCCTATATGCAGAATATGATGTTAGTGCTATTACTGCATAGCCTCCGCATTCTTCATTAATGTTTTTGTTTACTATGTATTAAATGAAACGCTAATTAACAATTACGAAATAGGCTGCGGAAACCATAATCAGAAACTAAAGGCTAGTTTTGAACTATATAAACAATAAAAATCAATATTCTCTCATTTTTCGCGAAATGCAGTGAAAAGGCATATCGCATAATTTGTGTATAATGCAAGAGATTGCAAATATTTTTACTTTCTCTACACTTGCTATGTACATAGTGTATAGACAAGGTATTGCATTCCACCCAAAAATTCGATACCGATATTTCACCGGAAATACATGTTTTGGGTCCCCTTGAATAAAAAGAAAAATTGGGAAGAGGTCCGTGTGTGTGTGGATAGCATAGCTCAAAAACGAAAAGTTAAGTTCAGTTTCTTCCAAGGATACGACACAAATATTTTCAAGAAAATGACCCCAACCCCAACTACGACTTACATGGAACATTTATCGTTAATTCTGATTTTCTTAAACATGGCTCTAACAATTTTGAATAAAAGGCGAGATGTTTAAAATATATTAATGACAAACGAAACGTATATGTTCAATATTCTGAGATTAGCCTCTTAATTCTGAAAGACTTCCGTATAACTTTTGTTTAACTGCTAAACCGTAATAAAATGAAGGGGTCGTCAAACACAAAATTTATGTAATATACTTTTTTTGCATAGTTAACACTTTTCGAGATATTACGAGTTATGGTTTCACTTTTAAGGTTCTTAAATTTTTCTCAAACGGGAAGTATCTTTTCGTCTCTCAGTTGTTTACTCTTAGCAAGCTTCAATTGTTTCACATAGCGACCGACTTTTAAAAAAAAATCACTTTTGCTTTAGCCTAGTGCATTCCCTTATTTCCCTTCTATATAAAAATAAATTCATCATGGTGTAGATAAAAGACTTTTGTAAAAAAAGTTGGTTTGAGAAACATCCAGAAAAAGTCATGAGAATAGAACACTTAAGTATTTTTACTTTCTGTAGCTCTGTATGTACAAAGTACGTAGCGGACAGAGAAAGTATTGTATTCGATACCGAGATTTCATCGGAAATACATGTTTTAGGTCCCCTAAATCCAAAAGCATATCAGAAAAAGGTCCATGTGTCTGTGTGTGTGCCTGCGGACAGCAATAGGTTACCTTAAGCCTGCACAAGTACACATTTTGATATTCGTACCTTGAAATAAGTCTTTTGTATTTTTATTGAAAGTTAACGTATAATCGACATTTCTGAATCACATATTTGTATCAGATTTTAAAATGGGGAGCTGGACTTCTGGAGACAAGAAATCCCTAAATGCTTTCACCTTAATCTCAAGCAAAAAGGTTCGCTTTTACCCCTTAGGCCTTTTCTTGGTAAAACGGAGAAGTTTGATTCTATATGCCACTCCAATGTTGTACCCCGCAGCTGTAACTGACAGCCATGTCATTCCCAGACTGAGAAGCCGAGCATAAGGCGCTTAAAGGGCGCACAGAATGAAAAATGTAGTTTTCGCATCTCTGACTGATGAAACAAGTTTTCTGAGTATAAAAGAGCAGATGAAGTGGTTTATTGTGTTATTATAGGTGTCCAGTAGTTTGGAATAAGCAACAAATATATTTCTTGTTTACTTTCTCTACCCGTACTATGTACATAGTGTATAGAGAAAGTATTGTACTCCACTCAAAAACTCGATAACGAAATTTCGCCTGCAGGGTCTCTCGTAACCAAAAAAAAAAAAAAAAAAAAAACATTTTTAGAAAATGGTCTCTGTGTGTGTCTGTGAACACAATAAGTCAAAAACGAAAAGTTTGTAAAACACCAAACATGGTATTTATGTTTAGTATTTTCCTGGGATGCGACACGAAGATTTTGAGAAAAATTACTCCACCCTAAACTACCGTTTACAAGGAACAAAAATTGTATATGGAAAATGAAACCTATATCTTGAATATTCTAAAGACCTCTATATTTTGAATGTATTTTGCTAGAGTTTGCGTAACTGGTAAACCGTAAGAGATACAGAAAAACTTAATACACAAGAAATGTAATCACCTTAAAACACACAATTTATATCATACTAGTTTTTTTCGTGGAAATGACCATTTCTGAGATATTCCTTGTTATTTGTTTCAGATGTAAAATACTTAAACTTCTCTCACACGGACAGCTATAAACTCCTGGTCTTACATAGAAATGGATTTCATCCACATGGCAACAAGCTTTTAAAAGATTTGACTATCGTTTTAACCTAGTGTATTCCCTTATTTTCCTTCTACTTACAAGGAGGCAAGTAATTAAGACACTTTCTGATAATGTTCATCTCGAGTATCATAAAGTAAGTGGAACAATAAGCTGTTTAACAATACTTTGTTTCAAAGATGTAGGGAAATTATGTGAATGGAACACATCAGATTTTTTACAGCGTGTTTTTATTTTCGCTAGAAATTCCATAACAGAGCGGCAACTATACAGTATATGTAACAGTTTGTGTTTTGTTTAAAGGCTTTGACAAAGTTACAGAAAATAAATATAATATTGGAAAGGTATAATCTGACTGAAAAATGTAATGTCATAGTCAGGATTTGAAACACGGATGTCCTGGTGTCCGTCCAATTGTTCTAGTCATTGAGCCACAATGGTAACATGTCGACGCGCCATTATATTTCCCAAATAACTTTGGTTTTTCCCGGTTATCCACAATGTGATCACTATTATTTTGAGATGATATATTCCAATGGCGACTAATAATCAGCATTAGTGTTAATCAACTGTTTTTCCACACTAGATCTGTGCAGGACAGAGTTGATTAAGTAGAGGCAGACTGAAAAGTTCAATACCATAGCCAGGATTTGAATTTTTCATTCTCCTCTACGTAATCAAATCATCGTAAGCATTTAATTTCTTTAACTCTGCGGGACACAGACATTTTCCATTTGCTTCTAGGCATGTCATTCTCAACCATGTAGATCCGTGGTTCAAATCCCGGATACGGCATTGAAAAACTCAGTCTGCCTCTACATAATTAATTCATCCTAAGTATTTAATTTATGTAAGACTCCGAGATACTTCTGAGGAATTTTCCATTTTCTTCTAGGCGTAGGTATGTTATTCGCATATGCCTTGTGCCACAATCCTCCTCCTGTGGAGACGGTCGGTAGTTCAACCATCACCAGAAACCCCCAGTAATGTGTAATGGTTGCTGATTGCCCTCTCTAGCAGCTCCAGTAGTGCGACGGGTCTTCGAACTAGAAACTGTTAGGGACTTCTGCACCTCTCTGTTGCTGTCCGCTTATATCCTGTAGCTTCTTTCCCTCATCCTGTTGGTAACCATAAGAAATATTTGTAAGTCGAGGGCGCGAGGCGCTTTCCGCTGCTGTATTGCTTATACCTGAATAAGCAGGATTCTTTTATTTGTTTGTTCATTTGATGCGAAGGTAACCGGATTAAAGCATCTATTACTTTCTCTATACATACTATATACATAGTGTATAGAGAAGATATTGTATTGCACCCAAAAATTCGATACCGAGATTTCACCGGAAATATATGTTTTGAGACCCCCTGAATAAAAAAAAGGCATTTTTAGAAAAATATCCCCGTGTGTATGAGTGTGTGTGTGTGTGTGTGTGTCTGTGGGCAGCATATCTTAAAAACGAAAAGACCGTTAAATACCAAACTTGGTATTTAAGCTTGGTATCGTCCATGGATGCAACATGAAGACTTTCAAAAATATCCCTCTCCACCAAACTACCCTTTACATGGAAAAAAATTCAAACATTTTGATTTTATTAAAAATGGCTCTAACGATTTTGATTGAAATATCGTATATTAAAGATATTTATCTGACAAATAAAATGTGTATGTTGAATTTTCTGGGAAAAGGTTCTGAAGACTATTTTATTCTGGATGAATTTTACGGAATTTTGCATAACGCTAAACTGTAAGAGGTGGACAAAAACTTAAAACACAAAACATGTAGAGCACGTTAAAACACAACATTTACGTTATATAAATTATTTTCTTGGAGTTGATCGTTTTTAAGATATTCCTTGTTTTTGTTTCAGCTTTGAAAAAGCATGCTTTTCTCATATAGGAATTTGTGAACTCCTGTCCATACAGATAAAAGACCTTCAGTCACATAGCAACCAGCTTTAGACCATCACTTTAACCTATGGCACTCCCTTATTTCACTTCTACTAACAAGGAAGCAAGTAATAAGACTATTTCTGCTATTTGCTTCTCGATGAGATGAAGTAAATAGAATAATTTGTTGCAGAGATGAAGAGAAAGTCATGCGAATGGAACACATCAGATTTGTTTTTGTTCCATTTATACCCCGAATTACAACGGGCATATCGGCGACCTTTTGCCTTTGGAACGTATTGCTGATTGGTAATGGTGTTTATTCCTGTACAGTATTATTGGATTTGTCTCTTTGAGTTTTTATATATTAGATAAAAAGCACACACACACACACACACACACACACACACACACACCCAAAAGCACACTCACATGCACAGTTCCAAACTCTGGGAGGATAAGGATAATTTTTGTAAAATAAAATTCTCCCTCCAGATGAGAATCTTGCACAACAGATAGCTGCTCTATCAACTGAAGACCTGTCCAGTAACGTGTCTTGATTTCCTCATTGTTTAAGTGTGGTGCTATTATTGCGTTCTTCCGTTGCCGAGTGGTTAGCGAACAGATTTCTCAGCTGGAGGTCGCAGGTTTGATTTCTGTCCGGAGGTGGGCCTACCATTAAAACAGTCTGAAATGCAGATATGAGAGCGATTGTGCGTGTGGAAATAGATTACAACGGATGAAAATCTCAGTAAGCTAACCTAAAAGAAAAACAAAAATTGTTTTCATCTTGTAAAACCTCTTTAAGAGAGTTATTTTGTTTTATAGCACTGGTAAATGAGAATTACTTTGGTTACTTTTAATAATAATATATATACATACA
Organism: Hymenopus coronatus; assembly: GCA_030762935.1. Lineage (NCBI taxonomy): Eukaryota > Metazoa > Arthropoda > Insecta > Mantodea > Hymenopodidae > Hymenopus > Hymenopus coronatus. Next base: position 51,513,427 of record CM060885.1, read on the forward strand.
TAGAGGTAAAATACAAGATTCCTGGGCCCAATTTTAAACGAAAAGAAGCTTTTCGAAATCTTCGGAATAATGATAATAAAAATAATAATAATAATAATAACGACAACAGTAACAATAATATGCTTTACAAGTGGAGCAGATGATTTTATTCACAAACAACATTAACAGTTTGCAATAAAGAGTATTGTGAAATACCATCGCCTGCACCACTACACGTTGCATACGTAACATGAGGTATTAGATGCTATACAACAATCACAAACAACAATTGGAACAAAATTCTCTACGAACGCAACATAAGTGTAATGGCGGGAGGCAAGCTTTGCGAATGAGCGATACCGAGATTTCATTGGTGGTCAGGAATAATTAATACTGGAAAGGAGAACTACTAATGAAACTTATAACATTATAAATAAAGTAAGAAACAAATTTATTTCTTATAACAAAGCATCCTACATGCCGTTGACCTTGTAACACCTGGCGGTTTACCTAATTTTCACCGTGCGGAGACTCCCCAAATACTGCTAACGCACATACTGACTGTAGCTAGCTTCCTTTCATTGCCATGGACGGATCCGCGACGCTAGGAGGACTAAACCAGGCCTGTGATTGGACGTTCTAACTGTTTCAATTATCCTAACTACCTAACGAACTTTTCTATCAACTGTCATTTACGACCATTTCAATGTTTATTTGTGAACTACCCAAACAATAAATACATTTACACTCCCATATGCTGCAATACATTGGATGATCACTCTTCCTGGCTTCTCTCTAATCCAGATTCGCTGTTCCTCATAGAAGTCTGACCCCAGGCGCTGGCTTGTATGTTCCTACATACGAGAGGGTCAACAAAGAAAAAAGAAAGAGAAACAAATGGAGTATAAACAATTGATTAGCATACGCAGTGTTTTAAAAAAATGAACTCAGTGTTTGAGTTACGGAATGGGTTAAATTCGGACTTATCCCACTTGAAAACTTTTAGGTGTTTCTATGCTTTGTCATGTGTTGCATTCCATGACTTTCTCTACATCTCTGCAACAAGTTATTGTTGAAACGCTTATGCTTATATTTACTACATGCTACTCGAAGAAAAATTAGCAGAAATAGTCTTATTAATTGCTTCCTTGTAAGCAGAAGCGAAATAAGGGAGTACCATAGGCTAAAGTGATAATCAACAGCTGGTTGCTATGTGACTGCATTAATTTATTTTTATGGTCTGCAGTTGACAAATTCCTACATGAGAAAGATATGTTTCTTTAAATCTGAAACTAGTAACAATAGATATCTCAAAAATGATCAACTGCACGAAAAAAAAACTGTATATGACATAAATTGTGTGTTTTATCGTGATCTACAGTTTTTGTCTATCTCTTACGGTTTACCAGTTTGCAAAATTCAATACAAATCATCCAGAATAAACAGGTCTTTAGTGGATAATCCCAGAAACTTTAAGATATGCATTTTATTTGGCATGAAACTATCTTAAATGTAAGAGATTTTAATCAAAACCGTTAGAGCCCTTTTGAGAAAATAGAAATGTTAGTTTGGGGTGGAGGGAAATTTTTATTGAAAATCTTCGTGTAGCATCTTTGGAAGATACCAAACTTAAATACCAACTTTAATATTTAACAGTCTTTTCGTTTATGAGCTATGTTGACCATAGACACACACACACAGGAACCTCTTTCCAAAAATACTTTTTTTGAATTCAGGGGGATCCAAACCTATATTTGCAATGAAATCATGGTATCCAATTTTTGGGCCGAATGCAGTATCTTCTGTATACACTATGTATGTGTAGAGAAATTAAAAATATTTTTCACAATGCCACCGTGTACCTCAAAGATGTACATTAGTGTTTCCCATTGACTGCAGTCAAAAGGACTTGCTAAGCAACTGATGCTGCTCGTGAATGAACAAAATTCCTGTAACATCTAGAGGGAACAATATACATAATACCTCAGGGGATACATATATGCATGTTTTCTTTACATAATTTCCCAGAGCGTGTGACCTGTTAAACAAAGAATACACATTGAGGGACTGCACAGCTCCCTTTAGATTCAAAAGTTAAACTTCTTCGCGTCTGGAATAAAGACCATTGTTTCCGAGTCACACAGAACCGATGACGTCCTTAACAACCCTCCAGACCATTAAATCTGACTCTATAGTAAACGTTACTCCGAAGTTCTCTCCTCTTTGGGATTTGCTTCTATATACGCTGTCGTTTCATTTTACTGACATCTGCTGCTTTTGATGTCGTCTTCGGAGCAAAGCAAGACGCAATTTAAAACAAGAAAGGTGAGCTATGGAAGAGCAAATCTAGGCGCAAAAGCCTCTAATATCGACGCACAATGTTACAGTGTTACAGCTAATTCAAATAAAACTAGAGATAACTCTTTTGTAAACTGGAAGGGAAATGTTATATCTTTTTAGACATTGGCACTAAAATTGATTTCCCTTTCTCTACACGTACCATGTACATAGTGTATATAGAGCAGGTATTGTATTGCAGCCAAAAATACATGTTTTAGGACATGATGAATCCAAAATAAGCATTTTTAGAAAATGGTCGTATGTATATCTGTGTGTGTATGTGTGTCTTTGGGCAGCATAGCTCAAAAACGAAAAGTCCGTTAAATACCGAACTTAGTATTTAAGTTCAGTATCTTCTAAGGATGCAACGCAAAGATTTTAAAGAAAATTCCCCCACCCCAAACTACCCTTTACATGGAAATATTTTCGAAATTTTGATTTTCTGAAAAATAGCTGTATCGATTTTGATTAAAATATCGTATATTAAATATATTTTGCCGACAAATGAAATGACATCTTGAATTTTCTGGGAATAGCCTCTTAAGACCTCCTCATTCTGGATGATTTTTTATTGTATTTTGCATAACTGGTAAACCGTAAGAGATAGACAAAAACATACCACACAAAATGTAAATCACGAAAATCCACACAATTTAAATCACATACATTGGTTTCAGCTGTTAAGAAAAACTTAATTTTCTCATATAGGAATTTTACAGCTGCAGTCAATACAATCAAGTTACTTCAGACACATAGCAACCAGCTTTTGATTATCATTTTAACCTACGGTACTTCCTTAATTTACTTCTACTTACAAGGAAGCAAATTATAAGAGTATTTCTGCTAATTTTTTCTCCAGTAACATGAAGTTAGTAGAAGCATAAGCCTTTTAACAATAAGTTGTTGCAGAGATGTAGAGAAAGTCATGTGTATGGAACACATTTAAAAATGTGTGTGTGTGTGTGTGGGCAGCATAGCTCAAAAAGGAAAAGACCGTTAAGTGTCAAACTTGATATATACCTTCAGTAACTTCCAAGGATGCGACAGAAAGATTTTCAAGAAAATCCCCCACCTAACTACCCTTTTCATGGAAAAAATTTCCGAAAATTAGATTCTTTCAAAAATGGCTGTAACGAGTTTGATTAAAATTCCGCATATTTGAGGTATTTGTATAACAAATAAAATGTAAATCTTGCATTTTTTTGGGAAAAATACCTCTTTATTCTGGTTAAGTTCTTCTAAATTTCGGATAAGTAGTAAACGTAAGAGATGGACAAAAACTAACTACGCAAAAAATGTACATCTTCTTAAAACACACAATTTATTTCATATACACCTTTTTCGTTGAATTCTCCATTTTCGATATATTCCTTGTTGTTGGTTTCAGTTTGAAAATATTTAAAACTTTCCTCATATGGAAACTTGTCAAATACGGATAAAATAATAAGTTTTTAACAATAATTTGTTACAGAGATGTGAAGATTGTTTAAAAATATTAAGGCAATTCATTTGTGAAATTTAGTTTATAACCAATTTACAAAAAGTTGGCAAACATTAACACATTGCTTTTTACGAAAAAAATTAATTCAAAAACCCATGTTTTCACCACTTGGCTCATTTGAATTGTTAGTTAACTAAAGCTATAAATGCAGAGGAGCACATTTATTAATAGACAAATCAATTTAAAAAATCAATATCTTGAAACAATTTTTTTTCGGTAATTTTTCCTACTCAAAATACTACTAATTTGTTTATACATTTTGTACTACTCAAAACTACATTTAAAATATCTAATGCGTTCCATTCTAATGATTTTCTTGTTCTGTACACCGCATTCCTTACCGTATGTAGGTTAGTTTATTACGTCATGTTTTTATTTTATTGGCTAATATTGTCACCTTGCAGATGAGTTTTCTATAGCGAACCAATAGAGCATACCTATGCTGGGTTTGTCACCTCATTCGCTAATAGGTATAGCCACCTTACTCAACTGGAAGCGAGATTAGGTAACGTGTACTACAACAGTAAGCTACAACCCTTCACCAATTAGAGTAACGAAGAGGCCAGCGGATATCAGAAGATATAAATGCCCCTACAGACAATCAGAAATTCGATGTCTATTAGTATTTGTGCTCTGTGTACGTTTCATTGGCGACATTACCCGTAACGTAGGTAAGATTCTACATCCTTTTATACAGAATAACGTTATGAAAATTCTGTTAGTATTTTGAGCAACAGGTTAGTGGTTTCAATAGTATTTATTTATCAGTACAGAAAAACTATAAGAACTAATAAGGGTAAGTGGAGAAATGGTGTATGGTTGGAACAAATTTACAAAAAGGAACACACCAGAACACTTTCACCTCCAGCCAGCGAGCTCCTCCAGTGGTATTCTGTGATACATTTCTCTCGGTGTATGCAGATATATTTTTCTCAATAAATATGTGAGAATAGAAAACACTTATTAAACTTGTTGAGAATGCTAAATGAACGCTAATAGCTTATCTGTTCAGAACAAGTTTCCGATTATTTTAAATCTGTTCTTGAATCTAATCACGTGAAATTATAACTGCATTGTGTTAAATCTCCAAACTTTCATAGTTCTAAGAACTTTACGTCCTAGGCAAAATCTGTTTCCGTAGTAACGTAAAGGGTTTAAATTAGTGGGACTTGCTAAACCATAATAGGGCGAATAAGTTGCTGATCACCGATACGATCACTGAACGAGTGTAATGTCCCATTCACAATGAGAAGTACATTGGTAACCGCAGCGTAAGCGTAAGACTGCAGTTCGCTTAGTCAGACGCAACACGCTACATAATGCAACGCAACGCAAGAATTTGCAAACTCTTTCTTTATCCTTGCGATGCGTGCATAGAGAGAACTCTGCATTCCTTCCTCTCTGCATTGCCTGCTGAGCAACAAAAGACGATCGTAATACAAGATTTTATAGAGCCTGCTGTACATACATGCTCTTCTATTTGGCCGTGCTGTGCTTAATCTCATCTACCTTAAAAGGTTATGGGAGTCTCCTTGCGAATTATTCTTTGTCTGCGTCTAGATTTCTTGGCGCTTATTTCATAAGGCGCAAATGGACAATTTACAGTTGTATCACTTTCTGATGTCTCTATGCTTGCATTATTTTCAATATTTTTGGATAAACAGTTATTGTGACGTCACTGCCGCTAGCGCCAGTTGTGTGTCACTTTTATAACCTATTTATTTGTAAAAGATTGAGTGAATTTTGTTATGTAGTGTTGTTGGACATATTATTCAATTTGTAATTAGCGGAACGTTTGGAAGATATACGCAAATTTAGAAATCCGTGCCAACTTCTTGCGTTAGGCTTACGGCTGCGTAAGCTGGACTAGCATCTCATTGTGAATGTGCCATACCTTGAAGCGCAACACAGAAAGAAACTCAAAATGCGCCAGAGAGTGTGTAACTAACTTTTAGCAATGCATCCTCTTATATAAATCCCAACACAAAACCTGCGATAGCATATTTCTTGCGTTGCTAAATCAACTCCTGAGGCACATCTTTTCATTCTCTTTGAGTGTTCAATCCAAAAAATCATTATCCTAGTTAAATTATAGAAATGGCTTACTTGTACAACATTCCACCTTTGTGAACGCACTAATTTGCTGAATTAAAGCTTAAGTTAAATTGATTTCCTTGATTACTAAGATTTCTGGAACGTTACTATGGCTTCGCTACTATGAATTCGAGCTAATTGCTTCTTCCAACTTAACTCACCTTAACTAATGACTTCTTACCTAAAGCAGAATTTGTACCTTGTGCTTTTTACTTTCTCTACACGTATTATGTAAATAGTGTATAGAAAAGGTAAGTATTTTATTACAACCAACAGTCGATACCGAGATTTCACCGGAAGTACATGCTTTGGGACCCCCTGATTCCAAAAATTCTGTGTGTATGTGTGTGCGTCAGTGGGCATACCAACATTTATATTTGAGTTCCGTATCTTCCAAGGATGCGATACGAAGATTTTAAAACAAAATCCGCTCATCCCCAACTACATGGAAAAAGGTTCTAAAATGTCGATTTTCAGAAAAATGGCTCTAACGATTTGAATTAAAATCTCTTGTATTTAAGGCATTTAAATGACAACTGTATATCTTGAATCTACTGGGAATAGCATCTGAAGACCTCTTTATGGTGGATGAATTTTGCATAACTTTTAAACCGTAAGAGGCAGACAAAACTTACTACACAAAAACGTAGATCATCTTTAAACAAGCAATTTATATCATATACATTTTTTCGTGGAGGGTTCTTTTTTGAGATTTTCTATGTTATTGGTTGGAGTTTTAAAGTACTTAAACGTTTCTCTTACGGGAACTTGTGAACACCTAGCTACGCAAAAAAATAAATGTCAATCCATAGTGGTTTACCTAGTGTACTCCCTTATTTCCCTTCTACTTATAAGGAACTAAATAATAAGAGCGTTTCTGCTAATGTAGATGGAAAAATAAGCTCATTATCAATCATTTGTTACACAGATGTTGAGAAAGCTATGTGAATGTCACACATAATATTTTTTCTATATATTAATTAAAATGCATCTTGTGGATAAGTTTTAATGGAGGAATAACAATAATAATTTGAAATAATCATAAGGGCCAGAGTTCTGAAATATAGCATTGTTGATAATCTATGAGATAGCTGGCATAAGTTTCAACAAGAAAACTTACATGCACGTGTACATATTGTGCATTTTTCCTCAACGAAAGCCTCCTCCAGTTCCATTTATTCAGATACCCAGGTTTTAAAGAGGAACATTTATATGCATTTCATCTGCATATGGAATGACGGGTCCATCTCCGTTTTGTCCATTCGTAGGAACTCCTGTATTGTTCTAAAGACGATGCTATTAGAATACCTTGAAAGCGCCTGCACACGCGAGTGAAGACTTCACAAGCACGTATGTTCCAAGCATGCATGATCCTCTTACAAACTTGGATAATTTGACTCGTCACCGCAACTTACAAGTATGCTCCAAACATGCATGAGCCACACATAGCTTGGATAATTTCACTCATCACTGCCCCGCACAAGTATGCTCCAAACTTGCATGACCCACATACAACTTGGATAATTTGATTCATCATTGCCCCGCAAAAGTATGCTCCAAACTTGCATGACCCACAAACAACTTGGATAATTTGACTCATCTTTGGCTTCGCACAAGTATGCTCCAAAATGCATGAGCCACATACAACTTCGATAATTTGACTCCCACAAGTATGCTCCAAACATGCATGAGCCACATACAACTTGGATAATTTGACTCATCACTGCCCCGCACAAGTATGCTCCAAACACGCATGAGCCACATACAACTTGGATAATTTGACTCGTCACCGCAATGCACAGGTATGCTTGAATAGCGCCAGTTTGGTTTGCAACCTGCTGAACTTACAAGGTTTTCAAATTGATGTTTCAGATTGTGCTGGTATTGCTTTAGTGGAAGTAGAACGAAAATAGTAATACCCTGGAACAGTCTCGGTGATTTGCGGCGTTGCTCTTCCTCTGGCCTCGGCTGGTCCCAGGTTCAAATCTCGCTTCCTGCAGAAGGCCATAGATAGAGCTTGAGTGCGGATCCTGGTAAGGACGTTAACGGGGATCTCAGTGACGGAATGAGAAGCACGGTACTCAGCTTTCTCTATATACTTTACCGGTTAACCAATAAATCACACTTCACAAAGTTTCTACAAGTCCTGGTGTCAGGCATGAACTGGCTGGGCTGATTCCCTAACACCCAACAGAATCCTCAGGAGCCAATTTTGCGACTTACAGATATTCGCGGTCTCACTACGCCCAACGGATTTAAACTCACTATTCCGGAGGTAACTTTGGTGATCACAAAATAATATCACCGCGCGCTAATTAATTGTCCGTTGCGCTTAATTATTTTGCAACTTACGAATATTTAAATTTAAGTCGCACACTTTGCGCGCTCGTTCCTGTCCGTCTGGACATAGCTTCGTCGTCAATGTCTTCCAGAAAAGTGTGTGCTGCTCATATTTTCCTCCCTTTTTATACAAATTTGAGATTCATGATGTTTATTCCTTTACTTTTGCAGGATTGGTATTTTCTTTCGCGCTAATATTGGGGTCTATTACCGTGTCATTTTATTCTCATCACAAAATTCGTCTGTTTAATTTTGTTACGTGATCATCACCGTTACTTTGCGCGAGTTCATCGGCGTGACTCTAGTTCACCCTGCAGTAACGGGACCTGATAACAGAAGATGTCTCAGTTTTTACCCTCACTGAAATACAAAGGACTGGACGCCTATCTGTCGGCAGCTTGTGCGATTTGAGTGACAATGCTAATTTTACAGTTTCATTCCTGCAAGTTCTTAACTTCAATACTTTTCAATATAAACTAATACAAAATCCTATCAGGTTATTTATTTACATACCTTCGCTATTTTATTTCCCTAACATATATTTCCATCAATACTTAATCGATATCACTAATTTAGTATACAGTTCTATGTTTTGTTTCAACTCCGTGTCTCGGATCTCTCTCTGTCTTATTGACCCAAATTTGAAAATAAAATTCATTTAATAATTAGAAAATTTCATTCATAATTCGAGGCGTGTCTGGAAAATAAGAACATCTTCAAAAACAATAAACATAAGTGAAATGTATTTGCAAAACTTTATTTTAACCTCTTTTTCGACATTGCTGCACCATTGTTCAGGCATTTGTCATTAGCGGGGAATTAACTTTGGTATTCCCACTTCAAAAAAGTTGCCGCCAGTGAAGAGAGTCACTGCTGGTCACCGTATTTTGCTTCCTCATCGCTGTCAAAGCGCCTTCCTCCAAACTCACGCTTCCGGTTCAAGAATAAATGGCAGTCAGAAGACCCAAGATCGGGGCAGTACGGCGGATGATTCAACTACTTCCAACCGACTTGTTGAATATGATTTTGTGTTACACCAGTAGTATGGGGATATCCGTTGCCATGAAACAACATTTTGCCTTTACTGAGCATTCCACGCGTTTTGTTTTGAATTGCGCACCGAAGATTTCTCAATGTTACACAGCATTATACCGCATTGATGGTTACATCTCTGGGAAGGAACTCAACAAGCAGAATGCCCTGTTTGTCCCAGAAGACAATGAAAATTATTTTTGCTACTCACAACGTCGTTTTTTACTTTTGTCGTTTGGGGGATCCTGTGTGCCTCCACTCCACGCAGTGGATTCTGGAGTGACTGACAAACACCAGTCACAGTTTTTCCAGTTTTTCAGCTGACCATTCAATTGTTTCACATAGTAATTAGTTCTTAAAATATTTGACTATCACTTTAGCCCAGTGTATTTCTTATGTATTTCCTATTCCCCTTCTACTTACAAAGAAGCTTATGTTTATCTCGATTATTATTATGTAGATGAAAGGTTAATCTTTTGTATGGATAGTTTGTATGTGTAACAGCTAGAGAAAGTCATTTGAATGGAACACATTAAATTTTTTTTGGTTTTTCCTCTTCATATTAATGATACTTTTATTTGCGAAAAACTATCCATTCTAAAAATTTCAAATATTAATAATAATATATTATTATTATTACTACTACTACTATTACTACTACTACAATTACTACTACTACTATATAAAACAAATGTTCTCCGTCACTTCTAAGTAGTTTTTTTTATAAATTTTACGACCGTTAAAATCCGTCATATATGGTTTAAATAGTGCAATGAAGCACTATTAAAAGCTAATATTCCATATTTCTAAACTGTGTCGGACGACGATATGTATATTTCCATGGTAATTAGTGTATGCTTCACGGTATTCCTAGTACAATTCTGCACATCTGTTATAGTAATCTTATTATCGGGCATCTTTTGGAATAGGTAAAACACCCTACCAATCTAATGGCTGGAATTATTTTCGACAAGTAGAGGAGGTCAATCTGGCAGAGGCTGGAGCTAGATCTAGCATTGCCAACATAAGTAGTGACATCCCACTATGGTCCTTTTTTGAACACACGAGTGAATAACTTATTTTCTTATTCTATCAAACCAAAAATTTATCTTACCAATATTAATATCCTATACAAAAATAAATATTTTATAATATTTAAATAATTTAAAATCATATATTCTATATTTGAGTAATACTCTTCTACCTTCGAAACAAATCTATGACATTTTGTATAGAATCCTTATAAATAATCATATTCAAATGAAGTGAATTTTATTCGTATAGCTTTACAATGTTTTATTAAACAATAATGCTCTAATTGTGTAAACATTTTATAATGTTAAGAAAAAATGCTCATATTAAACTTTAATTTCCCTCACGCTAGTAGAATATTTAGGACGACGCCGTGGCCGAGTGGTTAACCTCTCGTCTCTCACCAAGGTGGCAAGAGTTCGATTCCAGGGCATCCCATGTGGAAAAAGCAAAGGCATCGGCCCTTTTTTCCGGGATCTCTGATTTCCCCCACCATCCATTACACTGCATGCTTCAACATTTTCCTTTTATCCATTTTCATACCTCTTCTTGCTCACTCTGAGGTTTCGGGTTGATCATCCATCATTCTACTCTGTCTGATTCAGAGGCTTCGACAGATTGGATAATGAGTCCAGAGCTGCTTTTTACCTCCATACGAGGGGGTAAACAAATAAAGAACGGGAAGAATTAAATTGCAACCTCTGCAATTAATCATACATTATAAAAAACAAAAACAATGCAATACGTTCAAGGTATTTTTCAAAACAGTATTTTATTTCTTACTTTTCGTTTTTATACATTTAAATACATTTATTTTTGTGAGTCCATAAGACGAGAGTAAACAACGAAAGAAGAGGAAGAATAATTAAAAGTAATCTGTGCAATTAATTATAAATTTTAAAGCAAAAAGCAATTGTTTTCTGTGGAGATATTTCTCCAAACAGAATTTTATAAAAAATATTTGCATAATTTATTTTCCTTCTTACAAGTATTATGACCTCCAGCCTGTTACGGTTTCATGGCAACTGCTGGGTCGTCCCACGTTCCTTCTCCCTGAAGATCGATATTGTATGGCCATTTTCAGAGCTCACTCTATTCGTGGCATATGTTCTCTTCGATTGTTTATATGATTTAAAATGTTAGTGTTTATTAATTTAATACTTTGTCCCTTCTGGAACGCTTCTGACGGTTCGTAGGAATTTAGTTTCTGACACTTAGATCCTTAGATTTCGCAGGATACATGACACCTAGATTATGAGTTTCTTCATCTATTATACTATCTGCTGCATAAACCAATGGATTGAAGTTGGGGGAACGTTTAGGCCATGGAACTGGTCCCACTCTACCTATCCATTTGTCATGCTAGATACCAGCCAGTGCATCTCGAATAATGATACTAAAATGTGCTAGAGCATCATTCATAAACCACATGTTTCTTCTTATTCGAAGATGCATATTTTCAATAATTCTGGGAGAGTGTGATGAATGAAGTCCCTGTAAACAGCACTTGCAAGGCATGCTGGGGGAATGTATTACACTCTGCTAAATGACAAACGTTAACAAGCAACCATTGCAAAACAAAACCAACTCTGCAGGGTAAAATGGGTGAAAGTCTTAATTAAATAAATGAAGTCAATAAGTTGAATCCGGAAAGCCGTTGAAGATGATTTTCATTAATGAATTGATAACTGTAAACAAAGCGTTTTACGGCATATCCTTGTTTCGATGTCAGGAATCAATCCCCAAATGTAGTAAAAGTATTTTCAACCATCCTGTAAATGCCTACTATTTTTTTATCTTTGTGAAAATCTGGAAGTCCCTGATATCGTCATTCTGTTAAAGCGACCAGAGGTAGATCAAATTAATAAAAACAAATTTATACAGGGTTACTACAAAGGAAATAGACAACTTCAACTGCCTGTAAAACAAAAACTATTAGAGATAGCAACCTAATTATTTTGGAGGTATGTTGAGAAACCCTCAAAGTTTTGTTTGTTACTATTGGTAACGCTGTAGTGTTTTGTTTGTTGTTGCAGAAGCTGAAATGGCGGAAAATCCTGTGGAAAAGGCATATTGCGTGTTGGAATTTGCTAGAACGCAATCAGCAACTGTTGTCCAACGACATTTTAGAACACGTTACCACAAAACGCCACCGACTAGACAGGCAATCTACGACTGGTATAAACAATTCGAGACAATGGGATGTTTGTGCAAAGGGAAGAGCTCAGGAAGACCAAGAGTTTCGGAAGAAAACGTTGAACGTGTTCGTTCTGCCTACATAAGAAGCCCACAGATATCGACATCTAGGGCAAACATGCAATTACAAATTCCACAGCAAACTGTATGGAAAATCTTGCGGAAGCGACTGCACATGATGCCTTACAGATCTTGCAGTTTCTGAGTGAAGAAGTTAAGGTCATACGGCGTGACTTTTGCATCGACATGTTGCGACATGATGAAGACGATGCTGGTTTTTGTGAGCGCATCATTTCATTTTTGTGGTAACGTGTTCTAAAATGTCGTTGGACAACAGTTGCTGATTGCGTTCTAGCAAATTCCAACACGCAATATGCCATTTCCACAGGATTTTCCACCATTTCAGCTTCTGCAACAACAAGCAAAACACTACCAATAGTAACAAACAAAACTTTGAGAGTTTTTCAACATATCTCCAAAATAATTAGGTTGCTATCTCTAATAGTTTTTGTTTTACAGGCAGTTGAAGTTGTCTATTTCTTTTGTAGTAACCCTGTATTAATTTTAACGTGTATTGTAAAATAGCAGTAGGTATTATTGATACATTTGTATATTCATGGATTAAATAGTCACACTATGTAAGATCTAATAGTTTTAAGATTATTTAAAATAAAATTATCCCAGCTTCGTTTATTTTCATCTGCATTTCAGATTCACAAGATGAATGTAATTATAAGAATGAAACATGTTTTAATGAACTGTCACGAGAATGAGGATGAAATCATAAGAGACAGGTACCTAAACTTTTTCACTACACAGAATAATCTTCCTGAAGCAAAATCCATTATAAGATAGAAGATAGGAAAGAACACTATGAAGAATAAAATGGATTTGAAGCAGGAAAGGGCACTTCGAAAACATAGACAGCGAAAAAACCTCACCTGCAAGTCTCTGCATTTTCAGGCAATTTTTCTTTTATCTGCTGTTTCCAGCTTGTGCCTTAAAGAAAAAAGAAAACTAATGTAGTTTACCTGAGTGTCAAAGCCAGAAGAATTCTTTTGATCGATGAGATCGAGTTCGTCAAAAGCAGGGCTACGCTGCGGGGTTGAGGTTAGAATAGCTCCAATGTGTGAGCTCGCTATCACCAGGTATGCTGTGAAACGTTTATTCACATCCAAAACAACGTCGTAACAAGACATTGAATAATAACTGGAGAAGCTTGTAGCATGTGGAGAAACATTGGCGGACAAAATTCTTTTTGAGATGCCAACTAAAGATTATGTGGATAATACAACTTACTACTTACTCACCACCACCGCCAGCACAACCACCACCACCAGCACCTCCACTAGCACCACCACCACCGCAACACCAGCAACACCACTAGCACCACCACCAAAACAAGAACCGCCACCAGCACCACCAGCACTACCACCACCACTAGCACTACCACCAAAACAAGAACCGCCACCAGCACCACCAGCACTACCAACACCACTAGCACCACCACCAAAACAAGAACCGCCACCAGCACCACCAGCACTACCACCACCACTAGCACTACCACCACAACCACCAGCACCACCACCACTAGCACCAGAACCACCACCACTAACACCACCAACACCACCACTAGCACCACCACTAACACCACCACTAACACCACCACCAACACCACCACCACTACCACTACCACCACCAGCACCAGTACCACCAGCACAAACAAAACCACCAGCACCAGCACCACCAGCACAACCACCCCCAGCAACTACCACCTCCACCACCACCACAACCACCCTAAGCACTAGCATCACCACAACTACCACAACCACCACCAGCACCACCACCACCAGTATAACCACCACCAGCACCACCACCACAAGAATCCCCACCCCCATCAACACCAGCACCAGCACCATCAGCACAACCACCACCAGCACCAGTACCACCACCACCAGCAGCACTAACACCACCAGCACCACACCACCACCACCAGCACCACCCTAAGCACCAGCATCACCACAACTACCACAACCACCACCAACACCACCGTCACCAGTATAACCACCACCAGCACCATCACCACAAGAATCCCCACCCCCATCAACACCAGCACCAGCACCATCAGCACTACCACCACAAGCACCAGTACCACCAACAGCAGCACTACCACCATCAGCACCATTGGCACAACCACCACCACCAGCAACACCAGCACCACCACCACCAGCACAGCCACCAACAGCACTACCACCACCAGCACCTGCACCACCAGCACAACCACCACCAACACTACCACCACCAGCACCACACCAGATCCAGCACCACCAGCACTAACACCACCAGCACCAGCACCACCACCACCAGCACCACCAACACCAGATCCACCACCACCAACACCACCAGCATTACCACCACCACCAACAGCACATCCACCGCCAGCACCACCACCAGCATCACCACTTTCAGCACCAGCAGCACCACCACCAGCACCAGCACCACCAGCACCACCACCATCACCAGCAACACCACCAGCCACACCACCATCACCAGCAACACCACCAGCACCACCGGCACTACCACCAGCACCACCACCAATACCACCAGCACCAGCACGTTCAGCACCACCAGCACCATCAGCACCAGCACTACCATCAGCACCAGCACTACCACCACCACCAGCACCACCACCACCACCAGCTCTAGCACCACCAACACCAGCACCACATGCCCCACCACCACTACCAGCACCACCACCACTATCACTACCACCAGCACCACCACCATCACCAGCAACAACAGCACTACCACCAGCACCACCACTAGCACCACCACCACCACTAGCACCACCACCAACACTAGCACCACCACCAACACTAGCACCACCACCACCACCACTAGCACCATCAGCAGCACCACCAGCAGCACCACCAGCACATACCACTACCATGAGCAGAACCACCTGCACCGTGACCACCAGCACTACCACCACCACCACAACCACAAGCACCCCCACCCCCATCAGCACCAGCACCAGCACCAACAGCACTACCACCACAAGCACCAGTACCACCACCAGCACCAGCACCAGCAACACCAGCACTTCCATTACCACCACCAGATCATCAGCACCACCATCATCACCATCAGCACTACCACCACCACCACCAGCACAAACACCGCCAGCACTACCACCACCACCTGCACCACCAGCAAGAGCACCACCACCACCAGCACTACCACCACCACCACCACCAGCAACACCAGCACTATCAACACCACCAGATTCAGCACCACCAGCACGACCACCAGCACCACCTGCACTACCACTAGCACCACACCAAAAACACCACTAGCACCAGCACCACCAGCACCATCATCACCAGCACTACTATCACCACCAACACCAGCACCACAACTACCACCACCAGCACTACCACCACCAGAACTACCACCATCAGCACTTCCACCACCACCACCAGCAGCACCACCAGCATTACCATAACCAGCACCACCACGACTAGCACAACCACCCCACCACCACCACCCGCACCAGCACCACCAGCACTACCACCACCATCACCAGCACCGCCACCAGCACTACCACAACCAGCACTAGCACTACCTGCACCATTGGCACCACCACCAGCTCCACCACCACCAGCACCATTACCAGCACCAGCACAACACCACCAACATTTCCACCACCACCACCAGCACAACCACCACCAGTACCACCACCAGCACCTGCACCACTAGCACAAACACCACCAACACTAACACCAGCACCACCACCAGATCCAGCTACCACCAGCACCACCAGCACTACCACCACCAGCACTACCACCACCAGCACTACCACCCCCAGAACCAGCACCACCACCAGCACCACCACCAGCACAACCACCACCAGCACTACCTCCAAATCCAGCTCCACCAGCACTACCACCACCAGCACTACCACCACCAGCACTACAACCACCAGCACCACCACTACCAGCACCACCAGAACACCAGCACAACCACCACCAGCACCAAGAGCACAACCACCACCACCACCACCACCAGCTTCAACATCAGCACTACCACCACCACTAGATCCAGCACCACCACCACCACCACCACTAGCACCACCAGCACTACCACCTCCAGCACCACCACTAGCACCACCACCACCAGCAGCACCACCACCAGCACCGGAACCAGCTCCACCGCAATACTACCACCACACACACCAGCACCACCAGCACTACCACCATAACCACCTGCACTACCACCAGCACAACCACCACCAGCATCTGCACCACCAGCACAAACACCACCAACACTACCACCACCGGCACCACCATCAGATCGAGCACCACCAGCACCTCCAGCACTACCACCACCTGCACTACCACCCGCAGGAACAGCACACCACCAGCACCACCACTAGCACAACCACCACCAGCACTACCACAACCAGCACTACAACCAGATCCAGCACCACCAACACCACCAGCACCAGCACCACCGCCAGCATTACCACCACAACCACCACAAGCAACACCACCAGCACCACCATCACAACCACCACCAGCATCACAACCACCACCAGCACCAAGAGCACAACCACCACCAGCACCATCAGCACCAACACCACCACCAGCACTACCACCACCACCAGCACTACCACCTCCAGCACCACCACTAGCACCAGCACCAGGAGCACCACCACCAGCCACAGCACTACCACCAGCACCAGCACCACCACCAGTACCACCATCAGCACCACCCTCACTAGCACCACCAACACCACCAGCATCAGCACTACCAGCATTATCACCACGAGCACCACCACTACCACCACCACCAGCACTACCATCACCACCACCAGCACTAGCACTGCCAATACCAGCACCATCCACACCAGCACCATCACAACCAGCACTACCACTACAACCACCAGCACCAGCGACACCAGCTCTACCATCACTAGCACCAGCACCACCAGCGGCAGCACCACCAGCACCAGCACCAGCACCCCTACCACCACCATCACCAGCACTACCACCAGCACATCTAGCACCACCAGCATTACCACCACCATTAGTACCGCCACCACCACCATCAGCACCAGCATCAGCACCAACAGCACCCCCAGCACCAGCACTACCATCAGCACCAGCACCACCAGCAATACCACCACCAGCTCCATTGGCACCACCACGAATACCAGCACCAGCGGCACCAGCACCACCACCACCACCAGCACCACCACCAGCACAACACCAGCAACACCACCACCAGCACAACCACCACCAGCACTACCACCACCAGCACCACCACCGCCAGAACCACCACCACCGCCACCTGCACCACCAGCATAACGGCCACCAGCACTACCACCACCAGCACCATCACCAGCACTACCACCACCAGCACTACCACCACCACCAACAACACCACCACCAACAACACCACCAGCACTACCACCACCAGCACTACCACCACCAGCACTACCACCACCAGCACTACCACCACCACCTGCTTCACCAGCATAACCACCACTATCACCACCACCACCTGCACCAGCATCACCAGCACAATCACCACCAGCACTACCATCACCAGCACCACCACCAGCACTACCATCACCAGCACCAGCACTACCACCACCACCAGCAACACCACCACCAACACCACTAGCACCACCACCAGCACTACAACCACCACCAGCACTACCACCACCACCTGCACCACCAGCACAACCACCACCAGCATAAACACTACTATCACCACCACCACCTGCACCAGCACCACCAGCACAATCACCACCAGCACTACCACCACCACCAGCACAATCACCACCAGATCCAGCACCACCAGCACTACCACCTCCAGCACTACCACTAGCATCACCTCTACCACCACCAGCACCAGCAGCACCACTACTAGCACCGGTTCCAGCACCACCAGCACTAACACCAGCACCACCAGCACGACCACCAGCACCACCACCAGCTACACCTGCACTACCACCACCAACACCACCAGCACCACCAGCGTTGCCACCACCACCAGCACCACCAGCATTACCACCACCAGCACCAGCATTACCACCAACACCAGCACCACCAACACCAGCACCACCACTACACCACTCCACCACCAGCACTACCACCACCACCAGCACTACCACCAGCACCACCACTACCACCAGCACTAGCACTACAACCAGCACCATCAGCACCACCACCAGCACCAGCACCACCAGTACTACCACCACTAGCACCACCAACACTACTAGCACCAGCACCAGCACCACCAGCACCACCAGCACTACCATCACCAGCACCACCACCACCAGCACTACTACTACCATCACCACTAGCACCACCACTACCAACATCACCACCACTACCACCACCACCACCACTAGCACCATAACCAGCACCCCTAGCACCACCAGCACTACCATCACCAGCATCAGCACCACCACCACCAGCACTACCACCACCACCACTAACACCAACACCACTACCACCACCAGCACCACCATCACCGCCAGCACCACCACTACCACCATCACCACCACTACCACCATCAGCACCACCACCAGCACTACCACTACCACCATCACCACCACTACTACCACCGGCACCACCACCACCACCACCACCATCAGCTGCAACACCACCACCATCACCAATAATAAAAATAATAATAATAATAATAATGATAAAAAACCATAGTAATATCACTCTACTACTATTACCACTATCACTACTTATTTTTCTTCTTCTCCTAATAATAATAATAATAATATAAACTCCAAAATATAGACTTTATAGAACATTAAATACAAAAATACTTATAATAATCAATTAGTAAAAAGCTTACGCTGTCGCTATTTATGAACTAGATTGCATTTTTAACCACACAATTTGAATATTTTTGTTATAATCGTGTTTTACTATAGTTTTAAAGAAACTTTAAGTGTTGAACAAAATACTAATTTTATTTTACAGAAAAAAATTAAAATTTTCTTGATAGCTTGTGCATCATTGTGCCTTACATAAGTCCAATAAAAATTGCGATTTTTGGCTTGATAGTGCAATTGCATTTCAGTAAAGAAATCCTCATCCCAATAGTGTTGGTAAGTGCAGTTTTGTATTTGGTTGTCTAGTATGTTGACAATTGAAAAAATTATTTTCGCAGTTCATTGCTATCCCACATAATTTGCACGAAAGTATTTTATTCTGTAGAAAAATGTGTAGGATACGAAAGTATTATTTACTTCATAAATTGAAAACCGAATTTCACCATAAAATTAATAATATATTTATCATATTTGAAGAAGCATTTTGCCAAATTTCCGGAACTCTAATAATAATAATAGTAATAATAGAATTAGTATAATCGTGTGATGCAAATTTGCCGATTAAGGATTCCCTATAGGGTATTCAGTGTTTAGTTGTTTAACTTATTTTCGCTTTCGTTTCATTTAATTAACATATATTTCATATCCTAACGGTGCTATTGTCAATAACGTAGTATATCTATGGCATTTCGAAAATATACAGTATGTAAAATATTCTGTTATAACTTAAACAAGTTATTACACACAGTAACTGAGATATTTTTGCCTTGTTTTTAAAACTTTATATGACTTGGTTATTTAAATTATAATTTTACCTCCAAATTCACTATTGTGAAAAAATTCTTCCATATATATTAATATTGACTATAAAATATAGCATTACAGTAAATGAGTTCACAAACAAATCTATTACATTAGTTTTGATTAGTTCCCGAACAGATGTTTTTATCAAGTACTGGTACAAGAGTCTTTAAGGCTTTATAACAAACTTAAATATCATTTCCTCTGAACAAAACTATATTTTTTCTATTAAAGACTTGTCTATTTATTTTTAAGTTCCTAAAACTTTAAAGCTACTAGGTTTTTCAATGTCATAGTGCTGATTTAGAGAAAATGAATAGAACATAGGCCAGAGATTGAGTGTGACAGAACAGGCAGAAATGAGATACATGACAGAGCGAGCGAGATAGAGAGACAGAGACAGAGAGATACCCACAGTTAACGTAATAACACGCAGATTCTGCTGTTCGTAGTACCACATAATACCAAAATACCCATAATACTGCTTTACGCCTAGCAATTCCCGTATAATATGATGCAATGCTCAGCACCGCAACGTTCTGAGTTGTGGATAAACCTTGGGCGACTTGCCCATTTGCACCGTTGCATCTGTTGTCTGGTGGCCAGCTTGCTAGCAGATTATCCAAGTGAGAACTGGTTCTCTTTCCAAATGGAGGTAGAAACATTTCTTGTCTCAGAATTACTACTTCCCCCGTGTCAGTAAATTTGGAAAGTAACTTACTAGAGAATATGACAGGGTGTTTCAAAATTAATATAAAAGTTGTTATTCTATGCGCAACCTTAACAGGAGCTCTAAATAATAAAACAACAAATAAACAAATCTGACATTTTATAAAACTATGACAGTTCCAGTGCACATGTATAGAAAGAAAAAAAAAAAAAAAAGAAAAAAGAAAAGTAAAATGCAGACAGTAGAAATGAGGTTTCTAAGAATAGTTAAAAAAAATACAGCACAAAATATATAATAAAAATATGATGTGTTCCATTCACATGACACTCTCTATATCTCTGTTAAAAAGCTTATGCTTTTAGTTACTTCGTGCTAATCGAGAAAAAAATAGCAGAAAT
This sequence comes from Hymenopus coronatus, assembly GCA_030762935.1. Classification (NCBI taxonomy): domain Eukaryota; kingdom Metazoa; phylum Arthropoda; class Insecta; order Mantodea; family Hymenopodidae; genus Hymenopus; species Hymenopus coronatus. Next base: position 51,534,672 of record CM060885.1, read on the forward strand.
AGTCTTTATTACTTGCTTCCTTGTAAGTAGAAGCGAAATAAGGGAATACCATAGGTGAAAGTGATAGGCAGAAGCTAGTTGCTATGCGACTGAAGTTCCTTTGTTTGTATGGATAGCAGTTGACAAATTCCTGTATGATTTTCGCAGCTGAAACCAGAAAAAGAAATATGTTAAAAACGACCAACTCCACGAAAAAAAAATATATAACAAATTGTGTGTTTTAACGTGCTCTACATTTTTTGTATGACAAGTTTTTCTCCATCTCTTACGGTTTAGCAGTTATGCAAAATTCATCCAGAATAAAGTAATCTTCAGAGGTAATTCCCAGAAAACTCAAGATATACATTTTATTTGTCAGATAAATATCTTTAATACACGAAATTTTAATCAAAATCGTTAGAGCCATTTTTGAGAAAATCAAAATTTTCGAAAAAAGTTCCATGTAAAGGGTAGTTTGGAAGGATTTTTCTCAATTTTCGTGTCGCATCCCTGGAAGATACTAAACTTAATTACCAAGTTTAGTACTTTCCCGACTTTTCGTTTTTGAGTTATCGTATTCACAGACACACGGATACACTGACACACGGACACACACACGGACCTTTTTCTGAAAATACCTTTTTGGATACAGGGGACCCTGAAACGTATAGTTCCGGTGAAATCTCGGTATACACTATGTACATGGTATGTATAGAGAAAGTAAAATTGAAAAAATACGAGAAGAGTTGAAAATAAACAGAATTGTCAGGAACCTAACAATAAATTGAGTGAAGAGAGAACATACCATTTTTCATAAGAGAATACAATCCTCGTTGAAAAAGAGATGTAGGGCGTCCTAGAACACGAGGGCAGTAATTGTAGAAATGGGAAGACAGAACAGCCAGAAATGCCTAACCCATGAAGTGAAGAAGAAGACCGAATAAACTGAACACTAGGAATATATATGGAAAGATAGTCAGACCAAAAATATCAACGACATAGCGGGATTTGTACTACAAATCTCCTGGTTTCAGTCCAGTTCCTCTAACCGTTCAGTTACCATTGCAAAGTGCCGACAATGCATTAAATTCTCCAGCTGACTTGCACGTTTCATGGTAAACCACAGGTGATTTGAGATAACATACCTCAATGGCGACTTACAATGTTGTAAGTGCGTTTAACCAACTATTAACTCAATTAGTGTTAGTTGTTTCTTCCACACTATTCGTATATTGGACAGGAGTTGGGGAATTTAACGCGGTGTCGGTATGTTGTCATGGTAGCTACTGGTTAGAGCACCTGGGCGGAAACCAGAAGATTTGTGGTTCAAATCGTGTGTCCTACACACTGGTTAATGTGGAAGAAACAATTAACACTAAAAATATACTTTCTCCTACGTTGACCCATGACCAATAGACTTTCTCGTTTCCGATGACGGACACGCACTCCAGAAAAGGAGGTCTGAGGTTCAAATTCTACCAGAGCGTCTTCCCTGAATAATATTTTGTGGATGGTGATGCAGCCTGAACTGAGCCTTAACTTTCCGCCTTAAACTTTCCTTCCTGTTGATTTCATTTACCACTAGCACTCGTCACCTAGATACACTGAGGTTCCCTGAAGTTAGGGCTGTACGTTTTCTTCTCAAATCTACTTTACAAATTATCTTTTCATTTTATGCATCATCGGAGAACGAAGGAGCCGTGGCAGAGTGGTTAGGCCACTCGCCTTTCATTTAGGTTTGATCCCAGGGGCAGAATGTTGGATTTGAGGCAGTCAAACTACGTTTGGATGGGTTTCCTCCGCTTTCCCCGGCCATTTATTTCGATTATTGCTTCATAATAGTGTTTCCTTTCATCCTTCTCCCCATCATTTCATAACATTTACTTCCTCATTTTCATAGCAGGTATCGGGGTGATCATCCATCCTTGTTTCTCTCTAATCCAGAGGCTCTGCTCCTCAGCAGTCATCTGACCTCAGGCGCTGGCTTGTAAATCCTGAGGAGAGGAGGTGTATGTATACATATGTACGAGGAGAACAAAGAAAAAAGTCACCCGGAGGTCCCGGGTTCGATTCCTGCCTGGGGCGGGATATTTTCTTTAGCGAGAATTATTCCCTATCCCCCACAGAGTCTGGAAGTATATATGTGCGAGTAAATGTATGTGTGTGTGTTCGAGGAAAATGAAGTGATTTAAACCAAACGTAAAAAAAAAAAAAAAAGAACCTACAGACGAGTTGTTTCAGGTGCAAAGCCCCCGATATGACCTTAAATATTAAAGAGGGCTAATATAAATGAAACAATTAAAAAAAAAAAAAAAAAAAAAAAGAACATGCAGACGAAGTATTTCAAAATTCACCAACCGTGTACCTTGAAGTTCCCTAAACTTAGGTTTGGAACGTTTCATTCCCAAATATTCCTTTCCATGTATCATTTAATTCCATGTAGCAAAAGTGTTCATCGTCTGTGACCCCATTTACAATGAAACGGGCAAAAAAGAATAAAAAAATAAGCTGATGTGTTCCGTTCACATGACTTTCTCTACATCTCTGCAACAAATTATTGTTAAAAACCTTATTCTTATATCTATTTCATGATAATCGAGATAAATATTAGCAGAAATTGTTCTTATTACTTGGTTTCTTGTAAGTAGCTGTTCGGTAAACAAGCCTTTTACTCAAAGCATTAATCTGTTATCCACATCGTGCTAATAAAGATAAACATAAGCAGAATTAACCTTATTACTAGCTTCCGTAAGTAGAGGGATATAAGAAAATGCATGGGATAAAGCGATAGTATCGTCCTTTAAAAGCCAATCGCCATGTGAAACAATTGAAATTCAAATATCTTTGCTTACCAAGAATAAACAAACCGAAACGAGACAAAATATGTCTTCCCGTTTGAGAAAAGTTTAAGTGGCCAAAATTGAAACTAATATCTACTCCAGAATATCTCGAAAACGGTTAACTGTACAAACAAATGTGTATGACATAATTGTTGTGTTTTGATGGGATCTACATTTTTGTGTAATAAGTTTTTGTATATCTTTTACCGTTTGCCAGTTATATAAAAGTCACCCAGAATGAAAAGATCTTCAGAGACTATTCCCAAAAATTTTAAGTTATTTCTTTCGTTTGTATTAAAATGTCTTAAACATAAGGCATTTTAATAAAAATCGTTAGAACTATTTTTGAGTAAATACAAATTTTCGAAAAGGGTAGTTTCTGCTGGGGGGGGGGGTTGCTTGAAAATGTTCCTGTCGCATTCTTGAAAGATACCGAATTTAAATACTATGTTTGGTATTTAACGTTTTGAGCTATGCTATCCACACACACACAGTTAGCTTTTTCTAATTTATTGGAAAAAAACAGGAATTTACTGTAAAATCTCGGAATCGAATTTTTGGGTGCAATACGATACTTTCTCTATACACTATGTACGTAGTACGTGTAGAGAAGTAATAATACGTAGCCATTATTATTTGAATATTTTAATCTTTATTTTATTTATCACCAAATAACTCCAAAAGGAAACCATGTTTTGCGTTGATGAACCGGTCCTTTAGATATTATTTTATGTTGAAACTTTAAATGGCATGGTGTCTCTGCCTCTTTGCCCTTCTGTAACTCTCTCTCTCTCTCTCTATCGCTCTTACTCACTCACAAAAATATATTTATCAGGAAGTAAGTAGAAAAATAAACGATTGTAAAACAAATCATAGAACAGTTACATAAATAAACGTTACGAAGAAAGAACCGTGCTATAGTTACAAAAAGCATATTTTATCATTTACGTTTTAAAATAAAAAGAGAATGAAACCAACTTTTTTCACTTAATTTCTTTCCTATACGAAATGTTACCTACTCTTTTTACCAATGGCAATGTTTTTTATAGAAGCTTCCTTTCTCTTAATGCTTTTTCGGTTTTTATTTCTTATATACGTTTAGATATAGGTATTTATTTACTTTTTGTGGAAACTTGTTGCTACTTTCTTTTGTAACAGTGATGTAATAGAACGTTATTTTTTTCCTACAGAGAGCCATTTTGAAGTTACATTCGTATATAATATTTGAATTGGTCATTACAATCTACACGAAAATGAATTATACTGAATGCATCCGTTTAGGAGAAGATGAAGAGTAAGCACAGAAAGACATGACGTCATTAAATGTGTTGTAAAAATTTAATTTTTAGAATTTTTTAAGTAAAGACATTTTTATCTTCCCCATAATCTAAAACTAATAATTACACTTCCCACAAACACAAAATTTACCACAAAACCTGCATTTCATTTTGCAAATTTTGAAGAAAAGATACGAAAAATTATATTGAATTTGATAGTGACATTTGGTAAGGCTCTCATGACTAAAATATAGAACAATTTAGAATTTGTAAACGTAACATATAGCGTATAATATAAGTAGCTAATATTTTTGTTGCAGAGTTGACCGCTTCCGAGATATTCCTTATTTTGGTTTCAATTTTAAACTAACATCTTCTTAAACGGGGTTACCTTTCGTTTCAGTTCTGTTTTGTTTTCCTTGGAATACAAAGTTGTACATGTATGATCACCCTATTAAATTTGATAATTGCTTTAGCCTGGCATATACCCTTATTTTCCTTCTGCTTATATGGAACTAAGTAGTAAGACGAACTGTGTTAATGTTTATCTCGTTTAGCATGATGTAGATTGAAGAATCTTTTCTAAGCATAATTTGTTTGCAGAACAGGTAGAGAAAGTTATGTGAATGCAACGCATCAAATTGTTTATTGTTTTGACTACTTCACTTTTTTGTGTCATGTTAAGGGGACGCAGTGATGTTTTTTTTTCTTTGGTAGTGTTTAACGCCCGCTTTAACTACTTATGGCACCGCAGGCGGTGACACTGGTGATACATGAATGATGATGGAGCACCGGTGGAATGCGATGGCGGGGGAAACCGGAGTACCCGGAGAAAACCCGTCCCAGCGCCGCTTTGTCCACCACAAATCTCACATGCGGTCGCTTGGGATCGAACCCCGGCTGTCTAGGTGAGAGACAAGTGGTCTAACCACTCGGCCACGGCGCGGCCAGAGTGATGTAAATGCTAACCTCTGTTGATTTATCCTTAGATAAATGAACATTGAATCAGTGATATATCTATTTTAAGCCGCCTGCGGTGCCATAAGTAGTTAAAGCGGGCGTTAAACACTACCAAAAAAAAAATATCTATTTTAACGCATGTCACAAACAGAGTTTATCTCTTCAAGATGAGTAGCTTCCGTTCTATAAATAGTTTAAGTGTTAATTCTATCTTATTTTTGTAATTTTTTGAAATTTTCATATTTTTTTAATTATTTTAATTGTTTCTGAATAATTAGTTACAAAGGCCCATGTTTTAACTTTTGGCAAAACAGAAAAAAATTATCATAGCGCAGTCCAGTTATTGATTAAAAAGAACAAAAATGAGTAGATCAAGTTTTATTTATTAACTACTAAGGAGCTTCCATATACAATTTAAAGCTATTTTGGGGAGAAAAATGTGGTGTAGGTTGTACTTTATATACCAAAGAGGTGTTTCTTATACAAACATTTTAATTGTACTATTGTATAATAACCCTTGTGTGTATTTACTCTCTGAAAGCAGAACAATTATAAAACAGCTATATATATCTCTCACGGATTATTTTCATTAATTCCAGGTGATTTATGTAGGTGGGTGAGGGATGCAAGTAATTTGGTCCGAGTGGACAATGTCATTAAGAGAACCTCTATTTCCCGGCCAGCAATATGCTGTTGGTGGGGTTTGGGGAGGCCCGCCGGCTGCTGTATGTATCTCTACTGTGAGTTAGGATGGGGAGCGTCCAGGTAAAATGAGGGGTGGTGCGTAATGCATAGATGATGAGGCATATAAAAGCACCCGGTGTTTTGTAAATAGCCGAAACATATTACTATACTGACGTTCTTTACTAATTAGTGCATATTATTGCATTCTTAGCTCTAAATTGACACAATGATGACCGGTCCGCCTGGGTAGTGAAGGGATAGCGTTTGCCTCTCATTCAGCAGGTCGTGAGTTCGAATCTCGCTTAAGGTGAGTTAACTGGATAAGTTTTTTTTCTGGATTTCCCTTATTTTGAGAAGACAAATGTCGAGTAACTAAATTCAATGGATCCCAAGATCATTTGAGCATTATTACAGCAATTTCATTCATCGTCCGATATGACCAACCAGGTTAAAGAATGTTAAACTGCACAAAACACAAGAAGATAGCCAAATGTAGATGCGCGAATTTAAAATTCAAAACTGTTGCAATGGGGGGTGAGAATATCTAAAGTGTCTAAAGCGGCGAAGACATTTAAAAATGGCGGACTGTTCAATTCACAATTTTTATTAATAAAAATCGAATATGTTATTTGTTAATGGCTAAAACCACAGTCACAAATATTAAGATTTGTGCCCCAATATGTGTCCGGAGTCGTCAACGCCGTCTCTCACCTACAGCTAATCGTGGACGGCTGGACACGAGGAAAGTTGTGTCTGAAACTAGTAGACACCTGCTCAGCCGCAAACGTAAGGAGGGCTTTCCTACAAGGGAACTGAATCGGCCTTATGAGATAGTGACCGCATCGGATCAAAGCTTGCCAACAGAGAAATTCATGGTGGAGTTGACCCTGCAATGGAGCACCAAAATGTCTGTGGTTTCTCTTCAAAAGGGTGGTTGAAGAGGTGATATTGAGAAGGGATGCTCTCAGAACACACTATGTGACAGTCGATATAGCAGAGGCCTATGACTTAGCGCAGACACGGTGGTGCTCAGAGGTTCCGACGGACATCCTGGAGTCCGCAGGGTGATCCTGAACACTTCCAGGATGCGAGCGACTAGATGAATGTCCGTTACGACCGCCAAGTCAACAACCAAGAGTTCCAATCGGGAGACATTGAGCTACTCTGTTGTCCCACGAGGACTAAATTTCAATAACCATGGCTAGGAGCGTACAGCATCCAGAGACGGCACCGAATAGTACTACAGCTAGATTGGCTAGCCCGGGACGACCAGCTTTGAAGAGGGAGGAGTGTAACATTGGCCCGACCCGGAGGAACGGCTGCCTGACAGGTTTGCTCTAACAATAGTGGGAAAGAGCACAATACCCGGGCAAACAACGACCTTTGTGTTGCATCGCTGCTAATTTCCTAATTTCTATCTCAAGAAAAATCAACCTCTGGATTGATGAATAAGCATTTAACATCATTAAAGCGACATATTTAACTGTTAAGAGATAGATATAATCTTATAACACAAGTAATAGAGCACACAAATTATGTCAAATATTTTTTTGTGAAGTAGTTATTTCCGAAATCCCTTTTGTCTTGGTTATATTCTTGAATGCTTATACTTTTCGAAGTTGTTATTTGTTTTTTCTTTCTCTCACTCACTCTCTCTCTCTCTCTCTCTCTTTTCTGTTAGTCATAAAAGAGATTATGAATTTAATTAACATCACACATCGACCCGTTCTTAAAATATTGGTGTATTACTTTGGTCTAGTGTATTAGCTTATTTCTCGTGGACCTAAAAGGGTGTAATAAAACCAATTCTACTAATATTAACTAGATTAGGATGAAGTGTAAGAAAATTAAGCAGACATATAATTTGTTACAGAATAGTTAAAGAAAGGTCATGTGAATATAACACATAAGAAGTTTTCATACTTTTGTCGAAATTTCTTCTTTGCCTCACCTAATCGTATCAAGTTTTAGTTCAAGTTAATCATAAAAACGTAATGAAATGCGTTGAGGACCTCCTTTTCAAATTATGTGCAACAAAACTTGGTAATAAAAGCAAAACTATTTGCGATTTTTTTCCACTAAAAGCAGTTTAAACACCATTTATACAGTTTTTCAAGTCCAGTTCCCAATTTGCAAGATGAATTAAACTCATTTACTGACCGGATTTAAAAAGAGTTACGAGGCAACATGGAAGCTTTAGCATAAAAACGTTCTGGGGAGTAGTTTGATGCAAGTAGCACAATGTCGCCACACTGAGGGTAATGGTTGTCCAGGGTCCCTCGTTAAAACAAGCCGCGTAACTAACCCAATTTGCAACGGTGTCCACTTGCTGACTGCTGACGTTGCGAGTGATGCTGCCACATGCATATTCATCCCGGACGATGTTCATGATGCAGACACAGCTCCCTTCTCGGGTTTCCCTTGTTCAACAGGAAAACTCTCTCAATGACCTTTCCTGTACGTATTTTCATCAAGGATGTTCCCAGAATTGTACCTTCATTAGTCAACCCCTCCCCGGAGTCTAGTTTATGGTGGGGGAACATTAATGTGTTTCTTTGTGTGTATTCAATCTTTGACAATTTCAACAGACCCAACTCCACAGCATTAATAAAGTTGAATGGCTCATAGAGAGCAGCATGCAAATCTACTCCTTCTCTTGCTCTTTTCTGTTCAACATGCCAGCGTTAATTATTCAACAGGCATCTGATAAAATTATATGTATAGTATTCGTACAACTTTCAAAAACTACAATCGTTTTAGACTACTCATACAAAATGGTAATTAATTGTTCTTTCCAATATTTTAATGAATTTTAGTAACATAACAATAAATGGAAAGTATACCAATCAGAAGACGAGTTCGCCAAGGAGACCCGCTAAGTCCATTACTGTTTAATTTAGTAATGAATGGTATAATAAAGCAACAGCTGTGAAAAATAAGGGGATTATTCTCCCAAACACATGCTATAATATATTAACAAACATTTCAAAAAGAAGCCTAAATGCAGTAACAGAATCACTAATTAACGATGGACAATATGGACTCAAGCAAAGCTGAGACTGTGAATATTCTGTCTTAATAATACAATCAATAGTACAAAAGGAAGAGGATTTAATTTGGAAACCCATACAATGTTTGGACATTACATAAAATCTTTTGATAAAGTTATTCGGCAAAAAGTATACGATATAGTGGCTGGAAACGGATATTCTCAATATATAATTTTAATTTGGCGTTTTCAGATATTCTTTGGTGAGTTAAAAGAGTTGTAGGATTCAACGGGGCTATTTCAAGTTAAAAGCCGACAGTAGGGAATTAGGTTGTTTTACCCATCACAATGAGCGATACCCAATTACCTTCCCCACTTTACTCTCACCAATTCTTAATTTTTAACTTGAAATGCTCCGTTGAGTTCTGCAACTATTTTAACGTACGATGGGATCTACATATGTCAAATACGATGCAGCTGAACCATCTGGCAAACACAGGTGAAAATTAGGACGAATCCGTCTTAAGTACAGTCATACTTGCAGATGATCAGGTCGTTTGGGCAGACGCTGAAGACAGCTAGCTGTGTATCAATACAATACTGAGCTAAAATTTAATTATTTCAGTAGAGAAATATTTCAATATCTAGGATGTGACATTTCATCTGAATATGAAAGAGATATGAAACAAAATGTAAATTAATTTCAATATAACTTTTATGTGACATTATAAAACGAAACATATGGGTGACCATGTGTCCTATGGAGACCTTGGTCATAAATACGAATGATAAAAGAGTAATTGAAACGGCCGAACTTTATATTATTAGATACTTGGTACGTGCCGGGTTGTAGTCTTAAATATATAATCAAAAGTGAAACAACGAGAAAATTGGATAGGTAGAGTCAGACTAAAAAATTCAATGCCATAGCCGGGATTTGAAGGTGATCTTAACTTATTGTGAGATGACACACACAAATGGATTTATAGTGTAACCAACTATTATGGTCAATTAGTGTTAATTGTTTTTTTTTTTTTTTTGTTTTGGATAGGAATTGTGCCATTTCAAAATACGAGGGCAATTTTTTTAACTCCGATAAGCTATAAATAAAAGAAAAGTTCATAGAAGACAATTATTAATAAAATATGTCTACACTTTTCAACATAATTACCGAAAAGTTTGAGAATTTATCGTACCTGTGCACAAGCTTTGTAATACCCGCTTCAAAAATGATGCCGCAAATGACTTCAAATGAGCATTTACGGTGGTTTGAAAGTGCTGCCCTCCTAGCCACGACTTCAGTTCAGGGAAAAGGTAAAGTCGCTGAGTGCTAGGTAAGGACTGTATGGCGGATGATCGAAAATGGCCCATTAAAATTGTTCAAGAAGTCGATGGGTTGTGCCAGTAATGTGTGGACGAGCGTTGTCATGGATCAACACAATTCCTGAAGTCAGCATTCCTCTTCGTTTGTTTTGAATGACTCTTCGCAAACGTCGTAAAGTTTCACAACAAACAGCTGCATTGATAGTGGTTCCGGGCTGCATCATTGGCGGCAACATCTTTTTGAAGTGGGTGTTGCAAAGCTTGTGCACAGGTACGATAAATGTCACAATCTATTCGGTGATTGTGTTGAAAAGTAACCATAAGTGTATAAAACTTTTAATAATAAAATAATTGTTTTCTATGAACTTGTCTTTCATTTATAGCCTATCGGAGATGACCTTGTGGTTTACCTGGACACTGCACTTCAATAGAGAAATTCAATGTTATTTCGGCATGTTGCTATGGTAGCTCAGGAGAGAAGTACCCGTCTAGAGACCAGGACATCCGTGGTTCAAATCCCCGCTATGGTGTTGAATTTTTCAGTCTGACTCTACCCATACAATTCCTGTCCTTCACATGGCTTGTGTAAACATAAACAAGTAATCAACAAGAGAAACATTAAAAATCTTTTATCTAAATGATAAATTGAAGGAATGCCAGAAGAAAAATTGACAATACGGGTTTGAAATATAAACCATGTGGCATCAGAGATGTTAGAAGCCCACAAAGATGCTGGTAGAAATCCCTTTACAGGTCTATTTGGCCTATTTTTAAGGTTGGTGAGAGGACGATTATGATGATCAATAACAAGACTCACACATATTAATGTTGTTTGCTATGCCGATGATGTGGGCTTGATGGTGGATACTGAAGCTGGTGTACAAAGACTGCTATATCGATATTAGCTGCCGAAAGCTTAACATGGAAGCTATGACAATAAGAAAACTCCTCCAAGGGGGGAATTAGAGTTGGAAAAACACTTTTTGAGCAGGTCATTTTAATTGAATATATAGATGGGGAAATGCGCAGTTGGAGATTACCACAAAATGACATTACACGTCAGATAATAAGGCTAGCAAGAATGAGTGGATGTATAGCTGAATTATATGAAAAACTAAGTATTTAAATAAAAATAGTAAAATAAAAATACAAACACAATTGATGCATCATTAATATTGACCTATGCTGCAGAAACAAGAGGAGATATTACTATGAACAAATCAGACCTTTGAAAAAACGAAATGAATGCTCTGAAAAAAACTTGTCCATAAATCAAGCAAATATGAAACTAAAGTGATGGAATAAAAAGGAAACTAAATATCCAAGCAATTGGTTAGATGAAACCGACTCAAATGCAACCTTCATATATCCCGTATGACATCAGACAGTATCGTACGTATAGGAAGAAACTTTTCCATCGCCTGGAAGATCACCCGGAAGACAGTGAAAGAGATGGATGGAAACACAGGTTTATAATACAAAAAGAGATACTAGTGTGAAAATGGATTTGGAGTATCCCTCTATTAAATAAAGAACACGAACGGAATGTAGGAAATAAAAACAAAAGCACAGGTTGAATGTAGGAGAAAGATGGAAAAATAAAATGAGACTCTAAAATCCAATGCTATTGCGGTATTTTAACCATAGTTCTTTCCTCTTCGGTTGCTCTTAGCAAATTAGGTAGCACGCAGTAACCTATAGAGTTCCGAGATCATATTATACATTTGTATTAAATATTTTTGTATTTAGCGTGTTTCTATGGGTCGAAATGTAACAATGTTATACTCGAGTTTAACACATTCTATGAATTCAAAGCAACACGGATGTTCAAGTGGTAAAAGGTTGAATGTATTTTTAGAGGGTTAGAGTTTTGAGAGAGGGTGATATAGTATATGTTAACTCGAAATTATATAAAGCTTTTACAACTTTTGAATTCAACCACCGATACACAACTGAGACAGATAGAAAATATATTAGCTTGCCATGTAGAGTATACAAATAAACCACCGGCCGTCATAACTTTGACTCCAGAAAAGAGAGAAAAAATCTGCTGTGTTCCAGTCACAAGACTTTCTCTACGTTTGTTTAACAAATCATTGTTAATAACAATATTCTTTTATCTACTTCATGCTAATCGATATACATTAGTAGAAACAGTCTTATTACTTAGTTCCTTTAAGTAGACAGTCAGATGTTTTAAAATATGGTTGCTCTGGGATTGAAATCCGTTTCTTTGCGTGGCCAGGATTTAACAAGTTTCCTTATTAGGAAAGTGTAAGTATTTTAAAACTGAAAATAATATCAAGAAATATCTAAAAAAACGGTCAACTCCACGAAAAAAAGTATATGATATAAATTGGTGTTTTAACGAGATCTACATCTTTTGTGTAGTAAGTTTTTGCCTGTCTCTTACGGTCCACCAGTAATGCAAAATTTAACAAAATTAATCTAGGATGAACAAGTCTTCAGAGCTATTCATAGAACATGCTATTTTTGACGTAAATAGTTTTAATATACGGTGCTGTAATCAGGGTCGTTAGAGACATTTTTGAGAAAAACAAAATTTTCAAAATTATTTCCATGTAAATGGTAGCTTGGAACGAGGGGATTTTTTTTAAAATCTTCGTTTCGCATCCTTGGAAGATACTGAACTTAAATACCAAGTTTGGTATTTAACGGTCTTTTCGTTTTTGAAATATGCTGATCACAGACACACCCACATATTCACACACACACACACACACGCGCGCGCGCGCAAAGAGATAAACATATAACTTACCTTTTTTTAATTTTATGTTTTATTCAGAGGTCCTTATATCATATAGTATTTCCGGTGAAATCTAAATCGAATTTTTTGGTGGCATACAATAACCTCTCTATCTACCATGTACGTACAGAGTACTAGTGGAAAAGTAAAAGAAAATTGACGAAAATTATTACATTTTTCTAGTCGTAAAATTTGTCTGCCTTGTTTCAGAAAATAAAAAGAGAACTACTAAGCATGTTTACTTTCTCTACACGTAATATGTACATAGTGTATAGAGAATCTATTGTATTGCACTCTTAAATTCAATACCGAGATTTCACCGGAATTATATCTTTTGGTACCACCTGAATCCAAAAATGCATTTTTAGAAAAATGTCCATATGTGTGTGTGTATGTGTGTATGTATGTATTTTGACAGACCAAAGAAAAAAAAACTAAAAGTCCGTTAAATTCCAAATTTGGTATCCTCCAAGGATACAGAACGAAGATTTTCAAAATACCCTCAAATACCCCCCACATGGAAAAAAATCGAAAATGTGTATTCACTCAAAGATGGCTCTAAGGAGCTTGATTAAAAAATCGTGTAGTACAGATATTTACATGACAAATAATAAATGTATATTGAATTTTCTGGGATCAACCTCAGAAGACATCTTTATTCCGAATGAATTTTGCGGAATTTTACATAACTGGTAAACCGTAAGAGTAGAGCAAATTGAAACACATAATTTATGTTATTTTTTTTTTCGTGGAGTTGACCGTTTTTGAGATATTGGTTGTCATTGGTTTCAGTTTTAAAATACTTATAGTTTTCTTATACGGAAATTTATCTACTCCTTGTCATACAGACAAAGCAACTTCACATAGTAACCAGCTTGTAAACGATTTGACTATAGCTTTAGCCTGTGGTACTCCCTAATCTCTCTTCTACTTACAACAAATCAAGTAATAAAACCATTTCTGCTAATTTTTTCTCAATTAGCATGAAATAAGCTTTTTGACATTAATGTATTTTAGAGATGTAGAGAAAGTCATGTGTATGGAACACATCAGATTTTTAATTTAATGTTTTCGTCTGAATTCCATTTTTAAATGGCTAAACTGAAACACCAGATTTAATATTTGAACTTCAGGGAGTTATGGTGAAATATAGATATGGATTTGTTTTATGTAAAACTATATTTCCTCTACATTTATGAGTTAGCGACAGGACGATAACAACTGCCAATTGCGTTATTCCTTTTTTTGCTTTCCTATATGAAACTGATATCAGATATTTCCCGGGCTTTGCTGTTCATACGGTCATTTTTAGTTAAATGATGCATTAAACAAAATTATATAAGGTTAACTGGCATTGCGCTTATAATATGGTGGAAAAATTAATGCAGTCAATAGAACACAAAGAAACCAAGTAAACACAATTAGCTGTTGGCTCAGCCACCAAACCAATACAAATGAATGATTAATTTTATCTCGGAATAATAAATCTGTTATATTTAATTTTTACCTCACGATAATCCAAAATGCATTAACAATCTCGTAATATATGTACAGCAAAAACAACTACTGCAAAGTGTCAACGAACGGAAAAAGACCAAATAAACTCCATTAATGCAAATACATATGTTGGCATTACAGTTGCAAGCTATGGTCAAAATTGACGGCTATCTCAGTGTATGTAGCGTGTACAGTGCTCCACCAAAAATTATGTTAGATTTCACCAGAAATATACAGAAAGGGCGAAAAGTCCTTACCCTCTGGGGTAGATAATAAATCAACTGTTACGTATTAAAATAACCTTAATACTTTCAACTTGTTCATATTTCACAATGATTAGGGTTCCAAAACATTTGTGCGCATCCCGATTGGATTCGGCACCAAGTTCATTTATCATCTTCTTTAACATATCTATTCTGTGTGGCTGTAGTAAAGGAAGCACGAACTGCTTCCTTTAGGTCATCATTTGTGTTGTGCCAATGTTTTCGCACTTCTTCTTTAATAATATCCCAGAGTAATACCTGTGTGGTGAGGTCAGGGCTTCTTGGAGGCCAAGGCTATGGGGCAGGACCAATTAACTGACCCTCAACCAATCCAGTGGTTTGGAAAAACTTAGTTAAGGCACCTTCGAACTGACAATGCAAAATGTGGTGTAGCACCGTCCTGTTCAAACGTTCCTGTTTCCATTAATCCCCTGGCCCTCAGCTGTGGGGACAACCACTTGTTCAGCATCCTCTAATAAGTTTCTTGATTTATATACCCATAAAAAATACGGGACAAACAGATGTTTACCGGTCACTCCTGCCCAGATCATCACTTGTGGTGGATTGTTCTCGATTTCTTAATAAAAATGTTCTATCACTCTCCAAACTGGGATACTGTCAGCTTGACCATGGCTGGAACTGTTTACCCCCACCTATAGTACTCCCAACCATCACTCACTCACGAACTTGCTGGGATGGTAAAACTTTGAAGCAGAGTTTGGCAACTACCTTTTGATTTACTATTTGCTCCAGGACGTAGGGAGTTTTCGTCCACTCTGTATGTCTTGGGGTTTCCTGTGTCCTAAAATCCGTATGTCTGCGTTTCTGCGTGTGTGGACTGAATAGCTCAGCAATTCCGATATATTGCTTGTTATTAGTGTACATTTTAAACGACGCATTTCAAAAGAGGCCATATTTGGCTTCATCATTCCTTTTGCTATGGAAATGCAAAGTATTTCACATATTGTCCGACTATTAAAAGATTGGACTGTCGCTTTAGTATGGTACACACCTTATTTCACTTCTGCATTAAGGAACTAGTAGTAAGACCTGCAAATGCTTAGGTCGCTTAGCATGATGTAGGTAGAAGATTACCTTTTGTAAGAATGGTGTTTTGCAGAACACAGAGAGAAAAATGTGTGAATATAGAGATATATATATATATATATATATATATATATATATATATATATATATATATGTAAGTGGACAACGTTGCCCAAAAACTAAATGATCATTAAATTTATTGCTATTTATGTTTAGTATCTTCCAAGCATGCTACACGAAGATTTTCAAGAAAATCCCCCCCCCCTCATCGCAAACTACCATCTACATGGGAACATGTTTTAAAAAGCTGTTATTCTCAAGAATGACTCTTAATATTTTGATTAAAATGCAGTATGTTAAAGATTTTCATAAAACATGAAAGGTATGTTTTAAATTTTCTGGGAATAGCCTATGAAGGCCTCTTTTTTCTGGATGAGCATTAAACAATTTTGTTTAACGGTTAAACAGTTAGGGATAGACATTAACGTACTCCACAAAAATGTTGAGGTCGTCTCCTTAGCGCGGTGGTAGCGCAGCTGCCTACCAAGCGGGAGACCTGGGTTCGATCCCCAGTACCGGCGTGGGGATTTTTCCCCCGCTGGGAGACCTGGACCGGGGTGCACTCAGCCTCGTGAGGTACCTGGGGGGCCAATTGAGGAGCTACTTGATGAAGAAGTAGCGGCTGCAGGTCGTGAGGACCGCATTAACCGGCCGGGAGGAGCTCGAGGCGCTGACCACGTCTCACCCTCCAATACTGCACCCCATCCATGACGTCTGTAGTGGACCGAGATGGGGGACGCAGTGGCCGGGCGGTAGGCCAAGGCTCCCCGTGAGCTGTCGTGCCATGGAGCTACCAAAATGTTGATATCGTTAAAACACATAATTTATGCCATATACATTTTTCTAACAGAGTAGACCGTTTTTGAGATATTCATTTTTTTTTTTCAATTTTAAACTACCTAATTTTCCTCAAACGGGACGATGCAAAGCGAATTGAACCTATTTGTTTCACATAGTGACTAGGTTTTAAAAGATATGATTATCCTTTTAGCATAATGTTATGCTTTATTTCCTTTCTACTTCCAGTGAAGCAAGTAAAAGATGAGTTCGTCTAATGTATATCCCGATTAGAACGATGTAGATAACAGAGTAATCCTTAGTAAGAACAATTTGAATTTTTAACAGATAGACAAAGTCATGGGAATGGAACGCACAAGATTTTTTTTGTTCTAAATGCATGCCTTTTTTACACAAGTGTATCTAATTTGTTGCTTCCATTTTATTCATAAATGACAGTATCAGCTTTTGCTAGTTATAAAGGGATAAGTGAAATTAGGGATTTCAAATTAAGCCTTTAGTGTTAATTAAAACTTCCATAAATACTACCTAATAAAATTTTGATGTCTTCCATACAAATGAATTTTTCAAACTATTTCGTAACAGACTGTTCTTAAAAAAGCTGATCCTTCTTTTTATTTCCAGCTAAACAAGATAAACATTAGCAGAAATGGTCAAAGAACTTGTTTCTGTACAATTAGAAGAGATATAATGGAGTACACAAGGCTTAGCGATATTCAAGTATTTTAAAAACTGGTTTCTATGTGGTTGAAATCCGTTTGTTTACCTGGCCAGCAGTTGATACTTTTCCATATGAGAGAATTTAAAAAAAATATTCTAAAACTGAAAATAATAACAAGTAATATCTCAGAAATGCTCAACTCCACGAGAAAAATGTATATGACATCAATTGTGTGCTTTATTGAGCTCTAGATTTTTGAGTATTATATAGGTTTTGGCTACCTCTTACGGTTTCCGGTTGTGCAAAAGTCATCCAGAATGAAGATATTATTTCTAGAAAATTCAAGATTTACATTTTGTTTCCTATGTAAATATCTTTACTAGGCAGTATGTTAATCAAAATCGTTAGAGCCATTTTTGAGAGACTCAAAATTTGCGAATTTTTTTCCAAGTAAAGGGTAGCTTGAGTGAGGGATTTTCATATTAATCTTCATGTTGCGTCCTTGAAAGTTACTAAACTTAAATACCAAGTTTGCTATTTTACCGACTTTTCGTTTTTGAGTTATCGTGTTCACGAACACACACACACACACACACACACACACACACACCAGCTTCTTTTTACATTTTTTTTCTTTTTTTTATACAAGAGAGCCTAAAACGTTATTTCGTTGAAATATCGGTGTCAAATTTTTAGTACATTTGCAACATTTTCTCTACTTACTATATGCATTGAGATGCTACTAAAAAAAGTAAAAAGAAATTAAGAACATAATTATCAGCCATAAATATTCTTTTCATCCTAAATCAATATACTAATTTGAATATAAACCGACTATAATAAGTACTTTCAAATTCATAGTACTCAAATATACTGGAAAAAACACAAACTTACTTTTAATAAAGCATTTGATTATAATTATGTTAGATTGGGATGGAGTTAGTATTTCATTGTTTAGTTGTTTGTTTTTAAAATGGTAAGGCTTATAATGTATAACCAGCAATTTGTACTTCTCGATTCATTTCAATATAATTTTATACCAAAAACTAATAAAAATCTACTCTCGAAACTCTGTTGTCATATCTATTTTATACCTAGTGATAATTCGCATATAATATATTGTTCTTTTTTCCTATCTGAAATAACGGCAATCCATTAATTGATTTTTACATGGGTTTTACTTTCTCTATTATGTATGTACTATGTAAATACTATATAAAAATTGATTTGAAGACTTCACCGGTAAAACATGATTAGGGCTATCTTAATCCAGAAAATCACCTTTAGAAAAAGGTCCGTGTATATGTTTGTGTATCTGCAGGTGTTTGAGTGAATGTATGTGTGTCTGTGGGCAACATAGCTCAAAACCAAAAGTCAGTTAAATATCAAACTTGGTATCTGTTATCATAATGTATTATAATCACTACGTCATAAGGTTGCTGTATTTAAAAATTTCATCCTTCCACTTTCTTTAATTAAATGTCTTACTCTATGTAATATTTCATTCTGAACTACTTAGATCAAAAAGCAAACTACCACAGAGAAATGTCTCGAAGTGAAAACATAAATCAAACAATAGAATTATCTTATGTGCAGTTAACTGAAGTTTTTTCATTGTTTGAGTTCCAACGATTTTCATATCTAAGAGATTTTATTTATACAAACGTTGATTAAGTTAGTAGCACATTGCTAAGAACTTTGATCATATATTTATTTATCCTGGTTGGAGTTAAGGTCATAGGACCTTCTCTTCCACTCTACCAGGCAATATATTAAATTCAACACAGCAATGATACGATGAATAAAAGAATAAGGAACAAAAATACAATTCTATACAACTTAATGAAAACGAATATAAAAAGATGCAACAAATATACTGAAATGAAAAGAAAAGAAAAACTGTAAACAAATTATTTTAAGTGAAATATTCATGCAGGTTGAAACATATGTTAGTCATTTTTACAATTGAAATGTATATTAGTTGCCAACACATAAAATATTAATAACAATAAATGAAAGTAGTGATGTATTTATCATATTAATACGGCAGCAGATTAAATTTGAGTACAAATGTATGCCCTATCTTCTGCTTGAACAGTATAACGTTCCGGCAGTCCCTTACGTCTTCAGGGAGGGAATTCCAAAGACGAGCTAAATCTAGTGTAAATGATGAACAGAAGGTTGTATAATGAGCAGGTATATCAAGAAAGAAAGAGTGTTGTGAGCCATTTTCTCGATTATGACAGTCAGAAAGGTATATGAAGCAAACTTTAAATAGTTTGGAATGTGAGAATGAAGGAGTTGATAGAGAAATGATCAACAATGGCATTTTCTTCTATCCCTAAGCTGGAGCCATTTAAGTGTTTGGAGTGATGGTATGACATGATCAAATTGACGGAGATTGCACAAAGCGTACTCACGAATTCTGAGCCCGTTAAAGTCTTAGAATCAAATTCTCACTTAGGAGTAAGTGATTCATGTATAATATAATAGGCGAATCTTGAGGACTCTACAAAGCTAAATATAATTTGTAATATTCACAAGTAATAAAACAATAAAGTGATCCTTCCTTTCATGTAACATAGCATACTGACTCAGCTTTCCCAAAATCTGTACTGCCCTGCTGCACCCTAATGGTATTTCAAGCAGGAAGTACAATTATTTCATTAAAACTGTCTTTTAAGAAAATTATCCTTATGTCACAACGACCTCCGTTAACACCTCATTCTACATGGGTAAAGGAGATTTTTTCTTTTTAGGTATCATTGCAGTAGCCTCCATTTATACAGTGAGACCTCTATAAACCTGAACCATTTTAATACGCCATAGTTTCCCTCTGAAAACTCGAAAAAATGTGAAATTATTTTAATGATCTCAGAGATCAGGTACAATAGATAACAATCATGGCTGCAATCGATCAGTGCCATCTACCATCATTATGCTTTACTAAATACTTACTCATCAGAATTATTGTCCATTAAACAATACATCAGATCTCTCAAAGGTCTTCTGCTCTAAGTTACCTAGCGTTTCAGGAGCTCTGGTGTACAAATTGGGAGAAAGAAGCCGCTAATAAAAGCAACATTATGTGTTTTAAAGAGTTACCTTAGTGATAGTAAGATGGTTGGTTGGTATTAATAAATACATTTCTGAAACATTTTCAAATAAAAAGCCAATATTAAAAAAGTATATACTTTAGCATAATAAAAGAAGTTAAGATATGCTTACAGTTTAATAAACTTATAATATATGTATCTATATCCTAATATTTTTCACCATTATATATTAAACACTTTATACGATAAATGAGCATGAAGATAGCAAATGTAACATTGGCGGAATAGAGCTTTTATTTTCTCTTGAAATGTTGATCATATCATCGCTTTTATATTCTTTCACAAAAACAATGTAAACTACAAATCGAAAAAAAATAATACTTGTTCAAATAATTCATTTTCATTTTTACAGCGTGTATTTTCCTTCCCGTGACGCTATCTATGACGTTGGTCTAATCACCATCAGATTTAAGCGAAATATAAACAGAAACAGAGAATTTTATTGGATTCAAAACATGGATTATATTAAATATTTTATATAATAGCGATTGACGCTTTCTCACTTAAGTTTAATTTATCTGAACATGGGAATTATCCTCAGTCAAATGTTCTATTTCTATTATGGCATACTTTCCCTCCCCCTCCCCGTTTTATGTTTTCATTTATGCTTCATAATCTTGTAAAAAAAATGTCTTTGTTACTTACAATTCTAATTCAAATTCTATAGCACCATTTTACCTATCCTCGCTTCGACTCTCCTAAACAGCTGTTGACGACTGTTCTCTCTAATCCAAGTGTATGCTCCGAACACATCGAAACTGAACTCTGAGGGCCAAATTGCCCTCTTTTTATACCTGCTGATTACGTAGCAATACATTTCGAGAATCAGGATTCATTATACACGTATACATTACACAAATTTTGACCATGTTACACGTAGGTGCAACAATGGATCGAGCTATGAACGCACGTATGTACATGCAACAACTCTTCACGAGGGTAAGGTACAGATGCGGATATTTAGTGCATGGACATAATGTAACTTGGAACTTGTTATTTTTTTACTGAAAGCGATAATAAACACAGGTATACAAAAGCATTACAATAAATGCGCATATCTTGGTTTAATTTTTCTGTAAAATAACCCTCCCACTCAAATAAAAGGCATAGAAAAAATACTACTTGAAGGATACTCACCCACTACCGTGAGATACACTGGATGACCTATGGGAGGTGTTGTGCTGATTTGGCATTCATAAATGCCCGAATCTTTGCGCTGTGGGTAGCGTATCCTCAACGTCCAGTCTTCTGTGTGCGGTGAGTGAATGGCTTCGAATCGTTGATCGCTGGTGTAGGTGTAGCGGCCCACAGTAAGAAGGTGAATGTCTCGATGTCGAACCCATGACACCTGTAAAGGAACACAAACGTAATTAAGGAAAAATGAAGCGTTGATCATTAACAAGCCTTAGGAGTTTAGATAAGTTATTTTCCATGAGTTCGTTTAGTTGGATATTTTTATCAGAGTACATTTATTTTAATTTTTCCTTTTTACGTAAAATTGACAGTAATTGACAATCATACTGAATGCTAAGTCTTTTAAATGTTCAAAATATTCAATACTGTTCGAACCTGCGCAGAACACTCTTGACACTCAGTTATAAATCAGGCGGTTAGGGATATAGGCAAAATATTTGTATTGTTTATTGAGGACAGTGTTACGCACAACATGACATCAATATGTGTTTCATTTGCGGACTAATAATTTTAGTTTTAAGATGTTTAATATGTTTTCAGGTTGGTTAGTTCCTACAGGTAGGCGTGGCAAACCAATCCCTAAAGCACTAGGCGGGAGTGTTGGGAAGGTGTAACGCAGAGTGGGCAGGTCTCGATATAAAACATGCCGAGGACCCCTGCTCTACCTCGAACAGCAGTACTGAAGTGTAAACAGTGGGCATCAAAACGATAGCCTGCAGCCTATATTGAGGTGTTGTTTATTTTGCTGGTACAATCACGGATAAAAAATATCTGAGTAATAAATTATGAAATTGGTTTTTGGGAAAACTATTAGTAGATAAAAAAAAAAATATCTCACCGAAGTGGACACATATTAAAGTACCATTTTAAAAATATTTGTATCTATACCCTCAACACGTGTACATTACGGTTTACTTCCATGTTATGAAATCCATAGATGATTAACTATTCTAATATGTCCATTGCCAGGTCTGTTCTCCAATAAACGTAAGCAAGTGGTCTGTGTAATCGTATCGTACGATCCAGTGCTATGAAAAAGTACTTGACAAGGTAGTTCCTGTGATGTTCATTCCAGCAAAATAACAAGGTGCCCTAATTTTTGGAAGTACAGTACAAGGAAGCCCTTTCTTTCACGAGTTGTAGCAATATCACTTTTCGAAACATGTTTAAGTAATTGTTACCATCCACATTGTATCGAAGAAAACCCATCCTACGAATGCTTGATATTGCATTCCACACAGTGTGATACCTGTCAGGTATAATAGTCACCTGAGTAAGGAATAGGATGGCTCAGGCAGTTTCGTCTTTGGGCCACATTCGGGAGGTTCTCGTGCCCGGCCTGCCTAACCCAGGTTCCCAAGAAACTAACAGACGAACTCTGGTTAATTACATCTCCTAAATATTCCAGTCCAACATTTCCTGTTCCCACCATTTCCTAATCATCTCTTTCAGGGTTTAAGGACCAAGCAACGGTATTCGGTGGACTGCGACTGGATGGTGAATTGCGCATTCCAAAGGGTTATCCTGGCGTCGTCGGTAACACTCGATCGAGACCAACCTTTCGGCATCAGAGCTCTCCCTCTGTGGGTTCATATCGGAAGGATCGGGGCCGCTGCGCATGGTCAGAGTGGCGTGGGAGGCGTTCCAATTGTAACCGATAGGGACTCCATCCATGCTTGGATCTGGTCTTTCGGATCTCTCCCCTCTCTGTTATCAAGTATGTGGCAAAAAGCCACTAGGGCCTACGTCCAGTGCTCTGATCTAGACTCCAGGGGGGTTCCGACTCTGACTAATCCCAATAGTCACCTGAGGGTTTGTATCTACTTAGTGTAGTCATATATATTTGATCACATGGGCAAAATTCATTTTCGGGGGGAGGAAGGGCCTTTAATTTTACTCAATTCACCCCTCACTTAACTTTATTACGCACAACTTCACAAAATTGCTGCTGGAGTATATGTAGTTTTCCAGGAGAACATCTCGAAATCTTGAATGGTAAAGTTTAAATTGCCGTACAGGCTTTTAGGACTATCAGGGTGACTCTCATATTCTCCTCTGTCAAGAGTGTCTACCCTGTCCTAGTAACATTTGTGGTAAAAATTGCTACGGTGTTATCTATTATAATTAACATAAATTTAGTAATACTAAGATAGATTAACTATTTCACTTAGTTATCTACCAGAATCACCTCTTGAAGAAAGCAACCAACTGCAAACAGCTCATTATACAAATGAAGCTGTTGTATTCAAGGTTTATAAGGAATTACTATAGTGGTTGTCAGATAAAATCACTTACGGACCTATTAACACAACTAAATATGGACTATTCAGAACAACACCGAAAATAGTACGATGCATTTTGGGTGCATCGGAAAGCTTATCATTTTTGTTGCTGAATATTTCCAATTATAATAATAAATACTGAATATTCATAGAAATGTATACTAAACCAGCAAGAAACTTGAGAGGCTTAAAGCAGCAATGCTTGAAGGAACATTCTTTGTGCAATATTTGTCAAATTTTGTCGTTTATGCTGATCAACCGACATTATGCAGGTTGTCTACAAAGTTCCAATAGTACAATAAGCTTTGCACTTTTCTTTAAATGGGTCTCGAAATTCCAGCCTCTACTTGATTAAAGGATCTTACAGCAACATTACTCCAGTAGTTTATATCACAAATTATTCTATAAGCATAGACAAAAACCTCATCAGGGGCAGTTATTTCATCCAGCTTACGGCGATGGATAACGGAATGCATGTCAGTTAATTGGAGAAAACATTTTGTGCTGAGAGTAAACAAAATATAGACTTCCGGTCATGTGTATCATACCCTCTTTTACAATATAGCTATTAAAGTGATTGCTTTTAATTTGAAGGTATACTCAAAAGAAGTTCTTTCGTCTCATAAGTTTATGATTTTACCTTTTATTTGGCAGTTCCTTTGGAATTCCATTTGTTTGATTACCTCCCTCTATATCTTCTTAAACGAAGGCTCTCTAAAAAGTAAAGCAAAAGGCGGGGGACACCTCACACACCAAGGCTTATGTAGATTTATTGTGCATAAACACCTTCTAAAAGGAAGGGATGAAGCGCGAGAACTTTAGACAGTCACAGGTCAGTGC
Source organism: Hymenopus coronatus (assembly GCA_030762935.1). Classification (NCBI taxonomy): domain Eukaryota; kingdom Metazoa; phylum Arthropoda; class Insecta; order Mantodea; family Hymenopodidae; genus Hymenopus; species Hymenopus coronatus. The sequence goes on from CM060885.1 coordinate 51,559,249, forward strand.
AAGCATGTCAGTCACGCAGAAGCCCTAACTGTTTGGACCATAGTTTTTATCCTAGCACTAGGAGCCACACCCAGCCATCTATCATACGGATTCCAACGGTCGGCCGTGAGAACATTGGCCATTACGCCAACCCAACCGGAGAACAACATTCAGAAAGCGCAAACATCCGCACGCCACCTGCCAGCGCAACTACACACTGTGATATTAAAGGCACACTTACATAGGGAAATGACATGTAAACTAATTATGGAAAGGAAGTTGTGAAGAATAACTAACCCGTTCACCTAAGTGACAAGAGAAAACCACGAGAAACCTCAAAACAGACCGTTCATTTCGTTTTGTTTCTCGTAGATGCAAGAAGGAGCTGTAGTCGAAACAGCCCTTTACCCATAGAATCCTTTATTTCAATATCCTTCGTATTTCTTGGATAATACGAATCTCATCATCAATCCAGCTATTATTTTGAGGCTCTTCAGTATGTAAAATTTCACTGTGGCCGCGGTACGAGCGCTGCGCAGAGCTAGTTCATTGGTGGGGCTGCCACCTCTCTGCTCCTGAACTCGCAGATGCTTTTTGGGCATTTACCCTTTGATGTTTTGTCTAGAAAAATGCAAAATCCATTTACAAAGAATGGATAACTCTCTCATTCCATTTCAGTCATACAAATATAAACCTCTAGGCTACAGAACAATAGGAAGATCTGTTAAAAGATGAGAAGAAATATGAGACCGGAACAGGAGAATTCTCCTAATCTATGAAGAGTTGATGATGACAAAATCTCATGTGTTTCGTTCCCCTGACTTTCAGTGCAAACTATTCTTACAGACCCTTAATCTTCTACTTCAAGATAAACATTAACAGAAATGGTTTTACTACTTAGTTCCATATAACTAAAAGAAAAATTAAGGAATACACTAGGCTAAAGTGATAGTCAAGTCTTTTAAAGTCTTTTAAAAGGTAGCTGCTATATTTGAAGGTGCACAAGTGTATCCTTTTACTGAAATATCGATTTTCATTAAACCATTACAGATAAGCTCAATAAATGTCATGTGTCTGTACACTGATATCTGATACATACACAGTACACATTTTGTGTATATCCAAACAGCAACTTTTAAGAATAATCTGTTTTTATCCTGATATCTATTATATTTACTAGAATTTGTTCCCTTTTTTACAAAAACTATCCATGATACAATTTTTAAACTTTAGTACAGATACTCTGAATAATAAGTTCTTCAATGGTGTGCATACATCTGTAAATATGCTAACTCTTTCTAAAATGCTTATTTTATTTAGGGGGACCCTAAAACGTGTGTTTCTAATAAAACTTCGGTATCGAATTTTTGGATGCAATGCAATACCTTTTGCACCTATGTACTATTTACTAGGTAGAGAAGGTAATAACAAACAATTCAGGAAAAACAAAGCAACTAAGTTTATCAGTATCCTGCTTATCTACTGCATTATTCTAGAAGATATAAACCGTAACAGCTTTTAGATGCATCCGCCGTTTAATTACAGGCTCACACTCAGTACCCGCCAAAATGTTTTATACATTTAATAACACCCGAAAGAAAATTCAAGCGCCAACTTAATTTGAATTCCATAAACCTTCACACAAGCGAGATGGTGGTAGCGTTTGTCGTTAGTTTCGGGAGGTCAGGGATCGAAATCCTTTGACCGGAAACCTGACGTGCAATCTCGCCATTTTCCTTGTAGTTAGAACAGTTCCTTGTTAGGACAAAATAGCATATTCAACACCAGGACTTAAACATATAAATGTTACGTCTAGCGCCTGATATATGTGCAAACGTAAGAGAGAGGTGAATTGGATCCTATATTGGCAACACTGAACTTTGAATTAGCTGTATTTTGTTGTGGATGATGGGGTTTTAAGGCAGCATAGAAAACGAAATTGATTGGATAGGTAGAGCGAGACTGAAAAATTCAATACCATAGCCGAAATTTAAAACACGGATCTCCCGGTCTCTACCACTGAGCTACCATGGTAACTGGCCGGCACGGCATTAAATTTCTCAACTGATTCGCATCTTTCCCGCTAAACCGCAAGGTGATCTCAAAATTATTTTGAGATGACATACCCCAATTGGGTCTTACAATGTTGTAAGTACTTAAAGTCCCAGGATTCATAGTTCAGCCAACTATTATGTCAATCAGTGTTCATTTAATTGTTTTTACACACAAACTGTATGTAGGACAGGAGTTAAATAGGAAGAGTCGGACTGGAAAACAACTAAATCAACAATAATTAACCTGATGTGCGTTAAACTATACAGCTATATATAATAAGCTTATATTTTAAGCAATATGAGTATTCTCCCTACATGGCCATGTTTTGATTAGAATTTATTACCAATAATACTGTATTAGAATAACATATTTTCCCACCCTAAAAGAATTATCTTACAGTATTGTAAGCTTTTCACTTCTTAAAGATGCACTCAAAAGTTGCCTTTAGAAGGCTCCCTACAAATTCACCCAAAATGCAACATGAAACATTAAAAGGTGAGAGATGGTGAAACTTTTACATTATTTGAGTACGAGGAAGTATTTGAGAATAATTCCAAGATTCTCCAATGCATTTAAAGCATGTGCATTTTAAACAATGTATAGTGATTATTAGAAACCGTATTAGAGATAATAAAAGTGATTATTTACTTTCTTGAACAAGGCGGGGTATCAAGAACACCAACATTAATCTTGATGGTCATCGTTTAACCATGCTATATTGTTGACTAACAAATTATTAACTTACTACTGATATGTTCAGTATGTCTGGGCTAACCTAAACATGCCCTACTTCTTGTTACTTCGCTCTATAAGAGGGGGTTGCGTGGTGAAAGTGGTGCGCAGCTGCGACACTGCTATCCGCTATAGCCTAATCTCAGTCAGACAGCGAAATGTATGGTGACCAAGTTCTAAGTCTTATTATTCAAATACAGTGTTTTTATTGGCAGGGAAATATGGAAAAGTTTATGATCTATTTAGGCCTGTTTATTTTTTTGGCGTTACTATTGTTCTAATATGATATTCCCTGATGTAAGGGAAATGCAATGTTTGAACATACATTCTTCTGATGAATTGGAAACGTTAAAGTCTGGAAAACTAACAATACACGCTATCAATTCATGGAAAGAACTGCCGCAGCCACCGGTGTATCTCTCACTTTGAACTCCGCGATACGCACAGAGGACGGCCTATCTATATTAAGGTAATTTAGCATAATGTATTTATTTTTTTGGTAGTGTTTAACGCCCGCTTTAACTACTTGTAGTACCCCAGGCGATGACACTGGTGATACATGAATGAAGATGGAGTACCGGTGGAATGCGATGATGGGGGAAACCGGAGAACCCAGTCTAATCACTCGGCCACAGCGCGGCCATAGTGTATTTAGATAGTTAAAATATCGTCATGGAGAGTCACTCACAAAGTTGCATAGAAGTGGTTCAGCTTGGGATTAGGCAGCCATTGGCGTTAGCAGTAATGCACTCTCTATCTTTACTTGCCATGTTTCAACATAAGTGAGAGGTACTATAGCTGCTGTATGAATTATATCTAAGTGAATTTTAACAAACAAAAAGGAAATAAACACCCGCTTAAGAAGTAACTGGGAAAATGAGCATCCGTATGAACATATTCCAAGTCTGATTTTATAAATGAATAAAAATTTAGAGGATTTAATATACTTCATGCATTTCATGATTGAAGTCAGCTTTCAATCTTGACAGCATGAAATAGATAAAACAATCCTATTGGCCATAAATGTATGTTAAGTGGAAGTTCCTCATACTAGAAAAACGTTCTTCACCAGAAAATTGTCTGTTCATTAATAGCAAGCTCTTCTTTGTGTGTGCACTGACTGTTCTTCGAGGAGTTTGTAATCTCATTGTCTGAGTTTTCGATGCGGGCGGATAGGATAAGTATAGTTACTTTAGTATCCTCTGTATCGAAGTACGACTGAGCCCACTGTGTCTAGCGAAGTCATGTTGTCTTTGGATTTACTGTTGTAACACCATTTTCTTGTAGTTTATTTTGTTTCTCTTTCATTCAACAATCGCTATTCATGCGTTCATATTTCAGAAGTTCGTGTATGAAATTTGAATTCTATATTAACTAATGAATTCCTCAAATATAAACGTATAATCTTTCTGTATCGATTCGTTCCTCATATCATGTAAAGCCCCTAATTAGAGTGAATAATTTATATAACTCTAAGGGGCTTACACTTTTATTGTTTTTGGTGATTCAGTCTCCGGAGAGGACGTGTTTGTCCATCTCTTACCTTTTCCAAATTATACAGTCATTCAGAATTCAGGATCTATTCCCTAAAAATTCACGATGTACATTTTATTTGTTCATGTGCAAATCTTTAGTAAAATATATTTTAATTAAAATCGTTAGAGCAATATTTTAGAACATCTTTGCAAAATGTAAGGGGTAGTTTGTGGTGGAAGATTTTTCTCAAAATCTTCATCTCGGATCCATGAAATCTACTAAACCTATATTATAAATTTGGTATTTAAATGACTTCCCTTTTTTGAATATTGCTCAGACATAGACACATGCTGATATTTTTTTCAAAATGCCATTTTGGATTCATGGATTCTCAAAACATGCATTTCCAGTGAAATTTCACTATCGAGTATTTAGCTGGAATACGATACCTTCTCTGCATACAATGTACATTTTACATACGTCCGAGAGAAAATAAAGAGAAAGTTATGGGTGTGCAGTTTTAAGCAATGCACTTTACTACTACTATACTTTCACGAATAATCACAAAACAGGTGTCATTTGTTTCTTTCTCATTGTTCTCTGGTGTACATTAAAATACGAAATAACTTACATGTTGTTACCACATATCGCACTCCACATTTTTCCACTGACGGTGGAAAACAATTTTCCTTAGCCAAACATGTTAAATGACCAAATTACATAATATTTGTTGGTCAGTAGAGACACTCGTTAATCCCGATGTGTTGAGCTCAAGTGTTGAATCACTATGCTTTGACGATTGTTGAGGTAGGGGAGACCCACCTTAGGAAAATTTGCGCATTATATAAAACTCTGCCAAATAATTCTCTTGGTATTTTTTTTGTTTGTTTTTGGTGTTTTTACTGTTCATTTATATAGATCCCTGTAACATCCAAGGTCATATAAATTGCATTAGAAACAACTCGTTGTAGGTTCTTTATGTTAGGTTTATATCGTTTTATTTTCATCAAAGACACAAATATTAACTCTTACGTACATACTTCAAGACCTGTGGGGGATAGGGAATCGAACCCGGGACCTCGAGTGAAAAGTCAGCTCGCTGACCTCTCGATCAGAAGGCAATCTTGATGCTTTTGTATAACCTTCTCAAATGCAATTCCAGAACTTACCACAACACTATATACTACTTCTAATTGACGAGACATTGGACAACAAGCTCTACGTAGATAGAATTCTAATGTTAAGATGGCTAGCTAAATGAAGAATGAAGTTTTTATGAAATGGGAGCCCATTCATTTCGAAATTATATAAAAGGGATTATTATTCCATACCGAAGCATATGGTCACAGTGCCTTATGTACAAAACAACACCATGAAGTAAATTATTACTTTCCTTATACATTGTGTATATATGAAAAGAATATTTAAATGCTCCAGGGAGAAAAGATTTCCCTTTTAAAGGAACCTCCTTGGCAAAACCCTTTTCAGCAGTCGAGGGACTTCTTTTCACAGCGTATCCTTATACATCTGTCGCCAGCGACTGATTCGATTAAATGAACTGTAGAGGCGTTTTAGCAAGAGGCATTTTGAAAAAAAACAAAGGCTTTTAAATGTGAGAACAGAGAGAGTAAAGATGAAGTAAACATTTCATGAGAAATATCTGAAGGGGCAGCAGGATTTCATTACGCAATTTCGAAAATGGAGCTTCCCTAAAAGAGCTAAAGTGCATGGGATATTATATTTTTTAATACTAAGGATAATTTTATTATGGATAATGCAAAACACAATTGTGTTAACACAGTAACACACTTGTACACAAGTAACGTGTTTGTATTTTAATGAAATCCGTGTGTCTCTATTTAGTCTTCGTAAACGGCGAGGTGATGGAAGTTGAGCTGCAATATAGTTGAAGCAGAAATTTTGGGTTGCATTTTTTGTTTTTATTTTTGGTTTGTTACTGTACAGTAAAAACGTGTGTAATTAGAGCTCGTGTTGAACCAACGGTAGGAATATTTCATTATTTATACAGGTCATTGTGGACATTTCAGGGTGGATTCACGATAAGTCGAGGTGCCCGATGCATTTATGCTTAAAGTTTCCAGGATAAGACGTTTTTTTCGTACACTTAAGGGAAACGACCTCTGAAAATTGACCAAAATCCTGGAAAATTAAGATTTTGGGATTTCAGTAAAATAATATTAATATGCCGAAGTTATTTTTGGCCACTTGCAAATTAAAAGCTTCTCACGCAATATTTTAAATGGATGTTTCAATGGTAAGAAATGACACTTCAAATATTAAAAGGTGTTTTTCTCTACATGCACTTTTCAATGTAGTTAAATATTCAAAATGCTCCTTTTGCTGCACATTTCAATCAATCTGTTTGATTTTCTACCAGAGAACCTTAAATAATATTATAATAAATAAAAATATTTCAATTCATTTTCTAAGTAAAATTACCTATATATTTGTATTAAAAATAACATAATTCACAAAAATAATGAAAAACGTAGAAAGAATAACTTATTATACCTTTACCTGGTGTAGTATTTAATTAGTTTGAAACTTTTCCGATAGTTCTTTTAAAGTGATATTCTTAGGATGTAAATATGAAGTTTTGTTATACAATTTCGAAAACTGAAGCACAAGGAACAGCGCATAAATACCAAAACTGGTACAACATGACTATCCATATTCTACTTTGTATAAAAATAAATGTTGTAGATTTTATTTTCTCAAAAAGGCTCTAAAACCGGTTACTCAAATGACATGCGATCGAGATAATTAAATGGAAAATAAAATATATCGCTTAAGCTTGCCTTTAAACAGAAGAAGCATCTCTCTCCTCCATGGCACCCAGGCCAATATCCATGGCTGGATCCTGGTAAAATCCTTTTTTCGCTATTTTCCTCCGCAGCAGGAGGCCTCTTAATCGTAGTCAAGTCTTTTTTTTTTACTTTCTCTATACGCACTATGTATATGAATGAATGAATAAGTGCATTTATTGACATAGAAATATCATACATAGAATTTAAACAGTCGCACGGGTCCACAAACCGTACGTGCTTTTGTAATACATATTACAAGTAATATTGAAACAACAACAACAACAACAACAACAACAACAACAACAAAGAATTAAAAGAGTAAACACGAAAATAAAAAGACAAAGGAAATACACAGTTAAAAGCAATATTAAACAACAATAAAGAATTAAGAGTGAACCCGAAAATAAAAATACATGTGAATGGAACACATCAGATTTTTTATATTCGTGACCATACAAGGGAATTAATTTCGATGACAGTCGCACAGCGGCAGTTTTTAAAAGCTTTGACAATCCCTTTAGCCTAATTTATTTATTTATTTATTTCCCTTTTAAATTATAAAACACTAAGAAGTGCTAATGTTTACCTCAATAAGCATGAAGTAGATATAAGTATATTCTTTTGTAGCATTAGTTTGTTTGCAGAACAGGTAGAGAAAGTCACATAAGGGAATTCATAACATGTTTAATCACTTATTAACAAATATTTTACTGTTACCTTAATGGAACACATGGGTGAAAAATGAAGGAAATCCTTGAACAAATAATCTTTTACTATTAGGAGTAAATCATCTAGAATCACAATCTCTTTGTTATTATAATCTCTGATGATTATAAATAATTTCACACGATCATTTAAATGTGCCTGCGCTCCAACTTAATATTGCTTTAAATTTCAAAGCTATGTTTCTGGAATTCTGTGCTTTCTATGACTTTAGGCGTTCAAAATGTGCCAGCAATGCAAGTCTTAATGTTCTCCAAATTGTATACAAATACACCCAAATTTTTAAGTATTAATATATTAGAACCAGTTTTAATTTATCATTATCATTGGAGAAATATTAATTAGAATATCTAAATATAACACTTGCTTTTTCAAAACCTAGAACACTAATAAAATATCTGTTTCTAACATTTTTGATTAAATGTTGCTTAGAGTCAAAACTAATATTTATATTCGTAAAGTTTTAGTTTTTTTATTGTGTGGCTTCAATTTTTTATCATTAAAACAATCAATTAAAATTAATAACCTGAAAACTATTCTATATATTGTAATGTAAATATGAAAACACGTGCTTATGTTTTTGTGTGTTACTTGTAGTATGAATTTCAAATACGTATGTTCATAAATATAGAATTTAGAACGTTTCGCCTTTCTGAAGCCTTAACAGGAATAATAATATTTTTGCAAACTCCTAAGGTTCCCCATAATTTTTTAGAATAGTTTTTTTTTTGCAGAACCGATAGAAAAAGGCATGTGATTGGAACACATCAGCTTTTTTCGCGTGAGTATTTATGTTTTTCACTATCGTTGAAAAAATTAACTTGAGTCGCTGTGCCAAATATTTTCATCATATTTAATGTGTAGTATAGTTTAGTTTACACATTAATATGTTTATAGTTTTAATTTAAAAATAATAGCTATATTATTTAGTGCTTTATAAACTTCATCCTTTTTCATTCAATATGGATTTATTTTAAAATATTGCAAAGTTTTTTTGGAACACTACGTACAGCGTTACAACACGTACACGTACTTGTATCACAAATTGCTATTTCTAAACCAAAATGATTGTGATGGGGTTTTGCCTTTTTAAGTGTGTAGAAGACTTCTTTCGTTATACAGCTATTTTAAATTACAGTTTATATAATTTAAGTTAATATTCTATATGTGTATATAAAATTATTTTAAATGACAGCATATATAATTAAAGTTAATATTATAAAATGTGTATAGCTTTTTATTTAATTTGAATTTACTTTAATCTTTCGTAGTAGTTTATTCTCCCTCTGTTGGTATTTACATTAGCAATGAACGGACTTTACACCTACTGTTTTGAGATAATTTTCCAGCAAAACCGCATACAATATTCCAGCATGTAAAATGTTGGTGAAAGAATTAAAAAGTTGCAAGGGTATCTGAAAAGCCTTGCTCCAAATTTGCCTCACTACTGAAAAAAATTCACCGCATTCCACTCTGTTAAAATTAAAACAGAAGTTTAGAAGTATTCGTAGAAAAAATCATAAAACGACTGACAAGTAATAGAGAACGCTATATTTTTGCAGAGAAATATTTAAAATGTATTAGAAGGCATAGCAGATGTAAGCTCTGAAGAAGTATTTTATCACTATTTTTGGTGTAGTTTTTTCTAATATGCAACAACAAAGCTAAAAAGACTTGTAATTTTACAACCGTGGTAAGCTTAAAAGTTCTAAATAAATAATAAGATGCCTGTTATAAATAATTCATTCTTCGCAGGATTATTGTTACTTCCGATTTTTGACATTCCATTTAGGGTCAAAATATATTACAATGAAGAAAAGATGTATTGATATTAATTATGGTAGTAAAATGTTTTATTTTGACAAATTGTTTTGTTCCATTTTGGCTGGTGATTAGGTATGAATTTTACGGGCTTTCCTAATAGTTTTTCACAAAATATAACTAATTTTAAATTCAGATATACTGAACGCCAGTGATGAGAATCAATAACGACGGCGACTTTAACCTTATCTTACGCTACGTGTTCAAATGCTTGAAATTTATATGTTTTCAGAATTGTACAAAAATATTTTCTTAAAGTTGTTTAATATGTAGCGTTTTGTTCTAAAATATACTTTAATTAAAACAGTTTAGTTAATATAATGAAAAATTTGCATATTTTTGAAAAAATAATAATAAAGGTTTCACAAAGATGGAACTGACCAAAATATAAAGAAAAAAAGGCGATTAAGTTGCAATTGTATGCTCTCAGCGGTGTATCTATCATATCATTATGTGAAGATACACCTAACCTAAGATAAAGGCCGGAGAATCAGGTGATGTTGCGGAATACAAGCTTGACTAATGACCCAGCTTGACACTACGAGGGAATTCAAGATGAGGAATAGAGAATTTAATTAACCTTATTCATTAACTATGTGTTGGCTATTTGGACTTCATAGGCAAGCAAATGACGTAGCAATGGAGTTGCTGTTTGCCGCTTCCTTCTGGCTCTCGATATCGCAACTTATCTCCTAACTCCATTTTGTCGACATTTTGTAAATATTATTCCTTTTGTGTATTTGATGTTCAAATGCCTTCTTGTTGCATACCGAGGTCAAAATCACTGGGTGCAATATAATTATTCCTTGTGTTTTCTTTTTTTTTACTTTCTCTATACACACATGTACATAGTGTATAGAGAATGTATTGCACTCCACCAAAAAATTCGATACCGAGATTTCACCGGAAATATATGTTTTAGGCTCCCCTGTATCCAAAAAAATATTTTTAGAAAAAGGTCTGTGTGTGTGTCCGTGAACACGATAACTCAAAAACGAAAAGTCGGTAAAATACCAACCTTGGTATTTAATTTTAGTATCTTCCAGGGATGGGACAAGAAGATTTTGAGAAAAATCCCCCCACTCCCAACTACACTTTACATGGAACTTTTTTCGAAAATTTTGATTTTCTCAGAAATGGTTTTAACGATTTTGATTACAATTTCGCATATTAAAGCTATTTACCTGACAAATAAAATGTATATCTTGAGTTTTTTGGGAATAGCCTCTGAAGAGTAGTTTATTCTGGATGAATTTTACTGAATTTTGAATAACTGCTAAATCGTAAGAGATGGACAAAAACTTACTACACAAAAAATGTAGAGCACACAATTTATGTTATATACATTTTTTTCGTGGAGCTCGTCTTTTTTTAGACATTCCTTATTTTTGTTTTCTGCTATGAAACACGTATTCTTTTCTCATACAGAAACTTGTCAACTCCTATCTATATAAACAAAGGAACTTAATTGACATAGCAACCACCTTTTCAGTATCGCTTTAACCTATGGTAGTCCATTATTTGGCTTCTGCTTACAAGGAAGCAAGTAATAAGACTATTTCTGTTAATGTTCTTCTGATTAGCATAAAGTAAATAGAAGTATATGCTTTTTAAGAATAATTTATTGCAGGCATATAGAGAAAGTCATGTGAATGGTACACATAAGATTTTTTCTCTGCAATTCGTGGTAAACAAGCATCGTATTGATTTTCTAAAGCCAGTTATTATAAAAAACGCTGTTCGCAATAAGAGAAAGGGGCACTCAGAGACTGTTAGTAGTTGAGTGTGGTCGACTGAGAATTCTTTGCTGTTACTGCGCGTGCAGTTAAGTTTTCGTGTTGAGTTAGAAACGCGTGAACATTTGCAGCGGGATCGCCAATTAACTTCCGTTCATTGCATTGGAACGTGATAATATATTTTGTTCCGAGGAATCAAATACATTCTCCGTCGTAATTAATAGAGAATTAGAATCACGTACAAGTAAAGACTGAATTGCATTAAGTAATTGCAATTTCGTGTATTGATTGTGAAAGATAAACCAACATTCTACAATGTGAACTCGAGTACTGGATTATTTAAGAAATTACCAAGAAACTTCGATAACCTGGGTATAAAGAGCCCATTAATCACAATATTAACCCCCTAAGTTAATCAATTTCTGCTTCAAACTTGTTTGAGAAGTGATGGGTATGTTGCTTTTCTTCCAGATTGTTTTCCACTCTTGGTCTACGGAGCTAACGATGTCCTGTAGGCTAATTTGTACTTCAGCAGTTGACACTACAATGATGTGCATCCAAGCCAGTGCGTCGTTCTCTTCAGGAACATAGAGTATCATATCGACCGATTAACCGGCACACGGGAAGAGGGAAAGTGGAAGGAAAACAAAACCGAAATGCTCCTTTAAGCGAGGGTCCATAAAATACATCCATTAATTTCCTTCCTTCACTGTCTTACAGCTAGAAGTTGGTATTAATTGTGATTTAAAGAATTACTGTTCTGAAGGATATAGATATAGGTTCGACATAAGTGACATTCTAGACTATGTTACACATATTTCATTCTAAACGTTGGCAGTGGTTACGAACTAATTGAAGCATGTTCAAAATTAGGTTTCTGCTGATTTCCCCCACTGCAATTGAGGTACCAGCCGCCAATTGTAATTTTTTTTTTTCAGAAACATCTGGTATGATTTTAAAATTATGTTATAGGGGTTTGATAAAATGTCTTCTAACTATCACAGTTGCAATGAGTTAACAGTTGTATGGAACGGCTATCAATATCGATTAAGTTATTATTTTATTGTTTTGTTTTTACGGCTTTTACGTTCACAGTTACGTTATTTTAATAGTTTGCAGTAACAATTGCCTATTAATGTGTTTCATATGTATGATGTACGGACTTACTTTGTTATTGGAATTGATGTGTTCCATTCACACAACTTTCTCTACATCTTTGTAATAGAATATTGTAAAAATCGTATTCTTCTATCCACTTCATCTTAATCAACATAAACATTAGCAGAAATACCTTATTGATTGCTTCTTTGTAAGTATAAGGGAAATATGGGAATATCTTTTAAAAGTTGTTTCTCAAGTGGTTGAAGTCCCTTTCTTTGCATGGCCAGGAATTGACAAATTCCCGTATGAGAAAGATGTAATTTTAAAACTGAAACTAATAACAGGGAATATTTCTGAAATGGTAAAATCTACAAAAAATGTATTTGACATAAATTGTGTGTTTTAACAAGATGTATATCGGTTTACCAGTTATATAAAATTCAACATCATTCATTCAGCATAAAGAAATCTTCACAAGCTCTTTCCTGAAAATATAAGATATACACTTTATTTTTCATGTAAATATCTTTAATATATGGTATGTTAATCAAAACCATGTTGATAAAATAAAATTTTTCGTAATTTCTTCCATTTAAGGCGTAGCATGTGTCGCATCCTTGGAGGATATTAAACTTGAGTACCAAGTTTAGAATTTTCTGACTTTTCGTTTTTGAGTTGTCGTGCTCACAGAAACACGGATACATAATACATACGGATCTTTTGCTACAAATACTTTTTTTGATACAGGGGATACCAAAAGCTATATATCCGGTGTAATTTTGGTATCGAATTTTGGATGGAGTGCAATACGTTCTATACCTACGTACCTGTAATATCTAGAGAAAGTAGAAACAAAATGATAAGCGTTCTAGGAGAATATTAATTTTCAACAGAAAATAAGTTATACTAAATAGGTATCAAATTAGAGCGATCATCTCGAAAAGTATTAAACAAATTAGTTCAGCACGCATTTGTTTGGGTTTTTTGTGAGAAACACTAAATATCTGCTAAAACTGAAAACCTATCGCTATACACGGCACCCATAGCTTTTATGATATGCTACCTGTTTTGGTAGCCGAAAATCATAATTTACAGTATTTACTACAAGGTAAGGTTCACTGGCACCAATTTACCGGCAACTCCCGGTCCTCTCGTGCAGTAAGGAGAGGTCGCAAGACGGGTTAACTTATAATTTAACGAAGTACTGTCCATCTATATTACTTCAATAATAATTAGTTATTTTCTGTTCTTAACTTCTATGGAAAATAGACGCCTTAGTAAAAAATATTAGAATTGATTAACACGTGCAATTCGTGTTTCTTTTTTCTAATAGTTGTATTAGGGATATTTTGTATCTACTATTTAAAAAAAAAATTCCGTGGCACAATAGCAGTCCCAACTGCTGCCTGCCTCATCTCTGTCCATTACAGATGTCATAAATGGGATGCAGTACTGGAGAGTGGGGCTTGATTAGCCCTCCGAGTCCCTCCTGGCCGTTAATGCGGTCTACGCAACCTGGAGCCGCCACTTTTTCCTCAATTGGCCCCCTAGGGACGCTCGAGGCTGAGTGCACCCCGGAGCAGGACACCCAGTGGGAGAAAATCCCCACATTGGTATCAGGAATTGAACCCGGGTCTCGCTAGGTAAGCAGCCGCGCTACCATCGCGCTAAGGAGTCAACTACGTTTTCAATTTTCGATAATTCAAGAATTTCTCTCATCCGCTGATGAAAAAGTGCAACAGTATGCAACAGCATACTATGGCATTCAGATTGGAATTATTTCGCAACTGTAGTTTCTCATTATAGCCTCCTCGATGGGCCTGCGTGTTTGTAGCAGCATATTGAAATACTTATTGCCAAATATTTTTATGATTTAGGGAAGGTACGTAAAAATTAAACTGGATTCTTGATTTCGTTATTTGGAAAAATATGCAGCTTAAGACATATAATTATATTTCATGTTCTAAATAGAAGGAAACATTTCTCAAACAAACTAGTGATTAAAAGTTTGTGCCTGTATTTTATCAGCAACGCATTAAAGTTCCGGAGCATGCAAAAGATCTACGCCCGAGTTATTCATTATTTATTCAGCGTTTAAGCCTGCAGCTAATTTGTTACAGTTTCTTCCACTTTAATCTCTCAAATTGCAAATTCATATCCAGGAAGGATGATAGTCCTTCACTGTTTTCATTGTGCACAGAGATCGAAACCACGGTCTCATGTTGCAGATACCTAGGGAAGTGACTTGTGTAATTAATAAACCAGATATCAATTATCATAATTGCTGTTCTTATGCAACAATCCGCTGTATTGGTACCCGTAAAACAGATGAAAGTGTGACCTCGTTGACTCGGCATTGTATTAATTATGCGGACAAACTTTGGGGGATGATTGCCAACATAACGGAATAACAAAGCTTTTCCTATAAATTCACAATTGTAATGTTTACATCGTAGCTGGAAATTCGGCTGCGCATCAAATTGCTGCACGTATAAGTCGGAAGGAATAGAAGATGGAAATGTTCACCATGAACAGCAAATGAAATGAAACCTGGTGCTGTATCTCCTGGTGCTTCTTCGAACTCTATAACCCTTAAAAGTACCATATTTAAGTAACATTTCAAAATCTTGCACTTCATCTAAATCAGGGTCTCTCAAGAGTGCATGCGCCAGTGCGTCGCACGGCACAAGGTGAAACATCCAACTTTGCTAGGTTGATCATAATACAAACACTGAGACCTCGATTTTGAGCAATAGCGCCTTGTCTCTTATCTTTCGGTTGTTTCGTTCGCAGACACATAATACTTCAGACACTTCAATACTTCATAATAGTTTAGAGGCCCACAGAACGTGTATTTCCACTAAAATCAAGGTATAGAACCTTTGGGTGGAATTTTATATTTCCTATACATTTCCTATACTTAAGTGGAGTCTGAATGCTTATCTTGCCAATGTTAAGTTTGACCCATTATCTCGGTAACTATTTAAGATAATGAGCTGAATTTTTCAAGGTATATTCAACAATACCTTTAATGTTGATTGTTGAAAAATAGAACACTTCTGATGGTTAGAATGAAAGATATAACTTTTTAAAACAAAGCTCTTAAATGTTATTGAAAACACAACGATTTTTAAATTTTAAACACATAACTAATCCGTGTACAGAAACACTTTCTCGTTAAAATAAAGCCTATTTTGTTGCAAATGTGTGGTAAAAATTTCAGGCCTTATGTTAATTAGCTTCTGAGATAATGGGACATTTTTATAGACAATTTTACTTCTTCAGAACGACTTTCAAACATAACATAGGTCAGCGAGCTTACTTCTCACCCGGGGATCCCGGGTTCGATTCCCGGCTGGGGCGGGGGATTTTTCGCTGGCCAGAATTATTCCCTATCCCCCACAGAGTATGGAAGTTTGTATATAGGTGTGAATGTATGCGTGTTTAAGTAAAACAACATTATTTAAACCAACGTAAATAAGAACCTACAGACAACGAGTTGTTTCAAGTGGAAAGCCTCCGATATGACCTTGGATGTTAAAGGGGGCAATATAAATGGAACAATAAAAAAGAAAAGTGTAACCTAACTTTCCAAGCACAGCTTTGCAGAACTTCGGAACTCTCACATCAAGGAAATATGAGCGGAATGCCAATGCTGCAAATAGCTAAAGTAAAACTTTTCGATAAAAAATAAAAAACCAAACATATCTTCTCTAACACTAATATTTACAAACCTATTTATGGTTTATCAAGTGAGTGTACCAGAATGTTCTAAAAAACAACACAAGATTATTTTCAACAATATTTTAAACTCTTTACAATTAACGTACTTCTATGAAAGCCATACCAAAATAAGCGGAAGATTCAAAAATTTTATTTTCAATTAAAACATGAAAATGGAAAAAAAATTATAAATTCCCATTTCGAACCCCTTAACCACATGTAAGCCGTAGAGATAACAAACAAAACATATGATATGTTACGTTCACATGAATTTCATTATCCATTCGTTAACAAATTATTTTAAGAGAAACAAAAACGAAATATTACCCACTTGAGAAGTACAGCACTGACACCAATAACTACATTTTTAACTTCACAAAAAAATTATTTGACATACATTCTATGCTTTAACGAGATCCACACATTTTGTGTGGTAAGGCAAAAGTGATTCAGGATGAACGTGGCTTGAATGGCAATTCCTAGAAAATTCAAGATTAACATTTAATTTTTCATGAAAAGTCTTTAATATATGTATTTATGTCTAAATCGCTAACAGTAATTTTTTAGAAAATAAAACTGTTTAATATGCTTAGTTCACAGCATAGTTTTGGATGTGGAGATTTTCTTGAAAATCTTCGTATCGCATTTTTGGAACAATATGAAATTAAATAACAAGTTTAATATTTAACCGACTTATCATTTTGGGTTACGCTGTTCCAGACACACACACACAAACAGACACGTGACATCTACAAACAGACCCAAGGACCTTTTTCTACAAATAATTCTTTTGGATTAAGGGGCAACATGTATTTCTGGTGAAACCTTGACATTGAATTTTTGGGTGAAAGTTAATATTTCTCCTGCTTACTGTACATAATATAATAGCTAAAAGGTTGTTAAAAGGTTTAAAGGCAGGTTAATTATTGAGCAGTAGAAATAAAAAAGGGCAATAACGATGATAATAATCAGAGATTCGCACCAATGCCCCTTAAAAGGTTATTATGATAGCTGATGGCGTTATTGAAAACATGACCGAGCGTGAAGCGACAGTTTATTTATTTATATATCGGGATTCGATAGTGGCGTTTTCGTGCGTTCAAATAAGCATTTGAAACAAAACCAATCGCGTCCTATTATTCTCCATCCACTTTAATGAAGAATCTGATGTGTCCCATTCACTTGAATTTCTCTACATTGTTGTCACAAATCATTGTTAAAACGCTTATTCTTCATCTCTTTATGATAATCGACATAAACATTAGTAGAAACTGTCTTAATTACTTGCTTGCTTGCCAATAAGCAGAAGGAAAATAATGGGATACGCTAGGCTAAAACGATAGTCAAATCTTTTAAAAGCGGATTGCCATGTGGTTGAGATGCCTTTCTATGGAGGGCCAGGATTTTACAGCTTTTCGTGTGAGAAAAAATTGTTTCTTTAAATCTAAAACAAATAACTCGGCATATATCAGAAACGGTCAATTCCACAAAAAACGTATATAACATAAATTAGGTGTTTTAACGTGATCTACATTTTTATGTAGTCTATCTCTTACGGTTTATCAGTTAAGCAAATTTAGTAACATTCGTTCAGAATAAAGAGGCCTTTGGAGGCTACTGCTAGAAATTTCAAGATAAACAGTTTATTTGCAATATAAATATATTTAAAATATGACATTTTAATCAAAATAGTTAAGTCATTCTTGAGAAAATAAAATTTTAAAAAAATTCATGTAAAAGGTAGTTTGAGGTGGAGGGATTTGCTTTTAAATCTTCTTGTTGCATCCTTGAAAGATAGTAAACTTAAATGCCAAGTTTAATACTTTACTGACTTTTCGGTTTGAGTTATCGTTTTCATAGACACAACACAGACCTTTTTCTAAAAATGCTTTTTTTGGGATATACGTATATTTTCGGTGACATCTAGTTATCGAACTTCTGGGTGGAATGCAATACCTTCTCTATACACTATCTATTAGTACGTGTAACTGTATGTATGGATCTGAGCCGGCTCTAGGAACATCTTGGTGTTTAATTACAGAAGCTACTAAGAATTGTTCCAAAAGAGAATACTATAAGACCTGGCTTAAAACCCCAGGAAATATACATGGGGAACTATTTATCAAAGAACCATGTAAGGAAAGAGCTGATAGCCTGTTAAAATGTTATAGACCAGCTGAGAACAGTTACTAATTTCCTCACAGAGGCAACTTAGACACATATTTTGCAGGAAGGAGACTGAAACAGTCCAGCACATTTTAGTTCCTGCGAAGTTTTAGCTCACATGATATATAAAGCTTTTGGGAAAATGTTCATAGAACCAGAAGAAGCATCATCCATACCCAATGCAAGGCAACACTCTTTTTTAAGGGATGCAGGTGGATTGACTCTAAACGCTACAGATAGCACAATAAGCCCAAGGCTGAAATGCGCTCGGAGAAATAACGGGAATCTGTATCGTAAATGAAGAAGAAAAACAGTTTGTATATTTCAAACTTTCTTACAATGTCACAGGATAAACACCTTTAAAAGCAATTTTATAAGATTCTACGAACATATTTTTCTTTCTCTACACGTACTATGTGCATAGTGTATTGAGAAGGTATTGCACTCCAATCAAAAATTTGATACCGAGATGTCACCAAAATATATGTTTTAGGGTCCCCTGTATCCTCCCCCCAAAAAAAACATTTTAGAAAAAAGTCCGTGTGTGTCCGTGAACAGGATAAGTCGAAAACGAAAACTTAGTAAAATTCAACTTGGTATTTAAGTTTACTATTTTCCATGGATACGATACATGATTCTGAGAATAATTCACCCACCCCAAGCTCCTCTTTACTTGGAGAACATTTCGAAAATTTAGATTTTCTCAAAAATGGCTCTCGCAATTTTCATTTAAAATACCGTATATTAAAGATATTTATATGACAGATAAAATGTATATATTGAATTTTCTGCGAATTACGGCTAAAGACCTGTTTATTCTGAATAAATTTTGCGAAACTGATAACCGTAAGAGGTAGATCACGTTAAAACACACAGCTTGTCATTTACAATGTCTGAGATATTTCTTGTTATTTGTTTCAGATGTTTAAAAGAGTTTAAGATTGCTCACGTGGTAAGTTGAAAACTCCAGGCCCTGCATTGAAACGGACTTCAACCACATGGTAACCGGCTTTTAAAAGATCTGCCTGACGCTTTAGCCTATGGTACTCCCATATTTCCCTTCCTTACAAGGAAGCAATTAATTAAGACAATTTCTGCTTATGGTTATATCAATTATCATAAAGTAGATAGAAGAATATGCTTTTTAAGAATACTATGTTAAGTAGACGTAGATAAAGTCATGTGAATGATTTTTCACCTATAGAAGATTTTCCAATTGCAAGTCTGGAAACCTGTATGAGCGATATAGAAAGGGATTGGGTGGAGCCCATATCGATTCGTTCGGCCATAAACCACAGCCCGTGTAACTCCCTCCCTCAAACTGGTAGTTGGATTCTGTCGCAACGGCGATTAACACCGTCGGACGCTAAACGGTTCTGATGCTTGGCTATCGTCAGTCTCATAAACCATTTATGGCGACAGATACTAAGAACCACTTGCACCCGGCGTTATCTAGCGGAAATAGTAAAGTTGGATTCGAAACTGGGTTCATGTCGGTGAACTGTGAACGGAATCCGAGGGAAGACGTATAAAGAAAATGTTAAAAGAAATTCTATGTCTCATACAAATTCACTATTCTGCATTAACATTCAAAGCACAATGTTGAATCCATTTTAAGGGGAGTCAAAAGACCTATCTTGTCAATGTTAAAGTTAGATCCATTATCTCAGCAACTATTTCACATAATCAGATGAAACTTTCAAGGCATATTCAACAATACTTTTATTATTGATTGGTGAAAAATAGAATACTTCTGTTCATTAGAAGGAAAGGTATTATTTTTTTAAAATAAAGCTCTTAAAATATTATTGCACAAAGATGATTTTTAAATTTAAAAAAACAACTAATCCATATACATAAAAACTTTTTCGTTACAATAAAGCATATTTAGATGCAAATATATGGTAAACATTTCAGTTATTAGAGTCAAATAGTTTCCAAAATATTGGGGCATTTGTATAGAATATTTTACTTCCTCAGAAATGTTATCCAAACACAGCTTAGCAATACTTCAACACTCTCACACTAAGAAAATATGAGCAGTATGCCAATGCTGCAAATAGTTAAAGTAGAACTTTTCGTTCAAAATAAGAAAAATATATTTTCTCTAACATTAATATTTACAAAGTTTCTGATGTTTTACCAAGTGAGTGCATCAAAATGTTTTAAAAAACTGGTACGCAGGTAACCTTCAATAATGCTTTTAAACTATTTACAATTAGCATACCTCTATGAAAGTTATACCAAAACGAGTGGGTAATTACAAATATTCATATGCAATTAAAACATGAAAATGAAAATAATTAAGAAAATCCCATTTCGA
This sequence comes from Hymenopus coronatus, assembly GCA_030762935.1. NCBI lineage: Eukaryota > Metazoa > Arthropoda > Insecta > Mantodea > Hymenopodidae > Hymenopus > Hymenopus coronatus. The sequence goes on from CM060885.1 coordinate 51,579,912, forward strand.
CTAGTGTGAGCGTTATATGGACATACAGCTAAACCGAGATACGTGCATTTCTCTGGCTGTACCGTATAGATCAGTGTAAGAAAAGTTACTCTGTAATCAGGATATATGCATGTACGTTGTTTTAAATTTTTATGATCATATATGTTGTAGTTTGTCTGAAAAAATGTTTAACTGCAAAAAATAGTTTGCTAAATAAATGACAGAAAGTGGACATTTTTATATTCCCTTTTGTGAGAAACCAGTTGTAGCAGAAAGCTGAAACTTTTACTACCTTATGCCACTAAACTTAGGGAATTAAGCTACCTATGTTGTTCCTGATTTGAAAATATGTATTGTCTGTAACAAAACTTATACCTATATATTTGAAGTAATGTCCTCAATTTTTAAAAAAATAGATTGCACTTAAAAGTATACCTAACTCTAGTTCAGTGTATATGCTAGATTATCTCAAATGTGCAAAATTTTTGCCATAGTATTATATTATAGTGATTAATAAAAAGTAGCATATGTTTCAGAAAAAGAATTTTTGAGATAATCGCAATAGAAGACAATCGCAATTAACTCGACCGGAAGTATGAGCGATTGTAGAACTTCATATTCTCCAGCACAAATTTTTAAATCAATTATATCTGTCAACTCTCACGGACTGTTTACACTAAGTCCCAGTAATATATAAAACAAGAGAAAACTGTCATTTGGTCCTAGTCACTACACTCTGCCGCCAAAACAATCTCTATTGCACGGCCGGAAATATGTTGGTGGGGTTTGCGTAGCCCTACCGGTTGCTCTATCTCACCTGTGCTTTAGGATGGGGAGAACCCAGGTTAAATAATCGGTGGTGTGGCATGCTTGGGTGATAACGGGGTAGGTAGAAGCACCTGTTGTGAGACATGTGTTGTAAATTTTAAAAATATTACTATACTCACTTTATAATCATTAGTGCATATTATTGCATTGGGAATACAGAAAATTATGGTAAAAACCAAATTTCGGATCTTTGTAAATTTTTCACCGTAGTGTCCCATTAACTCAGCAATGGGGCGTTTCTCGCCTAAAATTATGTTGGCAGTAAAAAGGTCAAATGATTAGTAAAAAATATATGTATATATATATATATATATATATATATATATATTTGGATCAGAAAAAAATCAAAATGTTTTCCGTTAAAAACAGAAAGTGTAGTTTTTTGTCATTTTACGCTACCCACTACCCTTAACTCTGTACGCTTTTCATAGATTTATTTTGAGTATGTTTACTGATATTACCTACACCAACTAGAAGAATTCATTCAGTTATTTAAAACTCAACACCTACTCTGCTTTGAATTAAATAACGCAAATTGCTTACGAGTCTACAACTTTGTTTAGTAATTACGGTTCAAATATTCCTTTATTGTAAGGGAACTATTCCTCTTTACATCTTGTAGTTTCTGCACACGCCTGCAGTTATAGCGTATATAAAATCATTTGTCACTTTCAACAATAAATTTCAAATTTCATACTTTCTAAATGAGAACGAATCAGATACGATTTTTTCACGGTTACACAAGGAATAATCGCGAAAGAAGCGATGTGTTCCATTCACATGAATTTCTCTACCTACTCTGCAGCAAACGTTCATTTGTGTTATATAGGGATCCAATTCAACATCTGAACACCACATCCAACCATTCATATATGCCTTCAATTAAAAGTCTAATAATTATGCGACGTTATATTCTTGCAAAAGATTATTCTTCTATCTACGTCGTGCTAATTGAGATAAGCATTAGCGGGACTGGTTTTATTACTCAAATCATTGTAATTGAAAAGGTAGTAAGAGGATATACTAGAATAAACCGATAGTCAAATCTTCTACAAACTGTCGCTTAGTGATGCAATTGAAATTTCGTTTAATTTTTGGAAAAAGGTCAATGTGTGTGAATATGTCTATGGACAGCATAATACAAAAACAAAATGTCCGCTTAGTACCACACTGGCTGTTAATAATCACCTTAAGATGTGGCATGAAGATGTTCAAGAAAATTCCCACCCTCAACTATCGTTTACAAAAAAAAAAAAAAAAAAAAAAAAATCGAATATTTTGCTTTAATCAAAACTTATTCTGGCAACTTTGATTAAACTGTCGTATATATTCAGATGCAAAATAAAATTTACATGTTGAATTTTTGAGAATAGCTTCAGAAGTCATCTTCATTGTGAATAACTTTTAAAACTGAATATCAATAAAATTTGTAATAAACACCTGATCCTGCCGTACTAGATATTTAATAAAATTAAAGATAGAAACCAAGCTAGCTTATCACTGGTAATCCGTATAGATAGTCAAAACTTACTTTACAAAAGTGTAGATCTTGTCAAAGCACACAAATTATGTCATTTTAATTCTTTTGAGGAGCTAACCGCTTCCAAGGTATTACGTGTTGTTGGTTTCAATAGAATGCAAGTTGTGTTATGCTTCTAACAAAGGACTGGAGGGCGCATTTATTAATGACATTGTTGAACACAATATGGCGTAAACTGTATTTCATTAGATAAACGTTTGCATTACTGATGAAGAAATATCATAAACAGTAATAAAACAGTCTTAAAGAGAGATTTCAGAAATAAGTATGGAGGTCGTCGCTGTTATCACAGAACACACAATATAATAAAAAGAGGACAGAATTTAGGTATTGCAAAAAGGTGAGCTTAAGAGTAAGAAGGAAGGAAAGCGCTATGAAGTTAACTAAAAATGTCAATACATATTGATCATCATTACCATTTAGTTTCCTATAGTCCCTGACCGTTTAATATTCCTTAATTCACCCCTCACTTACCAATCCAATTCTCCCCAAAAGAACCTTATATTTAGGAGACCCAGATAACTTTACACCTGCAAACCCATATAGTGCTGGTGAATTTTTATGATTAATTGTGGGTAAAATTTGAGCTATGCTTGTTTGGTTACTATACTCTACATATGTGCATGCAATATATTCCATACGACTTTTAATCCAATCTGATAGAAAACTGCTAAAATATTGTACGTGTTATGGCAAAGAACTTTAGGGATTCTTTTTGTTTTATTAGAAGTCATGGATATAGTGAGTTAGTTAATACCGATACTTGATACAATTTATCTTTAAATGATTTATACAATAGTATTAATTCTTTAAATGTTTATTTATTGTAAAAGATTTCAAATAATATCCTAATATCCATTTTACAATATATCAAATTGTCATGTGAATAGATAACCCAAAAGAAATGTTTAAGACTCACCAGGGGTACTTTATAAGTTTGCATGAATCACAATCCTTGAAAATACAAAATTTTAATATCTCAACTATCATTCATACAATGTTGATGACATTTACACAGCATTTTATTAGGAATATAAGCCAAACTGAAAATTTTTAAATGTAGATCCCAAATCCTGGAAAATCCTCCCAGCTGTGATTTTGTTTCTTTCGTAATCAGCTTACCCTTTCCGTATTTGTAGGGCTGACACCCCCGGGACTCTAAAGCCTGTCGGGTAGTCAACGACACGAAACCACAGAATGGAGAACCTGTTACGAGGGGTCGGCCCGTAGCCAGACATGAACATAAGGAGGTGGAGCATATGAAATGTAAGCGAAATTGATGCTTGAAAAGTAACGATGGAACAATTGATGGAATGAGTGGCGGGGGAAAACCCGCCCAGACGCCGCTTCATCCACAAATCCCACATCGAACCCGGGCCGCCAGAGATGGGAGGCGAGCGTCGTAACCACTCAACTACGGCGCCGCCTTCAGCTGTGCTAATTAATAACTACGAAGACCCCAGTAGAAACCATAATAGACCTAAATGAATACATAATACAAAAGCGGAGTTTTGTAGACTTAGTAATCTATAGAAGATACGTCATAATAACATTGCGTCCTATAATTCTGATCGCCTTCATCTAGAAGAAAATGGTGAGCTCTCATTGTACGAAGTGTTTTTTTGTTCATCCCATTCTGGAGGAAACATTACGCGCTTAAGGTGCTTTCAGATAAGCTTTAACGGCCTCAACTGCGAACGAAAATGATACTTCTAGTTCATATTTAACCCTCCGTGGGGTTGCTCTGGTGTCACTGAAGGCCCACAACATTTACATAGTGATAAGACTCTAATGTACCGGTAGATGATTACAAAATTAATGTCTATGACATTTTGTTGGACCTAATATAACTATGCACTTTGATTCAAATTTAATAAAAAAAATGACTTATTTGTGTTTCTTTTCTGTTTACCTAAGATACTTAACTTAACATAATCTTTATTTACATATGTGTTCTTATAAACTTGTCATGTGACACAAAATAGCTTACAAATTAGGTTTCTAATTATAAATAGAAAGGAAATTCAATACTATGTAAATAAAATTTAAATTAAACATGGCTATTAAATTGAATTATGAATTTTCAATGCAATATTAGGTTTACTTTATGTTAACCAAACAAATTGTTTAAACATTTTTCCACAGAATTAAAGTCTGAATTAAAAAATTAGGATTAAAATTAGAATTGTCATTTTAATATATTTAGGACAACAGCTGTTTAGGGGGCTTGTAACGTTGTCGCCAGTACACAAATGATTTTGCTATTGCGCCCCTGGCTCCGAAAAATAGGATTGTGATCATTATGTTGGAAATATATGAGGCACTGAAGAATGGAATTGCAGGGTCATGTATATTTATCCATTTCCGCTGGCTGGCTTAAGATTTTGACTGCAATCTAAGACCCAGCTGATTCTTCGATGTACCAATTCAACGGTTACTGTTAAAGTAGAGTGCACTGTCTGTTATGGCGATGTCAGAACTTCTCGGAGGCCAAGAAATGGGGCAGGAGCATTACCTGATCCTCAACCATTCCAGCGGTTTGAAAAAAAAAAACTTGGTTAAGACACCTTCGAACTGACAATGCAAAATGAGGTGTAGCACCGTCCTGTTGAAACGTAGCGGTTTCCATTAATCGTCTGGCTCTCAGCTGTAGTAACAAGCATCATCAGAGAAGTTTCTTGATTTACAGACCCATCAAAAATACAGGTCAAACAGATGTTCATAGGTCACTCCTGCCATATATCACCTGTGGTGGATTGTTCTAATTTATTCATAAACGTTCACTCTGAGGTGTTATTAAAGAAGAGGTTGGAAACATCAGTACTCCACAAATGAAGACAGAAATATCCAGTAGCTGCTGACTTTACAACAGTCAACCAGATATGTTGAAGAGGATGAACAAACGAACTTGACGCCCAATCCAACTGTGCCTTGATACTGATGGGATCCACACAGATATTATGGAACCCTAATTATGTAAGTATTGTGAAATGTGAAAAAGTTGAAAATAATGTTTATGTATTATTTAGGGACTTTTAGCCCAATCTGTATAAGCTGCTTTGGTTTATTTCTAGGTATTATAAAATGGATGATTTTTCGCATTTGAGCTTGTTCCTAAACAAAAGCTAATCAATATCCAAAATAAAAAACGGCGTGTTATTTATGGACGCTCTTTAACTGCTGTGGTTCTCAGCGTCCCATTCTAAATTGGGCGTGAAAGACCGACTAATTTTGCTCAGAGACCTCTCTATTAGGCTTGAGGTTTTTTTACGTGCCATAAATCTACGACACAGGACCTTTACTTCCCTCACAAAGGCAGCCATGATGAAGATATTTACACCCGAAAAAATCCATCGTCCTCCGCCGGGTTTGAACCCGCGACCTTGGGTATATGAATTTAACATGGTAACGATTACACCACAGAGGACGACATATCCAAAAGACATCTGACATGTTGTATTCATATGACTTTCTCTACCTATTCCGTAACAATCTATTCTTATAAAAGCTTATTCTTTTCTCTACTCCACGCAAATCAAAGTATACATTGACAGAAATTATCTCATTACTTAGTTCCTTTGACGACAATAAGGGAACGCTCTAGGCTAAATTGATAGACAAATCTTTTAAAACCTGTTTGCTATGTAATACAATTCTGTCCTCTTTACATGGTTAGGGGAAAACAACAGAAAAAGTAATACAAATTTGCATTTAAAAATCTTCAGTTGAAACTAAAACCAATAATAAGGAATATCTTGAAAATAGCTAAGTTCACAAAAAATTTATATGACATTTATTGTGTATTTTAACAAGACCCACATTTTAGTTTAATAAGCTTTTGTCTATCTCTTACGGTTATGGAAAATCATCCAGAATGAAGAGGAATTCAGAGGCTATTCTCAGAAAATGCGATGTATATATACACATTTTATTTGTTATGTAATTATTTTTAAAATACGGTATTTTAATCAAAAAGTTAGTTATTTTTTAGAGAATCAAACATTTAGAACACTTTTCACGTAAACTCTAGTTTTGGTTGGGAGATTTTTTTAAGCCGTTCGCATCCTTGAAAAATATTGAACTTAGAAGTCAAGTTTGGTATTCAACCGAATTTTTGTTTCTGAGTTATTATGTTCACAAACACGCACACACTAACACCTTTCCAGTGAAATCTTGGTAACACTTTTGGGAGGCGTTAGCGTTTCTGCCTCTAACTCAGAAGATATGAGTTATAATGTTAGTTGCAGTGATTTACCTAGCTAAGGAAATTTACGAGGCTATGACGTGATGCTAACATTTAAATGCTTTCTTTCAAGATAAATCCCAAACCATTTGTTCTGCTATAACTACTTTTCAGTATGATTATATTCATTACATACAATTAATTATCACTAACTGAAATATTGTGCTACTTTCTAACAACTTTCTCTAACCACTAATTAATACAATCCCATGTGATATTATATAAACCAATTCTTCTTGTTTTGTTACTATTTTTGATAAGAAATGAAAGTAAAGAATGTGTACTTGGTTGCATGTACATTGCATGCATATATTCTGCAAACCAAGGTAAGTATCTATTGTGTAATAAGAAGTATAATTATAGCCATTTGATTCTAGAAGGTGAAGGAAGAATGAATGTGAGAGAAAAATTACGAAAAAACAATTGGTCTAGTCTACACAAATGAAATTATAGGTAAAAGGATATTAAGAGCTCAATCAAAAGAAAGTTTAATATAAATAGGAAAATATTTAAGTGTAGTAAGCAGTAGATGTATGAAAGAAATTAGAAATAAGGAATAGGAAGAGATGTGAATTGGTGAAAGGAAGAAGTAAATAGGACCCGATAGCTAGGTAACCCTGGTGTTGGATGCTATGGGTCCTCAGAAATGCAGCAACTCAATGAAGTGAGAAAATGAGATGTAATAGGTAAAATGTAGGGATAAAATTTAAGTATTGAAAAGCTGTAGGTGTGAATTAAATCATGAAATTATTGAAGTGAAATAAACACCCATCTACCTATTTTGTTTCCCTTTTAGCTCCCAGAAATCGTCAAAAGTGAATTTTTAGACTCCTTTAAATTTCTTATTATACTAATTCTTACAGAATAAATGCTGAGCTAATGGATTTCTTGTGGACTGACTTTACGGGAACACCTTAAAATCCTGTCTGTTTTCAATTCAATTGTATTATTTTGTACTAACACAGCTGGCTAATTATGCCGCCACATAATATTGTAGTCTCCTACATAATAACGATTTTTGCTTGTATATTACATCGATTTTTAATAAACCTTTATTGTAACAAATTTTGGGTCAAACAAGATCGTTATAAAATCTTATGTAATACATTTACCATGCTGTCTCTATCCAATATAGACTCTACAAACTATTACTGCAAAAGCTGATTATTATATCTTCAAGTCAGTTGCCCTAAAATTTCATAAATAGTTGCAATATACATTTTGTGTAGCTTAACATGTTTTAACCTTGTTGGTCATATCGCACGCTGAATGAAATTGATGAAATAATGCTCACATGATCTCAGTGTCCATGGAGCTTAAAGTTACTGTCATTCGTCTTCTCAAGATAAGGGAAAATCCCGAAAAAAGCTTAACCAGATAACTCTCCCTAAGCGAGATTCGAACTCACGGCAAGTTGAATGTGAGGCAGACACTATATCATTACACTATCCAGGTGGGCAATGGAAATTTTGTTTGCCATTCAAATGGGATAGCGATAGTCAAATGTTGAATAGGGCATCGCTTACAGTCCGTGAACATTTATGTATATAGAGCATTAAAGAAAATAGAAGCTATTGAGAAATTAAAAATCAGCAATAGTGTTATTTTGGAGATAGCTGATTCTCTAGAATCAGGTATTTGTAATAAATTATATGGTTTTTTGAGCACTATATTTTGGTGTAGGTACTACGTCTTTGTTCCTTATGGGTTACCCGTTATACAAAATTAAACAAAATTCCTTATGAAAATAGAGGTATATTTCCAGGATATTTATTATATGCATTCGACAGCCATGTAATTGCGTTCAGAATATGCTATTTTAATCATAATCGTTATGGCCACCCTTGAAGAAATAAACATTATAGAAACATATTCCAAGTAAGGGTATTTTAAATTGCAGTATTTTCTTTAAACTTAGTTAAAGTTATTCAATTTAAATAAAATCAGGTATTTTTTGGGGTTTTAGACCTCACAGAAACATTCACAGACACATACGCTGACATCACCAAGAGGCCTACACAAGTCATTCGTCGTTGAAGTTAGATAATCCCGGAAAGCGCGCATGTCAAAAGGTTTGCCTAAGCGGAACTGAAAAGGGGACACCATATTGACTAAGAGAGGACCTTAATGAATTACACACCAATGCTTGAACACAAATACTAACTGGCTCCGTAGCTCAATCAGTAGATACCTGCCTGATATGTGAGAAGTTCGAAATTTGATTCTGGCCTGGAAAGTTTGCTTTAATCCAGAATCTTCTGCGTAGTGCCAAGGATGTGGTATTTAAATGTCAGTGTGCGCATGTGTGCATGTTTATGGTGAGTGATATGAACTTCGTATCGTTCGCCATCCCGTCATATAGGTTGCGACCGACCGTATCGCCGCATCAAAACAAATCATAGATAACAACGCACGGTGGAGAGGTAAACATACCTGTTTTCAAGTAAACAGTACTGTTTGCAGAGAACAAAAAATGACTTACGAAATATTCGTAAAAGCGCATCTATTTAAATAATCATATACAATATACAAATTGTTGCATATATACAGGCTGGGCTACTGATTTCCTTCTTTACTATGTATATTATTAAAACACTCAAGCAATTGTAATGCATATTGTAATATTTACTTATTCAATGTAAAATAATATTCAAATACTAAAATTAATTTCTTAAATACGAGGGCTGTAAATAAAGTAGTAGTAACATTGATAGAACACAATATTTATTGAACTCACAAGTACAATTGCATTACATTCCTTCAATGTAGTCACCCGCAAAGTCCCTGACCTTTTGCCAAATGTAGGGCAGCCGTTGGGGACCGTTGGCAAGGCGATCTTTGTTGATGACTGCGACGGAGCGCCCTACTGCGCATACTGCAGATGCCACGTCAGGAAATCAGCGGTCTCGGAGGGGTTCCTTCAACTTCGGAAACAGGTCGAAGTCACAAGGACTCATGTCTGGTGAGTACGGAGGATGTTCCAAAACCTCCCAATGCCACCGTTGCAATCAGAGCTGGACATTGTTTGCGACATAACAACGTGCGTTGTTATGTCGCTGTTGATGGTTTGTCCCTCAGGCACAGCATGCGTAAGAATAATCCCCTCATACGGATAACTCCCTGACAGTTCATCGATGGTCCATGGCAACGAGACCACTCACGATGTCAATCTGATCTTGCGGAATGGAGGGCCGACCTGTTCGGTGCAAATCCGCAGTCTCAGTCCGACCTGCACGAAACACCTTGACCCATCGTGCAACCGTCCTTTACGGCAATGCATTCCCGCCACAGGCGCCACGTAATCCTCGATAACATGCTGATTCATTTTTTCCACGGCAACCTCGATTTTAATCCACGAAAACTGATCGCCTTTGGTAAACATGCTTTAGAGCGGTGCACTTGACACCGTTCACTTCAGCGCCACACAGAACAACACACTCTCAACTGGCCGCCCGACCAATGCTTTAGGACCCCCTGAATAGAAAAAAAACATTTTTACAAAAAAATCCATGTGTGTGTGTCTGTGGACAGCATAGCTCAAAAACAAAAAGACCGTTGAATACCACACTTGGTATTTAAGTTTCGTATCTTCCAAGGATGCAACACGAAGATTTTCAAAAAAATCTCCCCACCCCCAACTACTCTTTACATGGAACTTTTTTTCGAAATTTTTTATTTTCTTAAAAATGGCTCTAACGATTTTGATTAAAATATCGCATAATAAAGATATTTACCTGACATATAAAATGTATATCTTGAATTTGCTAGGAATAGTCTCTGAAGACTACTTTATTCTGGATGCATTTTACGAAATTTTGCATAACTGCTAAACCGTAAGGAATGTACAAAAACTTACCACACAAAAATGTAGAGCACGTTGAAACACACACTATATGTTATATATACAGGAATTTGTCAACTCGTGTCCATAGAAACAAAAAGAACTTTAGTCACATAGCAACCAGCTTGTGTCTATCACTTTAATCTATGATACTCTCTTATTTCGCTTCTACTTATAAGGAAACAAGAAATTAGGTTATTTCTACTAATGTTTTCTCGATTAGCATGAAGTAAATAGAAGCATAAGCTTTTTAACAATATTTTGTTACAGAGCTGTAGAGAAAGTCATGTGAATGGAACACATCAGATTGTTTTTATTATTTTTATATAGATTTTTATAATTTCTTAATTTTTAGTTTCTCTAACGTTTTTTTAGTAAAGCATATTTAGAAATATATCCGTGTATATTGTTTGTGGGCAGCATAGATGGCATATTAGCTGGAATATTCTTTCAGATAGACCTATCTTATTACATCACTTAGCGTTGCATTGTAATTTGGTTATGCATAAATGTAAATTGCATGCTATTTATGGACGCTCTTTAATTACTGTGGTTCACAGCGTCCCATTCTAAATTGGACGTGAAATACCGCTTAATTTTGCTCAGAGGCCTCTCTATCAGGCAAGAGGTTCTTTTACATACCGTAAATCTACGACACGGAACCAACGGCTTTACTTCCATTCCGAAGGAAACCATGCTATGGATTTTACACCCGAAAAAAGCCATCGTCCTCCGCCGGGTTTGAACCCGCGACCTAGGGAGTTTGAAGTTAGCATGGTAACCATTACACCACGGAGGGCGAATTCGATATGCATAATGATTGTGAAGCGCACACGGTTTTCCCTTATTAGTAGTAATTATTTCCATCAGAACTATTTAATCCCTTACAACGAAACACAATTAAACACTTCTCTGGTCAAAACAGTGATGATCTGATTTCATGCATGGGCGAGAAAGGATTGAAAAGTAGGGATACATGTCCCACATCTCCGGTTGCCTTTTCTTATTTTTCTTTTACGACATAAACATTTATTTTATTTTTATTTGGGGGAGGGATTTGAAAAGGAAAGAGGAAGAAGTAGTAGGAAAGGCGAGACCAAGGGAGGGTTATTTTTTTGTTTTTTTTATTTATGTGTATGTTTATTGCATGTCATTTTGTTGTATTTACTTTGCCACTGTGGTCAGTCCTATTTCTTGGGGAATGTTGTTCTTTTCGTTGGTTGTGTTTGTAATGTTGCTCAGCAGCGGGAAGCTTAAGCCAACAACATTGTCAGTGCTAAGTAGTGTTGAGGTAATGGTCAACAGAGGAACCAACAATATCAGCTGGTAACCAAAAACCGTGTGATAAAAGACTGCATATCGCCGATAAATCCGGACTTGATCAACTTGCAGCGTTCTTGTCCCAGGAAGCCGAACCAGTTCTCTCTCTTTGTCACAGTTCCGATATTATTTTCCAAGAATCAGTGGAGCGTTCCCGCTACCAACCAAATCACACAGTGTTGTAGGTAGGTCGTGGATTAGACTAGGAGCATGGAGGAGCACGAAAATTTCTGACGAGAATGGTACGAGAGGAGGAAGAGTCGTGGACTCACATCTTGGCAAGATGTAGGGGTACGGAGGAATGGCGGGAAAAATATTTGCCGCGATTTTTTACCACTGCGAATATAGGGATAGAAGCATGTTGGACGCTACTGGCAGGCACGGAAAACATGGATTGGCTAGGTAAATTTATACTTAAGGCAAGACAGCTGAGATCTGAGGAGGCTGCCAATAGAGAAGGGGGGGATAAGATCAATTAAACAAAAGTGACTACAATGTTCTACATATATATATATATATATATATATATATATATATATATATATATTATGTCATACTTAGGTCACTGTGTGCTAGGGTTGTATATATTATGTGTATATATGTCTTTTAAGTGTAATTATCTATTATAAGAGGGTGCATTTATGAAGGTGCACTCTGTGCTGTAAATTTAAATTGCTATATTTGAATATTTTGTATCTTTATTTTCGGATTCACTCTTAATTTTTATTGTTGTTTAATATTGCTTTTGACTGTGTATTTCCTTTGTCTTTATTTTCGTGTTTTATCTTTTAATTCTTTGTTGTTTTAATATTGCTTGTAATGTATTACAAAAACACGTACGGTCTGTGGACCCGTGCGACTGTTGAAATTCTATGTATGATATTGCTGTGTCAATAAATACACTTATTCATTCATTCATTCAGGTAGGTATTCTGGCGCCAGAGTTTCTCCAGGCACGGCGAACTTTAAATATATCAGACCCTCAAAGGTATAAACCAATCCTCTGACCGCGTACTTCGCTCACCGTTTTTTCCATACATTTATATTTGGAAACCTAATAAATAAAAACAAAATTATTTTTGAAAAAAAAAAACAAGTGCCTCTTTGTGTGCTTGTATATATGTGACGCAAAACTCAAAAACGAAATGTCCATTAAATATCAAAGATGATAGTATTCAAGTTTAATATTTCCCAAGAATACAACACGAAGATTTTGTAGAATATTTCCCTCCATCAACTACTATATACATGTAACATTTTTGGAGGATTTTGATTTACTCATAAATGGTTATGCAATTTTGATTACAATTCCATTTATTAAAAATATTTACATGATATGTAAAATGTATATCTTGAACTTCCTGTGAGTATCCTCTGAAGTGTTCGTTGTTCTGAATGACGTTTGCATGATGTTAAAACATAAGAGACAAAAATGTAGATCTTGTCAAGATACCCAATTTATGTCCTTTATATTTTTACTGTGGAGTTCACCGTGTTTATTTTGTTTTAATTCTCGGCATGCAAAGAAGTGAAATTTCTATGTCAATTGCAGAGACATAGCTTTTAACACATTTGATTATCGCTTTGTTAATTTCTGTATTGCTTTTTATTTTTATTTTTCCATTTTTTCATTTTCCCAACATTCTCTTTGTTTTTCTGTATTTTTTTCTTCTAATGCACACAAACACATACACTTTTACAAACACAAAAACACTCATGCCCAAGGCGGGACTCGAACCTACGATCCGCTTCGCCACAAAGCACCAAAGCAGACACTTTAATGAGCGTGGCTATGGGGGTTGGCAACGCTTTATCTTAGTGTATTCCCTTAGTTGATTTCCATTTATAAGGTATTAAGTAATAATATCTATCTGTTAATGCTTTTCTCAATTATCATATATAGGAAAGAGGAATTATCTTTTTAAGAAATTTGTAGAACAGGTTAGAGTAAGTCTTGTGAATGGAACATATCGGATGCTTTTCTTTTAACAGCTTACTGTTTTTTTAACAGTGATACAACGGGCCACGCCTTGGCCGAGTGGTTAGACCACTCGTTTCTCACCTAGACGACTGGGGTGTTTATGTCATACGGAATTGCAACCGTGGGGGGAGACAACCGCAACGTCCAATAGGAGATGCAGTAATGAAAGCAGAAGGAAGGCGCGCCGATATAAACACATTACGGAGTAGATAAGAGGGCCGTTTTTTTTTTTTTCAACCTCCGATAGGCCATAAATAAAATACCAGTTCATAGAAAACAATCATTTTATTACTAAAGTGTTGTACGCTTATGGTTACTTTTCAGCATAATCACCAAAAAGATTGAGACATTTATCGTACCTGTGCACAAGCTTTGCAATACCCGCTTCAAAAAATGTTGCCGCCAATGATTTCAAATGAGCATGACGTTGTTTTGAAGAAAGTGCTGCCCTCCTAGCCACGTCTTCAGTTCAGGCAAAAGGTGAAAGTCGCTGGGTTCCAGGTCAGGACTGTACGGTGGATGATCGAATATGTCCCATTGAAATTGCTCAAGGAGCCGATGGGTTGTGCCAGCATTGTGTGGACGAGCGTTGTCATGGATCAACACAATTCCTGAAGTCAGCATTCCTCTTCCTTTGTTTTGAATGGCTGTCCGCAAACGTCGTAAAGTACGAAGATCTTCTAAACAACGTCAATGCTCATTTGAAATCATTGGCGCAATCACTATAACAACAAAACATAAAAATAGAGTGCTACAGCAATGAAAACCATTCTTATACAGGAGATGCTTTATTCATACAACAATGAACTGGAGTGAAACATATTTGCGCTATAAAAATTGTAACATATAAAGAAATTGCTGTTACAGTTATGGAATGCTTGTGTTTTCATTTGCGTTTTTTCCATTAGAGAGTTTTTGGCGACAGGCCACCAATAAAGGTAATATGCCTGCACGTTTCTCCAAATAAGCCTCTCACCAAGTCTGCCATTTCACTCCGTGACGTGTGTTATCACCTCACACAGGATATCTGCAAGGACTGACTGATATGCGTTGACCCATGGAACGACGTGCGGAAGATGAATGTATCAAATGAGTAATGATGTGGAAGCATGAAAAAGAGGATGACAAGAGCTGGAAAGGAAGGGGGATGAAAGGAAATCTGTGTTTAACGACCCAGGGAGACGTGAAGCGCGCAAGAAGGCAAAAGCAAAATAATGAAGTCCTTTTTGTTATGATAATCTAAAATAAACAAGCAGGCAGTGTATGCGCCTACTCGTCAAGCTAGAGTCACCTTACCAAAGAACTGGAGAAAACAGAAAGAAAAAACAAACGTAACAAAAGCAAAGGACTAGAGCCTTATTTAAGTTGTTTTAATAATCTATAACTATACTATTCTAAAATGTAGATTTTAATGCGCAATTAATTCTTGAATAATGATTATTATGATAATAATAACAGGAATAATAATAATAATAATAATGAACTATATTTAATCATGAATATTTAGATCTAAATAAAACAATTTGATGGTGCCGTAAATTACAAATTTCGATGTTAGTGAATATTTTCCACTAAGTCTATTTCAAGCGCCTATTTTCCAGGTTAACCCTTTTTCTTATGTTGCATTAATACTTTGTTAGATAATAAAAACCAGTTGAAAAATTCAATGCCACAGCCGATAAGTTCCAAATTTTGTTTAATTGTTAAAATTAATGAATTTAAAGAAATTTCATAATAATGATCATACAAATATGAACCTTTCTAAATTAGTTATTTGGTAAGTTTTATGATTCTCCTTTGTTATATTCTTAAACAATTTACAGTACCCTATCGTAATCCCTATTGTTGTTGTTGTTCTTTTTCTTCTCCTCCTCCTATATTATATGTTTATTTAAGATTTATTTGCTTGATAGACTTTCATAAACACAAGTCTTAGTATTTTTATAAACAATAATGACGACTTATATCTATTACACGCCATTACGTGTAAACACGCCATTTTAAGAATATTTCGTGCATATCGTGGAGGAATGACGTCATGTTTTAGTTTCTTCACATACATTTCCTTGGCTTTCACGTGCCAAACAATATTAGTTTATGGTTTTTAGTACTCTTTTAGGGCAGTATAGTTTTTATTTTTAGTTACCTAAATTTCTTCAAGCTTAAATTCTGCGACATATATTATGGTGTAATTTGAGCTGATTTTTGGGTTTTGTAGTAATAGCTCACCATATACTTACAACTAAAGGCCCTCGTAGCATTTAAGCGCCTAAAACATCATCTGTTAGCGCCTAAATTATTACGCAGCTCTAAGGATATTTCCAGTAGTAAAACAAAGAATATATTAAAGGTAAAATAGCTCTCTCTCTCTCAACACATACTTTCCACGAGGATTAATATTACTCACATAAACATTTATAGTTGCTCCCATAATGTTGGCTGTGTACATCTTCTGCTGTTCTAAACGAGAAATTCTCAAAATACCGTCTACCCTTAGCAGCAATTTACCTAACCGTGGTTATGAAGGAAGAAAATAAATAAGATTTATTCCTATTTCAGGGTTTAGAGAAATTAGTATGCATCTAACGTGTTAAATAACCGTGCAAGTTTTATGCTGGACAAACATGTGTTTAGAAACCTTATGAGCTGGCTGTCCATTACACGGAACAAGAATTCAGCTCTCTCATTGTGAAAAGCACTGTTGTTTTAATGAACATATTCCGCCTCACAAATTGCTTACTATGTTTATCTTTATTACACTACCCTTTACTTTACACTACAGAACAAGGGAAGCGAAAACAGAAAAAAAAGAGAAAAAAAAACATTCCATAGTTTCGAGGTGGTAATGGGTATCGCGCCCTTATAATGGAGTTAATTTAATTGGCACACAGCATTACTGTCTCTGCTATCCTCACTTTGTTTCATTTCTCCGTCTCCCTTAATTCTACAACATCGTCATTTACTAGTTTTCACCATCGCCTTTCATTTCCAGAAATGATCTCAGTAAGCTTCAACATGGCTTTTTTTGTTCACAGAAATGACACGCACGCAAAAGAAAATTGTAGTACGGAAAAAAGTTACTTTTAATTTCTCGTCCTTAAACATGGTCGAACAGCATTTGAAAATAATCTGATTTTTACTTTCTCTGTATGTACTATGTAAATAGTGGATAGAGAAGGTATTGCAATCCCCCCAAAAATCCGATACCGAGATTTCATTGGAAATAAATGTTTCCAAATAAAGCATTTTTAGAAAAAGGTCTGTGTGTGTCCTTGTATCTGTGAACACGATAACTCAAAAACGAAAAGTCAGTAAAATACAAAACTTGATATTTAAGCTTAATATCCTCCAAGGATGCGACACGAAGTTTTAGAGGAAAATCTCCCCACCCCAAACTACATTTTTCAAAAATGTTGATTTTATCAAAAATGGCTCTAATGATTTTCATTAAAATGCCGTATATTAAAGATATTTACACGACAAATAAAACGTTTATCTTGACTTTTCTAGGAATAGCTTCTGAAGACCTCTTTATTCTGGATGAATTTCTCTGGATTTTGCACATCTTGTAAACGTAAGAGATAGATAAAAACTTGCAACACAAAATTGTAGATCTCGTTGAAACACAATTTATGTCATATACATTTTTTTCGTGGAATTGGGATATTTCATGTTATTGGTCTCAGCTTTAAAATACTTAAGATTTTCATATACGGGAAATTGTCAACTCCTGGCACTGCAAAGTAACGGATTTCATCCACATGGTAACCAGCTTATAAAAATTTTGGTTTTAGCCTAATGTATTCCTTTATTTACCTTCTGCTTACAATAAAGCATTTCTGGTAGTGTTATCTTGAATTAGATAGAAGAATAACCTTTTACAATAATTTGTTGCTGAGATAAAGAGAAATTCATGGAATGCAACACATCAGATATTTTTTCCATTTGTATGACCTTATGTCTTTTTTGGAAACAAACTATTCTTAAAAAAGGCAATTCCTTTATTTGCATGATGCTAATCAAAACAAAACATAGCCAGAAATAGTCCTAGTACTTAGTGCCTTATAAGTGGAAGGAAAACAAGGGAATTACCTAGACTAAAGCGACAGTCAAGTTTTTAAAAAACATGTCGCCATGCAACTGAAATGGCCAGGAATACAAGAGAGATGTGAAATGAATGAGGAATTTTCGATTGGGAAAAGGTCATTGTAAAATTTAAACCTATAACAGGGAATACCTCGGAAATGGCTAGCTCTACAAAAATAATGTATATGACATAAATTGTGTACCTAACCAGATCTAAATTTGTTGTGTAGTAAGTTTTGTCTTCTCTTACGGTTTATCAGTTATAAAAACCATTCACTAAGAGGACTCAAGGGTTATTCCCAAGAAATTAATGATACATATTTTATATACGACGTAAGCGTCTTCAACACGGTATATTGTTCAAATCCGTTACAGCCATTTCTATAAAATCTAAAAATTTGAAAAATGTAATATATAAAGTGTAGTTTGGGGGTGGAGGGATTTTGTTGAAAATGTTAGTGTCGCATCCTTGAAAAATACTAAATTTAAAATCGAATGTTAGTGTTTGGACGACGTTTTGTTTTTCTGTTATGCACTACACAGACCCTCACACACACACAAACAGGAACAAACCTTTAATAAAACTGTTTTTTTATCCAGGTGTCCTCAAAACATTTATTTTCCGTGAAACCCTGATATGAAAATTCTTTCTGCCTACTATATACATTGTAGATGCTAGAGAAGGTAAAAATATGATGTGTAACATTTATAGACCTTTTCTACCAGCATGTTTTTTTATTTAATCTAATGCTGAGGCTGTTGAAAAACTGTCATTAGCCTCCTGGCTTCCCAATGCTGTGCATTTGATTTGTCCCGAAATTGCTGAAGAGCAGAGCATGTGCCAGATGCTCCCAGTTTTGAATGGCACCTTCCTGACACAGCATACAGTTCGGTGGGTTAAGAATGTCCATCCGGTGTAGATGCTGTGCTAGACGATCATGTTGTGTTATTCTTCGAAATGTTGCAACAATTCCACTTTGAGGTAATTCTGGTTTAGTTTTCTTATTGCTGAGAATGCTCACCCTCCAGGCTTCCCATTACGGTTGTGCATTTGATTTGTCCCAAAATTGCTGAAGAGGAGAGCATGTCCCAAATGCCCCCAGTTTTGAATGGCACCTTCCTGACACAACATACAGTTCGGTGGGTTAAGAATGTTCATCCGGTGTAGATGCTGTGCTAGACAATCATGTTGTGTTATTCTTCGAAATGTTGCAAGAATTCCACTTTGAGGTAATTCTGGTTTAGTGTTCTTATTGCTGAGAATGCTCACCCTCCAGACTTCCCAATATGGTTGTGCATTTGATTTGTCCCAAAATTGCTGAAGAGCAGAGCATGTGCCAAATGCCCCCAGCTTTGAATGGCATTTTCCTGACACAGCATACAGTTCGGTGGGATAAGACTTTTCATCCGGTGTATATGGTGTGCTAGAAAATTATGTATTATTCTTCTAAATGTTGCAACAGTTTCTCTTCGAGTTTTTATTGCTGAGAATGCTCACCCATTTCTTTTCACTGATTTGTCTGGTGAGGGGTTCATTCTTTCAATTCTGCAGGAGGATTTAAATTTTAGTCATGTTTCATTTATTTCATATTAATGGAGATAAAAGTTTGTAAAAGTAACTTCTTTGCACATTTCGTTATAGGAAGATGTGGGAAACCGGAAAACAATAAATAGTCAAAAGCGGGTCGCCAGTATATGGCTCAGAAATTCCAACTTTTTTCATGACATCGGGACAAACAAATAAATAGGAGAACACATTTAAACAGCGACAAAATGTTGACATTTTAACATCACCATCTATTTCTAAAGCGACTTTCTCTCTCTTTACAGAACTGAATTCGGAATTAGATCTAAAAATGGTTTTATGGTGACTAAAATTGCATATTTCGATGTTAGTGCCTATTTTTTTCGACAGGGAGGGGCAAAGAGGAGAGGAGGGTGAGACAGTCTTCGCCGCAAAAGCCAACAACAACGCCCCTCCGTGCCCTTAGGCTGACAACAGCTCGACAAAGGGTCAGCCAAGTTGTAGGACGACCATCAGCAAGGAAACAATAGGACCCAACCCCTTCTCTGAGGATTGTCACATGGAACATCGAAGGCCTCAAAAAAAGGTTGGGTAGCGAGAATTTCTTGTATTTCCTTAGTAATTTTGACGTTGTATGTTTAACAGAAACTTGGTTGAAAAACGGAGAAAATGTAATACTTGCTAATTTCCATAGTTTTAGTAGGGGAAGGGAGACACTGGGAAGGAGGGGAAGGTGGCCAGGAGGGGTATCAGTTTCATTCAGGTCTGAGCTGGAGGCTGAGATAACTAAATTAGAAATCAGTTTGGAAGGGGTGATTGCTGTATCTTTGGCACAGGGGGGAGTACAAATAATAGTTATAGGATTATACAACCAGCCAGCAACGTCCAAGTATGCAAACAGGAATTTCTTCAGTGACTTAACCGAAACGTTAGTGCAGTTACAGGAAAAGCTTCCAGGAACTGAATTAACTCTCTTAGGAGATTTTAATGCGAGGTTAGGAGGAGAGAATATTTCTCTAACGGGGGGTCATCAATGGGGGCAGGAATTCCGCGAAGGTCAACGAAAGAGCAAGGATAGTATTATTAATGGGGAGGGCAGACAATTACTTGCTTTCTGCGATGCCTTCTCTTCAGAAATAATGAATGGAAAGTACGGTGAGGATCGAGAGGGAGAACTCACTTTCATAAATGAAAATAGGGGTAGTGTAATAGATTTTATTTTAATAAGTCAGGGTTTAATTGGCAGAATTAGAAATTTTTGGGTGGGGGATCGTATCGAGTCACATCACTGTCCGGTTGTCCTGGAACTGAATATAGAGACGGCCCTAGTGGCGCATGCACCTGAAGAGGGGCAGGGGGACGAAGGGAATTTCATTAGTAAATTTATATGGAAACCGATAGAAAAAGAAGTATTTGTTGACATATTAGAAAGATGATTAGGGGAAAGGAACGCAGGCACAGCGGAGGAACTAACGCATATAGTAGCAACGGCTGCGGGGACAATGAAAGTCCAAATGCATGGTAAGGTAAAACGATTCAATGGTTGGTATGACCAGCAATGCAGAGCTGTAAAGAAACAAGCAGAGGAGGCTCTGTCAAAATTCAGAAGGGAGGGGGGAGATGACATTAGGAAACTGTTTACAAAAAAGCAAAGGGAATATAAACAGCTCTTACGGGAAAAGAAAACTATGTGGCAAGACAAAATTACTCAGAAAATTAGTAGTATGTTAACACGGGGGGATAACGCTGAGATGTGGCAAGTAGTAAAACATTTAAGAGGCAACCGTCAGGCGCCCAACGAAATTTCTCCCAGAAAATGGGCAATGCGTTTTATGGGAATATTCGGGAAAGGTGAAAGGGAAGGAATTTTTATAAAGGAAGTGCAAATTTTGGGAAATCTTGAGATCCCAATACTGGACGAAGAAATATCAGCACGAGAAATATCACAGGCGCTGAGGAGTCTGAAGGAAGGCAAAGCTCCAGGGTTGGATGGGCTGCCCCCGGAAGTTTTTAAAGCCGCAGCCAATGTTAATGAGTTTGGTAGGAGTATGCTCCAGATATGTAACAGATCGTTTATTGAGGGGAATTACCCTACCTGTTGGGGAAAGGGCATTATTCATCCCATTTATAAAGGGAAGGGAACTATTGGAAAACCAGATAACTATAGGGGGGGTTACTCTTTTGCCAATTATGGAGAAAATTTACTGTAGAGTGTTATATAACCGAATAAAGGACTGGGAATCTAAATTTGGCAAACTTTCAAAATTTCAAATGGGTTTCAGAGAAGGACACAGTACCATATATGCCGCTTTTATATTAGACACTTTAAGGACGAAGCAACTGTTAGTTAAGAGGGGAAAGCTTCATTGTGCTTTTGTGGACTTTAAGAAGGCATTTGACTATATCAATCGAAATGCATTATGGTACAAACTAGGCAGAAAGGGGTTATCAAGTAAAATGGTTAGAGCATTGCAGGCAATATATCAAAATGTCCAATTCTGTGTGAAGTACGACAGAAACAGGGTGTCCGAGAGCTGCCGAAGCTATAGGGGAGTGAGGCAGGGTTGTATTTTATCTCCCTTGCTATTTAATCTCTTTGTGGATGATATTACTGATACAATGATAACAGAGAATATTCAAGCGCCAGTAGTAGCGGATTTGCAGATCCCAACACTTTTACACGCAGACGATTTAGTATTGTGCTCTACGACAGTAAACGGATTGCAACGAGGACTGGACAAACTTAAGAATTATTGCGATGAATACTTACAGTTAATGTGAATAAGACTAAGGCAATGACTTTCAAAAAGGGTTGTGTTTATAGCAGGGAGGAGACCTGGACATATGCATGACAGATACTGGACAATGTTAAATCTTTTGTGTACTTAGGACTCACATTTACAATGAACGGAAAATAGACAAAACACATTGACATTGCGAAACACAGGCAAGGGTGAAAGCGGCGGAAGCTCTCCGGATACGCTGCAGAATTCCGAATAGCTCCATAACCTTAATGGAAATTGTATACGGAGCGACAGTTAGATCCACGATGACATATGGAGCAGAAATATGGGGGTGGGAACAAACAGGAAATGTGGATCAAGTGAGGACCCAATTTTTGAAAGGAATTCTGGGTGTAGAGAGGGGTACGGCAAACTGCGGAATAATGAGGGAATTCGGGGCACATAGTGAAACGATAGAGTGCAAAATCAGAGCAGTTAAATATTGGATGAGAATCGTTCACGGAAACCAATCTCTAATTAGGGCAGTCTGCTACCGTGTACAGTTGCGAATGGAAGGTAATTTGACGTGGGCATCAAAATTAAAGAAAGGGTTGGAAACCATTGGGATGGGAGACATTTGGATGGCGGGGAAGGAAAACAGGCGAAGTATTTGGAGAAAAATTAAGAAACGTCTCTGTGATATTGACAGACAGCAAATAATTGCGCAATGCACAGAGAAGGTGTCATTAGAAGTACAGTCTGGGCTGAAATCGGAGTGGGGTATGGAGCAATACATCAAAACAGGTACCAAACTCATTAGAGAGGGGTTCGCGTGGATTAGACTAGGAGCATGGAGGAGCACGAAAATTTCTGACGAGAATGGTACGAGAATCTGTCCCATTTGCGAGGAGGAAGAGTCGTGGACTCACATCTTGGCAAGATGTAGGGGTACGGAGGAATGGCGGGAAAAATATTTGCCGCGACTTTTTACCACTGCGAATGTAGGGCTAGAAGCATGTTGGACGCTACTGGCAGGCACGGAAAATATGGACGGGCTAGGTAAATTTATACTTAAGGCAAGACAGCTGAGATCTGAGGAGGCTGCCAATAGAGAAGGGGGGGGAATAGGATCAACTAAATAAAAGTGACTACAAGGTTCTACATACATATATATTATGTCATACTTAGGTCACTGTTGTGCTAGGGTTGTATATATTATGTGTATATATGTCTTTTAAGTGTAATTATCTATTATAAGGGGGTGCATTTATGAAGGTGTACTCTGTGCTGTAAATTTAAATTGCTATAGTTGAATATTTTGTATCTTTATTTTCGGATTCACTCTTAATTTTATTGTTGTTTAATATTGCTTTTGACTGTGTATTTCCTTTATCTTTTTATTTTCGTGTTTACTCTTTAATTCTTTGTTGTGGTTGTTGTTTTAATATTGCTTGTAATGTGTATTACAAAAGCACGTACGTCTGTGGACCCGTGCGACTGTTGATATTCTATGTATGATATTGCTATGTTAATAAATACACTTATTCATTCATTCATTCATTCATTCACTAAATGTATTTCAAGCGTTGCATTTATATTTCTGTTAGCTTTTCTCTTATATTACATTCATATCTGTTATACCTCTGTTATTTTTTCTTGTGCTACATTCATATTTATTTATGTTTTTTCTATTATTCTTCTGGAGTTACATCCAAACTTCTATTTTATTTAAATTTTTTTCTTATGTAACATTCATTCTTCTGATTTATTCTCATGGGTCATGATAAGACGTTCGTCGTGGATCGAAGCCGGCACTTAGCACGCGTTACCGCTCGATTCTGCGGATTTCCGTGCAGAACTGTAACATGTTTCTATTGAAAAATACGTCACATTCATTAAATTTCACTCATCAGAATCACCTTATACACTTACATAAGGACCTCAATTATTGCTAGATATTGCAATATATAGCGATATGAGTTTGAGCTGTTATTTAACCAAATTAGAGAGTAATTGTTCTTTTACGCTGGCTGTTTAAAGACTAAGAATAAAAGATTGAACCATATTTTAAATAGTTAGAATTCAAATCGGAATTTGAATCATAATTCAAATTACCGAGCATTGGTTTCCATATCTGCACCTTTCTATCGCGTGTTTTGGAAAGATCACTAAGTTCATTTACTTACTTAAAACTCTGAATAAACCTGGACCACCTGATTTAGAAGGTACACTGATGTTTTACTAATCTAACGTTTGCTTTTGTACCAATCGCAGCAAAATTTTCACTTCCCCTTATTTTACATAAGTTTTAATGAAGTCAGTACAAATCTGATACGGTGTTATAGCTGGTTACCTGAAGAAAGATAATACATTATTGCGATCTAGGGAAATGGGCGACTTTGTATTCACGTCAGTGTACATTGTGGAAGCTGTATAATTTGTCGGTGATGAGCCAAACCAATGTAGTACCGAAACAGCCCATCTGTGTGGCTGAAGCCAGTAACTCAATTATATTTTAATATCTCAAGCAGTTTTGGGAATCAGGAGTAAACGAAATTAGACTTACCGTATAACTTTCTGTTGATTGTAAAGTTTTTGGAAATTGTAGAGGGTGCTGATATCAACTTCTACGCAACCAAATGAAAACGTAGGCTTTCTCTGTTGCTCTCTGCTCTCTCTTTCTCTAGCACGAAACAGAACTGTTAATCTTTTAACTCTGTTGAATGAACAAAGAAAAGCGCTACTGTAAATTCATAATACACTAGAATACGTACGAGAAGGTTTTGTGCACATCAATTTGTGTTACATCTATAAAGCTGGCGAATGAATATCTTCTTTTAATTAAATCCATGATATTTCATTTTCTTTCTGCTACGTTCTAGACTTACGCACTAGTATTAAGTTATTATTGAGGTGGTTTAGATCCATTTGCATCTTTTATTTAATAAGTATAACTTTAAAAATCATTGCATTTTTATCGTAAAAATAGAATGTTAATTATTGTAAATATACTCAAATACAATATTTATCTCAATAACAGCTTCAATGTTATACTCTATTTTACTTTGAGTAACATAAATCAATAGTAACAACATACTGTTCTTAAAAATTCTCCATATGGAGACCGAAAATACACGTTTTAAGTCCCCTTAATACAAAACTGTACTTTAAAAAAACAAATTCCTTGCATTCGTTGACTCTACCCATTCTTCTACAAACTAATTCGCCGGACTCCATGGCCATGTTCGCTCAAGTGCCCTTCTTTGGTGCTTCGTGGCGCAGGGGATCATAGGTTCCAGTCCCGCCTTGGGCATGGGTGTGTATCTGTGAGTGTATTAACAGAAAAATCTGATGTGTTCCATTCACATGGCTTTCTCTACTTCTGTGAATCAAATTATTGTTAATAAGCTTAATCTTCTATTTACTTCAAGCTAATCGAGAAAAAAATAGCATAAGTGGTCTTATTACTTGCTTCCTTGTAAGTAGAAGCACAATATGAGAGTATCATAGGTTAAAGTGAAGTCAAAATCTGGTTACTAGGTGACTAAAGTTCCTTTATTTGTATCGACACGGGCTGACAAATATCTGTATGAGAAAAGTGCAAGTTTTTCAAAGCTGAAATCAAAAACAAGGAATATCTAAAAAACGATAAAGTCCTCGAAAAAATTATATATAATATAAATTGTGTGTTTTAATGTTTTTTTGTGTGGGAAGTTTTTGTCCATTTCTTACAGTTTACCAGTTATGTAAAATTCATTCAGAATAAAGTAGTCTTCAGAGGCTAATGCCAGAAAATTCAAGATATATATATTATTTGTCAGGTAAACATCTTTAATATACGATATTTTAATAAAAATCGTTTTTGAGAAAATCTAAATTTTCTAAAAAAGATCCATGTAAAGGGTAGTTGGGGGGGGATTTTCTTGAAAATCTTCGTGTTGCAGCCTTGGAAGATACCAAACATAAATACCAAGTTTGGTATTCAACGGTCTTTTTGTTTTTGAGCTATGCTGTCCACAAACACACACAGACACACACACACAGGGACCTTTTTCCAAAAATCCTTTTTCTTTTGGGATTCAGGGGGACCCAAAACATGTATTTCCGGTGAAATCTCGGTATCGAATTTTTTGGTGCAATACAATACCTTCTCTATACACTATGTACATAGTAAGTGTAGAGAAAGTAAAAAAGTAAACGGTAGTTAAATAGAAAGCAAAGTAAATGTTAGGAAAATAAAAAAACAAGACAGTGGAAATATAACTTTTAAAAAAATCTAATCAGATAAAACTTATATTCATTCTATAATGTATTTGAAGATTAGACTGACATCGCACCTGTCAGGTAGGAGCAGTAATGCTAACAAAGCGGCACTGCCTTATCGCTTGTCTGCTACGCGCTTGTTATTTCTTTGGAAAGGGATAAACAAATTCGCTTTTGGCCGCTCTTTGGTAGAGAAAAGAAAGTGATTTTAGTAAGGTGTAACCCTTAAGGAATTGGTCACCTTTACAAATTGATTTAAATAAATAAATCAGACTCGTAATGAGTTATATTAAGATTGAACTGCATGGAGCAAACTAAAAATAAATACTGTGTATTGCAAAGTAAACTAAAAATATCTACCATTGAAATAAAGTTATAGTTTATTTTTACTTTCTCTACTCATACTATGTACATAGTGTATAGAGGAAGTATTGAGTTCCACCCAAGAATTCGGTACCGAAATTTCACCGGAAATACATTTTTTAGGATCCCCTAAATACAAAAAGGCATTTTTACAAAAAGGTCCATGTGTGTAGGTGTCTGTTTGTCTGTCTATCTGTGTGTCTGTGGACAGTATAGCTCAAAAACGAGAAGACCGTTGAATAACAAACTTGGTATTTAAGTTTCGTATCTTCCAATGATGCAACACGAAGATTTTAAAAAAAAAAAATCCCCTACGCCCAACTACCCATTACATTGAACTTTTTTCGAAATTTTTGATTTTCTTAAAAATGGCGAGTTTGATTAAAATACCGTATATTAAAGTTATTTACTTAACAAAGAGAATCTATATATTGAAATTTTAGGAATAGCCTCTGAGGACTACTTTATTCTGAATGAATTTTACAGAATTCTGCATTACTGCTAAACGGCAAGAGATGGAGAAAAACTTAACACACACAAAATGTAGAGGACTTTGAAACACACAATTTATATTATATACATTTTTTTCGTAGAGTTGGTCGTTTTTGTCATATTCCTTGTTTTTGGTTTTACCTTAAAGAAACATACTTTTCTCATTAAGGAATTTGTCAACCCCTGTCCATACGAACTTAAGTCACATAGCAACCAGCTTTTGACTATCACTTTAACCTATGGTACTGCCATATTTCGCTTCTACTTACAAGGAAGCAAATAATAAGACTATTTCTGCTAACTTTTTCTTGATTAGCATGAAGTAAATAGAGGCACAAGCTTTTTAACAATAACTTGTTGCAGAGATGTAGAGAAAGTCATGTGAATGGAACACATCAGAATTTTTATATAGGACTCTTGGAAAAAAACTACGCCCATGATCTCCAGAATGTTGTGCCTTACACAATCCTACAAATTAATCTCGGACAGCCCTAAAATATCCCTACCTTCGCCATAGATACAGAAAAGTTTATTACTACCTCGCTTTCATTCAGTAGGAATTGCGTCATACCTACTTTAACAATTCACAGACATTCCGCACAGGAAACATTCAAAGAGGATTCCGCACCTCAGCCAGTGATACGTGTTTTTTGTGCAGAGGATGAGATGAGAGAAATTAGAGAGCAGCCAGAACGGGACTGAGACAGAGAGCCATCGTGGAGAGTCCCTAACAGTTCTCCATCTCGACGCGGTTAGCGCTAGTAGCCCGCGTCTGCACCAACCGCCAGATTGCAGATTCTAGTTCAGTTTCAGACTGAGCCTTTCCTATTGGTTACGGAGACAATATGGCTACGGACAGGTGAACGATAGGTTTCGAAATTCCGTCGACGTTAGGTTACGTTAGGTATGTGTAAATGAACTGGATCGAAATAAGGGGTAAAAATGGAGTTTCTGAAGAGCAGCTCTTTTTCTAATGCGAAGGTCAATCGACCAACGACAGAGTTCAAATCTAAAACTGAAGTAGAATCTGCAATGTCGCGCACCGTCCTGCCGCCGAGAGTTGAATTTACAAAGCGCAATCATCTTCACAAGAGGGCGCCACCACTACACGTAGTGAAAGCAAAGCTTGTGCATAAGGTACGATAAATGTCTGAATCTTTGCGGTGATTGTGTTGAAAAGTAATCATAATATTTTATTAATAAAACATTGTTTTCTATGAACTTAACTTTTATTTATAGTCTATCGGAGGTTGAAAAAAAAAAGCCGCCCTCGTACAACACAAAAGTTCCCTCTCTGCAGCTCCTATAATTTTGCTGCTAAAATTTTAACACTCTGTATACATTATACACACAGCTGCTTTCGCCCCTACGCGTTGTTTGTAGCGTTTAAAACAAAAAAGATAGCGGTTTTTAAACGTCTGGCTCGTTTACTGCGTATAACGCCAAATAAAGTCGCACGTATTTCCTGACTTTAAAGCATTTTTATCACGTTCACGTAGTGCACATATTTTATACACTGTACACGTAATTTACGCAGCACGTAGCGAAGTTTCTTAGGTGTAATAGCTCCTGGCTTCTCGTATGTCTGGGGTCACCCTTACGGCTGAAATGCTTCTCACAGAGATAACCTTAGAGGTCCGCGGAATACACAATCAGATAGTAGGACTACTTATTATGCGTCTAGAGATCAGTGGCTAGCCCCATGGCGCATACCCTAAAAATAGCTCAAATCCCTTTCAAGAATTTGGTGAATTCCTCTTATCTAAGGAGAGTGGGACTGACGTTTCTAACTTTATTTAGTTGCGAAGATATTTGCTGGAAAATTGGTACAACTAATATGAGTAAACGAAAAATTCTGATGTGTTGCATTAAAAGTTCCCTTGCTAGTCGAACGGAAATAAGGGAGTACCATAGGTTAAAGTGATTGCTATGAGACTGAAGTTCCTTTGTTTCTATGGACATAAACATTAGCATAAATGTTTTTCACTTGCTTCTTTCTAAGTAGAACAGAAATAAAGAAATACACTAGGCTAAATTGATACTCAAATCTTTTAAAAGCTGCTTGCCATGTGATTGAAATTCACTTCTTCGCATGACCAGGAGGTGACAAATTCTTTTATAAGAACATTTTAATTATTTTAAAATTGAATAAAATTGAAAAGGGTATCTCAGAAATGGCTAATTCTACTAAAATCTATATGGTATACATTGTGTGCTACATTGTTTGTTTAATAAGATTTTTTTCTATCTGTTACGGGTTGCCAGTTATGCAAAATTCAGCATAATTCATCTAGAACAAAGAAGTCTTCAGAGGCTACTGTCAGAAAATTCAGAATATACATGTATTTGTACAGTTATTTAATATACGGTATTTTAAACAAAATCGTTAGTCATTTTTGAGAAAATCAACATTTTTGAAATTTTCACGTAAAGGGTGGTTGGGGTTAGGGTATTTTTCTCAAAAAGTTTTAGTCGCATCCTTGTTTGTAATTTACCGACTTTTTGTGGTTTAGTTAACCTGTTCACAGACAAACATACACAGACTTGGATTTTTTTCTATTTTTTGGACACAGGGACCTCAAAATGTGTATTGCGGTGAAATTTCGGAATCGAATTTTTGGGTAGAGTACACTAATGTTTGATGCACTATGAAGAGTAAGTAAAACTCAACGATTCATACTATTTCATAATCTCAGGAGAGATGAAATGAAATTTTCAAAGATGCCACCCAATTTAGGGTCATCATTAAATTGAAAATGATGCCCTCGCAAAAATATTGTAACAATAACTCTGATGCAAACCATACTACGCAGTGTTGGTAACAATTATTTTCTTGAAATGTTAAAGGCAAATTTAGGCTAATCCTACTCGCATTTAAACCAACTATTTATTATTAGATTTAGCGCCCTGCCTCAAATACAAATATAGCCGTGCTGTTCAGCTTTCTGGTCATGACAGAGTGTGTGCATGTATTTGCGAAAATTATTCAGAAGCTTAACTACGCAGTAAACCTAACGAATATAATCAGCTAGAAGGTTTACTATTGCACGCATGTATAAGCTCATTCTATATCACAGCTTATCTCTACAAAAGCTTGTTATAATAATCCGTTTTATACGCAGCTCTGAGAAAATCCGTGGGAATTTAGTAATTACAAAAGCTAATTGGCAGATCGTTCGAGTATGTAATATTTATTATTTGTGCACACAACAGAAATGTTTGTATGATTTTCGACACAGAATATTCTTGCGAAGCAAGCTAGCAATATAGCAATTAATAAAAAATTATGATGTGTTACACTCACATGACTTTCCCTTCATATTTGCAATAAAGTATTGTTCTACTTACTTCATGTCCATTGAGAAAAGAAATAGCAGAAATATCTTATTACTGGCTCCCTAGTAAGTAGAGGCGAAAAAAGGGAGTGCCATAGGTTAAAGTAATAGGCAAAAGCTAGTTGCTATGTGACTGAAGTTCTTTTGTCTGTATTGATATGAGTTGACAAATTCCTATATGAGAAAACTTTTTCAAAGCTGAAACCTAAAACAAAGGATATCTAAAAAACGGCCAACTCCACGAAAAAAATGTGTATAACATAAATTGTGTGTTTTAATGTGCTCTACGTTTTTGTGTGGTAAGCTTTTGTTTATCTCTTACGGTTTAGTGGTTATATAAAATTCCGTAAAATTCTTCCAGAATAAAGTAGTCTTCAGAGGCTATTCCCCGAAAATTCAAGATATACATATTGTTTGCCAGGTAAATATCTTTAATATACGATATTTATACAAAATCGTTAGATCCGTTTTTAAGAAAATAAAAAAAATCGAAAAAAGTTCCATGTAAAGGGTAGCTGAGGGTTGGGGGATTTTCCCGACAATCTTCGTGTTGCATCCTTGCAGGATACCAAACTTAAACACCAAGTTTGGTATTCAACGGTCTTTTCGTTTTTGAGCTATGCTATCCACAGACACACACACAAACACACACACACGGACAGTTTTCCAGAAATGCTTTTCTTTTGGATTCAGGGGGACTCAAAGATGTATTTCCGGTGAAATCTAAGTATCGAATTTTTGGGTGCATTACAATACCTTTTCTGTACACTATATACATAGTACGTGTAGAGAAAGTAAAAATATAATGTGTTACACTCACATAACTTTCTCTAGCTGCTCTATAAACAAGCTTCTTACAAAAGATATGCCTCTTTCTACACAATGATAAAGGAGATAATGTCACGTCTACTGTTATTAATTCAAGAGATTCCCTTGGCTATGAGAGGGAATAGGTCGGGGAAAATGTACTTTCCACTACAGCTAGGCGTGTATATGGGAACGCAGGTCTATTCCATCAAACTACAGGAAAATATACTACAAAATTGTAATTGAAGGTGAAAGGAGCTAACTAATCTACTAATTCAAAGTCCTAAGCAATGTTAAGTGGTCATTTATTGGTTACCTTAAAACTTGTAGCGTGGCGTCCTCCATGGTTACCTGGGTGGAACCTTACTCCTACTAAGCTCCTAGCACTAATAGCGGAAGAGTCCTGTTTTACACTTCTTTTACTATACAGAAAAGTTGGCAGTATCACCAACATATGAAAAGCTGACTCCCCCCAGTACTACCCAGTACTACCAAATTCTATCCACGCTGCCAAGATATGACAACGAGCATTAGCACAATGTTTTACTTACTTAGTTCCTTATAAGTAGAAGGGAACAAAGGAATGCGCTATTCTAAAGTGATAGTAAAATGCTTAAAAGATGTCGTTATGTGATTGTCATTGAAAATCACTTCTTTGCTTGGCCTGGAGTAGAACAAAAGAAAACCGGACACTTCCAGCCTGAGAAAAGCATAAGTACTTTGCAATTGAAACCAATAACAAGGAATATTTCGGAAACGGTCACCTGCACAACAAAAACGTTAAGGGCACAAATTGTGTATTTTGACGAGATCTACAGCTGGTGTGCAGTAAGTTTTTGTCTATCTCTTACGGTTTAGAAGTTAAGCAAAATTCGGCAAAATTCATCCGGAGTAAAGAGGTTTTCAGAGGCCATGCCCAGAAAATTCAAGATATACACTTCATTTTAGATGAAAATATATTTAATATACGAGATTTTAATCAAAATCTATATAGCCATTTTTGACAAAATCAAAATTTTCTAAAATTTTGCTATGTAAAGGGGAGATTTTCTTGAAAAGCTTAGTGTCGCATCCTTGGAAGATAACCTAAATACCACGTTTGGTATTTAAGGGTCTTTTCATTTTTGAGCTATGCTGGTCAAATACACACACGCACCTTTTTCTAAAAATGCTTTTTTTTTTGACTCAGTGAACCCCAAAACATATATTTCCGGTGAAATCTCGACACCGAATTTTTGGGTGAAATACAATACTTTCTCTATCCACTATGTACATTATACAAGCAGTGAGCAATGTTTGCCATGGCTGTTGTGACAGACAGCAATTATACTTGAAAGTATCGCCCCAATTTTTTCCTCCCTCAAAATAAAAAGGGGTAATGTAAGATCACCCTATTTTTTTGTCAGGAGCGGATTTATTCATTCCTTTGTCTTTATAATTCTGGTGTATTGAGATTTTCAAAAGGAGCAGCGCCACCTGCTTATATTTGACGTTTGCAGATCTCTCTTCGTGCGTTAAAAGAGTTGCAGAACTCTACGGGGCTATTTCAGCTAGTGGAGAACTGGCAATGGCGATCATCCTTTACCAGTCTTTCTACTGCAGCAGAAAAGGTAAAGGAGACGGTCAATGCCTCGAGTTCATTGCGAGAAATAACATGAAGGATACTCAAACCAGAATCTAACTGGCAGGTTTTAACTTGAAATAGCCCCGTTGACTTCTTCAGCTCTTTTAACGCACGGAGGAGTATCTGCACACGCCAAATACCGGGAGTTGAGCCACCTGGCATATCTTGAAGGCAATGTAACATTTGTGTAAAGTAGAGTGGCCAACCGAAATTTCAGTCAACGTTCACAAGATCCACTCCAAGGAGTGTGTGTTAGAGTATAGGTGGTTATTATTTTGTTTTAAATAAAAGTTTGTAATTATGAATTACAATCCTATCTTCAAAATTGATCAGCAAATGAAATTATAAAAACAGATTAACGTTCACTAACGTATTTAAATGTATGTGAATGAAAAAGTTGCATTGCTAGTGAAACAAGGTTATCTGTCAAGAATACAAAAGAATTCCATTAAAGATCTAACACTGAGATTGGCAAATTAAAAACTTTTAACAATCAAAACGGACAAAAAGAGTCAAACTGCAGTCTCTGTGCACACACGGGTATTTGAATAAAGTTCCCATTTTGTTACAGAGTAGAGCGAATAGTGTCTAACTTTTAATGAAATGCACCATTTTGATTTCTTTTAATGCAGGTTATCTTTTGTTTTCCTTTGTTTTGGAGCTCAACATTCAGAATACAGGGAAATTTATTCCAAAAAGATGTTTGTCCCATTTTGATTTTCTCTAGGGCTTGGGACCCGAAATAAAGTAAAATGTATTCAATGTTTTGAAACCTCTTGAATCTCTAAAGGAGAGAGAGAGTGTGTGTGTGTGTGTGCGTCATATATACCGAAACTCTTGCCTAAATTCACAAATCGCCGCATTCTAAACATGAATTGCAGCTTGACTGGTTGGAGATTCATGTATTATAACATGAACTCATTTATTTTTCTTCAAATAAGAAATAAAATCCGAATATGTTCCACTGGCATGTAGGTAACTATGCTGTGGTATATATTCAAAATGTATTTTCAAAAATAATCTTTACAAACGTATATACTATTCAATTTTTCAGATAATTACCAGACTTCAAACTAAACCATTGGGAGATGTTAAGACATAACACATTTAAAATTAAGTAATGTTTATTTTTTTTACCAAATGTATAACTTTAAATAGTTTATATTGAAATAACATAAGGCTGTTGAAATGTGTAAATAATATGGACAAAAGAAATGGTAAGTAATAATAATTTACTTAGTTGTAAACAAATATTCAGTTATTAAAGAATAAGAGATATATAAAAATATAAGAATAATTATAGAAAGCTAATTTGTTAGTATAACATAACAATAAAGCTAAATATTGCTTTATATAAACGAAACAAAGTGAAAAGTATTATAGTTAAAACATATAAATAAATCGTACTATTAATGTGTGTACATAGCAATAATCGTTATATAGTAGAATAACCTCATTATAATTATTATACAGCTTAGAGTTGGAGAGCAGTAGCCTTTGCTGGATAATTTAGAATCGCTACTAATAATAGTGTAATAAGCTGGCTCTGCAGTAATATTTTTGTTTTAGAATACCTAGGATTTCCTTTAGTTTATTTTTAACCGTTTGTACCTTAACTGATTTTTATATGTATATTCTTGCGCTTTATCCACCGATTTTAATTTTCTTTTAAACTGATGGCAGGTCTATTATTTTATTTTTCACAAATCTCTGATCTCATTATTATCATAGTCAAAGCTTTTATAGATGCGAATGCTGAATGATATATATATATATATATATAGCTTTAATTTTATTATAACATACAGTTAAGTTTTATTTACTCTATTGAATTGTATAGGTAAAACTGCAAACATCTTAAAATGTAACATTATCTTGTGCTAAGAAAAAAGTTATTTTTATTATAGACACACACACACAGACAAAGTCTCTTGGGGATAGTTATTTAGAAATAAACAAGTTTAAGGCTTCCGAAATAAGTAATGTTCTGTTCAAAGTTTCCAAATTTCAGGTAGTACTGTTTAAAATGCAGTACATTCCTCATCCTTAACCACTATCTTACAAGGGTATTAGCAATTAACACGTTTTCCGTCGTGTACCATTTGTTTAATGAACATACTAGTATTAATTTGGTGTTTGCTTCCTACTCATATATTTATTTGTTTGTTTTTATATGTGAAAGCAATTCAACAATATAGAGGGATATACCGCCACTTAGATTAATATTTGATCCATGGTAAATACCATCTCAGAGCAGGAAGGGTTAAATGAGGGAACTACAGGAGGTTAAACGCTGTACAGTCACAGAGACGCGTGAATCTCTCTCTGCACTGTTGCAGCTTCGAATACCTATCCCTCTGCTGGACTTGCTTAGAGAGAGCAGAACAACCTATTCTCTACAGTCTACGGGAAGTACTGTTCCTTTGAGAAAGCGTCCGCGCCATTTGTTCGGCACCACCAACGACTTAAAACATCTGAAAAATGAGAAGGAGATGGATTGAAACAGAAGTTAATGAAAGGAAGTCGCGGTGTCTCTTGTAATACTCAATTACGTTTTCTAAGTGTAGTATATAGAATATTTATGGAAATACTAGATAAACGATATGCATGTGGTATCTACAAATTATGCTTTTATTGTAGATAATGTTTAGTACTTTTATGTCGGGTTTCAACAACCATCGTCAAGGCATTTGAAGATGTCTAAACGGAAGTTCCGTTTCAGCAATATTGTCATCCTTTTGAGCAACTTTTGAGACACCATTTCCCTATTTTCCCATCATATTTCCCTGTTCCATTTAAACTTTTAGGTCGTATCGACCGCTCCTCCTTTAGAAGAATTTCTTAAGGCGATATGTTCACTGGTTTACGGTTGATGTGTATGTTTGTTAAATTATC
This sequence comes from Hymenopus coronatus, assembly GCA_030762935.1. NCBI lineage: Eukaryota > Metazoa > Arthropoda > Insecta > Mantodea > Hymenopodidae > Hymenopus > Hymenopus coronatus. The sequence continues at coordinate 51,615,757 of CM060885.1, forward strand.
TCTAACCTTACTTTCACATTCTTATTAATTTTTTTCAGATGAGGATGAGGAATAATCTTGGAAAGAGTAAAATTCCTACCTTCCCCACAGCCGGGGGAACTGTTGAAGTTCACTACACAGTAGATGATTCAGTACGAGCATCGAGAAAGGTTACTCTCTCACCAGTATTTTTATAGTGCTTAACACCCGATTTTACTACCATGGTACCGCAGGTGATGACACTGGTAATACGTGGAATGAAGATGGAGCACCGGTGGAATGCGATGGCGAGGAAAACCGGAGAACCCGGAGAAAAACCCGCCTCTGTCCACCACAAATCTCACGTGCGGTCGCTTGGGATCTAGGTGAGAGGAGAGTGGTCTAACCACTCGGCCATGGCGCGGCCTCAGTAGGTGATACCAGCTTTAACAATTCATTCAGTGACTGCACAACCAAAATTTCAAACCCTTACTGAATTAAAAGTAAACTACTAAATGCTTATGTTTAGATACCAATTATGTAGAAATACCGAAAATATATTTATGAATTACTGGGAAAGCTCTAAAACCATTCATTATCTCATTTACAGGTTTTTTAAAATTAAACAGCCAACTGCAAATACAAAAATCTTATGTGTTCCGTTCACATGAATGCATCTCTATATTTCTATAAGACGTCATTATTAAAACACATATTCCTCTAGCTGCTGCAAGCCAATCAATATAATCATTCTAGAAATGGTCTTATTACTTAGTTCCTCATACGTAGAAGGGACATACGAGAATACCCAGGCTAAAACGTCAGTCAAATCTTCTAAAAGCTTGTTATATCATTAGAGTTCGTTCCTTTGCATGGCTAATAGTTGGTAAATTTCCGTATGAGGAAAGTTTTAAATATATAAAAATGTGTATGACATACATTATGTCTTTTACTGAAAAAATATTTTTATGGCAGGTTTTTGTCTATATCTTACGGTTTACCAGTTATTCAAAATTCAGCAAAATTCATCCAGAATGAAGAGATCCTCAGAAGCTATTCCCAGAAAATTATTTGGCAAGTAAACGTTTTTAATATAGCATATTTTAATCAAAATATTTATAGTCTTTTTTAAGGAAAAAGAATTCAAGAAAGCTTCCTCGTAAAGAATAGTTAGGAATGAGAGATTTTCTTGAAAATCTTCGTGTCGCATCTTTAGAGGATTATTTATTTTTTTATAGACGTACATTCCTCGAATATAGGACTGACACCATCCTAGGGCTTACAAGTGGGTGCACAGGGGTCAGAAACCTGTCGGGGAGCCAGCGATACCTAACCACAAAACGGAGAGCCTGGAACGAGAGATATTCCCGCAGTCAGGCATGAGCGTGTGGAAGTGGATGATATGAAATGCAGGTGAGATGGATGATAGGAAACGTAATGATGGAACAATTAAGGAAATGAGTGGCGGGGGAAACCGGAGGACCCAGAGAAAACCCGAGCGGTCTAACCACTCGGCCACGGCGCTGCCATCCTTGGAAGATGCTAAACGTAAATACCAAATTCAATATTTAACCGTATTTTCGTTTTAGAGCTAAGCTAACCACAGACTTATTCTAATGTATTTTTACCTGTTTCTAAAAATGTTCAAAGGACTCAACGGACCTGAAAACATCTCGGATTCAAAATTTGTAGTGTAATACAATAACTGTTCTATATAGTATGAACATAGTATAGAGAAAGTAGATTCAGATGTTTAATTACAGAGGATGGTTTATAGAACAATAGTAAAACTGAGAAAATAAATTCTCAGGTAGCGTAGTTGTACTTCTGCTTTAGGAAGATTTCGTCTTTAATCAAGGCCTTAGCTTGGAAATTTACACTCGCATTACCCCTTGAAATCTGAGCTGGGTTTGCTCCACGCGAGATTGGCGTTAGAGAGCATAATGCAAGAGGGCTTCCTGGAGCTGGCAATTGGGAGGGGGAGAAACAAAATCTTCTAAAGCCGGAAATACAGAGCAACTTGTACGTCCCATTGCTGTTCTTGTCTGCCTTTGTTTAACTCAATTATTTGTTCTCTTGTTTTTCCTGTTATACTCTTTCGATCTAGGACTTCCTTTCCCTTTCTCATTTCTTCTTCTAACCATTTCTTCTTGTATGATACCTTCTCAAGTAACGATATCGTTCTAGTTGATCTCTTTGTAAGTGTATTTCAAACGCTTAAGTGGCTCGTAACTTTCATATTTCCAAGTGGAGCGTACATTTTGAAATTTATTTCAGAACGGAAACAATTCCTCCAATCTTGGATTATAATTTATCTTTTCTACACTAATATGGCCAAACGATATAGGAAATATAAACGAACTGAACGCAAGATAGACAAACAGCAGACGAACGGACGGAAGGAAGGACGGATGGATGGATGGATGGATGGATGGATGGATGGATGGATGGATGGATGAATAGATAGGTTGATATACAGATATGTTTACTACTAATCCTACGTTGCCGCACTTGGATGCTGACTTTGAGAGTGTATTTACCAAATTCATTTAATATTAAAGTGAGATGTATAAATCGACTTTGTATAGTCATTAGATCATGAATCATGTTTCACTTTAGGAGAATCTATGTTATGTGTATTGATACATTTGATGTGATTATTTTTAACTTTTATAAGTTTATATTTTCTTCATTTTTTACTTATTTTAATGGTGTTTTGCAAATAATTTGTTAAAAAAATTGGCACCATACAGTATTCAGTTCAGAAATACGGTTCATTTATATATACATGTGTGGATTTCTGAGTGTCAAAGGTTTGCAACACTGCTCTCTTCTCCTCTTCGTTTCCTGAGATCTTGAGCTGGTGAACGGACAGTACACTTACCCAAAGGATATTCTTGACCTGGATATTTTTAACATACTTTAAGTTAAGAACTCTTCCCTTGAATAGGGATTTTTTTTTAACCGTCACGGTATTGTTAATACCTAGGGTCATATTTAACAGCAAAGCGTTTCAAATACTTACTCAAAATATGCAGGTAAAGAGAGACTGTTAACAGAAGTGAATAGAGGAATGCCAGAGATAAGCTTACAGGCTTGGGTAGAATGCTTGTCAGGAGGTTGCAACATACGCTGAATAAATCTGAAAGTGATCGGTGTACAAGATACTTTTTCACTCACAATGTAATGCGTGTTTCAGCAACATAGTACCATGTCGTTTTTCTTTGTCTACTGATCGGATACACTTCTTCAACACAACCTCTACCACTTTTCTAATGGAATTTTCTTTTGCATCTCTCCGATCAGGTTTATGGGTAAGTGTGTGTATCACTGACAGTGTTAACTGTCACACTTTTAGTAAGAGGGTTTCAGTTGAAATAGTCACCTGCAAGGTATAGGCTGCTCGTTCCTTCTAGACGAATGACCTTTAGCAACACTGCGAAGCACTGACAATGTTGTTAGGTTCAGCATCCCGCTTCTGTGAGGATGACTCATTCTACAAAATACAAACACCACCACTCCTCAAGACGTGAAATAAGACTGACCACTATGCGCGGTCAACATAATAAAATGACATGAAATAAACATAACCAAAAATGTATTTTGTATTTAATATTCAATTGATTTATGACTTACACCTATTGTAATCTTGTTTTAATCTAATTATGGAAAATAAATTATATTAAAATAAACCATTACAATTAGCAGTTTTCGAAGCCACGGAAGTGCCGACATATCAGAAACACTTTGGAAAAAGACAAATGGCCCGATTTTCATCCCTTTTCTACTCTCTTATGGTTCATTCTGCAATGACACTGACTACTGTGAATTCGCTATGTACAGGTCATGCAATGGTTCTTGAACAGTAATATTGGTCCACAAAATAGCGAACTAGGGCTTATCCTTCTCTCTCTGAATTCAACGAACTTGCATCATGTTATTCGTTCAACGCAGTATGAATCGTCCGCCGCGAGTTCACTGAGTCTAAAGTATTATAGGAATGTTATTATGCGTTTAGATGTGTTGAGTAAATTTTTAATTTCTCTACCACGTACAATGTACTTTCTGGCTGGAGCAGGTGTTACATTCTACCCCAAAAAATAAATAACACGTCGTTTATCCGGAAATACAACTTTTGAGAATTCCCGAATAAATCGTTTATTTTTTAAAAAAAATATTTGTGTTTTGTTTTACTGTTTAGGTGTGTGTGAGGGGGGGAGAGCACTACCCAACGATGAAAAGTCTTAAATAATTTAACTGATATTTATAAAATCAATGGTTAGCAACCTTCAAAGATGTGATTTGAAGATTTTCAAGAAAATATCTCCCAAATGCCCTTTACATGGAACAATTTTCGAAAATTTCAAATTTCTGAAAATGGCTTTTCAACGAATTATAGTTTTAGATATTTTCATAAAAAGTATTTTGAATTTGCTAGGAATAGCTCATAAGTGCTCTTCTGTCCATGCAAAAGGAACGGAATAATGAAGTCATGAAAATAAGTTAAATGCCCGTTTCTGCTCACGATTAATTCAACTAGTATGTAGAATATAGACGAATAAGATTTTGTTTGAATTGTTTATTGCAGAATGGTGGAAAAAGGTAATGTGAATTGAACACATCAGATTTTTTATAATGCTCTTTTCATTTCAAACATAAAATGAAAACACTTCATAGTTAAACTCTGAGGTGAATGCTGATGTTTATGAAGCATACGTTTCGATACTCTCTTGAGGTTTTTAAACATCCAAATACTCCACTAGTATCTGGTATAGTGCTGTTCATAGAATTTTCCAATAAAAGTACAAACTTAAAGATGAATTAACCTTTTTGAGAATCGGAGAAGAAATCCATAACGTCACAATGAGAATAACAAAAATTGAGGAAAGTTGGGATAAAGGTGGTCTAAAGGAAGTAAGATTTGAAGGAATTGTAATGAAAGAAAATGGAATGGAAATAAAGACCTTGATAAGTGATTGCACAGAAGACGAAGGTATATTGTGTATAGAACAACTAAAATGATCCAATGAGAATTGACGTTGTTTTCAAGATCCTGTTTTGAATGGCTCTCCGCAAACGTCGTAAAACAAACGAAGAGGAATGCTGACTTCAGGAATTGTGTTGATCCATGACAGCGCTCGTCCACACACTGCTGGCACAACCCATCGGCTCCTTGAACAATTTCAATGGGACGCTTTCGATCATCCACTATACAGGCACTCAGTGACTTTCACCTTTTCCCTGAACTGAAGACAAAAACAACGCCAATGCTCATTTGAAATCATTGGCGGCAACATTTTTTGAAGCGGGTATTGCAAAGCTTGTGCATAGGAACAACAGTTAATGGCTCTTTGCCGTGATTATGCTGAAAAGTAACCATAAGTGTACAACACTTTTAGCAATAAAAATAATTGTTTTCTATGAACTTGTCTTTTATTTATAGCCTATCGAAGGCGAAAAAAAGAAGAAAAAACAGCGTTCGTACGACCAGTAATAAGGGGAAAAATGTACTGTCCATAAACTGCTGAGACATTGCGATAGCTACTGTATTGTTGAATTTAATTTCAGTAAGTGAAAAATTAAACGTATTATAACATTGCTTTTACAATACTAAAGGAAACCCAAGATGCTTCGTAACAAAGGAATGCCAGTAAATTGATCTGGATGAAACATGGGTAGTTAGAAAGTTCACTTTTAGAATATATTGGCAGGGTGATGATGCTATCGGTGTTTGTGCTGTTGGAAATGCAGACTACTTTCTGCAAGTTCGAGAGCATGTTTTCTGAAAGAAGCAGTATTGATTTACAAGATTGTGTCCGTAGTGCGTGAATATCACTGGCAAATAAACGGTGTCAATTTTGAAAGATGAGTGAGACAAACTAGTATAATTCCTTCCGTCAAGTGATGTAGTAGTACCAAACTGTGTGGTGTGGTGGTTACTCCCAGAGGACATCTCTGGCGACTTCAAATGAGAAACGCTGAATGACCTCATAAGCTCACATATGATGCCAAGAGACATTTTCAAGATAAATGAGCTCTTTAAGGAACTTGAACATGCTGTTGTGAGATTGCCGCCTTTCACGTATGACCTTAATGCCTGGGTGAAAGTATAATGTGAGTACTATAATCCGGAGCACAAAGTTTCAGACCATATTGTCATTGTTTAAAGAACTAGAGCATAGGGTCTTGAAGTCTAGGAACTTTACAACTGCAATATTGGACTCGCAGTATTGTTTTGTCAGATGTAAAATGGAAATGGAGTTTTATTTATGGACGCTCCTTTACTGCTTTGGTTCTCAGCGTCCCATTCTATACTGGGCGTGAAAGACCGCTTAATTTTGCTCAGACGCCTCTCTATCAGGCTTGAGGTTCTTTTAAGTGCCTTAAATATACGACATGGGACCAACGGCTTTACTTCCCTTCTGAAGAAAGCCATGCTAAAGATTTTTACACCCGAAAAAAGCCATCGTCCTCCGCCGAGTTTGAACCAACGACCTTGTTATATGAAGTTAGATTGGTAACCATTAGACACATTTCGCTCGTGTTGCAGTCAATTTGGTGAAAATGGAATAGCTGTACCTTTTTGATGGATATTAATCTTGTCTAGGAAAAATACTATAAGCTTATACAAAATCTTTTTAGTGATAAATGACAAAGTTGTTGAATTAAAAAATCAACTTGTTTTATACTCATTTGACATAATTTTGAAATGATTATACGTTGTTTCTCACATATTTTTGAGACCTTTTCAATAATAATAAATATTCTCAATAATAGAATTATAAAATCAATGTTTACATGTAATAAAAGGGAGCAGAACACATGAAAAATCGAGAGAAAATAAAGAAGGAATGACGCCGCAGCAGGCTACGCGTCATCCTTGTACCTGAGAAAATAAAATGACGTAGTAAAAATGTTAATAAAATCCAGTTCACAAACTTTTCTTACAATAAGCATAAAACCATTGATGAACTGCTCTTATGGAATACAATTATTATATACAATTACAGGAACCGTTGAATCTCACATTTGCGGGCATAAAAAGAAAGTTAACATAATCCGAATTACGGATACATGGGTAAAAATCTTATGTGTTCCATTCATATGGCATTCTATAGCTGTTCCACAAAAATAATTTAATTCAAAAGATTAATCTTTAATCTACGTCGTATAAATCAAGATAAACATAAGCAGAATTAGTCTCATTGCCAGCTTCCTCGTAAGTAGAAGGGAAATAAGGGAATGCATAGGCTAAACCGATAGTCAAGTCCTTTAAAAGCCGGTCGCTATGTGAAACAATTGATTACTTGCCAGGAGTAATTGTATGTTTTAACAACATCAACATTTTTTGTGTAGTAGGTTTTCCCCTATCTCTTACGGTTTGCCAGTTATAGAAGAGTCATCCGGAATTAAGGTCTTTAGAGCTTATTCCCAGAAAATTCAGCAACACTTCGTGTGCAATGAAAATGTATTAAACATAAGGTATGTTAATCAAAATCGCTAGAACCATTTTTGACAAAAACAAAACTTTCAAAGAATGTTCCATGTAAAGGATGGTCTGGGGTGGGAAGATTTTCTCTTCGTGTTGTATCCTTAGAAGATTAGCTCCATGGCACGACAGCTCACGGGGAACCTTGGCCTACCGCCCGGCCGCTGCGTCCCCCATCTCGGTCCACTACAGACGTCATGGATGGGGTGCAGTATTGTAGGGTGAGACGTGGTCAGCGCTTCGAGCCCCTCCCGGCCGGTTAATGCGGTCCTCACGACCTGGAGCCGCTACTTCTCCATCAAGTAGCTCCTCAATTGGCCCCCCAGGGACCTCACGAGGCTGAGTGCACCCCGGTCCAGGTCTCCCAGCGGGGGGTAAATCCCCACGCCTGTACTGGGGATCGAACCCAGGTCTCCCGCTTGGTAGGCAGCTGCGCTACCACCGCGCTAAGGAGACGACCATCCTTAGAAGATACCAAATTTAAATAACAAGTTTGGTATTTAACGATATTTTAGTTTTTGAGCTATGCTGTCCAAACACACACACATAGAGGACCCTTTTCTAAAAACCTAATGTGTTCCATTCACATGACTTTCTGAAAATCTTTTAACAAATGGTTGGTAAAAAGCTTATTCTTCTATCTACTTCATGATAATCAAGGTAGAAATTCCCCTTATTATTTGGTTCCTTGTAAGTAGAACGGTAAACATCTAATATGTTCCATCCACATGATATCCTGTAGCTGCTCGGTAAAAATATATTTTATTCAAAAGATTAATCTTTTATCTACGTCATGCAAATCAAGATAAACAAAAGCAGAATTATCAGCTTCCTTATTACCAGGGAAATAAGGGAATGCACAGGCTAAAGTCACTCCTTTAAAAGTCGGTCGCTACGTGAAACAATTGAAATTCAATTCTCATTGCTTGCCAGGAGTAAATATACCTGCCACGAGAAGAAAGATGTCTTCCCATTTGAAAAAAGTTTAAGTGGCTTAAAATTGAAACCAATAATGAAATATCTCGAAAACGGTTAACTCTAGAAAAAAATGGTATATGTCATAAATTGTATGCTTTAATGAGATCTACATTTTTTTGTGTAGTAAGTTTTTGTAAAATGTTACATGTAAAGAGTAGTTTGGGGTGAGGGGAGTTTCTTGAAAATCTTCGTGTCGCATCCTAGGAAGATACCTAGTTAAATACAAAATTAGGTATTTAACGGTCTTTTCATTTCAAGCTATGTGGTCCACACACACACACACATACACACACACGCACACACACACGGGCGCGCACACACACACGGGCGCGCGCACACACACGCGCTGACCTTATTCTATATAATTTTTTTTTTATCCAAGGGGTCCTAAAATATGCATTTTCGCTGAAATTTCAGTTTCGAATTTTTGGGTCCATTACAATACCTACTCTATATACTATGTACGCAGTACGTGTAGAGTAATACAATTTTCTGGGACTCAGTGGACCTCAAAACATATATTTCCGGTGAAATATTGGTATCAAATTTTTGGCCGGAATAGATTATTTCTTCTATACACTATGTACATAGTGCATGTGGAGAAATTCAAAAGTAATAACGTGCAAGGCAATTTAATTTTCAGTGCATTAAATAATTTAGTAAAGAAAGTGATGAACTGTTTGCAGATTATAAGTACGGTACTGTAAATAATAATGTAAGTGTAAAATATAATAAATATAGTCAGAGAAAAATGTGAAACAAAGATATTTAGCATTATTAATATACTCGTAATTAAAATAAGACAAAGCTAAACTCCAGAGTGATTTAATACTCTATATTGGTTACATCGCCAGGAACAGGTGTTTGGATTAATATTTAGCCCAGTTTTAAATATACTGCAACATATGGGTTGGTTTTGGATAAATATGAAAAAGCTACATATTGCCTGTCTTCTAATAGATTATGCTGAGCTGTAATACAATTGAGCAGTTTTATTTTGTGGCGCAATTATGTTATTACTTAAAATTCGTTATAGTATTATTTAATTTTTACTTTCTCTACACATACAATGTACATAGTGTATAGAGAAGATATTGCATTCTACCCAAAAATTCGATACCAAGATTTCACGGGAAATACATTTTTGGGCCCACCTGAGTCCAAACAATGCATTTTCAGAAAAAAGTTCGTGTGTATGTGTCTGTGTACCTTTGGACAGCATAGCTCAAAAACGAAAAGACCGTTGAATACCAAAATTGGTATTTCAGTTTAGTATCTTCCACGGATGCGACAGGAAGATTTTCAAGAAAATCCGCCCAACCCTAACTACCCTTTACTTGGAACTTCTTTCGAAAATCTTCATTTTCCTAAAAATGGCTCTAACTTTGTTCTGGATCAATTTTACGGAATTTTGATTAACTGCCAAATCGCAACAAATGGACAAAAACTTACCACACAAAAGCTGTAGTGCACGTTAAAGCACACAATTTATGTAATATACATTTTTTTCGTGGAGTTGATCGTTTTTTCAGCTTTGAAAAACTTCTACTTTTTACTTTCTTCATACGCACTATGTACAGAGTGTATAGAGAAAGTATTGCACTCCACCAAAAATTCGATACCGAGATTTCACCGGAAATATATGTTTTAGGGACCCCAATATCCAAAAAAAGCATTTTCACAAAAAGGTCCGTGTGTGTGTGTGTGTATTAAGTATATTTAAGTTTAGTATCTTCCAGGGATGCGACACGAATATTTTGAGAAAAATCCCCCCACCCCCAACTACCCTTTACATGGAACTTTTTTCGAAAATTTTGATTTTCTCAAAAATGGCTCTAACGATTTTGATTAAAATTTCGGATATTAAACATATTTATCTGGCAAATGAAATTTATATCTTGAATTTTCAGGGAATAGACTCTGAAGAGTAGTTTATTCTGGATGAATTTTACTAAATTTTGAATGACTGCTAAACCGTAAGAGATGGACAAAAACTTACTGCACAAAAAATGTAGAGCACTTTAAAACACACAATTTATGTTATATACATTTTTTTCGTGGAGTTGGTCGTTTTTGTGACATTCCTTATTTTTGGTTTCTGCTATGAAAAACGTATCCTTTTCTCATACAGGAACTTGTCAACTCCTATCCATATAAACAAAGGAACTTTATTGACCTAGCAACCAGCTTTTGACTATCACTTTAACCTACGGTTGTCCCTTATTTCGCTTCTACTTACAAGGAAGCGAGTAATAAGACTATTTCTGCTAATTTTTTCTGATTAGCATAAAGAAAATAGAAGTATAAGCTTTTTAAGAATTATTTGTTGCAGGGATATGGAGAAAGTCATGTGAATGGTACACATCAGATTTTTTCAACCAGGAATGTGTCAACTCCTGTCCATACAAACAAAGGAACTTCATTCGCATAGCAACTAGCTTTTGACTATGACCTTAACCTATGGTACTCCCTTATTTCGCTTCTACCTACAAGGAAGCAAGTAATAATTCTGCTATTTTTTTTTCTCGATTAGCATGAAGTAAATAGAAGCATTAGCTTTTTAACCATAATATCTTACAGAGATGTAGAGAAAGTCATGTGAATGGAATACATAAGATTTTTTGTCTTTAATTATTATTTCATTGTAATGTTTTTATTTTTATATTGTTCATTAGTTATATATATAAGAAAAAGTTGAACATATTATGTATTGATTATTATTAACATGATGTACATTAAAATTGCGTAATAAATTGTAAACATTTACTTAAGCATGCACGTTTTTGTGTAAGAAATCAGGTACTAAGATGAGTATTTTATATTTTACTCACATATATCTTCAGATTTTTACTTTTGGGAATTTAAGCTAAAAAGGAAGACGCTTCTTCTTTTTGCCCGCTGAGTAACAGGCGAACTATGTAATAGAGAGAGAGAAGCCAGGAAATGTGATCAGCCCGACGAGTGTAAGGAGGAAGATGATATCAAATGATAGCGAAAAGGATGTAAGGAAAGTTGATTTTGGAGCAGGTGACGGAAAGTATGGCGGGGGAAACCGGAGTATTTGGCAAAAACTTGCTCAGGCGCCGTGTGCCTACCACAAATCCCACATGGGCCCTTGGCCGCCTTGGTTAGAGGCAATAGGTCTAACTCCTCGACAAAGTGTCACCTTAAAAGCAGAATAACTCACTCATTAAATTTTGCAACGATATGAATAGAATGATCGCCAATAATTGAGATGGTGAGTAAAATTAAAAACTGATCTCCCTGAAGACAATGTTTATATATATGAATTGTCTAAATATTGTCAACTGCAACATTTAGAAGTGTCGGTGCTGTTGATAGTACTGTGGGATTTATTTGTCACTCAATCCTTTCTATCTCACGTCCAGATAATTGTCCTTCTTCAAGAGACAGTGGTTGTATTGATGCGGGCAGCTCAAGGGAGATATATGGGACCATCATCGATAACAATACAGAAGCACAATTGAAAGACGAGACTCTCAGGAACCTTAACCGTTTGTTGCCTGTCGGTTGTTTTAAGCGTAACTATGCAAAGAGCGTTGTACTCTAGGATTAATCTCATGTTATACTTCAACCATAAACGACAAGTAATCAAGAATCTTTATACTGTAAAAAAATATATGCTATTTTTGCTCTAAAATTGCAATGATCTTTTTAAATAAATAAGAGAGTAAAATCCACATAGTTACAGTCAAATGTAACCCGACTATCTTCCTAGCATCACACCGATTATTTTACTTGGGCTCTCCCCGTCCTTTACTACAGTCACTGGGATTTGAACTTGTAACATTTGGCTTTGAATGGATGGTCAGTCCATTACCTATCACCTAACACTCATGGTCATTTGAACCACTTTTTTGGTGGTGCTTTTGGCAGGATTATGAAAACTGGTTTAGAAGAATTTAAACTTTTGATTGGGAAGAAAAAGATTGATAAAGGATCCATATGTATTTTCATTTCTATTATTACTTCTATTATTTTATATAATCATTTTGTAGGTTTATTACCATATAATTTTACTAAAACTCCACTTTTAAATTTGAATTAAAGGAAAAACGGCATATGTAGTACACTATCGCAGGCAACTAAGGGTTAAAACGTATAGTTTCGGTGAAATCTCAATATAGAATTTTTGGGCGGAATACAGTGCTTCCTCTATTCACCATGTACATAATAGTGTAGTGAAAGTAATAAAGGTATGTGGTCAGTATGACAATGATGTGACATTAATGCAAAAATATACGGAAAGGTCAAATGTCGGGAGGAATAAAATCAGATTGTTAAAATAAAATTGGTCTAACTGGGAAGGGTAATTGGGCTAAAGAGGCAGAAAGAACATATGAGGAATGGCATGTGTTAGACTGGGAGGCTGGAGGGAACAGAAAATTATTTTCGATACTAAGCATTGGATACATAGTTCGTTGCAATTTGCATAGTGAAAGAACCAGATAAAAATTCAAACGAAAATTCTTAAGCCTTGCTGGAAGTATAATGTCATGTTTGAATCTGTTGAATGACCAGAGAAACTGACAAAATGTGGACACATTTCTGTCAAAAGTTCGAGAAACCAGATCAGGGGCTATTTATCTCTTATTTGCTTTTGTTTTATTACATTCTCTACACGTACTATGCAAGTACATAGTGTATAGAGAAGGTGTAGTAATGCACCCAAAATTTCGATACCAAGATTTCTCTGGAAATATATGTTTTGAGACCCCCTAAATCCAAAAAAAAAAATTCTTAGAAAAATGTCCGTGTGTGTGTGTGAGCAGCATAGCTCAAAAACGAAAATGCCGTTAAATACCAAACTTGGTATTTAGTTCAGTATCTTCCGAGAATGCGACACGAAGATTTTCAAGAAACTCCCACCACTACAATGGAAAATGAAATAGACATTTTTTCGAAAAGTTTGATTTTTTAAAAAGTTGCTCTAGTGATTTTGATTAACATCTCTTATATTTAAGATATTTACATTCCAAATAAAATGTATATCTTGAATTTTTTGGGAATATCATCTGTAGACTACTTTATTCTGGATGATTTTTATTGAATTTTGCATAACTGGTAAACCGTAAGAGGTAGACAAAAACTGACTCCACAAAAAATGTAGATGACGATAAGACACACAATTTATGTAATATAGATTTTTTTCATGGAGTTGATCGTTTTTGAAGTATTCCTTGTTTAAGAAACATCTACTTTTCTCATACAGGAATTTGTCAACTCATGACCATACAAGCAAAGGAACTTCAGTCATATAGCTACCAGCTTTTGACTATCACCTATCCCTTATTTCGCTTCTACTTAAGCAGGTAATAAGGCTATTTTCTTAATTAGCATAAAGTAAATAGAAGCATGAGCTTTTTAACAATAATTTGTTGCAGAGATGTAGAGAAAGCTATATGAATGGAGTACTTCAGATTTTTGTTCCTTACTACTCCCTTTTGTTCCTTTCTATCACCTTTAAGTTATATCTGAAATACCTATGAATGATCAGCGTAACTGCATTAAGTATCTGGAAAAAAACTTTAAAATGTATAACATCAACAATGGTTAGCTATAAAACATGCTGTAAAGGGTTGTTTTTTAAAACGAGTGTGATCTCATGAATAAGGCGTAAACACACAAGCATGAAACATAAAACTTTGCACATGTGTATCCTAAAATGCATTTTGAATGGCAGTACGAAGTAAAACAAATCTTATGTGTTACACTCACATTGAATTCTCTAACTGGTCTACAAACTTCTTAGAAAATGTTATCTTTTTTTTCTACACAATGCTAATCTAGATAAACATTAGCAGTATGTTGTTATTACTTAGTTCCTTATAAGTAGAAGGGAACTAAGGAAATGCACTAGGATGAACTGATAGTCAAATTGTTTAAAAGCTATCATTATGTGATTGTCATTGCAAACCGCTACTTGCTTGGTTAGGAGTAGAACAAAAGAAAAACGAACACTTCCTGTCTGAGAAAAGTTTAAGTACCTACTTCACAATTGAAACCAAAACAAGGAGTATCTCGGAAACTTTTACCTCCACAACAACAACGTAAAAGACATAGATTATGAGTTTTAAGGAGATGTACATTTTTTGTGAATAAAGCTTTTATCTATCTCTTACTGTTTAGCAGTTAAATAAAGAGGTCTTCACAGGCAATTTCCAGAAAATTTAAGCTATACGTTTTATTTGGGATGTAAATAACTTTCATATACGAGAGGTTAATCCAAATCGTTACATACATTTTTGAGAAAATCAAAATTTTCAAACATTTTTCCATGTAAAGGGTAGTTTGTATTGGGGAATGTTAATGAAATTCTTTTGAGTCGCATCCTTGGAATATATTAAACCTAAACACCAAATTTGCCATTTAACGGCCTCTTCGTTTTTAAGCTATGTTGTCCATAGGCATACACACAGGGACTTTTTTCTAAAAATGATTTTTTAGGACTCAGGGGACCCCAAAATGTCTCTAAATCAAATTTTTGGATGGAATACAATACCTACTCTATCCACTATGTACATGGAACATGTGGGCTAGAGAAAGTAAAAATATAAATTTTCGAAACGAGTACATGAACATACATAACTGTGAATTTATTTGCCCTATGTTTTTAAATAAACATTGTAAATAATTAAATAATGTAGACTATGAAAATTTCACGATCTGAGAACAATTACTTTACTTAGTTACTTGTTTCAATAAACATTGAATAATTGAAAAAGAACACATGATTTTGCAACATGAATTTTCAATTCGTCAGAAATAATTTATGTATGGGAACTTGCTATATGAAATTCATTTCCTAAAAAGTCTAAATGTGTTTATAATTCGCTTTATGGTAATTACAAAAAGCAGTATTTGAAGAAAACTGTACTTGAATACAAAAGAAAAACAATCTACTTGCACATTTTTTGAAGAAGCAAAGACGCTAAAAACACACTATATTGCTAGGAAGTAAATGATTGCCAATGCTTTACTCAAAAACTAAAAATAAATAGGTAATGATTTAAATGTTTAATAACATAAATGCATTTTTTCACGATAGTAGCTAAAGTTACAACCCTTTTCACACTTCCGCACTCAGCTGAATTTTATGCTCTGTTGTGCAAAACGCTACTGTATATATCTAATTGATATGACTGTTAACATAGGGAATTTCCTTAGTGCATGGGATTAATGCGTATATTGTCACTGCCATTAGTTAGTCTTTAGGGACCCCAGTGCCCTTACTAATTGATTTGTTTAATTACGTAACAGTGTCATTACACAAAGAATTGTCTGGGGAGGCTCCGTGCATTGCCTGATGGCTTGGTGTGGAGGTAATACTGTGGAAGCATGTCTACTCCTAGCTTTCTAATGGTTTGAATGACATCTGATTTGCCAGGATGTAGATGGCAATTAAATTTTTGGAGATTTTTCTATTTTTATAAACAGTAAGAAATGCTCATTTTATTTTGTAGTAGTAACGACTGATATTAAATTAAATGTGCACATCTAGAAATCTTTTGCAACATTATGCACTAACGTATTGACATTTTAACTATCAATTGTGGCGAGAACGTAACGAAGGAGGCTTAGGTTTAATTGCAGTGGGACCTAAGAGTAAAGCGCTTCTTGTAAAATCTATTATACATGCCACTAGGGGATATGGAGAGGAATAAGAAATGGCCTTTTGGGAACCCTTCAAGAACTCCAGTTCGGGCTGTTCCTGCGGGTTCTAAAGAGCACTCCATGTTTTGGATGGAATTGATGTCGATGCCCTACCTCAGCAACCTAGAGGACTATCAACTGAGCTCTACAAGCTTTTCCTACAGCGGCTGCTTGCACAAATTCATGTGGTGGATAGGATGCCCAACAGACCCTGGTGTCAGGTATGGCGGAACATCCATTTGCGCAATATCTCTAAGGAGTGGACTACGTGCGCATATTTGGTCATCAATGATCCTGTGGCTACAGAGGATAAAAAAACGGACATGCAACATTTGCGGTGAGCGAGATACTCTACGGTCTACGCCATCGTTTTGTTACCTGCACAACAGCACGACAGATCTGGCACTGGGTTGTTTCGCAATTGCACCGTCTTGCTTCTTCGCAAAATCCAAACGCGTCGCACAGGTGTGGCTCGCACTTGGCTTTCAGCATTATATGCTGTCTGAAAAGCATCCCAGCGTCAACTTAGAGCAGCAAGAGAAGATCTGCAAAAACATAAGCGTCTCTCGCTGCAGTCGATTTGCTGGTTCTAGAGCGCTTACATCTTCCCATTCTGTTACCATCTTCCTGCGCATGTTTAATTTAAACGCACAGACAACATAGTTCATAACTATACTTTATATACATATATAAAATTAATGAGTCCTTAGACTTAAAAAAATTGTGAACTGATATATGGTATTTATAATATAACTTATACCTTTGTAATTAACAAAATGAATAAATAAATAAATAAAAATAAAAATTATTGGTGGGTGATTAGGAACTATTGCAACAGGACAAGGCTCTAACTTATAACCACACTTTTACGTGTCGGGTTTTTATCTATTGGTGGCGGTTTGGTAACGATTGTAATATGATAGGCGCCCGGCGCTCACTTATATCCACAGTTTTACATGTCGAGTATTTAAGTATAGTTAAACGTGTATATAGTGTTTTAATATATAGTTAATAACTGCTGGTGGGGGTGTTCTCAGCGCTGGAGGGTTAGTGAAGCTTTGGAGATATTTACGTATCTTAAACTTCTCTTCGTAATTTGCAGTCAGATTGTATAAGAGTATTCGAACTGCTTTTGCACATAAAGCAAAGGAGTAATCCGGAAACCACGGTTAGGAATTGAATCAGCAGTGCCAGCGCTTAACTGGTGAGCTATAGTGTCCATAGAGACGTGACCCGAATTCCTTTAATCTGACTTTGAAGCTAATGAAATTCTCCCGGCATTGATCTGCCTCTAGAGTGGTTCAGAAGAGAACTTACAATACCTCCTTTTATTTATGTGTATATATATAATGTGTGTATGTGGGTTTGGAAGCTATGGTATAAGTTGAACTGTATCGGCTATTGGATTGAGTTTAGGTGTTTGAAAATTTCATATAACTTTTGTTTTAAAAACTGCTGATGGTTTATGATATATAAAGTTGACTTTTTGTCTTTTTATTACTTTCTCTGCACGCACTATGTGCATAGTGTACAGAGAAGGTATTGCACTCCACCCAAGAATTCGATACCGAGATTTCACCGGAAATATGTTTTAGGGTCCCTTATATCCAAAAAAAGCATTTATTCAAAAAGGTGTGTATGTGCGTGTCCGTGTGTCAGTGTGTCCGTGTGTCTATGATCACGATAACTCAAAAACGAAAAGTCAGTAAAATACCAAACTTGGTATTTAAGTTTAATATCTTCCAGGGATGCAACACGAGGATTTTGAGACAAATCACCGCACCCCAAACTACCCTTTACATGGAAATGTTTTCTAAAATTTTGATTTTCTTAAAAATTGCTCTAACGATTTTAATTAAAATATCGTATATTAAGTATATTTACCTGAAAATAAAATGTATATCTTGATTTTTCTGGTAATAGCCTCTTAAGTCTACTTTATTCTGGATCAATTTTACGGATTTTTGCATAACTACTAAACCGTAGGAGATGGACAAAACCTTACCACATAAAAATGTGAAGCACTTTAAAACACACAATTTATGTGATATACATTTCTACGAGGAGTTGATCGTTTTTAAGATATTTCTTGTTTATAGTTTCATCTTTGAAAATCATACAGGAATTTGTCAACTCCTGTCCATACAAACAAAGGAACTTCAGTCACATAGCAACCAGCTCACTTTAACCTATGGTACTCATTTATTTCTCTTCTACTTACAAGGAAACAGGTAATAAGACTGTTTCGACTAATTTTTTCTCAATTAGCATGGAGTAAATTGAGGAATAAACTTTTTAACAGCAATTTGTTGCAGAGATGTAGAGAAAGTCATGTGAATGGAACACATCAGATTATTCCAGTTAGTGTGTATGTGTTGCAAGGATATAAGCCAAAAGCTAAAATTAGGATAGCACCTTTTCAAATTTTAAGCAGGGAACTTCTGAGTTGAGTTATGACTGAATTCTCTCCCCCAAACAAAATCCTTTTGGAAGTATATCTTAATTTCCTTTGTTTCTACGCCTGTATTCTGTTATATTCATAATGTAGCTCAAGTTCTTCTATCAACTTTTACACTTTACCTATCGACTGTCATGTTCATTCTTATAAAAATTATTGCTGTAATTTATATAAATATTATTTGATGATTTCAGTTGTTACATTTAATTAGCCACAATCATCGTTACCGACACTCTATCTCCGGCGCTGACATTTTATGAGAGCAAAAAATAGGAATATATCGGAATGAGTTGCTGTAAATGCTGTAAAGCTATTCTGAGTAGTTTCAAGGGATACATTGGCACCATAATTGATTTTCTATAAATTATATTATAGTTATTACTTACGTTCTCTAACCCGCATGTACAGTGCACATAGTGCATAGAGAAGGTATTGTATTACACCCAAAAGTTTATGTAGAGATGCCATATTGTCCATAAAAAGTAGATTCCCGGCCTGTAGGCCGTGGTAGAGTCAATGCGGTCCCATCTGACGTTTCGCCCATAGCTCCGTTGGGCATCTTCAGAGAATGTGACTCCTAGCTGGTTGTAACTAGAGTTAAAATCACATTCTCTGAAGATGCCTAACGAAGTAATGGGCGAAACGTTAGATATGACCGCATCGACTCTACCACGACCTACAAGCCCGGAATCTACTTATTACTGGATTAACACCGACCGTGAAATCCTAAATGTATATATTTCATATTGTATTGCATCCGAAAATTTTATGTAGAGATTTCACCGTAAATATATCTTTTGCGCTCCCCTGAGTTTGAAGAACGATTATGAATTGTGTTTATTTCCTTTCTACTTACAAGGAGCTTTAGGTTATTTTACGTGCCGTAAATCTACGACACGGGATGAGATCTAAATTGTTTGTGCAGAAAATTTGTGTATCTATTACGGTTTACGAGTTATACAAAAGTCATCTCAAATGAAGAGGTATTTAGATGTTATTTACAAAAAATTAAATACATACATTTCGTTCTTCATGAAAATATCTTAAGCATATGACAGTTTAATGAATATTTTCGTATCGTATCCATGGAAGATACTGGGCTTAAAAACCAAGATTGGTATTTTAACGGACTTTTGTCTTTGAGTATGCTGTCCACATCCACACACATAAACTCACAAACATACACACAGGAGCATGTTTCTAAAAATGATTGTTTTGAATTCAGGGGTCTCAAAACATGTATTTCCGGTGGAATCTTGGTATCGAATATTTGGATGAAATACAATATTTTATCTACTAAATATAATTGCTACCGAAAGTAAATATTCTAAATTTTTCTTGATAAGCGTAATGTTCACAGGTGTTTGGTCTTGTTAAGTATATGCTTTCTTTCATAGATGACTTTTCTACGGTAGTATATAGTATATAGTAATAAAAAATTTTAAACGAAGTATTTAAACATTCTGAAATATCACTTTAAAAAACTACTCATTATTTTTGTATTCCCTTTAGTGATATTTCGACTTAACAAGTAAAATTCTTTAGTGATTTATACAGTACAAATTTAGGAGAGCACTCGAATAAGTCTGAGTGAAGTTGGAAGTCAGCATGATTAGAGTTTTGTTCCCAATGTGCAAGTTTCTCACGATGTGTTGAACACAGATTGCCAGCTGAGTTTCCTTTCTTGTTTACTTCTAACATGGTGAACGCATTTTCCTCTCCATTTCGCTTTGCTGACGTGGGTTATTTCCCAGTTTCTCTAACGAACACTCTGTAGCTGCATACTTGGATATACTAATGCTATCCTCAGCGCATGCAACCTTGTTTCAGCTCTGCCAAGTGCACTGAATTAATCTCCAAGAAAGAAATTAGCAGCATGAATAACTGCGTGCTTTAAGTGTTTTCCCGGGAAATTTACACTCATTGAGATTCAGAGGCTCCAAAAGGGCAGAAATTGTGCAAGTGGTAAGCAAAAAATACTGTATGCATAGCAGGGCTTTATCAACAAGAAAGAAGGTAGGTATTTCGTTATCATAAAAATCATGTAATATTCTCAGTTGAGCAAAAGAAGGCTTTGGATCCTGAATGTATACATTTTGTTTCCCAACTTCTAATTTATAATTGTTGTTATTATTTAAAGAGTTATCTAAATTACATAAACATCAGTAGCACTATAATATCAAAGAGAAATTGGGCGTAAAAATTCAAAATTTATATATCTGAAAATGTTACTGTGATTGTAATTCTATTATATTTACATGAATTTAATTCAAATTCAATAAATACTTTGCAAAATCATGTAAATTAATTACCTAATCAAAGTCTACGATACGCCTCAAGATTTGATAATTTTGGTTGGAGCTTTTTGTCTGTAGCTTTGAACCTCATACAAATACTTTATTTGGAGATATTTAAGTTTCTTTGTATATTATTAAATTGTGATAATTTTTCAAATAAGTAGGTAAGTCATTTTTATCTTTAAAGTAAATAATTTCTCATAATTTTTTTTTAAAAACTACTATTGATATTAAGAATGTTTGTTGGTTTTAATGATACAATCTATCTATTCCTGAACATTATGGGGAAATTTATTTGTATATAAATAAAAAATAAGAAGCTTGAAACAATTTCAGGGTTTGTAGTTTTGAGAAAATGCTGTTTCTTTAAAATTGTAAGCTAGGAACAAGATGTATTTTGCTTTTTGAAATGGATGAAGAGCCCGAAGCAAGAGGATCGCAGCTCATTATGATTGTGTTTGGGTGCTCAAAGGTTCCAACGAATATTTGCTATAAACAAGCGATTGTCGACTTTTTGATCGATTGCAGTGAACATTTCACTCCCGGTGCAACTTAAGACCTGAAGTCATGAACGAGAGGTCTGCGATTCAAATCTCCGTAGGACCGGTTTTACTTGTTCACTCTTCATAACTGGCAATTACGTAAATTCCGGCCTGGAATATTTCCTTCCCCAATTTCATTTAATTTTATATATCCAGTGCTTTGGTATATAGTGTTGTTTCGTGATCGGCTTGCCCTTCTCCGAACTTTAGGACTGATACCCCCTCTAGGACATACAAGCCAATGCCTAGGGGCTAGAAGCATGTCGGGCAGCCAACATACGAAACCACAGAATGGAGAACCTGGAACGAGGGGTCGGCTCGTAACCAGGCATGAACATAAAGAAGTGGATGATATGAAATGTAAGCGAAATTGATGATTGGAAAGCTGATGAGCAATTGGTTGAATGAGTGGCGGGGGAAACTGGAGGACCCGGAGAAAACCTGCCCAGACGCCGCTTCGGTCACCATGAATCCTCATGCTTGCGCTTGGGATCAACTCGGGCCGCCTAGATAGGAGGCGAGCGGTCTAACCACTTACCCAAGGCGCAGCCTTCAGCATATAATGATGGTGAGGGTGAGGGTGAGGGTGATGGTGATGGTGATAATGATAATGATAATGATAATAATAATAGACCATTATGTCTCAGCTGCTATGTCACAAACTTTACAATTTACGTATGCTTGTGATCTAACAATTTCTTTTTAATATCTCTAGCACATACAATGGACATAGTAAACACAGAAATGGAAATAAGAGTTTCACACCCGAAAAAAATCCATCATCCGCGCAGAGTAGCATGAGGGTATTGTATTCCATCCAACAATTCGATACGAGATTTTACCGAAAATACGTGTTTTGAGAGCCGCTGAATAAAAAAAAAGCATGTTTAGGAAAATGTCCGTCTGTTTGTGTGTCTGTATGACTGCCTGCCTCTGAGTTTGTCTGTAGGCTCTTATTAATTTAAACGTCCGTTAAATGTCAAATGTTGTATTTAAGTTAAATTTCTCCCATGTATGCGACACGAAAACTTTCAAGAAAGCCCCCCCCCAAGCCTAATTACCCATTTCAAAATGTTCTCAGAAATGACTAACGTTTTGATTAAAATGCCTAAGTTTAATGTTTGATGGCAAACGAAATATACATATTGAATTTATTGTGAATAGCCTCTAAAGAGCTCTTCATTATGGGTGACTTTTGTATAGCCCACAAACCGTAAGAGAACCCAAAATCTTGGTTTACAAAATCTACATCTCCTTAAAACACACAACTTATGCCACGTACATTTTTTGTAGAGTTAACGTCTCCGAGATTTTTCCTGTTATTGGATTCAGTTTTAAACTACTTACACTTTTCTATACAGGAATGTTAACTTTCGTTTCATCTCTTTTGTTATATTCCTGGGAGTGCAAAAGAGAACCATAGTTCAATTGTTTCACTTAGGACATTTTATTATTTTTTAGTGTCGCGTATTCCCTTATTTCCGTCCTACTTACAAGGAAGCAAATAATAAAGTAATTTCTATTTATGTTTGTGGAACGGTTAGAGAAATTCATGTGAATGTGCGAACGTCGCTCCTGTTCCACGTTATCTCTGATTATTATTATTATTATTAATATTATTTATGGTTTAAATATATTATTCATATTCGCTCCGCATAGGTCTCTTAACATTGCGTGAACGGTAAAGGAATTATTTATCTATTTACTTATTTCATTGTAACTTTTAGTTTGAGAATAAATTAGCACTAATAATATTCACAATTTATATGGCTTTTATGATTCTCTGAGATCCTAGTGCTCTATACGCGTTCACTTACAAGTGAAACTTGCGTATCACGTTTCTTACTTAAATAACATGTAGGACCGACATATTGTGAAGAACAACTGACAGCACAGTAAATAAAAATGTACTGAACTTTACTCCAACATAAATACGAACTGAGTCATAAAATAAATCAGGACGCACTGAGCTGAGAATACGCGTCTCCTTAGAATGTACAGGCTGTTTTAAAAATACGGGGCATAATTTCAGGTATGTATTTCCCACATGTAGACAATCAAATTAGTTCATTATAACATGTGTCCGGAAATGCTTCATTTCCGAGTTATGGCCTTCACAACATTGAAATTCACTGGAACGTTTTTCTTTCCGCAGGTTGTTGTCATTACAGAAGATGTTCAAAATGTCCACCTCCTGCTTGAATACAGACCTCACATCGATGTCTCATTGACCTGCGAACACGATCCCAAACTCCAGGAGTATTGCGTATGTCCTCACAACCTGCCACAATTCCATTTCGAAGGGATTCCAAATCCTGCACCGGAGATGAATAAACCAATGATTTTAAATGGCCCCACAAGTAGAAATCGAGAGGGTTCAGATCAGGTGAGCGGGGAGGCCAAGCAATTGGACCACCTCTACCTATCCATCGATCAGGAAACCTTCGATCCAAGTACCGGCGAGCCGTAAGACTGAAGTGTGCAGGAGTGCCATCAAGCAAGAAGTGAATGTGTTGATGATTGATCAGTGGTGTGTCTTCGAAAACGTCAGGTATGGTGTTTTCCAGGAAGTTTGCGTACGCCTGCCCCATAAGTCTGTTTACAAGTACATGGGGTTCAACTAATCGATCACCAATGATACCGGCCCACATGCTGAGGGAGAACCGCATCCTGGTGATGAGATACAACAGTTGCACGTGGGTTTTCATGCAACCATACAAGCTGATTGTGGAAATTTGTTATGCCATCTCTTGTGAACTGTGCTTCATCTGTAAATAATACGACGGCAGAAAAGTTCGGATTTACACCACACTGCTGCAAGAACCACTGACAGAACCTAACTCTGCAGGGTAATCTGCTGGTGACAGGGCCTGTACACGTTGCAAATAATGATACAATTGATACTCGTTCAAAAGCTTCCAGGCAGTCGTATGAGGAACATTGACTTGCAACGCTAACCGTCGTGTGCTGATAGAAAGAGTCCTGTCCACAGCCTCCAGAATCTCCTCCTACACTTCTGGAGTTGTAGATCTTACTCGTCCCCTTCCCATACCAGGAGAGGTGAATGTTCCATACTCGCACAGACGGGAATGGAGACGTACAAATGTCTTCCGATCTGGACATTGTCGCTGTGGGTACCTCTCCTGGTATAAACGACGAGCCAGCGCAGCATTGCCGTCCGCCTTACCGTACATGAAGTGTATCTCTGCCAGCTCTTGATTTGAATACATGTTGCACAGTCTTAACGCCTAAAGAACACTGAATGTAAGCTTCCTCAGAATGAACTATCAGAGCGCGCTCCTAATGTCTCCTTTGACGGCAAAGACCTGCGGAAAGAAAAACGTTCCAGTGAATTCCAATGTTGTGAAGGCCATAACTCGGAAATGAAGCATTTCCGGACACGAACTATTTTGATTGTCTACAGGTGGGACTTTCAAAGTTGTAAAGGCCATAACTCGGAAATGACGCATTTCCGGACACATGTTAGGATGAACTATTTTGATTGTCTTCATGTGGTTAATACACACCTGAAATTATGCCCCGTATTTTTGAAACATCCTGTATATATGAAACACTCCTGTTCTGTCTAAGCATTAAAACTATGCTCTCATTGCTTTGTGTTCGCTCTCTTACGAGTACTAGCGTCTCTTCCCATAAGCCCATAAACGTAGTATCTCACTTAAGATTACTAGCTCCCCAGTAACTTTCAGATTTATGATTTTCTCATCCCCTAAAGCTTGTATTCTGTTATTTTATTGTCTCGCTCGTACAGTTGTAGATCCTTATGCCTTGACGCCACAAATTGTAACACTTTTATATTTCCTTTATTATATTTTAAAGCCTTTAATTATTAAAACTTTAGTAATAGCCTTTATAAAAATAAATTGACATTATTTTGTATATTTCTCCCCTACTCCGTGACTAGTTTCCACAAAAACCTTGGAAAAGCATTCTCTTTTATGACCCATGTACAGTTTCAGCTTTTCTCACCCATCTTATAAACTAAGTGTATGCTAACACCCGTTGATAATACAATCTCTTATCCATATTACATCTATTTATATTATATTACCCATAAAAAACTATCCTAGTATCTCGCTTAGACAGCTGGCTCACCGTCAGTTTCCAGTAAATTTTACTCTTATGATTTTCTCATCCCCTAAAGCTTGTTTCTGTCTTTTTTAGCCAAAGGACATTCTTTTATATATTTCACCTCTTACTCCATGGCTAGTGTCCTCAGAAACCCTTGCAAACGACTTTTCTTTTGTGACCCACGTACAGTTTCAGCTTTTCTCGTCCATCTTATATACTAAGCTTATGCTAACATCCTTTGATAATATAATCTCTTTTCTATATTACATCCATTTATTTACATTATATTTCCCATAAAACTATGCCAGCATCTCACTTAGACTGCTATCTCCCCATAAGTTTCCAGTAACTTTCACATTTATGATTCTCTCATCCCCTGAGGCTTGTATTCTGTCTTTTTTAGCCCAAGGACATTCTATTGCAAATTTCACCCCTACTTCTTGGCAGTAATTTTATAATAATTAAACTAAATCAATATCGTTATTTAAGACCACAAAATCTACTGAAATATACCTAACATGACATAAAATAGGTTTATTATACAAGTTAAAGTGCTCTGTTACTCAAGCAACGACTTTCCTTTCTTTTATAAACAGTTTTATAAATATTTACTGGTTTCTTTATACTTTTTAGTCAATTTTATAGTTGAAAAAACTAAGACTGAAATGCGAAGATCATGCACTCTTTGCTTTACTACACAGGGGATATCCCAAACACTTTCTAGATATCCCCATGTTCTCATGAATCTTGGCACTGAGATGGATAGCTCGGCTAGTTACGCCTTTGCCCCGCATTTGGAGGTCCGTGTTGGATTCCCAACTAGCACCCTCTTTATCTCATGTTTCTTACGTGGTTTTCCCGGTTCGACAAGAGAATTTGCGGATGGTTCATTTTCCAGCACGGTTTCTGTCCTTCACTTACTGTATCATCTTTTCCATGTTAGTTAATTCAGGGTTGCAAGAACCAGATGACGGTGTTCGGTGAATTGTGACTGGGCGAAGCTTGTGCACTCTGAACAGATTTCTTCCTGGCGCGTCTCAGATATTTCGGGCGGGAGGATCCTTTGCAGTGTCACCGGGGGGATTCAAGAGGCTTGTGGGAGTGCACAGGGTTCCACTAGAAACGTTCGGTATCTCGTCCTGGTTTGCGGCCTTCGTCATCCGAATCTGGTCACCCTTCAGTCTATCCAATCATCTCTTTTACTGTTGCAAAGTGTCAGAATTCTACGTGTAGTGACGGGAAGCCCCAATCGCGATAATCTATGACTCACGACCAAGAGTAAAGAGAGTATGTGCCGCTGTTTATATATGGTATTTAATTCACTTTTCTTCATGTTCTCCGAAGAGTATACTGGCAAGAATTAGCTTCCGAAACTTAAACTAACTTAACCGAACGGATTGGCTAATCAGGCGATTGTGGCTAGTAGTCGGGAAGTCGTAGGTGGGTGTGTCCCCGTGGCGCCCTACCTGTACCGTATGTTTTTGTGGATTTCCGCGATTTGCTAGGTAAATACTGGTTAGATTCATTACAGCTCCCGAATTTTCTATGCCTCCTCTTTGCCTCACTTCTCATTTTATTTCATCCTTCCAATGTTAGTATACTTCAAGATTGTTAAGTTTCGGTGGACGTCTTGATGCTGGATGGCAGCGAAAAGGGATGCTTTCTATCACCATCGTCCTCCGGAGAGTGGTTTCCACTCTTCTAGTCCCTGTGGGATGTCTAAGTCACCGTCTGTACCAGTCATACACACACTTCTACTTGCATCATATTTGTTTCTATCTTTCATAGTAGTAATTAAACTTATTAATATTTATCTTCATTATCATTCTTTAGTTTACTAATGAAATTTCGAAACTCATTTTAACAATTAAGTGTTTAATCTTCAGTAAAGACATATTCATTACACCAATATAACTAGAATGCATAATTAAATCTTTATATTGGAGATAAACAAAAACATTAATTATTCATTTTAATATAATGATACACAACACAATTCATAAAATTACCTATATCTAATTGACGTACAAAGTTCGCATGGGTAGTCGGAGATGTTTATAAAATGCTTTTTCTGGTTTCAGGTAGTCTCAAAACGACTGATATTTTGGTATGGAGCTTTTGGATGAAATACAATACTCTCTCTTCATACTGTAAATATATACAAATAAGGAATAAAGAAATGAAAAACAAAATATTATCAAATAACTCTTAGACTCACGATGGCGAATATTCGGGATAGTGTCTTGTCTACCAGCTAAACTGACACGACATAATCGACACGGCTGACGTGCATAGTTGTAAAGAGATAGATTATCTCCACTCTTATTGTCAGCTAAGGGAGATGGATATGTATGGTCATTATCTCCATCTGGACATTATTTAATCTACTCATTTATGGAACATAAAACATATATTTACAGTCTAAGTTGTACAACCGAAATCCATGACTATTGGTTCGATATACAGCCATAAGAGCTGAAATCAAAGTATGACCTGAAACTACGAGTATTATCCGCAAAACGTTTGCAATGTCAACGGGTGTTGCAGACATATTCTTTCTCCAGCCTAGTCAACCTCGTAGAGGGTCTCCGGTCATACAGGTATCAAGGGTAATGAGGTGCTAGATATGGTCGCTAATAGGGACTTCAGTCTTACAGCTATAGAGATGCTTTTGTAATATTCTGCCAGATATAACAAGTATGCGATAACCCAACTAATACTTAATATTTGTATAAGCTAACCATACGCCAAAGCGTTAACCAGAGTAAAATGCTTTATAATGTAATTGTATAATGTTATAACTCAGACGTTTTATTGGATATATTGTGGGCTTCAACAAACTGTGTAGATATTTGATCATAACAGGACTTATGCAGGAAATGTGGAAATCTCCCACCATAGTCATGCGTGTGTGAAGATTTTGTTACAGATAGAAATATATCCTTAGGGCCCGCTTTACTGAAAATTGGAGATAACAGAAGGGGAAATATGATTGACATGATCCATTTTATTGAAAGCCCAGTTTAAGACGAACAAAGGGTTCTAAAGATAACAGTACAATTTTCAAAAGAACAGCTCTTTCTCTTCTTCGTCATCATCCACAAAGAATAGAAAATGTCTCGGTTAATTAATTAAGTCTTTCTTCTACCAAATGCATTAGTTGACTTCATTTATAGCACTGGTTGTAATTTTGCAAGTTGCAGCTGAAATTTGTAATAGTAGCTCAAGAGATGTATATGTTCTATAGGGGAATATCAGCACTAACCACTGTAGGTACTGCAGGAATAGGTATATATTTTGGGTAGTAAAAGAACTTATTGGCAAACCTCTTCTTTCAGCTCATCCTTTAAGCTGTATATTTTCCACCATTCTTGCTCGTTTCTATTAGTACCTCACTTCAAAGACATTAACGCGGACAAATTATATCCAAGGTGACATAAAACTTCCTGTCCCCCAGGAGGTTCATCTAAAGGATTTTCTTTGATGACTAATTACAACTCAGTGACGCATGACGGCAGGGTCAAAGGTTGAAGGGAAAGACAAGAAGATTACACGACTTTAAAACGCTAACTTAAGAACATGCCATTATAACTAAATGAATTGCAGCCTACCTCTGCGGTACAGTGGTCAGTGGTCTAATTTCATCACATATAGTGGTTTGTATCCTGAGTTGGAGAACGAATTGCTTTAATTAGTATCATTCTGTTCTCCTATCAGGGTCTGGAGAAGTGAGCTTGAGAGTATTTTACGGTTATGAACACTAATGTTTACTACTAAAACCCTATTGTAAGAGCAAAGACTATACGAAGGAAGAAAGAAGAGAATGATAAAGATTCTGTAAACCAATGAAAAATAGTATAGCATAGACAGTTAAACACAAATCTTGGGGTGAGCTATAACACAAAAATTCACATTGCTTATACTGACAATAAAGATAGGATGGTTAAGAGAAGATTATGTAGGTTATATTCATATGTAATAACAGGTGAGGGAAGGATTAGCGTGGTTAAAAACAGGAGCACTACTTTTGAAAGAGATAAGGGACAATGAATTAGAATGTTATATTTTATGAGGGGAGCAGGACAATATTGTCCACTGTTAACTGAATATAAAGAGGCAAGAAATCTTAGGAAGGAATATTGGAATTTGGGAACACAAAGGGATAGTATGCCAGAAGAGGTGATAGTATTGAAAATGTTGAATATCAAGGGAAAAAGAAGAATTAAGGAAATATAAGTTTGGAAAGGTAAAATAAATAAAAGGGGATAAGAAGAAGGAGAGCCGGAGAGAGAGATAAAACAGCAGAGAGAGTACAAAAAAGGGGTGTAATAGGTACCACAAACAAAAGGGAGCGACACTCGCTAACAGCCAGGGAGCTAAGCGAATGTAGCGCCTAACTCAAACCAAATTATACATAGGGTTAAGCATTATAGTTTAAGTAAAATGGCCTCACTTTATAAGTAATTGCAAATGTAACCTAAGTATAATAAATTATATATTAGAAAGGCAAAGCAGTAGATGTAAATAGGACAATTAAATACGACTATATAAATAAAAGATGTGGCCAGTTAAGTGAAAATATGTTCTTTTTTCTTGGAGTAAAACCAAAGCTTTAGATTGTTAATTCATTATTAATATTTCTTTATGTTTATGTATTATGTTTCATGCAAATTTGCTTTCTCTGCCGCGCGGAACAAGTAAAATAAATGTAATAAAACATCCTGGAATTTAGTTACCTAAACTAGAGGTGTATTTGCAGATTTTATAATTTATTTACCACGTATAATTTATCATTCACCAATCTCGTATTACAGGTATAATAATAACAAAAATAAAAAGAAGAAACAAGAATATAAAATAAAAAGTAGAATAACATGAAATAAAAGTATTTAAAATAAATTGTATTATATACAAAGACATGGCAATAATGTCCACATTTAATCAATTTTTTATTACTGAAATCCAGTATCACAAGTAATAATTGTTAATCTGTTATTTGTAATTATTTCTAAAATGTATTAAAACTACTTATCGACACTAATGATATCCGGCGGAAATAAATGTCATTTATTTATATTTTCTCAATACTAACTAGTCATTACCGTAGGTTATAAATTAGAATCATCTAGAGCTCATTATTTACTCTAATACATTTTATTCGTCCCTCATACATGTAATCCATAAAACCCATTATATAGATTAGCCGATTTAATTACTTTAAGAGTAGGTATTATTTTATTATATGAATTCCAGTTATATATACATACATACCCACACAATAATATTTTACCTCTTGCTCCAAAGGTATTAATGAAAATGTAATTCCTCTTCTCAATAATTATCTGTAGCTGTTTTAATGTATAACAATGCTTTTTTGAAATTTAAATTAATATTATTGTGTATTTTTGGCTAAATAATAGCAATTAATTTCTGTTTTGAATCACTTCACTTATTACATTGTTTATTAATTTTACAAACACATGTGATCTTTGTTACATTAAGGTATTTTACTTTTTGACTGATACCATTAATTCATCATACTCTCTATTTAACACATATATTTTAATAATTATAACAAACTGTGTTATATCGTTCTTGTACTACATACATCAATCACACATTTTCATTTTACTGCTATGCGACATCTCTAACACTTTTCTTCAATTAATTTCTTCTCCACTGGGCTGATGCAAGGGAGCACCATAATCCTTGAGGACCATAATCCTCCATTTCCTCCATTTTACACCTCCTCTTTGGCTCACACTATTCTACACCGGCACTTTCTTCTACATTTCCTTCTGCGTTCCACCATATTTCGTCATCATATATTCTCCCTTTACAATTACCATAACTACTTTATTCTCCCTTCCTCAAAAGTATCCTTCTCTATTCATTACATAATTATTTTCCTAACAAAACACATTAATATCACCTTATGTTACTATAACTTAATTTTCAAAGTTTCCTTATTCTTCCCCTCCTACATCCTCTTCACGATCTGCTTCCTCTTCATCTAATGTCGTTTTATTATCGATCGTGTATTATATTTATCCATTTGTAAATCGATATTTAGATTTAATGTTAAGTGGTTTCAAATTCTTGTTATCCTACATCCTTTACTATATTCTGTACGAGTTATTATAGCCCTTGTTCAATTCTCTCTTAGTAGAAAACGTGAATCGACTGCCTCCATTGTCAAGTGGTCAGCGAGGTGACTTCTCACCCGACCCACTTGGAGAGGGGAATTTTTATTTAACCAGAATTATTCCCTATCCCCCGGCAGAGTCTGGAAGTAGGAATGTGAGAGTGAATGTGCGCGTGTATGAGGAAAATAAACTGATTTAAACCAAATGTAAGAACCTACAGTCAAGGAATTCTTTCTAATGCAAAGCGCCCATTCAACTTTAGACGTTAAAGGGGAATGTGTATGGAATTTACCAGTTATTTTGGCTGATTTATGTAACTATGTACACATGTTTATTTCTTAACATATCCACTATTTTATGCCCAATAAAATCGATTTATGCTTCAATTATTTGTGCTCTATATGTGTTATGTTATTTTTAATAATGATTTCATTTTTTAAAGCTGCTTATACTTTATATTTATATTCTTGTCTACCACGCACAATGCAAATAGTATGTAGTGAAGGTATTGTATTTCATCCACTACAGATTTCATCGAGAATATATGTATTGAGTTCTTCCAAACAAATCAAATACATAAAAAATGTGAGTGTGTGTCCATATGTGCGTGTCGACAGCATAGCTCAACAACGAAAAGTACGTTAAATACTAAAATTTATGTATAAGTTCAGCATATTCCAAGGGAATACGTGAGGACTTTTCCCCAGTAAATCCTCCCATAGATTTGCTTTTCTCAAAAATGACTAAGTGATTTTGATTAAATTAGCACGTGTTTAAGATACTTCTAAGACAAAGAGGTAGACGAAAGTTTGTGCACAAAAACTATTGATCTCCTTGAGGAACATACTTATATCAGATTAATTTTTGTTTGAAGTTAACATTTCAGAGGTATTTCTTGTATTCAATTTTAATTTTAAAATATGTATACCTAAATAAAACGGGAAATCTCATTCATTTTCCCGTTGATTTCCTCCTGGTCATGCAAAGAGAACCTAATTTCAATGCCATTCTAAAACTTTAGTTCCCAAAAGATTTTACCATCGCTTTAGCTAAGTGTATTGCTTTATTTTCCTTCTACTTAGAAGCAACAGTGATCAAACGAAGGTGACAAAGTGAAAGCCCTTTAGGAAGGCTCTCACTGGCGGGTTTTTGTTTGGAAAATTCCCGTTGAGTTCTGCAACTGTTTTAACCCG
This sequence comes from Hymenopus coronatus, assembly GCA_030762935.1. Classification (NCBI taxonomy): domain Eukaryota; kingdom Metazoa; phylum Arthropoda; class Insecta; order Mantodea; family Hymenopodidae; genus Hymenopus; species Hymenopus coronatus. The sequence goes on from CM060885.1 coordinate 51,648,584, forward strand.
AGGAGGGATACGTGCACGCTCAAATACCCAGCAGTTGGGCCACCTGGTATTGCCTGAGCCATTTGTATCAGAATGAGTCTGATTTTCCTACCATTCCGCACTATGTTAAGTCGTATTTATAGGTACGTCAGAAAGGGACATTATCTCCAAGACATAAGTTGGATCTAGGTCAACTATGCGCAGATGATGGGAAACTGACAGATAGCGGTTAGACGAGCAGTGTAAACATTGCTTCGGCATTGGTGTGTGACCTCACTGACCACGGGACTCTAATACACTTCTGCTTGCATTTGTAGGTCGGAATTAAAGGATAAATTCTTTATGAAAAAGTCTCATGTGTACAATTCACATGACTTTCTCTACATTACTGCAACAAATTATTCTTAAAAAGCTTATACTTCTATTTACTTCATGCTAATGAGAAAAAATTAGCAGAAATAGTCATATTACTTGTTTCCTTGTAAGTAGAATAGAAATAAGGGAGTACCATAGGCTAAAGTGATAATCAAAAGCTGATTGCTATGTCACTAAAGTTCCTTTGTTTGTATGGACAGCAGTTGACAAATACATGTATGAGAAATGTATAAGTCTTTCATAGCAGAAACCAAAAATAAGGAATGTCTCTAAAACGACAAACTCCACGAAAAATGTATATAACATAAATTGTGTGTTTTAATGGGCTCTACATTTTTTGTGTAGTAAGTTTTTGTCCATCTCTTACGATTTAGCAGTTATTCAAAAGTCAGTAAAATTCATCCAGAATAAACTACTCTTCAGACGCTATTCCCAGTAAATTCATAATATACATTTTATTTGTCAGGTAAATATCTTCAATATACGAAATTTTAATCAAAATTGGTAGAGCCATTTTTGAGAAAAACAAAATTTTCGAAAAAAGTTCCATGTAAAGGGTAGTTGGGGGTGGGGGGATTTTTCTCAAAATCTTCGTGTCGCAACCATGGAAGATACTAAACTTAAATACCAAGTTTGGTATTTTACCGACTTTTCCTTTTGAGTTATCGTGTTCACAGACACATGCACACACACACACACACACACTCACACACACACGGACCTTTTTCCGAAAATGCTTTTTTTAGATAAAGGGAACCCTAAAACATATATTTCCGGTGAAATCTCGGTATCGAACTTTTGGGTGGAGTGCAAACCTTCTCTATACACTATGTACATAGTGCATATAGAGAAAGTAAAACTCTGATGTGTACAATTCACATAACTTTCTCTACATCTCTGTAACAAATAATGATTTAAACGCCTATTCTTCTACTTACTTCATGATAATCGAGAAGCATTAGCAGAAATGTTGTTATTGCTTGTTTCCATATAAGTAGAAGAGAAACAAGGAAGTGCCATAGGCTAAAGTGATAATCAAAAGCTGGTTGCTATGTGACTGAAGTTCTTTTGCTTGAATAGACAAGCGTTGACATCTTCCCGCATAAGAAAAGTATAAGTATTTTAAAGCTGAAACCAATAACAAATACTATCTAAAAAAATAAAACCATCAGCTCCACGAAACATGTATACAACATAAATTGCGTGTTTTAACGAGCTCTACATTTTATGTTGCATAAGTTTTTGTGTAAGTTTTCCGGTTTACCAGTTATGCAACATTTCGCAAATTCACCAAGAATAAACATATATTCGGAGGCTATTTTCCGATTATTCAAGATATACATTTTATTTTTCATGTAAATATATTAAAAATAAGAGATTTTAAACAAAATTGTTAGTCATTTTTGAGAAAATCAACATGTTCGATTTTTTACTTTCTCTAAACGCACTATGTACATAGTGTATAGAGAAGGTATTGCACTCCACCCAAAAATTCGATACCGAGATTTCAACGGAAATATATGTTTTAGGGTCCCCTGTATAAAAAAAAAGCATTTTTACAAAAAAATTCGTGTGTGTCCGTGTGTCAGTGTGTCCGTGTTCAGTGTGTCCCTGTGTCTTTGAACACGATAACTCAAAAACGAAAAGTCGGTAAAATACCAAACTTGGTATTTAAGTTTAGTATCTTCCACGGATGCGACACGAAGATTTTGAAAAAAATCCCCCACCCCAAACTACCCCTTTCATGGAACTTTTTTCGAAAATTTTGATTTTCTCAAAAATGGCTCTAACGATTTTTATTAAAGATATTTATCTTTCGCATATTAAATATATTTATCTGACAAATAAAATGTATATCTTGAATTTTCTGGGAATAGCCTCTGTAGACTACTTTATTCTGGATGAATTTTACGGAATTTTGAATAACTGCTAAACCGTAACAGATGGACAAATCTTACTACACGAAAAATGTAGAGCACGTTAAAACACATAATTTATGTTATATACATTTTTTTTTCTTGGAGTCATCGTTTTTGAGTTATTGTTTTTGGTTTCTGCTATGAAAACTTATACTTTTCTCATGTAGGAATTTGTCAACTGCTTCCATACAAAGAAAGGAACTTCCGTGATAAAGCAAACATAGCAACAATGAACAAAGTAATAAGACTATTTCTGCTATTTTAGTCTGATTAGCATGAAGTAAATAGAAGTATAAGCTTATTAAGGGTAATTTGTTGCAGAGAAATAGAAAAAGTCACGTGAATGGTGCACATAAGATTTTTTCCATGTAAGGAGTTGTTAGGGATGGGGGAGTTTCTTCAAAATCTTCGTGTCGCATCCTTGGAAAATACTGAACTTTAGTACCAAACTTGCTATTTAATGGGCGTTTCGTTCTTGAGCTATGTTGAACACAGACAGACACACAGACACATACAGGGACATTTTTCTGAAAAGGTTTTTTTTTTTTTTTTACTCAGGGTGTTTCAAAACATATATTTCCGATGAAATCTCAGTACCTATCGAATTTTTGGATGTAATTCAATAGCTTCTCTATATACTATATACATAGTGCGTGTAGAGAAAGTACAAATCTGATGCTTACCATTCACATAGCTGCAACTCTTTAACAAATTATTGTTAAAAAGCTTATTCTGTCACTTACTTCACGCTAAGCGAGATAAACATTAGTAGAAATGCTTTCCTGCAAGTAAAACGGAAATAATTGAATACATAGGCTAAACTGATAGTCAAATCTTTTAAAAGCTGGTTGCCATGTGGATGAAATGCGTTATTTGCATTGCCAGGAGTTGACAAATTCTAGTTTGGGTATAATAAAATGAAACCAATTACAAGAAATATCTAAAAAATGGTCAAATATTCGGAAAAAGTGATTATAATATAAATTGTGTATTTCAAGGAGAACTACATAATTTGTGTAGTAAGTTTTGTGTATCTCTTACGGTTTATAGGTTATGTAAAATCCAAAGAAATTAAGAACAAAGCGGTCTTTGGAGACTATTCCAAGGAAACTCAAGATATACATTATATTTGCTGCGTAAATATCTTTAATATACGTTAGTTTAATCAAAATTGCAAGAGCCATTTTTGATAAAATCAGAATTTTGAAACTTTTTCTATGTTAAGGATAGTTTGGAGTGGCGGGATTTTGCTCAAAATCTTCGTGTCGCATCCTTAGAGAATACTAAACTTGGTTCAGATTTAAATTTGTTGATATTTTATTGGAAATTATTTTTTTATTTATTTAAATTTATAATTTATACCTTCTGGACGCATTAATAATACTAAGCATATATTTTCCCATGTGTTCCTCAAGGAACATTTGAAGTCTCTTTTTTACTCAACACACTGCTTCCAAACCGATCCAACATTCTTCAAGTTTTATTCAAATCAGTCTTTAATTATGGATATATTAAGTAATTACCTAAAATAAAAATCTCTCTTCTGCTACAGGTATTGAACTAAATGCACCATTTTTAAATCACGTTTCCTAATATATTGGTGAGAAAATATATTTTTGAAATTGTACTAAGGTGGAAATTATTTTTAAAATCATTATTTTATATCACAAAGTAAAAAAGCTACATAAACAGCACGTAACACAGCACATTTTATTACACATATTTCTTTTAACTACTTTGGGAACAATTTTCATGTGTAGCTGTATTTTTGAAGACAGATTTTGAATAACAATAAATTTGAACCTGAGCTTCACATGAGTCATTTATCCAGCACAACACTTTAAAAGGCTTCCAAAACATGTGTTACATGCTTTCTAGGAGAATAAGGCATTCAACATTTTTACTTTAAAGTATGGTACTTTTTTTTGTAGCAAAAGCCAAAAATCAATAATTTTTACCAACCACGCTATAACAGCGCATTTGTGTCCCCTTAAACTTTAAAAAGAAAATTTACCTGAAGCAACATTATTTGCAATTTTTAAACATAAATTATAATACGTCTATATTAAAACTAAAAAAGTAAATAAAAGGATTTGCTTCCTTCATATAAGTTAATGAAGAAAATGTAAGTTTATTTTATTTTTTGATCATACATTACATTGTTGGTTTTCATTTGCAGTATTTGCATAAAACAGTTGCCTCAGCTTTAGGATACAATCCATGATCAAGTTTCTCATTCCAGCAAAGCAATAAAAGCTAACTGCCCATACTGCCTTCTTCATATTCTCTAAATTGCCTACATTTCTTCGAATAGCTGGTCCATTGCAGTTCTGAATATAGGAAATCCACTTTACTTGCAAAGGATTCCTTCCAAAGGGTGGTTTGCCATCTTTTCCGGTTCTCTTTTTATTTTTAGGCGTTTCAGCTTCGGACTCAATCTCTTATGGACTCCTAGGATCTTCAATATGTTTATTTTTACTTTCTCCAACGAAATATGTACATAGTGTATAGAGAAGGTATTTTAATGCACCCAACAATTCTATATCGAGATTTCACCGGAAATATATGTTCTGAGTCCCCCTGTATCCAAAAACGCATTTTTAAAAAAATGTCCGTATTGGTATTTAAGGTCGGTATCTTCCAAGGAGGCGACACGCATGTTTTCAAGAAAATCCCCCACCCCAACTTCCCTGTTCATACAAAACATTTAGAAAATTTTGATTTTTGATACATATCTCTTATATTTCAGATATTTACAGGACAAATAAAATGTGTGTCTTCAATTTTCTGGGAATAGCCTGTGAAGACATGTTTATTCTGGATGAATTTTGCGGAAGTTTGCAGAACTAGTACATCGTAAGAGGTAGGTAAAAACCTACCCAACAAACATATAGATCTCGTTAAAGCACAGAACTTATTTTATATACATTTTTATCATGGAGTGTATCGTTTTTGAGATATTGTTTCTTATTAGTTTCAGCTTTAAAATTCTTATAATTTTCTCATACAGGAATTTGTCAACTTCTGTCCATACAAACAAAGGAACTTCAATCACATAGCAACGAACTTTTAAAAGTTTTGACTATCGATTTAGCCTATTGTACTCCCTTATTTACCTTCTACTTAAAAGGAACCAATTAGTAAGACCCTTTATGCTAATTTTTTCTCGATTAGCATTAAGTAAATAGAAGAATAAGCTTTTTAACAATAATTATTGTAGAAATACAATGAAAGTCATGTGAATGGAACACTCAGATTTTTTTCTAATATGTATGTATTTATTTCTGTGCAAGTGGGTATCACCCGGTGGCAGAGTTACTTATGTATACAAGATATATAAATAATAAATCACAGCTGCTAGTTTATAGCTTGTAAGCTAGATGAATAGTTATTTACAACAAATATGAAAACATTAATTTTCCTCTCAATTCAGATTAATTGATTTCATAATTAGAATCACCAACCAATTTAACATTTGTATTTACAATAATATAAAATCACAAGCATTTCGTTTAAGGAATATTTACAAAAATTATCCAACATTAATATCAAGATTTTTCTTAAATTTCTTCAGAGACAGAGGACAACCCCGAAGGCTGCTCCAGGCAATTCATTCCAGTCTATACTTTGATTGATAAGCAAATATATACTATACAAACAGCTGATACAATAAACATTTGTCTCGTAAAACAATGTATATGCTTGGTCAAATTGATTCCACTAATAAAATGTTTGTCTTCAAACATGAGCGAATCAGATATAATTTAGATTAATGTATAGAGCATTTATGTCTGTATTGATTAACTGTAAGAATGACAATTCTTTTTCTTCACGTTTGACGCTATGTTTCGTTTTACATTTGTCTTCCCAAACTTATTTGATAATAATACATTAATGTATTTAACAGAGATTACTTTCCATTGCTTTGTGCTGTTATTTGCACAATACAGAAAAGAGGAAGAGATAATACATTCTTGAATATACAGGGTGTTAATGAACTATAATGAAATACTTTCGCAGAATATGTAGATTATATAAATAAATAATTTGAGATAGGAGACTTAAGACCTGTTTACTGAAATTTCGAAGAAACGGCTATACGTTTCTGAAAGGCCAGTACGCCACAGGCAAATTTATCAACCATTCGAGAGTACAACATGAAAAACATAGGGACACATTACAGTGTACCTCCCTAGCGTAGTGGTTATGATACTGGCTTTCAAGTGAAAGATAGTTTCCGAGTTCGGATCTCGTTCACGTATCGCGTCACTTCGTCTGGAAATATACAAATAATAATAATAAAAAACATTTACTCTATGACAGGAATCGAACTCATGACCTTTAAAATTGCAGCTTACCGCGTTACGCATTAAGACACCAGAGCAGTGTAGGCTACATAACTCAAGAACTTAGTTAATGAATGAATGTCGCACTGTCAAGAGATTAGTTCGAGATTTTACAGAGAACGCTAGTAACGAGATGCTAAAAATCGACATTTCTATACTCGGGCAGCATTTTTAAAGACATTCTAAGCCATTTTTTCAACCTGCTTTGCTTTAACACCGGCTTATCAGCACACGTTTAACGCTATGTAGTTGCGTTATGTTTATCCGTGGACCATGCATCGTCGATCTCAAATTACTTCTATCAGTCACGTGCACAATCTCGCAAATTATTTCGGTATAGTTCATTAACAGCCTGTGTAGAAGTTGAGGCATGTCCACAAATATGGATTTGATTCCATTTCCAGTCAGTTCGTATTGCAGCCTAAGATAGTGTTCCACAAATCAAATTATATCCTTAGACATTCATGATTATCATTTTTGGTTAAGAATTTTCTATCAGGGTACATCATTGCAATGTACTTAATTTAAATATTAGCTCAAACACCTAAATACGGATTAATATTGACGTTGATCCAGTCATGAGTTTCTTGTATTCCTTACTCTGTAAAACAGTTATTTCCGCTTTGTATACATTACTTTAATCCAAATTGGTATATCTTGTTTTTAATTTATTTATTTCAGTATCGCCAGCTGTACAGTATTAATGTGTACAGAGATAATCTAAAAATTAAGTAGTTTCAGCTACATAAATATATAAATAAGTAACGATACTTAGAACTAGAGAACTTAAATTCACAATGACTTACAATTAAATACTTATGTAGTATGTAGTTATTAAGTGTAGAAAAATAACTTTTGTTGTTTAGGGATGTATATACGTAATTTTTGATATGCTGAATTGTTTCTATATGATATATTATACTGTTGAAACTCGTTACAACACACATGAAGATTTTCTTGGAGTCTATCTTTTCTTCAAGGCAAGAAGAACTGTATTAACTTTATGTATGCATTCATTTAACCTGGTATCTTCTTTAAATAATTATCTGACGGTGTCCTAAGTCAGAGGTTAAGCTAACTTCTATGGATCTAACCATAAAATAAAAATTTAATTAGTTTCCTTCATATGACTTTCTCTACCCATTCTGAAAAAAAGTATTCCTACAAGATATTCTTCTCTCTACCTCATGATAATCAATATTGACATTAGCAGAAATGGTTGCATTTCCTCCTCCTTTAAAGTAGAAAGGAAATAAGTGGATACACTAGGCTAAAGATAGTCTCATCTTTTAAAAGGTGGTCGCAGTGGGATCTAATTGAAAATGCCTTTTATTTGCATACAGAATAACAAATAACGATTTCCCATTTGAAAAAAAATCGACTTTTTCGATATTCTGAAACCATAAAAAATGATTATATATGAAATGATAATTTCAACAAAAATGTATGTATATGCCACAATTTATGTATTTTATAGGTATCTACATTTTTTCCTAAAGTAATTTTTATCAGTTATGCAAAAATCATTGAGAAAAAAGCAATTTCAGGGGCTATTCCCAAGAAATCCAAGATGTACCTTTCCCATTTGAATAGATATATAATATAGGATGTCTTAATCAAACTCGTGAGGGTCTTTCTGAAAAATAAAAAAAGTTTAGACAATTTTGCATGTAAAGGGTAATTTAATTTATGTTGATTTTCCTGCAAATCTTAAGAGTCACACCTTTTAAGTTACTTAACAGAAACACTAAGTTTGGTTATGTATTTTAGTTATTTAATTATGCTGCTTAGAAGCAAAACACACACACAAACAGATATAGAGAGGCCTTTGTCTAATTTTTTTAAATTCAGAGGTTCTCAAAACATGTATTACATACGTAGCACTTGATAAAATAAAAAATCGGATGACTTTCTATACATCTCTACAATATATTATTGTTATATAGGTTAATCTTCTATTTACTTAATGCTATCGAGAAAAAAGTAATTAAAAGTATTTTAATAACACTTGTTTTAATAACAAGGAATATCTCAAAGACGGACAACTTCACTAAAATAAAGTACCTAACATAAGTTGTGTGTTTTAACGAGCTACACATTTTTGGTATCTTAAGCTTTTGTCTATCTCCTACGGTTTACCAGTTATGCAAAATTCCGCACAATTCATCCAGAATAAGCAAGTCTTCAGAGGTTATTCCCAGAAAATTGAAGATATACAGAGGTTTTAATCAAAATCGTTAGAGCCATTTTTGAGAAAATCAAAATTTTCTAAATGTTTTCCCTGTAAAGGGTAGTTGTGGGTGAGGAGATTTTCTTGAAAATCTTCGAGTCTCATCCTTAGAAGATATCAAACTGCAATACTAAGTTTGATATTTAACGTTCTTATCGTGTTTCGAATTTTAAGTGGAATACAATACTTTCTCTATACACTATGTACATAATGATGTAGAGAAAATAAAAAATGACAAGATCCGCTGACATTTAAAGACCATGGAATAAAATGGGGATATAAAGGTTAGTCAAATAAGTGAGTTGGGTAATAATCATCGATGTAATATTTCAGAATTTTGGAATTTGAGTTCAAGTGATCAAGTTCTAACTTCTCAACCCAGAGGTTTCGTGTTAGGTTTCTGGCTGGAGCGGAGAATTTTTCTTCAACCAGAATTATTCCCTAATTCCCAAAGTCTGAAAGTATGAATGTTGGAATCACTGTGTTAAGAAACGCTACAGTTCTGCGACAAAAATATCAGCAGTATTTTGTAAAGCATAGTTCCCGGTATGATAAAGAAAAAGAATATATATATATATATATATATATATATATATATAAAGAATATATATAAAGATAATTCTTCTTTCAACACCCTGCTAATCGAGATAAATATTAGCAGAATTTTATTACTTAGATCCTTACAAGTAGAATGCTAAAATGATAGTCAAATATTTTAAAAAGCGTCGTTATACAATTGTCATTGCAAATCGCTTCTATGCTTGGTCAGGAGTAGAAAAAAGAAAAAGCGATACTTCCGTCTGAGAAAAGTGTATGTGGTTCACAATTGAAACTAATAACAAGGAATACCTCGAAAACGGTAAGCTCAACAACAAAAAAGTATATGACGTGTATTTTAACGATATCTACATTTTTGTACTGTAAGTTTTTGTCTATCTCTTGTGGTTTGCGAGTTATGCCAAATTAAACAAAATTTATCCAGAAAAAGCAGGTCTTTAGGAGTTATTCTCAGAAAATTGAAGATATAAATTTTATTTGTGTCTGAAATGGCTTTAACATGTGGTATTTTAATGAAAATCGCTAACGCCATTTTTAATAAAAACAAAATTTTCGAAAGTTTTTCCATGTATAGGGTAGTTAGGGGTGGGGAAATTTTCTTGAAAATCTTCATGTTACATTCTTGGAAGATACCAAACTTAAATACCAAGTTTGGTATTTAACCGTGTTTTTGTTTTTGGGCTATGCTGTCCACAGACACACACATACACGGACCTGTTTCTGAAAATTCTTTTTTTTTTTTTTTTTGGATTCAGGAGGTCCTAAAACATGTATTTCGGTTAAATCTCGAAATCGAATTTTTGGGTGGAATGCAATACTTCCTCTATACATTATGTACATAGTTTGTGGCATACCAAAAACTGATTGAGTACATCCTTTGAGCTTGAGTTGATGTAGAGTCCACCAGATGTTCTCGTAACGTTAAGGAACTCTGTAGTGTGTTTTTAGCCAATATGCTAGAAAGTATGTTCATATAAATTCTTACGAAGTTACATTCCTTATTGGAATCTAAATTGGAAGCCAGAACATCCGTGCACAAAGAAGCGCGTAGCAGCACAAACTCGATCAAAACAAAGCGAAACTTGGGTGTTTTTTTTTTTCTCCCCTTCCTCTTCATCTTCCCTTTATATGAACACAATAACGCGAAGAAGCGTTTTGTTCCGTTGCACATCACCGGCTCGCAAGAGACGATTCAAAAAATAACCTCCGCTCCATTAGGTCAGGATCGACATGGCCGTGACTTGCAACTACTTCATATTTCCTAACGTGAGTCAGCAGCACAATGGCATGCTATCGCTTTTGGATGACATTTTACGTTCATATAGCCGTTCGTTGTGTCAAAGATACTCATCAGTGAAAAAATTTGATATCCTTCATTCCCATCACTTTTTCTGCCTATTCTGTAACAAACTATTCTTAAAAAGTTTATTCTTCTATCTACATCATGCTAATCGAGATAAACATTAGCACAAATTGTCCTTATTACTTGGTCCCTTGTAAGTAGAAGGGAAAAAATCTAATATATTCCATTCACATGAATGTTCTCTGAATGTTCGGCAAAAAACAACAAATTTATTCCAAAGATTAATCTGTTATCTAATAACTCCATGGCTACACAGCTCACGGGGAACCTTTGAGACGTGGTCAGCGCCTCGAGCCCCTCCCGGCCGGTGAATGCGGTCCTCATGACCTGGAACCGCTACTTCTCCATCAAGTAGCTCCTCAATTGTCCCCCCAGGGACCTTACGGGACTGAGTGCACCCCGGTCCAGGTCTCCCAGCGGGGGAAAAATCCCCACGCCGGTACCAGAAATCGAACCCAGGTCTCCCGCTTGGTAAGCAGCTGCGCTACCACCGCGCTAAGGAGACGACCCTATTCTGCTATCTACAACACGATAATTAAGATAATCATCAGCAGAATTAGTCTTACTAGCTTTCTTACAAATAGAAGTGAAATAAAATGCAGAGACTAAAGCAATATTCTCGTCCATTAAAAGTCGGTCGCAATGTGAAACAATTGAAATGCCAATGTCTTTGCTTGCCAGAAGTAAACAAACGAGGAGAAAGATGTCTTTCGTTTGAGGAAAGTTTAAAATTAAAACCACTAGTCCGGAATATCTCGGAAACGATTGTCTATACAAAAAATGTATGTGACATAAATTGTGTATTTTAATAGGATCTATTTTTTTGTCTAGAAGGTTTTTGTATATATTTTACGGTCATCCAGGATGAAGAGGTCTTCAGAGGGTATTCCCAGGACATTGAAGATATACATTTCGTTTTTCATAAAAATATATTAAACATAAGGCATTGTAATCAAAATAGTTAGCCGTTTTTGAGAAAATCAACATTTTCGAAAACTGTTCCATGTGAAAGGTAGTTTGGGGTAGGGGGATTTTCTTGAAGTGTTACATCTTTGGAAGCTACTGAACTTAAATATAAAGTATGGTATTTAACGGACTTTTAATTTTTCAGATATGCCGTCCACAGGCGCGCGAGCGCATACACACACACGCACACACACACACCCGCGCACGTAGACATTTTTCTAAAAATGCTTTTTTGGATTCAGAGGATTCAAAACATATTTCCTGTAAAATCTCGGTATCGAATTTAAGGTGCAATACACTGGTACATAGTACGTTTAGAGAAAGTAAAAAGCTTATTCAAGCCTTATTCTTGATGCTATTCAAAGTAAGCATTGCCGGAAATGGTCGTATTACTTAGTTCCTTATAATTAGAAGGGAAATAAGGGAATACACTAGACTAAAGCAATAGTCAAGTCTTTTAAAATCTAGTTGCTATGTGATTTAAATTCGGTTTTCTTTGCAATTCGGCTGTGTTGTAAAAGAAAAGAAAGGAACGAAAAATTCCCTTTGGAGAAAACTATTTTAATGTCAATACGCGAAAACACAAAATTAAAAGTACCTAACATAAATAGTGTGTTTTATCCAGAGCTACATTTTTGTGGAGCAAGTTTTTTTTTTCTCTATCTCTTACTGTTTATCAATTATGCAAAAGTAATGCAGAAGGAAGATGACTTTAGGGGTCATACCCAGAGATCTCAGGGTATACATTTTATGTATCATGTATATGGCTTAAATATAGGATATGTTAATCAAAATCGTTAGAACTATCGAGCAAATCAAATTTTCTAAAAGTTTTCCATGTAAAGAGTAATCTGGAGTGGCAGAAATTTCTTGACACATCTTAAAAGACGCTAAACTTAAATATCGGAAAATCATTTAATCGACTTTTCATTTTTTAGCGTCGTGCTCACAAAAACGACTCACAGAAATATTTATTATAAAAATGTTTTTTTTTTTCGGGAGGGTACAGAAGTCCATAAAACACATGCTTCCACTGAAAAACCCGTTATCTAATTTTTGGATGGAGTGCAATACCTTCTATACTTTGCACTGTGTACTAAGCAGAGAAGGTAAAAACGCAAAAAAATTACCAAATTTCATAACTATAAATTTTAGATTTTCAACCACCACAAAGCTTCTCCATTAGTTTTCTCTGAAGGCTTTATAGATGTAAGACATTTTAAACTGTCAGAGAGCGATTATATGTTTGCCTGTAAATAAAAATGCCTATAATATTGTATTGAAAGGACAAATTTTATTCATAAGGACGACACAGAAATATATATAGGTATTAGTTCTAAAACATTTAAATATATATAGGGCCATCTTATAAGTAAATTGAAATTCATGTTATTATTTCTATTATTTTATTATTATAATTATTACTGTGCTGGCGGCTCTGGTTCGATTCCAAGCGCCTGCACATAGGATTCGTGGTGGACGAAGCGGCATCTGGTCCTCCAGTTTCCCCGCCATTCATTCCACCAATTGCCCCAGCATCTTGCCAATCATCAATTTCGCTTACATTTCATATCATCCACTTCTTCATGTTCATGCCTGGCTACGGGCCGATCCCTCGTAATAGGTTCTCCATTCTTGCTTTCTTACCGTTGGCTCCCCGACAGGCTTCTGACTCCTAGAGATTGGCGTGTAAGTCCTAGGGGGTGTCAGTCCCACAAATACGGGGAGGGTAAGCCGATGACGAAATGGAATAATTATTACTGATATTATCATCATCATACAACATAACCAACAGCAGTTAATGCTGACAATAATGCTTCATAGAATGTTTACATAGAAGTGGGTTAATTTGGCATTATGACAGAACTTCGCTGTTTTTCAGCAAAAAACTAATTTTTAATGAGTACTAGGAATCTTTTCATCTTAAAGTCAAATTGCTTCCTTTTAATGATTTTATTAATGTACCGGCTAACTAGAAACCAAAACGTTGGCTGCACGTAAAACACGAAGAAAGAAAAGAAATGTTAAGAAGGAAGAAAGAAAATAATAAGAAACAGCTTCTAAGGTGCTCCTCATAGTGAGCTTTATCAGCACTTAGGCGTAAACAAAGACTGCGAAGTATAAAAACTCCCGCTAATGACTTTCGGCTATAGAAATGAATGTTTCTAAAGGCAAAGTGCTTAAATCAGAAACAGTGAAAGAAGAAAACGTGGCTTGTTACCACGAAAATAAAATCTAACAGGCTGTAAAAAGAGAGAGAAAATGTAGCCTTGAAGCAAACTTTCTACAGTTGAGTTGTTTTCTATTTATTTTACTTTTTATGTTGAAGAGGAAAACGTAGAACATCGATGATTACATTAATATTTTTACTTTCTCTACACCTACGATGTACACAGTGTATAAAGAAGATATTTTATTCCACCCAAAAATTCCACCCTGAACACCCCCCCCCAAAAAAAACAACTAAAAAGGTCAGTGTGTGTGTGTGTGAGGAGAGTATAGCTCAAAAACGGAATTAAAACACCGTATCTTACACATATTTACAATAATAGTAAAATGTATATCTTGAATTTTCTGGGAACATCCTCTGAAGACCTCTTTATTCTGGATGAATTTTGCTGAATTTTGCATAACTGATAAACCATAAGAGATAGAAAAAACTTACGAAAAAAAATTATAACCTCGTTAAAACATATAATTTATATAATGAAGTTATTTCTTGTAGACATGACAGTTCTGAAATATTCATTGCTATTGGTTTCAATTTTAAAATACTTAAACATTTCCCATGCGAGAATTGGTCAAATCCTGGCCATACAAGTAAAGGTATTTAAATGACATGGCAACCTGCTTTTAAATGATTTGACTATAACTTTAACCTATGGTACACCCTTATTTCTCTTCTATTTACAACGAAGCAACTAGTAAGGCCATTTCTGCTAATTTTATTCTGATTTGCGATGAAATGGAAGGGAGATAAAGCTTTTCAACAATAAGTTGTTACAGAGATGTGTGTATATATATTTAAGAGATGTATATTTTTGTGTAATAATTTTTTTCTATCTTCTTAATGTTCATTAGTTATGCAAAAGTAATACAGAGTTTTCAAAAGCTATTTTCTGAAAATTCAAGCTACACATTTTTTGTCTTTAAGTTTATTCAATATACGGTATTTTATTCAAACGTTGAAGCCATTTTTGAGAAAAACAAAATGTTTCGATTTTTTCTAAGTAAAGGGTACTTTTGGGGTATTTTCCTCAAAATTCTTCATGTCGCATTCTTGGTGTATACTAAAATTAAATACCAAGTTTGGCAATTTACGGACGTTTTGTTTTTGAGTTATCGTGAACACAGACACACGGATTCACACACACAAGGATTTTTTTATCTGAAAATGCGAAGTAAAGCGGAGATTTCGTGTCGTAGATTTACGTCACGTGAAGAATCTCAAACCTGGTAAAGAGGTCTGTGAGCAACATTAAGCAGTCTTTCATGGAAGCCAGATAAAGAGCGCACATAAAGAAAACTCAGTTTCATTTCAGTGATGCTAGCCAGAGATTTACAACAGCATTTTTTCATCCCTATGTATTTCTATGGATAAAATATACCTTTTATTTGTTATTTCGTCAAAAGCAGACACACTATTTTGATTCAAATATAAGAGTTTTGAATGGCTGAGATGCGTCATCTTTTTCGGTGAGTAACTCAAAAGCCCTTTTCATTATTTTCTAAATAATGGCAATGGGAATCAAGAAAACAAAAACTTACTGCGGTAAGAAATTAAAACTCATAAAAAAGAATAATTTGTGTGAAATCGCCTTTTTTGGGTCACTACACACTTTAGCAATGTTTAAGTTTGTTTGAATGTGTGAATAATTTAAGCAATACCCTAAGATCATTTTACTTTCCTGTGAGTTTTTGGAAAAAGGAAGATTAACGTAAAATAATAAGTAGGCGAGTTGCAGTTTTTGTTGGAACGGATTCATATAGCTTTTGGAACGAAGATGTCAAGTATTTTAAAATGAGTTTTAAATCAGAAACAATTTTAATTCGGATACTTAAACGTTTACATGTCGTTTCTACGAAGATCAAAGAGATGATTCGGCCCTGTGCGTTAACTTAATTTGCCTCAGGGGACATGGTCTTGTACACCTTATTCACTTTCAACATGAAATGGCTCTACAGCCCAATTTGGCCCCAAGGTAGGACACGGCAGTTCCATGACCCGACATGGCACGTGTATGTGGCCAGCACTACACAGATCTTCTCCTCCAAGGGAATTCGTAATATTGGCAGTCCTTTGCTGCTCATTTCAATATCGAGTGAATCTAGCAGAGGCTGTCTAAAACTGTACAATATAAGTGATCGACCATAAGCATCTCACAATTTATTGGTAATATCTTAACGTTTCATTTAGTTTTGTTAAAGCGGCTGGAAAGCATTTCAATTAGCAACCTTTTCACCGGAGCATGGTCCAATAAGAACTAAAATAGATAAACTATAACTGATACATTCTTAAAACCGTTGGATGCTAGCAAGCCTATATATGTTCAATTAATGAGCAACGTTAGAGAAAACTCGTAATGTTGAGGCTGTAGCAGATGATATAACAGCACTGTGTAAATAATTTTCGTGCATTAAAATTTGCAGAATTCAATGGGACAATTCCAAGTAAACATCGGTCAGTGGCGATGTTAACAAATAGCGTGAGAAACCTACGTTCCGCTCCTCTTGCATATCAGTGGAAACGGCGAGGGAATCGCGCTCATTGAGAGGCAATGCCCTGGCTGCAGTAGAGTCCATGATGACATACAAGAATAGCGTAAACACACTTTGCTTTTAGCAGTTCTTCACTTCAGTTATTAATCCTTTATTTTACAGAGCATAAAGTCACCGTTTAGGTAAAGGTAAAGGTCTTATTTTGCCTATAATATCCGGCAAAAGCTAGGTTTATAATAGTGTACACGTTGTTCGAATTCATTATTAATGTTATTGCTATTATTAATATTAATATTTTCACGCAGTATATACTTAGCAGGATGATTATAAAACGAATATATAGTACAAAAAACATGCAAACAGGAAAGTGCTTAGGTAAGTGTAATTTCACTTGCTTTCGCGTTTGTATGTTTTTTTTTTTTGTTTTTTTTTTTGACGCTTTTATGCTTTGATTTATTCTGTTAGGTTATAATTTGTAATACTACTGCTAATACTACTACTACTACTACTACTACTACTACTACTACTACTAATAATAATAATAATAATAATAATAATAATAATAATAATCGTATAGTGAAAAACTACATTGCTACGATGTGTTAATATAAGCTTAATTCAAGTTTAGTCTCCAATGTTAAATAACACACTATCACAAAACTAGCTACAGGCAAAATTAATTCTTTTTAATTGCCTATCAGTCTAAAAAAGTATTTTTGCTCTCAAAAATAAAGGCTCAACAAATGACATAGAAAAATATTAAATGTTTCTGTATGTTTAAACTGTTCTCATCACGGATTTTACTACAGCCTGGGTATTGCCTATCAATGAGCACGATTCCCTCGCCGTTTCCGCTGATATGCAAGAAGGTTTCTCATGCTATTTGTTTGCACCACTAAAAATCGGCGTTTACATAGAATTGTTCTATTGAATTCTGCACTTCTTTTACGCATGAAGGAATATGTACATTTGGAATGCGGCGCTGTTGGGCCACCTGGTGAACGGTTTGTTGAGTAAGGTTTTGATGAGTATGGCACTCAAAATATGTCAGATATTTAACGTGAAACAATCCGTTTCGGTGGTCTGCAACTGTGACGTATTGCTCTACTCGTTGTACCTCAACATTAAATTTTTGTAGGTGAAAGAAAGACGGTTATTGTATACACAGTTGCATACTATAATGTTCGATGACTGGAGTTCAATCCCAGATATGTGAATGAGGGAACGTTCAGGGTAGTGCTAATACGTCTTGAACTTACATTAATAGAATACTGACATCCTATATCGTAAGATATTAAGCTGGTCGAGCTTAGACCACAGATCCAATGCGGAATATCTCTGCGCCGTTCGTGGTCACGATGAGTCCTTTTTATAACTTGTGGATAAGAAACAAATTCTTCTTCAGCCAGGCATTTTAAAAACTGAGATATTTATAGACTAGGAAGTAGAAACTTAGGATAAAAGAAAGCGCTCAAGACAAGGACAGAAACATTTCCTGGAACTCTCATTGCCAGTGGAATTCACATTCCCTTTCCGAGAACTGCACCTAACCTAGTCGAGTGCTCTCCCACTGAGTAACCTTACTTGTGGAACAACCGGTATTTTCCGGGTGTTTGTTATGAATCAGAACCTTTGTGCAGTCCGTATTTTTAGAGTAAAAGTAATGGGAAAATAGAGATTAGATAGTTAATCTCTAATTCGGAGGTAAAATATAATCAGAAAGGTGTTTAGCGTGTCAAAACTTCCGATATGACGTTAAAATTTAGAAGAGGCCATAGTTAAAAAGGAAATTGTTTAAGCATTAGGATATGCAAGGAAATTAAATAGAGTAATGTTATGGATTAACCATTCCTATTCTTATTCCATTTGATCACGTAACGGTAAATGCGGCTGAAATGTGCACTCAAAGACATTAAAAATACATCTGATGCTGTGAATTTGCTCAGAATGTTAGCGCTTGACGGAGACTCGGGTCTTACAACGATTTTCATTGGTCCGATTCTCGCACAACATATCAGGCGAGTAAGAAAAGGCAAAACCGATTGGGCAATCCACCCTTTTATTCTTCAACATTGCTCAACGCTTTCTCAGAATAGGTTGACTTGTATAAGAAGTATATTAATTTTGTTCATCACGTGCACGAATTACCTTGGCATTAAAACTTCAGTATACAGTACAGAGAAAAGATTACCCCAGTTTTGTAACACCCGGTGAGAGAGGTAGAATATTGTCTACCAGAGAGTTTTGAGATCACCAGTTCGCGTATCAGTACTTCATTTGTCACAAGTTACTTTTCATGTCCATCTCTTTTCCTTGAGTAACGTGGCCTGTACAATACGCTTTTAAGGGCATAGTAAACAGGTGGAAGGCATGGGTGGAGTCGGAGATAAGACCCCGTCTTACGATAAGTATTTCCATTCGTATTTTTAATGTCTTTATGTATACAATTTTTGCCATAACCACCTAAAGTGACTAACAAAACATCACACCAGAAGAAAAATGAAATCCCTCTCGTATATTTACACGGGTTTTATATTTTAGGATATTTTAAACTATTAGTGTTTGCTTGAATCTTTTATTCTCGTTTATCTACGTGCTACTTTACAAATGGGGACCAAGAAACTCTCCCTGCATTACTAGACATTTTATACAAACATTACTAATTTTCAAAATAACATTCATAACTATCCTGTAATCGAATTTTATTGGTAAAGAGTTATATGGAAAATAATAAGTATTTCTTAGTACCTCATCCTTCTGAAGCATGCTGTAATACGTTGAGCGCATGCGGGGATGGGTGTAGTAATAAAATTCCATTTATCTGTAATAAGTATAGTGAGAAATGGGTAGACAAATAAATAAACTGTAAAAATGGCACTTCCTTATAGATGTACCAATATTATTACAAAAACAGAACGTTTCGTTGTGTTTGTGTATGTAGGATAATTTTAAAAACTACTTATTCTAAAGGAGCAATTCAGCATTGTATAGCGCAATTCGCTCTCATGAACATGGTAGTTCTAATTTAATGATATAGCTTACTAAAGGGAATGAAATTATTTACAAAGCCCTTTTATTTGTATGGGAACACACTGGAATTATACATAACAGGATTACGAATAAGCTTGGGCTTTTAATACAGCATGTCATGCCCTAGAAAATAGCTTTTGTTACTTCAGGCAATGTAAAAAGAACCTACACCGGATATTTAACATTTTATTGCAATAAAATATATTATGTATTTATTACTTTTTCTACACCTACTATGTACTTGAGGTATAGAGAAGGCATTGTAATCCACCCAAAAATTCGATACCGAGATTTCGCAGGAAATACATATTTTAAGAAAAAGGTGTGTCTGTATGTGACTGTGGACAGCATAGCTCAAAAACGCAAACACAGTTGAATACCAAACTTGGTATTTAAGTTACTTAGTATCTTCCAAGGATGCGACACCACGATATTCAAGAAAATTCTCCCACCTCCAACTACCCTTTGCATGGAACGTTTGTCGAACATTTTGATTTTCTCAAAACTCAAAATATGTTTAAGGTATTTTTATGGCAAACGAAATGTAAATCTTAAATTTTCTGGGAATAGCCTATGAAGACCTCGAAAGCGATAAACAAAAACTTAATAAACTAAAATTGTAGATCTCGATAAAGCACACAATTTATGTCATATATATTTTTTTTCGTGGAGTTGGCCATTTTCGAGATATTCCTTGTTATTGTTTCAGTTTTAAAATACTTAAATTGTTTTTTCATACGGGAACTTGGCAACGCTTGGACATGCAAATAAATGATTTTAAATCCAATAGCAACCATAAAACATTTGACCGTCCATTTAGCCTAGTGCATTCCCTTATTTCCTTTGTACTTTATACTTTTAAGAAACTAAATGATAAGGATGTTTCTGCTTATGTTTTAGCGTGGAATAGATTAAAGAATAAGGTCATTAACAATAAATTATTAGAGACATGTGGAAAAAGTCATGTGAATGGAACACATCAATTTTTTAATTCTATTTTCTTCTCCTGAATACAGAAGTTGCCCATTGAGAAAGAATATGAGATTACAAAATAACAGTATTAAAAAAACTAAATAACAACAGCATTACATACCAGGAAAGTACATAAAGGGAAAACAACAGAAAAGCAAAAGAATTTGTATGGTAAAATAACAGAAATGAGCAAATGTAAAAATGTTTCGTTGAAATATAAAATATATATATATATATATATATATATATATATATATATATATATAAGAATTGTAGATATTATTAAAACACATATACATAATTTTTTGTAAAGTTAATTATTTCTGAGGTACTATTTGTTATTTGCTTAAATTTTAAAATACTTAAACTTTTCCAAAACTAGAAGTCATCATTCGTTACGGTTCTCCTTTGTTTTATTTTTGACCTTTGGAAAGGGAAACAAATTTTAATGGTAGTTGCAATGATAACGACGGCCATTACTTTAGTCGAGGTATTCTGTTATTTTCCTTAATTATACGCAACTGAATATGCCACTTTTGCATACTTTTATCTTGATTAGCATGAAGTAGATAAAAGCATAAGCTTTTATAAGTGAAGTTTGTTACAGAATAGATAGAGAAAATGATGTGAATGTTACTTTGTACATAATGTATGCAGAAAGTACTGTTTTGGACCAAAAAATTCGTTACAGAGATTTCACCGGAAATACATTCTTGGGATCCCTTGAATTCCAAAAAAAAAAACATTTCTAGAAAGAGAACCGTGTGTGTGTGTGTGTGGGTGTGTGTTTGATTTTTTTCAAAAATGGCTCTAACGATTCTGATTAAAATCGTATATTAAAATATTTATATGAGGAATAAAATATGTTGCATTTTCTGAGAATAGCCTCTGAAGATGATCTTAATTCTGAATGAATTTTTTTTTAATTTTACCTAACTAGTAAACCGTAAAGAATATACAAAAATCTTACTAAACCAAAAATATAGAGGTATTTAAACACAAAATTTATGTTATATATATCTTTTTCTTGAAGTTATACGTTTTTCATATATCTTAGTTTAAAAATACCTATAAGGAACTAAGTAATAAAACCATTTTTGCTAATGTTTACCTTGATTAGCATGAAGTAGGTAGAAGAATAAGCATATTAACAATACTTTGTTCCAGAGATGTAGAGAAAGTGATGTGAATGAAGCACATCAGATTTTTTCTTACATGGCTTTTCGCCTTTAACCTTGTCATCCGAAATCGAGATTCATTCCTTAGTGGGAATTATTTATCCTAATATTTGAGTTAATTCTATGAGTCAATTTGTGGGATTTTTAGTTTCTCTAGACGTATTATATACATAGTGTATAGAGAAGGTATGGCATTCCACCCTAAAATTCGATACAGAAAAGTCACCAGAAATAGACGTTTTAGGGTCCCCAGTAAGAATATTTTCAGAAAAAGGTTCGTTTGTGTGTATGTATGCGTGTTCGTATGTCTGTGAACACGGTAACTCAAAATCTAAAAGTCATTAAAATAACAAACTTGACATTTAAGGTTAGTATCTTTCAAGGATGCAACAGGAAGATTTTCCAGGAAACCCCCCACCCTGAACTTTCCTTCATATGGAAAAAATGTTCAAAAATTGTGATTTCACAAAAATAATCCTAACGCTTTTCATTAAAATATTTTATTTTAAAGATATTTACATGACAAATAGAATGTGTATCTTGAATTTTCTGGGAATAGCCTCTGAAGAACTCTTTATTCTGAATGAAATTTGTGGAATTTTGCATATCTTGTAAACCGTAACAAATAAAGAAAAACTAGATACAAAATTTGGAGCTAGTTAAAACACACAATTTATGTAATATGCATTTTTACTTTCTCTGTAATTACTATGTACATAGTGTACTGAGAAGGTATTGTAATAAACCCTAAAATTCGATACCGAGATTTCACCGGAAATACATGTTTTGAGACACCCTGAATATAAAAAAAAGTATTTTAGAAAAATGTCCCTGTGTGTCTGTCTGCCTATAATGTGTGTTTGTCTGTGTGTGTGACTGTAGGCAGCTCAAAAACGAAAATACCCTAAAATACCAAACTTAGTATTTAGGTTCAGTATCTTTCAAGGACGCGACACGAAGGTTTTCAAGAAACTCCCCCTACCCCAAACTACACTTCACATGGAAAAAATTACGAAATTTTTTATTTTCTAAAAAATGGGTTTAACGTTTTTGATTAAAATATCATATATAACTATATATACCTGACAAATAATATGTATATCTGGAATTTCCTGGGAGTAACCTCTGAAGACAACTTTATTCTGGATTAATTCTACGGAATTGTGTATAACTGGTAAACCGTAAGAGATAGACAAAAGTTTACTATACAAAAACTGTAGAGCACATTATACAATTTTTTCGCGGAGTTGGTCGTGTTTTAGATATTCCTTGTATTTTTCAGCTTTGAAAAACTTATACTTTTCTAATACAGGAAATTATCAACTCGTGTCCATACACATAAAGGAACTTCAGTCACATAGGAACCAGCTTTTGACTATCGCTTTAATCTATGGCACTCCCTTTTTTCTCATCTACTTACAAGGAAGCAAATAATAAGACTATTTCTGCTAATTGTTTCACGATGAGCATGAAGTAAATAGAAGCATAAGCTTTTTAACAATACTTTGTTGTAGATATGTAGAGAAGGTCATGTGAATGGAATACATCAGATTTTTTTTCTGAAGATGACCATTTTTAAGAGATTCATTGTTATTGATTTCAGTTTTAAAATACCTATGAGGAACTAAGTAATAAAATCATTTCTGCTAATATGTTTCTCTATTAGCATAAAGTAGATAGAAGAGTAAGATTATTAATAATAATTTGTTACAGAATGTCATGTGAATGGAGCACATCAGATGCTTCCTTACGTGACTTTCTTGCCCTTAATCTGGTCTCAGACATCGAAATAAAGGCCTTAGTAGGAATTATTTATTGTATTATTTTAGAGTCAAGTACATAAGTTGATATGGTTTCTGCGGACAGAATTATAACACGCTGCATGTGTCAGCCGAGGTTAAATTATGCGTTCCTTATGTTAATTAATTTAATATGTTTTAGGGAGAAGAATTGAGATAAAAGGATAAACTTTTGTAAGAATAGTCTGTTACAGAATAGAGACAATAATAGAATGTAATACACGAGATTTTTTCTCGTGGCTTTTCGGGGTGATGATGAATGGGACTAAGGACGCTCATGTACTAGGTTATCAGCGCCCTTAACATAAAACTGGGGAGTTAAAACACCTGAGCTGTGCTAAAACGGATCTCTATCAAAAGAGCTAAAATATAGATAAAACCAGCATAAACAACTAAAACCAAGATAAAATAACTGTCCAGCCCTGAATCCAGAGCTGACGATAAAACTATGACACTAAAACTACTATAACAAGAGAGAACATAAAACAATAGTGACTAAAAGTTTCAAGGGTTATAAAAGATTTCAAAAACCTCACGTATCACTCAAGTATCTGCACCAAAACTATAATAGCAAAAATAAGGCGTATGTCACTTTAGATAAAAGTTTAAAAACGTTCTCCACCGCACCGGGATCATCGGCCAGGACCTCCGAAAGCCTGGCCGGCAATTGTAAAGTGGCTCGCAGTGGTGGCTTTTCGCAACCACTGACGGACGGAGAAATCTCCCGAAGCAACAGCGCAGAAGCGGAACTCATTCTAAACATATACTATAAGACTAAATTTAAGTGCATGTCAAATAACATTTTACCTAATATGACAAGCAGGCACACCCTGCAGAAATAGAACATAATCATTAACGAATAAAACACTTACAAAGTAGCGCATGATTATCCACTGGTATTGTTCAGGTTTCATGGACAATCCCAGTAAGTAGCATTAACGCGCTCGCATGTAATGCATGCCAGCTAAGTAGCTCTCACTTACTAACCGGGGTGCTATGCGGGACCCGACTAATGCATGTTTGCACGAAAGTACTCTATATATAACGATTAACACGTGGAGGGTTTTTTAGTGGATATACTGCACTCTGCGGGGAGCTCTACATATCCCCCAAGCCATTGCACTAAGGCTTGGGGTCGAATGCAGGAATGCATTTTTCCCCTCCACGGTAAAAAAAAAAAAAAAAAAAAAAAAAAAAAAAAATAATGGCTTTTCGGCTTTAATCTGGTCTCACACTTGGAGATGAATTTATTAGTGGAAATTATTTATCGTAATATTTGAGAATCAAGTACATAAGTCGGTATGTGGAATGTTTAACCATACGTAAGGTCCTTTCAACCCTGGTATAGTCACTTTCTACATAGTTTCTGCGGACAGAACTATTACACGCTGTGCCAGCGAGGTTAAATTATGCAGTCCTTATGGTATTAATTTAAGGAATTTACGAAGAATCATTGAGTAGCAAAACAAGTACTTCACAGCTATAACCACTTTGTAGACCGGATATAGATGTAACACCTGCAGCGTTGATGGAACAGAGCATTCTGAGTAACTTCCCATGACGGCACATACAAACATATTGAAATTATAAACATCTATATTACATTTGAAACTGGAATGTTATTTGGCTGGTTGTGAATGCCTAGAGGCTTCTTTGCTGTTTGAAGTGCTGGTTGCCAATATTAGCTAGCAATGTCACTCACTCAACACATAGGCAGCTCGAGGCTCTGCTTATTAGGCTTTCGACACGGAACTAGCTGCAAATTTTGCTGAAGCTAAGCACTTTGGGTTTCTGCTCTACTCCATGAAAAGGAATTGCTAGCTTTGAATTTTGCAGCACTGCTATATATCAAAGGTTCCTTGATAGATAATTGGAGTTCATGCTCCTGTAAACATCTTTTGGTTATTGTAATTTGGTTGAATTTTTCTGTTATTTTACCTCCTTTACCTGTATGATTTCATCTCAGCTGTCAAAGGTTAATATGAAAATATTAGGTGTTAACAACAAGTACACGACCATAATGAATTCTCTTTGAGATGCAATTGAAACCTGATGGAAGGCGAATGAGTAGGTGACGCTTCTAGGAACTGAGATAAATAGCATGGAACCACTACAAAATTAATTTATACATATATCAAGCTAATAATAGAGAACAGAAAATTATACGAATGATATGCAACGGATATAACCCAAGCTTCGGAGGGTCGGCACGAGCAGTTGGAAAGGCAAACAGAGATAAGTAGCGGTATTTTTGATAGTGTTTAATTACCTTTGACTATATACTAAATGCATAAACATTGTCAACTGGCCGGCATCAATTTTCTGCCTGGCTGTCCTGAAAAACAATTCAGGGATACAAAAATGAATCAATATATAATGTTACAATCGTAAAATGGAAGGGTGTTAATATACCAATAAAGTAAAGGAAACGCTAGATCAATACGACAAAACTGGGCCTTCTGGAGAAAGAAATGAATTGGGCATGTGTCGCAAACTGAAGGACAGTTAAAATCCTTATATGATAGCTCTTATAGAGATGGGGACAAAAGAAGGTGTGTTTATATGTACGACTTTAAGAAATTAAGTTTTATTTTTGTGCTTAAATTTAACGAAGCATTTTCTTAATAGTTCTTCACCAGTTAGGACATTTAGAGTGTAATGCTAATATTTGGCTGTTATGGCATATTTTAGGAGAGTGAAAGTACATTTTGGTCAGTTTTTTGAATCCGTGGAAGAATACACCAGGTGGAAGGGAAGTCATTACGTTAATTTACAGTAGAGATAGATCTCGTTATTTGGAACATATTTTGTGTCTTGCGTTTTTGTCACTGACCACTTCCTAGGAAGATAATCTAGTTTTTTCGTAAACAAGAGATACACAAGCTAGTAACGCTGCAGGTTTTGTATGTGTCACTTGCACTAGGTCAGTACATAAACACGCCTCACTAGGACGTTGCAGGTATTCCTTTCCTTTTTACTGTGCGAGTGTTGGCCAATCAGAATGTCAGTTTCACTCGTTATCTCCCACTCTGCGAGTGTTTGCAAGCGGCCGAAGTGTTTACATCCATAAGCCTGTTCATATTCCTGAGCAACCTCAACACAGCTTTGCCGAGTTACTTTACGTCTGAAAAAGCTGTTCATAATATTTCTTTAATTCTATTATGTAATTAACTATCTCGAAACTCTGTGTGATGTCCCTACCGAAACTAATATCAAAAATACGTTACTCTACGCATTTTACAAGTAACAAAACATTATCTTCATACTTCTTGTGGAATTACGCATCCAATTTGGAACAAAAACCATTCATTTTTTCTAAATCGGCTGATCAAAGAACAAAATGCTATTAGACGTTTTTGTTGTAACGAGTCTAATGAATAACATACTAGGAATAATGTAGCAAGCTTTCTTTCACGGGGTATAAATATGTCACGTGTTTGCGCTGGCGGTTATGTCAAAATACCGCTCCATTTAACAGACTGGACATTACACTGAGCTTCCAAACTTTGCCCATACCACTGCTCAAAACACTTTAGCGAAAGAACAACCTTCTAGTCCAGCGGCTACAATTTATAATTAAGAACAGAATAGCTCAAACTGATTCAGGGTTGTGTTACATTTTCAACATAATTATTACGTTCCACTATGGGCAAGTTTTTAAGAACGTCAATATAATTGAAAATATATTATAGTATTTTATCAAAACATATGGAAATAACCATCAATGTACCAGCACGTGAAGATTTTTCATACAATAGCTTTTAAGATTCAAGATTCAGCATTTCTTTTCCTTCTCGAATACTTTAAAATATGAAAGTGGTTTCTTTCCAAAAGGGAGCTATGTTGCTGCTCAAGTCCATTTCTTCTCCCTTAAGACTACAATATTCTGTGCTTTATATGATACGAGTGTATGTACTTTAACGCGCTTGGGGACCGAAAACATCTGCTGCACTTCTACGATATTTTTAATATTAAACGAGGGGAAGTCTCTTCACAAAAGGAATCCTATACTACTTTTTCGAAAGGAAGTGTGAATATACAGTCCCCCACATAATTCGGTAAGCGGAAAGCTTTGTATATAGAGGTGCATTCCATTTTTACTTTTTCTACACGTGCTATGTACATAGTGTATAAGGAAGGTATCGCACTCCAACCAAAGATTCGATACCGATGTTTCACCGGAAATATATGTTTTAGGGTCCCCTTTATCCAAAAACAAAAAAAAAACATTTTCAGAAAAAAGTCTGTGTCCGTGTGTCTGTGAACACGATAACTTAAAACCGAAAAGTCGGTAAAATACCAAACGGGATGCAACATGAAGATTTTGAAAAAAATTCCCCCCACACCAAACTACACTTTGTATGAATTTTTTTCAAACATTTTTATTTCTCAAAAATGACTCTTATGATTTTTATTAAAATATCGTATATTAATGATATTTTACTGACAAATAAAATGCATATCTCGAATTTTCTAGGAATAGCCTCTGAAGACTCTGGATGAATTTTACGAAATTTTGCATAAGTGCTAAACCGTAAGAGATGGACAAAACCTTACCACCCAAAAAGTGTGAAACACGTTTTAAACACAATTTATGCCATATACTTTTTTTCGTGCAGTTGATCGTTTTTTTAGATAATCCGTGTTATTTCAGCTTTAAAACATTATTTTATCATATAGGAATTTGTCAGTTTCTGTCCATACAAACAAAGAAACTTGTCACATAGCAACCAGCTTTTCATATCACTTTAACCTATGCTACTTCCTTATTTCGTTTCTAATTACAAGGAAGCAAGTAATATGACTGTTCCTGCTAATTTTTTCACGATTAGCATGAAGTAAATAGAAGCATAAGCTTTTAATCAATAATTTGTTTCAGAGATGTAGAGAAATGCATGTGAATGGAACACATCAGATTTTTAAATTATTCACATTGAATTCCTTAGTATGATCATAACAGATGCTGTACCATAAGCAGATGAAGCTGAACGTACTATTCTTACATTATTTTACAAGATAACTTCAAGTGCTGAAAAGTACTGTTATTTCCAAGAATTTTTGGACATTTTGGGTTATATAATCAATCCTGCCCAAGAAACGTTGCTGGTGTAAACAAACGCCCGTGCCTTTATCGCAGCATAACATTCTGGTGAGTAAAAATCCGATATGATCCATTCACAGGACTTGCTCTACATCTCTGTAACAAATTATTATTAATCAGCTTATTTTTCTATATGCAGTACTTCATGCTAATCAAGATAAACATTGGTACAAATTGTTTTATTTCTTAGTGCCTTATAGGTAAAACGGAAATAAGAGAATACACTAGGCTAAACCAACAGTCAAATGCTTTAAGATCAAGTTTTGACAAGTGTCCGTACGAGAAAAGTAGTATTTTGAATCTGAAATCAATAACAAGGAATATCTTAAAAACGGTGGTCTCCGGGAAAAAGTGCATTTAAAACAAATTGTGTATTTTAACGAGATATACATTTTTATGTAGTCAGCTTTTGTCTATCTCATACGGTTTACCAGATAAGCAAAATTCCACAAAATTCATTCAGATTAGACATGCCTTTAGAGGCTGTTCCCAGTGGATTCAAGATATAAGCTTTATTTGTTATGTAAATATCTTTAATACACGATGCTTTAATAAAATCGTAATTTTTGAAAATTTGTCCATAAAAAGTGTATTTGAGGTTGGGGGGGATATTCATGAAAATCTTCGTGTCACATCCTTGGAAGATACTGAACTTAAATATCAAGTTTGGTATTTAACGGATTTTACGTTTTTGAGCTATGCTGTCCATAGACACATACGCGCGCACACACACGGATCTTTTTCTAGAAATGCTTTTCTTGGATTCATGGGGATACAAAACAAGTATTTAGTCTCGGTATCAAAATTTTGGATGCAGTACAATACATAGTACATATAGAGAAAGTAAAAATAGTTCATTGCTACTTTAGATATATTGAATCCCGCACTTTACTTTAATAAACACAGTGAGTAAGTTTATGTGCAATAAATAGTCTTTTCACTAGACTTAAATAATTATCCTCTAATTATTAGAATGGCTAACCATTATTGGTATTCCATCCTTGTTTATTGGAGCGAATCAACGGTCTGTTAATCACTATTGTTTACGAAATCACAATGAAGCCAGAGTGTGATAACAGTCAGAGCAATGCAATTAAATATAGAGGTTGTAAAGTCCTTAAAAAGGTGGGAAGAAAACCTAGTTTTAACTATATACCTCTACTTGTTTCAGTGTCATGATAAAGCCCCGAATTCTTAGGTTCTGACATCTTATTCCACAATTTTCAGTTTACTTTGATGTTTAAAGTTGCCGCAGTGTAGGTACTGCAATTATGGATAGCCTATACTGACCTAATTTTACATTAGGGTCTAATATGATCTCTATTGTGATAGAAACTAAAAATATCTAATTTGTTTTTTTTTAAACAAATAAAATAGGTCTAGTTAATTATATAAACTATTTTCATAGCGAAATGACATTATTTGAACCAGAAAAATATTAAATAGCTATATTTTTATACAATCTTTAAGAGCTTTTTTTAATAAATAATAATTAGTCTAGATTTCAAGGTCGTAGCAAAAATCGGTTGTGTTAACAATGGAGAAAAATCTAAGGTGTTCCATTCACACGACTTTCTCCATATCTCTGTCTAAAATTATTATTAAACAACATGCTCATTGAAATAAACATTAGCAGATATTAATTCAAAATCTTCTCGGGCTTCTAGCCAGGTAAAAACTTGGCTTGACACCAACGTTTCGAAGAAGTGCATCTTCCTCGTCTTCAGGGTGAACTGATGGTTTGAGCTTGCGGAGACTGGTATTTATAAGAGCTGGGATGAAGCTAACATCTGATTGGTTCGCGAGATATTGTGGCCTGGTATTTAAGATGACTGAGATATGGGCACGGACTTCGTAGAAAACTATTTATAGCAGTTATTCGGCTAATATTTTGTGTTTGAGCAGGCACCTGCTAGAAAATAAGTCTTGGAAGACTGCAGATACAGGATTAGGTGTTAAGGCTCTTTATCATCGGTGTCCATGCTGAACTTAATTGTAGGCCAGAATCGCGATTTAAATTATTTGTTTCAGATGAGATGGCTAAAGCTTCTTTTACTCTCCTTTCCCAGTAGTTCGAACACTTTGCCACTATCTTGGTGTTAGTAAAGTTAGCTCTGTGGCTCTGTTCTATACAGTGTTCAGCCAGTCCAGATTTTTCGGGTTGCATAAGCCTTATTGATCTTTGGTGTTCAGAAACGCGTGTGGCAATAGTGCGTACTGTTTGGCCAATGTACGCTGCGCTGCATTCGCAAGGAATGTGGTAGACACCAGGTACTCTGAGAGCTAAATTATCTTTAACTGGCCTGACCAAATTTTTGATTTTAGGTGGTGGCTTATGGATGGTTTTGACATTATATTTGTAGAGTAGTCTACTAATCTTTCCCGAAAAATTGCCGGTAAACGGTATATAGGCTATGGCGGCTGGCTTGTCTTTTTGTTGAGTGTTCTTGCTGGGGTTTCTTTTTCGTCCGGCTCTTTTCAGTGCTGATGTGATGTCCTTGGCTGAATATCCATTTTGTTGGAGTGTGAATTTTAGGTGTTGAAATTCCGTTTGCAGATTATCTGGGTCTGATACAGAAACTGCTCTATGTGCCAATGTGTTTAGAATGCCCATTCGTTGTGACTTATGGTGGAAGCTGTTTGCGTTGAGATAAAGATCCGTGTGTGTAGGTTTTCGGTAGACGGCATGACCAAGAGTTCCGTCCGCTTTTCTGGTAACCAGAATGTCCAGAAATGGGAGGGAAGCATTTTTCTCAACTTCCATTGTGAACTGTATTTGTGATCTAAGGCTATTTAGGTGTGCAAGAAAATCTGGAAGAGTGTGCAGTCCATGTGGCCAAATTACAAATGTATCATCTACATATCTGTAAAATTGTGTAGGTTTTAATGGGGCTGTGTTAAGTATTTCATGCTCCAGAAACTCCATATAGAAGTTGGCAATAGCTGGTGACAGAGGAGAGCCCATCGCAACACCGTCTG
Organism: Hymenopus coronatus; assembly: GCA_030762935.1. Classification (NCBI taxonomy): domain Eukaryota; kingdom Metazoa; phylum Arthropoda; class Insecta; order Mantodea; family Hymenopodidae; genus Hymenopus; species Hymenopus coronatus. Next base: position 51,680,098 of record CM060885.1, read on the forward strand.
TCTGCTCGTAGTAGGTGTTGCCATACAGAAAATAAGTGGAAGTAAGTGTGTGACTAAACAGTGCAGTAATACCAGGTGGAAAGTGTTCTGACAATAGTTGTATTGTTTCCGCCAGGGGAACTCTGGTGAAGAGAGATACCACATCGAAACTAACTAACAGGTCCGATGGCTTCACTTTGATGTTGTCAAGAACTTCAGCGAATTGTATAGAGTTCTTCACATGGTGTACACACTTACCTACTATTGGTTGCAGCAGATGTGCCAGATGACGAGCTAGGCGATAGGTAGGGCTGCCAATAGCGTCCACTATGGGCCTTAGAGGTATCCCAGGCTTATGGATCTTCGGCAAACCATATAATCTGGGAGGTATGGAGGCAGATGGCGAGACCGTCTTCTGAACATCAGGAGGAAGGCTGGATTTCTTAATTAGCTGGATGGTACGTCTTTCCACAGAGTTGGTAGGATCCTTTTTAATGGTTTTGTATGCAGGATCGTCCAGCAGTTGTTGAACCTTTTCTTGGTATTGCACGGAAGAGAGGAGTACCGTGGCGTTCCCTTTGTCAGCTGGTAAAACAACCAAGTTGTCGTTTTTTCGAAGGGAATGTAAGGCTTTACTTTCTTCTCGGCTGATGTTTGAAGTAGGTAGGGTTGCCTTTTTGTAAGCTCTTGCTACCTCACGGCGTATTTCTTCTGCACTTGCTGATGGAAGTTGACAAATGGCGGCTTCAATAGAACTGATGGTGTCTGCCACTGATATTTGCCTAGGCGTGGGAGCGAAGTTGAGCCCTTTAGCTAGAACCGAGGTGGTAGGTTCGTCTAGCTGGATATCGGTGAGGTTGTAGATGATACGATCGGTGTCCAATGGTGGTACAGGTTCATTCTGCTTAGATAGACTTGCAAATTTCTTAGTTTGCCGCTTAGTGCAACGCAGTAGAGTAGCATTGCCTTGTGCAAAAGAGGAGTGGTCGACTCTGTCCCAATCTAGAGGTGAAAGCTTGCTAGAAAGAAGCCAAAAGGATTCCAGTAACTTTTGATCAACGATAGACAGTTCATGTCGGGTATGCTTGATTCGTTCCCTAACCAGGGCTAAGCTGGCGCGTCTAAGTATTTTAGATGTTGAGGCATTTTTCACTGGGTAACGAAGTCTCACAAACTTGGGCGTAATTTCTTTGTCTCGGCACCTGGATAAGAACGCCAAGGAGCTGAGTAATTTACCTTTCTTTTCGCGTAGATCTTGATGTTTCTTAATTGCCTGGTAAATTTCTTTCCCGTAAAGGAATTTAAAATAAGAACTAAAGCTTTCCTGGCGACGTGTTAATTCAAAATCTTCTCGGGCTTCTAGCCAGGTAAAAACTTGGCTTGACACCAACGTTTCGAAGAAGTGCATCTTCCTCGTCTTCAGGGTGAACTGATGGTTTGAGCTTGCGGAGACTGGTATTTATAAGAGCTGGGATGAAGCTAACATCTGATTGGTTCGCGAGATATTGTGGCCTGGTATTTAAGATGACTGAGATATGGGCACGGACTTCGTAGAAAACTATTTATAGCAGTTATTCGGCTAATATTTTGTGTTTGAGCAGGCACCTGCTAGAAAATAAGTCTTGGAAGACTGCAGATACAGGATTAGGTGTTAAGGCTCTTTATCATCGGTGTCCATGCTGAACTTAATTGTAGGCCAGAATCGCGATTTAAATTATTTGTTTCAGATGAGATGGCTAAAGCTTCTTTTACTCTCCTTTCCCAGTAGTTCGAACACTTTGCCACTATCTTGGTGTTAGTAAAGTTAGCTCTGTGGCTCTGTTCTATACAGTGTTCAGCCAGTCCAGATTTTTCGGGTTGCATAAGCCTTATTGATCTTTGGTGTTCAGAAACGCGTGTGGCAATAGTGCGTACTGTTTGGCCAATGTACGCTGCGCTGCATTCGCAAGGAATGTGGTAGACACCAGGTACTCTGAGAGCTAAAACATCTCAACATCTAAAATACTTAGACGCGCCAGCTTAGCCCTGGTTAGGGAACGAATCAAGCATACCCGACATGAACTGTCTATCGTTGATCAAAAGTTACTGGAATCCTTTTGGCTTCTTTCTAGCAAGCTTTCACCTCTAGATTGGGACAGAGTCGACCACTCCTCTTTTGCACAAGGCAATGCTACTCTACTGCGTTGCACTAAGCGGCAAACTAAGAAATTTGCAAGTCTATCTAAGCAGAATGAACCTGTACCACCATTGGACACCGATCGTATCATCTACAACCTCACCGATATCCAGCTAGACGAACCTACCACCTCGGTTCTAGCTAAAGGGCTCAACTTCGCTCCCACGCCTAGGCAAATATCAGTGGCAGACACCATCAGTTCTATTGAAGCCGCCATTTGTCAACTTCCATCAGCAAGTGCAGAAGAAATACGCCGTGAGGTAGCAAGAGCTTACAAAAAGGCAACCCTACCTACTTCAAACATCAGCCGAGAAGAAAGTAAAGCCTTACATTCCCTTCGAAAAAACGACAACTTGGTTGTTTTACCAGCTGACAAAGGGAACGCCACGGTACTCCTCTCTTCCGTGCAATACCAAGAAAAGGTTCAACAACTGCTGGACGATCCTGCATACAAAACCATTAAAAAGGATCCTACCAACTCTGTGGAAAGACGTACCATCCAGCTAATTAAGAAATCCAGCCTTCCTCCTGATGTTCAGAAGACGGTCTCGCCATCTGCCTCCATACCTCCCAGATTATATGGTTTGCCGAAGATCCATAAGCCTGGGATACCTCTAAGGCCCATAGTGGACGCTATTGGCAGCCCTACCTATCGCCTAGCTCGTCATCTGGCACATCTGCTGCAACCAATAGTAGGTAAGTGTGTACACCATGTGAAGAACTCTATACAATTCGCTGAAGTTCTTGACAACATCAAAGTGAAGCCATCGGACCTGTTAGTTAGTTTCGATGTGGTATCTCTCTTCACCAGAGTTCCCCTGGCGGAAACAATACAACTATTGTCAGAACACTTTCCACCTGGTATTACTGCACTGTTTAGTCACACACTTACTTCCACTTATTTTCTGTATGGCAACACCTACTACGAGCAGACAGACGGTGTTGCGATGGGCTCTCCTCTGTCACCAGCTATTGCCAACTTCTATATGGAGTTTCTGGAGCATGAAATACTTAACACAGCCCCATTAAAACCTACACAATTTTACAGATATGTAGATGATACATTTGTAATTTGGCCACATGGACTGCACACTCTTCCAGATTTTCTTGCACACCTAAATAGCCTTAGATCACAAATACAGTTCACAATGGAAGTTGAGAAAAATGCTTCCCTCCCATTTCTGGACATTCTGGTTACCAGAAAAGCGGACGGAACTCTTGGTCATGCCGTCTACCGAAAACCTACACACACGGATCTTTATCTCAACGCAAACAGCTTCCACCATAAGTCACAACGAATGGGCATTCTAAACACATTGGCACATAGAGCAGTTTCTGTATCAGACCCAGATAATCTGCAAACGGAATTTCAACACCTAAAATTCACACTCCAACAAAATGGATATTCAGCCAAGGACATCACATCAGCACTGAAAAGAGCCGGACGAAAAAGAAACCCCAGCAAGAACACTCAACAAAAAGACAAGCCAGCCGCCATAGCCTATATACCGTTTACCGGCAATTTTTCGGGAAAGATTAGTAGACTACTCTACAAATATAATGTCAAAACCATCCATAAGCCACCACCTAAAATAAAAAATTTGGTCAGGCCAGTTAAAGATAATTTAGCTCTCAGAGTACCTGGTGTCTACCACATTCCTTGCGAATGCAGCGCAGCGTACATTGGCCAAACAGTACGCACTATTGCCACACGCGTTTCTGAACACCAAAGATCAATAAGGCTTATGCAACCCGAAAAATCTGGACTGGCTGAACACTGTATAGAACAGAGCCACAGAGCTAACTTTACTAACACCAAGATAGTGGCAAAGTGTTCGAACTACTGGGAAAGGAGAGTAAAAGAAGCTTTAGCCATCTCATCTGAAACAAATAATTTAAATCGCGATTCTGGCCTACAATTAAGTTCAGCATGGACACCGATGATAAAGAGCCTTAACACCTAATCCTGTATCTGCAGTCTTCCAAGACTTATTTTCTAGCAGGTGCCTGCTCAAACACAAAATATTAGCCGAATAACTGCTATAAATAGTTTTCTACGAAGTCCGTGCCCATATCTCAGTCATCTTAAATACCAGGCCACAATATCTCGCGAACCAATCAGATGTTAGCTTCATCCCAGCTCTTATAAATACCAGTCTCCGCAAGCTCAAACCATCAGTTCACCCTGAAGACGAGGAAGATGCACTTCTTCGAAACGTTGGTGTCAAGCCAAGTTTTTACCTGGCTAGAAGCCCGAGAAGATTTTGAATTAACACGTCGCCAGGAAAGCTTTAGTTCTTATTTTAAATTCCTTTACGGGAAAGAAATTTACCAGGCAATTAAGAAACATCAAGATCTACGCGAAAAGAAAGGTAAATTACTCAGCTCCTTGGCGTTCTTATCCAGGTGCCGAGACAAAGAAATTACGCCCAAGTTTGTGAGACTTCGTTACCCAGTGAAAAATGCCTCAACATCTAAAATACTTAGACGCGCCAGCTTAGCCCTGGTTAGGGAACGAATCAAGCATACCCGACATGAACTGTCTATCGTTGATCAAAAGTTACTGGAATCCTTTTGGCTTCTTTCTAGCAAGCTTTCACCTCTAGATTGGGACAGAGTCGACCACTCCTCTTTTGCACAAGGCAATGCTACTCTACTGCGTTGCACTAAGCGGCAAACTAAGAAATTTGCAAGTCTATCTAAGCAGAATGAACCTGTACCACCATTGGACACCGATCGTATCATCTACAACCTCACCGATATCCAGCTAGACGAACCTACCACCTCGGTTCTAGCTAAAGGGCTCAACTTCGCTCCCACGCCTAGGCAAATATCAGTGGCAGACACCATCAGTTCTATTGAAGCCGCCATTTGTCAACTTCCATCAGCAAGTGCAGAAGAAATACGCCGTGAGGTAGCAAGAGCTTACAAAAAGGCAACCCTACCTACTTCAAACATCAGCCGAGAAGAAAGTAAAGCCTTACATTCCCTTCGAAAAAACGACAACTTGGTTGTTTTACCAGCTGACAAAGGGAACGCCACGGTACTCCTCTCTTCCGTGCAATACCAAGAAAAGGTTCAACAACTGCTGGACGATCCTGCATACAAAACCATTAAAAAGGATCCTACCAACTCTGTGGAAAGACGTACCATCCAGCTAATTAAGAAATCCAGCCTTCCTCCTGATGTTCAGAAGACGGTCTCGCCATCTGCCTCCATACCTCCCAGATTATATGGTTTGCCGAAGATCCATAAGCCTGGGATACCTCTAAGGCCCATAGTGGACGCTATTGGCAGCCCTACCTATCGCCTAGCTCGTCATCTGGCACATCTGCTGCAACCAATAGTAGGTAAGTGTGTACACCATGTGAAGAACTCTATACAATTCGCTGAAGTTCTTGACAACATCAAAGTGAAGCCATCGGACCTGTTAGTTAGTTTCGATGTGGTATCTCTCTTCACCAGAGTTCCCCTGGCGGAAACAATACAACTATTGTCAGAACACTTTCCACCTGGTATTACTGCACTGTTTAGTCACACACTTACTTCCACTTATTTTCTGTATGGCAACACCTACTACGAGCAGACAGACGGTGTTGCGATGGGCTCTCCTCTGTCACCAGCTATTGCCAACTTCTATATGGAGTTTCTGGAGCATGAAATACTTAACACAGCCCCATTAAAACCTACACAATTTTACAGATATGTAGATGATACATTTGTAATTTGGCCACATGGACTGCACACTCTTCCAGATTTTCTTGCACACCTAAATAGCCTTAGATCACAAATACAGTTCACAATGGAAGTTGAGAAAAATGCTTCCCTCCCATTTCTGGACATTCTGGTTACCAGAAAAGCGGACGGAACTCTTGGTCATGCCGTCTACCGAAAACCTACACACACGGATCTTTATCTCAACGCAAACAGCTTCCACCATAAGTCACAACGAATGGGCATTCTAAACACATTGGCACATAGAGCAGTTTCTGTATCAGACCCAGATAATCTGCAAACGGAATTTCAACACCTAAAATTCACACTCCAACAAAATGGATATTCAGCCAAGGACATCACATCAGCACTGAAAAGAGCCGGACGAAAAAGAAACCCCAGCAAGAACACTCAACAAAAAGACAAGCCAGCCGCCATAGCCTATATACCGTTTACCGGCAATTTTTCGGGAAAGATTAGTAGACTACTCTACAAATATAATGTCAAAACCATCCATAAGCCACCACCTAAAATCAAAAATTTGGTCAGGCCAGTTAAAGATAATTTAGCTCTCAGAGTACCTGGTGTCTACCACATTCCTTGCGAATGCAGCGCAGCGTACATTGGCCAAACAGTACGCACTATTGCCACACGCGTTTCTGAACACCAAAGATCAATAAGGCTTATGCAACCCGAAAAATCTGGACTGGCTGAACACTGTATAGAACAGAGCCACAGAGCTAACTTTACTAACACCAAGATAGTGGCAAAGTGTTCGAACTACTGGGAAAGGAGAGTAAAAGAAGCTTTAGCCATCTCATCTGAAACAAATAATTTAAATCGCGATTCTGGCCTACAATTAAGTTCAGCATGGACACCGATGATAAAGAGCCTTAACACCTAATCCTGTATCTGCAGTCTTCCAAGACTTATTTTCTAGCAGGTGCCTGCTCAAACACAAAATATTAGCCGAATAACTGCTATAAATAGTTTTCTACGAAGTCCGTGCCCATATCTCAGTCATCTTAAATACCAGGCCACAATATCTCGCGAACCAATCAGATGTTAGCTTCATCCCAGCTCTTATAAATACCAGTCTCCGCAAGCTCAAACCATCAGTTCACCCTGAAGACGAGGAAGATGCACTTCTTCGAAACGTTGGTGTCAAGCCAAGTTTTTACCTGGCTAGAAGCCCGAGAAGATTTTGAATTAACACGTCGCCAGGAAAGCTTTAGTTCTTATTTTAAATTCCTTTACGGGAAAGAAATTTACCAGGCAATTAAGAAACATCAAGATCTACGCGAAAAGAAAGGTAAATTACTCAGCTCCTTGGCGTTCTTATCCAGGTGCCGAGACAAAGAAATTACGCCCAAGTTTGTGAGACTTCGTTACCCAGTGAAAAATGCCTCAACATCTAAAATACTTAGACGCGCCAGCTTAGCCCTGGTTAGGGAACGAATCAAGCATACCCGACATGAACTGTCTATCGTTGATCAAAAGTTACTGGAATCCTTTTGGCTTCTTTCTAGCAAGCTTTCACCTCTAGATTGGGACAGAGTCGACCACTCCTCTTTTGCACAAGGCAATGCTACTCTACTGCGTTGCACTAAGCGGCAAACTAAGAAATTTGCAAGTCTATCTAAGCAGAATGAACCTGTACCACCATTGGACACCGATCGTATCATCTACAACCTCACCGATATCCAGCTAGACGAACCTACCACCTCGGTTCTAGCTAAAGGGCTCAACTTCGCTCCCACGCCTAGGCAAATATCAGTGGCAGACACCATCAGTTCTATTGAAGCCGCCATTTGTCAACTTCCATCAGCAAGTGCAGAAGAAATACGCCGTGAGGTAGCAAGAGCTTACAAAAAGGCAACCCTACCTACTTCAAACATCAGCCGAGAAGAAAGTAAAGCCTTACATTCCCTTCGAAAAAACGACAACTTGGTTGTTTTACCAGCTGACAAAGGGAACGCCACGGTACTCCTCTCTTCCGTGCAATACCAAGAAAAGGTTCAACAACTGCTGGACGATCCTGCATACAAAACCATTAAAAAGGATCCTACCAACTCTGTGGAAAGACGTACCATCCAGCTAATTAAGAAATCCAGCCTTCCTCCTGATGTTCAGAAGACGGTCTCGCCATCTGCCTCCATACCTCCCAGATTATATGGTTTGCCGAAGATCCATAAGCCTGGGATACCTCTAAGGCCCATAGTGGACGCTATTGGCAGCCCTACCTATCGCCTAGCTCGTCATCTGGCACATCTGCTGCAACCAATAGTAGGTAAGTGTGTACACCATGTGAAGAACTCTATACAATTCGCTGAAGTTCTTGACAACATCAAAGTGAAGCCATCGGACCTGTTAGTTAGTTTCGATGTGGTATCTCTCTTCACCAGAGTTCCCCTGGCGGAAACAATACAACTATTGTCAGAACACTTTCCACCTGGTATTACTGCACTGTTTAGTCACACACTTACTTCCACTTATTTTCTGTATGGCAACACCTACTACGAGCAGACAGACGGTGTTGCGATGGGCTCTCCTCTGTCACCAGCTATTGCCAACTTCTATATGGAGTTTCTGGAGCATGAAATACTTAACACAGCCCCATTAAAACCTACACAATTTTACAGATATGTAGATGATACATTTGTAATTTGGCCACATGGACTGCACACTCTTCCAGATTTTCTTGCACACCTAAATAGCCTTAGATCACAAATACAGTTCACAATGGAAGTTGAGAAAAATGCTTCCCTCCCATTTCTGGACATTCTGGTTACCAGAAAAGCGGACGGAACTCTTGGTCATGCCGTCTACCGAAAACCTACACACACGGATCTTTATCTCAACGCAAACAGCTTCCACCATAAGTCACAACGAATGGGCATTCTAAACACATTGGCACATAGAGCAGTTTCTGTATCAGACCCAGATAATCTGCAAACGGAATTTCAACACCTAAAATTCACACTCCAACAAAATGGATATTCAGCCAAGGACATCACATCAGCACTGAAAAGAGCCGGACGAAAAAGAAACCCCAGCAAGAACACTCAACAAAAAGACAAGCCAGCCGCCATAGCCTATATACCGTTTACCGGCAATTTTTCGGTAAAGATTAGTAGACTACTCTACAAATATAATGTCAAAACCATCCATAAGCCACCACCTAAAATCAAAAATTTGGTCAGGCCAGTTAAAGATAATTTAGCTCTCAGAGTACCTGGTGTCTACCACATTCCTTGCGAATGCAGCGCAGCGTACATTGGCCAAACAGTACGCACTATTGCCACACGCGTTTCTGAACACCAAAGATCAATAAGGCTTATGCAACCCGAAAAATCTGGACTGGCTGAACACTGTATAGAACAGAGCCACAGAGCTAACTTTACTAACACCAAGATAGTGGCAAAGTGTTCGAACTACTGGGAAAGGAGAGTAAAAGAAGCTTTAGCCATCTCATCTGAAACAAATAATTTAAATCGCGATTCTGGCCTACAATTAAGTTCAGCATGGACACCGATGATAAAGAGCCTTAACACCTAATCCTGTATCTGCAGTCTTCCAAGACTTATTTTCTAGCAGGTGCCTGCTCAAACACAAAATATTAGCCGAATAACTGCTATAAATAGTTTTCTACGAAGTCCGTGCCCATATCTCAGTCATCTTAAATACCAGGCCACAATATCTCGCGAACCAATCAGATGTTAGCTTCATCCCAGCTCTTATAAATACCAGTCTCCGCAAGCTCAAACCATCAGTTCACCCTGAAGACGAGGAAGATGCACTTCTTCGAAACGTTGGTGTCAAGCCAAGTTTTTACCTGGCTAGAAGCCCGAGAAGATTTTGAATTAACACGTCGCCAGGAAAGCTTTAGTTCTTATTTTAAATTCCTTTACGGGAAAGAAATTTACTAGGCAATTAAGAAACATCAAGATCTACGCGAAAAGAAAGGTAAATTACTCAGCTCCTTGGCGTTCTTATCCAGGTGCCGAGACAAAGAAATTACGCCCAAGTTTGTGAGACTTCGTTACCCAGTGAAAAATGCCTCAACATCTAAAATACTTAGACGCGCCAGCTTAGCCCTGGTTAGGGAACGAATCAAGCATACCCGACATGAACTGTCTATCGTTGATCAAAAGTTACTGGAATCCTTTTGGCTTCTTTCTAGCAAGCTTTCACCTCTAGATTGGGACAGAGTCGACCACTCCTCTTTTGCACAAGGCAATGCTACTCTACTGCGTTGCACTAAGCGGCAAACTAAGAAATTTGCAAGTCTATCTAAGCAGAATGAACCTGTACCACCATTGGACACCGATCGTATCATCTACAACCTCACCGATATCCAGCTAGACGAACCTACCACCTCGGTTCTAGCTAAAGGGCTCAACTTCGCTCCCACGCCTAGGCAAATATCAGTGGCAGACACCATCAGTTCTATTGAAGCCGCCATTTGTCAACTTCCATCAGCAAGTGCAGAAGAAATACGCCGTGAGGTAGCAAGAGCTTACAAAAAGGCAACCCTACCTACTTCAAACATCAGCCGAGAAGAAAGTAAAGCCTTACATTCCCTTCGAAAAAACGACAACTTGGTTGTTTTACCAGCTGACAAAGGGAACGCCACGGTACTCCTCTCTTCCGTGCAATACCAAGAAAAGGTTCAACAACTGCTGGACGATCCTGCATACAAAACCATTAAAAAGGATCCTACCAACTCTGTGGAAAGACGTACCATCCAGCTAATTAAGAAATCCAGCCTTCCTCCTGATGTTCAGAAGACGGTCTCGCCATCTGCCTCCATACCTCCCAGATTATATGGTTTGCCGAAGATCCATAAGCCTGGGATACCTCTAAGGCCCATAGTGGACGCTATTGGCAGCCCTACCTATCGCCTAGCTCGTCATCTGGCACATCTGCTGCAACCAATAGTAGGTAAGTGTGTACACCATGTGAAGAACTCTATACAATTCGCTGAAGTTCTTGACAACATCAAAGTGAAGCCATCGGACCTGTTAGTTAGTTTCGATGTGGTATCTCTCTTCACCAGAGTTCCCCTGGCGGAAACAATACAACTATTGTCAGAACACTTTCCACCTGGTATTACTGCACTGTTTAGTCACACACTTACTTCCACTTATTTTCTGTATGGCAACACCTACTACGAGCAGACAGACGGTGTTGCGATGGGCTCTCCTCTGTCACCAGCTATTGCCAACTTCTATATGGAGTTTCTGGAGCATGAAATACTTAACACAGCCCCATTAAAACCTACACAATTTTACAGATATGTAGATGATACATTTGTAATTTGGCCACATGGACTGCACACTCTTCCAGATTTTCTTGCACACCTAAATAGCCTTAGATCACAAATACAGTTCACAATGGAAGTTGAGAAAAATGCTTCCCTCCCATTTCTGGACATTCTGGTTACCAGAAAAGCGGACGGAACTCTTGGTCATGCCGTCTACCGAAAACCTACACACACGGATCTTTATCTCAACGCAAACAGCTTCCACCATAAGTCACAACGAATGGGCATTCTAAACACATTGGCACATAGAGCAGTTTCTGTATCAGACCCAGATAATCTGCAAACGGAATTTCAACACCTAAAATTCACACTCCAACAAAATGGATATTCAGCCAAGGACATCACATCAGCACTGAAAAGAGCCGGACGAAAAAGAAACCCCAGCAAGAACACTCAACAAAAAGACAAGCCAGCCGCCATAGCCTATATACCGTTTACCGGCAATTTTTCGGTAAAGATTAGTAGACTACTCTACAAATATAATGTCAAAACCATCCATAAGCCACCACCTAAAATCAAAAATTTGGTCAGGCCAGTTAAAGATAATTTAGCTCTCAGAGTACCTGGTGTCTACCACATTCCTTGCGAATGCAGCGCAGCGTACATTGGCCAAACAGTACGCACTATTGCCACACGCGTTTCTGAACACCAAAGATCAATAAGGCTTATGCAACCCGAAAAATCTGGACTGGCTGAACACTGTATAGAACAGAGCCACAGAGCTAACTTTACTAACACCAAGATAGTGGCAAAGTGTTCGAACTACTGGGAAAGGAGAGTAAAAGAAGCTTTAGCCATCTCATCTGAAACAAATAATTTAAATCGCGATTCTGGCCTACAATTAAGTTCAGCATGGACACCGATGATAAAGAGCCTTAACACCTAATCCTGTATCTGCAGTCTTCCAAGACTTATTTTCTAGCAGGTGCCTGCTCAAACACAAAATATTAGCCGAATAACTGCTATAAATAGTTTTCTACGAAGTCCGTGCCCATATCTCAGTCATCTTAAATACCAGGCCACAATATCTCGCGAACCAATCAGATGTTAGCTTCATCCCAGCTCTTATAAATACCAGTCTCCGCAAGCTCAAACCATCAGTTCACCCTGAAGACGAGGAAGATGCACTTCTTCGAAACGTTGGTGTCAAGCCAAGTTTTTACCTGGCTAGAAGCCCGAGAAGATTTTGAATTAACACGTCGCCAGGAAAGCTTTAGTTCTTATTTTAAATTCCTTTACGGGAAAGAAATTTACTAGGCAATTAAGAAACATCAAGATCTACGCGAAAAGAAAGGTAAATTACTCAGCTCCTTGGCGTTCTTATCCAGGTGCCGAGACAAAGAAATTACGCCCAAGTTTGTGAGACTTCGTTACCCAGTGAAAAATGCCTCAACATCTAAAATACTTAGACGCGCCAGCTTAGCCCTGGTTAGGGAACGAATCAAGCATACCCGACATGAACTGTCTATCGTTGATCAAAAGTTACTGGAATCCTTTTGGCTTCTTTCTAGCAAGCTTTCACCTCTAGATTGGGACAGAGTCGACCACTCCTCTTTTGCACAAGGCAATGCTACTCTACTGCGTTGCACTAAGCGGCAAACTAAGAAATTTGCAAGTCTATCTAAGCAGAATGAACCTGTACCACCATTGGACACCGATCGTATCATCTACAACCTCACCGATATCCAGCTAGACGAACCTACCACCTCGGTTCTAGCTAAAGGGCTCAACTTCGCTCCCACGCCTAGGCAAATATCAGTGGCAGACACCATCAGTTCTATTGAAGCCGCCATTTGTCAACTTCCATCAGCAAGTGCAGAAGAAATACGCCGTGAGGTAGCAAGAGCTTACAAAAAGGCAACCCTACCTACTTCAAACATCAGCCGAGAAGAAAGTAAAGCCTTACATTCCCTTCGAAAAAACGACAACTTGGTTGTTTTACCAGCTGACAAAGGGAACGCCACGGTACTCCTCTCTTCCGTGCAATACCAAGAAAAGGTTCAACAACTGCTGGACGATCCTGCATACAAAACCATTAAAAAGGATCCTACCAACTCTGTGGAAAGACGTACCATCCAGCTAATTAAGAAATCCAGCCTTCCTCCTGATGTTCAGAAGACGGTCTCGCCATCTGCCTCCATACCTCCCAGATTATATGGTTTGCCGAAGATCCATAAGCCTGGGATACCTCTAAGGCCCATAGTGGACGCTATTGGCAGCCCTACCTATCGCCTAGCTCGTCATCTGGCACATCTGCTGCAACCAATAGTAGGTAAGTGTGTACACCATGTGAAGAACTCTATACAATTCGCTGAAGTTCTTGACAACATCAAAGTGAAGCCATCGGACCTGTTAGTTAGTTTCGATGTGGTATCTCTCTTCACCAGAGTTCCCCTGGCGGAAACAATACAACTATTGTCAGAACACTTTCCACCTGGTATTACTGCACTGTTTAGTCACACACTTACTTCCACTTATTTTCTGTATGGCAACACCTACTACGAGCAGACAGACGGTGTTGCGATGGGCTCTCCTCTGTCACCAGCTATTGCCAACTTCTATATGGAGTTTCTGGAGCATGAAATACTTAACACAGCCCCATTAAAACCTACACAATTTTACAGATATGTAGATGATACATTTGTAATTTGGCCACATGGACTGCACACTCTTCCAGATTTTCTTGCACACCTAAATAGCCTTAGATCACAAATACAGTTCACAATGGAAGTTGAGAAAAATGCTTCCCTCCCATTTCTGGACATTCTGGTTACCAGAAAAGCGGACGGAACTCTTGGTCATGCCGTCTACCGAAAACCTACACACACGGATCTTTATCTCAACGCAAACAGCTTCCACCATAAGTCACAACGAATGGGCATTCTAAACACATTGGCACATAGAGCAGTTTCTGTATCAGACCCAGATAATCTGCAAACGGAATTTCAACACCTAAAATTCACACTCCAACAAAATGGATATTCAGCCAAGGACATCACATCAGCACTGAAAAGAGCCGGACGAAAAAGAAACCCCAGCAAGAACACTCAACAAAAGACAAGCCAGCCGCCATAGCCTATATACCGTTTACCGGCAATTTTTCGGGAAAGATTAGTAGACTACTCTACAAATATAATGTCAAAACCATCCATAAGCCACCACCTAAAATCAAAAATTTGGTCAGGCCAGTTAAAGATAATTTAGCTCTCAGAGTACCTGGTGTCTACCACATTCCTTGCGAATGCAGCGCAGCGTACATTGGCCAAACAGTACGCACTATTGCCACACGCGTTTCTGAACACCAAAGATCAATAAGGCTTATGCAACCCGAAAAATCTGGACTGGCTGAACACTGTATAGAACAGAGCCACAGAGCTAACTTTACTAACACCAAGATAGTGGCAAAGTGTTCGAACTACTGGGAAAGGAGAGTAAAAGAAGCTTTAGCCATCTCATCTGAAACAAATAATTTAAATCGCGATTCTGGCCTACAATTAAGTTCAGCATGGACACCGATGATAAAGAGCCTTAACACCTAATCCTGTATCTGCAGTCTTCCAAGACTTATTTTCTAGCAGGTGCCTGCTCAAACACAAAATATTAGCCGAATAACTGCTATAAATAGTTTTCTACGAAGTCCGTGCCCATATCTCAGTCATCTTAAATACCAGGCCACAATATCTCGCGAACCAATCAGATGTTAGCTTCATCCCAGCTCTTATAAATACCAGTCTCCGCAAGCTCAAACCATCAGTTCACCCTGAAGACGAGGAAGATGCACTTCTTCGAAACGTTGGTGTCAAGCCAAGTTTTTACCTGGCTAGAAGCCCGAGAAGATTTTGAATTAACACGTCGCCAGGAAAGCTTTAGTTCTTATTAGCAGATATGATCTTATTACTTACTTCCTTATAACTAGAAGGGAAATAAGGGAACATACTACAGCTAACGTGGTAGTAAAATCTGGCTATGTGATTGAAATCCGTTTCTTTGCACGGCCAGGTAAGAAGAATTCCCGTTTCAGAAAAGTTTTGTATTTTAATATTGAAACCAAAAACAATGAATATCTCAAAAATCGTTAATTCCACAAAAAATGTGTGTTTTAACGAGGTCTACGTCGTAAGTTTTTTGTTCTTTCTCACGGTTTACCAGTTTTGCAAAATCCATTCAGAAAAGAGGTCTTTAGAGGCTATTCCCAGAAAATTCAAGATAATCACTTTGTAAATTTTTAATATACAGTGTTTTTATCAAAATCATTAGAGCCATGTTTGAGAAAATCAACATTTTTAAAACCTTTTTCTATGCAAAGGCTGTCTTGCGTTGGGCAGGTTTTCCTAAAAATCTTGGTGTTACATTCTTGAAAGATAATAAGCTTAAAAATCAAATTTGGTAGTTAACGGTATTTCCGTTTTTGGGATATGCTGCCCTTAGGCATACGCACTAACAAACAGTGGACATTTTTCTAAAAATAGTTTTTATGGATTCAAGGTGTCTCAAAACATGTATTTCCGGTGAGATCTCAGTATTAAATTTTTGGGTGCAATAGCTTTTCTATATTCTGTGGAGATATTACCTGTATAGAAAGTAAAAGTACAACATAATTGATTTTGAACCTTAAGGAAATAGCCGTAATGAACTTCTTGCCTTTTACCTCATGAAGACTGAGATATTTACATATTTAAACTCTCTTCTACATACGTCATTGTATAGTCCATACTGGGAGTTCAAAAAAATGCTGAAAATGTTTGCGCCTGTAGTATTTAATATTAATTTTGTGTTTTTTTGGTATCATATTAAAAGAAAAATTAATTTTGAATGTTACATTGGTTTGACGTAATATTGTAAATTAAAATTCTGCTTTTAACTGCATTTCTAGTACAAAATAAGACTACTGAGAACTTTTACGTGTGTAATACTTGTGTGTAATACTTAGTTTTATCTACCTAGTCTAAAAATCCAGGGCAAGGTAAAGAAAGAAACTCTTGATGACAAAGACATAGCTTTTACGTCTCAGAATGATGTTTACAATGTGAGAAAAAGAAGTGAAAGAAACAGAAACTGTAAGAATGTCTAAATAGAAAGGGTAAAGTGAGTATTTAGCAAATACCAACATTTCAAGGTGAATAGCGTTTTCTTAAACCAAGAACTCCCTGCTGGAGTAAATAGTAATTAAATATATTTAATACTTTTATTCACCAATTCTGATATTTAGCTTGTTATAACTGTAGAAATGTGCATCTTTTAGTTCTCAGTGCTGGTGCAATGAAAGAGAACGCGTGATAATATAAAACTGGTAAGTAGCAATGGCAGTTTCTTAAGTTTCCTGAAAGTAAAACAGAAGGAGAAGAAAGAAAACTCCTTCATGAGGGAAAAGATGTCAAGCGCAGAGTGATATGAGCACTGCTTATGTACCGAATTTTCTGGGCTGCGTATGTTACAGCACTGTTGTTTTCAATCTTATGCATACATCTCAGGTGCGGTTCTTTTCTTACAATGCCCATTATACTTACATTTCACTAAGCACAGGTTGTTATGCAAGAAAATCTTTACTACCCCACAAACTAAAGTTTATCTTTGCACCCAAGCCCATTTATTACCAAATACGCATTTTATTTTGTGAGGAACAGTTATTGAAAAACAAAATTGTATGTACTCAATCCTAATATTCTTTAACGACAGATGTTCTGCGATGGTCTGTACGAGCGCAGTGAGCAATGAAATCAGTTATTCGACCGCTGTGCAAGATGGATGCAACTCGTGTTGAACAGCGCTCGTACAGCCATTCGCCTGACAGAATTACCAGAAAATGTCACAGCTAATTGGTGGAACGTTCTGGGATAATACCCTGCCATACCGGACAGTCGCGAGGTGGATAGATTATGTAGAAAACGGTCTACTACATCATTGGAATCGGAGGACCCCCCATGCTGAACTGCCTCCATGTGACATAGAAACTTCATAGACAAGGTAAAATACCCATCACAAGGTAAGAAAGTTGCAACACATGAGAATATTGAAAATGCTATACAGCTTACAATGACAAGAGTTCTATAAGGGGGGAAAAAATGGTATTCAGCGTCCCCCTCATTGTTGACAGCGCGTTGTGACTGTTTTAGGGGAATGCTTTGCCATTTAGAACGGATATGCAAGCTGTGCCGTAAATAGTGTGAAATATTAAGTCAATAATCACATGTCAAGCATCTTAATACACGTTATGTAAAGCATACTTTTAAAGTGTAATTCACGGGCTATGTTGTTCATAATCTCTCATGTCACTCATTTTCCACACACTAGTAACATAAATACATAGTTGACATGACTTACACCATAACCCTCATATAGTTTCAAATTATTGCCGACATACATTTTTAACACTTAAAAATGTATGTATGTATGCATTTTCAAAATATTCAATTTCCCACTCTCACCGAAATGTTTATTCCAAGAGTAATACAATTTAAGATAAAACCAAAGGAGGTGATACATTTTCCAGATAAAGTAATTTACTACGTCTCTAACTAAATGATTATTTTTTAGCCTTAATGTAGAATACGATTCAAAGGTTTTGGAATACAAAGAGTGGGAACTTTCGTGTCAAGTCACTTTCAATTACCTGGTAAATTGAATCCAGTTCTTTTCTATTTCATAGTTTACCACCCTTTACAAGGATTTAATAGTAGTACACAAAAACATTGAACACAGGCACAGAATTACGCCACATACTCTATATGCAAGAAGCTGGAGCACCGTTACGTATTGCAGATTATTAACAGTTTTTGAGAAAGACGCGCAGAGATCGTAAATGTGGATTTGATTAAGTAATACGAACTTTGGTGTGTGCGCGTGTGCGGATGAAAGAGAGAGAGAGAGAGAGAGAGAGAGAGAGAGAGAGAGAGAGAGAGAGAGAGAGAGAGAGAGAGAGGGCGGGAAGAGGGCGCAATTTCCGCCTCTAATCCTCTGCAGCAGACGAACTTTACTATTGTGGTGATATTTCTCTCTCCGTATCTCTCTCTCTCTCTCTCTCTCTCTCTCTGCCCTTCTCTCTCTTTCACTAACTTTCACACAGCTATGATCACTCTCATGTTGCATATAAGTTCAGAAATTAATTTCAGTGATTAATAACCTCCGAGGTGAAGGAAGAAATCCGCGATATTCTGAAGTGCACCTATGTTAAAACAAATCTGATGTGTTCCACTCACATGACTTTCTTTATATCTCTGTAACAAATTATTCTTCTATCTAATTCATGCTAATCGAGATAAACATTAGCAGAAGCGATCATATTACTTAGTTTATTATAAACTAGCTGCCCGACCCAGCTTAGCATGGGTGATGTACCTAATGAAGTAAACTCAGAAAAAATCTTCCGTTTACAGTACGACCATGCAATGAAATAAAATTAAAATTAAATAATTTGACAACACTTTATTTTAAGTCTTGTAATGTACAATTTTCCTTCCGGAGAGAAAAAAATAGCGCCGATAGTTTCCCGACTCTCGAGCACGCAACGTACAACATGGAAAAAAACAATTCAAGGTATATTACCTTTCTAATGATTGATATTGGGATTTATTGTCATTGTGAATGCAAGACGAAATTAAATTCAATCGGAAAGTCGGTTGACAGTGAAATTCTTGGAATAAGTATATCCTCGCCTTTGAACTTTCCTATGTTCTAGTAACTTAAATTAACATTTTCAAACTTTTTTAACATTGAATGTTGTTCCACTGCATAACTTCGGCTGATGATAAATGGCGACTTCATTTGGATTGGTAACGGAATTGATCGACTTAAATGAATGCATTTGTCTATCAATTTTACCCTGAATTTTTACATTCGAATCATCTACATCTACAAGTTGCTGCTAAAATGGTTCGTTCGCTCAACCAAGCACAGGTTTTCTAATTTGCACCAATTTTTGGAAACACTTTTGATATTAATTCTTCCTTTGACGTTGTGAAGTGACAAAGATTTGATGGAAACGAAATGAGGTCAGTGGAAGTGTCAACAGGAATTTTCCGATTGTCAATGTCTAATAATGCCTTTGCATCTGAAAAGCGCAATGAAGCATAAATAGTTGGTATTGCGAAAAGGACGAAGTCAGAGCATCCATAAGGTAGTGTGGAAAGGATGGCATATGGAGTTAACAGCGTGGGCAACCAAGATGTCGTAGGCATAATAACAGTAATGACAGCGCATCCATAGTGTGGTGAGTATACGCTGGCATAGGTAATGATTACATTAAGGAACATTTCCCAAAGTAACATTCCTGCTTCTTTCCTTTACTGCTAATGTTTTCCACCTCTTTCTTTATTTTTTTCAATGTCAAAACAGCAATTTCTAAGGCTAACAATGACGTAATGAAAGAACAAGTAGATCTGGTTGGTCAATTGATAAGCTTTTATTTCATGATAGCTTTGTGTATCAAATTTTTCCATTTAACCCAAAATATTACTTGATCAAATGTATTAAGAGCACCGCAATTGCAGTGTGATAGTGACGCGGGTATTGTCATGTTCTTTATCTAGTTCATGTATCACATAACGTCAAATAAACAACATCTACAATACGAAGCTAAACTAAAACGGATTCCGTTATTTTCAGATTCCAAGAAGGTTTAATGCTTATATGCAATGTATATAACTTGTTAATTTTAAAGAATAACAACAAAAATATACTTACTTCTTTATTTAACCGCTGTGACCAAGGGAACGATAGTTAATACATAAGGAATATATTTGATTTTCACAGTTATCTTGCGTCATTGTCACAATAACCGGGTGAATTCCCCTAGCATTGCAGAGAAAAATAGAGCAGTAGGTACTACAGCCATCTGGTGGCAAACAATAATTACGTATTTCAAGTGTTCATCGCTAGGAAAGCTTCTTTATTTTAAACGATAGGAGTAAGGATAGGACAGTTAATACATAAAATGCATTTGAATTTCAGTGCTAGGTTGTGTCATCTCGATAAACTGTTGCGTTACCTTAACATTGTATGGGGAGGAAAAATACCACTATGGCCACGGATCCCGTTATTTCTGCTCCATTTCTTGTTTCTTTATTTCAACGATGTGACAAAGGGAACAATAGATAATACATAAGAAATATATTTGATTTTTACAGTTATCGTCTTTTTACGTTTATTCTCCATAACCGGGTGCATTCCCTTAGCAATGAAGAAGAAAAATAGAGCAGTAGGTGCTATGGCCATCTGCTGGCAAATAGTAAGTATGTACTTTAGGCGTTTGGCAGCAGAAAAGTTTCTTTATTTTAAACGATAGAGTAAGGAAAGAACAGTTAATACATACAAATGTATTTGAATTTCATTGCTGCTTTGTGTCATCTGGATAAACTGTTGCGTTACCTTAACATTGGATGGGGAGGAAAAACACTACTATCGCTATCTACTGGAAAATAAATAAGTACTTACTCGGTGTTCATCGTTAGGAAAGCTTCTTTGATTCTTTATTTTAAACGATAGGAGTAAGGAAAGGACAGTTAATATATAACAATGTATTTGAATTTCACTGCTGCATTACGTTATTGTGTCGATAAACTGGTGCGTTACCTAACATTGAATGGGGAGGGAAAAATATAGCAGTACTACGACCATTTAGAAACAAATAACCTGACACCATTGCCATCTGGTGGCTATTAACCGAAATGCGTTTGCTTGGCACGGTTTTTATTCACATTATGAAATTTTAAATACTTTCCCGTACTATTTTTAAATTTTTCTTTTCCACAAACCTTATCGTGACAATAACGAACACAACAAAAGAAGAATTGTTCAATTTGATGCAGTCGTTCGGAAGTGATACGCGTACAAACATTTCAGCGATTCATTTATATATATGGAAGGGAAACAAACGAATACACTAGGCTAAACCAAGAGTCAAATGTTTTAAAATGTGGTTACTATGGGACTGAAATCCGTTCCTTTACGTGGCCAGGAGTTGACAAATCGCCATATGAGTAAAGTTTTAAGTACCTAATTTAAATCTGAAACCAATAACAAGGAATGTCTAGAACAGGCAATACCATTGAAAAAAAAATATATATGACACAAATTGTGTGCTTTAAGATTTTTTGTGTTGTAAGTTTTTGTTTATCTCTTACGGTTTACCAGTTATGAAAAATTCAGAAAATATCATCCGAATAAAGAGGTCTTCAGAGATTATTCCCAGAAAGTTAAAAATATTCATTTTCTTCGCCATGTACTCTCTTAATTATAAGAGATTTTAATCAAAATCGTTACAGCCATTTTCAAAAATGTTTACATGTGAAGGATAGTTGGGTTGGGGGGCTGTTCTTGAAATTCTTCCTGTCGCATTTTGGGAGATACTGAACATAATATGAAGTTTGGGATATAAGGGACTTTTCGTTTTTGACACACACATTCGGACATGTGTTTAAAAAACGCTTTTTCCGGATTCAGGGGGTCCCAAAACATGTATTTCCATATATTTTGGGTGCAAAGAATACCTTCTCTATACATTATGTGCATAGTATCTACGTGTAGAGAAAGTATAACATAATTTAAACTTGTTTGAGCGAATGTAATCGACATTTCGTCCAGTGTTACTTATACCTCGTTTCTAAAGATAACTCTGTTCTAAAAGTATGAAGTAACTTGGGAAGACTTAGAAGATGCTGGTATGAGATCTTAATATATTCGATGATGATTGGAAAATGATGATGATGACTCATGCAAGCCTTACGTCAAAGTACTACAATTCACCTGATGTTGTGTATAAAGGTTTTATTCTCTGCTTACTGCAGATGACAGCTAGGGTACCTTAGGGAGAAGGCGAAGGTGAACTGCTTCTGACGGAAATGTCAGTCTCTATGTGCACTAGTTACATATTTTTTTGTCACACTGTATGCAGCTGTCACAGTTTATCGTGTCCTGAGGGTACCGCAATATTCCTCTTGCTGCTTATAATTGTTCCTGGAGGTTCTATGTGTTCTTGAAATGAACTGCTAGTTCTCAATCGTCTGGTACACTCAACGACATTAAAAATATACCGGGAAATACTTATCGTAAAACTAGTTTTTTTCGCTGATTCCGTCGATGTCTTTCACGTGTTATCTGTGTCCTTATAAGCAGGACAAGTCACCGAAGGAAAGGCAGCGAACATGAAACGTAACTTGCTACAAATGAAGTTCTGGGTTGTGATCGGTGATTACTAATTTTTTTGCTTAAACATTAAAAAGAAAGAGCTTAATTCTTAAAATGCACATAGTCTCATAAAATATAAGCTATAAAATATAATCCTTGAACTGTTTATATTGCACTTTGAAGCAGCCATATATACTTAAGTAAACAAAAAGTACGAAACTATTTATTTTATTTTCATATGGCAAATATAGTTGAAATAAACACCAGCAAGGAAGAAAGTGCATTTAGATTTTACAGAACTTTACGTAGAAAAGCATAGAACATAAACCTAAAATCCATTTGGGATTAATTCACTTAGGGAAATGTTTCGATAAGGTTAAGAGATCTGGAAACCCTGAATCCTAGACCTTTTGATTTTGCTTAAAGAGAATCTAATTGGTTTCGAGATTTGACGCTGAGTACGGAAGAGGCGTTTTTTCCTTAATTTTTAAAGTGAATGCCCTAGTTGAAGTAAATGTTTCTAAATATCAGATGGATTAATTATATTCGTATAAATATACAGTTTCCTAGTCTGAGTGTCTTAGTTAATTAGGCATTGACTTTCTGATACGTCAATATCCTGGAATGTAAAGGAACTCCTGCGGGACCAAATTCTGGCACACTGGAGGAGTTGAATGATCCTGGCAAACGCCGTTAACAGACAAATTATGAAATACATCCAATTTCCTAGCAGTAACAAGATAGGTGCCTAGAAATAACATTTGAATATACGCAGAAAGGTGGTTAGTGTATAGAGAGGTTAAGAATACTTCTATATTTAAGTTGGACCAGACCAACATTTTTATAAAACCTAAAAAGGTGCACACTATTTTCCTTGATTACTCGTAAATTATGCGCAATTTCATTCATTGCACTATCACCACACACTTATTTATTCACCTATAAAATTTGATTGGCCCAACACTTTGTGCATTCAAAGAGAATAATAAGTTCTTGGGCGGTAGAGAAGTATAACACGTCATTGATAAAGTATAACACCGGCACCCCGTGGCAGTAAATCTCTTGAAAGAATGGAGATTACGTTGTGAAATTATGTAATGTAACTTTTAAAATAAAGTTTTGTGTTTGTATCTTTCATTATTATTTAATTATGCCAAATTATCGTTACATTCTGGGTGGCCGTCGTATTAAATAACTAAACTATTGTTTTATTCTGTGAAAAGAGTTGTGAATAACTGAAAAATATGTACAGATGACCATAGTTTGATCCTTGTACAGTCAAAGACATTAAACATACGCCTGATCCTGTATGTTGCTGAAAATGTGAACTTTCAGACGGACTCGGGTCTTTCTACGATTTTCATTGGTACAAATCTGGTACAACATATCACGCAAGTAAAAAAATGCAAAACCGATTGAACAATCCACCTCTTCACCCTTTAGCTCAACACGACAGTCCTTCAGAAGAGGCTCACTTGTATAGGCAGTGTGATAATTTAGTATACCAAGAGTGGGCATTGCCATGCCATTAGAGCTTCAGTATGTAGTGCACAGAAAAGGTTACCTCATTTTGTAACACCCGGTGAAAAGGGTGGATTTAGGGATCACCGGTTTGCATTTCAAAATTTCACTTGTCGCAAGTTACGTCTCGTTCAACCTTCGGTAACGTGGCCTGTCAATACGCTTTTAAGAGCAAACAGATGAAAAACATGGGAAGTGTCAGCGAAAGGATCCCGTCTTACGGCAAGTATTTCCAGGCGTATTTTTAATGTCTCTGAGTGTACCATCATGTTGCTGGTGGAACGCTGGCAACTTGGCAACATCTAATTGACGAGCTATTCGAATGAGACATAGATGCTCCTCTGTCTTGGAAACACCGCGAAACGCCCGAGGGATTCAGCATAATGGACAACTGCCTCACCACAATTGCTCCATACCCACGAGGTCCTTATTTGACACGGGCACAACGTACAGCGGCTGTGTGGTCTGTCTTGGTATAATAGGATATTCTGAGGAAAATGGTTAGCAGTTAGCATTTCTGCCTTTCGACAGATCCTCAAAGTTGGTATATAAATGTATTAATTTCTTTAGCACAGATGTACAGTGAACATAGTTGATGAAGTATTGTACAGCAACCAAAATTCGATGCCGAGATTTTACCGGAAATACCCTCTTCCGTACCCTCTGAATACAAAAAGGCATTAAATTTGTGTGGACAGCATAGATAAAAACGAAAATTCGGTTAAATATCAAGGATGCGACATGAAGGTTTTCAAGCAAATCTCTCCGACTTTTACATGTCACATTTTTGAACAATTTTGATTTTCTGAAAAATAATTCTAACGATTTTAATTAAAATTGTATATGTTAAAGATATTTTATGACAAACGAAATGTATGTCTTGAATTGTCTGGGAATAGCACCTAAAGACATCTTCATTCTGGGAGATTGTTTTTCTCATTTTGTAGCTTAACGTCCTTTAGCCTGGTGGTCATAGTGGACGAAGAATGAATTTGGTGGAATAATATTCAAATGATCTCGGGGTCCATGGAGCTTCAGGTTAATCGAAATTTGTCTTCTCGGGATAAGGGAAAACACCGAAAAGCCATATATGGTCAACTCACCCTAAGCGAAATTCAAACACACGCCCTTTGAATGTGAGGCAGATATGCTACTTCCGCACTACCCAGGTGGATCTGGGTGAATTTGTAGAACTCGAACACCGCATAAGATAGACAAAAACGTACGGAAAAGAAAATGTAGATCTCATGAAAACACAATTTATGTAATATATATTTTTTGGAGTTAACCGTTTCCGAATTATTCCTTGGTATTGGTTTCAATTTTGAACTACTTGAACTTTTCTCAAGCGTAATGTCAACTTTCCTTTAAACTAGTTTGTTTTACTCACTGGAGTGAAAAAGAGAACCCAATATCAATTATTTCACACAATAACAGCTTTTAAAATTTCACTATTTGTTTAGTTTAGCATGTTTCCTTATCTACCTCCTACTTACAAGGAAGCAAGTGATAATAACGTTTCTGCTAATGTTTTCTCTGGTTCCTCCGTCAGCATCCAATGCTACCGTTTTTCTCTTAAATCGGCTAATAGCGAATTCTTCTTCTGGATGTAATTATTCCTTCTATGACACTATTCAACGGAAGTTCCTTTTTAGAATATACACATTGTTGTCTATAGAAGGATTTGCATAAAAATGATATAATTCATATACTTCTTTCCTAAGCTAGGATGAAAGCCTAATTAAATTTTCGGTAGCAGCGAAAATATAAATAAAGTCAATAATTTTGTTATGACATTGCTGACGATATTTTAGGTGGTATATAAATATATTATCCTTATATAATATATAAGGGTAATAGTTAAATAGTCTGGTAAATCAGAAGTAAACAATCTAATGTGTCACATTCACATGACTTTTTCTAGCTAGTTTGCAACAGACTATTCCTACAAAGGCTTATTGTTCTATCTACAACAAGCTAAACTAAACAAAACTTATCAAAATTAACACCTAGTTCTTTAACAGTATAGGGCAGATAAGAGCACACACCAGGCTAAAGGGATATTCACATCTATTAAAAAGCGATGGATATGTGAACAATTGAAATTCTGTTCGCTTTGCATTTCCAGAAAAACAAAAGAGAGATGAAACAAAAAGTAGTCCCGTTTGAGAATATGTGTAGTTCAAAATTGAAGCCAATAACTAGAGATATCTCGAAAACGGTCAACACTGTAACAAAAATTTATGTGACATAAATGGTGTGCTATAACAAGATCTATTTTTTGTGTAGTAAGTTTCTGTCTATCTCTTAGCGTTGAACAGGACTTTGGAAACTACTCCCGAAAAATTAAACATATACATTTTATTGTGATGTAAACAACTTTAATGTGGTATTTTAATAAAAATCATCACAGCAATGTTTGAAAAAAATAAAACTTTCCAAAAATTTTTCCATGTAAATGGTAGCTGGGGTGGGGAGATTTTCTTGAAAATCTTCGTGTCGCATCCTTGGAAGTTACTGATCCTAAATACTAAGTTTGATATTTAACGGGCTTTTCGTTTTTGAATTATGCGCTCCACAGACTCACACATACACAGACCTTTTTTCTAAAAATTGTAATTTCGGAATCACGGACCACAAAACATATATTTCCGGTGAAATCTCGGTATCAAAATTTTGGGTGGAATACATCTTTTCTATCCACTATGTACGGTGTACATACGAGCTGAAGAAACTAGAAAACTGATATGTTCCATTCACAATACTTTCTAGGTTATTCTTCGTTTCCACTACATGCCAATTGGGAATAACATTAGCAGAAATAGTCTTATTGCTAAGTTTCTTATAAGTAGAAGTGAAATAAGGAAGTACATTAGAGAAAAACATTTAAACCAGTCTGTATACCAGAATGTGCTATTTATTCATCCTCGCACTTCGGCAGTTAAAGATTGGTGTTGTAGGGGGTAAAGTTTGGTTTACGGAATGCAAAATGAGACCAACAGTATTGTAAAGCTGCAGAGATCAATACACTGCGTGGGCGATCTCTGCTGCCGGTGAAATAATTAGAGACATGGATTCAGTTAATGCTTCAGTGTATTCTGGGTTAAAGTGCTGTTTTCATTTCAAAGGACCAGGCTCATTGCCACGAATATCGCCTGTAAAATGTTAAAAGTCAAATGCGTACTTAAACAAGCTTCAGCAATATTAATGCATTTTCGTATTTCTTTCATAGCACGTAAAATGAAATCCAAGTTTTCTTATTTCAGATTAACAGTAATTTGCTCGGAACGTGACGCTAAACATAGAATGAAGAACTACCTTTTATTTGAGACGATATGCATTTTCATTTATTACCTGAAATATTTTTGAGAAATATGTTACCTACATAAATATTGTTGCGTCTGAGAACCAAGATCGAACTCCAGTTATTGAGGAAGGCACCTTTCAAGAAAGTGAATTTTGTCCAAAATATCATTGGAAGCACTGTAGGGCGTTGCACCACTTAGTCAAGAGTTATTATCACCTTCTTCATTTTTTGAATACTTAAAGTACGTAATTTTACAAATTTTAACAAGCTAAATTGTTCTTTTACTTTCTCTTTACGTACTATGTACATAGTGTATAGAGAAGGTATTGCACTCCACCCAAATATTCGATACCGAGATTGTACCGGAAATATATGTTTTAGGATCTCCTGTATTCAAAAAAGCAATTTCAGAAAAAAGGTCCGTGTGTCAATGTGTCCGCATGTCTGTGAACACAATACCTCAAAAAGGAAAAGTCGGTAAAATACCAAAGTGTTGGCATTTTTAGAATCTTTCAGGGATGCGACACAAAGATTTTGAGAAAATTCCCCCCACCACCAACTACCCTTTACATGGAATTTATTTCGAAAATTTGGATTTTCTCAAAAATGGCTCTAACGATTTTGTTTAAAATATCGTATATTAAATATATTTACCTGATAATTAAATGTATATCTTGAATTTTCTGGGAATAACCTCTGGGGACTACTTTATTCTGGATGAATTTTACGGACTTTGCATAACTGCTAAACCGTACGTGATAAACAATAACTTACCACACAAAAATTTGAGCACATTAAAACACACAATTTATAACATTTTTTTTTCGTGAAGTTGATCGTTTTTGAGATATTCCTTGTTTTTGGTTTCAGCTTTAAAAAAAACTAATATTTTTCTCATACAGGAATTTATCAACTGCTGTCCAAAAAATGCAGTCACATAGCAGCCAGATTTTGACTATCACTTTAACCCATGATACTCCCTTATTTCGCGTCTACTTATAAGGAAGCAAGTAATAATAGGGGCCAATTCAGGAGCTACTTGGTGGAGAAGTAGCGGCTCCAGGTCATGAGGACCGCATTAACCGGCCGGGGGGCTCGAGGCACTGACCACGTCCCACCCTCCAATACTGCACCCATCCATGACGTCTGTAGTGGACCGAGATGGGGAACGCAGCGGCCGGGCGGTAGGCCAAGGTTCCCCGTGAGCTGTCGTAGCATGGAGTTATTATAATAATACTATTTATGCCTATTTTTTCTTTCTCGATTAGCAAGAAGTAAATAGAAGCATTAGATTTGTTTGTTGCAGAGATGTAGGGAAAGTCATGGGAATTGAACACACCAGATTTTTCTGATAATACCCTTGTTTCAGACCTATATTTTTCATTTAAAACAAAGGAATGTGTAATGAATATAAAAATAACATTTATATATAATGTATACAGCTGCTCCGAAACTACTCGTTCATACAGATGGTAGAGAACATGAAAACAAATATATTTCGATAAGGATATATTATGGTTCCTGACGGCAATTTCCTATGCTTGGAATGATGTAAAGGAAGGTAGCTTATTATTATAATTACAGCGATGTCATTCACAGGGACTGCTCGAATGCATGGTCTGAATGTATGCAGTACATCATGAGACCATTGATTGTCTTGTCCGTTTCAAGACTACCTGCGAATTGTGGACACTGAGACAGCCTTCTCGGGTTAACAAAGCCTCGTAGGTGTACAGGACCTCGAGCAAAAATAAGAGCTGCAGGGCTGCCTATTATAACAAAAAAAATTGTATGAACTGCACGTATTTGGGAAAATCTTCAGTTGCTGGTGCTGCAACGCGCTGATGATAGGTTGAAGCTGCTGGTACACTCAAGCGTTGCAACATTCCACATAAGGATATATCTGACGCCAAAGACGTGTGCAGTACATCGTGTATTTCAACATGTGTCTTTCATTTCTGAAGTTCACATTGTTCAATGCCGACCTGTATCACGCACGTTTCACGTAGCAGATTACGGAGACGTTTGAATGTATGGTACTGTGGAACATTCTGTCAGTACTCTCTCACCACAGCTCATCGATATTCATTCACAGGCCCGTATACAAGATGCATATCAGCCATTTCAGCATACGTAAACCGCTTCATTTTCACTGTTATCTGAAGACGGTAATGATGGCGACTGGGCTGGAGTATTTCCAAACACACCACAAAGCCAATCGTTTGTACAGAAGGCACAACAAGAAATCAGCACTGTCTTGTTGGGTTTGTCAACTCATTTCCTAATAGGTATAGCCGTCTTCATCAACTGGAAGTGAGATTACTTAACGTGTCTCCTTTCAAAATGGTGGAGACCAATTTTTGGCGATCTTCTCGAGATGTTTGCAATTTCCAGAATTGTTTTATGTGTGTCTGGTAGAACATTTTGCTTTTGGTATAATACCTAAAGTTACGGCGGGGATGGGGTTTAATGATGGAGAATAAAACTGTTAAATTAGGTAGTAATCAGTACTGTTCGTGAACCTCCAAACCCAAAATCCTGCACTTATGCGGCCACTTCTTTTCTTGGCAATTACGTGTTCAAGAACAAAGGGAGAATTGTTTGGTCGTCCATCCTCATTAGAGCAACGAACCTTTTCATATAAGAAAATCACTAGCTGCCAAAATCTATCTGGTTTGACCAAGTATTCAAGTGTAAACCCCATTCGACTGTTGCGATGCTGTTCAGTCAAGTTTATTTTCTTTGCTGCCTTTCGATGATGGATGTCAGCTTCATGAAGGCGGTTTCTCACCGTATTGAGGGAGCAAGATAGCTTCAGATCGCGGCGAATCTTGTGGACTGTTTAAATATTTCATCTCTGCTTGTATTTATAATCTTAGCATCGACTTCCGCCGTAGTTTTTCTTGAAATTCCCGATTTTGGGTGCGTCTTTAATCCATCTTCTTGGAAACGGTTAATTCAATATTCCACAACAGATCTACCCATTTGCACATCATTTTCAATCTGTTTTACTTTGCCCTGCTTCCCACATTCCCATAATACGGCCACAGATCACTTCGCTTGTGTAAGGCATTGCTGACTGTCACCAAGCACAACAAAAAAAGTATGGAATTACAATTTACTACAAATGGCAAGCTACAGTCCCTCCTTCTTCGGATGGGCCAGTGAATATCAGAAGACACGCCCTATAAATCCCCTACAAACAAACAGAAATTACATGCCTATTACTATTTGTGTTCTGTGTACACATTTCCAGTCAGTGACATCGATACAACAGCCTTACGTCAGCACTTCTCACAAACGGTTCCCTAACATTCAAGTTGACCTCACAGATCTAATGTTCTATATCGAAATATGTATGTTTTGATACTTTCTACAACCTGTATAAATGTCAACGAATAGTTTCATGTGCTCCGTATAAATTGCAGAAGGAAACCACATTTAGAATAGAAATGTATACAGATTAGCAGCAGCATGATGAGCATAATTAAAAGATGAGATTTGGTAGCATGTACCATTCGCATTCATGAGGTTTTTTCGATTTTTGCTTGATCCATTGTTTTTGAGGGGATTTCCCCGAACCGCCAGGTGATTGCTGGTAATGTTCACTACATCCCTCAAATCTTATCCCGCCATTTCACCTCTCTTATCATTTTGCTAATCATTCATCTATTTGGTCTGATTTGTGACTAAGTGTAAGCTCGGATTTCAGGATGAAGGCAGAGAAGAATTATAATCTCTGGTAAATTATGTCCTCCAATTTCAGGCCCTGAGCCCTCACAGGGATGCCCAAGCCGCAGGGAAAGAGAACAGTCGAAAATATTAGCCGCCATCAGGAGTTTCAATCTGGAAATTGCAGGAAATCTTCTACTTTATCCTGAATAGTTGGGTTGGCCGTCCTCCATCTCATCTAGCCTGCGTGCCTCAAGGTGCAAAAGGTACTCAAGGTTGAAGTATCGATTTCTCTATGCGGCTAATCCTACCCTATTCTAGACAACACCTGCAGGTGTGCCATTGTGCTAATGCATATCATTAGCAAATGAGACAGTTGCAAGAAGCATTTTTACCTTTTCCAGCGCGTATGTATAATGTACATAGTAGAATTCAATACCGAGATTTCACTGAAAATACATATTTCTGAATAAAAAAGAGCCTTTTTAGAAAAAGATCTGTTTGTGTGTGTGTGTCCCTGGAAGTATAAACTCACATTTAGGTTTAGTACCTTTCAAGGATATGACACGAAGATTTTCAGTAAAATCCACGCACTTACATTCACCCTTTACATGGAACATTATGAACATTTTGATTTTCTGAAAAAATGACTGTTTTCACTAAAATATCATATCTTAAAGACATTTTAATTACAACCGAAACGTGTAACCAGAATTTCCTGGAAATAGCCTCTGAAGACCTCATAATTTTGGATGACATTTGTATAAATTTTGGTTAACTAGCAAACCGTAGGAGATAGATAAAAACCAACTACCCAAAAAAATGCATATCTCGTTAAAAAGCACAATTTGTGTCTGTACTTTTGTGTTGTAAAGTTAAACGTTGCCGAGATATTCTTTGTTGTTGGTTTAGATTTTAATCGTTTCTCAATCGGGAAGTCATCTTTCTAATGTTTATTACTGGCAAGCAAAGACAACCTAGCTTGAATTGTTCACAAAGCAAACAGCTTTTAACAGATTTCACGTGCTTTATTCCCTTATTTGCTTTTTACTTATAAGGAAGCAAGTAATAAAAATGCTTACCGCAATTAGCATGATGCAAAAAAATTTAAATTTTTGTAAGACTAATTTGCTTGCAGAAGAAGTAGAGAAAGTCATGTGAATGGGACACGCTGACCTGCATATGCTCAACAACAAATTGATATGCCAAAAATCTCAAATTTGAAGTTAATAAACTATTGCATTAAGTATGCAGTGGAGAAGATTTATCGCAAATTCATTCATAGATCTTTGAATTTCACGTTCAGTATTCTAATATACATATTGTTGTATATTGTGCTACTGCTCTCTTTAATGTAGAAAACCTTCACTTTGTCACACAGACTGAAAGTTACCTTCCTCTCCCTCTCTCCCTCTAGTTCTTGTTCCAAAGAAACGTTTTACAGAAGCCGAAAACAATTTTCATTTTCGCTTCACGTACAATATTCATTGTAAATAGAGTAGGTATTGTATTCCAACAAAAATTAGATCCCCAAATATACCTGAGAATACATGTTTTGAGGCGCCTTGAAACAAAAAAAGGCATTTTTTAGAAAAGTCAGTGTTTGCCTGTGTCTGTTTGTGTCTGTGTGTCTTTGACAGCATACCTCAAAAACGAAAATTCTTTAAATACCAAACTTGGCATTTAAGTTTAGTATCTCCCTAGGATGTGACACGAAGATTATGCAGAAAATCCCTCACTCTAAACTACGCTTTACATGGGCAAATTTTCGAAAATTTTGATTTTCTCAAAAATGACTATAACGAGTTTTATTAAAATATTGTATATTAAAGATGAATGCATGCCAAATAAAATGTATGTCTTGAATTTTCTGAAATTAACCTCTGAAGAACTCTTCATTCTGGATGAAAATAGATCTCGTTGAAACACATTTTTTTTTTGTAGAGTTAATCGTTTCGAGATATTCATTTCTATTAAATTGTTAGCTATTTAAGCTTTTCTGAAACGGGAGGTCATCTTTCGTTTCATCTCCGGGTAAACAGAACCGTATTTCAATTGCTTCACATATCACCCGATTTTTAAATATTTTACTACTGTTTCATCCTAGTTTATTACCCATTTTACTTATTCCTAGTAATTAATACATCAAGTTTTGCTAATGTTTATATTGATTACCATGTAGAGAAAGGGATAACTTTCTGTAATAGTAGTTACTACCCAGGGTAATGGCTCTCATTTGGGAAGTCCATTTTCGATACACGCCACCACCTATTCTGACCCATGGGTTTTTTTGTGGCTTACCCGGATCGATAGGTGTGTCTGCAGCCGGGACATATAAATCGGCTCAGCCGATTTAGTAAAATACAATATAATTCTTTCAGAATGGACATTAAGCACTCTTAATATACGCGAGTACATCAAAATTATCTAAAAAAAAATATATTGAACGCATCTTATCTTAAAGCGTCGTTTAGGGTAGACTATGTTGCTGAAAATGACCCAAAAAACTACTTTTCTCTACTGTGAGGCAAGCGATAGATACAGGAATGACAAAAAAGCTAAGATCTGTTTAATTTTTACTATGTTTGTATGTTTATTAATAAACCAAAGCCTCCTTCCGATGAAGGGGAAAATAAAATCTAAAGTTGTGTTCATGCTCTTTTAATGCAAAACATCCCGCAATATACTATCCCCATTTCAAAAAAATAAGATGGGTAGAAGTCACTTGTCTCCAACAGATCTCACGCTATAAAATGCAATCTGCTCCCTGTCTCTATCCCTTTGGGCGAGGAGTCTGTCAGTCCTAAGAGACGCGCTAGCTTAACGGTCCACGAGCTTTCTGCGCATGTCCATACCAATATGGTACACTGGGGTACCACAATCCGTCAAGAAATCGAAAAAAGTTTGTTTTGTTTACTTTTTCTACCCTACCATGTACATAGTGCATAGAAAATGTATTGTAATGTACTAACAAAATCGATAAATTTCACCGATTGATGTTTTGAGTCCCCCTGAATCTAAAAATGAGTATTTTTAGAAAAATGTCCATGTTTGTGTGTATTTAAGTTTGGTATCTTCCAAGGATGCAACACGAAGATTATCAAGAAAATCTCCCCACCCCAAACTACCCTTTACATGGAACATTTATCGAACATTTTTATTTTCTCAAGACTGGCTCTAACGATTTTGGTTAAAATACCTTACGTTTAAGATATTTCTATGACAAACACGTGTATGTCTTGAATTTTCTGGAAATATCGGAGACTTTATTCTGGATGATTTTTGTATAACTGGCAAACCGTAATAGATGTACAAAAACTTACCACACAAAAAACGCGTAGCTCATAGAAACACACAATTTATGTCATATAC
This sequence comes from Hymenopus coronatus, assembly GCA_030762935.1. Classification (NCBI taxonomy): domain Eukaryota; kingdom Metazoa; phylum Arthropoda; class Insecta; order Mantodea; family Hymenopodidae; genus Hymenopus; species Hymenopus coronatus. Next base: position 51,714,286 of record CM060885.1, read on the forward strand.
ATTTCTTTGTAGACTTAACCGTTTTAAAGAAATTCTGGGCTATTGGTTTTAATTTTAGCCATTTTAACTTTTCTCAAACGTGAAGACATCTTACTTCTCCTCTCTCATTTGTTTATTCCTGGTAAACAAAGATATTAGAATTACAATTCTTTCACATAGTGACCGGTTTTTAAAGTACGAGACTGTCGCTTTAGCCTGTGTATTTTCTTATTTCCTTTCTACTTACAAGGAAGCAAATAATAAGACTAATTCTGGTTATGTTTATCTTGATTAGCATGATATAGATAACAGATTAATGTTTTGAATAAACGGTTTGTTTACCGAACAGCTAGAGACATCACGTGAAGGGAACATGTTAAAATTTTTTCGCTTCTACTTACAAGGAAGCAAGTAATAAGGACAACTTCTGCTAATGTTTATCTCGATCATTATGAAGTAGGAGAATAAGCTTTATAGCAAGAATTTGTTACAGAGAAGTAAGGAAAGTCATGTGAATGGAACACATCAAATTTGTTTTCCTAGAAAATTGTTGTAGGAACCTTTGCGCAATCATTGAGAATCAACATCTAGCTATCCTTTCCCCTTGCTTCGGGCTCCAGAGTCATTTAAAAATTAAAAAAAAAAAGCATCAGTTTCCTAGCACACTATTTTGTAACACAGAAATTTTCTGAAAACTGTATTCCACACTTGTTTATATACAACTTAATTTCCCAGAATGTCCAGAAGTTCTATTTTAATATTACACCCTAACTTCCATGGTAATTTTTGGTGAATATATTTTTTATGAAAAACGAGGCACTTTAGCAAGCGTGGCTATAGGACGGGCCAGTGTTTTCTTTTGTTGATAATTCACGACCGGAGCGAAACCATTGAGTGAATTATCCTAAGAGATGAAAACACGAGTTGTATTTGATAAGACAATTCAGTGAAATAAAATTTTAATAATTTATAATATATAGGAAGAAAGATTTTATCAGGTTATGATTGTAATACAGTAGTTCTCAAATGGTGGATGACGCATTCGACCATGTTTATTTACCGAATTTTTTTTCTTCTTCACTGCCTCTTGAATGATGATATGATCGACCGTGTCTACTTCCAATTACGAATATAGGTAGTCACAATAGAAATAGAGAACAATTATTTTATTTTAGTGTTAAATAGGTAATATATGAAATGGAAACAAACGTTATTTTATCTGAGATTATTGTAATTATCTCATACATAAGAAGTACAAATAATGATTATTTTCACTCCTTTTTTGAACTAAATACATTATAAACTGGATAAAACTTAAAATGAACACTATAACTGAACTAATTGAAAGTACAATTGTGGAAATGAAGCTATTAAAAGTGAAGTTTGGCTGCCTGGATTGTCATCTTGTTACCAATAACCAAGACAGGAGATTAAACATACGAACATCAGGTACGACAAGATTTCAAAAGAAATGAGCTCAGCTGCGATAAGATTTTTCGACTATATCGCTTCAGTCAGATGACTGCGATTGGTTGAAATTGCTAACCTCGGCCATTCCAATGGTGCTTTAATAGTTGAGCTGAAGCGTCTCCACAAGAAGTAATAATTAGTTTCTAAACCGGTTTTCGGACAACCAATGTGAAAATAAGAAATGAAACAGAAAGCAAGGATTTTAAAAGTAAGTAAAGTCTATAAGCAAATACTAATTTTAAAAGCGAGAGTGACAAAGAACACACACGTTAAACCCATTCAACATTTATAGACGCGAGGTATGTGTTATTTAAAAGCATTTTTCACGTTATAAAAAGGAGTGGTATTTGCACGCTTTACCCAGCCATGAAGTCAATAGCGGCGTGAAATTCCGTAAAATGGCATAGGTAGAACGCGTGTCCAGGAATTGCGGGTTTTTCTACCACATAACTCTCTCGTTCGTTTCAGCATAAACCATAGAATTATTATACAAAGCTCTTGCTGTATTTAAAAGCCAACCCTTCCACAAAAAAGAGAGGAAGATAAATAAATAACTGTAGAATATGCAAAGAAAAGTAAAAGCATACGAGGTAAAAAAAAAAAAAAAAACCCTACACTGTCCTTGTGATTTGTGGAGCGACATGAAATTGTTAAGAGATTGTAATAATGAACTCCTACATCTAAATATGAGATATAAATGTGGAGAGGACTGGTGGAAGCTTTAATCCGAGGGCGCGAAAAAGGATTTTGCACAGAGTTTAGAACATTTTTGCGCAGTTTGCTTAATGGGCTGCAGATGGCAGCACTTACCTTCGGGAATATAAACAACCCCACAGGATAAAGGCTGATTACTTTATGCCAGCGGATATATTTATTTGTCTCTGTTATATATGTCCCAGCATAGGAAGTTCTAGGTAGAGTTCTCTGGTTTAACCTTGATCATACCGCCAAGGTTAGGTGGCTGTTAAACAAAAGCTGTGTATAGAGCGTTAAAGAATTCAAACAACAAACTTTTGGGGCGACGCTTTTCATACGGGTATACAGTGTTTAATGTGGTCGCTGTATGCCAGGTTTCTAAATTTATTTTGTGAGTGAAATCAGTGTTAAAATATAATATTTAATGATTATGTATAATTCTTCTGAGAGGAGCGAAGGCTTGGTATTCGTGATATATATTGCACTTACTGAACATTTGAAAATATAAATTAAGATCTCAGAGTTATACTGTTTGACGGTCAAGTCTTGGGGATAGGTTTGAGTTATTTGTTTCATACTTTATAATTTTTAAATGGTTGATTTACTAATATTTGATCCAGTTATTTATGGCTAAATGGTTGAAGTGTACCTAGTTTCAATATGTTATTTTGTATTCTTAAAAGTCTCGCTTTTCCTTATGCGAAATGTTTCCAGCTAATTCTTCCGCGTAAGGGTTCCCTTGTACGTTGATTAGTCCGCAATACATACTTTCGTATTCATTCTAAGATCTGGGTTTCCTGATTCTCTAGATCAAATAAATTGTCACTATATATTAAGCTATAGCGCTCTTATATATGCGTTATTCATCATGAGTGATTCATTATGTAATGGAATTGTTTGGTAGTTCTGTTACTTGAACTTATGTGAAGTGAAATAAATATCACTCAGAATTGAAACATACGCTTTACATATGTAATGAGGGGGGCATTCTTTAGAGCTTAATATGGATTTGTCGTGAACCTCGGGTATCCAGTAATTAATAAGGTCATGAAGCGGTTTAATACTATCACTTTAGTCCAGTGTATTCTCTTATTTTCTTCTACTTACAAGGGAGCAAATAATAAGACCGTTTTCTTAACTTTTTCTTGATTAGCAAGAAGTAGATAATAGAAGAATAAGTTTTTGACAATAATGTGTTTAAGAGATGTAGAGAAAGTCATGCGAATAAAACAAATCTGATTTTTTGTTGAAATATAAATATATTTATTATATTTAGCGAGGCTAGGGAATGAGAGCGGCTATGTTACGGTAAATAGTTAATTACATTTTGGGGCGGCACAGGTTTTTTTTTTAGCATGGAAACTCATTCAGGTTTTGGAGAGACACAAGTGCTTTATTTGAGTCCGGCCTTTTTCCGCCGTAGAACACACGCGTATACTTCTTAAATTTCTACTGTGACGTTACACTTTACTCGCCCGCTAATGTTATTGTTTATTAATGTTGAGGCCGTGATTTATTACGTACTATGATCGGTCTTAAAATCACTTACTTCCGTCACAATTAAGCATTACACCTCGCGCTCAAATACCATATCTTGGTCGTCAAGTGCCTTAAAATGTCGCCTGTTCGGCTCCATCACGAATTCTAAATTTTACATCTTGGTTGTTCGGAGGTCCTTCACCAAGTGTCACCAGCGGGAATCATTGTCTTGTGTCCCGTTAGTTACCCTTGAGCAGGGCATTCTCTCCCCTTTCCTTCGTGTCAACGCACGCCAGGTAACGGATCTTGTACCCCGAGCTCGTGCCTTATACGTGTTAAAAGTATTTCTAACCTTCCCATTTTCACTCTACGTTTATATTTCATCTTCATGATATAATTTATATTCTAGGCTATGATTTATATTTCTCTTCTGAATAATTCTTTCCCCCGGGACAAGACATGTACTGTCTCAATTTATGATTTAATTATCCATAGCACAAGGATTTATAGGTATCCTCGCATATAATGTGTACTTTTTAGCGCAAGCATTAACTCTGTAAAACTATTTAAGCTTAGAATAACGTGCAATGGAGAGCGAAAGTGGCTTTAGTGGATAGCGATTTGGCTCACTCCATTTGTTTTCCCCTCCACGGTGCTAACCAAACCCTTTACACAATAGAGGTGCCGCCGCTTTTGATCTCTCTTCCTCGGCTATTCCTGAGAAAGGCCATTGTTTACGGTGTTGCAGAAAGATTTTGATAGCAACTGGAGCTCTGTGCTGTTCTTCAAGGCTTCCTTTAGAAATCTGGGAGTTTGCAGTGCTCCGTTATTTCAGGTGATCGTTTCCGATTCCTCAGGGTTTGATTGCGTTCGTTTATTTTTTGTAGGTTTATGTTAGTGTGTCTGAAACACTACTTTTTCAAACCCTTTTATGATAACCCCTTAGTGCATGGTAACATATTCTACACAAATGTGTTTTGCTAAGGTTTTGGGCTTTTATAGCTGTTTTAAATTTCATAGCAGCCAACCTTCAGTCATAAAATACCAGTATTTATAGACGTAAAATTATTACAGTATTGTTTTTACTATCTATACACGTGTTATGCATATAGTGAACTATAGAGAAAGTAAAGTATTTCACCTAAAACCATAATACAGGGATTTCAAAGGAAATACATAATTTGCGGTCCCCTGAGTCCAAAAAATCATTTTTAGAAAAAGCTCCATGTGAGTGTGTTTGCATACACCATAGCTCAAAACTGAAAGATCGTTAAGTACCAAACTCAGTACTTAAGTTTAGTATTTTTAAAAGATGACACGAAACTTTTCAAGAAAATTCCACACCCAAACTACTCTTTACATGGAAACATTTTTTAAAATGTTGTTTTTCTCAAAAGTCGCTTGAGGATTTTGAATAAAACACTTTATATTATAAATCATCACAAATAAAATGTATATCTTGAGCTTTCTAGGAATAGCCTCTAAAGATCCATTTACTCCGGATGATTCCTTTTTCTGAATTTTGCATAATTGCTAAACCGTGACAAATAGACAAAAACTTACTAGACAAAAAATATATTGTTAAAACACACAGTTTGTGTCATATGCATTTTTGTTGTAGGGTTAGGTAACCGTTTCAAAGATATTCTTCTATGGTTTCAAGTTTATAATACGTCATTTGTCTTAAACGTAATTACTTTTCCTTACATCTTGCTTTTGTTTACTGCTGACTTTGCAAGGCGAACCGAGCCTCAATTGTTCACAAAGCGACCGGCTTTTAAATATAAATGACTATCGCTTTAGCCATATTTCCTTTCTGCTTACAAGGAATCAAGTGGTAAGACAATTTCTGTTAGTGCTTATCTGGGTTAGCATGATATACATAAAATAATGTGTTTTGTAAGAATAGTTTGTTTGCAGAACATGTAGAGAAAGTCATGTGAATGCAACACATTAGATTTTTTTTTTAATAAGAAGCAAAAACCATCCACCTACAGTAAAATGTAACCTCATCGGAAATCATGCCTGCCATTACACCTTTTATTTAACTTGCACCCCTCCCATCCTTTACACAGGCATATATGATTTTTTGGGATTCGTTATCGCAATGTTTGATTTTGATTGGATGGTCAGTCCATTTCATCTCGCCTTAATATCAGAAATAACCGAATCCCTTCGATAGCTCGTATGTATAAGGAATATAAGGGAGAGTTTATGAAGAACGACATATGCAGCGGAATAATTCCATTATTAAGGGATTAAAATTATTTTTTGGTGGTAGTTAGTTAATATTACATAAATAATGGACAACTTCGTGTTGGGCTAATTACAGTCCATTTTCATTTTATGCTTAAATTTGAATTATTCATTAATTAGTAGCACAGTTTATTCTCTCCGGGATTTACAGCTGCACATGATTGTAAATAGCTACCGCCGCCACATAGACTTTTTAAAATGTTTTAATGTGATGTAAAAGTAATAATTAATTTGATTATTTTTCTATTTATGTAACTGTAGGTTTTAATTAATTTGCATTACAACGCACTTTTATTCGTGTCAAATCCGTTGTAGTGTTACATATATATTTTAAACTATCTTCCTGTTTCAAAGCTATATAACATGAAATAAAGTCTGAATTTTAAAATCCCTTAGACGCAAGAAAGGCTACTTTTTTATCATTATTGTCCTGCATGGACTTTTTAAAATAATGCGTATATACCTTAATGTATTTTTGTGAAATAAAAGCTTTCCAAATGATTTTCTGTACCTAGTTTCGTATTTCGAATAAATATATTTCATGTAATATTTAGAAACTTTACAGTCAAAATGTATCTGCTGCTTTAATTTGGTTTGTTTGTTTTTTTCCGTAGCATTCTTTATGAAATATAATCAATTGTCTGAAATATGATTGTTTTAGAAACTTAGGTTAGCTAGTGCAGGTATTCTAACACGCGTGTTCACTCTCAGTCCAGACTACCAGAATTTATGGTGACTAGATAATAATCATGGCTAAAGAAATCTGTCCACCCCAGCAAAAAATTGAACCCAGAACCTCAGGAAGAAGTCAATTTGCTGGCCACTCGACCATGGAGGTAGTCGCAAACTTTCAGTAAGCCACGTTATTCTTGTAGAATATTTCATGAAGGTTAAAATTTCGTTTTTCTGTTATAGACTATTAATTTGGATGTGTTTATGTTGCAGTTGATGGAATCTATAGTCAAAATGAGACTCCTGAATCTATGAGCTTGGATCAGAATGTCACATTGCTTAACTTTGGTACTCTCTTTAAATCTTTAATAAACAAAATAACCATGCATAACCATTTGAAGGGACGAAATAAACCGGAGTTGGAATGTATAGAAAACATGATCACATTCGCATCAGCATTCTCATTGTAAACATAATCATAATTATAAATACAATTAGAGTAACGTCACCTTACAGTCTTATTTACATAAGAAGAAAAGTATCAATCTCGTCATTCTCAACTTCCGAACTTCTTGTCACAGCAAAAAATAAATAAATAAATAAATAAATAAGTAAAATTGGATTACAAGAATTGGATTGGTAGCTCAGTGGCAGAGCAACCCGCTAGAGACCGGGAGATCCGTGGTTCAAATCCCGGCTATGGCATTGACTTTTTCAGTCTGACTCTACCCATGCAATTCCTGTCCTACACAGGATTTGTGTGAAAACACAATACCAATTGACCATAATAGTTGGCTATACTATGAATCCTGGAACTTAAGTACTTACAGCTTTGTAAGTCGCCATTGGTGTTGTCACCACAAAACAATTTGAGAACATCTTGTGGTTTACCGGAAACCTGTGAGTCAGTTGAGAAATTCAGTGCTGTGCCGGCATTTTGCCATGTTATCTCAGTGGCAAAGCAACCGGCTAGAGATCGTTCAAATGCCGGCTATGGCATTGCATTTTTCAGTCGGACTCTACCAATTCAAATAAGTATAATGTAGTGGAAAGAAGGTATCAATCAACATAACAACTGCCAATTTTAACACCAACGTGCCTAAATCGAAGCTGGAATCATTCAGTTTAATTTGCCTGCTTCAGAGGCGTTAGTCAGTATCTCACCACGCATTTGTGTAACAGAACAAAGCAGCCTGTCTCTATCCATTTGGATATAGAGCCCGAAAATGACAGCCCGTCCAAATTCCAACGCGGCAATCCAGTAAACGTGCATAGCTGCCGATCCATAATAAATGTTATATTACGATGTCGTTTACATGGAACATTTGTGTAGGTGTGTTTTCTCAGTGGATTGTAGTTAAAACTGGCAGCTCAGGTTTTCGATATGACCTTCACACACCACATCGATTGTATTATAGGAATGTTAGGTTGTTTTGGTATGATATTTCCCTTGTAAGTTTGTTATGATAAACAACAACACGAAGTTCCTTAAAACAAAATGGAAAACAGTCAAATTAGCTACCTGATAAGTAATCTATTACTGAATAGACAGAAAAATATGTGATCCACTCACATGACTTTCTCTTCATCGCTGCAACAATTATTGTTAAAAAGCTAATGCTTCTATTTACTTCCTGCTAATCGAGAAAACATTAGCAGAAATAGTCTTATTACTTGCTCCTTGTAAGTAGATGCGAAACAAGGGAGTGCCATAGGATAAAGTGATAGTCAAAATCTGGTTCCTATGTGACTGAAGTTCCTTTGTTTGTATGGACAGGAGTTGACAGATTCCCGTAAGGGAAAAGTATGTTTTTTTTAAAGCTGAAACCAAAAACAAGGAATATCTAAGAAACGATCAGCTCCATGAAAAAAAATTATAAAAAATAAATTGTGTATTTCAATATGCTCTACATGTTTTGTGTGGTAAGTCTTTGTCTATTTCTTACGGCTTAGCAGTTGTGCAAAATTCCGTAAAATTCATCCAAAATTCATCAGAGGCTATTCCCATAATATTCAATATATATTTTATTTGTCAGGTAAATATCTTTAATGCACAATATTTTAATCAAAATCTTTAGAGCCATTTTTAAGAAAATAAAAATTTTCGAGAAAAAAAATCCATATAAATTGTATCAAACTTAAATACCAAGGTTTGTATTTAACGACCTTTTCGTTTTTGAGCTATGCTGTCCACAGAGACATACATGGACCTTTTTTCCAGAAATGTTTTTTGGATTCAGGGGGACACAAAACATGTATTTCCGGTGAAATCTTGGTATCGAAAGTAAAAATATTTTATGTATAATTCTTGTTCTTCTATAACGTCTTTGTTTTCTCTTTGTGGTTCATTCTGGTCATTCAGCATAATTTATCCTACAGTGGAGCAGTGGAGTTGCTTTTTTATTTGATTATTTTATAACTTTATAAACATACTTAAAAATCGTTATGAATAATCATTTAAATATAATTTTGAATGTTTCAAAGGGTAGTTTTAACAAAAAATTTCGTGGTAGAAACAATGACTGCCCATCACTGTGAGAGAATCCAATATAACGAACAGCTGTGTCATGCGAATCTCTGCTGTCAGCCCGCCTCGGCTCATATGAAAGGTGCTGAATATGTGCATGTTGTCCCATTTTATTCTGCCGTATCATCGTGCTTCACTTCCCACATTTCCATCGCCAGATTCTTGACCTTTCATCCTCTTCCTCCGATGGCTCGAAAGTGTTATCCGGAGTTAGTGAAAGCCGGGTGAAAGAGAGCTTATATACAGGATGTTAACGAAGTGCACCGAAATAATTTGAGATTGTGTACTTCACTGATATAAGTAATTTGAGATCGGCGATGCATGGTCCCCGGATAAACATAACGCAACTACATAGCGGTAAACGTGTTGGTATCAAGTGCTGATAAGTCGGTGCGAAAGCAAAGCAGGTTGAAAAATGGCTTAGAATGCCTTTAAAACTGCTGCTTGAGTATAGAAATATCAATTTTGAGCAGCTCGTTACTAGCGTTCTCAAGATCTAATGACGCAAAAATCTCGAACTAATCATTAGACAGTACGACACTGAGCATTCATTAACTACGTACTTGAGTGATGTAGCCAACTCTGGAGGCGTTTTTTCAATTGCTCTGGTGGCTGCTATCCCAAAAGTCGTGTGTTTCGATTCCTGTCATAGAGTAATTGTCTTTTATTATTATTTTTTTTCATTCCAGACGAAGTGCCGCGATACGTGAACGAGACCCGAACTCGGAAACTATATTTCACTTGAAAGCCAGTATCATAACCACTGCGCTAGAGAGGTACGCTGTATATGTGTCCCTTCGTTTTTCGTGTTAAGCTCTCGGATGGTTGATAAATTAGCCAGTGGCGTACTGGTACTTCACAAACGTATAGTCTTTACTTCGAAATTTCAATAAAGGCCATAAGTCTAGTATCTCAAATTACTTATTTAAGTAATCTACATATTCTGAGAAAGTATTTCGGTATAGTTCAACAACGCCCTGTAGATATGTTTTTCTTTCATTCTTAGCTACCAAATCGATAATCTAACTTGGCCTTCAGTAAACATTGAAATAACATTGTGAAGATGTTTTCACTCATGGACCAAATGGGAAATAATGGCCAACCGTATATAAAGAAGTATTGTTCCTTTAACCTCAAGCCTGATAAAGAGACATCTGAGCAAAATTTAGCTGTTTTTCACACCCAATTTAGAATGGAACGCTGAGAACCACAGTAGTCAAAGAGCGCCCATATATAACACGCCATTTATTTTATACCAATAACGGACCTCAAACTTTGAAATCTGTTTACCACCACCTCATCATGTGATAAATACAGCTCACTCAGCCTTTGTTAATATTCTGCACATGGTTATCTTGCATTGCGTGAATGACGCAATTATCATAAGTAATATAATAAGTAATATATGGATACATTTTCTAGCAACAAGTTGTAGCTCAAGTTGTATTTAAAAATGCTATTTGATGAATAAAATAACAATGATTAGCCTAAATGGACTCGAAAAACCATATTCCTAAAATCCCATTTGTCTTGATGTATATTTGCACCGATCAATCCAACTCTATTCAAACCCGGCGGATGTCATTGATTTTTTCGGGCGTAACAATTCTTAGCATGCTTCCTCCGGAAGGGGAGTAAAGCCGTGGGTCCCGTGTCGTAGATTTACGGCAGGTAAAAGAACCTCAAGCCTGATAGAGAGGCCTCTGAGCAAAATTAAGTGATCTTTCACGTCCAGAATAGAATGGGACGCTGAAAACCACAGTTTTTATTACAACTCTATGTCTATATCATAAATGTCAGATCTTTTTGTATTGCTCATAATAATTACTGGCAGTTCACATACAAATAATAATCACTAGGTGATCAAGCAGGACACTACTGTCATTAGTAATTATTTCTTAGCTACAGTTTGTAGAAGAAGCATCGTATATGAAACAAAACTTTGACAATACCGAAATTTCACCGCAAATAACACGCTTTTAGGCTCCCTGTATCGAAAAAAAAACATTTTAACTTTCTCTAGCACCTACAATGCATATAGTGTCTAGAGAGGGTACTGTATTCTATCCAAAAATTCAGTACCGAAAATTAATCGCATATACATGTTTTTGAGATCCGCGAATAAAAAAAACATTTTTAGAAAAATGTCCCTGAGTGTGTGTGTTCGTTAAATACCAAGCTTTCAAGGATTCAACACAGATTTTCAGGAATATTTCCTTCAACTCCAAATATCCTTTACCTGAAAAAATCTTGATAATAATAAGTATATAGAATAAAAAGCTTTTATGAATATTATGTAGAAGAGGGCTTGGTATTAAAGTTCATGTGAATGCAGCGCATCAACATTTTTAATGTTATGGTTCTATAACATTGAATACTGTCTGCTGTGCAAGGGGTTCCGGGTTCGATTCCTAGCTGGATGTGGGATTTTTTTTCTAGCCCTGATCATTCCCTATCCTTCCTAGAACTGGAAGTATTAAAATAGTGTGAATATGTATGTGACTAATGAATAAAATAATCAGAAAATTATAATACGACAACAAACAGTACATGTGTCAACACCATTGCCGATAGGCAATATGTACCGATAGGACCAAGTAGTTAACGACGGGGTAAATATAAAACAATAAAAAATAAATAAGTAAAAATGAAAAAACATTCAATATCTAATATCAAAATAATCAAACGTGTGTAAGGTGCAACTAGACACATTGCTTAAAGCGATATACTTGGTCAGGGTTCCAAAAGTGTCTGTTTTATTTCGCTACTATATACAGTAAGTAGTGGCTATTATAATCTACCTGACATATTCATGTAGAGATTTATTCGGAAATATGTGTTTTGAGGCTTCCTGAATCAATAACAAAAAATTCAAAAAAGGATTCTTTTCTGAGTCGGTGTGTTTGTTAATGGAATAACTCAAAAATGAAAATTCGTATATATGAATACAATTCTAATATTACCAAGGACAAACAAAAATCCAAAGTCTTCCTTCAGTAATAAATAGATCAAATAATGAATTCCAATCGTGACTAGACCAACCTGGAATGAAACATTTCAAATACAATTTTCTCAAACAATTTGGTATATAAGTACAAAATATTCCAAGAATACGTCTGGAAGAATTTGAAAAAAATCCCTCAATCTCCAAGTTACCCTTTAATTGGAAGTTTTTTTCTAAAATGTTCATTTTCTCAATGGTATCTATCATAGTTTTTAAGCAAAGTCACTTTTGTGACGTTAACCACTTTGAAGATGTTCTTTGAGTGAAAGATCATTAAAAATTTACTTTTTCTGGTCAAGCAAATCGAATATTTGAAAAACATCACACAGCGAGCAACTCTTAAAATATTTGACTGTCGTTCAAGCCTATTGTATTCCAATATTCCCATTGTATCTGCCAGGAAATATAGAACAACATATTTCTTCAAAAGTTTATCCCGAGAATAGAGAAGAATAAGCTTTTTGAAGAATATTTTGTTGAAGATCGGGTAGAGATAGTTAAGGGAGTGAAACACATGAAAGTTTTATTTTATGCATATTCACAGCACCTCTAGGGATGCAATGAAGAGGTGCGTGCTTTATGACACAAGTGAGAGATCACGACCAAAGACAACAATAAACAAAAGCATAGGAAGTGCGTTAAAACAAGCCAGGAGTGCACGATTCTGGATGTGTTCCAGACACTAAACAAGGCTCGTATCTGATTCGGTTGCTAGGAAAAAACCTCAGGGAACCAAGGAATGGGTGACAAAGGCAAGGAAAAAAGAAAGAAAATGGTTCACGCAGAAAACTCTGCCAAGAAGTTTCCTGCTGGAGAAGCACGGAAGGAAAAGGGGGAAAGGTGGAGGATAAAAGTTGGAGAGGTTTGAGAGTAGTTCCAATTTCCACCGCAATTCCATCTTCACTTCGCTCCTTGCTTGCAGAGTTGTTTCCGTAACAATGCATTTAGGATTTTATAGGTGAGATATAGAACGGGAGGCAAGGAAATCTTACGGCGTTCTGACACCTTGGAAAGTCGTTACGATATGTCTGATAAATATCTGTTCGCGCGAGAAAGCTTTCCAGGAGCTTAGGAAAAGGAAGCCGAAACCTAGCAGAATATATCTCAGTCTTGGTTTGAATATATACGCTTTAGGCTAACGAATGATTGCTCTATCAGTTCACACAATTCCTCAACGTATGAATACAGTTTTTTATTCATCTTTGTCTATTTTATTAAATGTTTCTACCATTTTTTTATGCGAACCCATAGGTAAAATGAAAATATCAAAACTCATTAAATTTTTACTTTCCCTACACGTACCATGTACACAGTGTATAGAGAAGGTATTGTATTCCACCCAAAAACTTTAATATCCAGGTTTCACCGGAAATACATGCTTTCAGAACTCCTGAATAAAAGGCATTTTTAGAAAATGTCGTGTGTGTTCTGTGTGTGTATTCTTTTGGTAGTAGAAAGTCCTTAAATGCCAAACTTGATATTCAAGTTCAGTCTATTCCAAAGATACGACCAGAAGATTTTTCAAGAAAATCTCCCCACCACCACAAACTACTTTACATGAAAAAACTTCAAAAAATTGATTTTTCTCAGAGCTGGATCTAACGATTTTTATTAGAATTTCGTATATTAAAAATATTTAGATGAAAATAGTATTTATATCTTGAATATTTTGGGAATAGCATCTGAAAACCTCTCAATTCTGGATGAATTTTGCTGAATATTGTATAACTGATAACACACAAGGGATAATAAATACTACACAAAAAATTTAGATCTTATTAAAAAAAAACTTTTCTTGTGTGGAGCTGACCATTTCTGAGATATTTCTTGTTATTGGTCTCAGCCTTAAAATACTTTTCTCATATGGGATTTTGTCAACTCCGATCCAAGCAAATGAAGGAATTTCAGTCACATGGTAACCAGTTTTTAAAATATTTGGCTATCGCTTAAGTATATGGAACTCTCTTATTTCCCTTCAACTTACAAGGAAGCAAGTGATAGGACTATGTCTGCTAATTTGTATCTTGAGCATGAAGTAGTCATAAGAATAAGCCATGTTTCCATAATTTGTTACAGAGAAGTACAGAAACTCATGTGAATGGAGCACATCAGATTTTTTTTTTTATTTTGTGCTTATAATTGTTATCTTAGATCCTTTTAGCTTCACAATCTATATTTAGATCCATAATCTATATCTCTATAATACTCAAATTGGTGTTATGTAACTTTTTAAGGTTCCTGTCTGCGTGGACAACAAACCATTCTGAAACTTCCAAACTTATTTTCCTATATTTGAGATTTACAAGATGTTTCAAGCATGTTTGTGCAGTTTGCTTCAAAATGTTTCGGCAAACTCTAAAAAGTCAAATGAGAAACTGTTAGAAATGATTTTCACAAATGGTGATATCTATGAGCATGAGATTATTGCTTTTGACCAGCATTATAAAATTATATAAAAAGAATACTTTTAGAAAGATAACCTTTACTACCAAACTAATAGGCCACGCCGTGGCCGAGTGCTTAAACCACTCGCCTCTCACCTAGCGATCACATGTGAGATTTGCAGTGCATAAACCGGCACACGGGTGGGCTTTCTCCGGGTTCTCCGTTTTCCCCAGGCATTGCATTCCAGTGGTGATACATGGAATGAAGGTGGAACCCAGAAAATTCAAGATATACATTTTATTTATCATCTCAATATGTTTAATAGACGGCATTTTAATCAAAATCGTTAGAGTTATTTTTGAGTAAATAAAATTTTTCGTAAAATTTTCCATGTAAAGCGTAATGAGGGATTTTCCTGAAAATCTTCGTGCCGCATCCTTGGAAGATACCAAGGCTGGTATTTAACGGACTTTTCGTTTTTGAAGTATACTGCCCAAAAACACACACACTCACTCACTGATAGACAGACCTCACATGCATCTTTTTCTAAATTTTTTTTTTTAATTCAGGGGATCTTAAAACATGTATTTCCTATGAAATCTCGGTATCGAAATCTTGAGTGCATTACAATACCGTCTCCATAAACCAGGTGTATAATACGTGTAGATAAAGTAAAAATTACTGACGAGAAAGGAATGAACATCTACCTAATTTGCGCGGAGGAAGACTCATGGGTGCATATCTTGACAAGATGTTGTGTTACGGAGGAATGGAGGGTAAAGTAATTAAAACAATCCTTTACCACCTCAAATGGAGAGTTAGAAGCATGTTGGGCGTTACTAGTAGACATGAAAAATGTAAAGGAAACATGTAAATTTTTACTTATGGCCAGACAGCTGAGATCTGAGATGACTTATAGTAAGTAAATAAAATTATATCGTGATAAATGCCGAATAAATTTGATCACTGCAACCATCCAAATACGTGCATTAAAATGGTTCATTGTAATATATTGAATAGATCAATTTTTTAATTGTTAAGGAATTATTTAAGTATAACCAAGAAACGTACCACATGTTGAAAACTTAAAAATTTTATGAATTTTATATTACAAGCCAGGGGAAACTTTAGAAGAAGGTTGGAGAAACATATATTGTTATGTTATTAGTTTTTTTGGGCAGTGTTTAACGCCCGCTTTTATTACTTGTGGCACCGCAGATGATACATGGAATAAATGGCGGGTAAAATCGGAGATCCCAGAGAAAACCCGCCCCTGCGCCGCTTTGTCCGCCATAAATCTCACATGCGGTCGCTTGGGAATGGAACCCGAGCCGTCTAGGTGAGAGGCGAGCTGTTGGCGAGTGGCAAAGATCACTAAGGGCACAAGGATCTACGCGCTGTGCTCTGCCGCAATGACTGTGGTAACAACCCTGAGTAATCCTAGCTTTAACACTCTCATATATGATCAGGTACTCTCAAACACAGCTTTAAGCAGCGTATTTCGGCTTTTGAGGTGATTTATAAATTGAAATAAATAGCGTTATTTTCTTTTCATGTCGTTACACTTATAGGCAGCAAGTTAGGGAATTAAAATCTAATTTACTGTGCTTTCGGTACACCAATTAGTAAACTATATTCTATTTAGCTTTATTTAAAGCTCAAAGCTGCCCCAACTGAATGTACCCAAGTTACAAGATGCTCTGACACGGAATTACAGCTTTCAACCATTTGATTATAAATATTAATATAAATAAAAATCGCTAGGGGTATAAGCTCAGATATTGGTGTTGATAATTAAGAACAGTATAACGAAAAGCATTACATCAATGTTTGCTTCATTTGCGGAATTATAATTTAACCTATTGGGAGTAGTATGTTATCAGGTTGGTTAGTATCTTCAAGTGGACATGATACACACACACGTCCACAGAAGGGATACGTGTCTATGACTGTACGAGTCCGCGGGTAGGAAGGCTTAACCTTCAGCTGACAGTTCTCGCCATAACAAATGTTGTATCGGAACTGAGTTTTAATACGTTCTGCAAGAATAATTACAGCATACTATTTCGGCCAGGAGGTGACGTATTGAAATGGGAAACCGAGAAAACAAAACGGATAGCCTATACTGCCGGGCGTTGTTCTTTTTGCAGTGTACTTGGGAAAAACAAAAAACAAAAAACAAAAAAAAAAAAAAAAACACATCATATACCTAACTTCTTGCGAAAACTGTTAATTTTAATAGGTTATGTAGGTGATGTAGACATTACCCAGCTTTGCGAAATACTTAAATAATCCTTCGCCCCTTCTTTTTAAAGACTTAATAATGTAATTGATTTAGCCTTTCTTTTGTATGGCGTATATGTACGCTCTTTAACTGCTGTGGTTCTCAGCGTCCCATTCTAAGTTGGGCTTGAAAGCCCACTTAATTTTGCTCAGAGGCCTCTTTTTCAGGCTTCAGGTTCTTTTACGTAAATCTACGACACAGGACCAACGGCTTTACATCCCTTCCGAAGGAAGCCATGCTAAGGATTTTTACGCCCGAAAAAATCTATTGTCCTCCGCCGGGTTTGAACCCGCAACCTTGGGCATATGAAATCAGCATGGTAACCATTACACCAAGGAGGATGACTTTCTTTTGTAAAAAACTCTTTCATAGACTTAATATAGGTATCCCAACCTATTATTTCACAACAATTATACGACCCTCATTGATTGTGTTCACGTCCCTAATTTGCTTTTCGGGCCAATTACTTAAACAACTGGAGCAAAAGTTTGATTAGCCGAAGATGGAAACCTACCGAGAGAAAAACGCAATTAAAATCTAGGTGAATGGGCTACTTTTTATGTACACAAGTGCAGGGTATAGTCTGTAAAGGAACGACAAAGCAATACCTTTGTGCCATTTTCCTGCCACTGTTGGAAGAGATCAAGATGGATTCTCTACGCATCTTGCTGTTCCTTTGGCCGCCACATTGCATATAAAACACAAATTTGCATTCAAATGAGTATTTTAATTGGAAATTAAGATTGGTATTCCAAGAAGTTCCATCCCTTTTCCCAAGTCCCCTCTCTCTAACCTTGCACGAGAAAGTTTACTCCTGTAACGAAATACTAACAAAGAATTGGATATAATAACCTAACTTGGCTTGAATTTGAGAACTTCTAGCTAAGTGAAGTTAATATATTGTAACACATTGTCAGCATTCTATAATATTTTAGTGCAATATTATTATATAGATAATGGTTGGGATGTCATTATCTAACCTGTTTTGTCGGGGGCACCGGTCAGATATAATGGCAGTGGGACGCGATGGATTGCTGCCGGTACCTTGGTCAAACCGCTAAAACACCATAGCTTTTTAAATGTAATATTTCTTTCATAAATCTTTTTGTTTCTGGAGTTACTGTTTCTATTCTGTAGAGTACATTTCCCGTATCGGCTTTTTGCATTCAAGTTGGAGTCTACGTCCCCGTCGAGGACCCCTGATGTCTTGTATTAGAATTGAAGTTTAAGTTATAGTTTACAGAGAGGTTACGACATATGGACAAGCAACCATAGGCCCGGGCCTAGAAACAATCCGCCGAGACATTTTGAATTCCCGGCGATCTTTATGTTCTAATGTGAACGCATTCATCATTTCAGACTCACTCACTCTCATCTAAAAAGTGAGGTATAATATCGACCGTAATACTAATAATTAATCACAAGGAATTCATATTAATCGCAAATCCAGGTTCTGGGTAGTCAGAATCTAATTTGTAGTCATTTGCAAGATCTAGATCTTTTAGAACACAATACTTATAAACCACAAAAACATAAAATAAAATATTAGCATTAAATGCTTTCATTGTCTAAAATGAAACTTGGTATTGTAGACCAAAATTAAGTCTTACTTTTAAAACCTCAAAGGAAAGAAATCCTTATCATTAATTCCCAAAATTAATACTTAAATTTAAACTTTCATTTTAAAAATGTTAGTTGTAATATTCTGCATGAAAGATGACGCTAAGAGAAGAGAAATGTTGTAACGATGAATGAATCCCACCGAATGCAAAACCTTGAGGTAAAAACACAGAATTGTTTTAGCATTTTAAAAATTAATATATGGTAAGGGTTCGATTCCTAAAGTAGAAGTGAAATATATTATAACAATTGGCTACAGAAATAAATTGCGAAAGTGAAGTTCATAACATTTTTCTTCAGATTAACCCCGGGAGACACGACATAGAGTTGACTTTAAAACATGCGGTATTCAATTTCTGTTATTATTAATTTAATCCAATCTGCATCACTTTAGATTAGATCCAGCTCCGTGTCACAAATAATCGTCTTTCCTAGTTGTCATTTGAGAGCGGGAACTATATATGCAATAGCGAAAATTGATGTCTTCACATGACTTTCTCTACATTGCTGTAACACATTATTGTTGTTCATAAGCTTATTATTCTATCTACTTCATGCTGATCCAGATAAACAATAACAGAAATGATCGTATTACTTGTTTTCTAGTAAGTAGAAGGAAAATAAGGGAGTACACCAGGTTAAACTGACAGTCAAATATTTTAAAAGCTCGTTGCTATGTGATTGCATTTTTTTTTTCCTTTTTTGGGTAGCTTAACATCATTTAACCTGGTTGGTCATATCGGAAGTTGAATGAAATTATTGGTGAAATGATGCTCAAATGCTCTCGGGGTCAATGGAGCTTAAAGTTACTCGACATTCGTCTTCTCGGGATAAGGGGAAATCCAGAGAAAAAAAAAAACCTTATCCGGGCAACTCACCCTAAGCGAGATTCGAACTCACGACCTTTCGAATTTGAAGCAGACACGCTACCACCACACTACCCAGGCGGGCAACAGATTAGTTTATTTGCATGGCCAAAAGTTGCCGTAGTTTTGTTGATGTGCGTCAAGTTGGTGCACCAATATGTCGTGGTTTTATTGTTGCCACGTTAGGTTGCTAATATGTCGCAGTTTTACTTCTGTTAACACGTTGTTGCGACAAAATTATGCTATCAGGTGAGTCTACTTGGAGTTGGCCGAGGGTTAATGCCTGTGAAATTCCCTACATTAAGAGTGTACATACCTTGCAGATACCGTTTGTTGCTCTGGCTAGGCTCGTTCTTGTAGACCATGAGTTGTCTCTTGCTCAGGGGGGAAAGAATGACAAAGGTATGTAACACTTTTGGTAGACTCAAATTAAAAAGAAATTTTACTTAATTTCGCTGATGATTTCTTTTATTGATAATCTGTGATTAGATTGAGGCACTAACCCTGCGAGCGACTCCCACATAACCGATTGCGAACTTGATGACATAATTTTGTTTAAGTGCTAGTTCCACATTTACGAGTTGTTATAATTTTACACTCGTCACATTAATCTTGAGTTTCACGGTGCGTATAGCATTTACGGTAATAATTACCCGTCAGATTAACTTATAACACACCGACTTCCTACACTGGACTTTTTTTTTTTTTTTAATTTCGAGTGGAGGGAAAAAATCCACCTTAAGGACTGACCCGGGCAAGCCCGGAGTGTCGGGGTCTCCCATGTGGGCATACTGACTAAAAAACCCCTCCACCGGTATTAGAAGGAAGTAAGGAGAGGCGGTACCGCATGATTGCACCCGCGGATTCAAGGCGATAATTTAACTGACTGCAGGGTGCAGTCAGAGGAGTGAAATGAGGACCCGGAGACAGACTTGACCGAGGCCCAGACTGTCGCCGCGGAATATTCAGGGAGATGAGTAAAGGAATTTGAGGGTGACGGATTGAGTTGGAGTTAGTGTTGGTTCTTCTCCATTCGTAACTGCCGTGCGCGAAGAATCCAAGACTCAGGGCCGGTTCTTGGATTAGCACCGTTGTGTGATTGGCTCCTGGAGTGGGGCCGCTCGGCGGAGTGGAGCTGCTGCGGCTGGAGGTCCTGCTGAGGCTGCGGCTGAACACTGGCTATCCTGCTGGACAGCTCAGCGGTGGTGGACTGTAGTGTGGCGATGGCGGTAGTGGTGGCAGCTTGAAGGTCCTGTACCTTTTCGTTGATGACACTGCACAGCTCTTCAAGGGCAACTAAACGGGCGCCGACGTTCAAGATCTCCGCATAGAGGTCCTGAATGGTGTCCCGTGTCGCTGCGTCTATCGAGGGTGCAGGTGGTGTGGTGTCGATGATGATGGTCGGCGGTGGTGTAGTCCGGGCGGGTGGTGGTGCTGGTCTACTCCTGGGGTAGAGAGGGCACTGGGCTTGCCAGGTGAAGTGTCCTGTGCCACGACAGGTGGCATAGAACCAGCGGTGACGGCGGAGATCGTGCCCAGTGCATTCGGCGGTGGTGGTGTTGGTACCACAGTAGTGGCACCGCGGCAGCGAGGAGCAGACATCAGCTAAGTGTCCGAAGGCACAGCAGCGTCGGCAGGGCTGGTGACGTTCTTGTCGGCTAGCCTCGACGACCAGAAGTCGCCCTAATAAGGGCAACCCTGACGCCAAGGCAGCTTCCAAGTCAGCCTGGTCCTGCATCTCCACAGGAACAAGCGGCGTTGGCCCCCGGTCGCAGTATATACGGGTGGCCCTCAAGCAAGAAGGCCACCTCGACTGCACGGCGGTGAGCAGATGCCGGGGGGAAAGGTCCCGAGGGACCCCCCGTACCACGGCACTGAATCGGGGCGGTGGCTGCGTGGAGCTGGGTGGTGTCGTCGGTGATGGCGGCAACTGCGGCTGCAGCTGCGGCGAGACTGTGGTGGCGGCCGGCGGCGAAGCAGGGCTTGCCGCGGCCGGTGGCGTCGGAGATGCTGCCTCCTCGGCGGCTGCCGGGGAAGAGGCGACGGTTGCTGCCTTGGCAGTGGCGGCTCTGCGGAGTCTCTTTTTGCCATGTTCACAGCTCGAAGATCAAGCTCCGTCCGATTATTTTCGACCGCCTCCTTGGCCTCCGATTTCTTATACGCACATCATTTACATACTAAAAGGTCGGAGTATTGCCCTCCTTTTTGATTGGATAAAAAAAGGCGCGTTGTCTCGTGACTGCCGGGGATTTTTCTTTCTTTTCCACCCACATGACCTTTCTCTACAATGAAAAATTCCCTCTTTCCAAAATAAAAGGGGTGAACCTTTCTTCCTCCCAAGGGTTGTTACTTGTTTCCCTAATGCTCTAAAATTCTTGTTATTTTTAACAAAGCACGTTTGAAGAATTCAAAGCGAGTTTATACACGTTAAGATTCTGCGTTCTACTGAGCGGATATTTCTTATATTAAATATGTATAAAATAATGATTAAACTAATAATGTATGCGTCGTGCTAATTTACTGTCGCATAATGCCCCTATGAAGAAGCTAACATTTTTTCTTGACAAATTTAAAGTTCTTCATATATTCCTTCTGCATGCGTGCGTTCACTGTTTATTTACCCATTTCCACTATCCTCCACTGATGCCGGATTCACTAACCTAATATTCAAAACAAATCTCTGTCCCTCTCTCTTGCGTCGTGTTAATTAATATACTGTCGCAAAGTTTACAAATTTCCCTAAAAGAAAATCTTAAGTATTTTAAAATTGAAACTAACAATAAGGAATACTTCGGGAATTGTCAACTCCACGAGAAAATGCGGGTTATATATTGTGTGTTTTAACGAGATCTACATTTTTGTGAAGTAAGTTTTAGCAGTTATGCAAAAGTGATCCAGAATGAAAATACTCTCAGGGGCTATTTTCAGAAAGTTCAAAATATACATTTTATTTGCCATGTAAATATTTTTAATAAACGGTATTTTAATCAAAATCGTTAGACTAGTTTTTGAAAAATAATGTTTTCAATACATTTTTACATGTAAAGCGGAGCTTGGGGCGGGGTTTTCTCAAAATCTTCGTGTCGCATCTTTGTAAGATACTATACTTAAATACCAAGTTTGATATTTTACCGAGTTTTCGTTTTTGAGTTATCGTAGTACAGACATATAGACATGCATGTGCGCAAACCTTTTTCTAAAAATATAAGGGTCCCTAAAACGTGTATTTGCAGTGAAATTTCGGAATACATTTTTTGATGGAACGCAATACTTTCTCGACCTATGTAATGTGTATTAATTAGATTATAAAAAATTGTTTAAAGAAATGGCCGTGGTCTTTAGTTGAAGCAGCTACGATGTTTGTACAAGATATAAATAAATAAACACATTTAACAACAATTCCAATATATTGTGGTAAAAGAATAAATGCAGAAGAGATGCTGCTCCTCATTGCGTGATATTATATACCTAATACAAAAATTTCAGCATGGGTGTGTTTGTATATGATGCACTTTAAACAATACAAAGATTATATAATTATAATTTGAGTACAAGATACAAAGAAGTTCAATAAATTATAATCAGTAAGCTAAATTTGATATAAAAAGAGAAAACGAATGTTGCAACTAAAATTTATTTCTTCTGAATGTACGTGCTTTACAATAAACTGCAGTTGTATTAAAGTACATAGCAATTATTAAATTCACATGCAAAACTACATTAAAGATAACTAATGATACTTATGCAGGGTATTAAAATTTATTGAACGCTTAGCGCCAGTGGATTTAAGTGCATGACGTCATTATTAGCTCAACCAGCCCTTTGTCTCAAAGGGGGGATGCGGAATTGAAACTTGGATTGTATGTATTGCTGGACTGATGTACTTTGTGCGTTTTTTTTTTTTTTTCATGCGAGATGGAAGTGCGCACCAATCATAAAATATGCATGACTGAGTACCTTCCAAACTGAAAGAATGAGTTCCCTATCATAATTAAATATCATATTAAAGTCCCATTACACTAAGGTGACCTCGAAACACGAAAGCGAGGCACTTTAACGCGCGCGGCCATGGGTACTGGCATTCAAAAATTATTATAGCTTTAGCCTAGTGTATTATCTTATTTTCCACGGCTTTATATGTGAATCTTTCCCTAGATTCCGGTAGTGTTTTTCTCTTTTTTTCTATTTTTCTCCATTTTCCCAACATGTTGTTTTCCGTTTTCCTTTTACTTACAAATATACATACATATGTGCATTTACATCATACAAACAGCTACGCCCTAAGTGGGACTCGAACCCGCAATCCCCTGCGCCACGAAGCACCAAAGCTGGGCTCTTAAGCGAGCGCGGTCATGGGGACTAGCAGCTCATTGAAAGGTATAGAATGAAGGTCACTCTCGTTAGTTCCCCACGGATCGGTTTAAGCTTGAGCTCATTAAAAGAAGAATCCTCGGAGGCAGTAAACTTGACAGGTAACAACTCCCAAGCCTCCCGCGAAACCGGTATAGTTAGCCAGCGGGTGGGGTGGAATGGGTATGCCTATTTTTTCCTTGAATTCTTTCAGTGCACGGGACTGAAATCACGGTGAATAGGACAGGAAGGAAAAGTCTACTACGGAACGGTTTCACTTTCGGATTCCAGAAGTGTTTAAAAGGTGGGGAAGCGCGATGGAGTGCAATGTTAAAAGTTGTAAAAGGTTTATTAAAACATTTGCCATTGAAGAAATAGATGTCCTGGATATTCAAGAAGACCATAACCACGCGGCACCAAATAGTGACAACATTCAGAGACAGAAAGTACTTTGTGATCTGAAGAGAAAAGCTATAGAACATATATGTAAAAGGCCACCAAAACTAATATAATAATCAAATATTATAAACATCAAACTGCAACTGTTGCCTGTTTCGATTGGGAGAATACCTGCTTTGGGGAGGCTTGAGAGCTCTGTAATTAGAGACCTTTAAGGGTCCGGGAGGCTTCGGGGCTATTTTTCAGACCGCGGGAGGCTTCGGTACCACACTCTAATCCTTACATAAAAGTTGCAATTTTGCATTACTTGATAAGCAATTGACAAGCCTTTTATATTCATCTTCTAGGAAAATTCTAATAACAACATTATTAGAGATAAGCTTAACTGCGAACTAATATTATACAAATCTGATGTATTCCATTCACATGACTTTCTCTACATTTCTGCAGAAAATTATTGTTAAAAAGCTTATGCTTCTATTTACTCCGTGCCAGTCCATAAAAAATTAGCAGAAATAGCCTTATTATTCACTTCCTTGTAAGTGGAAGCAAAATAAGTGATAGTTTAAGTGATAGTCAAAACCTGGTTGCTATGTGACTGAAGTTCCTTTGTTTGTATGGACACTAGTTGACAAATATCTGTATGAGAAAAGTATGTCTTTAAAGCTGAAACCCAAAACAAGGAATATCTCAAAAACGATCAACTCCAAGAAAAAATTTATATAAATAAAGTGTGTGCTTTAATGTGCTCTACATTTTTTGTTGTTTAAGTTTTTGTCCATCTCTTACGGTTTATTAGTTATGCAAAACCCGTAAAATTAATACAGAATAAAATAGTCTTCAGAGGCTATTCACAGATAAATGAATATTTGTGAGATAAATATATTTAATATATGATATTTGCCAGAAAATGTATTTAATATGTGATATTTTACTCCAAATTATTGGAGCTTTTTTTAAGAAAATCAAATGGTAGTTTATGCTGAGGGGACTTTTCTCAAAATCTTCGTGTTGTATCCCTGGAAGATACTAAACTTAAATACAAGTTTGGTATTTTATTGACTTCTCAATATATTTCCGGTGAAATCTCGGTATTGAACTTTTGGGTAGAATGCAATACATTTCCTATACACTATGCACGTAGTACGTGAGAGAAAGTAAAAATAGAATCTCAACAAAACATTAAGTCCCATTTTGGAAATGAATCCAAAAGAATCCACGACGTTCCTCTCGAGTATGAGTTACCTGGTAGTGTTAGTACATTTTGAAATGCTTTTGTGACTCAAATTTTCCCAGTAAAATCATAGCATTTCCAAAACGCAAAATACCCCAATATCAACTTACATATATTTTCATTCTCATTCTACCTTTCCAGCCCACGTAAAAACCAATTATTAAAAGTCACCAATATCATCTTTTTACAACTAGCTGTCTTGGAATCTTGCCCTGGAACATTCCGCCATCGCGAAAAACGGACATGCCAGTCTCCTGTAATGAGGAGCTCTATTATAATTCCTTATCAATTTAACACAAATAATCATATTGACATGCTTTATTTTTTGCACCCAATAGTACAGCGTTTTTAATTTTTACTTTTTATACCATGCACATAGTAGTACTCTAACTTGAAATACCATACGATATTTCCTGTAAATAATGCCATAAGTTCCCTTTATGCGTAATTTTATAAAAATCTCAGTTAAATACTAATTTGGTTGATTAAGCTAAGAATCTTCTATGGTTACGATAGAAAGATTTTGCCTCTGAACAAATTTTCGAGATTTTTGATTTCTCAAAAATGGTAATAATTGTTTTATATAAAGGTATTACATGTTTAAGAGAATTTCATTACTAATGAATCGCATATCCTGAAGTTTTTGGAATAGACTTTGTAGTCCACTTCATTCTGGTGAACCATAAGTGACAGACAATATCTTACTTCACAAAAATGTTGACCTCGTTAAAGTACACATTTGTCTTTTTTCAGTTAAACGTTTCCGAGGTATTATTTGTTATTTAGATTACTTAGATGTATTATTCTGAAATAGAAAGTCCTTATGCGAGGAGAATGGAATTTCAAAACTATCACATAACAACCAGTTCCTAATATATTTGACAGTGCTCTTCTATTAATAGTTTATTAAAAGGAATTAGGTAATACAACCAAGTTCTACAAAGTTTTATCTCGATTAATGTAAAACGGAAGAATAAGCTTTTCAAGAATAGCTTGTAAGGAAGGTAATATAAATAAATCATAATAAAGATATGTTGAAAATCGTGTGCTACTACCTGTGATAAAAGCACATATCGAAGTGTAGAAATTTTAAAACTACTGTAGTATAGATTTAATTTCTTTTTTCACACAAGCCGTGTGTGGGACAGGTGTTGGAGGGTAGACTGAAACTGAAACTATACTGTAGTGTAGTTTCTATTTTATAAAATGTATGTTTTTAGACTTTTCCAGATGTAATTTAAGTAGCATTTGCGGGAGAGATCAATGTCCTCCCATAGCTGCCAACAATTTTCTATTACAAGGAAAGCATCCTTAGTTAACTACATGACAAACGCTTTAATTGGTCCCTTGGAGGAAGACACTATTAAAGATACCGTCTTCAACTTGTTAGAATTATGAGGCACCATGATGCTTCGTTCTTCATGTTTTCCTCTCCGTCTAATTACGTGGTTGTTATACTACCCAGGGGGCCACGACTTGGAGGGTTAAACGTCTCCTCCCACGGTAGCGTTCTTCATTACATAAAGGATGGACTTTTCATAATAGTATGAAAATATTTCAGCTTTTAACAGCTGTGTTTTGGCTAGCAAAATTTCAACCCAGAGACTTCACATTACCTATCCACTCAAAGGTTTATCCACGTCACATTTATTCGCACAACAGCACAGTGTAGTTTTACTAAATGTATTTATATTTCTCTGAAAGTTTAAATGCTTAAGTAAATAGAGACACGTGCACAAAAGAGAATCAAGTTTGCATTCATTGGCTGATGCCGTACATTACGAAATGGTATATCGGATGAGTATTAACAAAAGCTACTGGATCTCCTCTGTATTACGTAACAACGGCATGTTTAACGTGTTATTATGCATTGAAAAGTAGTATCCTGTATCTGAGTGAAGCAAAACACATCGTTACGATGTTTCTACGATCGGATTTTAACTTCTAGTTCTACAGTTCGCCGCTATGGTTACGAGGGATCAGCTCGGTGCCCACAGATGGCGTTGTAGGACGAAACCACGACTTGAGAACACCAAATGGTGGTATGAGTTATTTGACTGAAAATAAATATTACACGGGATTATTGGCTTTACTTCCCTTCCGAAGGAAGCCTTACAAAGATTTTTGCGTCCGAAAAAAATCCATCACCTACCTTCAGATTTGAACCTGTAACCTTGGGTTATAGAGTCTATCAGAGTAATCATTATACAACGAAGGGCAACTTTATTACATATAGCTGCAGCAAAATAAATATGAAATAAACAATCAAATTTCACTAAATTAGAAAATGAGCGAACAGCAAAATAAATATAAAGTAAAGAATAAAATTTCGCTAAATTAGAAAATGAGCAAACAGCAAAATAAATATAAAGTAAACAATCAAATTTAACTAAATTAGAAAATGAGCAAACGGCAAAATAACTAAAAAGTAAACAATCAAATTTTACTAAATTAGAAAATGAGCAAACGGCAAAATAAATAAAAAGTAAACAATCAAATTTTACTAAATTAGAAAATGAGCGAAAAGCAAAATAAATATAAAATGAACAATCAAATTTCACTAAATTAGAAAATGATCGAACAGTAAAATAAATATAAAATGAACAATCAAATTTTACTAAATTAGAAAATGAGCGAAAAGCAAAATAAATATAAAATGAACAATGAAATTTCACTAAATTAGAAAATGAGCGAACAGCAAAATAAATATAAAGTAAACAATCAAATTTCCCTAAATTAGAAAATGAGCAAACAGGAAAGTAAATATAAAGTAAACAATCATATTTCACTAAATTAGAAAATGAGCGAACAGCAAAATAAATATAAAGTAAACAATCAAATTTCACTAAATTAGAAAATGCGCAAACAGGAAAATAAATATAAAGTAAACAATCAAATTTCACTAAATTAGAAAATGAGCAAACAGGAAAGTAAATATAAAGTAAACAATCAAATTTCACTAAATTAGAAAATGAGCGAACAGCAAAATAAATATAAAGTAAACAATCAAATTTCACTAAATTAGAAAATGAGCGAACAGCAAAATAAATATAAAGTAAACAATCAAATTTCACTAAATTAGAAAATATGCGAACAGCATATAGAGACTGCATTCTACTTATGAGCTTTGGAAGAGGGAGGATGAGACCGTTAGTAAACTATATGGCCAAACGAATGCAGTTTATAAAGCGCTGCACAGTGGGAAAGTTGCAATTTGGAATTTTGTCACAATCTATGTGACAAATAACCAGAAGACAGTCAAGGATGTTGTAAACCTCACAGCGGAGATTAGAGGCGTGTGTATAAGTCTGTGTGTGTGCGCGTGCAAGTATAAATTGCGAGCACAGATAACATTAAAAACATGCAAGTTAACTACAACTGAAAAATCAAGGTAATATAAAAAGTTCAGTGTGACGAATTTCTTAGGAGTCCAGTGTGTTAAAAACTTCATCGTTTCTTCCATATCAGCCACATACAATCAAAAAACCACTTGCTTTGTGAACGCTGATTCCTACTTTCATTCATTCAAGCAAACAGTTTCTGATAAGCTGTTACTTGAGACTGGTTTGAGTTCCGGAAAAGAAACGGTATGAACATCATTGCTGACCGTAAAGTTGTATTATTAAATTTGCGCTTACAGACAGAAAGAGCTGAAGTTGTATTTTCTCGACGAAACATTGGTAAATGAAGAATGCCCAATTTCCCGGGTGTGCATAGATATCAAAATTGAAAGTAAACGGCAAGTAGAAGAAAATGAAGGAAGAGAGGAGAATCAGAACTCTGACCTAGGAGGAATTCAACCTCTTCCACATTCAGATTAAGTATGTTTTTATTAATGTAATTATGTATATTAATCAGATTTTAGAATCACAAGAAAAATAGTATGACATTAGATTTTAAATAAATATGGGGACCAAATTCTAAATTGTTTTACAAACGTTTAAGACAATTTAATATTAGACTACATTTTGTCTTTCAGAATATTACTGTGGATACTTGTGCACTTTTGAAGAAATTGTAATTGGATTAAAAAAACTGACACTTATGCAGCATTATGAGTGTATGAAAATGTAGTTTTGAGAAAAATTCTATTTTACAAAATAGCGTTTTTACGATAGCATTTTACGAAATTTACATGATGCATATTGATGTACAAACATCAATATGCAGGAAATATTTTCGACATTTTGAACCATTGTGGTAAAAAATTCACTCTGTCCCCCTTGATCTTGAGAATTGAGATAAGAAACTCATAAATACAATCGAGGCAGAAATACTGTTATAATACTACCAGGTGATTCTACATAAATTGAACAAAAATTTCTTTTGGCATTGCGGAAAGAAGTTTAATTTACCGTATTTAACTCGAAAAATTAAATGAAATATTTATACATTTAAAAGCTAGTTCTTTCTGACTACTATTAGTTGTTGATAGATTACTTTTGGATAATTACAGAATGACGGGGCGAAATGGAGATTTTGCCTCAAAGTGTAAATAATTTTAAAAAGAGACTAAACAAGAGTAATTTATAGTCAGGGTAGTAAATAAAAATATTCCGCTTTTATTACTGTTGTTACCATTATGTATATATTGGTATACTATGATGTCATTGGCATTTAACAGGGTATTACCCACATTATTGTTATTTATTTCAATTGTATTGTACATTGTATTATTACATTGACAGCGCTGCCACCGAGCCACGCCTTAAGTAGTGAAATAAAGTATCTATCTATTTCAAAAGCTCCAAACTGTCCCACTTTTAAATTGATAACTATCCTTTGTCGCTTTAAAAACTAGGACAGGTTTGCTGTATCCGCACAAGAAGATACCCGTTTGTTTTGATGACAGGTGCTTGCAAAAAACACTCACTGAGGTATGAGTATTTGGGCAGCTGCCTACTTGCAAAACGATATAATTTTCAAGATACTTAAAAATATGCCTAAAAGGATTTCGAAATGTCGACATCAAATTCCGGACTAGTTCCAGTATCAGCTCTGATAGATTCACTGTTGTTTAGTAACAAACTGTACACCATAAGCATCTCTAAATTAGTGAAAGCTGAAGTTTTATTGGAATTAAATATCTATAAGACTAAATAAAAGGTATTGTGGTTTAACATTTCATTTTTTTTATTATCTTAAAAACGCTTGCAAATTTATTCCAACCACTACTGCTTATCACTTAAGTCACTCACGAGTCGGTACAAATCACAACACAACCTCACTGCAGTTCTTCATTCTCTTATAGCAAGAAAATTACGTCACAGACTATCTGGAAACTTGTACTACAAACCGAGACTTGGAGTAACATCTTGAATTTTGGAAGAATCGTGATGTGGTGAGAAGTCTCGCGTACCGAGAATCCTGTTGCGTTTTGCGATGTCTCATGTTCCAGCTTCAATGCCGCATGCCAGAGCGAACATAAGAGCAATCACGTACCGGACGGCGTTGTTACAGTATAGAAATGCAGCATTTCCAGAACTTGTAAGAAATGCAGCATATCCAGAACTTGTAAGATTGCAGAAGGAAGTTAAGAAAGGCAAATATCTTTGCATGTTTCAAACACTATTCTCTAAATTTTGGAGCATTTTAAAACTTGTCTGTATTAAATTGTAATTAATAGTCTAGATCATTACAAAATGATTTAATAGATACTTCAGGGAGGTAATTAAAATTAGTTATGCAGTCTTACAACGTCAGGCAAGTCAGCTGGTGTATTCTAAACAATGATACTCCTCCTTCCACACAAACAACTTCGCTAACAGCTGAATGGATTTGAAAGAGGGAAATATTTCTGCTCTGTGTTTGAATGTAACATTTTGCAACAGCGCAGAAGCTTTTAGGGAAAACCGTACGCCTTAATGAGGACAGGTGCACAGTCCATCACTAGATATTAATCCATGTCATGTTATCATTTCCATCCCTTTCTCCACACAGAAAATAATGGTATTTCATTTTAGAGTCGTGCTTGTTAGGGTTTCACAGTAGTGGCCAGATAGAAGCTATACGGATGATATTCCAACATTCATAAGGGGCTAGCACAGAGGACTTTTATTATAAGTTTACATTCAGTAATGGAGGATAATTTTCTACTTCCTTTCGCTCACAAAATTCTGCATTTTTCATGCAGAAACTCAATAGAACCCCTCGCTAACTTCTGTAGCAGAAAATGTAATAAAGAAGCCTAAACAGAGGGTAGAGCTTCATAATGCTTGTATTATCTACTCACTCTTAAGTTGATCTGCGCCAAAACAAAACCCAGGAACTTGTATATTGTAGTCTTCCGCCATGTGCGCCACAAATACTGTCATTCTTTAACAACCACGTGATTAGTACAAGTACATGCACCATGTAACTAAATACGAACCGGAAAAGTGTGGTAGTTCCATTCACATGGCTTTCTCTACCTGATCGGCAAAAAAACTATTTTTACAAAAGATTTTCATTTATCTCCACCAAGCTGCTAATACGGATAAACATTAGTAGAAATTGTATTATTACTTGCCTTCTTGTAAGTATAAGTCTTTTAAAACAACTGCAAGAAGTGAAATTCAGTTCTCTTTAGTGGCTATGCGTAAAACAAGAGAGTTGAAACGCAATACGATTTCCTGTTTGAGAAAAGTTTAAGTAGTTTAAGATTGAAACCAATAAGCAGGAATATCTTGGAAACGGATAACTCTACAAAAATATATATGAAATAAATTCTGTGTTTTAACGAGATCAATATATTTTGTGCAGTAGGTTTTTGTCTATCTCTGGCTCAAATTATACATTTTATTTGTCATATAACTATCTGGAATATAAGAGAGTTTAATGAAAATCGTGGGAGGCATTTTTGAGAAAATCAAAATTTCCGAAAATGTTTCCACGTAGTTACGTGAAAATTTTCGTGTCGCACACTGGAACTTGTCAACTGTGGTCACGCACCATTCCATAGCAACCATATTTTAAATAAATTCACTGTCGATTTAGACTAGTGTATTCCGTTATTTCCCTTCTACTTATAAGGAACTAAGTAATAAGACGGTTTCTGCTAATGTTTATCTCGATATGCATCAAGTAGATAGAAGTATAAGCTAATTAATAATAATTTGTTACAGATATGTAGAGATAATCATGTGAATGGAAGATATTAGATTTTTATAAAATATTATAGCTTTTAAGAACAAATTCATTCTGAAGTTTAAATTATTAGCATGGAATTACTTTTCTGGGCGCAATGCTCCTGTTGTGCACTGGCCACGTGGGTATGTTGTGCTTCGGATGAACTTAAGAGTGAATAAGGTGTAGATTCAATGTTACATATTTAAAGGACTGGGTTGCGCACTCACCGTCCTGTTTCCAAGGTTCTTGACTCGACAGTTGAGATACGCAGTCTTGCCAACCAGTCCTGTTAGGTTGTTCGGCACAGAGGTATCAAAGTGAGGGCCTGTACCCGGTGTGGGTAGTTCTTGAAGAAAATCTGTGCGAAATCTCCTTGATCCATCCGCACCTGCAATACAATATTATTTTGTTAGTAACAAGAAAACGCTTTTTCTCAGAAACTAAAAATTGCCAGGTAGGAAAAAAAAAATATATATATACAACAAATATAAACAACAAAATTCAGTCCTGACGTTATAGTTGATTCATTTGATTCATTCTAATATATAACTAATTCTATACATATAATTTTAATTTCAAACTAATGGGAAAGAAATAGAATAAGTACGTAATTACTCAATTACAAATATACATATATATCCCAATGAAATGGGGCTTGCTACTTTAAAACACAGTACGTATTTTTCACATTGTTAATGTAACGATAAAGAGTAACAGAATACAAATTGTGAATAGCTGTAAATCTAAAAGCAGAAATCCTGAAATAGCTGTAAAACTGAAGAGCAATCTACTTCCTGTACTTTATATAATTTCTTTGTTGATTAACATTCTTTTAGAGTAAAAGGTTATCACCAATTACTTACTCAATATTATAAGTGTGCATTGTATTCCTTGTTGATAATCTCCGAATATTGCTGTACTTTAAAAAAAACATTCCAGTATGTTTTGAGGTAAAAAAGTAAATTAGTATAAACCCTTAAGAAAGCACGCTTAAAGCTTTATAAGCCAAGGTGCATAGAATTTAACTCACAACTTCATCACCATCATCATCATCTTCAACATAATCATCAATGCAGAAAGCATTGCAACAGTTTTTTTACTGTTAAGAAAAGCAACGCTTTGAAGCATTTTAGGAACCGAAGGCGCAAATTTGATTGTTTTTGGGAGGTAGAGCCTTTATTTTTTGTTTATTTTCTATTTTTTTATTTTTACTCAATTTACCTCTCACAAACTATTCTATTTACCCCTTAATATATTATCTTTCGTGGATTTAAAACGTGTATTTTCAATGAATATATTATGTCAATAACCAAGTCTTTCTGTGGAAAGCAAAAATACATCCAGTAACCTTGCGGATTTTATCAGACGATAAAATGATTTGTTCAAATGATTCTTGAACTAAAGCAGATATCTTCTCAGGCTAAGAGAAAGGCATAAAGCATCTCATTTGGAGAAAAAAGTAATTCTTATTGATTTTCACTGACACTTTTAACCCTGAAAGAAACCAACGGGACGAATGGTGAATGGAATGAAAATAGAAACGACTAGGGGGGGAGGAAATTTAGGGGATGAAAGAAACCTATCAGGCATTCACATGGTGACCCTGGAAAACTCCGAAAAAGCTATGGGTCCGGTAGACTGAGACCACTCAAATGCCGGCGAGAGATTAAAGAGCCTAAGACATCCATGGTGGCACATTTCAAATATTTATGAAAAATCATAGACAGTTTGGTACCTATGAGAAAGAAACTTATAAATAGCAGGCCCTTAAGTATTGTATGAAAAATGGTAAAATGTTGAAAACAAACATATCCATGGGTTAAAATGCTGGGCACTAAGTGATAAATGAAAGGAAAATTTTACGATACCGAAAAATAATGAGTAAAATAGAAGTTTTACAAATCTCGATTACAGCATATAAGAAACTATATTATTAGAAAAGAGATTCCAGCAGAATATAGGTAAAAAATCTAATGACTTTCTCTACCTGCTCTACAAAATACGTCTTACAAAAGATAATCTTCTTTCTACACCTTACTAATCGAGATAAACATTGCCAGAATGATCTTATTACCTAGTTCATTATAAGTAGAAGGAGACTAAAGAAATGCGCTATACTAAAGTGATAGTCAAATGTTTTAAAAGCTATTGTTCTGCGATTTTCATTGCAAATCGCTTTTTTCTTGGCCAGGAGTAGAATAAAAGAAAAACGGACACTTCCTGTCTGAGAAAGGTATAACGGCTTTATGGTTGAAGCCAATATCGAGAATATCTCGGAAACGGTTACCTCTACAACCAAAACGTAAATGACATAAATTGTGTATTGGACAAGATCTAATTTTTTGTGCAGTAAGTTTTTGTCTATCTCTTCGGTTTAGCAGGTAAGCAAACTTTACCACATTTCATCCAGAATAAAGAGGTCGACAGAGGGTATTCGCAGGAAATTCAAGATGTAAATTCTATTTGTGATGTAAATATCTTTAATATACGGGATTTTAATCAAAATCGTTAGAGACATTTTCCAGAAAATCAACGTTTTCGAAAATTTTTCCATGGAAAGGGTAGTTTGTGGTGGGGGGATTTTCTTGAAAATCTTCATGTCGCCTCCTTGGAAGATACCAAACCTATATACCTGGTCTGGTATTTAACACCCACACCCACACATACACACACAGAAATTTTTCTGAAAATGGTCTTTTCGGACTCAGGGGACCGCAAAAATATGTATTTCCGGTGAAAGCTCGACATCAAATATTTCGGTGCAATACAATACCTTCTCTATCCGCTAAGCACATTGTACATGCAGGCTAGAGAAAGTAATTATAGTGCAAAGAGAAGGACGTGCCCACCAGTTACAAAATAAACAAACAAACAAAATAAATACAAATAGAAGAAAACGAATAAATAGAAGAAATAACAAATAATAACAACAAGGAAATTACTACCAATATAATGAGCTGCGTGTTAAGTCGGAGCTTTACCTACAGGAGCAAGCAAACTAGATTGGTTGTCTACGCATAACCCTTTTCGCGATGGTGGATGTACACCGTAGATTAGGATCCAAAGCACTGTTAAATCAGTTGAGAAAGTATAATTAATTCAGTTTTATTAATTATACTTCCGTATATAGAAAAGATAAAATGGAAATGAAAAAAGTATGTAAGTCTATTTTGGGGCATGCTATATCCCTAAAGAAGTTAAGCGAGTTAACATCGCAACGGCAACATAAATGGAAGCCGAATATTTGTGGTTGGAATCCCGACCACGAATTTAATCATTTATTCTGACTCTATTTTTCCATAATCGGATTTGTGTTAGTTAAATTTTACTCTTCGAATATTTTAATGCATAAATAAAAGGTTCCCAAATCATTTCAAATAATGTTTAAGCGCTATGTCTTGTAAAGCCAAATTGTACACTAACCCCTTCGTGTATTCATGACCTTTGTTGCTTAAAAATTATACGTTATTGAGCAAACACAACAAAAATAAAAGTAATAATAGCAACAAATAGGACAATATTTACAGGGCAATTTCACTCAACACTTCACACATTGTTTGTTTTATCCACTGTCTTTCCTTCGCTCTGAGCCGGAAACGACATCTGTTTATTTGTTAGAGTTTTAGTGCCATACTTTTGACATCAAACCAATAAGAGATGGGCACAGCTAGCCAATGCTTGCCAGCACTCAGGTAAAGTACTACTTACATATCCCATACCTTTCACCGCACACTTTGTTTTGGATGGATGGATGGATGGATGGATGGATGGATAGATAGCTAAACTACAGTTCCAAAGGCCTGTCAGGACTCCGGCGCTGTATTCCTTTTTCCTCTTTTTTCCTCAGTTTCCTACATTTCCTTAGTTGACCTATTAATGTTTAAGGTTTTCCTTTTATATATACACAGACATGTACACATTTACAAACACAGAGATACCCATAACCAAGGCGGGACTCGAACCCATGATCCCGTGTCCATGAAGCACCAAAGCGAGGCACTTTAGCCAGCGCGGCCAGCGAGGATTGTTGATTGGTCTCCTACAGGAAGAAGGAAAAGACCAAGCAGGTTGGTGTGGTAATATAAACAAGGTTATGGATAAATACGCCTTTAAGAACAGAGAAGCTAGATCACCATGCTGGACATATCTATTAAGAAGCATGCGATGGTAAGCGAACAACAGAATTAAAAAAAAAAAATTCTCATATGTTCCACTCACATGAGTTTCTCTACATCTCTACCATAAATTATTGTTAAAAAACTTATTCTTCTATTCACTTAATGCTAATCGAGAAAAAATTAGCAGAAATGATCTTATTAGTTGCTTCCTTGTAGGTAAGTATAGAGAAAAAAGAAGAGTACCATATGCTAAATCGATAGGCAAATCTTTTAAAAGCTGCTTGCTATATGATTGTATGGACAGGAGTTGACAAATATCCGTATCAGAAAAGTTTAAGTATTTTAACGCTGAAACTAATAACAAGAAATATATAAAAAAAAGTCAACTGCACGAAAAAAATTATGTAACATAAATTGTGTGTTTTAACGTGATCTACATTTTTTGTGCAGTAAGTTTTTGTCAATCTCTTACGGTTTACCAGTTATGCAAAATTCCGCGAAATGCATCCAGAATAAAAATGTCTTCAAAGGATATTCCTAGAAAATTCAAGATATACATTATATTTGTCATGTAACTATCTTAAATGAAGAGATTTTAATGGAAAATCATTGCAGCCATTTTTGAGAAAATCAAAATTTTCGAGAAATGTTCCATGTAAAGGGTAGTTCGGGTTGGGGGATTTTTTTGAAAATATTCATGTTGCATCCATGAAAGATACCGAATTTAAATACCAAGTTCGTTTTCGAGGTATGTTGTTCACACATGGATTTTTTCGGATTTTTTTTTTTTTTTATTCTATTCAGGGGGTCCTAAAACATTTATTACCGGTGAAATCTATATATTTAATTTTTGGGTGGAATACAATACTTTCTCTTTACATTATGTATATAGTACGCGAAGAGAAAGTAAAAATAAAGAATAGACTAAGAATTTAGTTGTGATACGCCACTTAGTGTTTGACATTTTTATTGAGAAAAATATAACTAGACAAGGTAGTTTTAAGTTAAATTTAATATGCTAAATATGAGAGTATCACGAATGCTATCGCCCTGCGTGGTGTAATGGTTACCATGCTAACTTCATATACCCAAGTTCGTGGGTTCAAACCAGGGAAGGGAAGTAAAGCCGTTGGTAGATGTACGGGACGTAAAAGAACCTCAAGCCAGTTA
Organism: Hymenopus coronatus; assembly: GCA_030762935.1. Classification (NCBI taxonomy): domain Eukaryota; kingdom Metazoa; phylum Arthropoda; class Insecta; order Mantodea; family Hymenopodidae; genus Hymenopus; species Hymenopus coronatus. The sequence goes on from CM060885.1 coordinate 51,751,902, forward strand.
GAGAGGCCTCTGAGCAAGATTAATCGGTCTTTCACGCCCAGTATAGAATGTAGTTAAAGAGCGTACATAAATAAAAAACGCCATGTCGCGAATATTGTGGATTATGCTCAATAATTAAATCTTAACGTTTTGAAATCTCGTATGTACGGGTGCAATCAAAGAAATTAATAGAAAATGACCCAAGTCCTTAAATTCCTTCACTTAAACATATATGGTGGTTCATAAGAAATAGTTCCACCGCTCTACTTGCTTCTGCAGGATTCTGTCTAAAGACCGTCAACTTACAAACACACATGCTTACGTGAGACGCAGCAATGGAGGGACTATACTATTATAATTGCAATGCTTTGTGTAAGAAGATAAAACAAGCACTCAGCATGATGAAATTGAAATGATACGTAAAGAGACGTAGCAGACTACAGCCTACCTATTTGTAAATTACCTCGGGGATGGGGGGGGAGCTTAGTGGAGTGCAGACATTGATAAAGAAGAATGTCACAACCTGTATCACTTTAATGTTGTAAGGGAAAACCGCAGCTGACTTGTATTGCTTAATACCCTTAATAAGCTTAGCAGCGTAAAGTACTCGACATAGGTATTGTATTTTCCCACAGCCAAGCCCCCAGTAAACATAAACTGCTATAAAATATTTCACTTTATTTATGCGTACACTGACGTGCATTAAAAGTGGGACATTCCCTAATAGTGATTCATCCTTCAGGTAAGCAACTTTTGACTGCATACAATAGGTATCACTACTCAACGTGACTGTGGCGAGAAGCAATTCAGAGAAATAAAAACTAATCAATCAACGATATTCATAATCAATGTGAAATGAAAGAGTGGTTTGGATGCCATCTCTTAGAAACAGTTCCGCTATGACGGGTACGTATGGGCCAATTACAATATAAACGCCCTTCTGGCGGAGGGAGTGAAGAATTATTTGCACGTGTGTTAAATAAACAACATTTGCATATATGAGAGCTTTCACTAGCACATGAGACGAAGGTTAAAGCTATTGTTGCCATTAAATGGCACTAAGACAGCGAAAGCTGGCACGGTAGCTCAGCTAGTACGACTTTGATTCACGGCTTGGTGCGTAAAGGGGAGCTTCGAGTAGGAGAATTTTTTTCAAAATCTTCATGTCGCATCCTTAGAAGATAAACAGAAATTTGGTTTTTGAATGTTTCTGCGTAAAGACATAACCACACACTCGGGGCTTTTTCGAAAGATCTGATGCCTTCTCAGCCTCTCTGTAACATTTTATGTATATATTAAAACGCTTTCCTCTTAACTTCTTCATACTAACCGAGGTAAACATTAGCAGAAATGGTTCTTATTACTTGCTTTCTTGTAAGTAGAAGCGAAATAATGTAATACATTAGGCTAAAGCGTTAGTCAATTCTTTTAAAAGCTTGTTGAATTCCATTTCTTTACATTGCCAATAATTGACAATTCCCGTAAAGAGAAAAGTTTCAGTATTTTAAAACTAAATCAAATAACAAGAAATGTCTTAAAAATGGTCAACACTACGAAAATATGTATGTGACATAAATTGTGTGTTTTAACGAGATCTGCAATTTTTCATGTAGAAGCTTTTGTCTATCTCTTATGGCTTACCAGCTATGCAACGTTCAGCATAATTCATCCAGAATGAAGCTATTTTAAGAAATTCATATATGTATTTTATTTGTCATGTAAGTATCCATAATATGCAGTATTTCAATCAAAATCGATAGTCATTTTTGAGAAAATTAAAATTTTCGAAAAGGGTAGTTGGCCGTTGTAAGGATTTTCTTCAAAATCTTCGCAATATCTGAAAATACTATTCTTAAATACTGAGTTTGACATTTTACTGACTTTTGGTTTTTAAGAAACATGGACACACACGGATATTTTTCTAACAATTGGGGGAGCCTAAATCGTGTATTTACAGTGAAATCTCGGTATCAAATATTTGGGTGGAATGCAACACTTCTCTGTCTACGCACGATAAACTAAGTAGAGAAAGCAAAAGTTTAAAAAAAAGAAAGAAAAGAAAGGAAAAAATAAAAGCGATTTTAAGACAACAATGATATAGCTATAAAATATAAGATTTATACTATAATATTACTCTTCGGCTGTTACGGCATAGTTTTGAGACAGGCAAAACAGGCTCCAATCCGGTGAGTAGAGTTATACTAAGAAATAGTTGTCAAGGTGCCTCCCAGGCAGTACCAAGATAAAGAGCTACGTTCCATTGTGGGCCACAATCTATACAGGCCAGTATACGAATGCGCAAAATAAATAATCCAACGTTTGTTGGAATGATCCTTAATTTTGTATCCCATAAACTAACTTTTGTGCAAAATCTACCATTGTAAATTAACTATATATACTATAAAGAGGTCTCTTTATTAGGCCTGAAGTTCTTTTAGGTGCTGTTTGGTTCTTCGTAGTCAATGCTTCTTACCTTTGTTGGTCTACCAACATTCGAAACACCTGTCTATGGGACCCTCTCTCAAGCGTAGGTGAATTCGTGAGATAGTTCCAGCGGCCAGCGAGCCAATAGGAATACAGAAAGCAGCGACCCCAGCCATTGGCCAAACGATAACCAATGGCAACACAGGAGGGCGGTACTTGGCATGTCCCAACTACAGTATAAAAGAAGGTACGCCAGCCGGACCAGACGCAGTTAGCCCTGAGGAAGCCTTATCATAAGATGGGCGAAACGTCGGCAGATTTTAGCCTTAAGACGCGGTCTACACCGGAAACTCTGGACCAAGATAAGTTCAAGAGCATGTTAACCTACTGTCGGGACGATATTTACATTTCTGCTCAAATCTCATATGCTCGAAAAGTATTCACATCTGCAAGGCCATACTTGTAATACATATCACTGGGTTTAGATACATTTTCTTCTGCCATCCACGGTCTACATTAATAACAAAACAGAAACCCATCAATCAGCGGTCACGTTGAATTAAATTACTCAATAATTCTTTGTTCTACAGTAAACAATATAACAACAACCAATCAGGAAACAGCTCTTTCATTGAAGTAATTAATATCGGCTTCAACGATGGAGCAAATCCTTTAATAAATCTCAAACAAATAATTTCCATACCCATATTGACCTTAATTCTGTTTTGATTTTGGCAGGTCGTCTCCAAAGTATTTAACATCACTATAGATATATCAGGTAATTGTCAATGTATATCTTCTATCTCAAATTTTAAAATATAAAACTCCTTTACACACTCTGAAAATATTCTCGTTCGTTAAAATTGCGTTTTGCGTTTATTAAAATTATAAACTTTATAACAAACACCTTATACTCTTAAAACACTAAATTACAATTGTAAAAGTTGTTTATTATTATGTCAGAAGTGCAGTTTAAACCTTGTCTGTTCTATTTCCTTACTGCAGCTTCTCATACTAGAGTTTCTTCGAAAATATAGATCATTTCTGCCGGAAATTAAATCAATTTCCCTTCTACGGAGACGGGATATTTAAGCTGTATGTCCTTAGGGAGTTATTTAATACAAACGTCTTAACTTTGGCATCAGGTTCCATAACCCTCTAATGCCCTATCGATATTCTTTCTCGTAAACTCAACTTTTATATTGTGAACTGCAAACTGGTAGACTTCAAAAATGATGTTGCCTTCAGTTAATATAGGTTTCTGTTAAATATTAAACTACGTAAGCAAAAGTAATCATATTTACCAAGAGATCTTGAAGCAGGTGGCCCAACTGCCCCATGTTTGAATTGTGTATTGGCAATCCTTTGGAGCGTTAAAAGATAAACTGAACTCAAGAGCGCTATTTCAAGTTAAAATCGGTAAGTAGAGAATTGGCTGATACCTTCGCCTAAACCCTCTCGCTTATCTGCAGAGACAGTGAGCGTTTTGCGCTCATTGAGAGGGGTAAAATGAAAGCCGCGCTTGCCAGTTCTTCACTGGTCGAATTTAACTTTAATCAGACCCCGAGTTCTGTAACTCTTTTAACGTACAAGAGATATCTGTTAACGTCAAATATACAGGACATTTGGGCCATCTGATACAAAGTTTTATTATTTCAATTTAGACTAACTATAACAAGCTAGTTAAAAGTAGTAGACATTTTGAAGCAAAATGGAGAACAAAACATGTGCGTTGCACTGAAATTACTTTCAAATTATAATTGTTCACAAACTTATTTTTGTATCAGTTTCTTAATTCTCTAGATAAGCATTCAGTTCATATTTATGCACTTCCCTTTGGGTGTGTTAAGTAAAGTAAAAGTCATACTTTTAAAGATAGCTGCTATAGCTCGTTAGGCGGGACAAGAGCAAAAGAATCATTTACACAGTAGCCATTCGGGCTGATAGTGCGGCAAAATGTATGCGCAGAAGTCTTAATGTTTCTGTCCACGCAGTTAGCGCTAGCGTTAGTGCATCGTTCTTTAGTATTAATGCAAATAAGTAATAGAGAATTGTTGTTAACATGGAAGAACACAGTGATACCGAGGATATCAATAGTGATACTGGTTATTTGGACAAAGATAATGAGCAATGAGCGAGATTGATAGGCTGTAGAAATATGTGTTAAATACAGTAATATTGCTCATTTTGTTTTGTTCTTGGTTGACACTCCATTGTGCAAAAAGCTAAATTGGAAACAAAAATAAACATGTCGGCTTCCTTTCAAGTCAAATACTTCGTCTCATACGCTACATATTGCTAATTTTTATACATACTATTCATGTATAAACATTAGTTTTATAATGAAGAAACTTATTTTGCTATAACTATTGCTAATTGCCAACAGTTGCCTGTGAACTGACATTTTTTTAATGCTATACACTGTTGTAAATGTGTTTAGTCATTCGTGCCAATTTGACATCTATGTTCCCCATCATAGCCGTTGCAAATCACTAGGGAAGGAAGGCAACTATGCACCAAATTGTTTTGTTTTTTTTCAGTGTTTAGCGCCCGCTTTTACTACTTGTGGCAAGGCAGGCGATGACTCTGGAGATACATGAAATGAAGATGGAGCATCGGTGGAATGCGATGGCGGGGGAAACCTGAGAACCTGAAGAAAGCCCGCCCCTGCGCCGCTGTGTTCACCACAAATCTCACATGCGGTCGACCGTCTAGGTAAGAGGCGTGTGGTCTAACCACTCGACCACGGTGCAACTCACACGACTGGTTCATGTCCACTTCACAATCTTTATATTGGCTTTCAAATGTAATATTCTGTGCATGATCACACGAGAAAAATGAACTATAAATCCTTGAAAATTCAAATAAATAGCAAGCAATATCTGTTCAATAGTTAATCCACAAAATAGGATTTAAAGACATACATTATATCGTTTATCTGAAGTACATTACAGTACGATTTGCAATACAGTAAGATTTCGAGATTATTCACGAAAAATGTAAGATCTACGTTTCACTTGTAATGAAAATAACTTAAACAGATGATATTGTAAAATTAAGTTCAATTGCTCCCAAATGCTTCATTCGTTGCCTTTATTCATTGTCGCACTCCGCTTTCTCCTACTGATTCTCCGAAGACTCTTTCATAAACTGACCTCTTCGAGTCGAGTCGAATCGAGTTGAGTTGGCAGGCAGAGAACAGTCCATGATGTGTTATAAGTATACCCGTGTTGGGTTTAACCGCTTGATGTTGTTTTGTGACGGTTGAGCGATAAAGGTCTAAAAGGATATAGAATTGCTTCTTGACGGCTGCTAGCCAGAGTGCACTGCCTCTTCCTCACCAATGATGTCATGTGCTTTCCAAAATATTTGTTGTTATGGGGATGTGATTTGGATTTTGCGTCCGAGCAACTTCTGGAGGTTTTGTGGAGAAGCTCACCTTTTGTTGCCTAATGGATTAGCTTCCTTGTGACTCGGTTCCCTGAAAGTGCGTTCTCTTGGTTATAATCCTCGATGAATATAAGGAGGGCGCTCATTTGGTAAGGTAAGCTTGGTAGAATTTTGCAGCCGGCACTTAAGTTTGGACGAACATAGAAAGAAAGGAGCAGAGAAGAGATGGCCCATATACTTCTATTTTGTACCCTTTGTAGACTCAGCAGTCGTCCATGCCTCAGATCCCTAGCGTCTCAGTAGAGGACTATCAAAGCTCTAAAAAGGAGTAACTTTAAGACAACAGGTTTCTCCAATCTAAGCATGGGTATAGCGATGTGTTGTCGAAAATTTTGATCATAAAATGTTATCTAGCTTGAGGCTGAAGTAAGTGATGACATTTGTCCACAAATCCTCTGGGGCAGATGTATAAATGTGGGGGAGATCGTAGGCAGATTGCGGGAATTGACCTCCTTGGTTCTAACAGCTTTCTCACCTGCAGTCCCCAAAACAAAGGCGGAATGCTCTCAAAATAGGCTTCTTCTCTCAACACGCTAACAGAAAGCTTAGGAAAGCCGCACGCAAGCGTTTTTTTTTTTTTTTTTTTTCATTTTTAAGCCTTCTTTTGATTTAAGGGTAACAAATATCTACAAAAATCCAGGAGGACTATATAAACGTTCCGGAACGTTTTCTCTGGCACAGTTCTAAACAACCTCGGAACGAATGAACATTTTATCTGAGGTTGCGCCTTTGCAATACATTTATTTAGATGCATTAAAATTAATTTAGTCATTTTCGTACTCGCAATATTTTATTCTGACTAGGTAAAGATTTACAGCTTCTCATCTTCGGCCGATCTAGTGAGGTGTTGGCGGTAAAATTATTTTATTCAGACTTAAAGAATTCAATCTTCATCAGCATTAATGCGACATGGCGTATCTTCACTTTACACAGGTTCTGTGTGGTTCCAACTTCCAAATTACAAGTGCAAAGTATAAAGTTACCAACAAGTTGCCCAGTACAAGTTTCCACTACATCTCCATCAATCTCTCACATCTTGAGCTATCATCTTGCGTTTTGACTATACCGTTACATCATATTACAGCACATGTTGGCATTAAAAATATAATTGCAATTAAAATAAATCGTGTGGAAAAATTATGGGGAAACAATCTAAGAACAAGAAAATCTTAGAATATTTAATTCCACACAAAAATTAATTTGATATAAATTGTGCACTTTAATGATATGTACATACTAGACGACCCAAGTGTTCCGATTTGACTTTGCAGATATTACTTAGTGCGTTAAAAGAGTAGCAGAACAAAACGGGGCTGTTTTAAGTTGAACTCAACGGCAGTTAATCCACCAGTGAAGAATTATTGGATAAAGACATTCATTTTACTCATCTCAATGAGTGCGACTCTTTCACAGTCTCCGCTGATAAGCAATAGAAGTGAAAGGAAGGTCGTCAGCCAGTTCTCCACTTACTGTTTTAATAACGTTAAGCTGTTGAATTCGGCAACTGTTTTAACATACACGTACACCTGGTATTTGTAGTAATATTTTCTCCATCTCTTACAGTTTACCAACCATACAAAAGTCAATCACAATGAAGAGAGCTTCAGAGGTTATTCCCAGGAAATTAAAGACATGCATCTTATTTTTATGTACTTTTAATTTAGGGCACTTAAACGAAATAGTTAAGAGCCATTTTTAAGAAAACCCCAAATTTCGAAAAATCTATTTAAACGATTATTCGGGATGGAGGTGTTTTTGTTCAAATTTATATCGCATTCTTGGAAGGTACTGAACTTAAATACCAAGCTTTCTGCTTAATTGAACTTTTATTTTTGAGTTATGGTGATCACTGGCACACACGAAACATTTTCAAACATTTTTATTTGGATTCAGGAGTCTTCGAAATATGTATTTCCGGTGAAATTTCGGTATTGAATCTTTTGTGGAATGCAATATCACCTCTAGCTCCTATGTACTACAGTGTATGTGTAATAGAAAGTAATAGGCTTAGCAGATAAAACTTGTAAATTATACATTGACATTTGCAAATTATTATTATTATTATTATTATTATTATTATTAATATTATAATATTATCATCATCATCATTATTATTATCATTATTATCATTATTATTATTTAACTCTAATTTATTAATATGATTTAATTGAAGGGTCGTCTCCTTAGCGCGGTGGTACCGTAGCTGCTTGCCAATTGGGAGACCTGGGTTCGATTCCCAGTACTGGCTTCGGGATTTTTCCCCCTAAGGGAGACCTGGAAGGGGTGTACTCAGCCTCGTGAGGTCTATGGGGGGCCAATTGAGGAGCTGCTTGATGGAGAAGTAGCGGCTACAGGTCGTGAAAACCGCATTAACTGGCCGGGGGGTTCAAAGCGCTGACCATGGGCCGAGATGGGGAACGCAGCGGTCGGGCGGTAGGCCAAGGATCTCTATGAGCTATGTCATGGAGTTATTTAATGGCAGAGAAAGCCAAGACAAGAATATTTTTATTTTCCATCTACTTTCTTTAAAATATCATAGCTTGATACATAATATTAATGTAACAATGACTTGTAATAGAACAAATCATTGGATTCTATATAAGATCAATTCCATGAGGAAAAATAACACTGCAGTAGTACTTGAATGCCAAACTTTTTATATAATTCCTAGTTAGTTCAGATTCTTAGGAACACAACGAAAAGATACGTGATTTTTCTCGAGCCAGAGTTAAAGCAAACTCAAAGTGAAGTTAAGTTAAGAGATGTGATGGCCAAGAGTTTATACAGAATGTACCATCTCCCGAAACTTGCACTTTCCGTCCCTGTAGGATTTTGAGTGTGTGTGCAATATGGCAAAAGTTTGTCGAGAGTGAGTTTCCGAGCTCTATAAATATCCGAAGACTGCTGAATTAGAAAATACCAATAACGTGAAACTTTTATAAAAGTGGCCCAAGAGCTAGAAAGGCGTATTGATCCAGCAAACACGTCGGAGAATAAAATGCATTAATCGGGATGAGAGAACGAAAAGACCAAATTACTGAACTTGGATAATACCAATCGATGTTGCAGTATATAACAAACAAATAAGTCATTATTATTATCATCTTCTTCTTCTTCTGTTCAACCTTTTTTCTACATACAATAAGTTGGGGAAGTATTGTATTACACCCAAAAATTCGTTATCAAAGTTTCACCTGAAATACTTGTTTTGAGGCCTCCTGGCAATATAAAAATGTGTTACAGCAAGATCCTTGTCTATCTATGAGCAACATATCTCAAAAACGAAAAATAAGTTGAATGAAACTTTATATTGAAGATATATATCTTACAAGGAGCCCATATAAAGATTTACAACAAAATATTCCCATTAAAATTCACCATTTACATGAAACATTTTTTGCGAATGTTGGTTCTCATTAATAGCTATAATAATTTTGCTTAAAATTCAGTATCCTGAACAATTTAAACTATGTATTGGAAAGAAAATAGACGAATAAAGAACACACAAACACATATACATATATTTATTTATTTATTATCAGAGAATTGGGATTAGCCTCTGAAGTCAATTAATTGTAAATGACATTGCATAACAAGTAAATCGGTAGAGATAGAAAAAATCCTACAACGCAAATTATCGTTATGTCATAAAAATATTTTGTGAAATTAACCGTTTCTAAGATATTCCTTGTTATTGGTTTGAAGGAGTCTTTTTTCCATCTTTTTTTTTTTTGTTTTTTTTTGTTTTTTTTTGTTTTTGTTTTTCCTCACCCTCAGTTATGCTAATTTCAAACTAATCACAGGCCACATACTCTTAAAAGTTTTAATTATCGCTTAAGCACGTATTTCCCTATTCCCAATTTACTTAAAAGTAAATATATAATAAAACTAAGTTTCAAATGCTATCTCGATTAACAGAATATAGCAATAAGGTCATTTAAGAGTTTTTTGTTGAATGTTTAGATAAGTCATGTTAATCGATCTTTCTTCATCTATTTATTTTTTCCTAAAAGGATTTGGTATCTAGTTCCCGAATATGTAGCAGATATATTAATTAACAGTATTGTCACCTAATTTTATGGTCTTTCAAAATTACTTTTTTCGTAAATTATATCTGAATCAATGACACTGTTGCATCTGTTATTCTACCGAAACATCTTTTCTAATTTTGTCTGTTTTTTTAAACTCTAGCAAATTGCCTCCACATTGGCTCTTTAATTATTAATTAGTTATATTCTCTGACATCTAAGCGATACACACGGCATTTTTACGATGTTTCCGGGATCGGATTTAAATTTCTAGTTCGTGAGTTCGCCAGTATGCGCCATGGTGACGATGGATCAACTCATAGCTCACAGGTGGTACTGTAGGACAAAACTACGGCTTGCGGACGCGAAATTGCGCAACTTTTGCCAGGAATCTTATTCTTTTATTTGAAAATAAACATTACACGGGAACACCGGTTTTACTCCCCTTCCGAAGGAAGCCATGCTAAGGATTTTTACGTCCGAAAATATCCAGGTTTGAACCTGCGACTTTGGATTTTAGAGGCTAGTTATAAAAAAACGTCCTACTCGTTTCCATCTATTGCAAACATATTTGGTAAAATATCCTCTACTATTTTTCCTCCATAAAAATCTGTTTAACTCTAAAATTAACAATTAAGCGTCGACTGCTAGGCGGTATTTGTGTAATGTTAATACGCAGAGTAATTATTATTCATCACTGTCGCCGTTGCGCACCACTAAGTCATGCAATTTTTATAAATACGTCATTATAAGGAAACGCTAGTATCCAAAATAATAATTATTTTCTTCAGGAATATTCCAGGAAATTTTAATGTAAAGGGTCATGAAGAATTTTCTCCACACCTTGCTGCTGACCACCGCTCGATAAAAGGTTGGGATCCCTAGATTAATCGCATTCGATTCCGAAGGGATGTTATGATTATCGGCGTTATCAGCGGCTTCGAGCGTATGAGCAGTTTATTGTACTGGTTAGTATGGTCTACTATGCTGTGAGTTCTGACGTGTGCCTGAAGCGAAATCATGTTATTCTACAGAGGAATGTGTGTTTCTAGTGGAAAACGTTTTTAATGAACGTGGAAATTATACTGAGAAAGTGAAACAAAATTTCATTGATAGGCTCCCTAACTCAAAACTACCGCACCGAGATACTGTGCATGATTTAACTAGTAAATTTGGGGAGTCAGGTTCCGTGCATGATGCTGTTAGAAATGGAAGATCGAGCGAGCTAACAGAGGAAAAACAATCGGATATATCGGATAGAATGCTTAAAAGTCCACAGAAATCAATAAACAAATTGGCCCAACAATGTGATATTTCTTACGGTTTCGCACACAACGGAGTCGAAAAAGAACTAGGTTTGTATCCATATAAGGTATCAGTCGTCCACGAATTAAAACCCACAGATCACGGGAAAAGAGTTCAGTGTGGTGAATGGTTTAGAGGGTTATTTTGCCCATGGAATTGACGTGTTAGATAGGAATTTTTTTACTTTTGAGGATGCGTAAATTCACAAAATACGCGAGTATGGTCTACTGAAAATCCTAATGCAATTCAGGAAACCCCTTTACATTCAGAGAGAATTGGTGAATGTTGTGCGATCTCTCGCTCTCGAATTATTGGGCCAATTTTTTTCCATGTCAATTAATTCAGATGTTTATTGCTCGGATATTCTTTTTCCATATATTTCACAGCTAAATGAAGATGAAGTGAACGGTGCATTTTTTCAACAAGATAATGCCACTACTCATACATCACATAAATCCATGGGACTGTTCGTGGACCTTTTTGGGGGAAGACTAATTTCCAAAGTTATGTGGCCTCCGCGATCTCCTGATCTTACCCTTCCGGATTATTTTCTTTGGGGAGCCACTAAAGCTTCGATCTACAAGGACAATCCAAAAACAATCGATGAGCTGAAAATGGCAATAGAAGATTACAAAACATCTGTAACAAATGAGACATTAATTAAAGTATTGGAAAAAAAAAAAAAACGAGTGAATTTGTATCTTCAAGAAAATGGTTACACGGGAGGTGAGGAGCGACTTCTCGATGACCCGTTATTAGAGTAGTGTTCCTATACCTTTTATGCTGGAGTATAATTTCTTTATTTGTCGAAAAATGTTGTTTTTGAAGTTATACATCTTGCTAATGTAGTGACAATTTAGCTGTGCATATATGATATTAAAGATACTGCCAAAATAAATATATATAAAACAGTTCTAAATTCTACCGCTTGCTTTCGCATGAGCAATAACTTATCCTTAAACATTATACAGACGCTGTGGTAGCTTCGGCAATGATCGGCAGTGTTCATTTACCTATATATATTTTATATTATATATTTTATATATTCTTATATTTAGTCTCGTGGGTACAGCACTATTTATTTTCTCACAATAAAATAAATATTTATAAATCTCTGTACACATTATCGGGCATACTCGGCAGCTTTCGTTGAAGCTCGGCTTGGTACTTCGTAAGGTGGAAGCAAAAGAGAAACAAACTCCAGTACCTGATCACCGTTCTTTAAATCTGTGATTCTTTTTGAACAACGATTCGTGTTGAGACTGACAAGATTCTTGCGATTCTTTTTGAACGACGATTCATGTTGAGACTGGCTCAATTCTCGCGATTCTTTTTGAACGACGACACTTGAAATTATTGATACGATTCATGCTATTCTTTTCTACTTATACGATTCTTTTTGATTCTTTCGATTATTTTTGAACAATGATTCATGATGAGACTGGCACGATTTTCGCCATTAGTTTTGAATGATGATTCATGCTGAGACTAGCTCGATTCTCGCGAATCTTTTTGAACAACGATTCATATTGAGACTGGCACGATTCCCGCGAATCTTTTTGAACAACCATTCATATTGAGACTGGCACGATTCTCGCGATTCTTTTTGAACAACCATTCATATTGAGACTGGCACGATTCTCGCGATTCTTTTTGAACAACGATTCATATTGAGACTGGCACGATTCTCGCGAATCTTTGTGAACAACGATTCATATTGAGACTGGCACGATTCTCGCGAATCTTTTGAACAACGATTCATGGTGAGACTGGCACTATTCTCGCAAATGAATCTTTTTGAACAACGATTCATGTTGAAACTAGCACAATTCTCGTGATTCTTTTTGAACGACGATTCATACCAATATTGATACGATTCATACGATTCTTTCTTTGTAGTCATTCATATGAACAACTCGTTCATGAATCGTCCCATGTCTAATGTATAGTTTGTTTGCAGAACAGGTAGAGATAGTCAGGTCTTGGTATAACTAATTTATAAATACCCTGTATATACAAAAATAAGCTTTAGTGAGAATAATGGCTGTGCAGTATAAGATTCATGGAAATGCCATGCTCTAATGACATTTGTGGCAAAGTAGAAACAGGTGAATGTGGCAGAACGAATAGCGGTGGGGTCAAAATAGTCATAAAATGATGTTTACAGAGTTCCCAGTGGATTACCTCTCTTATACAGAGGCTTGCGTTGATGCAGCCAATATCTCTTGGAGCCAACTGTAGCAGAAACATTCCAGTGCTTTCTAATTAATGTTGGCGAGAGTCGTTGGGCAGCAGGATGCGCCAATGTGGGGCAGGAGGTGCGACGTTCTGATTAATTGATTGCCCACCACGCCGCAAGCGGTTCCCCCCATGCAAATACCACCACACCGTGCTTCCAATTATAAGTACCTCCCCACACATCTGTAACTAGCGCAAGGAAAATTACCCACGTCCTGCATAGAACTGAGATGATTATGTCTCTCCACCGTAATGTAAATGGCAGTGAAGTACATGTACATTCAGCATGGCGTTTCGGAAGGGCAAACATATTTCAAATTATAAAATGTGTCACTATAGGCATTGTTTCCAATAGAATATAACAGCAATGTATGCAACAAGTGGTATTTCTTGATTACAGTGCAGGTCTCATATTCAAGTGATGCATCTGCTCAATGTATCCAACATTTGTGAAATATTAAACATTTACTTTTTATTTTTACTTTCTCTGCATGTACTATGTGGATAGTATATAGAGAGGGTATTGTATTGCACCCAAAATTTTAATCCAAAATTTCACCGGAAATACGTGTTTTAGAATCCCCTGAATCCAAAAAAAGCATTTTTAGAAAATTGTCCATATGTATGTGTGTGCGTGTGTGTCTGTGGGCAGCATAGCTCAAAAATGAAAAGTTCGTTAAATACCAAACTTGATAATTAAGTTCAGTTATCTTCCCAGAATATGATACGAAGAGTTTCAAGGAAAAAAACCCACCCTCAACTACCCATTACATGAAAAAAATGGGGATTACGATGAGGAATAATTCTCTTTATTGTTCAGCGGTATTTTTCTTTGTATCATTCTTTTGAACATTTTATCACAGAAGTCCTGCTTCGCCATTGATATCGGATCTTTATGACCTCCAATAAAAAGTATTCAAGTTCCTCTACTTAATACCTACGTTTTATAACATTTTGATTTTCTCAAAAAACTCTCTAACGATTTTGATTAAAATAGCATATATTGAAGACGTTTACGAAAAGCCTCTTAAGACCTCTTTATTCTAGATTATTTTTCTTTTAATTTTGCATAGCTGGCCACCAAAGAAACGGATTTCAATTCCATAGCTACCACATTTTAAAACATTTGACTGTCCGTTTAGGTTAGCGTACTACCTTATTTCCCTTCTACTTATAAAGGAACTAAATAATGATGTTATGTTTTAGTATTAAATAGATTGAAGAATAAGCTTATTAACATTAATTTGTTGTTGAGATGTAGAGAAGAGCATATGAATAAAACACATCAATTTTTTTATCTATTTTATTCCACCGTAAATAAATGTTTAACGGTCCCCTGAGTATAAAAGAGTCTCTTGTATTCCATTTATATGACTTTTCCCGATCTGCAAACAAACTATTCTTAATTAAAAAGATTATTCTTTCATCTATTCGCTATACTAATCGAAATAAACACTGTCGTATTGTTTGCTTTCTTTAAAGCTGAAGGAAAATAAGGAAACACACTAGGCTAAAGCGATGGTCAAATATTTTAAAAGCTGCAAGTGAACTTGGTATTTGAATTCAGTATCTTCCGAGAATGCTACACGAAGATTTTTAAAGAAAATCTTCCCACACCAACTACTTTTGCATAGAAGTTTTTTCTAAAATTCTGAGTTTCTCAAAAACGGCTGACCACATCTCTTCCTCCAATGACGTCTGTCATGGACCGAGGTGGGGGACGCGGCCGGGCGGTAGGTCAAGGTTCCTAGTGAGCTGTCGTGCCATAGATTTATTATTATATTCTAACAATGCCATGCGAAGTGTTTCACGAAAATTCCCTCCAACCAAACTACATTTTACATAGAAGTTCTTTTGGAAATTTGTTTTTCTCAAAAATGGTTCAAACGATTTTAATTGAAACACAAGAAATTTACATAACAGATAAAATGTATGGCTTTAATTTTCTTGAAGCGGCCGCTGAAGAGCTATTCATTTAGGATGAATTTTGCATAACTGGTATACCATAATAGGTGGAAAAAATCTAACTATATACATAAAAATGTAGATCTGGTTAAAATACACCATTTATTTTCTAAAAATTTCTATTGTGGACCTAACCGTTTCCGAGATATTCCTTGTTATTCGTTTCACTTTTATACCTCTAGAGTTTTTTCAAATTGGAAGTCCACTTTTGTTTCTTCTCTTTTGTATTGATCCTGAGAATGCAAAAAGAATCGAATTTCAATTGTCTTTAATAGTGATGAGCTTCTAAAGGCATGACTATCGCTTTAGCCTGCGGTGTTCCCTTATTTGCCTCCTACTTAGGAGGAAAGAATTAGCTCAGTTTCTGTTAATGTTTATCTCAATTAGCATGATGATGATAAGAAAAGTATGTTTCAGTAACAGCTAGAGAAAGTAATGTGAATGGAACACTTAAGATTTTTCATATTAAAATTATATTAAATCAAAGTTTTAAGAAAAATATTTGTTTTTCCACTTGGTGCAACTTAGCAGACAATTTACTAATGCTATACAAGTAAAGGTGCATGCTTATTAATACACAATCACCACTTTAAACATCATTTTCTCGAAAATTTTGCTTCCAACACTTTTACATTATTCAAAATGATGCACAAAAACATTTTTTTTCAACATTTTTATACTGTCCCTTAAAGGCACACCAAAGAAAATGGATACATACTTTTTCAAAAATCATATCCATTTTTGATACATAAATTATTAAATTTGGAAAAATCACGACTTTTAGAGAGTAGCAAAGAAATAGGTAATTTTTATACTAATTAGGGCATATACACAAATACAATATAACAGTTCTATTAATTTGCTATAAAAGTAATTATTGTAAGGGAATATTTTTAAAGTGTATCATATAATTCATTTTTATTAGAACTTGAAATTAAAAAACTTAATACTTTAATAACCAAGCAAGTCAAAATCTTGATAAATGGCGAAGTTAATATATTAGTGTATATAAGAAGTGATATCCATTTAAATAACATCGTTAGAATCCTTTTTAGCAATTTGAAAATTGATATACCAAAAAGAAAGTTTGCGTAGTGAAGATTTTTGTGTCTCATATTTAGATACTAAGCTTAATACCAAGATTGGTATTTAAGACATTTTCTAATTATATAGTTCACAAACAGAAAAACGAGAAACACACCCTAAAAATGTTTTTTTTTATATTGGAAAGAGCTTAAAACGTGCATCTTCGGTGAAATTTTGGTATCGAACTTTTGAGTGTTATGCAATATTTTCTCTACCTCTATGCACATATACTTGGGAAGTTAAATAAGTTTTTATTCTATTCAAAACCAAAAGCATCTAGAGACCTCATTCGGAAGATCATGGTGACCGCCCAAGTTTTTTTTAAAGTTTTTTTGTTGCCTTTTTTTGTACTTAGCCCAGATCTACTACTTTTGTCAATTGTTTTCTACTACAATTTTCCAGCCCATTATTTCCTATACCTTAGCTTCCTTGTCTTTGTTTCAAGGTTGGAGAATCAGGTAATATTGTTGACAAAATTGTATCTGTGCCGTAGCTTGTGTTCTATAAAAGGTTTCTTGTGCGGCGGGCGACATTGTAGATTCTAGCTCAGTCTTAGGTTTGACTCTACCATTGGTTGATTGGCCAACATAGCTGCGCATGCGCAAGCAGAAAGAACGAACGGAAGACTGTGCATCTCGCATTAGAAAGAAGAACCGATTTTCCGAAAGTCCAGTTTTACCCCATATTTCGATCAAGTTTATTCCTAATGTAGCCTAAACACGACGAAATCTCGAAACCTGTCGTTCACCTGTCACGTAGCCATATTGTCTCCATAACCAATAGGAAAGGCTCATGAAAGAGCCTTAATCAAAAACTGACTAGAATCTGCAATCTGGCTGCGGTGGCCTCTTGGTCAATACATGTCTTCGCGGTCGTTAGGTTGGGATGCTCTCTTGCAGTGGGTCTATGGGAGCATAATAAGTTGTATCTGGAAAGGTTAGGGACCTCTCCGTGTTTGTCTGAACGCTCTTTAGTTCTCTTCCCTCATTCTTCCCCACATCTGTCCGTCCAGGGAATATATAATTTGCAAAGGCCTACGTGCTGTGCTTTACGCAGTGATTGGAGGCCTCATCTCTGTGATAATTCTATTCCTAATCCAAAATGTTCAACAACAAACGCTGTTTGATCCCCCAGAGGAGAGGTGAAAGAGCAAAATTGTTACATTCGCCTGTAGAGCAGAAACTTCAGCACGTATTCTTTTCTTTTCTTTTCCTTTGTAAAATATGCCCACTGCACACATGGTCGGTACAATTTCATTCCAGCGTGGAATATAGTAGCTATTCACATAAAACCGTCCCACGTCTTGAGTATAAATTATGTACACATAAATGCTCAACAAAGCCCACGAGTGGTATACAAAGCTGTTCTCTTGTACTCTGTCAAGCATTTTACCTCCATTTGTAAACTTGCCGTAAAGGTCAAATTTATAGGCAATGTTCTGCCGATATTAGTTCCATAATTTCTAGCTCTAGGGTTTCTGTGGGAGGGATGCTTTATCAAAGAGAGCTCGCATCAGCGCAGAGATGGAAACCGGAACATGAAGTCCTGATATCAAATATCTCAGCAGGAGACAGTTATGGAAGTTATTGGTCCCCAGCACAGCATAAGGCGTTCTTTGTCCTCTATGGCATTCCAGTTACATGATAGAGTCCAACTTTGAAAGTTATAGAGAAGCTTCAGTTCCTATGATTGATGTCTGTAGTATTTGAAACCATTCTTCTCTTTTTGGGAACTAGAAATGCTTATTTTAAAACTACTAACAATATTTGAATATATAACCTTGTTTCTAATTACTTTCTCTACACGTACTATGTACATACTGTGAGAAGTATTCACCGGAAATACATGATTTAAGACATGTCAAAAGAGGCATTTTTAGAAAAAGGTGTGTTTCTGTAGGCAGCATAGCTCAAAAACGAAAAGTCGGTTAAATACCAAACCTGGCACGTCTTCCAAGGTTACAATACAAAGCTTTTCAGGAAAATCACCCCACCTCAAACTACTCTTTACATGGAACATTTTTCCAAATGTTTTATTTTCTCAAAAATGGCTACAACGATTTTGATTGAAATACCTTATGTTTAAGATATTTTACGACAAAGTAAATGTGTATGTTGAATGTTCTGGGAATAGCTTCTAAGACCTCTTCATTCTGTATGACTTTTGTATAACTGGCAAACCGTAAAAAATATACAAATAAAGATCTTATTAAAAAGCACAATTTGTAATATATATATATTCGAGAGGCTATACAAATCAATAAACATGTAAACAGCTTTAATAAAACCGAAAACCACTACCGGAGCCTATATATGTATAGCGCTTCTAATTATATTCTTTATAGCTCTCAACACTTTTAAAGCTCTCCCTTACAGTCACGGACGAAACGTAAGTAAAAGTACTTTAAGCAAAAAGAAAATAATAATAATAATAATAATAATAATAATAATAATAATAATTAAGCCTCAGACAACGGAAAATATTATGGAAGTTTTAAATTATACTGGATAGGTAGAGTCAGACTGGAAAATTCAACGCCATAGCCGGGATTTGAACCACGGATCTCTCAATTTCTAGCCGGTTGCTCTGCTACTGAGCTATCATGGCAACATGCCGGTATTGCATTCAATTTCTCCACTGACTCACGTGTTTCCGGCAAACCACAAGGAGAGCTCAAATTAGTTTGAGATGACAACCCTAATGGCGACTTACAATGTTGTAAGTGATTTAGTACCCATGACTCATTGTATAGCAACTATTATGGTCATTTGGTATTGGAATAATTGTTTTTTCACACAAGCCATGTATAGGACAGGAGTTGGATAGGTAGAGTCAGACTGAAAAATTCAATGCCATAGCCGGGATTGAAACCACGGATCTCCCGATCTCTAGCCGCTTGCTTTGCCACTAAGCTACCATGGTAACATACCGGCATAGCATTTAATTTCTCAACTGACTCGCATATTTCCCTGTCCTACACAGCTTGTGTGAAAAAACAATTATTTCAAATTATACTGTTTACAGTTAGAGGCAGCTGTACACTTGATAACTACCTGATAGCCACGTGACTCACTCACCTGTAAGACGACTCCCCCTATCTCGTCCAATTATATAGTAAACACATCTCGCAACGACAGGTGTTATATTACCCTCGTTGCAATATGTTTACAACATTCTTTGAGTTATGACGGGCTTCTGCTAGAAACGGTATTGATCTATTGTAATTTGTAGACATCCAGGTGGTCCAATTGCCCCGTATTTGACGAGTGCAGATATCCCTTTGTGCGTTAAAAGTGTTGCAGGAGTCAACGGGGTTATCTCAAGTTAAAACTGGTCAGAGTACTTCTCATAACCCGTCTTCGTGACTGGGTCGCTAAATCTAAACTAATTTAATATCAATAAAATTATCTACTGCTATACTATTTAATAATTTTTAAATCCCTTCTAGAAATTTCAAAATACACATATTTATGGGTGGAAGTGCCTCTTGTCAATTCTCCATGAGTTTTTTTAACTTGAGATAGCCTCGATGGGTTCGGTAACTCCTTTAACGCACCACGTACATGTCGAATACGGGGTGGTTGGCCCACCTGTGTTATAGCGATTCTAGAGGGAAGTCTTTTGTTGTCGGCTTACCTTCCCCTTAAGTAGGACTGACACCCCTGGGACATAAAAGCGGATGCCTATGGGTCAGAAGCCTGTCGGGGAGCCAACGCCACGAAACCACAGAATGAAGCACCTGGAACGAGTAGTCGGCGCTTGGGCTCGAAACCTAGGAGGGAAGCGAGTGGTTTAAACACTCGGCCATGGTGTGGAATTACACAAATTATTTTGAAAAATCTGATGTGTTGCATTCGCATGACTTTCTCTATATCACAGTAAACATTATTGCATATTCTTCTATTTTATGATAATCGAGATAAACATTAGCAGAAATTGTCTTAATTCCTGGGTAGGTAGAAGGAAAATAAGAACATACACAAGACTAAAACTAATAAATCCCTTAAAAGCTGGTTACCATGTGGTTGAAATCCGTTTCTATGCAGGGTCGTGTGAGAAAAGTGCAAGTATTTTGAATCTCTAACAAATGTATAGGGAATATCTCAGAATTGGTCAGTTCCACGAAAGAAACGTATATGACATAAACCGTGTGCTTTAACGTGATCAATATTGTTTGCGAAATACGTTTTTGTGAATCTCTTACGGTTTATCAATTACGCGAAGTTTAGCAAAATTGATCCAGAATAAAGAGGTCTTCATAGGCTATTCCCAAAAAATTCAAGATATGTGTTTTATTTTCCATATAAATATCTTTAATATACGGTACTTTAATCAAAATCGTGTTTTGATAAAATCATAATTTTCGAAATTTTTTCCATGTAAAGGGTAGATTGGGGTGGAGGGATATTTCTCAAAATCACTGTGTCGCATCCCTGGAAAGTAATAAACTTAAATACCAAGTTTGGTACTTAGCCAACTTTTCGTTTTTGAGTTATCGTGTTCATGGACACGGACACACACACGGACCTAATTCCAATTTTTTTTTAATACAGAGTACCCTAAATCATATATTTCCGGTGAAATCTCGGTATCAAAATGTTTAGTGTAATGCAATACCTTCTCTATATACTATGTGTGTAGCGTGTAGAAAAAGTAAAACCGTTTATGGCGACATGTTTGAGGGTTTTATTATATATTTGTCGGAATTTGGGAAAGCAGCCATGGTATGGACGACAACTGGTGACGAACGTGGCAACACTGTGGGAGAGTAGCCGCGAGGCAGTGCTAATATCAGGTGCACAGTTAATGCTCTCAGACTATAAATGTTTAATTTCTTGCCAACAGCCAGTGTTGCGCCTTTGTGTTTTTCCAACTCACCAAGTGAAACGCTGGCTTAGCATTCTGAGTTCGCTCAATCGTTGTCACGCTCTCATCAGAGTGACTGCGACGAGGGAATGACCGGAGGAGATGAGCACAGCCGTAACCAAGTGGATAGCCGAGAGGGGAGACGAGAGAGTGTGCTCGGGAACGCCAGCAGTTTTCAATCCTCCGGGTATTGGGATAGAATCTACTAACGCAGTTATGAAAAAGGCTTTTTATCTCGCTTCAGGTAACGCCAAAAGCGTATGGACCAGATTTTTGACAGTTCTAGCTCAAACATCGCAACATGTTCATACGACAGGTATTGCTTTCTGTACCTCATGTATTGTACATAGTAGGTAGGGAATATATTTCATTAAAATATATCTGACGTGACTTTCTCTACATCTCTGCAACAAATTATTGTTAAAAAGCTAATGCTTCTTTTAACTTTATGCTAATCGCGAAAAAATTAGCAGAAATAGTCTTATTACTTGCTTCCATGCAAGTGGAGGGGAAATAAGGGAGCATTAATTGCTATGTCACTGAAGTTTCGTTGTTTCTACGGACAGAAGCTGACAAATATCCGAATGGGAAAAGAATTGATTTTTTAAAGCCGAAACCAATTACAAGGAGTGCCTAAAAGACAATCAACTCCACAAAAAAAATGTATATAACATTGTATGTTTAACGAGCCTCACATTTTCTGTTAAGTATGTTTTCCAGTTATACAAAATTCCGTAAAACTCATCCTGAATAAAGTAGACTTCAGAGGCTATTCTCAGAACATTCAAGATGTACATTTTATTTGTCAGATAAATATCTTTGGTATTTAAAACAAACAACGATATTTAAAACAAAATCCTTAGAGCCAATTTTGAGAAAACCAACATTTTCGAAATGGGTAGTTGGAGGTGGGAGGATTTTCTTGAAAATCTTCGTCTCCCATCCTTGAAAGATACTGAAGTTAAGTACTAAGTGTGATATTTAACTTAATTTTCGTTTTGAGCTGTGTTGTCCACAGACACACACACGCACACATGGACCTATTTCCAAAAATGCTTTTTTTAGATTCAGGGGAACCCAAAATACGTATTTCCGGTGAAATCTTGGTATCGAATTTTTGGGTGCACTACAATACCTTCATAATACAATATGTACATAGTACGTGTAGAAAAAGTAAAAATGTAGAGATTACACCGAAAATACATGCTTTAAGGACCCTCGATTGCATCAAAAAGCACTTCTCTATAACATACTGTGTAGAAAATAACTAGAAAAAGTATTGCATTCCACCCAAAAGTTCGATGTCAAGATTTCATTGTACAAATGCTGTAACAAATGTCTTTATTGATTCCAAAATTGTCTACAAATAAAATCGTAGATATATTCCGTTCTGTTTCGACGCGTAGCTTACGGCTACTGGTCATCCATGTTTCGCGCACCACTGAGCGCTAACATTTTAGTCACTAACTACTCAGTACAATGGGCAACCAGTGTTGCCAACCCGTGGTTAGAGATATCAGCTAGTACAAACTAAGCTAAAATGTCTAATTATGCACTGAAAAAACGTGGTGTTCCTTCTACATCTGTGTAACAAATTATTGTTAAAGCTTATTCCTCTATTTACTTCATGATGATCCATATAAACATTAGCAGCAATCGTCCTTAATACTAGCTTCCTTGTAAGTATAAGGGAAATAAGAATACGCACAAGCTAAAGCGATAATCTCGTCCTTTAAAAGCCAGTCGCTGTGTGAAACAATTGAAATTCCAACCTCTTCCCTTTCCAGGAATAAACAAACGAGAAGCCAGAAGAAACATGTATTCGCGTTTGAGAAAAGTTTAAATGGCTAGCATTGAAATTAACAATCCGCAATATCTCGAAAATGGTTAACTCTATAAAATGTTTATATGATTTAAATGTTGAGTTTTAATTAGAGCTACACTTTTTTGTTTAGAAAGTTTTTGTCTATATCTTACGGTTTGCTAGTTATTGAAAAGTCATCCGGAGTTGATAAATTCCTGAATGAAATCAAAGCTGAAATCAATAACAATGAATATCTCCACGATCATCTCCACGAAAAAATGCATGTTACATAAATTGTGTGTTTTAACATGCTCTACATTTTTTGTGTGGTAAGTTTTTGTCCATGTCTTACAGTTCCGCAAAACTCATCTAGAATAAAGTAGTCTTCAGGAGCTATTCTCCGAAAATTCAAGATATATATTTTATTTGTCAGGTAAACATCTCTAATATCGATATTTTAATCAAAATTGTTAGAGCCATTTTTAAGAAAATCAAAATTTTCGAAAAAAGTTCCATGTAAAGGGTAGCTGGGGGTGGGGATTTTCTTGAAACTCTTCGTGTCGCATCATTGGAAGATACCAAACTGAAATACCAAGTTTGGTTTTTAACGTTTTTTTCGTTTTTGAGGTATGCTGCCCACAGACACAGACACACATACACACAGAGAGACACACACACGGACATTTGTCTAAGAATGCTTTTTTTGGATTCAGGAGTTCTCCAAACATATATTTCCGGTGAAATTTGGGTACGAAACATATGTACATATCACATATAGAGAAAGTAAAAATGAAGGAAAATAAATTAGGTATAAGTTTACTTTGACTACAGAACAGATTTCAGTTTTTTTCTCCTTCTTTCTGCTAAGAAGAAACCTAATTTGCATTGCTGTTTCAAAGAACCTTATAAATAGTTTTCGGAAGCTCCTTTTTACTCTTATTTCGATAGTATTATATTTACATAATATTTCTGTTTTCTGTTTTCTGTACTACACGTATGTGTGAATGCATCATATATACGATTCAGCAAATCAGAGAAATAATATTTCCTCCCGCCGACACATTTAACCGTCCAATAAAAGTAGCAAATCAGAAAAAGTTAAAATTCCTGCCAAGTGGGAATAATAATATTTGCCGCTAGTACAAAGCTTGAAAAAAGGAAGGCTTGGCGAGAAAATAGGCATATTGGCAACACAATCACAACCACTACACAACACTGCAATCATTCCTCCTTATATAATTAGAAAATGACGTCAAATATTTTCCTGGAAGTTTCTGGAAGCCGAAACTTTGAAAAACATCTTGAATATCAAGAAGAATCCTTATCCTTAGCATTCCAAATGTTACTGTGACCGTCGCGTCGCTCTTCCTGTTGTTTACGCATACCAAAGCAAACCTGAGCAGCTTAGTCACACAAGAACGGTAACGTCACAAAATGTTTTAAGGTCCCTGAATAAAAAAAAAACACTTAAAAACAGTCCGTGTGTATCCGTGGGCAGCATTAATCAAAAACAAAAATACCAAATGAAAATAAAAACGTTAAATACCAAACATGGCATTCAAGTTAGGCATCTTCCAAAGATGTGTCATGAATATTTTCGGGAAAATCTCCCAACTACCCTTTACACGGAACATTTTTTGAAAGTTTTTACTTTCTCAAAACGGCTCTATGGTTAGATTAAATACCGTATGTTTAAGATATTTCCATAAATTTTATGTCTTCAATTATTTTCGGAAAAAGCTCCTAAATGCTCCTCATTCTGGTTTAATTTTTTTGATAACGGCTAAATCGTAACAGACAGATGAAAACTTACTCCACATGATCTTATTAAAATTTACAATTTAAGTCACATAACCACATTGTTTTATAGAGTTAAACACTTCCGAGGTATCCTATGTTATTGGTTTCAACTATTTGCAGAAAATCAAACAATACGTTTAATTTGGCGTGAAGATGTCTTAAATATGTGATATTTAAACAAAATCATTAGAGAATTTTTTTGAAAAAATTAAAAATAACATAATATTTTTCCATGCAAAAGGTAGTTTAGCGTAAAGAAATTTTGTTGAAAACCTTTATGTCGCATTCTTGGGGGACGCTACAAATAACATGTTAGCCTTTAACTTCCCTTACGTCTTTGAGCTATATGTTTGTTGCCACGCACCTACATAGATTCTCCCTAAAAAATGATTGGTTTTATTCAGGCAGTCCCAAACGTTTTATTTTCGGTGAGGTTTTGATATAGAATTTTTGCGTAAAATGCAATACTTCCTCTACTATGTTAGAGAAAGTTAAACTGAATGGAACTGTATGGTTGTGAAGGTGAAATGTTATCTAGCAGGTAAGGGAAATGATCATCGCTACTGCAGGAATAGTGGCGTCAGGGTACGCAAAGCAGCATGCATATAACCAGTAGTGCCCAACAAACAACGGCGGAGAGAACAGATTTGCCTCCTCTCATTTGTTTAGTAGCTGCAGGCAAAGACTGCTCCATCTACGACGTCGCTTTCTATCAGTGGCGGGGGCTTCAGCAACGTTTATGATATATGGGATGGTACACAAAAAAACATTTTGAGCGCCAATCATGTAGTGACTCGGTTGGTTTTGTTTAATTGTAACTAGTTCAGCAATGTTTGCCAACAGGGATGAACAACAGATTCTTAAAAGGCAGATCAAATGATTCTGCACTCCTCTCCCCACTACAATATTTGCTTTTTATTTGATTCATTTAAGAGAAGATCTGTTCACAAATATATGTAGAACCAAATATTATATATGCTTTCCAGCAACATTTCTCAATTTGGAATTTGTTTCATTGAGAACAGATTTAAATAAATACCAATTTTTTCTGAGAATATTTAATGGCTGTTAAATTTTGCAAAGCAACTAGTTTTATTTAAAAATCGTGGAGAGCGTCTTTGTAGGCAAAATTAATTTAAATTCAAGTGCTGTTACTGATTGCATGTCTGATAAAATATGTTTTTCCAATATGTCGTTTAATATTACATCGGGAATTCCAAGATAAGTGATGCTTACAAATAAGACTTTTCACATTCAACAAAATATCTTCTTCCTCCCATTCTTTCTGGAATACGATATGCTTGTTCACTTGAA
This sequence comes from Hymenopus coronatus, assembly GCA_030762935.1. NCBI lineage: Eukaryota > Metazoa > Arthropoda > Insecta > Mantodea > Hymenopodidae > Hymenopus > Hymenopus coronatus. Next base: position 51,778,161 of record CM060885.1, read on the forward strand.
TCCTGCCATCCTGTCGAGAGTCGAACCCAATTAAACGCCACTGAATGATTGAAGAGGAAATGCTTCCTCCCTGGCCATGCACAAAACGAAGGACGTAACACGACTAGGTGACGCAATTAGCTCATAAGAGCAGAGGTTGGGCACCCTAGCATATAACACTTAATTTCTTAAGCCGCAGTAGTGATGTTGCTAAAGAATCTTCTCTAACACACTTGTGACTTTATTTATTGCTTTCTCCACACGTACTATGTGCACCCGTCGCTAAAAGAAGATCATGTCTGGATCACAGAATTAGTCTAAGTCCCTTTCGGCACTGTGCCTTGTGTAGCCATACAGTTGTATAGCGCCAGCAATAAGTTTTCATAAGCTCCAAATCTTAAAATTACTCACCCATGTGATAAATAATCATAATCAAATATATAGCTTAAGCTTCTTCAAAAACAATGTCAATATTAAACTAAAAATATTAATGACAAAAAACATGATACGGTTTGCATTGTATAACCTACTACTTTCCATATGTGTTCACTGTAACGCTGTGACAAAACGTAGGTTACTCTTCTGGTGAGGTTGCAGGTTCGCTTCTCGCATGTAGCAAACTCATTTTTTCCTTCTCTTAATGATCTTGAATCAATACACATCGGCTGCTTATTTGACATACTTATGTCATACACGACATTCGGCACAGTTAACAATATAACAGTTATTATGATGCTTCTTTAAGTGTTTATTCTACCGGACATCAATATGCTGCACACGAAATCATGTGATGTGCAGAAATACTAAAGGTTTGTTAAGAAAACCAATGTTTTGAAACATTTTTAGGATACATTTATTTTTAGCTAACACATCCTTAACAGCCTTAACACCCCCTTCATAAACCGATCCGTGGTAATATTCATATACGAGGTGATATTTTCTACCACACGTAAGGGAGAGATGATTGTCTATTGTCCAAAGCGGTCCCGTTACGATACAAAATACGTGACTTCACAATTCCATCATGGTCACGTATCTGTAACGTATTGGGGTTGGATATCAAGGGACAGTCTACGTGAACTGTGGCAGCTTGGCGATTCAATGAATGGCGTACAATGCACGGCAATACTCGATAATATTTTGACCCTCCTCTGTGAGAATGTGTAGACTTAGGTAAAATGCGAGCTGCGGTCCAATTGTCTGTAAATGGGCGAAGGACAAAAGGAGGCTTCTGGGTACAAATTCAAGAAGCCTGGGATCTTGTACCGTCTGGTCCAAAATACTGAAGTCATTTATTTTGTCCATGCCCTGATGATTGAGGGAAGTTATACGGGCAGATGGTGCATACACCCGATATTAATTATGTTTATTTTTTGTGTTTTAGTTTTAGATACATTATTTACCCATATTATATTTTCTTAAGTAATATTAAGTTCTGCATACCCAGTCATAAATTTATCAAACATAAAACCCGCGAGATTTGAACTCAGGAACTTGTGAGCGGAAGCAAGCCTACTTAACCTCTTGGCAACCATAACCTTGTCCATGATCTAATTTCTGTACTCAGAAGTTAATCATTGCACTGTCAATCACAGACCACTGTACATTCTTTCGTGTGCGTTATGAACACAGCTTTTACGAAGAATTCCGAAGATCTCCGATCGACACTAAGAATCTGGAAGGACTCATTTTTTGTGTCCACGGCTGTATATAGAGAAAGTATTGTATTGCACACAAAATTTCAATAACGAGAATTACAGGAAATACATGTTTTTGGACACCCTGAATAAAAAAAATTAAAAAAAAAAGGTCTGTATGTGCGTGTGTATCTGTGGCAGCATAGCTAAAAAACAAAAATATTTGAGTCCAGTATCCCCAAGGATGTGACACGAAGGTTTTCAAGGAAATCCCTCCATACCCAATGCTCTTTACATGGAAAAATGTCCGAAAATTTTAATTTTCTCAAAAAATGAAGGAAAGACGGAAATATTTCTAAATCCAGTTCTCTAAATAAATCTAAACTAAAACCTATTTTTCCTTACCTTACTCTGCACGTCAGTAGTATGCTTTAATCCTCTCTTATTGACTACTGGACTTATAACTGCATACCGCGGTAGAAACTAGTTCTCTGGTTAAAATGCTCTTAGCATTCAGAGTATTTCAGTTAAATTACTTTTCTTTTAAGCAATTTTGCATCTTTAGTTTATTATTCTAAGATATGAGAGAGCTTTATCACTCCTTATATTGGAGTGTTTATAACAGCAGCACGTGTGTCATTATCATATCTTCACTGACCAAGCTGAATTAAAGTTTCAGTTTATTAACGTCGCTATTCACAGAGGGTGAAAATTGTATGTCTTATGTCAAAAAATCGTAATTAATGGCCAAAAAAGGAAATCCCGTACTCAGAAAGTGTGAGTTGATTGAGTGACGTAATGAGTTTGTGACAATTGCTTCGTGGCAACAAACTTGCACACTGCTAGACGTTAGGGCGCTGCATAGTAGAGCATTGTTGCAGATTAAAGACATCAATTTGAAAGGAACAGTTATATACTCATGTGTCATAGAGAAAACAAAACGTGCGAGTTATAGTACAATATGGGCAACATCATTGAGAACGTTGTCTTAACCTTACTGAAAATTCATCTGAGGACAAAACTGACATCACGAAATCAGATTCCAATTACTAATGGATTGCTCCTTGCCAGATACTAATTAATTGTGAGTTAAATATTCGTTAACCACTTGTTGCATGTTTTCAGTACAAATTTGCATGATTCGTGCATGCTTTTTAGGTTTCCATTTAAATGTGTCATCGATTCACTCTACGTGCTATGTAAGCTATATTTACGGCAGAAAGACGTTAACCAAACAACGAGAAAGGGTGGATATATTTAAGTGTTTACATGCCTGGTAAGCTTATAAAAACAAGGTTTAGCTTATTTCATACCTCTGATTTCAAAATAAAATAGTATTTCTCCCACTATTGTTGGGATTGGGAGGCTATTTTCTATTTTCGTAGTTTCTAAAGAGCTATGTCATATCGATACGAAGTACACAGTTGTTTGTTTAGTTTGAGCGAGTTTATTGCAGGAGGGAGGGTTGAAGCAGAGCGACGTATTCTTTTGCCCCTGACGGTGTCACTACGTCATATCGGCCAGCACAAATTTGTCGACTCCTGATGCATGGTATTAAAACTGATTTGGGGACATTAGCATAATTTAGATACACGATTTAAAACTGTTGAATCATAGCGTCCAAAAAGCTGTAAAACTCAAGGTATCTCTAATGTAGTGCTATATTTAAACATAAAAACACTCTCTTTTTCTTATTTTTGCGACAACTTGCAGATGCTTGCTGGTACAACTCATTGCTCTAATGGAGTATGTGTATGCTGTATGTTTGTAGCGGAGATTGTGGAGGAGATGGGGAAGACAGAATGTCATTATACCGAGAGCTGCAGTCTCTGATGCATGACGGCGCTGATGATACCATTAATGCAGTTGCGCTAATGTTTACACTTCACCGTTAAGATATTATGCTTGGAAATCCTATGCATTTTCTTTATCTCATTTTCTATTTCTCTTCTACTGAAACAAGCCGCTTCATAACGTGGTGTTGAAAACAACATAGCACTTTATTATTCAGAGTATTTTATATATCAGATTAAAATCACACAAAAGAATCACAAGACTTACAATTCTATATTTGCACTGCTTTTCAATACGTAAATTGAAGTTTTTGAAGTTCCGTAGTTTTAAAAATAGAAATATTTAACTTTACCACTATCAATTATAATTGTCTACTGTAAATATTTTTAGACCTATCAGGTAACAAATCCCCTATAGCAAGATTTTTATTTCAGCCGAATTGTAACTGCATATTGAAAAATATCCTAAATGAGGTATATATTGTATTATTGAAACAAGTAACTAATCAAAGCAATTTTATCAGGACCTAGAATTGCCATCGTCACGTTTATTCCATAATTTCCAGTTTTATTTAAACACGCATGGCCAAAAAAATAGTCGCTGTTGTAGCTCGCCTGGGTAGTGTGGTGGTTTAGTGTCTATCTCATATTCAACAGGTCGAGATTTCAAATCTCGTTTAGGGTCAGTTATCCGGATACGTTTTTTTCGGGGTTTTCATTTATCCTGAGAAGACGAATGTCGAATAACTTAGGCTCCATGGACCCCGAGATCATTTGAGCATCATTGCACCAATTACAGTCATCGCTCGATATGAACAACCAGCGTTAAGCTAAAAAGAAAAAAAATAGATTTTGTATATGTCCATGAAAATTTAATCCCTTTTTAATATTCTATTGTTTTAATTTAGCACAGTAGTGTAAAAATATTGTATGATACACATGGCATATGAAAAGTCTTTATTCTGTTCTTGTGTGGCTATAAAGCTCCTGGTAACATAAAATCCTAATTCAACTAAATTAACGCGCTTTTCATAAATAACTATTCCTTTGGAGAGTAGAGTCAAACTGAAAAATTCACTATCATAGCTGGGATTTGAACCACGGATCTCCTGATTTGCGTTCAGTTGCTCTGACCCTAAGCTACCATTGAAATTGTTGTCCCATTTCTGTCCTACATACGACTGGTTTGGAAGAAACAATTTACAATTATTCTCTTATTTACATAATTATCCTATAATGTATTCTGTCTAGCCACGAGAAGATGGCGAGCAACACTTTCTGTACTAAGAATGAATTTATTGCACACTGGCACCGATAAACATTGTCATCAGATAGCTCGCACGCTAGAATGAGAATCTGGAAATGCGTAATTGATACCTATCGCTGCTGCTTAGGGCATCATGGTTGACTCATATACATACATTTCGTAAGAAACACATCAACTGTTGAGCAAATAAACCCCCTCTTCTGCATCAGACTCTGGTGGTCTTCTTCTCATGGTTAAACCGTAAGAAAGCCTACAGGACAGCGGCGAAACTTGGCTTGTTGGTTACAGGATTAGAACAATTTGTTAAATAGTCAGTGCAAATAATGATCACCAAAATGGCTTAAGCTGAATTAAAACTATGATCTACATCTCTGCAGTAGATTATTATTAAAAGCTTATTTTTCTATTTACTGAATGCTTATCGACAAAATCAGCAGAAACGGTCTCATTACTTGCTTCCTTGTAAGTAGAAGGCAAATAAGGAAATACCATAGGCCACATCGATAGTCAAATATTTTAAAATCTGGTTGCTATGTGATTGAAGTTTGTTTGTATGGACAGGGGTTGACAAATTCCAGTATGAGAAAAGTATAAGTATTTTAAAGCTGAAACCAATAACAAGGAACATCTCCAAAAACGGCTAACTCCACGAAAAAAGTATGCAACATAAATTGTGTGTTTTAACGAACTCTATGCTTTTTGTGAAGTTTTGTCCATCTGTTACGGTTTACCAGTTATGCAAAATTCCGCAAAATTCATTCAACAGCCACTGTCTTCAGTGGCTATTCCCAGAAAATTTTAGTTATACATTTTATTTGTCTGTAAACATCTTTAATATACGATATGTTAATTAAAATCGTTAGAGCCATTTTTGAGGAAATCAAAATGTTCGACAATTTTTCCATGTAAAGGATGGTTGGGGCTGGGAGGATTTTCTTGGAAATCTTCAGGTCACATCCCTGAAAGTTACTGAACTTAAGTACCAAGTTTGGTATTTAACGGACTTTTCGTTTTTAAGCTATGCTGGCCACAGCCAGTTAGACACGCACACGGACATTTTTCTAAAAATTATTTTTCTGGATTCAGGGAATATTAAAGCATATATAGTACGTATAGATAAAATAAAAAGCTAAATAGCAAATAAAACATTATATGTTTATTCATATTTATGCATAGAAAAATAGTTCAGCAAGAGAAAACTATATCTTAGTCGCATTCCAAATAGTTGTAGTTCCTTTGCACGTTTACTGTAACAAACTGTATAACAAATGTAACAATAAAAAGTGGTATAATGATGAACTCCGAATTTTAAAAGACAAATTTATGATTTTTTTATGATCTTTATGCTTATTTTGGTTTGCATGAATATAAAAGCAGATATATTGAGTTGAAAAAGAAGTACCAACTTACCTTAAAGTTGACTAAAATGAACTACTATTCTTCTTTCATTAAAAACTCCAATAACATATCAAATTCCTACTGGTTAGTGATTTCAGAATATTTAAATTCTAATTCTAAGTCTGATATTTGCCAAACTAATCTAAACTATGAATATTTAATTCCATTTTTATTGATAAAGTCAATGATATTGTAAATGGTATACCTATTACTAATGAATCAATGTCCTTTTTAAACAAGTTGCCCAAGTTTAATTGTAATTTTAATTTTTTGAACTTAGTGTTAAAGATGTTTGCTCTGGTATTATGAATCTGAATATTAGTACTTGCATGAATGTATATGGAATCTATTCAAAAAGTCTTAAATTAGCTGCTTCATATATATGTGAGCCACTAACTTATGTTTTTAATAGTTTCCTTAAAGCTGGCTATTTTCCGGATGCTTTTAAAGTTTCCAAAGTAATACCAGTATTTAAGAAAAGGGATAAAACTTGTTATGATAACTATAGGCCAATCAGTATAATTCCAATAATAGGCAAGGTATTTGAAGCACTATTATGCAAACAAATCGTTTATTATTTTGAAACGAACTTGTTGTTTAATAAAAACCAATTTGGTTTTAGACAAGGCATGAGTACAATAAAGGCCGTTACAAAATGTTGTGAAAGAATGTTATGAAAATATTAAGAATGGTAATATTTATTAAGCAGGCTTTTGGATCTCTCCAGAGCCTTTGACACTGTCTCACCTAACATTCTCTTAGAGAAACTTAAATTTTGTGGTTTTCAGAATAATAGCATTCAATTTTTAAGATCTTATTTTACCAATAGGAATCATGCAACTTATTTTAATACATGTCTATCTGAGTTTAAATCTGTAAACTATGAGGGTCAATTTTGGGACCTGTATTTTTTTAATTTATATTAACGATCTTCCTGCCTCAATCTGTGATGAAGATGTTACTCCCTATCTTTATGCAGATGATTTAGCAATTAATTTCTCTGACAAAGATGAACACATATTAAGACCTAAAGTACACATGGTAACACCAGCTGTTAACAATTGGTGTAATGCCAATAATTTGAGTATAAAAACTGGAAACATTACTGATATTCAATACAAATTTAACAGTGGTTGTTTTGGAATCTCATTAAAAATTTTAGGGCCCGCCTGGGTAGCATGGTGGTAGCATGTCTGCCTCACGTTCAAAAGGTCGTGAGTTCGAAACTCGCTTAGGGTGAGCTACCCGGGTAAGGTTTTTTTATCGGGGTTTTCCCTTATCCTGAGAAGACGAATGTCGAGTAACTTTAAGCTCCATGGACCCCGAGATCATTTGAGCATCATATCATCAATTGCATTCATCGTCCGATATGACCAAACCAGGTTAAAGGACGTTAAACTAAAAAAAAAAGAAAATTAGGTATTCATATTGATTCTGACTTGGAATGATCAACGCACATTAATCATATTTTTAAAAAAATCACAACAGGAATTTTTATGTTGATAATCTTGAGCTATAGTGTTACTAAGGATATGCTGATAAAGGTGTATTACGCTCATATTTATTCGCATGCTAATTATGGTTTACTTCTTTGGGGGAATCACTCCGTGGCAACGAAACATTTGTATTACAAAAAAAGGGCTGTTCATCGAAAAGAACATTGTAAATCAATTTTTATTAATTTAAATATCTTAACTAGCCATCAATGTACGTGCTGAACTGTCTCTTATATGTTAAGGAAAATTTTAGCAGTTTTACAGTTTGCTCGAATTTTCATAATTATACAACACGAAATAGTCAGAATTTACATATAAATAAACACATTTAAATATATGAAAACTCAAAACAGCTTTATAGTTGTTTCTATTAAACTTTATAATATTTTACCCCAAAGATTAAGAGAGCTCCGTATTAAAAATTTTAAAAGGACCATGCGCCATACATTGATGGCTAATCCATTGTATTCTGTTAATGATTTTTATAATTTAGCTTGTTAACTTTTAATTTATGACGTTGATATATAGTAATAGTTGTTGGCAATAAACACTATCTATCTGCTGTAATTTGGGGATCATCATGCCATTACTGGATCTGTAGTCACCGTTATTTTATCTTTTTAATCAGAAAATAAAGCACAAGCCTCCAGAAATGTTTTAACACCTCAAGTCCACAAATCTAATCATACATATTTCCACTAAAATGACCAATATCGACTTCAAAGCAAGCCCTGTTTGTCCATCACTATTAGTTTTACTCTTTACCCTCAATGAAGGTTTATTAAATTACTCCCTCAACAAGCGGCAAATTTTACAATAGTCAGACTTCACTTCGAAATTAAGGCCGAAACATACAGTGATGTCATGTTAAAATGGCATCACTTGCTCATTTTAATGTTGAATTTACTTTTCACATACACGAAACTCAGCAGTTTGACATTCATTTTAAACCCTCGTCATTTGTCTTCTTTTGTGACAATTTAAAAGCTCATTTACCAGCACGTGCTTCAGCATTTATTAAATAATTATTAAAGACTAAAGAGACACGATTATTGAGCATTATTAATGCTATTCTCTGTTACCTTAACCCACCGTTCCAACTTCCTAACCTACAAAAATGTTCAGCAACTGACAAATTAATAAACAAGATAAGGCGCTGAGTTTTGGTCAAATGTGTTGTCATATTATTTGAAAATTATTAACAACTAACAAGAGTTACCACCATTTTTAGGATTTTTCCCAAAATGAAATGCAATTAAATTAAATGTTATAATCTTCTCATCCACTATTCTAATTATATCATCTCTCCTTATTTTATACCTCTGTTTATTGTTTATAGTTTGAAGGTCAGATCTGATATCCAGCCAATTGAAGAGGTACTCATTTAGCAAGCGTCTTCCAGCCACTAAAGTAAAATGCTTCCCTTTTCCCACACCTTCTGGTTTTATGTTTTTAGTCTAATAAGAGTCGAATAGATGTGGAATACAACTCATAATGGAATTCTATTAACTTTAAATGAAAACGCTACAGGCTAGCAAATACATCCGCATGGATTTTATTCATTTTAACTGCACCAATCAAAGGTTGAAACTGTTTCATAGAAGTGGCACCCTTTTACTTCAGTAGAATTATTGTGTTTACAACTCTGAGCTGTTTTTCAGTCGATTACATAGAGAACTAAAGTCAATTTTATCTATAGTAATATCCTTTAAAATTGAGGATTTGGTAATAGATTAGTAAATTTAATATAAAGCATTACTTTTGGGATTACTGATACGAAATTGTATCCTATTAGGTTTTAAAAGTAAGACTTACTTTTGCTTTAACAGACTTAATAGATGCTTTCAACAAATGGTATTGAGGTATATAATTATTAATTCTCTAGTCCGTGTGTACAGTGTACACAGGGGAAAGAGGAGTTATTGTATTCCACCCAAAATTTGATGTCGAGATTTCACCGGAAATATATGTTTAGAAGTCTCCTGAAGCATTTTGAGAGAAAGGTTATGTTCGCTGTGTTGTATGTATGTATGTATGTATATATGTATGTATGCATGTATGTATGTATGTATGTATGTATGTATGTATGTATGTATGTATGTATGTATGTATGTATGTATGTATGTATGTATGTATGTATGTATGTATGTATGTATGTATGTATGTATGTATGTATGTATGTATGTATGTATGTATGTATGTATGTATGTATGTATGTATGTATGTATGTATGTATGTATGTATGTATGTATGTATGTATGTATGTATGTATGTATGTATGTATGTATGTATGTATGTATGTATGTATATATGTATGTATGTATGCATGTATTTGTGTACGTATGTATGTGTGTATGTGTGTTTGTATGTATGTATGTGTGTATGTATGTGTATATGTGTGTGTGTGTATATGTGTGTATGTATGTATGCATGTATGTGGACAGGGTAGCTCAAAAATCAATAGTTCATTAAATACCAAAGTTGGAATTTAGGTTTAGCATCTTCCAAGGATGCGACAAAAAGAATCTCAAGAAAAATCCCCCACCCAAACTAAATGGAAAAAAATTCGTGATTGTTGATTTTGTCAAAATAGCTCTAACGCTTTTCAAAATACAATGCATAAAATATTAAAATGCATATCTTGTCTGGGAATAGCCTTTTTATTCTGGATTTACTTTGCCGAATTTTGCATAAATGGCAAACCTTAAGAAATAGACAAAAACTTACCATACAGAAATTAGATGTCGCTAACACTCAATTTTGTGTCATACACGTGTTTTCATGCAGGTGCCATTTTTAGGTATTCTTTGTTATTTGTTTTAGTTTTAAAAATACTTAGACATTTCACATTTGGGAATTTGTCAACTCCAAGCAATGCAAATAAACGGATTTCAACCATTTGGCAATCAGCTTTTAAAACAGTTTACTTTCGCTTTAGCCTAGTGTATTCCATTGTTTCTCTTCTATTTAAAGGGGAGCAAGTAATAAGACCATTTCTGCTAATGCTCATCTTCATTAGCATGAAGTAGATATAAGAATAAGCTGCGTAACAATAATTTGTAACAGAAAATTTTAAATATATATAATTATTTTGGCACATTACTGCGCGGTGGTGGAGACGTGTGCAACTCAAATTCTGAAGAGCATAGGTTCGATCCCTCGCGACCACCCATTTTAGTAAATACTCCATGTGCATTTGTCTGTGTTTCTATGCAACAAAAGTAAAAGTCTGTAAAGTACCAAACTAGTATTTAAGTTCAGTAGCTTACAGGCATGCGATATGGAACTTATAGCATAATCGCCCTAAACAAAAATAACTTTTACAGAACAAAATCGAAATTGTCTATTTTTTATATTTCTGGTTATATTAGGAAATGTATATGACAAATAAAATGCAAATGCTGAATTTTATGTAAATAACGTGATAAATACTCCTAATGCTGGATGACATGTCCATAACCGTTAAACTGTAAACGAAAAAAAATCTTGCTACAAAGTAACTTAGATCCCGTTAAAACACAAATTTATGGGAAATACATAGGGCATAATGTTTTTCAGAACAGATTTCAAATTCTTATTACTTTTTACTTTCTCTATACGTACTATGTAAATAGTATATAGAAAAGATATTGCACTCCACCCAAAAAGTTCATACTAAAATTTCACCGGAAATATATGTTTTAGGGTCCTCTGTATCCAAAAAAAAAAAAAAAAAAGCATTTCCAGAAAAAGGTCCGTGTGCGTGTGTCTGTGAACACGATATCTCAAAAACAAAAAGTCGGTAAAATACTAAACTTGGTATACAAGTTTAGTATCTGCCAGAGATGGACACGAAGATTTTGAGAAAATTCCCCCACCCTTAACTACTCTTTACATAGAACTTTTTTTCCAAAATTTTGATTTTCTCAAAAATGACTAACGGTTTTAATTAAAATATCGTATATTAAAGATATTTACCTGAAAAATAAAACGTATATCTTGAATTTTCCTGGAATATACTCTGCAGGCTACTTTATTCTGAATGAATTTTACGGTATTTTGCGTAACTGCTAAACCATAAAAGATAGACAACCTAGCTTACCACACAAAAATTTCAGAGTACGTCAAAACACACAATGTATATTATATATATATTTTTGTGGAGTTGATCGTTTCTGAGTTTTACCTTGTTTATATTTCATCTTTAAAAAATTTATACTTTTCTCATACAGGAATCTGTCAACTCCTATCTGTACAAACAAAGGAATTTCAGTCACATAGCAACCAGCTTTTGACTATCACTTTAGCCTATAGTACTCCCTTATTTCGCTTCTACTTACAAGGATGCAAGTAATAAGAAGTTTTTTTCTAATTTGTTCTCCATTAGTATGACATAAATATAAGCATAAGCTTTTTAACAAGAATTTGTTGCAGAGATATAGAGAAGGTCATGTGAATGGAACACATCAGATTTTCTATACATACTATGTACATTATGTATAGAGAAAGTATTCTGTCTCACAAAAATTTTGATACCGGTTTTTCGCATGAAATATATGTTTTGAGGCCCTTTGAGTTCAAAAAGAGAATTTTTAGAACAACGTGATTATTGTCATTCACATAACTTTCTCCATCAGTTCTATACATAAATACTAACAAAAGATTAATCTTTCATCTGGATCATGCTAATCAAGATAAACTTTACAAATCATAATTTCATAGAGGATTTGGCAATAATAGTTTTGTATTAAAATTACATTCTGCTCTCAAATAATAACTATATGCATTAGAGCGAAACAAAACCAATAACCGATTCCTGTAAGAGGATAAACTACGTCACTTTCACTGCCTCTGTATCGAGAGCTTTACTGATATTAATTAATTTTTTTCTATTAGCGTGCCCCGTATTCCTGTTAACCGAAACTGACAGTATCGGTAAATTACATAAAAATCATTCTCACTGTGACCCAAAATTGATACAGGTGATCAGAATTATTTTCGTGCTATCTTGAAAAGTACTTTTCAATAATAGTAAATTTATCTACCTTAGTTGTAACTTGAGGATATAAATTCGGAAAATCAACACTATATAAGGTTTTTCCGGGGTTTCCCTTAATCTAAGAAGACTGATGTCAGATAACTAAGCTCCAAGAATCGCATATTAAAATTCATAGCAGTTATTACCTAAAATATGGAAAATAACTTTATCATTTATTATAAATTGCATGATTACTATTTTTACTTTCTAAATGTATTCTTATAATAAACATTCCTCCACAGAATGCATATTTAAAACATTCATATGTAAATTAATAATTTACAGATAAATAGTTTACAAACTGATCTATCATTTAAATTTTACTTTCTTTAGAACATATGCTAATGTACATAGTGGATAGAGAAGGTATTGTATTTCACCTAAATACAGATACTTCACAAGTATACATGTTTTGAGACCCCCTTAATCCCCCCCCAAATTAGAAAATTATCTGTTTTTGTCTATGAGCAGTATAGCCCAAGAACTTAAATTTCGTTAAATATCAAACTTTGCTTTTAAGTTAAGTATGTATCAGGGATACAACACGAAGATTTTCGGGAAAATCTCCCGATCCAACTACTATTTACATGGAACATTTTTCGAAAGTTCTGAATTTCTCAAAAATCTCTAACGATTTTTATTTAAAATACTTTCAGACAAACTAAATGTATATATTGAATTTTCTGAGAACGGCCTGTGAAGATCTCGTCATTTTGGATTAATTTTATTTTGCGTAAGTGGTCAACGTAAAAGATAGACTAAAAGTTACCGCACAAAAAATGTAGATCACATTAAAAAACACAATTTATGTCATATACTTTTTTTTAAGTCAGCTGTTTTCGAGATTTTTCAATTTACTTTTTTCCGTTTTAAGCTACTTAAACTTTTCTGAAATGGCAACTTTTCTCGTCTTTCATTTCTTCACTTCTAGTAAGTATAGAAAACCTGATTTCAATTCTTTCATATAACAATAGATTTTAAAATATTTGACTGCCGCTTTAGCCGAGGGTATTCCTTCTACTTGCAAGGAAGAAAGTAATAAGACAAATTCTGATAATGTTTATTTTGATTAGTATGATACAAATAAAATGATAATTATTTGTAGAGAAAATCATGCAAATTAAATATATCACATATTTAACAGCATTCATATGCAAATAAAATCTTTCTTGAAAATTAGTTTATAAACAGATCTGCCGTATCATTTTTTTACTTTATCTATACGTACTATTTACGTAGTGTGTAAATAATGTATTGTATTGCACCCAAAAAATCAATATTGATATTTCACCGCAAATGCATGCTTTGGAACCCCTTGAATAAAACAAATTGAAAAGTATCCATGTGTGTGTGTGTATGTGTGGACAGTGTAGCTCAAAAACGACAAGTCGGTAACATACTAAATTTGGTATTTCAGTCCAGTATCTTCCAAGGATGCGACACGAAGATTTTCATGAAAATCCCCCCACCCCAACTACCCTTTACATGGAAAAATTGTTGAAAATGTTTATTTTCTCAAAAATGGGTCTAACGATTTTGATTAAAATAACGTACATTAAATATATTTAATTACCTGATAAGTAAAATGTATATCTTGAATTTTTTTAGAATAGCCTCTGAAGGCCCTTTATTCTAGAAGATTTTTATTGAATGTTGCATAACTGGTAACCATTAGAGACAGAGAAATCCTAACTTAATAGAGAATGTAGAGCTCGTTTAAATACACAATTTATGTTATATATATATATATATACTTTTATACTTTTTCTTGTATTTTACCATATTACAGATATTCATTTTTATTAGTTTCAGCTATAAAATACGTTTCTAATACGGAAATTTGTCAAATCTTCTCCATATAAATAAAGGTACTTCAATGACATAGCAACCAGCTTTTAAAAGATTTGACAATCGATTTATCTTTTGGTACCCCCTGATTTCCTTTTTACTTACAATGAAGCAAGTAATAAGACCCTTTTTCCTGATATTTTTCTTGATTAGCATTAAGTAAATAAGAAAAGTCTTTTTAACAATAAAAATGCAGATATGTAGAGAAAGTCATGTGAATGGAGCACATCAGATTTTTTTTATACAGGGACACTAAAACCTGCATTTCCGGTGAAATTCGTCATCGAATTTTTGAGGGGACTGGAACAACTTTTTTATCTACGTACTATGTAGAGAAAGTAAAAAGGAGTAAAGTGATACAGGAAGATATTTTTTAATTACATTATGTAATGCTATCTAAGACTTGGCTCTTTCATGGAGAATATGAGCTTTCAGCCTTTGAAGCTCCATGGCCTTCTTGAATACTCTAAAGTCTGAATTCATATGGAGATTCAAATGGCTGACAGCTTGAGCAACAACGATTCAATAGTTGCAGAATAATCTAATTTTATTAACTTGACATGGCTGGCCACTGGTAAAGTTATTAAAACATATAGTACTACATTCTAAAATTAATTTTACGCTTTAATATAAATTTACTTCAGTCCAAACATGCCATAGACGTGTAGCAACTGAATCAACTTTTCTCTTTGTAGACACCGGAGGCATTATTCGTGGAAACGTTGGCATCTCCGAACCTCTGTGGACCACGGAATATGATTCCGGTGAATATTGGTTTTAATTGCTTTAATATCATTATACGGTGCCTATTTTATAAAAATACTTGCCGGTATATAATGCTTGTCGATCCCATTCATGTAAATCTAAATTAATATCAGTGTAATTTCTTAACCGACGATTGTTTCATATGATTCTATTAATATAATATTTGTAGAATTTAATAAAAACTAACTAACTCCATGGCACGACAGCTCACGGGGAACCTTGGCCTACCGCCCAGCCGCTGCGTCCCCCATCTCGGTCCACTACAGACGTCATGGATGGGGTGCAGTATTGGAGGGTGAGACGTGGTCAGCGCCTCGAGTCCCTCCCGGCCGGTTAATGCGGTCCTCATGACCTGGAGCCGCTACTTCTCCATCAAGTATCTCCTCAATTGGCCCCCCAGGGACCTTACGAGGCTGAGTGCACCCCGGGCCAGGTCTCCCAGCGGGGGAAAATCCCCACGCCGGTACTGGGGATCGAACCCAGGTCTCCCCCTTGGTAAGCAGCTGCGCTACCACCGCGCTAAGGAGACGACCTTAATAAAAACTATGTTTTCAAAATATACCATTGCATTATTATGTATTTTAAATCTAAGTTCGATTCCCAAATACGAATGAAGTACACTCAGTCCCGTTATTTTGAGGTTTCCTGTACTTCGAGTTAGCCTTAAAAATATTAAAATTATACATAAAACTAGAGCAAAATTTTTGCCCATACGTACGTTTTACGCACTTCCAAAAATTAAACTTTCTTTCAATTCTGCATGTACAATACAAATAAAACTATAACACTTAGCGTTTTCGTTCACGATGCACGGTAATAACCGTGACCTCAGACTGTTAATGCATTTCTGTTACCGTTAATTTTCGAGGAGTGCGCTTGCTCTTTCTTTGTCAACCCTTCAGTAACTGGGACCACATGTCAATCAATTGTACAGTGTATACTGTTCATTCAGAAAATACTATATTGGTACAGTAATCCCTACTGAGCAACAGTGATCATCAAAGTACATATTGATTGATCGTTGTTGTTGATATGTACTGTACTATAGTGAGCCCAACATATAACACAGGTATCCAATGTATTGTGCTTTATTTATTTTTAACCATTTTTGTGTTCATTAAATATGTATTTATATCTTACTCATTGGTTTACTGATATTACCGAATAGACCGAGTTTTTTTTTTTTTTTTTTTTTTTTTTTTCATATTTGGAATCCGAATCCTGATTAACTCGAATTATCGGAACTCCTAAGCCCAACATATATCACAGGTATATATTATATTGATTTTTATTTGTTTTAACCATTTGTGTTCATTAAAGATATATTCATAGCTTACTCATTGATTTGGTGACATTACCGTATAATCCAGTTTTTTTTTGTTTTTTTTTTTTGTTTGTTTGCAATTCGAATCCTAATTAACTCGAATTACCAGGGCTCTTGAGTCCACCAAATAATACAGGTATATACTATATTGTTTTTCATGTATTTTAACCATTGTTGTGTTATTTAAATATATATTCATAACTTACTCATTGATTTAGTAATATTAAAGTATAACCGATTTTTTTTGCGCAATTCGAATCTTAACTAATTTGAATTACCTGGACTCTTGAGTTCACCAAATAACATAAGTATATACTTGTAGCTTTTTATTTATTTTTAATTATTGTTGCGTTCATTAAAGATATATTCATAGCTTACTCATTGATTTGGTGATATCACATTTTTTTTTTACAATTCGAATCCTAATTAACTCGAATTACCGGGGACCAGTCGGACTTAATTATGTTCATTCCTTAAGGAACGGGTGGTTCTTGTACTGAAATCGGCTGCCCATACTAAATTGTATACACTTGGAGTATAATCATTGAAAAGAGGACGTTTATGAACTTTAAAAAAGATGATTAAAATAGACTTCTAAACTGTTGTATTTAGATTCTATCAAATTAAAATAGTAATAACCATATAGTTAAAAATGACACTAACTTTCACATTTAATTTATCTCAACAGGATTTAATGTGCAATGCAGGCTTTAAAATAAACGAAACGGATTTCACAATAATTGTGACAGACGCATACCTACCCATAATTGCAGTATAAGTTTAAAGATGATTTCCATAAATAAACACTTTCTCTAAAGATGGAAAACATGTGAGCTTTGTCCCAAAGTCTTAATTTGTACGGTGCCGCTATAACGGCTAATGAATATCTCGTAGAGGATAGTTAGTCCCTAGGACTTCCTGTATTGCTATATTTGTTAAACGGTACAGGCATTTAAAAGTCATTGTAAACAGAACAGAACACATCAGATTTTTCTGTTCCATTTGTGTCTTTTGTTCTTTAGACGGAGTCCAAAGTTGCTTACCTGAAACTGCAAATCTACGGAGGGCAAAACATATTGGGATTTAGAACCGCTTTTATGCATGTCAGTGTATATAGAGCAGTGAAATACTATAAGAAATAGATACTGAGAACAAGGGGATAATCAATACCTTTTAGCATTATGTTAGACTTCATACCGGATGCTGTATTACAGCGTGAATCGAATGTTTAGGATAAAGTTGCTTCTCATCCCAGTTTCCAATTATATCCTCTAACTGCTCTCTCATATCACTGACACAGCCACACACATCGACGAAATAACTCCAATAAAGAAACTTTTGTGGTAAACCCATATTACACGTGCTGGAGGAGGAAATGCCATTCTCATGTTTTGAACAACTTCATCTATATCTCTTCCAGGTTTAAGGGCATCACAAAATGTGGCAGAGCACGTGCTCTGAGCTTTTATTCGTTTGTCGATGTGTTTAGCCAAAGCATCCCGTCTAAATACCAACATCAATGCTATAATTCCGCATATACAGGGTGTTAATGAACTACACTGAAATAATTTGCGAGAGTGTGCACTTGACTGATTGAGATTGGCAATGCATGGTCCCCTCAACGCAACTACATAGCGTTAAACATGTGGGTTTTAGGTGTTGATAAGTCGGTGTTAAAGCAAAGCAGGTTCAAAAACTGGCTTAGAATGTCTTTAAAACTGCTGCCCGAGTATAGAAATATCAATTTTGAGCAGCTCCTTACTAGTGTTCTCAGGATTTAAAGTCGCAAAAATCTGTAAAATCCGGAACTAATCACTTGACAGTACGACACTGAACATTGTGTAGCCTACTCTGGAAGTGTTTTTTCAACTGCTCTGGTGGCTTAATGCGTAACGCGGGAAGCTTCTATCCCAAAGGTCATGACTTCGATTCCTGTTATAGAGTAAATGTTTTTATTATTATTTTTTTCGTTCCAGACGAAATACCGCGATACGTGAACGAGACCCGAACTCGGAAACTATCTTTCACTTGAAAGTCAGTATCGTAACCACCACGCTAGAGAGGTAGACTGTAATATGCCCCTTCGTTTTTCGTGTTATGCTCTCGAATGGTTGATAAATTAGTCAGTGGCGCACTGGCACTTCAGAAACTTATAGCCGTTACTTCGAAATTTAAAAACAGGCTATAAGTCTCCTATCTCAAATTACTTATTTAAGTAATCTACATATTCTGTAAAAATATTTTGAACTCATTAACACCCTGTATATGCACTAAGTGTTATACAGCTGCACATTTTTTAGGCTAATCTACTAAAAGTAACTCGAGTTAATTACAGAACAAAATCTGAAATATTCCATTCATATAACTACCTCTATACGGTTTGTGCCGTATACAAGCCATACAAAAGGTTGGTCATTCTTTTATCTACCAATGCTAATCGAGATAAACATTAATAGAATTGGTCTTATTACCTGCTTCCTTATAAGTAAAAGAGAAATGAGGGAATACATTAGACTAAAGCGATACATTTAAGAGCTCGTCGTTATGTAACACAATTGAGGTTCGATTCGCTTAACTTTGCTGGGTCTCGTTTGTGAAAAGTTGGGTAGTTTAAAATTGAATCCAATAACAAGGAATATATCTAAAACAATAAACTGTACAAGAAAAAGTATGTGGCATAGTTTGTGTGTGTTTTAATGAGATCTACAGTTTTTGTATAGTAAGTTTTTGTCTATCTCTTACTGTTTAACCGTTATGAAAAGTTTTGCAAAACTCATCCAGAACAAAGAGGCCTTCAGAGGCTATTGTCAGAAAAATAAAAATATACATTTTATTTGCGATGTAAATGTATTTAATATACGGTATTTTAATTAAAATAATTAGACTCATTTTTGAAAATATAAAAATTGTATGCCTGGGTCCCTGTATCCAAAAACATCTTTTTTACTTTCTCCGCAGAGTACATTGTGCACGTAGAGAAGGTAATGCATTCCACCCACTGTGTATTTTACCGCATATAGTGGTCCCAGCTTAAAAAGAACACTTTTAGTAATAAGTATTTGTATACCCGTTTGTCTATTTGTGAGTGTGTCCATGTGACTGTGAACACAATAACTCAAAAACGAAAAGTCTGTAAAATATAAACTATGTATTTAAGTTAAGTATCTTCCAAAGCCACAAGATGTTGAGTAAACTCCCCCCACCACAACCTACTCTTTGCATCGAAAAAATTTCGAAAGTATTCATTTTTTCAAAAATGGTTCTAAGGATTTCGATTAAAAGACCACATGTTAAAGGTATCTAAAAGAAAATTAAATTCTATATCTTGAATTTTCTGGGAATAGTCCCTGAACACCTTTTTATTCTGGATGGATTTTCATGAATTTTGCAGAAATAGTAAATCGTGAAAGATAGACAAAAAGATATGATACAAAAATGCAAATCCCGTTAAACTAAACAATTTATATCATATACATTCTTTTCGTGGAGTTGTCTATTTTCGAGATGTTCCTTCTTATTGATTTCAGTTTCAAAATACTTGAAACTTTTCTCTTACGGGAATTTGTAAACTTCTTTCCATGCAAAGAAATGGATTTAAACCACATGACAACCAGGTTTTAAAAGACATGACTATGGTTTTTGCCTAGTACATTTCCTTATTTTCCTTCTACTTACAAGGAAGCAAGTAATAAAGACAATTTTGATAATTTTTATCTCGATTAGCATGAAGTAAATTACACATTTTTGCATGTAAAGGGTAATTTGTGGTGGAGGAATTTTTCTCAAAATCTTTGTATCGCATCCTTGGAAGATACCTAACATAAATACCAAATTTTCATTTCTTAGTTATTGTGTTCACGGACACACGGACACTCACACAATAAAAATGCTTTTTCTAGATACAGGGTACCCAGAAACGGCAAATAGTCATGTAAATCAAACACAGAGTTTTATTTTAATAAATTGGATTTTCTGAATATATTGTGTACGGTAATCGTATACTCTTATAAATATAAGATATACTTTTAGCATTTTAATAATTAAGTAAAGCATAAATTCCATACTTACCTACTTTAAAGGAATCATTTTAACTATCCCAAGCCTTTATTTCAAGTGTACTGTGCGCTTTAAAGGCAACCGACGTGCACATCAAAGGCGAATGAGTGTTTCGTTTAAATAGTCCATGACATCGTGGTTCTGATAGACCGCCCCTATTCCAAATGAGCTTTCTCTACACCAGGCAATTATCACATCTCTGTTGTGCAAATTGCTTTGTTTGCTAGGGATCGCAGTCCGCACCTGTTTTATTTTTGTTGTCGTCTCTATCAGCTGTTGCTGATCATGGCTGCCCTCATCTTTGTTGGTGATCCTGTAATAAAACCTTCGGGGACTTGTCGCATGGTAACCCGCAAGTGCTTCTTTATTCATGTGGTAGACCAGCACGATTCCCATCAACATTGGAGAGCACGAGAACATTTAAAATAATACCGTTTTCTTAAATTGTAACGTAGGGGAACATGGGGTACGACCGGGTAAAGAGGTGAAAACCCAATACACGCTTATTTTTACTGGAGTGTAGTGCCATCTGCCACCGAGACATGTAGCGTCTAGCACCCATACTTATCCATGTTTTTATTTCTTTTTTTCAGTTTCCTGTTACATCCCCGTTAATTTCCGATTTTTGTTTATGACAAATGCACATACATGTACGCATTCACAAACACACAAACACATATGCCCAAGGCGGGACTTGAACCCACCATCCCATGCGCCACGAAGCACCAAAGCGAGGCGCTTCAGCGAGTGCGCCCTTGGGGCCCGGCTTATCAGTCATGTATAGCGAGTTCACGCCGGTCTCGCATGCCGGATTTATTGCACAAAAAAGAAAAGCCAAGTTTGTGATCCAATTGTTCATCATATTCATCGAACCTACAAACAGTGAAAGTTGTGTCTGTGTTTTACGGGTAGGTGAGGTAGTAGTCTTATGAACTTTTAAATGCATACTTTGAAAGTTCTTTGTTTGCTGTAATTCAAAAAGAATCCATAGTATTTTAAAATATAGCAATGGGGGCAGGACCGAGTGGGGCAGAATCGGTTATGTCCCCATGCCTTTATATATTTTATGATCGATTCAAAGAAGGTAATTGACTATTTTAATGCAAATTAAGTAATATTTAGTATATTTTCATATCATTGTTATTATTTTAGGTCACATTATCAATATACCACGAGTTTACATTCGCAAAACTAATCGTAAAAATTGGTCGGAGGAAAGCATGGCATTAGCTACTGAAGCAGTTGTTAATAAAGTTATGGGATACGAAAGGGTTTCAATATCTCACAATGAACTTTGGAGGACAGGGTAAAACAAGTAAAAAGAGGAAAACTACTAATAAAAAGAACACTAAAAAAGGTAATAACTGTTTTAACTTGAACAAGAGTCTAAACAATCCTATGAATCACAACCTGGACCCTCAGACCTATAAGTCTTCCTTTGTCACCAAGAGATATAGTCGCAGTATCAACATATCAGTGACCAGTTTCCAAACGATCAAGAAATCATCAGGAATCCTGAAAAAATAAGTATTATAAAATTGCTTAAACAAAGTAATCTGAAGATCCAGAAATGAGTAATTCGAGTAGCGACTGAGAGAGTGAAATGTTGGATGATAACGATTCCACATGCCTTCGTTGTAATGAGTAATATGCATCTAAAAACAGGACGGATGTTTGGGTGAGATGTATGAAGTGCTTCAGATTGCCCATGAAAGCTAAATGGGATGGAAAGGTGATGAACTGAAACTGTACACATGTGTACCATTTCTTAGAAACAAAGACTTTTACTACCCGGTTTTGCCCCCTTAAAAATCCAGTTCTGCCTCGGGTACGGAGTAAAGCCATATTTTGTAACATTTACTGCCATTTTCATTAATTGAAATATGAAACTGAATATATATGTTAATATGAGCATTTCCTTTAAAACATTCTATTGTTCATGTAAACATTACTTCTGATATTAAATATATTGCAAAACTAATTTTTTATTCATTTTTCCTTAGGGTTCCCGGTGTTACTCTATCTTCTCCTACCTAAAAATAATCAGGGTTAATGTGGTTTATGGAAATCTTATTAGGAAACATGATTATGCGTACAAAAAAATAACACAATTAAGCGAAGGTCAGAGAGTAAAATAAAATAAATCAAACATAATCGGGCTGTTACCATATTGGGAAAATATACACTTAACCGGGTATACCGTATTTATTTTACCTTACCCGCAAGTATTAAGCATATAATACGTTTTGAGGTCCCCGGACTCAAAAAAGCTTATTTCTATAGACAGCATAGCTCAAAGCCAAAAGACCGTTTAATACCGTTTGATTTTTAACGTTCTTTGTGTCCCATCTTTTGAAAACTTTGTTTTTCTCAAAAATGAATAAGATTTTGACTAAAATTCAGTATATTAAATTGCGACAGTATTTTAGTATACGACGCATATATTATTAGTTTAATAATTAATTTGTAATATTTAACATAAGAAATATATGCTCAGTGGAGAGCAGTACCGTGGAGGATAGAAAATCCCTTTAGTGTTCGTCAAAGCTACGGGCTTTGTTGAAAATAACACAAGTTTTAATGCATTAGGGACTTAGGTAACAACACTTAAGAGGAAGTTAGGCACTCTCCTTTTGGAACTGAAGAAAGGGAATTTTGCATTGTAGAACAAGGTCACTTGGGCGTAAAATAAAGAAAAATCCCCGATAGTCACGTGATAACGCCACTTTACGCGCCCTTTTTCAGCCAATCAAAAAGGAGGGCAAAAGTCGGACCTTTTTGTGTATAAGTGATGTGCGGACAAGAAATCAGGGCAGTAGTAAGATTCACAATGTAGCTAACAGGGTTCAGAAGGTTCACAAGAGACTCACAGGTTCTTCAAGTAAGACACATCATGTAGGAAATCGCGCGCCGTATATTGCAGAATATAAGTGTTTTATAAATTAATCTGACGGGCAATCATCATCGTGAATGTTACAGGGACTGAGAAACTCCAGACTACAGTGAATAATGTAAAGTTACAACAACACCGTAAAAGTGGAATTAGCACGTAAAAAACTGCTTCATCAAGTTCGTGATCGGTTATGTTGGGAGTCGCTTAGTGCTTCAAAAGAACAACACTTCACTAGTAAAGGAAGTCTACAGTGAATTAAGTGAACCTTCTCTGTTTTTTGAGACTGCCAATATAGTGTTACATACCCTTGTTATTCTTTCCCCCCTGAGTAAGAGACAACTCATGATCTACTAGAACAAGCTTAGCCGGTGCAACCAAGGGAATCTGCAAGGTATGTACACTTAATATAGAGAAATTCACTATCATTAACCCGCGACCAACTCCAGGTAGACTCACCTGACAGCGTCATACTGACACCACAATAATACCACGACATATTGACACCCGAACGTTTACGCTACTAAAACAAACTACGACAAGATATATTAACATTACAAATAAAACATACATTTTGACTTTTCTGGGAATAAGTCTTTGAAGAGCTCTTTATTCTGGATAGGTAGTTTTTGCTGAATTTCGCATAGCTGGTAAACTATGAGGAATAATCAGAAACTTACAGGAAAATTATATATTTACTCAATAGATCTATTTATTTGTGATGAATATACAATTGTTGGTATTCATTTATTAACTAATATTTCATTCAAGGCGTTATTGTTTATGAATGCGGAAGTGGTTATTCATATTGTAAAAAACTAAAAATTTAGATTTCGTTAAAACACCCAATTTATATCAGATACACTTATTTGTAGAGCTGACCGTTTACGAGATATTCCATGTTATTGGTTTCACTTTCAAAATATGTGCGTGTGTGGGTAGCATAGTTGAAAAAGGAAAGGACTGTTAAATGCCAAACTCGGTATTTAAGTTTTGTATCTTCCATGTATGCGACACGAAGATTTTCGAGAGAAAATTCCCCCACCCCAAATTGCCCGTTACATGGAACATTTTTCTAAAATTTTGATTTTCTCAAAAATAGCTCTAACAATTTTGATTAAAATGCCATATGTTTAAGACATTTTTATGACAAACGAAATGTATATCCTGGATTTTATGGAAATAGGCTCTGAAGAACTCTTCATTCTGGACGACTTTTGTAAGAAAAGAGATATACAAAAACTTATTTTGCAGAAAATGTAGACCTTACTAAAACACACAATTTATATTATTTACATTGTATTTAGAGTTCATTGTTTTCCAAATACTCTGGGTTATTTGTTTAAATTTTAGCCTCTTAAACTTTTCTCAAACGGGAACACATCTTTCTTCTCGTTTCTCGTTTGTTTACTCTTGGAAAGCAAAAAGATTAGAATTTCAATTGTTTCACATAGCGACCGGCTTTTAGAGGACGTGATTATCGCTTCAGTCTATGCATTTCCTTCCTACTTATAAGGAGCTACCTATAGAATGAGACTAATTCTGCTTATGTTTACCTTGATTAGCCTGATAAGATAACAGATTATTCTTAGGAATAAAAGGTTTGCTTGCCGAACAGCTAGAGAACATCATGTGAATGGAACACTGTAGATTTTTTCCCTCCTACTTAAGAAGGCCAAGTAATGATACTTTCTCTTACTGTTTACCTCGATTAGCATAAAGTAGATAGAAGAATAAGCTTTTTAATAATAATTTGTTACAGAGATGTAGAGAAAGTCATATGATTGTAAAAATAATATTTTAGTGATAGAAATTAAAATCTCGAAAATCTAGCGGATTTCACAACCTAAATGTGGTTGTCTACCGCTATTTAGCGGGAAATCCGGAGACATTTCATTAAACTATTGAGTTTCGTCTGATAAACGTTTCTACCGAATGAATACGCTCGGGTACAGGCCAACGCTTCATTATAACTGAATTGTAGGCCATGCACTGTCAAATCATAATCATAACTATCGATTGTATTAGCAACCGAATAAGAAAAATCTGATGTTTTCCATTCACATGAGTTTCTCTACCTCTTTTAATAAATTATTGTTAATACGTTTATTCTGCTATTTACTTCATGCTAATTAGAATCAGTTATCGCCAAAACCTTGAACGAGAAGCAGCCAGCTAGGAAATACCAGTAGTCCCTTCGGTCAGAGACCGATTAGGTGAGCTAAGACACGTTTTGTATTTCAAAATCTCTAGGGAGGGAAGCATGTTTTCGGGTTAACTCGACAAATTTAAGATGCAGGTATCTGCTCCTTTATTCTAAGCTTTTGTTAAGTCGAATACTCTTTTGGATAATTAGATTTTGTAAAACGTGTTAAAGAATTAAAAAGAAATTCAGTTAAGAAGTCAAAGTGACGTAATTTGCAATTCTGCTGCGACCTGATGGGAAATTACAGAACTATCCTTCCTCCTCTGCCCAGCAAGCCCTCTAGTGAAGCTAGGCCGTCAGCTAATAAACCCCGATGTGGAATACACGATACACCATCTTCAAGAAGTTTGCCTAGCCGCCTAGGGTAGGAAAAAGTAGAGTTTCTTTTGACTTGAGCAAAATTGGGGGGATATACAAATTCTTATAATTCTGAAAACTCACTTCTTGCTCGGGAAAATCAACGTTTACTTTAGTACTAAAATCTATTCAATTCTGTTTCATTGCCTGTAAGAGTCAGATTTACAAACTGTAACTTAAAACTTTAATGAGCAACAAGATCAGACATAATTTAATGTTTCATAAAAAGCCTTTTCTAAAAAATATGGTGAAACTCTGTCACTGTTTACGCAGTTTCCTAGAAAGTTTCCACTGGTCCTTTAGGAAACCTGTTTATTTAAGGACTTATTCTTGGGGTTTTCTCGTACATTAATTTTGCCTAGGACTACAACAGTACACATCATGAGGGATGAAGCATGGCTTCATATTTCCGACCAAGTGAATTCACAGAACACGAGGTACTAGACAGCCCAACCACTCCATGATGAAATAATCGATGTTTGATGATGTGAAACAGGATCGCGCATGATTGGACCGATATTTTTTGACACTACTCTCGACACGGTGCTTACATAGAAATGCTTTATATATTTTGTGCTCAACTCACTGAATACGAATGACAATACTGCTTCTTGCAGCAAGATAGGACAGCATGCGACACGTCTAAGTTATTCCTGGAACGAGACCATGATATCTTCTCTGAGGAACAAACTGTCAGCAAACATTTGGGGCCTCCACGTTCCCCGAATCTAACAACATGCAAACTTTTCCTGTGGGCATACTGGAACAGAAAGGTCTATGAAACAAATCTACATACAAGACATTTCTTTGAGTTTTTCATTGTAAATACATGGTCCTTTAACCTGGTTGGACATATTGGACGATGAATGAAATTGGTTAAACGATGCTCAAATTATCTCGAGATCCATAGAGCTTAAAGTTACTCGACATTCGTCTTCTCAGATAAAGGGAAACTCAAAAAAAAAAAAAAACTTATCCAGGTAACTCATCCTAAAGGAGAATCGAACTGACCTTTTGAATGTGAAGCAGACACGCTACCACCACACCACCCAGGCGGGCTAAATGGACCATTTGTTTCTGTAATTTCACTGTATTTCCTATATACTTACACAGGCTACTTTTATCTACATCACCCTTTACTATAAAATATAATATCTGTGTTCATTGTTATTTTCACCACATTTTGAAGACTTTATCTTAGTTCTAAATTGTGCAATATAACTGTATTTTTCTAAAATACTATCTTGTAAGATGAGGCTCAACATGATCTCTATTAAATAAATTACCTAATGATAAACGTGTTAGTGATACACTGAAGAAGAATTTCAAAGTTATTTCACAAATATGTTTCAGGATGACTCTCCCATGTTCATTTGTAGTTTATTTAACAGGATAATTCCGTAGCTTGCAGTCCACCCTGTTTGTCCCTTACCATTCATTTTGCAATTTATCTCATGTTCTGTTCTGAAACAGTGAACACGGCACAGCATTGTTACTTTACAACCTGTGCAGGTATAAATGGCCAACATATTAGTCTACTTTAACAGTATGGATCACATGTATATGCTTCACTGTTGGCCGTCTCGTAGCACAGTTTATTCCCTTTATCTAAATAACATGATAGCATGGGGGTTTGTTGAAACGTCAGCAATAAAGTTTCTCCTGACCAGATGGCAGTTAGCTCTGAAGAGAACACATTCGTCCAGCAGTAATTTTTTCCAGGGCTGGGGTACATCTATGGCATATTTATTAGCGTGTCTTCTTGTTCAGTGGCATGCAACCGAGACCATTCGAAAAAGTGAGGTTCTGCCCTTGGTGACAGCTGTCGTACAGATAATAAACCGACACATGTTGCTGGTTTTATGTCTGAAAACAGCAGTAAATGTGGTATTTGCCTCTCTCTCTCCCTTTCTTTCTCTGGTTACGTGGGTTACCCTTTTACCGTTTTGCACCTTAAATATTTTACGTATTGTTTGAATTTTTTTTTTTACTTTCTCTAGCCCCATGTGTACAATGTACATAGGGAGAGAAGGTATTGTAATGAACCCAAAAATTCGATACAGAGATTTCACCGGAAATATATGTTTTGGGATCCCCTGAGTCCGAAAAAAGCATTTTTAAAAAAAGGTACATGTATGTGTGTCTGTCTATCTGTGTGTGTCTGTGGACAGCATAGCCTCCAAACAAAAATACCGTTAAATACCAAACTTGGTATTTAGGTTTCGTACCTTCCAAGGATGCGACACGAAGATTTTCAAAAAAAATTCACCCACCACAAACTACCCTTTACATGGAAAAAATTTCGAAAATTTTGATTTTCTTAAAAATGGCTCTAACGATTTTGATTAAAATCCCGTATATTAAAGATATTTATGTCCGAAATAAAATGTATATCTCGAATTTTTTGTGAATAGGCTCTGAAGACCTCTTTATTCTGGATGAATTTTGCTTAACTGCTACACTGTAAGAGATTGAAAAAAAACGTACTACATAAAAAATGTAGACACCTCATGACAAAATACACAATTTTTGACCTTTTAAGTTTTTGTTGTGGAGGTATCCGAGATATTCCTTGTTATTGGTTTCAATTGTGAAGTACTTAAACTTTTCTCACACGGGAAGTGTCTGTTTTTCTTTTGTTCTACTCCTGGCCAAGCAAAGAAGTGATTTGCAATGACAATCTCATAACGAGAGTTATTAAAACATTTGACAATCACTTTAGCATAGTGCATTCCCTTATTCCCTTATATTTATTAGGAACTAAGCAATAACATTCTGCTAACATTTATCTAGATTGTGTATAAAGAAGAATAATCTTTTGTGGGAGTCTTGTTGAGCAGCTAGAGAAAGTCATGCGAGTGTAACATATCAGATTTTTTCTCTTGTTTCATTTTCCTAACATTTACTTTGTTTTCTGATTGATTACCGTTTCCTTTTTCTTCTAATATACACATTATAAGAAATATATAAACGCCCATACCCAAGGCGGGACTCGAGCCCACGATCCCCTGCGCCACGAAACACCAAAACAAGGCACTTTAGCAAGCGCGGTCATGGGAACAGGAAATTTCGTAATATTTCTCTAGTATTACCATGGAAAGTTAAATGAATTTCATTAGAAAAGCAGATTTCTTACGTTATAGGAAAAGTGAAAGGAATCATTTTTACTTCAATATTAAAGAATCTGGAGAAAGTAAGAATTCTTAAGGGGAATCGAAATACCCTATATTGTTAATGTTAAAGCTTTACCCATTATCTCAACAAATATTTAAGATAATAGGCCAGAAAGTGATAACGATTTGGCATAACTAAATAATAACGAAGGGTATCAACACAAAACTTCATTCACTTACCTTACTCTATTTCTCAAGATAATCACCATTCTGCCAAGATATTTATTGTCATGTGGTACCGGTTTTTCAATGCAGATGTTATACTCTTCTACCACCAAAGTTCTGAGATAAGATGTGATTGCCACTTTGAGGCTAGCACATTTTGTCACCCAAAATGTCATGTATGGTGTCCAAAATGAAACACCGGATTTTATAAATTCTTTTATCAACATTTACTTTTAACTCCTCCATAGCGATTGATGAACTTCCACTCTGGTCTTTATCGTACACACTGCTTATTCCTTGTTTACTCTGAATTATGAACCATTTCCTAACTGAAAACTTTTTCATTGAATTATCACCATACATTTGCGCTATCTGACTATAACATTCGATTGACCGAATATTTTGTGCATTAAAAAACAAATAAGTCCTTTGGCAGTAGAAAGTACCACATCGACACTTATTAGTTATACCAAATCATCTGTCACTTTCTAGATTGCCCTCGTATATTCATCAACACCTTTACTGTTGATTGATGAGAAATAGAATACTTCTGTTCATTAAAATGAAGCTCATAAAATTTTATTGAAAAATGAGGATTTTTAAATTTAAAAAAAAATAGCTAATCCATACGCATAAAATCTTTTTCGTTAAAATAAAGCCTATTTAGTTTTAAAAAGTTTATCCCTTAATGGCAATTAGTTTCCGAGATAATGGGGAATTTGTGTAGAACATTTTACTCCTTTAGATACTGCTTTCAACCATAAAATTAAAACAAAAGAATGTAGCCTAGCTTTTCGAAAACAACCTCGCAGTACTTCAAAAGTCTTATATAAAGGAAATATAAGTAGGATGTCAATGCTGAGAAGAGATAAAGTAAAACTTTCCAATAAAAATAATAAAAAATTTCTTCTCTTACAGTAATATTTAAAAATTTATTGATGTTCGACCAAGTGAGTGTAATAAAATGTTCTTAAAAAAACTACTATGCAGGCTTATATTAAAAATATTTTTAAGTTATTTACAATTAGCATACGTCTATGAAAGGTATACCAAAATGAGCGGGAGATTCAAACGTTTCACATCCAATTAAAACATGAAAATGGAAAAAAATTACAAGAATCCCATTTAGACTCCCCTTAATTTCAATGACACATATAACAAGCTTCCACTCGGAAATTAAAACTATAATTACAAAACTGTACAGAGTTATTAATTAAATGAAGTGGGCTTGTAAAACTATTCCCAGAAGATGGATAATACACAATTAATGTTTTATGTAAATACAGTAGTGGCATTAATTCTGGACACTTTTTTAGTTAAATTAGTTTTCAAATTTGAGGATTACATTCGGCTCTTTCAGAATCACTGTTATTTGATAATTATAGCTAAGAACTATTACCATAATATAGTATTGAATCTTTTACCGTAACTGCAGCTTAATGTGTTCTTTGGCTCTACTTTGAAAATATATTACTTTATAAAAATATACATATATTTTTGTTTTACATTGTATATTCGTTAAATTGGATTCCTTCATCTCATATTAATTAGAGGAGCTCAACGTCTAAAATAATCTATTAATTTTGAGATTATGGAAATTCAACATCATAATGATTTCACCAATTTTAGGCCCCACTTTATATGAGAATAATTATCCATTATATTTCTTATTGGACATATTATAAAATAAAAATAAAATTCCAAAAAATGCTTTTCATTTTATTGTGCACCCAATATGAAATATAATACATTATTACTCTCCTTTAATAGAGGGGCTCAAAATTGGGAAAATGCAGTATTTTTAGGGTTTATGGTATTGCTCATGCTATTGAAATGTCTGAATTCTAAAATGATTATATTTAACAAAATGTGAGCTTCTCTGAGAGCAATAATTCTGATTTTCACATTGAATAAAATATATGTTTATATTTAGGAAATAATATATTTGCCAAAGTTGGGTCAAAGTAGGCCCTTAAGGGCCAAATAGCACCAGTTTAAGGTAAAATTTTCAATTCTGCATTATGATAACACTTCCTGGCTATATAATATCAAATAAGAATGATCCTAAATGAGAGTTGAATGCAATATTCAAATTTGAATGTTATCTAACAAAAAAGTGCCCAGAATTAATACCACTACCTTTTAGATGATTTTAATTTGGGTTTTCAAAAACGATGGTATTATATCACCTGTTTTGTAAATGCACATATAGCTTATTTATCCAAATCATGGAGATAAACATGTACTCTCTAATCTTAAACGATTAGTTCAAAACTATCGTTATTTCAAGTGTGAAATAACTAAATTTTTAAAGATAATTTTAAAGCAATATTTCAGATACGAAATTAATCACGTAATAACTTGATTTAGAATATGTATGTAAAGTTTCTCTATAAATTAATAGTTCTTACTATCGACTGTCACTTGTTTTTGCTAAGCCACTGATGAATAGAGCTTCTTTCTACCACCTTTTCTTCCATTCCCTTCCCCTCTCACTCACTCACTCACTCTCTCTCGGTCTCGGTCTCGGTCTCGGTCTCGGTCTGGGCCTCTCTCTCTCTCTCTCTCTCTCTCTCTCTCTCTCTCTCTCTCTATATATATATATATATATATATATATATATATATATATGCTAAGTGTCTTGTGGGCAAAAGATGCAAAAATGTTAAGTTTTAAAAAAATCTACATTGTTAATTCATTTTAAACTTACTTTCTTTGGTTCGAGACATTCTAAAATGTGTTTTGAATGCTCTGAATCGCCGATGCTCTAAATCTCTGAATGGTCTGAACGTAGACGTTTAAAAATTGATAAATTTCATTGAAAATTAATTTCTTGACAATTTTTTACATTATGATTAATTAAATTTCATAGAACTGAAAGAATTAGTCGTATTAAAGTTTGAATTAATATAAGTACAATAAAAGCTCTAACAAGCTATGCAATGCGCATTTTGAAGTTCAAATGTTTTTCTTTCAGCGAGAATGCAATGCTTTCGATATATTTCTATTTATTGTAAAAATTATGGAGTTTTGCTATAAGCTATTTTTTGCTTCAGAGCTTAAAGAATTTAATTTCCTTTAGTTAGATATAAGATTGTTGTGTATACAGATGATTATGTTTTGAAACCAAAGAAATAAAAGTTAATAAAGGAAAAAACGAGGGACAAACTTTTGGATTCCGGTTGAAGTTCTTCCATGTATACTAATAATGGTAAATAAAAGAAGTTGTCATATATAAAATATATATATTGTACAGGAACAGGAACCCGAAGATATCAAATTTAAAAAATCAACGTTTTGACAAAAACGTTATTTTATGGGTCATAAATACCTTAAAATACATTCTATTCTCTTAATCTTCTCCAAAAAGAGTACTTTTAAGTGAGATATCCCTTATGAACATTTAATAAGCTTTTAGAAATGTCATAGTTAAGTTTATGTTACATGAATTTTATTGTAATGTGCGTAACACTTTTTTTTCTATTTTTTTAGCTTATAATGTATTTCACTTATATGTAGCTATATAGTGGGTTGCTAGGGGTTAATGGTCACCAAATTAAGCTTAAGTGGATCGTAAGATCTCTCCAGTATTTCCTGCGAGCAGAAAAAGTGGTCCATTCCCCGATATAATAATAGTTTTTTTCTCTCTATAAAGTTTCCACCTTCTGGATTCAAATGTTATCTTTTCCCAATTTTTCCTATTGGGAGAGGTCTCTATGTCACTGCCCTGAAAAAATACAGCAACTTGAGAAGTAAGCAATTAACGATATCTTATGAATGTTTAAATGAAGAGGTAAGGCGGTTCCCACCTCTGTGAAACAGTTTTGCTACGATTGGTTCCGAAGAAAAGACTAAACCAATTACAACAGTTCCAACATAAACGGCTCCGTTCCTTTATGGGCCACATTTTATGACTGAGTTTGTACATTTGGTATAAGTATATAAATGTACAAAACACAATTTAATGCGTTTGCATAACATAAATTCTCAAAAAGGTTGAAAAATAAGATATTATATTTCCATGTAATTAGACCATGTAGGATGATTTCATCGGGCTTGCGTGTTTGAAGGGCACAAGTAAACTTTGATAGCGTCAGGACCAAGTTGCAAAAAAGTCAGGTAGAAAGAAGCTAATACGATATAAAGCAGAAAAAAACATTAAAGGACCGTTCGGGTGCAGAGCGAAGGGAAGCCTGCTACACTTGCGTTATAACCATGTTGATTCCACAACATATAGTGGTTGTAAATATCACTGGTTCGCGTGTGTTTTCTGTCTGGAAACTGTAATAACGCCCGGCCAGCTGCGTACACAGCAACAAATCCAAATACTGTGTTTCAGGTCAGAGAGAACCTGGTTATCAGCGTAGAGTGTTCAAATAAAATAACAGAATCAGAATAGTAAATGGTAGTGTGATCAACTTGGGAACCTCATGCACTATAACTATTTTATATTCCTCTGAGCGATATAGAGAACTGCCTAGATATTAAAAATCTTATCCTGATTTCGTATTTAACATTCCACAGTGGCAGTTCTGGCTGTTTTTGTCATATTTCAAAACTTGATAATAAAATTAAGTGTACGGTACATTTAATAATAATAACAACAAAGGGAGCAACATGTGAAAGTCCATTGTTAGAGCCATGAACAACATAAAGCTCTACACAGGATCTCTCTCCAAACAGCTGCGCAGAGCACGGAGGTTTCATTAGAAGTACAGTCTGGGCTAAAATCGGAGTGGGATATGGAACAATACATCAGAACAGGTACCAAAGTCATTAGAGAGGGGCTCGCGTGGATTAGACTAGGAGCATGGCAGAGGATAAAAATTGCTGACGAGAATGGTATGAAAATCTGCCTCATTTACAAGGAGGAAGAGTCGTGGATCCATATCTTGGCAAGATGTAGTGTACGGAGGAATAGAGGGAAAAATAATTACCGCAATCCTTTGCCATCATGAATGTAGAGCTAGAAGCATGTTGGACGCTACTGGTAGGCACGAGAGACGTGGACGGGCTAGGTAATTTATACTTAAGGCAAGACAGTTGAGCTCTAAGAAAGGAGGGGAAATAAGAATAGTTAAACAAAAGCGATTACGATGTTTTACATATATTTTTTATCATATTTATGTTATTGTTGAGTTGTCGCTTTATATATTGTGTATATATTTCTCTTAAGAATATTCGTCTATTATAATAGGGTGTATTAATGCATCTGAATAAGATGTCTCTGTGTTGTAAATTTAAATTGTTGCATTTGAGTATTTTTTTTTCTCTTTATTTTCGTGTTGCTGTTATTTTAATATTGCCTTTTATTTTGTGTATTTCAAAAACACATACGGTGGACCCGTGAGATTCTTGAAGTACAGCGTATGATATTGTTATGTCAATAAATACACTTATTCATTTATGTACTGTGTAGAGAAAGTAATAACGAGTGATAAATATAGCAGCACCAAAACTATAGAAAGGAAACTCTAGGCCACTATGAGAAAATGTTCACTAACAAATGGAACTTTTAAAACATTTGTTAAAACGTTTTACGCTTCACACCAAGTTACCGTTGTGGTGTGATTTACACTCGGTAGCACAACTACAACAAAATCAAACAATGCGACGTTTTAATTGTACAGTAAATCCTTTAGTGAAAAAACTAATATTCAGCAAAGCATATAAATCACAGTTTATGAAACAGTGGCGCTCTGCAATGTTTTGCTGCTGATAGGCAAAAATAGTCGGCTAACTTTATTTGTATTTATAAATTACACGATGTACATGTAGCGTCACTGCTGCCATTATGGGCGTGAATTGTTTTCGATTCCAAATACCAGTATAAACGTCTGAACAAGGCGTATTCAATATCGAGTAGGACTAAGACATAAACACCTTACAAGCATATATTCTCATGGGACAAATAAAAATGTGAGATTTTTTTCTTCCAACATATTTTATAATGTAAAAACAGCTGCTTATTAAAATGTTATAACGCGAGTACGATTACTTCAAGAGTTATTTACTAGCGAACCCGACAGACGTCCTGTTCAAAAGTTTTAATGTAATTATTTGGACCGTTTTGATGAAAATATATGTTTAAAGAAATCATTAAAATACCAACAAATGTGCGAAAAAGTAACAAACTTACAAGGAAATTTCCTTGAATCCGATCGCAACCTAACTACCGGGTCTAACTGAAATTAAAAAAAAAAAAAAAAAAATATCTTCAAATATTTGGATATCACGATCGCTGCGCTGCCTACCGGTTCAAATGTAAATCATCCAAAAATGAACCACATGCGCAATGAATAAATTTTAATTACACAGTAAGACACAGTAAGTATTTATTTTTCTTTATTGTTAATTTTTGAATGATTTACATTTTATCCGACAGGCCGCCCGGTATCGCGGTATCGAAATATTTGAAGATAGACCCAGTAGTTGTGCTGCGATCGGATTCAATGAAATTTCCTGTAAGTTTGTTACCTTTTTCACATTTATTATTTGCTTCGTTACTTTTTACATTGAAATAGATTCTGCGATAATTGAAAATATATATAAAGATAAGAACGAAGGAGGGGTGACGTTTGGTAATTTCTTCCAGTACGGTTGGCTGGTGGCTGGAATATCAGAAAAAAACCAAAACCATTTCCAAAACACAACGGATTATTGCTTTAAGAACTTGAGAGAACTTGTGTAGCAAGTTTTTGTATATCTCCTACGGTTTGCTAGTTATACAAAAGTCATTCAGAATAAAGAGGTCTTCAGAAGCTATTCCCAGAAAATGCAAGATATACATTTCGTTTGTCATAAAAATGTCTTAAACATAAGGTATTTTAATGAAAATTATTTCAGCCATTTTTGAGAAAATCAAAAGCTTCGAAAAATGTTCCACGTAAAATGTAGTTAGGGGTTTGGGGTTCTTTTAAAAATCTTAGTATCTCATCCTTGGAAGATACCAAACTTAAATACCAAGTTTAGTATTTAATGGTCTTAAGCTCTCTTGCTGTTCAGACACACACGCACAATCACATACGTATATATACACGTACCTTTTTCTAAAATTGCTTTTTTTTGATCCAAAGGAACCCAAAACATTTATTTCCAGTGAAATCTCGTTATCGATATTTTGGGTGTATTAAAATATCTGTTTTATGCACTATATACATAGCACGTGTAGAGAAAGTAAAAAAGTGTATATGATATAACTTGTGTGTCTTAACGAGCTCTTTATTTTTGTTCTTAAACATTTTTTGTCTACCTCTTACTGTATACCAGTTTAAAAGGTTTTTAGAGGCCATTCACAAAAATTTCTAAATACACCTAAATTTTATTTGTATATAAGAATATTTAATGTATGGTATTTTAATAATAATCGTTAAGAGTCATTTTTGTGAAATTGAGTTTCTCTTGGAAATATTTGGATGAGGGTTCATTTTTAAAATATTCGTGTGGTATTCTTGGAAATATCAAACTTATATGATTTTGAGTTATAATGTTTAAAGACAGACAGACACACGGACAAATATGGCCTTTTGCTAATTTTTTTTTATTCAGAGGATCCTAAAAACTACATTTATAAAAAAGCTTGGTGTTGAAATTGTTGGTGGATTGAAATACCTTGATTATCTATATACTCAGCAGAGGAAGTAAAATCAATTAGAAAAAAACTTAATAAATATAGACAAAATATTTTCAAAGTTTTTAGTAATGAAAATATAGCATGTTCACTATGTATACATGAGTTTCAAGTTAAATGATTCAGGGAGTGAAGTAATTATTTGCACTCGACACATATACGTTCTGCAGGAAAACCACACGCTTGATTACTATTCACGCACTTTCTTACCTCGTATGGAGGTAAAAGTAATAGTTTGTAATAAAATATTACAGTGTAACAGCAACAATACTGTAATAAAATACTCTGTATTTAACTCTATCATTGCATTTCTATTACATAACAGTATGTAGCTATTTCTGCACAAACGTGACACTTTGCCCTTGAAAGGTTTACCATTTCAAATACATCAGCATTTGCAAACTACGATATATGAGGAATTCAAATCTATCCGATTCCGCATTCGAGCATTTGGTACCAGATATAGCTGAGCTCTGATCTGTTTTGAGCTCAAAGGCACTTACATCACAATATTTAGGATAAGGAGCATAAACAAGGTTTAAGTAGCAGTTAAGGGGACTCTGAAATAATAAAAAGAATTTTCTAAGGTATTAATGCTGGAGCTGTAATATTTTTGTACAGCTATTTCCGGCAGTAAACAAGTTTCATTCAAAGATGCCTTTCTTAACTCTGGATATATTAATTAATGTATTCGAGCAATTTGTCTAAAATTATATATTAAACTACATGCACCACTTCTTAAAATTAAACTCATTACATTTATAACATATTATTGGGTTAAAATTTCCGTATACCGCTCGATTTTTTTATATAAATAAAGTTGTAGGTAAATCATGAAGTGGAAAAAAAAAACTACAAAAAAATAAAAAAACCTATATCTATACCAATTAATGTTTTACAACTAATCTATGACCAAAATTAAAATTTCACCAAATATATTTTATTACACATAGTTGGACTGCTTTGGGCCTCAGTTATATTTTTGGGGAGGAGATAGATTTTGAATATGGTAGAAAAACAAACTAATTGAACCTGAGAAAAATGAATTTAAAAGTTTACATTGAGCTCTTTTAAATTGTGTCCAAAATATATTTTACGGCCATTCTAGGAGAATAAAGAATTTCGAACATGTACTTTAAACTATGGTGCACCAAAAATAAAAAAAAATAAAAAAATGCGATCTTCGACCAGCGAGAAGACTCCAGGATAACGAATGACACGCATTCGGAAGGTCCCAAGTTCGATTCCCGACAGCGGCCTACTCATGTAGTCTTTCTCTGGTCATCTAGAAGAATGATGATTTGGTGAATTCTACCATGATTCTCCTTTCGTTCATTATACATCATTTCTTTTCTCTTTCTCTGCAATGTCGGCGATGGCAAACAGATGGTGCAGTTTTTGATCTATAAAAGTATTTATCCTCGTGGACGCCAGAGTAAGCATCTTGCATTTGAGGGTCACTCCTTTGGGATTGCTCTCTAATGGTGAGGAGGTGTTAAATGCTAGCTGGAAGACTATCTCTGCGAATATTAGCTGGCGTCTTCCCCGCGGCTCTATGGACCTGTCGTCCTACGGGACCTACGCTGCTTCCTTCACCCTTCGCTGCCTCCTGGATTGTGTAGCTATAATCGGTCTATTATTGTGTCACATTGATCAAGGTGTCCCCCCCCCCGTGGTTACAAGTTCCTAGACCTAACACCGTATCCATTAATACTTTATAAGTTTAGTTATATTAAAACAATCGTTTATTGAAATGTGCATCTTGCAATTTTTAATTTAAGAAGTGAAAACTTCACCCCAAAGTAAATTCCACTATGCCAATCTCGCAAACTCTCTCTGAATTACTTAGAGTAATTTACAGCATATGTAAATAGTACATTCAATACATTTGAAAAACCTTTTTTTAAAACTCTGAGGTGATTTGTTTACACGACTTTCTCGGCATCTCTGTAATAAATTATTCTTCTATTTCACACTAATCGTGATGAACACTAGCAGAAATAGTGTCATTACCTAATGCATTTTAAGTAAAGGAAAATAACGGAATAAACCAGGCTAAAACTATAGTAAAAATCTTTTAAAAGCTAGTTGCTATATTATTGAAATACCTTTCATTGCATGGCAGGAATTGACTAATTGCCGTAAGAGAAAGGTTTAAGAATTTTGAAGCTGAAGCCAATAACAAGAAATATCTCGAAAACGGCCAACTGTATGAAAAAAAGAAGGTAGATGACAAATTGCGTATTTTAACGAGATTTACATTGCTTGTGTAAGGTTTACAAGTTTTGAAAAAAACATCCGTAATGAATAGGTGCTCAGAGTCTATCCCAGAAAGTTCAAGATTCACATTTTATTGTCCTGTATATATCTTAATGTACGGTAATTTAATAAAGATCGTTAGAGTCATTTTATAGAAAAACAAATTTTCAAAAAATGTTCCATGTAAAGGGTTCTTTGGGGTGGGGACGTTTTCTCGAAAGTTATGCTGTCTATAGACACGTATATTTCCGGTGACATCCCAACATAGAAATTTTGGTTAGAGTACAATGGCTTCTCTGACTACCATATGCCTAGCAGATATAGAGAAAGTAAACATTATTCTCAAAATGTTCCTAAAATATCTTCATCATTACAGTATTTGAAATTTAACATATGCATTTTGAATTCCAATTGCACCTTCCAAGTTAGAATTTTGAATATTTTATTACAAATATGTTTCGCAATTTGTAATTTATAGAGAGTTTATGTTGATAAATGGCGAAGGTTATGCAAAGAATGGATAAAGTTCTGAGTTTAATTTTTCTCTGGAGCCAAAAAGGCAATGATATTGCGATTATACAATTTGAAATTATGTAAAATGCGGAGAATTTTAATTGCGAGAAGAGACAGACTGATATAAACTTATCTATTACTACTACTTTATACAGTGAAAGGGTAAAACTTAAGAATTTTTGGTGAGATATAAAGCCTAAAATTAGTTTTAATAAAATCCGAAAACAAGATATTTTTCTTGTATTTCTTGCTTTTTTCCCAAGTATTTTATTTCAAATAAGAAATATTATTTGTTACGTATTTTGAAACACTAAAGGGAGGCAAATAACCAACACCTGTTTCTAGAACATTTCAAAATACACCCTTACCCTCAGGAAAATTATACAACAAGCAATTAACAACTGAAAAAACACTGAAGGAGATAGTGCTTCCAGCCAACGCTGTAGAAATAATAAACTCTGTATTTCACCTATAACCAATTTTGTAAATGTTTATTGTTTTGCTAATACATCCTGTCATGAAAATAAAGGGAATCTTACATCGACACCCAACTTTTATTCCTTACTATTATGTTACAAAGTTAAAATATAGTTTGAAATTTTACTTTCTCTACCATTGTAAAATGTACACACTAGGTAGAGGAGTCATTGTATTCCACGCCGAAAATTCCAAGGCGATATTTTACCGGAAATATAGATTTAAGGTCCCTGAATTCAAGTGTACTTTCCAAAAAAGGCTGAAGTGTGTATGTGTGATGTGGTTTGGTGTGTCAGTGAGAGGGTATGAATCGAAAACGAATATACCGTTATATACCAAATTTATATTTGAGTTCAACATCTGCTATGGGTGGGACACGGAGATTTTCAAGAAAATCCCCTTAGCCTTAACCCCGTTTAGATTATACATTTTCAAATTATTTTCAATATTTGCTGAGATAGAAAAAAGTGTTAAACTATAAATGCATATCTCGTCAAAACACACAATTTAGTTCACATTTTATTTTGCACCTAACCATTTCTGATATGGAACGGTACTGGGTTCGTACCCGGGTGCCGGTTATGGTAATAAGAATAGAGTAGGTTTGTGGTTGGCTTTGCTCAGGGATTTTTATTAGCATCATGAGACACAAGTGCTTTATTAATTGAGTCCGGCCTTTTTCCGCCGTAGAACACACGTGTATACTTCTTAATTTTCTACTGTGACGTTACACTTTACTCGCCCGCGAATGTTATTGTTTATTAATGTTGATGCCGTGATTGATTACTTATTCTGGTAAGTATCTAAACAACGTTTTCCCTCTTTCCCAGGTAGCCTGATCGTCTCCACCACGGACTCTAAAATATCACAAGTGCCTCACAATTAAAAGGTAACCTGTTCGGCTCCATCACGGATTCTAAATATCACATCTTGGTTGTGCGGGGGTCCTTCACCAAGTGCCTCACAATTTAAAGGTAGCCTGTTCGATCTACCGCGGATTGTAAATATCACATCTTGGTTGTGCGGCGGTCCTTCACCAAGTGCATTAAAATGACACCTGACCAGCTGTGTCGCATTAGTCCCTTCGGGCAGGGTCAATTCATATATGCCCCTTCCCTCGGTTCAATGCTCTGGCGTAGCGGTATCTTGCACCCCGAGCTCGTGACTTATACGTGTTAAAAGTCTTTCAACCCTTCCCATTTTCATTTTACATTTATATTTTATCTTCTTAGAATATGATTTTGCCCCGTGGCAAGACATGTACTGTCTCAGATATATTGCTTGTAGATTTAAATTTTGAAATAGTTATTTATTTCTCAAATGGGAGGTTTGTATTAATATTTTTCATCCAGGTCAAGGAAAGAGAACGTATTTTAAGGTCATTATATAGCGACCAGATTTTAAAAAGTTTAACGTTCACTTTAGTCTATTATATTTCTTTAGTACTCTTGTATAAGGAAATAATGGGTAATACAACCATTTCTTTCAACGCTTATCTTGATTAGCATGAAGTAGGTATAGATAAAGCTTTTGTCAAAATATGTTGAAATGAATATAAAAAAATAGATGAATGGAGCGTATAAAAATTTAATTTTATAGTGCACCCCAATGCCACGTTTCTTATGTTATTCAAAGAGAGGTGCCTAAAGTAGGAAGCAATTAACTAAATCATTATAGAAGTTTATGATGCTAATGATGAGATTGAAGTTTAAGGGCACTCAACTGCTAGGTTATTAGCTCCCTCAAAAATAAGTGTCAAGGCAAATGTCTATAAATAAAGCATTTACAAACAGCATAAAAGGAAAACTAAAACCATTCCTGGCAAAATTCAAAACGTCAGTCTAAAAGTAGAGTGAACAATGGAACGAAGATAAAAGTTTAAAGGCTACAATTATAGTTCCATGAACATCTACCAGGAAAAATCAAAAACAGAATCAAAATAAAATCGTATCCTTAATGGAAAAGGAAGTTGGGATAACAAGTTAAAAAA
Organism: Hymenopus coronatus; assembly: GCA_030762935.1. Classification (NCBI taxonomy): domain Eukaryota; kingdom Metazoa; phylum Arthropoda; class Insecta; order Mantodea; family Hymenopodidae; genus Hymenopus; species Hymenopus coronatus. The sequence continues at coordinate 51,820,401 of CM060885.1, forward strand.
CTGAGATATTGATCCAGCACCATCCACCAAGATGATCGAAATGTTGGCTGGCAGTTGTAGAATGGATCTCCGTTTGCTAGCGGAGGGCTTTCTACACGACATGTCGGACGGACAAAGGCCTGCACAAAGCGGGAAGTTTCTCTCTTAAAATATACATAGCTGAGAGTAAAATTGCAGTGACCATTCGTAAGCGTGCTAAAACCACCTCCTCTGGCTGAGACAAATGAGAGGAGGTTACCCAGTTCATAGGAAAGCCCTTCACTTCTTTTAACTTCTTTCCACGGAGAGCCGACCACTCTGCATGCCAGCACTAAAGTCTCGATCTCAGCACAAGCCTCAAGTTTGCAGATATAACACTTAAATCGCAGTACTGGGTTCCGCGGCCACCGACTTTGCTGCCAAATCCGCCAGCTCATTCCCCTTAACAGCAGTTTACCTTGCACTTAAACAAGTGTACACCACTAGCAAATAATTCCCCTTATGTCGTAAAGATGTAACTTCTGAGCACACTAACCATTTAGATAAAATACAAATAACTCACCAATTTGGACAAAGTATAACAAGAAGCGCAAATTTCAAACCTTTATATACATTGTTTCACACATTAACTTATAAAATCAAATGACCAGGTCGGAACCAAATAATGGTACATAACAAATTTAAGGACACGTAAGACTGAACATTTGAAATCCCAAACTAATAATGACAGCTTTTACAAAGTTATACCACAGACATAACATAATACAAATACATTTTAGTGCAAATTTCATTCATTTTGCTCCAATAGTTTTGAGGTTATTGTCATATTTTGTTATGTTTTTTCACGACAAAAAAAAAAAATCCCGTGAGAAAAAATTTAAAAAAATTATTCTAATATTTTATCCCTGGGTTAACAGCATATCTACTTTTTAAATCATCCTTTATCTCCTTTGGTTTAGGCTCCAACAATTTTTAAAGTTATGAATGTGTTATTTTGTCATAAATAAAATTTTTATTATTGAAAACTGAAAACGTATACTTAAATTCATCTGACAGTGAAACTTAGGGCATTTCTTATTTATTGTACCTCTGTGAAAATGTACAGAATTTATTTGGGAAACAAAATCTCTGTTCCACAAGGAGCATTTTACAGAAAGAAACATGCTGAAAATATCAATAGCGAGAAAACAAGGAAAGATTGCAATGCATTAAAATCTCCAGGTTGGTAGGTTGGATACTCAGCTTTCCTTTTTCCCTTCTCTGCTGCTACCTTTACTGTATTTCTCTTCTTATATTGCTTCGGTTTTTACTTTGCTCGCAGGAGATCTCGTTGAACTGAAATCTTTCTTGCCGAATACAGTACAGTTTAGCCTCTAATGCTTTGCTGTAGTACCACCGTTTTAAGGTATTTAAAATGGTACTGGTGGCCAATTATACCATTTTATGATCAGGAGTGTTTACATTATTTAACAGAATTAAAATAAAAAGGCAATTTAATGTGTTTTTCATACATTTTCCCCATACATAGCCTTAAATTATGCCTCTGCTTCCACGGATTTAATGAGGCAATATCTGCTTAACCCTGATGAAATATACAGTCAGAAATCCCTTTACCAATTTAATTATTCGGCTTACCAAGCTTTATAAGAACCTCATTAAGGTTAGAGATGTATTCACTCACAATGGCAAAAAGGAACAAGCAACGAAAAATGACACATGGCATATAGAAATGTCCCGTAACCAGAAACTGCCAATAATTTTGAATCCATTAGCAGAAATTACGTAACAAGAATGAAACTAACGTGCTGTAAAAACATCGTGTAATTATACGTTGTAAAAATTCAATCTTTTATAAAACAGAAATGAAGGTAAATGTAGATCTTTTATTAATATTTTATTTCAAATTATAGGTTTAAATTATTCATAAAGTTTATTAATAATTAAGTTTCTATAAGATTTCATTGTGATGGAATTAAAGTTTGCTATAGACCTCAGACTTTACTAATGCTATAAGCTTTCAAGGCTTGCAATGAAAATATAGTACATAAAAGCCGAGGTTTTACAACATCTTGGATTTTTATTCTGGAAAATAAATACTATATGGAAGATTTTCATCAAAATCCTCTCAACTCGAACTGTCATTTACATGGAATAGTTTTGTTGTTAAATTTTACTTTCTCTACACTTACTGCGTATATAGTGTATAGAGATGCTATTGCAATCCACCCAAAAATTCGACCTGAGATTTCACTGGAAGTATGTTTTGAGTTCTCCTGAATCCAAATAAAAACATTTTAAGAAGACGCTGAAGATATTTGCCTGTTAAATGAAATTTACTTCTAGAATTTTTGTTGAATAGCCTCCGAAGCCCTGAGGACTTTTGCATAATTGGTAAACAATAAAACAGAGAAAGTCTTGGCACAGAAAATGTTTAAGGGTCATTAAAATATGCAATTTGTGTCAAATAAGTTTTCTTGTACAGTTAAGTTTTTAAGAAATTCTGTGTTGAAAATGTTACCCTTTTCAAATGATATCTAACGGAAATGTGTAAAAGCTAGCGATTCTTTCTTTTTTCCACCCTTCATTTGTCACCTTTCAAGGCGCCAATTTTACATAAATATGAATGCAATATTCATTTATTTGAACCAGGAGCTCATGACATAATAAACTTGCTTAATAACAAGTATTTATATTACGAAATTTACAGTTAATTGAGAATAAGATGAAACAGCTATTCGAAAAATGCTCCTCTTTATTGGTGCAATAAGATGCAAGACCATAAGAGGGATGGTTCATCTATTTCAGCTTTAATATATTTTTAGAAAGTTATTGCTTAACAACTCTAATTATACTTATATTAAATCCAGCTTCAATATGACTCATTCCTTCACGAAGAACAGTTTTATGAAATTTAATTATTAATAAACTACATGAAGAATTTTAACTTTTTAATTGAAAAGAAAATGTTTAAATTTTTAGTGTAGTTTATTAATAATTAAGTTCATCAAGAGACGTGTATTAAGACATCTCATTGAATTTGTAATATTTTCTGCATATGTTTTTTTAACTTTGACGTATTTCAAAACACAAATCTATTTAAATATTTGTGATTTTATAAACAAATATAAACATCGATCATAACATTATTAAACGCAACATTTTCTGAACTTTTTCGCAGTGGCATTTGTTTCACTCGAGTACTGATTTAACAAATGTCTAAGATTGTTACATTAAATGATTAATTTATATTTATTACAGCAGAAATTGTGTTTAAATGTTTATTCTTTTGGTTTCTGTTCTTCACTTTCCATTGTTTAATTGCAATTTTCATAATGCCTTGTAAGAAACAAACCAGTCTAATTCTAATATTAAGAAGTCTGCGTTAAACCGCTATAGTGATTCCTGGTTTGCTTACTCAAAAATGATAATGTTGGTTATATTAGAATAGAATTTTCAGAACAGTTTGTTACAGGATAGGTAGCAAAGTTCATGTAAATGGAACACATCAGATTTTATGGCTGTAATGGTTTTAATTAAAATAATATATTTACATGGTAAATAAAATGAATATCCTGATTTTCCGGGAATGGCCTGCAAAGAGCTCTTTATTTAGAAGATATGTACATATATACAAATATTATAGTTTAACTGGTAAATATTAAGCCATAGAGAAAATACCTGTCGTGTTATATTCACATGACTTTCTCTATATCTCTGCAATAAATTATTCTTAAGAAGCTTATACTTCTATTTACTTCATGCTAATAAGTAAAAAATTAGCAAAAATAGCTTTATTACTTGCTTCCTTGCAAGTAGAAGCGAAATAAGGGAGTAACATAGGTTAAAGTGATAAAAAATAGCTGGTTGCTATGTCACTGAAGTTCCTTTGTTTGTATGGACAGCAGTTGTCAAATTCCAATATGAGAAAAGTATAAGTTTTTCATAGCAGAAAACAAAAATAAGGAATGTCTCCAAAACGACGAACTCCACGACAAAAATGTATATAATATAACTTCTGTATTTTAACGTGCTCTACATTTTTTGTGCAGTAAGTTTTGTCCATCTCTTACGGTTTAGCAGTTATTCAAAACTCAGTAAAATTCATCCAGAATAAACTACCTACTCTTCAGAGGCTATTCCCGGGAAATTCAAAGTATACATTTTATTTGTCAGATAATACCTTTAATAAACGAAATTTTAATTAAAATCGTTAGAGCCATTTTTGAGAAAATCAAAGTTTTCGAAAAAAGTTCCATGTCAAGGGTAGTTGGTGGTGGGGGGATTTTTCTCAAAATCTTCGTGTCGTATCCCTGGAAGATACTAAACTTAAATACCAAGTTTGGTATTTTACCTACCTTTCGTTTTTGAGTTATCGTGTTCAAAGATACACCGACACACACACAGCATGACCTTTTTCCGAAAATGCTTCTTTTTTAGATAAAGAGGACCCTAAAACATATGTTTCCGGTGAAATCTCGGTATCGAATTTTTTGGTGGAGTGCAATACCTTCTCTATACACTATATATAGCGCGTATAGAGAAAGTAAAAACAATATATAAAAAATCTGATGTGTTACATCTCTATAACAAATTATTGTTAAAAAGCATACTCTTTTATCCACTTCATGCTAATCGAGACAAACATTAGCAGAAATTGTCTTATTAATTGCTTCTTTGTAAGTAGAAGCGAAGTAAGAGAATACACAAACCTAAAGTGATAATCAAACGATTTCACATCTGGCTGTTGAGTTTTAACTATTTTAAAATTGAAACCAATAACAAGGAATATCTCGGAAATAGCCAATTCCACGAAAAATGTAGAAGACATGCTTTAATAAGATCTACATTTTTGTCAAGTAAGTTTTTGACTTCTCTTACGATTTAAAAGCGACGCAAACTTCTAAAACAAGGTGGTCTTCTGAGGCTATTCTCCGACAATTCAAGATGCACATTTTATTTGTCATGTAAACATCTTTAATGTATTTTAATCAAAATCATCGTGAGTAAATAAACGTTTTTGATGGTTTATCCATGTTTGATGTGGGGGGATTTTTTTCCAAATCTTCGTGTCACATCCTTGAAAGTTTGGTATTTTAACGGCCTTTATTTTTTCGGTTATCATGTTCACAATGACCTGTTACCAATGATTTTTTTAACATAGGGGGCCCTAAAACGTATAAGGATGAAATTTTGGAATAATTTTTTTGGTTGGAATTCATTACTTTCTCTATACACTATGCACATGTGTGGATAGTACGAGTAGACAAAATAAAACGGACATTACTTTTAAAAAGGACAATGATTTAGTATCGATATATACTGCTTCCGTGGTCGAATGGTCAGCGAGCTGACTTCTCACACGGAGGTCCCGCGTTCGATTCTCGGCTGGGGCGGGAATTTTTCTTTAACCAGAATTATTCTCTATCCCCCATAGTGTCTGGAAGTATGAATATGAGAGTAAATTTTCGTGTGTTTAGCAATATAAAGCCTAATGTTCTGAACCTACAGTTTCACAAATCAAAGTCCCCGATATGACCATTGGAGTTAAAGGGGGCTATACAAATGAAAAAAACAAAAATTCTAGAGATATCCATTATTGATGATTTCAACGTGAAATTCTTTTAACGTGATTTAAGCTGGATGAATCAAATGGGTGAAGTGATGCTGAAATAAGTCCGGTGTCCGTGGAGCTTAGAGTTTTTTGAAAAGCGCTTCTCAGAATTAGGGAAAACCCCCAAAGAAACCCTTTATAATTCTAACCGACATTCGAACTCAGGAGCACTTGAGTATGATGTAGCCAGGCTTCCACCATACTACAGAGCAGAGTCCTTCAATTCTTTGTCGTTATTTTAAATAGTTTCGATATTCAATTTTTCTCGCGATTGCATGGAAACAGCACGGAATATTAAGGTGTCCGGCTCCTAAAGGCTCTATCATCACGTTCCGATTCATTAATAACAAAAAATGTAATGATATAATTTTTGCATATTATTATCTAAATTAAAATAAAATAGATAGAAAAATTATTTTGCATAAGAATGTATTAACCATAAATAGTTGAGAATAGGGTACAGAAAGTCAGTGAATGTAGCAGATATTGTTATTTTCTCTACAACGTACGTAGTAGGTTAAGTATCGTATTCCACCCAAAAATATTAGATGCAGAGATTTCGCCTTTTTAAGATCCCTGAATCAAAAGAGCATTCTTAGAAAAATGTCTGTGTGTATGTGTTAGTCGGCAGTGTAGCTCAAAAACTACACGTCCTTTAAACACTAAAATTTCTTTCAAGGATGCTACACGAAGTTTTTAAAACAAAATCCCCACTCGCAACTACGCTTTACATAGAACATTTTTTGATAATTTTTCTTACCTCATAGTTGATTTAACGATGTTTACTATTGCATATATTTAAGATATTTTCATAAAAAATGAAAATATATTTTAAAATTTCTGGGAATAGCCTCTGAAGATCCCTTTATTCTGCATAGCTTTTGCGTAACTGGTAAACCGAAAGGAATAGACAAATCCTATAATTTTTTTTTGAGTTAAAAATTTCCAAGATATTCCTTGTTATTTGTTTCAATTTTAAACTGCTTAAACCTTTCTCAAACGGCAAGTCATATTTCGTTTCCTACCTCTTTTGTTTTACTCTTAGCCACGCAAAGAGAACTGAATTTCAATTTTTTCGCAAAGCGATATCTTTTAAAATATTTTCTATCGCTTTAGCTTTGTGTATTCCCTTATTTCCCTTCTACTTGCCCACAGAGATGATTCAGATGGTTTCGTCTGTGACCCCTATCTGTGACTGGCCTACCTGGCCCACGATTTTTTTTGGGGGGTTGCCTAGGTCGTCCGGCGAATGCCAGATAGGTTCCATTCAACACCCGAATATCCTATCCCTCTATGTCGTTTCTATCACCCTTTCATTCATCCTTCATCAGTTTGGCTTCTTTCAGGAATGGAAGTGCTGGCGGTGTTGTTCAGTGCAGCGTGCGCTTTAGGATGCTCTGACTAAATATCTCAGATTTTGGCTGGTTGCCAGCATACTGCTCCTACTGGGGCTTTGGACTGTACATGGAGAGGGAATCCCGTCTACCAGTCCGATTGTATACTAAAGTTGATTAAAAGTTGCTGGTTCAATCTGAAAACTATAGAGATTTTGTTATTACTGTGCAATCGCTCCTGGTTCCGGCCGTCCGATGTATCTTATTCCTCCCTCCTGGAGGCCCCCGTGCTTGCGGTGTAAGTAAAATAACCCCATTATTAATTTTTAGCCTGACTCTACCTATCAACCCCTATCGTAGGATTGAAAAAAACAATTAAATTACTACTAGTTTACCTAACAGTTGGCTAAACTATGAAACCCGACACTTACACTACTTAACGACATTGTAAGTCGCCATTGCGGCATGTCCTCTCAAAATAATTTGAGATTCCTTGTGGCTTACCAGGAAACATGAGAGTCAGTCGTCCGCATGTTGCCATGGTAGTTTAGTGGTTAGAGCAACCGGCTAGAGACCGGGAGAACTATGGTTCAAATCCCGGCTATAGCATTCATTTTTTCAGCCTGAACCTACCCAAAAGTTGTTTAAAAATTGCTTAAAAATGTATATAGGAGCAGTTTACAACAAAAGCTCTTGAATAACATAGAACTGTTTCGACTCTTAAACCTTGATTTCTTATTGGTTCTAGGCTTTTGACTACCAAAGAAGCCATGAGCATAAAGTATTTAAAAATCGCTGAAAATGATATATGCATATACGTGCAGTTTACGATCTGTAGCAGCAGAATATCACTATTTACTCTTGTCCTATAGACGGGTTGTATTAAGAAAAAAATTAAATTAACATTATTTGAGCGCAATAGCTGGCTATCCTATGAAGCCAAGGACTTAAAGCACTTAAAACATTCTAAGTCGTATGCCACCTCAACATAATTTGAGATCACCTTTTGATATATTGAAAAAAACAAAAAAAAAAAACACGAGTGTCATGGGAAATTTAATGTCGTGAAGGTGTGTTGCCATGGTACCTCTGTGGTTAGAGCAACCAGCTAGATCCGTTGTTCAAATCCCGGCTGTAGTATTCAATTTTTCAACTTTGAATCTACCCAAAAGTTGTTTAAAAGTCGCTTACAGTTGCTTAAACTATGAAACCCATTATAACTCTCCATTGGGGTATGTCCTCTCAAAATAATTTGAGACCACTTTTCAGCTTATCGGAAAACATACGAGTCAGTTGGGAAATTTAATGTCGTGCCAGCGTATTGGTAGCTCAGTAGACGCAGAGGTTAGAGCAATCAGGTAGATACCGGCAGATCCGTGGTTCACACCCCGGCTATGGCAATTAATGGCGAGCCTTCTCCGAAAAGTCCTGTCCTGTCCTGTCTCTTCTCCTTATATGGAACTAACAGAACCATTTCTGCTAATGCTTATCATTATTACCACGGTGTAGGGGAGATGCAGGGAGTGGCGGTCGTTTAAGAATTTCAGTCCCCCCACCCCCAAGGAGAGGTTGGATTTTTTCTGTAAATTGCTATGTCATTAAAAGTATTTACTAACTGTGTACATACATTTAGGATGCTAAGTTATTGCTAAGTAGTGTTAATAATTCAAAATTAATATAAATTGCACTGAACATTATTCCCAACATGTACAGGTAACCACGGTCGCTAAGATACAGTAACATAAAATAGAGAACTTAAACATAAGGACACTTGGTAGTGTCAGAGTAGCAATTTCCATGTAGAATTTCAATAAAATATATGTTAGTGTTTATTGAAAGCTATGCAATCTATCATAACGAAACTTTTACCCTTACATATCAGCCTCTTATAATTCAGAAACCATAATCAAATCATAAATAAAGCTAATAATTTTTGCTCTATTGATATTCTAATTAACACAACATTTTCAAAAATGTTCACGCATTTTCTTCTTTAGGTGTACTTTTCTCCTAAACAGTTAAAGAGGCACATTTAAAACTTTGTAATCGCTTTACAAACATGCTATTCAACATAAAATTTTAATCAATAATAGCAATTTAAAAAGTAAATAATAATGTACTCTTTATTTTTTTAATGTTTATATATGAAAATATTTCTTTGGGGAATTTCATGAAAGTGTAACATATAAAGCTTTTACCGCTGTTTAGAGCAGTATATTCTGTATATGCACAATAAATTCAAATCTGTATCTATTATATCTTTCTAGAAAAGTGTCTATGTCCTTGCGAAGCGATATTACAGGGATAACCGCCATTCCCTGCATCTCCCCTACGCAGATAAAGGAATAATCTTTTGTAACAATCGCTTGTGGAGAAAATCATGTGAATGGAACTTATCAGATTTGTTAAATTCTGAAATAAAATTTTAGGCCACAAATCACGCCCATCATTCGTCCTCATACGTGAACAAACTCAGCTAATAAAATACCAATATGGCGTCCAAGTGCTAAATCAGATACGCATGTCACTATGTGTAAACATAATTCATCACACACATTTTAACATCGCGTTGCAGCGCATGAACTATAAAATCTAATTCCAAAATGTGAGCTATAAAAAACGGGAAGGAATGGTAAACGCTGATCTATAGGTCAGCATTGTTTTGTATTTTATGACCATTCTACACCACAGTATCAATCACCGTCGTAACACGTTGTGCTGGCAACCTAGTTCATTAAGCCCATTGGTATACTTTCAAAGAAACGTCATGAAAGTTCATATCATAAAATATATAACCTAGAATACATTATAGCTCCAACGCTGGGAAATATGTACTCTCTAAAAATGTACGCAACCCTGTAATTAAAACTATTTTTATTATTGTTTTTATATAAAGCCGCTTTCACTGCTTGGTTATGTTCTGTTCGTGATACTCGTTTGATTTGTGTGGTGAACAGCAGCTTTCATGGTCTTTTCCCCGTTCCCATATCACTTTCGCTTCATGCAAGGGGCGTCATCCATCTTTTTCCACCGTCTGTTCTAAGCTACCTTAGAATGTCTCAAAATGTTCCTGGAAGCATTTATTTTCTCTTATATATTTACGATAGTAAACATTATTTTATTTGTGTTCATTTCAATTTCCATTCCAATAATTATTGCTGTCTTTGCTAAGCAACTAGTTACTTTCTCTACACGTACTGTGCGACATAGTGTATAGAGAAGATATTGTATTGGACCCAAAAATTGGATACCAGATTTCACCTACATGTTTTGGGTCCCCTGAATTCAAAAAAAGATTCTTGGAAAAAGGTCCGTGTGCGTGTATGTGTGTGTGTCTGTGTGTATGTAGGTGTGCCTATGGACAGCATAGCTCAAAATGGAAAAAAATTGAAAACGTTGATGTTTTAAAAAATGGATATACTGATTTTGATAGCCACTGAAGACATCTTTATTCTGGATTAATTTTGCGGAATTTTGCATAACTGGTAAACCATGAGAGATAGACAAAAACTTAACACACAAAAATGTAGAACTCGTTAAAACACACAATTTATGTTCTATACATTTTTTTCGTGTGGTTGACCGTTTTTGAGATATTCCTTATTAGTTTCAGATTTAAAATACTTATATTTTTCACATACGGGAATTTGTCAACTCTTGTACACACAAACAAAGTTACTTCAATTATATAGCAGCCAGCTTTTAAAAGCTTTAAATGTCGATTTAACCTATGGTACTACCTCATTTCCCTTCTACTTACAAGGAAGCAAGTAATACGACTCTTTCTGCTAATATTTTCTCGATTAGCTTTAAGTAAATAGAAAAATAAGCCTTTAAACAATAATTTATTTTAGAGATGTAGAAAAGTCATGTGAATGGAACTCATCAGATTTTTGTTGTTGTGTATGTATGTTCGTTTATCGCATTTCATAATGTCGGCAACGGATGAACGTTCGAACCTAAAGTTTTGTGTTTTGTTAAACAAATCTCCCTCAGAGACATTGAGAATGTTAGAAGAAGCTTATGTTGAAGCAGCTTTAAGGACGGCAATAACGTATGAATGGCATAAACGTTTCAGTCATGATTTTTGAACGCTGAAGAAATTATTGTTCGTGCGACAAGGGCACCACGACAGGTGTCTGAAAATGACTATCAGTCTCTTTAAACGCGTTAGCAGAAGTGTGTCACTGCGAAAGGGAACCATTTGGAAGAAAATGTGTAAATTGCCTTATAGTAATTTGCTTCTGCGTTATTTACTTTTTATGAACACTTTTTTTATGCAGTATGTAGATCTAATGCCTTATACACCTTACCGCTTTGCTCTGCGACACGCATATGATGCTGGCAACGTCCAGTGTTGCTGCTTTCACTATCTGTGGATAGATGGCAGCGTAATTACAATTATCATATAATTTCAGTTTTAGACTAAAGGTGGAACTTTGGGTTTTGATATTAAATATCGAACCTGGTATTTACCTTTTTCGACTGAGGGAAACCACGAATAAACCTCAGTCAAATGATCGGCCCACGGAATATGAACCGAGGACCTCTCGAACACAAACAAAAGACGTCACGCTCGGTAAAACTGTATATTATTATATAATCAATTTTAGTTTTAATCGTTCTCAAACGCAGACTGCAAATAATAGCAATTACTGCAGTTTCTCTGTCGTAATACCAGTATTTTAAGTTGCCGTGGTGCAAACCCTACGGACCCATAGCGCTTCTGACGTTACCGAAACTACGTCGGACCGAACATTGAGTCCCTTCTGTAAGGGAGCTGTTCGAATTGGGTTGGTCTCGGCGAGTAAGGGCCAACCCAGTCTGAGACACTCCCACCCCTACCGAGATTATCTTCGCTTTTGGTTAATGCCGGTAAATGATGTATACGCTTCCGTCCTTTTATAAGCGGGGGAGGCCTTTCATAACGTAGACATTGCCCTAATGGAAAACTCCACATTGTTATGCCACTCATTTGTCACCTCCTTGAGCAGAGGGTTGCAATGGTGTTGCCGACTATTGTTTGTTATTCCAGATTCCAAACTACTGTGCCTTATGGAGAGAAGATGAAATTATTTTCTGCTATTTCTTCTCTAAAAAGAGAAAACATAAGAACCATCTCTACATTATTATGTATGGAATAATTAAGACATAATTACTTGTCATGCTGTGCTGATAATAGACTACATCGCTTTTCGTAACACCAACTCCTTCTTTACTGAGAAAAGAACGCGTGAAAATGTCTGTCTTTCTTATCACTTCAACACGCCAAGTCCCACCAAATGAAATGCAAGGGTGAAAATAAGGTTTCGTTTACGAACATATGAAGCCTCGCACATTTAAGTAAGCTACGGATGCCGGATTATTTAATAGTTTATTTCCTCTAATTTATAACGGTGAGGTTGCAAAGAGTTTTATATGGAACGCGTGGATAATCCTAATATGAAACTCTTGAAAATTCGTGTAATTCTATGAGACGTTGCGTTAGCAAATCTATTGTTATAAGCAATTTTCGAAGTCTCCTTTAGCAGAACTAAATTATAATTGCTTCATTCACTTAAAATCTCTGGTTAATTCTATTCCGTTTTGCTTTTTCTACAAAATACTATGTGCATACATAGGTAGTGAAGGTAAGTATTAAATTTTAATACCAATATTTCACCAAAAATAATGTTTTGAGGTAGCTGAAACCAAAACAGCAGTTTTAGATATAGATTCATGTATGTGTATGGGATTATAGCTCAAAACGAAAATTCTTTAATTACCAAACCTGATATTTAAGTTTAATATCTTCCAGGGATGTGACACGAAGATTTTCAAGGAATTCCTCAACCCAAAACTATTCTTGACATGGAAGAAAGTGCTAAACATTTGTTTTGCTCAAAAATGCCTCAACGATTTGTATTAAAATACCTTTCATTAATGATATTTACATGACAAAATACATGTATAACTGAATGTTCTGGAAATAGCCTCTAAAGATCTCTTCATTCTGTTTAACTTTTGTGTTATTCGTACTCAAAAACTGTACGTCTCTTTAAATCACAAAATTATGTCATATGGAGTTGACCATTCAGATATACTTCTTGTTATCAGTTTCAATTTTAAAATACTTAAAAATGTTCTAATATGAGAGTTAATCATTCACTTGTCCCTTGTTTTTCTTTTAGGCATTTAAGGAAAACCAAATTTGAATCACATAGCATTCAGGTTTTAAAAGATTTGATTACCTTAGCCTAGTACATTCCATTATTTCCCTTACACTTATGACAAACTGAGTAATAAGACCATTTCTGCAAATATTCATCTTGATTGCATTATGTAGATTTTGTAAGAATAGTTTACTTACAGAATAGATAGAGAGGGTTAGGCGAAACACATACGATTTTTTCTCTAAAGAAAGCAGATACAAGAACCCCTTACATTATTATGTATGGATTAACTAAGGCACAAAAACTATGGCTGATAATATGTCGCATCACAGATATTTTTTTTTTTTTCATTTTTTCTACTGAGAAAAATGCCTGTCTTGCTTATCATTTCAGCACACCAGGTACCAACCAACAATTGGAATACAGGGGAGCGATAAAGTTTCATTTAAAACATATGAAGTCTCACTCACTTATGTCAGCCATGGAGACGAATAAGCTAATGGTATGGATAGGTAGATTCAGACTAAAAAACTCAATCCATAGCCGGAATTTGAACCACGGATCTCCCGTTCTCTAGCCGGTAGCTCTACCACTGAGCTAACATGGCAACATATTGACATAGAATTGCATTTCTGAACTGGTTTGCAAGTTTCCCGGTAAACCAGACGGTGATCTCAAATAATGTTAAGATGATAACCCCAATGGCGACTTACAGTGTTGCAAGTACTTTAAGCCCCAGGATTCATAATATAGTCAGCTATTATGGAAAATTGTGATAATTTCGTGTGTAGGTCAGGAGTTAGATAATTAGACTGAAAAATTCAGTGCCATAGCCGGAATTTGAACGACGGATCTCCCGGATCTCTCTCCCTATCCAACTCCTGTTCTACACACGGTGTCTGTGAGAAAACGATTACAATTATCACAAGTTAATAGCACGTTTCCTCTAATTATAATGTTGAGATTGCATAAAGTTTAATATATGAAAATTGTTACACGAATGTGAGCGAGTCGAAATAATTTTCTCAGAGGATCAAATAGCAAACTTCCTGCTATAAACTATTTTAGGAGTGTCATTTAACAAAACCACGTGGGAATTACCTAGTTAACATAAAAAATTCATATTCTAATTGCATTCGTTTTTACTTTCTCTATACGCACTATGTACATAGTGTATAGAGAAGTTACTGCACTGAACCCAAAAATTCGATACCGAGATGTCACTGGAAATATATGTTTTAGGGTCCCCTGTATCCAAAAAAAAGCATTTTCAGAAAAAGGTGCGTGTGTCCGTGTGTCTGTGAACACGATAGCTCAAAAACGAAAAGTCGGTAAAATACCAATGTTGGTACTTACGTTAGGTATCATCCAGGGATGCGACACGAAGATTTTGAGAAAAATACCCCCACCCCAAACTACCCTTTACTTGGACCTTTTTTGGAAAATTTTGATTTTCTCAAAAATGGCTGTAACGATTTTGATTAAAAATGTTTATATTAAAGGTATTTACAGGAAAAATAAAATGTATATCTTGAATTTTCTGGAAATAGCCTCTGAAGACTACTTTATTCTGGATTAGTTTACGGAATTTTGCATAATTGCTAAACCGTAACCGATGGACAAAAACTTACAACACGAAAATGTAGAGCACCTTAAAACACACAATTTATCTTATTTACATATTTTTCGTGGAGTTGATCGTTTTTGAGATACTCTTTGTTCTTTTTGGTTTCAGCTTTATAAAACATACATTCCTCATACAGGAATTTTACAATTCCAGTCCATATAAACAAAGGAACTTCAGTCACATAGCAACCACCTTTTGACTATAACTTTAACCAATAGTACTCCCTTATTTCGCTTCTATTTACAAGGATTTCAATTAGTATGAAGTAAATGAATGAATGAATGAATAAGTGTATTTATTAATATATAGCAATATCATACATAGAATTTCAACAGTCGCACGGGTCCACAGACCGTACGTGCTTTTGTAATACACATTACAAGCAATATTAAAACAACAACCACAACAAAGAATTAAAAGAGTAAACAAATAGAGGCATAAGCTTTTAATCAATAATTTGTTGCAGATATATAGAGAAAGTCATGTGAATGGATCACATCACATTTTTTAGAAATGTTTTTTTTCAGACTAAGGGTGAAATCTCGGTATCGAATTTTTGGGTGCATTACAATACCTTCTCTATCCCTATGTCATTGTACATATGGGGCTAGAGAAAGTAAAAAAATACTTGTATGACAATATCATACAATAATTATCAGAAAATATAAAAGAAGGGTGGTTTTTGCAATAATACTGCGTATTTACATTCCGGTGCATGTCAGTATTTGCTATATTAGATGTAAGTTAAGGAGATAATTCCACATAGGAATGAACTATTGGCAGAGTTAGCAAATAGAGAACCTGCGATATCTACATCTATTCCTTGATACCGGAACTAATATCGTAGAGCGCGATGTGTTTATCACTATTGTCTTCTCCCGAGGAATTCACTGCAGTGCAATCTCTCCCTCTTCAGTCCCCGCTATATCTCCCAGAATGCTCCACCTCCGCTTATAGTAATAAACAAGGTGTACTCCCCATTATTGCGCTCGGTGAGAGAATTACTTTCCCGTTTCGGTCTATATTCGGCTTCTCTCTCGTGCTTTTAAACTAATGGCTTCATTTTATTTCAAGTATTTACGTGCAAAAACAAAGCTACGGCAGATCAACGAAATAATCTCAGAGGAGAAAATCTGTATAGCTTCTGCTTGCCTGTTTTATATACATGTTCTTAGTTTATGTTTTATGGTCAACATTTGTAAACATTAAAGTTATGCATTTTACTCTAAAGTTTGATCAGAAAAAATGAGACTAAGAAACCCACTACTCAAGTGTTGCATACAGATAGAATGTAAAAAGCTTTGAAGAAATTTGTTGTATAGAGTGTTTATTTAGCAGTTTTCATTACAGTGGTAATTATATTATCTTCTCTCCACGAACAAATAAGTGTATTTATTTATATAACAGTACCATGCATAGAACTACATCAATAGCATGGGTCCACAGACCGTACGTGCAGTAAGCAGTACTAAAAAAAAGAATAACAAAGAAATAAAAGAGTAAACACGGAAATAAATAAAAAAAAAAGGTTTTCAAATATAGAAATTTAAATTTACAACACAGAATACACCTTGTTCAAATTTATTAATGTACCCTATTATAATACACAAATACAATTAAGAGAAATATATACTCATAATTTATACACAATATATAACACCACATCTCAACAATAACATAAAATATATCTATGTAAAACATTATAATCACTTTTGTTTAGCTAGTCTTATTGCCCTCTCTTCACAATTGTTAGCCTTCTCAGATCTCAGCTACCTTGCCTTAAGTGTAAATTTACCTAACCCGTCTACGTCTTCCGTGCCTGCCAGTAGAGCCCAACATGCTTCTAGCTCTACATACACGGTGCTAAAGGATCGCGGTAAATATTTTCCCCTCCATTCCTCCGTACCGCTACATCTTGTCAGGATATGGGTTCACGGCTCTTCCTCCTCGCAAATAGGGCAGATTCTCATACCATTTTCTTCAGCATTTTTATGATCTGCCATGCTCCTGTAATGGTACGTAGGTAGAGAGATATTGCACACCACCAAAAAAATTAATACCAAGATTTCACGGAAATACACGTTTTAGAGTCAATAGTATCAAAACGCAATTTTCTTTCTCCATACATACAATGTACATAGTGTATAGAGAAAATTAGATACCTAGACTTTTCCGAAAATACACGTTTTGGGTCCTCTGAATCCAAAAAAAAAGAAAGGATTTTTAGAAAAAAGGTCTGTAAGTGACCATGAGTTTGTGAGCACGACAACCCAAAAAAGAGTAGTCCATAAATATCAAACTTGGTATTTAAGTTTAATATATTCCAAGTGTGCGACATGAAGATTTTGAGGAAAATTTTCCTATACCAAATTACCCTTCACATGGAAAAAATTCGAATATTTCCATTTTCTCAGAAAGGGCTCTCGTGATTTTGATTAACAATTAAATATAGTTACATAAAAATAAAATATATATATCTTGATTTTTCTGGGAATAGACTCAGAAGACCTCTTTATTCTTTATGAATTTTGCTGGATTTTGCAAAACTGTTAGCAATAGACAAAAACTTACGACACAAAATATGTAGATCTCGTTAAAACACACAGTTAATGTGATATATTTTTTTCGTAGAGTTTATTTACCATTTTAGAGAAATACCAGATTTCAGTTTTAAAATACTTAAAACTTTTCACATACAGGAATTTGTCAACTTCTAGGAATGCAAAGAAACGGATTTCAGTCACATGGCAAGCATCTGTTAAATTATTTGACTGTCATTTTTGCCTAATGTATTTAATTATTTCTCTTCTATTTAAAAGAAAATATTTATGCTTAGCAAGAAGTACAGAGAAGCATAAGCCTTTTACTTTCTCTACCCGTACTATGTACATAGTATATAGAGAACGTATTGTATTGCACCCAAAATTCGATACCGAGATTTCATTGGAAATACTATTTCGTGTGCCTCTGAATCCCAAAAAAGCACTTTTGGAAGAAGTTCCGCTTGTGTGTGTGTGTGTGTTTGTGTGCTTCTGTGTGTCTGTGGACAGCATAGCTCAAAAACGAAAATACCTTTAAATACCAAACTTGGTATTTAAGTTTCGTATCTTCCAAGGATGCGGCACGAAGATTTTCAAGAAAATCCTCCCACCCCCAGCTACTCATTACATGGAACTCTTTTCGAAAATTTTGATTTTCTTAAAAATGGCTCTAACACTTTTGATTAAAATATCGTATATTAAAGATAGTTACCTGACAGAGAAAATGTATATCTTGAATTTTCTGGGAATAGTCTCTGAAGGCTACTTTATTCTGGATGAATTTCACGGAATTTTGCATTACTGCTAAACCGTAAGAAATGGCAAAACTTAACAAACAGAAAATGTAGAGCACATTAAAACACACAATTTATGTTATATACATTTTTTCGTGGAGTTGGTCGTTTTTTGACTTATTCCTTGTTTTTGGTTTCAGCATGACAAACATACTTTTCTCATACAGAAATTTGTCAACTCCTGTCCATACAAACAAAGGAACTTCAATCACCTAGCAACCAGCCTTTGATTATTAGTTTAGCCTATCGTACTCCCTTATTTCTCTTCTGCTTACAAGGAAGCAAGTAATAAGACTATTTTTGCTAATTTTTTTCTCGATTAGCATGAAGTAAATAGAAGCATAAGATTTTTAACAATAATTTGTTGCAGAGAGATAGAGAAAATCATGTGAATGGAACACATAAAAACTTTTTTTTTTACTATTTCTCGCACGAATGTTTAGCACACATAGTAGGCATGGAAGGGATTACAATCCACTCTAAAATTTGATTCCAAGATTTCATCGCAAATATAAGTTTTAGGGTCCCTTGTACCTAAAATCGCATTTTTAGAAGAAAAAAAAGTCCTAGAGCGTGTGTCAGTGTCTCCGTTTGAGATAAGTTAGGTAGTTAAATCTGAAATGAAATATTTTAAAACGGTTAACTCTATAAGAAAAACGCATATGCCAAACTATGTTTTACATTTCTTTGTTTAATAGGTTTATGTCTATATTATGCAAAATTCTCCAAAACTCGCTCAGAACAAAGATATCTTCAGAGTCTATTCCCTGAAAACTCCATTTATATTTTTATTTATGATGTAAATATGTATAATATGCGGTATGTTAATCAAAATTGTTAGAGCTATTTTTAAGAAATACAACATTTTCAAAAAAATTTCCATGTAAAGGTTAGTTTGTGGTAAGAGAATTTTTGTTGTTGAAAATCTTTGTATTGCATCCTTGGAAGATACTAAACACAAATACCAAGTTTGGTATTTAGCGGTGTTTTTGTTTTTGAACTATGCTGTTCACTGAAACATTATTGTTAAAAAGCTTATGCCTCTATTTACTTCATGCTAATGCAGAAAAAAAAAAATAGCAGAAATAGTGTTATTACTTTCTTCCTTATAAGTAGAAGCGAAATAAGGACGTACCATCGGTTAAAGTGATAGCCAAAAGCTGGTTGCTTTGTGACTGAAGTTCCTTTATTTGTATTGACAAATTCCTGTATGAAAAAATAACTTTTTAAAAGGTGAAAAAAAAGGAATATCTAAAAAACGGCCAACTCCACGAAAAACACGTGTATAACATAAATGGTGTGTTTTAACGTTATCTACATATTTTGTGTGCTAAGTTTTTTGTCCATCTCTTACGGTTTAGCAGTTATACGAAATTCCGTAAAATGCATCAAGGGTAAAGTAGTCTTCAGAGGCTATTCCCAGAAAATTCAAGACATTCATTTTATATGTCAACTAAATATTTTAATATACAATATTTTAATAAAAATCGTTAGAGCCATTTTTCAGAAAATCAAAAATTTCGAAAAAAAGTTCCATGTAAAGGGTAGTTGGGGACGGGGGATTTTTCTGAAAGTCTTCGTGTCGCATCCCTGAAAGATACTAAACTTAAATAGGAATTTTGGTATTTATACCGACTTTTCGTTTTTAAGTTATCGTGTTCAAAGGCACACGGATTTTTTTCTGAAAATGCCTTTTTAGGTTACAGGGAACTCTAAAACATAAATCTCAAATTTTTGGGTGGAGTGCAATACCTTCTCTATACATTATGTATATATTACGTGTAGAGAAAGTAAAAACAACAAAATATATCTATTTCTTTTACTGTTTTGAGGTTCTCATCTTTAGTAGTGTAAAGGCATGAATGTCTTGGTCTCAGAGGTTGCTAGTAAACGTAGCGGACATATCCCTACGAGATACCCAAAGATTTTCCAAATTAAACTCGCTACTAGGGTTCAGTCCCTGGAGTTTGCAAAGCAGCGGTTGTTCACAACAGAACCAAATACTCCACAGAGTAAACGTAACTTTGCATAACACAAGCTTGCCGCCCCATCAAACCAGGTAATTTACTTTTGGTGAGGGTGCGTACCTACCTACTTGTTTGCTAGAAAACAACGTGGTCTGTATATGTGAAATCTGCTTCAAAATGAACACATTCTCGTGGTATTAGCCTAGAGAACCATTAAAGAGTATTCTCATAAAATTCTGATGTGTTTCTTTCACATGGTTTACTCTATATCTCTGTATCAAATTATTTTTACTTTCCCTACACGTACTGATATTCCACCGGATGTACATGTTTTGGGTACCTCTGAATCCAAAAAAAGCATTTTTACAAAAAGGTCCCTGTCTGTGTGTCTATGGAAGGTATAGCTCTAAAACGAAAAGACCGTCGAATACCAAACTTGGTATTTAAGTTTGGTATCTTTCAAGGATGTGACATGAAGATATACAAAAAATCCCCCACCCCAAACCACCCTTATATGCAACTTTTTTCTCAAAACGCTCTACCTATTTTGATTACGTGCCAAATAAAAGGTATAATATATATGATACATATAGACTGTTAGTATACGTTCTAGGGGTCCCTGTATCAAAACAATTTTTTTTTGTTGGAAAAACGTTTATGTCGGTGAGTGTGTCTCCTTGAACACGATAACCCAAAAACAAAAGGTCGGTAAAATATCAAACTTGGTATTTAAGTTTAATATCTTCTAGAGGTGTAACACGAAGATTTTGAGGAAAATCACCCCAACCCTAACTACTCTTTACATAGAAAAAAAATCGAAAATTTTGATCTTCTCAAAAATGGCTCTAACGATTTTCATTAAAATATCGTATATTAAAGATATTTATCAGACAAATAAAATGTATATCTTGAATTTTCTGGGAATAGCCTCTGAAGACTACTTTATTCTGGACAAATTTTATGGAATTTTGCGTAACTGCTAATTCGTAAGAGATGGAGAAAAACTTACCACACAAAAAATGTAGATCACTTTAAAACACACAATTTATGTTATATACATTTTTTTCGAGTAGTTGATAGCTTTTGAGATATTCCTTGTTTTTGGTTTCAGCTTTTAAAAACGTATACTTTTCTCACACAGGACTTTGTCAACTTCTATCCATAAAAACAAAGGAAATCTATCACATAGTAATCAGCTTTTGACTGTCACTTTAACCTATGATACTCCCTTATTTAATTTTTACTTACAAGGAAGTAAGTAATAAGACCCTTTCTGCTAATTTTTTGTCGATTAGCTTGAAGTAAATAGAAGCATAAGCTTTTTAACAATAATTTGCCGCAGAGATGTAGAGAAAGTCATGTGAATGAAACACATCAGATTTTTCATTTTGCGTTGTATCAGCTTTCCTAAATTGTCCCGGTGTTATCAAGAGAGATAGAAAGCAATTGCTTAGCAAAGTGAGAAAAAGTCAGGAGTATATACTCGTATTTGCTTCGTTGACAAGAGATGAATAAGTTGGCTGATATCTAGGGCAATTTCGTGGTGCGATATTTCGATATTAACGTAGCCGAGCAGGTGTGTTTCAAATAAATGCATGTCTCTCAGCGCACTGGCCCGTTTTTCCATCCAAACGCATATTGCGCACGAGATCAACCGGAAGTACGGTATGTTCGATTTTTCTGTTTGAACGGTTACAGCTTAAATGAGTGTATTTCTGCGCCATTAAAGCGAATGGGCTGAACCGCGCCCTCGAAGCCACAGCATGTGGATGTCGAATAGCTTGACCTCAAAGAACGCATAAGGGAAATTGATCATAGATCTGCCATATAAAATACTGTCATATTTCTCAAATGATATGTCATATTTTTTCGTTTGCCTTTATTTACTCCTGGAAGCAAATAGAACTCAATTTCAATTGTTTCACATAGCGACCGGCTTTTAAAGGACTTGGCTGTCGCTTTAGCCTAGGGTGTTCCCCATATCAGTAAATTTGGGAAATCCTGATGGATTTTGAGAATTATAATTATTCGCCTGAAAATCCGGTAGTGTCTTACTACGTATTTTTAAGAAATTTTAGGAATGGCTGTTTCTTATTGATCACGGAATCAAACTTGCATCCCATAGAATCTACATGGTAGTAGTAGACGAAAGTAAACCACTGTTGTGAAAGATTCTCTAAATCGAATTTGGGCTAAATTTGATTAATTTAGGAGGAAATCCTTGCCTTTTTATACTTAAATTTCTCCACCATCTCCACCTGATCCACCATCTCTCTAAAAATCTGTAGAATATACAAATATTCCTTACACTTCCACAACAGTTTGATGATATACGAACAGCGGAGCGTTATATGCTTTTACTTTGGACCGTTAAAATGTATATTTTTCTGACAAAAACTGTATGAATTAATACACACCATGAATCACAACACTATGAAGTATGAAATACGAGCGCAGTTTTACAGTAAGTAATGCACAATAATCTTTTCTGCGTTGGTATTGCGGCTGAAATTTTGAAACTTCGCCAAGATGTAATTTGAAAGTTTCGTTAGGGACGATATTGGTTTCTCATGCATAGCTTTAGGGAGAGAGCTTGAGTTATGCAACAAAGATGTCGCGCATGTTATTATCGTCAAACTTCTGAAGAGCAGTGAGGTAACGCAATTCTTATGGGTTTGAAATTCAATAGGACATGTGTGGAGTGTATGGGGACGATTGTATGGTGATGTTCATTCGAGATTTATCTCTGCAGTTCAACATTTCATTCGGTGCGGTGTAGGATATTTTGCACGACGCTTTGCAGTTAGTGCTCGCTGGGTGCCTAAGAACCTGACAGACGATCACAAGGGCCAGCGAATGATGACAGTAGAAGTGCATGATTTTCTCATCATATTAGTCACTGGTCAAAGCGTTATTCAAATATTTTAAAGGCTGCTCGCCATGTGAAAAATTGAGCTTCGGTTTGCTCTGCAAGGTCCCGTTTGAAAAAAATTTAGGTAGTTTAAAATGAAACCAATACAAGGAATACTTTAAAACGGTCAACTCTACAAAAAAATCTATATGGCATAAATTATGTGCTTTAACGAGATCCACATTTTTTGTGTAGTAAGTTTTTGTCTATCTCTTACGGTTAAACTGTTACGCAAAATTGTGCAAAACTCATCCCTAATAAACAGTTCTTTAGAGGCTATTGTATTTAATTTGTGATGTAAATATATTTAATATAGGGCATTTTAATAAAAATTGTAAGGGCTATTTTTGAGAAACTTTTGAAAGGCTAGTTTGTGGTAGAGGATTTTCTTGAAAACCTTCGTGTTATATCCTTAGAAGACACTAAACATAAATGCCAAGTTGGTATTTAACGGTCTTTTCGTTTTTGAGGTGTGCGTCCACACACACACACATACATACACACACAAACACGCAAACACACGAAGCATTTTATAAAATGTTTTTTTTTTGACTCGGGGAACCTCAAAAGAAATCTCGATATTGTAAATTGTATGTACATATGTGCTAGAGAAAGTAAAAATTCAAGGCGACTCAAACTGCTCGTAAGCTGCTTGTAATAGGATTCTGGGATATGAATGCTCTGCTAAACGAGACCACTGTGAATTCTGCAGCGTACATTAAAACATTGGTGAAGCTGTATCGTGCCCTTCGTGAGGAACGCCATAACACTGAAGCTGATGCTGCCAAACTTCTTCACGGAAAATCAACAAATTTGTTTGGGCGGTACTTCAGCATCCTCCATATAGTCCTGAACTGGCACTTTCGGATTCTCATTTGTTTAGTCCCATGTAGAAATGTTTAGCTCGTAAACGCTTTACGTAGATACAGAAGTGAAAACGGCAGTTTACAAAATAGAAATGGAGTTTTATTTATGGATGCTTTTTAACTGCTGTGGTTTTCAGCGTCCCATTTTATACTGGTCGTGAAAGACCGCTTAATTTTGTTCTGAAGCCTCTCTATCAGTCGAAGTTTTTTATGTGTCGTAAATCTACGAGATGGGACCAACGGCTTTACTTCCCTTGCGAAGAAATCCATGGTAAGGATTTTTACGCCCGAAAAAATACATCGTCCTCCGCCGGGTTTGAACCCGTGACCTTGCGTACATGAAGTTATCATAGTAACCATTAGGCGACATAACAGTCTACAGATGGCTGTACAGCAACTGAACGGACTTCTATGAACAGGGTATTTGGAAACTGCTTTAACAATGGGAGAAATTTGTCGAGAAAATTGATGACTATAAAAAATAGACAGTAAAAGATGTTTCAATTGTGTTTTATATGTAAGGGTGCCTATTGAACTTTTGGTATAAAAATTA
The DNA here is from genome assembly GCA_030762935.1 of Hymenopus coronatus. Classification (NCBI taxonomy): domain Eukaryota; kingdom Metazoa; phylum Arthropoda; class Insecta; order Mantodea; family Hymenopodidae; genus Hymenopus; species Hymenopus coronatus. The sequence continues at coordinate 51,844,735 of CM060885.1, forward strand.
TTGTGCGTTACTTTCCGATCCACCCTCGTGCTTATATTCGTTTAAGCTATCTTCATATTTACACAATATAAGTGTGCATGTTTAATTAATGTGCACACATATGATCATTTTAATTAATACACTTCGGAAACCTTCAATCTATTGATTGTAAATTAGTCATAATCAGCGTAAATTTTCTCTGGATATATTCTGAATAATAGATAGTTCAATTTTTACGAAACCAACATTCTGCCTTTCTCTAAACTTCAACATAGGTATTTTGAAGTATTTTGTTTTGCTAATTCAATAATTTAGACCGGTAAATTTTCTAATTTTTCAATATATTATATTCTGTGCAAAACTGGAAACAATATTTCTTAAACGCCTTTGATAAAATTTGCACCATACAGTATTTTATTTTATAATCGGCTAATTCACGGATAGGAGCAAAGCTTATTATTACTATCATATTGAACATTTGTAGATTAAATATAGATTTTTATTTCTTTTGAAGAGAGCTTAACTCCCATATTATATTTAATTTTTGATAAAGCGAACTTTTTTTAAATTTTAATAAAATAATTACCTTTGTGATCCATGATTAATGTTACAAAATTAAATTTCCACTAGTCCTAAAATTGTCAAAGCGATATATGATAGTATTGGTTTAACACAATTCAGTTAGAAAATTTAGATAAATCGCATATATACGTTTAAACCTGAAATGTCATATACTAAATCACAACGAAAAAAAAACAACTAATGTGTTCCATTCACATGAGTTTTTCTACATCTCTGCAACTAATTATTGTTAAAAAGCATATGCTTTTGTTTACTTCATGCACAAATAGTCCTATTACTTGCTTCTGCGTAAGTAGAAGGGAAATGGCACACGGACTTTTTTCAAAAATGTTTTTTCCGGACTCAGGGGACCACAAAACAGATTTTTCTGGTGACACCTGGACATCAAATTTCTGGGCGGAATACAATACCTTCTCTATCCCTATGTATATTGAACATATGAGGATAGAAAAGGTAAAAAAGAATCTGATGTGTTCCATTCACATGAGTTTCTCTAGATCTCTGCAGCAATTAATTGCTAGAAAGCTTATCTTCTATTTATTTCATGCTAATAGAGAAAAGATTCGCTTCCTTGTATGTAGAAGCGAAATAAGGGAGTACCATAGGTTAAAGTGATAGTCAAAAACTGGTATTTATGTCACTGAACCGCCTTTATTTGTAAGGACAGGAGTTGACCAATTCCCATATAAGAAAAGTATAAGTATTATATGGCTGAAACCAATAACAAGGAATATATAAAAATATATATAACTCCACGAAAAAAGGTATATAACATAAGCTGTGTGTTTTAACGAGCTCTACATTTTCTATCAGGTAAGTTTCTGTCTATCTCTTAAGGTTTACCAATTATGCAAAATTCCGTAAAATACTTTCAGAATAAAGAAGACTTCAGAGTCTATTCCCAGAAAATTTAAGACATCCATTTTATTTGGCATGTGAATATTTTGAGATCGTTTGTTGACCTTGTCATTAGTATTACGATTATTAATTATGGATTATTAGTTAAAATATTTCTCAAAATGTATAGAAAGCAAGCTTGAAGCAAGCGCAAACTAGGGTGTTTACGAAACTGGGTCGCTGCATAAAGGGAGATTGTTTTGGAGGTAGAAAGATGGTAAAAATCACGTACTCATTTATAAATGTGCGTACAATAGAGTCATAAGTGAAAGCAATGTGGGTTAAGCCTTAAATTTTTAAGAAGTGAGTTTTTCTTCATTGTATTGAGGTAGTCACGTGGTGTTTATAGTGCATTATGGGTAGGGATAACTGCATTATGGGACGCATAGACGCCAAGTTCGCGGTCTGTCTGACCAATAGAAATGAAGCAGCCATGACACCATATTTTGTTAGGCGCACAACGTGATGTTAAGTTGTTAGATATATAATGTTAAGTTCAGTCATCGGATATATAAAGTTGCAGGAAGTGATAGCAGATAGAGCAGTTTAGTATGTGAGGCAAAGTTCTTGTCAGAATAGTTAAACGGTTGTCACAAATAGATTAAGATATAAAAGTTAAAGTGTCTTGTAATATTTAGACGTATAACTCTTAACTACCCCCATTGTCACTCCAGCTTTGGTGAGTCAATTTTCACGTTCGCCGGCCGACGTTGGTGGATATTGAACAAAGTAGAGGCAGCAATTATAGCAGAGGACTCTACGAACAGTTACTTGGAGCGACCTGCTATAAGTGATTGGTAGGAGAGTATATGAAACACACTCATATTCACACAGTGGCGAACAACGCATATTTGACACCCACGCCGACGTATACCTGGCGCCCCACAATGTAAACGACGCAATTTTTAATATACCGGATAAAAATCGTTAGGGACATCTTTTAGAAAATCGAAAAAATGTCTATAAAGTGTAGTTAATGGTGGGTGGATTTTCTTGAAAATCTTTGTATCGCATGCTTGAAGACACTAGGTAAATCTAAATACCAATTTTGGAATTTGACGGTCTTTTCGTTTTTGAGCTTTGCTGACCACAGACATACACAAGAACCTTTTTCTAAAAATGATATTTCGGACTCATGGGACACCAAAACATATATTTTCCGGTGAAATGTCAATATCGATTTTTTGGGTGGAATACAATACCTTCCATATCCCTATGTACATTACACATACGGGGCTAGAGTAAGTAAACAAAAAATTAAAATTCATAATATGTTAATAAAAGGCATTTTAAAAATTAGAGAATCTACTTTTGTGCATCTTTAGAGGCGCTGCTGCCCTATTGAAACGAAACCTCTACATTGTTTGTAATAATTTAGTATGAAATATTTCACAAACTTATGCACATTCTATTTGCAGTTTTGTTAGCTAACTTGCTGAAATGATTGAGTGTACAATGAAAACTCGTATGTACGTACAGCTTTGTTTTCAGCTTCATCACGTTGGGATTTCTGGAGCCGTTTGTAAAGTTAGAGGCGGCGACAATTCGCTCCAGCAAGATATGCAGGTGTGGAGTACAAAGGGTATTCAGTGTGCGATCTGCTTGCAGCGCACAAAGGTCCAAGATTAGCGTCAATAGATCAAGCAAAGCGGAAATGTTGGTATGTTCAAACATGCACTGCTCCTTGTTAAAGTTAGACCTATATCATCAGCTGCATGGAAGTGATGAATGAGTCCCGAATGTTGGGGCGGTAACGGGGTTACGAGTTCGTATCCTGGGTGCAGGTTTTGGCTATTAGGAATGGTGTGGATTTGTGGCTGCCCGAACTCAGGATTTTGCTAGCATGGAAACTCTTTTCAGCGTGTGGTTCGACACAATTAGTTCGGCCTTTATCTGCCATCGAACACACACAAATTCCTCCTACATTTAATACTGTGAAACTATAATTTACGCGACCGCGACTATTGTTACTTATTGCTTCTGGTGCAGTGATTTATTCCGTACTTTGGCCTGAACTAAAATAACTATTTCCCTCACAACTAAAGGTAGCCTGTGCGGCTCCATCACGGACCCTAAATACTACATCTTTGCTCTGCCGATATTCTATGCCAAGTGCCACGACCAGCGGTAGCATTGTTTTCTCTTTTCCCGTTATGTTCCCCTCGGGCAGTGTACTCTCACCCCTTCGGTTCAATGCCCGACCCTCTTACGGTACTGTCCTTCCAACTCGTGACAACTCGGCTACTTAGATGTGTTTGAAGCTTTTCTTCCCTTCATATTTTCAATGTACATTTATATTTCTCTTCATATTATTAGCTATCTTTTTTTTTTTTCTTTTAGTTTAACGTCCTTTACCTGGTTCGGTCATATCGCGATGAATGCAATTGATGAAATGATGCTCAAATGATCTCGGGGTCCATGGAGCTTAAAGTTACTCGACATTCGTCTTCTCAGGATAAGGGAAAACCCCGAAAAAAAAACCTTACCCGGGTAACTCACCCTAAGCGAGATTCGAACTCACGTCCTTTTGAACGTGAGGCAGACATGCTACCACCACGCTACCCAGGCGGGCTGAGTTATCTTTCCCTTCTGAATAACTATTAGCCCCGTGACAAGACATGTACTGCCTCAATGTTTACGTCACTTATGATAAAGTCCAACTGTATATTGGGATTTGGTAAATTATATATATATATATATATATATATATATATATATAATATTTGTCATGTAAATATCTTAAGTCTAACAGAATTTAATCAAAATTGATTGCGCCATTTTTGAGAAAATCGAAATTTTAGAATTTTTTTCCAAGGGTATTTTCGTTTTAAGCTATAATATTGACACACACTTTCTTTTAAAAATGTTTTTATTCAGGAGTTCTCAAACTGAGAGGAAACCTCAGTATTGAATTTCTGATTGGACTACAATAACGTTCAGAGAACGTAAAAACCACTAAGGCACGATTGCATGAAAGCAAATTATGCGTGTTGCCTAAGCTAGCAGGTGTAGCCAGGAGTAAGTTAAAAAGTAATCTTCACATGCCACTGTTTGGACCACAGCATTCAGTAATATTGCAAAATATGTTAATGGCCCTTATGTAATAACGTAAGGTTTGATTGCTCAATCCACTTAAATTTCTATACCGTGAATAATAATTATTGTTTATAAAATACGTTGTTTAATGTTATTAGATAAGTTCTGTTCTACGAAACATCCATTAGTAACCCTTAATTATTTTCCACACAAGCTGTGTGTAGGATAGGAGTTAAATGGGTAAACTTGCTTGAAAAAATTCAATTCTATAACTATAATTTTGACTAGGGATCTCCCGGACTGAGCTCTCATGGTAACATACTGACACGATAGTAAATTCTCCAACTGACTCGCAACAATTAACACTGATTGACATAACAGTGGTTAAATCTTGAGACCAGAACTTAATCCTTTTTACCTGTGGGTACCTATAAGTTCCCCTTGTTTTAAGCATAACTATACAAATAGGGTTTTACTCTAGGATTAATTTCATGTTATACTAACGTTCAACCATAAACGACAAGTAATCAAGACTGTTTTATATTGAAGAAATGTATACAATTTTTGCTCTAATAGTGCAGCGTTTTTTTTAAATAAATAAAAGAACAAAACCCACAAAATTACAGTCAAATGTATCCCCATTAGCTTCCAAACATCACACCGATTATTTCACTTAGGCTCTCCCCGTCGTTTACCACAGTCACTGGAATTATAACTTGCAACATTTGGCTTTGAATGGATCACCTAACGCTCATGGTCATTTGAACCACTTTTTTGTAGGATTAAAAAAGGATCTATATTTATTTCCATTTGTATTTTCCTCTATTATTTTACACAATAATAATTTTATAGGTTAATTCCCATAAATTTTTACTACAACTCCAGTTTTAAACTTGAGTTAAAGGAAAAACAGCATATGCAATATATGCAATATATAAAGGTTAAAATATTTTGCACATTGTAAGTCGCCATCAAAATATGCCATCTCAAAATTATTTGAGAGCTCCTTGAGGTTAATGCGGAACAATGAGAGTCAGTTGGGGAATTTAATGTCGTGTCGCATTTCCCATCATATCTCAGTGGCTCTCAGACGGAGATCAAGACATTTGTGTCTCAAATCTCACCTATGACACTTAAGTTTTCAAGTTTCATATATTGATATTGCTATGAAACCTGCTCGTATGTACCTCGAAATATCTCAACTACTGCTACATGTAATAAATGAAACATCATGAGTTTCAAGAAATGTTCTAGATGTATTTCGAATTATAATAAATTCTTTAAATTTTAATAGAATATATGCTGATTAGTAAAATACCCCTCTTTGGGGATTAATTTATAAATATCCATAAATTTACATTTACCACTACCACAGTTATTCTCATCTATACCATTCTGGTACTAATATAATGGGGTAACACTGTTCTTAGACTCCATGCTGCTTATAGAGGCATTTGTTATGTAATTTGGCCGTTTGCCGCGTGAGTTACACTTGTTTATTTTTTCGGGGCTAAAGAGGGAAAGCTGTCTGTCAGTCAGTCTCAGGTTGGGGTGCTTTATACATACACAGGCATTTCTCAGAATAGGTAAGTGTTTTCATATGGCGTGATTCGCTGTTAATTCTTCATCGTAAGGGCTAAACCAATACCCTTGGTGTAACGTGGTCATGATTTCTTGGTGAAATGAATATTTAAGTTTATTTGGGTTTTGTGAAAAGGTTAACTGTCATGTTTTCTCATTTAGTTATTTGTTTGTCAGTAACGTAAAATGATATGCCACATTACGACAATATATAGCTAATTTCACTGATTTTCATATTCATATTTGTTAAAAGTTAAAATGGGCACCTTTGTAATCACATTTCGAGTTAAATAAGAATGTAACTATAACTTAATTATGCAAATTATTTCATGATGCATTGCTATTGTTAAAATGTTCATGGTTTATTAATGAAATACATTTTTGTTATAAAAGCTAGCTATTACTGCATTACATTTTGTTTATTATAGTTAGCGGGGCAACACATATAATCTGTATCAGTTGTTACCGTGTTGATCCTTTATTACAAATTTGGCCTGTTCCCCATTTTTCATAAATGCGAGTTGTCGGGAGAAATCACCCAAAGTACTGACATAGAGTACACATTTAAAGTTTCATAAGTTTAAAAGTTTAAGCTTTTCATTATTTCTTACCTATATTCACTGTAATACAGGTTTAAACAATATTATCATTCATTTTAGCACAATATACTTTTAATGTATATATGTGTTCATTTTATTGACTTTGTAATATATTCAGTTGATCTCTGCTATGTTAATAACGCTAAAAACTGATTAAATGTCCATTGCTGCATATTTATCTATCAATTATTAATTTTAAATCATCATTTTTATCATCATTATCATCATCATTCATAAGGATAATTCAAAATGACTTCAGAATCCGGGACTCTTTTATAATGGAAACTACTCGACGAAGCTCATTTACATAATCTCCAAGATTTTCAAGACACCATTATTGGAATACATGAAATGAAATGAAACAAATTCTAACATACAACTATAATCCCTGTAGAAGGTACAGCAAACGAAAGACAAAGGTTAATTTTAACAAAGTCCTGTATTTAGTTACGGTTTCAGAATAATTGATCCTTCCATATAATGGAGGGTATTTTCTACTTCAGAGCCCAACTGACTTATGCGAATCAATCATTTCTGACATTTATTCTGATGGGATTCATCTCTGTCTCTGTCTCCATTTTGGATACAAACTGAACTGTAAGAATAAATCATGTGGGTTTCTTCTGATGGTATTTATATGTTCTTGCTAGTTTCTCCACATTTCATTTTTTACTTTCTCTACACTATTATGTACATAGTGTATAGAGAAGGTATTGTATTGGACCCAAAAATTCCATATCGATATTTCACCGAAAATACATGTTTTGAGTCCCCCTGAATCCAAAAAAGGATTTTTTAGAAACAGGTTCCGTGTGTGCGCGTGTGTGAGCCTGTGTTTGTGTGTGTATGTGTGTGTGTTTGTGTACAACATAAACGTAAAGACCGTTAGATACAAACTTGGTATCTAAGTTTTGTTTCTTCAAGAAAATCTCTCCACTCTAAACTACCCTTTAACGTTGATTTTCTGAAAAATGACTAACAATTTTGATTAAAATCTCTTATACTTAGGATATTTACATGCTAAATAAAAGTTATATCTTGAATTTTCTGGGAATAGCCTCAAAAGACCTCTTTATTCTGAACGTTTTTTATTGAATTTTACATAACTAGTACACCGTAAGAAACAGACAAAAACTTACTACACAAAAATGTAGATCACGATAAAACACACAATTTATATCACATACTTTTTTTTCGTGTAGTTGGCCGTTTTAGAGACATTCCTTAGAATTGATTTAATTTTTAAAATACTTCTCAATGCTTGGCCACCCAAAGAAATGGATTCCAATCCTATAGCAACAACAATTTAAAACATTTGACTATTGGTTTAGCATAGTGCATTCCCTTATTTTCCCCCTACTTATACGTAACTAAATAAAAAGAGCGTTTCTGGTAATATTTTAGCATGTAATAGTATAGCAAGCTTATTAACAATAATTGTTACAGATATGTAGAGAAGGTCATGTGAATGGAACACATCAGGTGTGTTTAAAACAATATATATATATATATATATATATATATATATATATATATATATATAATTCAATTGTTATTTTTGTATATTAGGTTCTTTATGAATTGATTTTGGAACACAAGTTATAAACATAATTTTCTCTATTTATGTAATATGTTAAGTGAGTATTCTGAAATAGTAGTCATGGTTTCAGTGAAACATACTGATTTAGAGAAGGTGAAATATTTGATGGACAATTCTCAAGTTAACAGCTGGTAGTTATTTATTCAAATCATAACTTTCCATAACTATTTTTTCATGACTGCATTATAAATATAGTTTAGGATAAGTCTATGCTACTTTACTACAAAAGAGATATAATTTTGTTGAAATCCATCTTCTTTTATTGATGCCACATATTGCAGCTGAGATGTGTAATAAGGCTTCCAAAACTTTTAATAACGAGCTGAGATAGACGTCTATAAATCCTAAACCAGGATTTAATAACAGCAAACTGACGGATAATAGTTAGCAGGAATAAAGCGCTCCACTAAAGGAAACTAGACTCAGCTGTTCTCAGGCGTGTTTGCTTAATATCAAGGAATTACACGAAACAATATATCTTTCGTAAAACTGCAACTCTGCGACGAGCACAGATAGAAAGCATTCCTTCTTGAAGAAGTTTGTTTCTTGTATAACGAAGAATAACAGATGTTGCATCAAAGTTGTTCAATTTGTAATACCACTGCTGCTCGTAATGTATAATGCTTTTCAATAAAGCAACGAATGACGATGTTCCTTGTTCCAACTTCTTCCACTACAAGGATAAGCTATGGAACCCGTTCCGGCTCAAAGTCATCTTACCATCTGGTTTCTTTCTAGCGCTTTTCTTCTGGTTTATAATTTAATGTTTGTTTTGTTGTTCTATTGCCATGCAAATGGAGAATTTATTTATGGACTCTCTTTAATGCTGTGGTTCTCAGCGTCTCATTCTAAATTGGGCGTGAAATACCGCTTAATTTTGCTCAGAGGTCTCTTTTATCAGGCTTCAGTTTCTTTTACGTGCCGTAAATCTACGACACGGGACCAACGGCTTTACTTCCCTTCCGAAGCAAGCCATGCTAAGGATAATTACGTCTGAAAAAATCCATCGTCCTCCGCTAGGTTTGAACCCGCTTCTCATATGTTGAAACCACTGGCATTTAGTATAATTTATGTTCTACTCAATTTTTTTCTAGTCGGGTTACCCTCCTTGTGTTTAGGACAGACACCCCCCTAGAGGTTCCAGGCGGATGCCTAGGGGTCAGTGTTGTGCCGCGGTAACCACAAAATGAAGAACCTGGAACGAGTGGTCGGCTGGTGGCCAGACATGAGCCTGAGGAAGTGGATGATATTAAATGCAAGCGAAATGTGTGATAGGAAAGGTGATGGTGTAGCAAATTGGTGGAAGGAGTGGCGTGGGAAACCAGAGGACCCACACACCGCTTTGTCCACCACAAATCACATACGGGTGCTTGGGATCGAACCCGGGCCGCCTAAATGGGAGGCTAAACACTCAACCGCGGCGCAGCCTCCCCTAACTTTTATATATATATATATATATATATATATATATATAATATATATATATTAATCCGTATTTGTGTATTAGATAGGGACTTTTAATATATATAAGCTGATATACTTCTAAGAAGCTTCTGTTTCTAACCTTCCTCTGTTTTCTCTATGTAAGATCCAGTCTTCACTGTCATACTAGAGCGATTATTTATTTCTTAAGGTTCTTTGTATTGTTCCACACATACTTTAGAACTTATTTAATTTTTGTGTATATCTTTTTCTTGTTGTCAGCTTGTCCAGCATCTCAAGTAATTAAAGGTATTTAACTTGACTTACTTAGGTTATAAAACATGACAATATTACATCGATCGCTAAGGATATGCATCTATTACTTTGTCAATGACTTAAGCCGGGATTAAGGTGAACTTCACTTAAAGCCGGAAGAAATTTTGCTAAACTCATTATAACCTGAACCTTACTCTTGATTGGTAGTTTCTATTACTCCACGCTAATTGGTTCTGCTTACCATGTCTGAATAGCTCAGTTGATTAGGCATTGGCCTTCTAATCTCAAGGTCGCGGATTAAAAACCAGAACAGAAAGCGAGAGCCCAAGTTTGTACATCTACTTGCATGTAAAACAACTCCGGCGGGACGAAATTCCAGCGCTGATATGATCCTTGCAATTGACAGCAAATAATTATAATTAGTTGTACTTACTATGTAACATCACATAGCGTCTATTGCCAAACTCTTAACCTCATCACGCTATGTTAAGGCAACCTTAAATAGGTCAAGTTAATACGACGTTTCAGATTTTTTACGTTACGTCGCGTTAAGTCTCGTTAAGTTCATCGAAATCCCTGAATTAAGTAACAAGGAATGATGTCGAACTCAACTTTCAAGTGTTTTTTCACGTGAAGTTGCAATTTTTTACTGGTTTGCCTTGTTTTGAGTTTATTTAGTATATCTAATAGTTTTTCTATTGTAGTAGCTTAAAACATTTTGCAACTCTAACAGCGTCCGCCATGACACGCAGAGCTCTGAATTAACAATACCAAGGTAGTTTCATTGTTATTATCATTGAAAACCAGATATATATACATTTTGGTGAGAGTAAAAGAGGTATGCAGCAGATTCTTTGTAATGTATTGAGAGTTTTAATTAAGTCACTGCTTTTACTGCTTTGCAAGACTGTCCCGGAGTAGTTAAAGCATTTAAAATGAAATAAACCTTATTATCCACCTTGGAGAATCTAGAAGCCACGACTTGAAAAAATACGCCACACCGGCCCTGTTCAGACACTTACTTATATACCAGAAACTATGAAAATATGCGTGAAGGGGAAGAAAAGCACGCCATTTGGCCGCTATTGAGCAATTGAAAAAGTAACATCGACTCAAACTAGCTACTTTGACGCCTGAATTGCACAAAAAGCAGTTTATACACACACATACACATACTCTCACTAACCTAGATCTAAAATATTGCACACGAGCGGCTGTGTTGGCAGCTCTACAGTTGTGTTTCACATTGCACACCAAATCTACCAAAGCAAGCGAACTACTTTCGGTGTTCTTAAAATATAAATCGCGTGCTTTGTTGAACCTTAATAATTAAAATGTATCTGAAAAATCCCTATAGCTTAGTAGAATCAGTCTAGAAATTCAACGTAATAGGTGTACAAAAAAATGTTTCTGGAGTAGTAAAGAAACGCAACACTATTGGGCAAATGTTATAGGAATAAAGAGTTAAATCATGAGCAACGCCGGGTGTTTCAGCTAGTTTATTAATAAATGCTTTACTGGTTGTCAGACGTATAAATTCTACGTAGGGTGAACATTTGAATTAGTGAGTATTCAATTACTAAGGAAGGCAGCATTTGCTATAACAGGAACCGCAATCACAATATAACCCACATAGTTAATAACTAGAGAGCACATCCGCGGAAACGTTTGAAGGATTGCATTTAATAGGGCTATGAGGATTGATGAGTCAAAGATAATGAACGGGGTCTGCACTCACACTGTCCGCTCACTCGACTAGTACTGGTGATAAACTGGTTCGAGAGGACGTGCTCTGTGCACCTACAGGTAAGTGAACCTGCAGTGTGTAGTCAACTTCAGTCTTTCCGAAGCCAAATAGTGATCTGATAATGTATGAAGCATTTCAAATTCATGTAGCATCAATAATCATCGCCATTCTTCTTCTAAGTAATTTGTCTACCAGTGCGGTTTATCCCGGAGTATCCCAAGATGTGACTGCAGATCTTCTATTTTTTCTGTGGCCTTCCAGTACATATTCTTTATAGTGGATTTATATCCTTAGGTATTTTACAGTCTTTTACATTTAATTTTCATAATATAATTATTGCACTCATTTTTCTTCTGTTTAAAAATTTGTAAATGTAGATTATTTCATATTAAATCCCTTCTAGTCTTCCCTGTTTTCTATCTTAAACCATCGATTTCCACTGTTTGATATAATTGATTTGTTTTCTTTGTGACAGCTCGGTTTTCGGCTCATTACTGCTCAGAGAACAACGCAACCGCATGCATGTATAATTGCTGCCACATGACATTCTTTCTGCTATCTCTCTCTCTTTCCCTCCCTCTCTCTTTCGCAGGGGAGAGAAGCTCACCCTGAGTGAATGTTACGGAACATAATGGGTTGACCGCTAGTTGGACAGGATGAGGTTTCCAGGGTGACGGATATGAATGAAGATGAGGTTGTTTATTTGACGGAGGTAGCAGGTTTGGTTTTCAGCAGCTGCTGGTCAGAGGATAGAGGTCACTCTGCACCACTCTGGAAAATGTTTGCTTAATTTGAGGCGAGGGCTACTCTAACATTTTGAGAGTATACAACAAGGGAGTGTATGCCAACGCAATTGTTTCTGGCTCCAGATTGATGTTCAGCACTGCTGTGTACGTGCAGGTGTTGTTATTCCAGACACTAGGCTAGATCTCCAGCGAGAACATTTCCTCACTATGGTTTTCTACAAGTTTAAAGTTGGTTTAAGGGATAAAGAATGCATTGAAAGACTGCATCCTTCATTAGAGGACGTTTTCCGTTTACAATCCATTTATCGATAATTTTCAGAGTTTAAAAGAGGTAGAGATCCTCTAGAAGATGAATATTGCGCAGGAAGGCCAGCTTCAACAACGTCACATATTATAGTTTCAAGAAACCGTAAAAGGTGGTTCGGTAGCAGTGAGGAAATCCTTAAAAGAACATTTTTACATCAGGATCCCGCATCACCCCACAAATGAGCAAACACAGGTATCTGTGCGATGGTGCCAGAAAATTATAGAAAAAATTGGAGGACGATCAGAAAACATTTTTAAATTCCTAACAAGGAACAAAAGGTGGATACACCAAAATGATTTGAAAACAATGGCAATCATCGATCTTGGTCTTCTATGAAAGGATTCCCGAACAAAAGTGAGGGGAGCAAACAGAGTTCGCAAGATCATGATCTGTTCTTTCATCTCAGCTAGGGCCATATTGGGATAATTCCGCTTGAGGGACAAAATACTATCACTGCCAGATGGTATACACTACCTAGGTCAGCTGGTTACATATTGAAGTGTAAAACGTGCAAGCAAAAAAGAGAGTCTACTAACAGGCGTTGCTCATTTTTCATGAAGTTAAGAGCATGAAAAACACATCATATAGTAAAGTATGTGATTGATTTGTTAGAAACCTGCTAGATGCAGAGAAGCAATAACTAACACACCGAAGCGGATAATATTAAGGTACTATTCCTCTAAGCATTTGTATAGATATTCTTAACATCCTGTATATGAGGAGATAACAGAATGACAAACATATGTAAGGTAAATAACATGACTGTATATAATCTTTTTTTCTTGATCATCAAGTCGTTTTTGCAAAAACGCAAGATAAAACCATTGGAGTAACCTTATCAGCTTAGAAAAATAATGTTTGATACCATAACTTAGGAATGTTAATGCATAAATATAAATGTATTCTATCCAAAGCAGACACCGCTAATGATCAAAAATAATATTTTAAAAAACCACTGAACAAGTTGAATATTGAATATTTAGGATGCAAGCTCTCTTCGATTTACCAAGAAAATACTGAACATAGAAACCATAAAAAACAAAGATAGAAAGAAGAAACTTCTCCAACTTAAAACGCAATAAATTTGCCGAATTGGGTGTTTTGTGGTTTCCTCGAGATGTGTAGGTAATACTAAGGTGGTTTCTTATCTAGCACAATTTCTTTCCATTATTTCTTTTTCAGTTAATTTCTTTCTTAATTTTCAGGAGTGCTTTTGGATTTCCTGATTATGATGTTTGTACCCAATAGATGTTAACAATAAACGGTAAAACAAGATGCACTAGAGAAACATAAGATGTTCCAAAAAACCACATACACTATATATATACACGTTTATTTGAAAATGGTTGAACTGAAATATTAGACATTCTATTCTGAAATATATTAAATTAATTTTAAATCTTAAAAATAGCAAACTTTTTCAAACGAGTAATTTATAATTGCATCATAGCTTCTTCTTTGTCTTCAACTGTTTCATAGATTAGTCCTGTCTGTTTTCACATAAAAATCAAGTCTCTCCATGTTGATAATGGTTAGGCAAGGTTGTAGATTTGTAGATTTGTAAGGCTGTAGATTCTTAAAGCCGTTCTTCAGTTTTGTTTAGGGTGCTTATGTTATCCTGAATTTATTGAATTTAAAAGTTTGGTTTCAGACGTTTTTATTTTTATTCTATGTTGCCTATTAATTGTTCCGCTTACACGTATATACGTTTGCGTTGGCAATGTTGTGTTTTAAAGAATGTTAAACAGAGAGGACCTTAAAATCTTCTATTTAAATACTCATGTTAATGTCCCTCACACACATTATAGAGTCTGTTCTGTGTATGTATCGATCATTTCGACTTATCTCTCCGAGATGCTCACAAGCTGCGTTACAAGCACTATACAAGCTATTGTACAGCAGGCAAATATAACCAGTATCTGGTTAGGACCACAACCCCTTTTATGGGTTCTCAAATGGACTCTCTTGAATGTAACATAAAAGCCTTGAAAAGTTTTCACAACCACGCTTAATGCTTTAGTAACCTCCTCCCGGGAAGTAGCACTTCATGAAATAATCAGTTCCTCATATACATATGTGGGATAATATGTTTTGTATACAATAATTTAATGTAGATCGGCTTCGATGTGTATAGGTATTTGTGTTTTCTTTTCGTCTCAAAATTTTCTTACCATCTAACCATGTAATGCTCTTTTCTACATAATCGTAACAGTACCGAGAAATGAACAACGCATGCCAGTATAGGCCACCCGTTTTGCTTTCACGTGTTTACACTTCAACAGTTCACCTATAGCCCAAAGTACTGTGGAGCCATTGACCTAGCAGGAAGCTTTCCAACTCAGTTCCACTAAAACATTTGTTATTGCAAGGCCTGCCTACTTTGCATGAGGCATTCCTAAAGCTCCCACTCCGCGAAAGCTTGTGTGTGCCACGTCAACTTAGAGATACTAACTATAAAATGATATAATTCCCTTAACTGAAATTATTAGTACGTAAATAAAGCAACTACAAATATCTGCATTACAGACATTACAGACCCAGTAGCATGTATGTACATACGAAAACCTATCAAACATACAAAGTCGTTAATACAAAATTGAACAGTTTATAACTGCGCAATAGGAGCAGGTTTATATTGTGCTTTCATGCGTGCATGAATAAAAAATATAGGTCTTCGGATTTATTCGGACTTTGCCCTCAGTTGTATGCGCATGACGTCAATACAAGGCAGCGAGTTTATTACGTTTCTGTCTCTTGCAGAAATCTGTCAGTTAGATGCTACTTATATCGTACCCTTCCAATATTTACATTTGGACCATTCGCTTGCGGCTTGTAAACTGGCAATCGCAGCTTTTACGCTGATAAGTAACGCAAATAATTGTATGTTATGTTATTGTAGAGGAGTTTAATAGCACAAATTCGCCATTACAATAAACGCCTGAAAATTGTCATATCCAGAATACATTACGAAAACACTCAAATTCTGTAATCAGTGGTCACTTCTTCGAGATCTATCCCAGAACTACCCGACCTAACAAAGAAAGCACAAACGTTTGGGGGGAAAACATCTTCATTTCTCTACATAATATCCTTTAAGCTCGATTCACTTTTTCCAGCGATGCTCAATAGTTTCGATACCTTGTTTATAGTGAGAACTATCTAAGTCTGCAAAACAGCCATCAACGCATACTTCACCAGCAACTCGAGCTTTAGCTCATTGATTTTGGCCATGGCAATACTGGACGTGTCAACTAGTGCATTGTCTTGATGAAGCAAACTTTATTTTTCGCTAAATGCGGCCGTTTTTGCTCGATTTCATCACTCAAATGCTGTAACAATATTTTACATTGATTATTTTTCTTTTCTGAGATAATCAATGAAAATTATCCTCCGTGCGTCCCAGAAAACTGACTCCATGACCTTTCCTGCAGATGGAACTGTCTTCGACTTCTTTGGAGCCGTTTCTCCCCTTCCAATCCATTGTTTTGATTGTATCTTCGTCTCGGGTGTGAAGTATTGGACTCAGGTTTCATCCATTTTTATGAATTCCACAAAAACCCAGCTTTATTGCAGCGAAACATTGGTAAAAATTCGGCTAAAATATCCTCACGACGCTGTTTTTGTTCTATTGTGAAAAAACGCGGCACCCAACTTGCACACAACCTTCTAACATCCAATTTTTCAGTAAGTATGTAATGTACACAACTTTTTGAAATGCCTGCAATGTTTTGGTAACTTTCATTCGACGATCATTCAATACTATTCATTTTCTTCACAATTTCTGGACTGGTCACCACATTTGTTCGACCACTGCGATGTTCGTCTTAGCAGCTCGTATGGCCATGCTTAAACTCTGCCACCCAATATTTCACTGTTGCAAACGCAAGAGCAGACTCCACAAAAGTAGATTCCAGCTCAGCTTTAATATTAGTTGGACTAAGACCTTTCAAATGAAGGTATTGCATCACATAACGATGACCAGTTTTATACATGTTTAAAAATTCGCTTAGAGTATTCACTAATGATGGCTACCAAACAAATGCTATACAATGTAAAATCATTAATCTTCAAATTTAAGCTTTCTAAGGTTGGTATTGTTTACCATTGTTGTCGTTTGAAACAACAACTGCTATCTATACGTCAGGTCGGGTATTTCTGGGACAACCACTGTTCTCACGTGCAAAGAATGCACAAAATGTCCTTATGAAAAACAGTTTTGCACCGCCCAGTTCATCTACCTGTTTACAAAGTCAGCATAGCATGTATGCAATCTAAGGTTCGATTCCGCACCTCCCCTTTAATACAAGGGGCTCGTCGGACTAATAATGACGTCATGCATTTCAACCCACTGGCGCTAAAGACTGAATAAATCTGAAGACCCAGTATAAGCAACGCTTTAAAGAAATGGGTATACGGAAATTCCAGCTATTAGAGACAAATAAATTGCACCAAAAGGAAAACAGCAGAGCTTACCCAAGTAAACACACCAAGTATCCGGCTCGGGGGACTAGCGTGCTTACTGCTCGCGAAAACATCGCGACCAGGCAGCGCGCCAAACGCCTGCGGCGGCTTAAAACACACAAATCAGAAAACACACCAGCCGCGATACACAAAATTTAAATGCCAGGGAATTAATACGACAGTAAGCCAAGGTGCTATCTACGAAAATGTATACCCTGGTTCACAGTGTAGAACTTCCACTACAGCGAAATAGACACTGTCCTGATGCAAAACAAGCTCTTATTTTCAGAAAATTATACACTAATAAAAAAATTAAAATATGTAATTCTGTCCCCAATAATTCCTAAAAAAACGTTAAGAGATACAATACTTTTAAGTCTTTCCTTAAATAGGACCTTTCTAAGTCATTTAATTCTGTAAAAATGTAGTATATTGCGTACTAAGAACTGTAAAGTGTACTTATCAGGTCGAGAATGCATATTGAGAAATCGAGTCCGCGACAGAAACAGCTTTAATTAATACACCAGAAGACGGTCAAAAGTAATAAGTTCAAACACAGTAGCGTAAAGCGAAGCTAAAGAGAGGAACATTTATGAGGAATGCGTTTGTATTCGACGGCAAAAAGAGTCGAAGAAAATGAATAAATGAGTTCAGTAACAATCTGGAACTCGAAGAAAACCACTTGGTCGTACCACATCTGAGAAAGATTCCATGGCAACACAACCTGAGCTAGGGCATCCACATCTCAACACCATTCCATAAATATCCTAAACCTGCACGCGGATTCGAACCCGCAACCTCTATATACGGGAACTGCAGCACACAGGAAATATTTAGGCTACTGAAACGAAAAAAATGCATGTTTAGAAATATGTTAATGTGTGTGTGTGTGTGTGTGTGGTTTGTGCGGTTAAATCCCAAGCCATATTTGTTCTCTGTATCTTCAAAAGATACACAACGAAGATTTTCTAGAATATCTCATACACTCCATATGGGAAAACGTTGGAAAATTACATTGTTCTCAAAACTAGTACTGACTATTTTCTTTAAAATCCCGTATTTTAAGGGTTTTCATTAAAATGTGATCACAATTTTGAATTTTCTAGCAAGAGCCTCTGTAGTTCTCTTCAACAGCTGAGTTAGCGTGGAGGAGTGACATAAGAGGATGTCTAGCTTCTGAGAATCGAATACTCAACGAACCGGATAAACAGATGAGTGTCTGCAACAGATCTGGAGGAGAAACATCGGTATTTGAACCTACAGAAGGTGCATCTATCATGTCAGCACGATCTTTTCGGCCTTTTCCAAATATAATATCAACTTCTTTTATGTAAGTGAAATTCTAAATCGTTATATTCGTGCTAAAATATTAATATTATTATAATAATAAGTTCATTTATAAAATTCGGAATGGGTAGAAACATTTTCTTGAAATGTTGTACACTATTATTGTGTATTGTTAAGTGTAACACCGATATTTCAAAGAATGGAGGAATATTAAAAAAATCCGATGTGCTCCATTCACATGACTTTCTCTACATCTCTGGCACAAATTATTGTTACTAAGTTTATTCTTCTATCAATTTCATGCTAATTGATATAAACATCTTATTACTTAGTTCCTAATAAGTAGAAAGAAAATAAGAGAATACATTAGCATAAATCAAATGTGGTTTCTATGGGAATGAAATCTTTTCTTTGCGTGGCCAGAAGTTGAAAAGTTCTCGAATGAGTATATCTCAAAAACGGTCAACTACAAGAAAAATGCACAATATAAATTATGTGTTTTAGGAACTGCAATTTTCTGTGGTAAGGTTTTGTCTAACACTCACGGTCTATCAGTTATGTAAACTGCAGATAAACTTATCCAGAATTAAAAACTCTTCGAAAGGTATTCCCAGAAATTTCAAGATGTACATTTTACTCGCCATGTAAATATGTTAAATAGAAGATATTTTAATCAAAACCATTGGATCCATTTTTGAGAAGTCCAAAATTGTCAAACTTTCTTTCCATATAAAGGGTAGTTGAGGGTGGGGGATTTTTATGAAAATCGTGTCGCTTTCTTGGAAGATAAGTTAAGTATTAAGTCTAGTATTTAAGGACTTTTCGTTTTTGAGCAATGTTGCACACAAACACACACATATAAGAAGTTTACCACTGCTATTTACAGACTATCAAATCACAAATTAACACTTAAGTATTATTTACAATAAATTATGCAACCTTTATTGAATTCAGATTTCTCTTAAATTTCTTCAAGGACAGAGAACATCCCTGAAAGGCTGCTACAGGCAATTTATTCTATTTTTTAATCATTCTACTAATAAAAGAGATGACAAACTAATGAAAATCTGGAGCAATATCTAAGCTATATCTAGTGCAAAATTTTCTTGAAGCCTCCGGTTTATCTCATTTGTTTCTTGGCGAATTTAGATGCAAAGCTAATATTTCATAGAATGGCTGGTATAGCAGTGGTTATATTACGCAGTACGCATATAACTTATTCATGTCATCCCTTTCAGGAAAAAACCGATAGCACGAATACAGAGAGAACAATCGAAATTCTATAGAAACATAAAACATAAGAATGAAAGAAACAAACAAAGACCGCCTAATCATCTGTCGCATTCGGTAGTTTTTATTCCAACAAGGGAGTCGTATTTATGTTCGGGATATGGCTATGAAGAAGCAGCATTTGGCTTGCGGGATTTATGAACGCGTTTGTCAGGAGATGCGCTCATTGACGTGTTCGCAGAAGATCTGACCGCAGGAACAGATTTATGAATGCGGCAGTGCTCTTTCTGACAGCATCCCGCCATTTTTATTTCTCTTTCACTTTCTCCCTCTCCACGGAATATGTTACAGGGACTGTACTAAATTATCTTTATCCATTCGTGTCTGTGACAACTTTGTGGTCTAGGGTTTGACGACAGTGTCACTGCAAAGCAAAAATGTTACGCCAATTTGAGCTCTGTCACATGACACAGTTCCATTAATTTATTTTAAAATACAGCGTTGCTTGTATTTATTCCCTACAGATTTACACATTTTAAATTGTAAAACTGTGGAGAAAGCAAAGAAAAACGATGGCGATGATGCCTTTGGTTCCCTATAGCGTGTTTCTTTAATGTTGGTAGAATCCCCTAGATAGTTATGCTACACACCCACCTGAATTCTTAATGGATTGAACAACAAGCACTCCATCCAACCTAAACGCAGCACCTTATCTAAGCAGCGTGCACGTAGCATGGATACGTCACTTATGCGCGTCAATCCCGAAGGGAAGACTACTAAACAACCTTGGTGGGGGTGACATTTACCAGCTTATGTCTACTAAATTTTCAGGTTAGTGCCGGAGTAGGTGTCTCAAAACCCCGCCCGGGCGAAGCCAATCTCCTACGGATATAGATCCACTGGCACATCGAGTCTAACCCAATCCAATAACTCCATTCCGGGAGGGGCTTGGTATTCACGCCGAATACTTCTAGTAACATCAGAGTTGCTCAGGGTCCGCAGCGCTTGTACCGGAGCACTTAAGAGGTTAGAACCTCTCTCTCAGGAGCACTATGAATAGGTGGGAAATTGAAGTATTTTACCTAGTGGTTGTGAGAACTCACCAGATGTTTCCATCTTCATTGATTGTATGTAATAATTCTGCCTCTAAAATCTTAACTAATGAACAGTGGTTGTTTCCGAACAAAGGAAAGTGTGGGTATATAAGTTCATTATGTGCAGTGTTCGGATATAACTGACTTGTCCTCCTCATTATACAGGTTGTCCCAGAGATCAACCGTACACATTTCCAGAATTTTAGTGACCTAAAGAAACACTTTGAAATAGAGAACCTATGGTCCCGTTTGCCAAATGCAGAGTTTGGAATTTGACAATTATTTCGTTTTTGAGCTATGCTGTCCACAGACACAAAGACAAATTGACAGACACACACGAACCTTTTTCTGAAAATAATTTTGGATTCAGGGGGACCAAAATATGTATTTCCCATGAAATCTCGGTAACGAATTTTTGGGTGCAATACAATACTTTCTCTATCCCTATGTACATTTTGCATACGGGGCTAGAGACAGTAAACATGAGAATATTTTATTTTTTTTTTTTTTGTCGCTCTATAATGCTTATAATGTAATATAATTTATGTTCTTTTAACCATTTAAAGTCTACACCGTTATTTATTTGGCCGTGTAGTATTTGACTAAAGTACCGCTTTGTGCTTTTAAACTCCATTTTCCTTTTTACAGAATTTTTAATAATAAACCTTTCTCTTGTATAACAGTTTATAAATTATGTGCCTGAAATTTGAATTAAGCTTCAGAAATAAGCTTCAGATTTTTGACTCTACTTACAATTATTAAATACCTAGTTAGTTCAGTTGAAGTTAATTAATTCTGATAATTTATATTTAAAAAGTTCAAAAATGAAATAATATGTGCATAAATATGTTTCACCTAAACTAATAAAAATTAAGATATATTTTAACAGATATGTAGCTATTTAAAAACTAATCTTAAATAAAGCATATTGTTCTAATAAGCAATATAATAAACTGTAGCGCCCAAAATCATTGTTACGATTGTATAGGGTAACGCGAAGTTGTGTCAGTACCAACACAAACAGCTTCGTTCGATTATGGACCGAACACATTTCTTTACTTGCTCTATACGTACTATGTACATAGTGTATAGAAAAGATATTGCATTGTACCCAAAAATTCGATACCAAGATTTCACCGGAAATACATTTTTTGAGACCACCTGAATCCAAAAAAAGCATTTTTAGAAACATTTTCGTGTGTGTCTGTCTGTCTGTGTGTGTATGTGTGTGTGTGTGTGTTGTGTGACTGTGGGCAGCACAACCCAAAAACGAAAAGACCGTTAAATACCAAACTTGGTATTTAAGTTCTGTATCTTCCAAGGATGCGACACGAAGATTTTCAAACAGCTCCCCCCACCCCCCAACTACCTTTCACATGGAAACATTTTCGAAAATTTTGATTTTCTAAAAATTGACTAAAGATTTTGATTGAAATATCATATATTAAAGATACATACTTGGCATATAATATTTATATATTGAATTTTCTGGGAATAGTCTCTGAGGAGTACTTTATTCTGGATGAATTTTACGGAATTTTGTGTAACTGGTAAACCGTAAGAGATAGACAAAACTTTCCATATAAAAATGTAGAGCACATTAAAGGACAGAATTTATGGTATATACATTTTTTGTCAAGTTGATCGTTTTTTAGATATTAATTGTTTTTAGTTTCAGCCTTAAAAAACTTATACTTTTCTCATGCAGGAATTTGTCAATTCCTGTCCATACAAACAAAGGAACTTCAGTCGATAGCAACCATCTTTTACTAACACTTTAACCTATGCTGCTCCCTTATTTCGCTTCTACTTACAGGGAAGCAAGTAATAAGAATATTTCTGCTAATTTTTTCTCACTTAGCGTGAAGTAAATAGAAGCATAAACTTTTTAACAAAAATTTGTTGCAGAGATATATAGAAAGTCATGTGAATGGATTACATCAGATGTTTTTAAGCAGAAGGAAAACGCACTTCAAGGCTTAAAGATTATGACACCATATATTCTGTAACCACATTTTATAAAACATCTCTTGTAGCAGAGATTTTTACCAGTCAAGCGTCGCTAGAAACGGCACAAAAGGAAGAAAAGTGACGTCTTCACTAACGCACCGCCATCTTACATCATTTTCATCGTTACGACCCAGCTTCGCGTTCCCACAGCCATGTTTTGCCTTCCGGATTTTATATCTGTCTTCAAGGAAAGTAAGACAGGTTTATAGTACTTGCGCTGTGTAGACTTCAGAACTTTTTATCCACAAAATAAATGTGAATGAAAACTTTTAGGTATTAAATGGTACCTGTTAATATCTTTTTGCACTGTAGTTTTAAAAGTGCTCAAAAAGCTCAGGCAGCATTTAGCCTCCCCACCATTAAATTAATATGAATAACTTTTGTAGCCCAGAAACCTAATAGAAAATAATAAATAGCTCATCTTGTACAAAAAGCGCAATAGAAATTCCAAAACAATGCCATACGTCAACATTATCATTGGAAAATATGACCATTTTGTACCTGGGTGGATTCTTAGTTTCTCTTCATGTACTATGTGCATAGTGTATAGTGAATAAAATAAAAATAATTCTTAGAAATGTCTGACGGATAACTCAAAAACCAAAAGCTAATAAAATATTAAACTTGATATTTAAGTTTAATATCTTCCAGGGATGTGGCATGCAGATTTTGAAGAAAATCACCCTACCCGAAACTACCATTTACGAGGAAACTATTTCGAAGATTTCTATTTTCTCAAAAATGGCTGCAACGATTTTGATTAAATACCGTACGTTAAACATATCAAATGACAACTAAAATGAATATCTTGAATTTCCTTGGAAGTGTCTTTTAGGACATCTTTATTCTGGATGAATTTTGAATAACTGGTAAACTATGAGAGATATAGACAGGCTTACTAAAACATTTTTTTGGCAATTTAGGGGATCTCAAAGCTATAGTTTTATTAAAACATCGGTATAGATTTTTGAGTGGAACGCAATACCTTCCTACTTACTATTTACATTCTACATAGTGCTAGAAAAAGTAATAAAAATACCCTGGTTATTACAGTAAAAGTTAACTAGATATTACTGGCCTAGTCTAATAATGTTCTTTTTTTATCAAAGCAGAAGAACAGAAGACCCAGTGGACCACACAAGTGATCCAAATTGAATTTTTATTCTAAAACGGATGTTGATGATACTGGAATAATAATATTTGTAATATACTTGAAACTCAATCTCACTTCTACAAAGAATGTCTCAAAATGAACATCTGCTATCCGATACTGTACTGCTGTTGATAATAAAACAAAGGTTGTCATATAATGAATGCATTGTAAATATATAATCTTCACTATGTAATTCAGGGAATGAATTTTGAAGGAAAATGTTATAATAATAACAACGTTTGATAGTGTTATATGTATTGCAGATTCTTTTTAAAGCTCCAATATGTTTTTGTTTTTTGTTTGTTATAAAATCAATCTGCAATTACTGCGCTCAACTTGCCAGTGCTCACAAAGAATGCCGGATTTTTTTCCGCTCTCGATTAAACTGTTCCGTTATTCAGCAGTATATTTTATATCTGGAAATCGAAATGAAACATGGAATTGAAGTAGTACAACTCATATATAGCGACCCAGTCCATTTCTCGGAAATCATAAACCAAACCAGATTCCTCTTTCCGAGTACTCATTCCAGTTTATTGGAATAAAATATTCAACTAGTCGTAAGTCAAATTTTGCATTCCTAAAATGAGTAACTTGTTCATAAAAACACAGGAATTAAAACAGTGAAGTGCCTTCGCAATTGTAATTTGAACCTGGCAGGATTAATACTCAAAGATTTCACTCACACTTTAAAGGAAAAACACGATTTGGCCACGTATTCGTGTCTTCTTCAGATATTTTGCACGGCTGAATCATTCGGCTTGCAGGCATCTACTTCCTTCGATCTATCACGCTGAAGTTGGATGGTGGGATTGTCGAACCTGAAGTTCCCTTACACGACTGAATCATCCGCCTAGCAGGCATATTCTTCCTTCAATCCACTATGGCCCCTGTGATGGTAGGTTTGACGAACCTGAAGTTCTTTTGCACGACTGATTCATCCAGCTTGCAGGCATTTACTTCCTTCGATCTACTACGCTATCCTATTATAGTGGGATTGATGAACCTGAAGTTCTTTTGCACGACTGATTCATCCAGCTTGCAGGCATTTACTTCCTTCGATCTACTACGCTATCCTCTGATGGTGGGATTGACGAACTTGAAGTCCTTTTGTACGACTGATTCATCCGGATTGCAGGCATCTACGTCCCTCGACGTACTATGCCACTTCCTGATGGTGGACAGAACATAGAAGCCTGACACAAAATAAACATTTAGACAATTCGGCGGTGTAATCACATTTTTAGGATACAAATCATGAAATTAACTGCTAGGTATCTTTAGTAAAATCAACTAGGTCATCAAATTAACAATGAGGGAAAACATGTTTTTGGACAAATTCAAATAAAAATTAATAAACTTCGACAGGAAAATCGACAACCAACTGATCTTCAAGTAGTCCGTTATAAACACCAGCCTTAGTATATAACTTTAGTATCTTCCAAGATTGCGATTGATTACCAAAATGTCTTCATTCCCATCTACCCTTTACATGGAAGATTTTTCAAATAATCGAATATTCCAAAAATGGCTTCAACGATTTTGAGTCCTCCGTGGTCCCTTTGTTGTGCTCCTGGACATGCAAAGAAGCGAATTTGAAAGACAATCTCAATGAGATAGCTTTTAAAACATTTGTCTATTGCTTTAGCATAGTACATTTCTTTAGTTCCCTTCTATTTATAAGGAACTAAATAATAAATCCATTCTAATAGTTCTTATAATTATTGTCATGGAAAAGAAAGAACAAGAATACTAAGTCAGAAGTTTGTTTTTAGAACAAGTAGAGAAAGTCGTATGCATGGAACACATAAGATTTTTAATGTCATATTAAACATGTAATTCCAACATGTTCTTTCTACTGATAAGTAGAATCGAAGAGAACCATGCATGGAATCCAGGACGGTGCCAGAAACGCTATTAATGCTTTTATAGACTACTATTTCAAACATCTTCTAATGGTGGAATGGTTTGTGCTCTTGCATGCCACGCGGGAGATCGAAATTCAAAGCTCCATTCGGATTTACATAGTAACAACATGGCTTATACAACGTTTAATTATGTAGAGTTAGACAGATCACAGACTTTCCTTTCATTTTAAATTTACTGATACGACCTAACGTTATATGTTTAAACAGTCCAGCTATAACTGCATTCACCAGAAATATGTTTCCCTGGATTCCCGCCTGGGATATCTTCACAACTTGGAGAATATCATACATAACTAATGCCGATAGGATTGTAAAATGATGAGTGTAAGCTCCTGTATGGTATTTAGAGATCTCAGGTGAATATTTTAAATGAACGATGTATTTATTTAAACAACATTATACGTATACCAATCTCTATCAAACCCACCGGTTCTCAGACCGTACATGATGTTACATACAAAACAATAAGAAAGATTAAAATAAATTAAAGAGCGCACATGACAACTAAAGACACAAACATTTTCAAATATAACATCTTAAATATAGACAACATACAGGACATTCTAAGCTGAACAATTGATGGATAAATAAATAAATAAAACACAAACAATAAACCAAAAGAATGATGACATCGAAATATATAAAGCGCCAAGACAACTGTTTAGTTCTTAAAACTTCCCTCTTCCCCACCATCAGTCTTCTCAGATCTCAGTTGTCTCATCTTAAGTAGAACTCCGCGTCTTTCATGCCTACCAGTAGTTTCCAACATGCCCCAAACTCTCCATTTGAAGTAAGCGAACTTTTACGTGCAGGTAATCTGATAAAAATTAAATGTTTTTAAATTGTTTTCTATAACGTCTGATGAAAACCAGAACGCAAGGTATAACACATTAAGAAGACACTTGAAATTTAAGGCCATATTTGCAGATATTTATGGTGATAGGGATTAATGATGAAAATTGAATTTCATGTTATAGTATATTCACACAAAAGACTGATCTTCTTAAATAGTTTTCACCGCCAAGAATAATGGGCATATTTTTCTCGTACACGTATATGAAAGCATAATTTGAAGAAATGGGCGGCAATTAAGGTCAACAGTGAAAAACACCATAACATCTATATCAATTTCTAGGTACTTTGGCGGACTTTGCACACAGAAGATATATTTACTATGGCACAACTAGATGACAAGCTTAGATTTTATCGTTTACATTTTTTAACTATTTGTCAAATTTTATAGTTTATCTCCTCGCACTTCTCATTAAATTATTATTTAGATTCTGTTTTATGTTTTGACGACTGGTAGGATTAGTCTCCAACATAAAACCCTCTTTCTGTGCGGAAACTTTGAAATCGTGGTATATCCAATATTCCTATATTTATTATATAAAAAAATGCTCTATTTCATTGGCTAATTCATGATATATTATTTTCTCTACTCAGTAGAAGATACGTAGGTAGAGAGGATATTGCATTGTATCCAAAAAATTTATACCGAAATTTCACCGGAAATACACGTTTTAGCTTCCCTGAATAAAAAAAATATAAAAAGGTATGTGTGTCCGCGTGTCTGTGTAAAATACCAAAAGGCGGTAAAATGCCAAACTTAGTAGATATTTAAGACCTCTTCATTAGGGAGTGTTTTTTATAACTGGTAAACTGTAAGAGAGAGACAAAAGCTTACTGCACAAGAAAATGTATATCTCATTAATGCATACTATATACATTTTTTCATGAAGCTGATCACTTCAGAGATATTATTGGTTTCACTTTTAAAATATAAATTCGTTTTCATATGGAATTTATTAACTCGTGGATATGCAAAGAAATGGATTTCATCACTTTCCCATTGTGTACTCCGTTATTTACTTCACTTCTACTTACAAAGAAATATGTAATAAGATCATTTCTGATACTGTTTATTCGATTAGCATTAAATAGATAGAACAATAAGATTTTTAACAATAATTTGTTACATAAATGTACAGAAGGTTGAGTAAAATAAATATATTAGATTTCTTTGCTAAAGAATGCTCTGTATTTAATTAATACGGCTTGCACACACAAAACATATCATAATTAATCTAAATCTTCGTGGAAACAAGCTGTAGCATGAAAAATTAAAAAAATAATAAAATAACTACAAGCAGCAAACCTACCCAGCCATACTCATTATGTGTGTAGAGTACAAGCTAAAAACCACAAACATGCAACTAAGAAGACGTGATATGTTCCATTCACATGACTTCCTCTGTAACAAATTATTTTTAAACAGCTTATTCTTATATTTACTTCAAGCTAAATGAGATAAACTTACCAGTTGTAATATGATTACCTGCTTCCTTGTAAGTAGAAGGAAAATAAGGGAGTACCATGACCTAAGCGATAGTCAAATCTTTCAAAAGCTGGTTGCTATATGATTGAAGTTCTTTTGTTTGTATGGCCAGGATTTCCGATTGAGAAATGTATAAGTTTTTAAAAGTGAAAATGAGGGACGGTGAGAGTTACAGAGAACATCCTTTTCCTCTGCCATTGCTGACACTTCCAGTCGTGAACAGACCAACGGAGTGAAGAAAGATACATCTGATGTGTTCCATTCACATGGCTTTCTCTACATATCTGCAACAAATTATTGTTAAAAAGCTTATGCCTCTATTTACATCATACTAGTCGAGAAAAGAATAGTAGAAATATTCTTATTAGTTGCTTCCTTGTAAGTAGAAGCGAAAAAAGACAGTACCATAAGTTAAAGTGATAGTCAAAAGATGGTTACTATGTGTCTGAAGTTCCTTTGTTTGTATAGACTGGAGTTGACAAATTTCTGTAAGAGAAAAGTATACGTTTTTAAAGGTGAAATCATCATAAAGGAGTATCTAAAAATACCAACTCCATGAAAAAAGTATATAACATAAATTGTGTGTTTTAACGTGTCTCATTTTTTATGTGATAAGTTTTTGTCCATCTCTTACAGTTTAGCAGTTATGCAAAATTCCGTAAAATTCATCCAGAATAAAGTAGTCTTCAGAGGCTATTCCCAGAAAATTAAAGGTATACATTTTATTTGTCAGGTAAATGTATTTAATCATAATCGTTAGAGCCATTTCAGAGATCCTCAAAGTTTTCGAAATAAGCTCTATGTAAAGGGTAGTCGGGGGAGGCGTCCTCAAAATCTTTGCATCCCTGGAAAATTCTTAACTTAAATACCAAGTTTTGTATATTACCGACTTTTCGTTTTTGAGTTATCATATTCACAGACACACGGACACACACGGACCTTTTTTTGAAAGTTCTTTTTTTTTTTTTAATACAGAGGACCCTAAAATATATATTTCCGGATGAAATTTCGGTATCGAATACTTTTTCTTTGCACAATGTACATAGTACATGTGGAAACGGTAAAACATGATAAAAAAGGAAATGATTTTGTCCCATGGAGGGACATAAGACCACGCACTGATACCTAACAACTCATGACTGCTACCTTTCTCCTTAGGGATCCGTTGTATAGCAAGTATTCTTGGGCATGCGTAGGGTATTCATTAGGTAGGGTTTATCTTTTATACCAGCCCACTTAGCTCTCGCAAGATACGGAAATGGTCATGCTATTCCTCACATCCGGGAAGACCCCGAACAACCTCAATACCAGCTTGTGTCTTCTAATTCTCCAGGTTAGTGCCGGAGTACATTGAGGCGTCCCACAACCCGCCAAGACGTCACTGTAAGAGGTACCCAATCTCCCACGAATATGGGCCGACTGCCATATCGAGTGCAACCCAATCTCAATATCTCCCATTATGGGAGGTGCCCGACTACTTCTAGTAACGTCAGAAGTATCGCGGGTGCTCGAGGTCCGCAGCGCCTGCACCGGAGCAACTGAAGAGGTCGGAACCTCTCCTTACGGGGACATGGAGAAAAATGAAATGTGATAGATATATGAGCCTTCCCAGAATTCGCTTCGGGACTGGGGAAAATTCCCCAAAAGCTATGGGAATATAACCCAGGACTTCCTGAATGCAGGTCGCACAGGATACCGCGACGTCATCTAGCTCGGTTGAGTGAAAATAACTTCAATCCAACTTCTTATGCTGTTGATAACACTTTCTAAGTTCTGAATTTAAATGTATAATTCAAACAAACCTGTAGTTTCCAAAAGAAGAGCTACTGGAAAAATATGTAATATATGCAAAACAAGTGCTTCTATATTGAACCAACCAACATGCGTCATGCCATTAATTTCCGGCTACGCCGTATGCCAACCCCCTAGATGGTGGGAGGTGTTGTATCTGTCAGCCGAGTTCACACCCCCTCCCCTCTCCCGTGAAACTCGGGGTTAAGGCGTCTTAATGCTTGGAGTAACAGTTGTATTGCCTAGAATTACGTTTACAGAATCTCAAGCTGTTCTCAATCCTGATCACAGTGAAACCCTGCATTAATTACTGCGATGAGATTTCTCTAATACCTTCATTGCAATAACAGCTACGAAAAAGAACTATATTGGAACTGATATTTTATTTCCATATACTTCTTCTTCTTCTGCATTTCAAGCTTTAGGGTTTTGCCTGTTCAGATACCATAGTACACCTTTTCATTTCTGTACTGGTATTCCTATATCTCTCTTTCTTAAAAATCTGAGGTGTTCCATTCACATGGATTTCTCTACATACCAGTAGCAAATTCTTAATCAAAAGCTTATTCTTCTATCTACTTCAAAGTAATTCACATAAATACTTGTATAAGCTTATTGCTTGCTTCCTTTTAAGTAGAAAATAAATAAGGGGGATACACTAGGCTAAAGCAATAGTGAAACCTTTTAAAATCAGGTTGCTATGTGATTGAAATTCGTTTCTTTGCATGGCCAAGAGTTAAACAATTTCCATATTACTGAAGTTTTAAATACTTTAAAGTGGGACCAACAATAAGAGATATCTCTGTTCTGGTCAACTCTATCAAAAAGTGTATAAAATATTAACAGGTGTTTTAAAGAAACCTACATTTTTTGTGAGTAAGTTTTTGTCTATCCCTTACG
Source organism: Hymenopus coronatus (assembly GCA_030762935.1). NCBI lineage: Eukaryota > Metazoa > Arthropoda > Insecta > Mantodea > Hymenopodidae > Hymenopus > Hymenopus coronatus. The sequence continues at coordinate 51,875,699 of CM060885.1, forward strand.
GTTCACCAGCTATGGAAAAGTCATTCAGAATGAAGAGAATTTTACAGGAGGTGAGCAGAAAATTCAAAGTATATATTTAATTAATATCTATACTATTTTGTGACTTAGGGCTAAAGCTTTTGAAGAATCAATTAACATATTTAATGCATGGTATTTTAATCAAAGCCATTTTTGAGAAACTTTTACTTGTCGAAATTTGTTCTATGTAAAGGGAAGTTTTGGGTGAGAGGATTTTACTGAAGATCTAATCACAGACACACGAATATTTTTTGAAAATTATTTGTTAGATTCAGGGGAGTTTAAAACATGTATCTTAAGTGAAGTTAACGAATGTTTGGGTGAAATACATTACGTTCTTTATATGTTCTATGTACTTATGCTCTAGAGAAAGTAAAACTCGAAGAATATTAGGAGAAATCTCAAGCAAATGTTCGACGAATACCAAAATCCCACATTCTCAAGAGGATCTTTCAGCCTAAAGGAAACAAGAGAGAAAGGATCACCCATAAAGAGTAGGAGAAAGACCTAATGATGATTTTGACGATGATGATGATAATGATGGTTACTTTATCTTACACCACCAAGCTATACCCATCTATTTATTTCCCGTAAATAATATTTGTTCATATCAAAATAAACAGCCTTTCGAACCGTTAGAAAATCAGTCGCTTTAGAAGATGCCTGATTGACATCAGCTAACCACTACCACACACTTCTGAAGCATTAATAAATGACTATAAATTAGCTGTCCTGAACATACTTAACATTAATTGATAATCTGGGTTAAAATACAGCACTATTGTAAAGAAGGTAAGTTTCGCAGCATGTAAATTAAATTACAGTTCAATTTATAGCACAAATGTTGTATTAACATTTTAATCACAACTTTAAATGAATCCCTTTGAATACAATCACTAAGAGGGATATTCCACATTGTAGCGATTTATTGTGTCACGTGTAACTTGACTTTGGATAGGTCCACCGAATTTCAGTACGCATTACTGTATCTCATGGATACATTTTTCTTTCTCAAGCACGTTTGTACATAGTAGCCAGAGAAAATATTGTATTTCACTAAAAAACTTGATGTTGAGACCTTACCAGAAATATATATTTTGAGATCCTCAGAGTTCGAAAAAAAGTATTTTTAAAAAAAGCTTCCTGCGTGTGTCTGTGTGACAGTGTGTGTGCGTGTTTATCTGTGGAGAGCATAGTTAAAAAGGAAATCACCACTAAATACCAAACTTTGTATTTATGTTTATTATTTTTCAAGGATGCGACACCAAGATTTTCAAGTAAATTTACTCACCACTTTTGATTTTTTTTCTCAAAATTGCATCTAACACTTTTAGTTCTTATTCTTTAAAGAACATAATAAACAAATGCATATACTATTGTAATTGTAAGTTACAAAAATAAAACATCATTAATAATATTTTACTTTTTATAGCTATTTTTCCATACAAAAGAAAGACAATAACATTTTCTGAGAGTTTATAAAAATCCAGTTTCCTGGAGTTGGCCGTTTTTAAGATATTCTTTGTTATTGATTTCTGTTTTAAAATACTTTACTTTTCTCATACGGAAACTTGTCAACACCTGGCCACGCAAAGAATGGGATTTCTATATTATAGCAACTACATTTTAATGATTTGACTGTTGGTTAAGCCTAGTGTATCCTCTTATTTCCCTTCTATCTATAAGGAACCAAATAGTAAATAGTTTCTGCTAATGTTTATCTCGATTATCATGAAGTAGATACAGGAATAAACTTATTCACAATAATTTGTTACAGAGAGGTAGACAAAGTCATGTGAATCGAGCACAAATGGAGCACATAAATGTTTTATTACTAGAAGGGAATTTGATTTTTGTTTTTGTGTTTACCTTTGTGCAATATTTGAGCTGTTTCTTGTCTTGCTGAGACAAATTGTAGTCCATTTGAACGAACGCTATTAGTTATGCTTGAAATGCATTGGATTAAAAAGAATGAATTAAAAAAATGATATTATAAGAATACATTGTAAACTCTCTAAGCAGATAGAGAGAAAGTCAGATTTTATCCTTAGTCATACTGCTTAATAATTTTTGCCCTTTTATATTTAGATTTCCAAAGCATCATGAAAGTAGGCATATGTAATTTCGGCTACGTAATTTGTGATTTAAAGCGTGAGTTATTTTCAGTGAAGAAATCGTTTTCTCCACTATTTTAAATCATAAATGTGAGAATAACAATGCAACAGTAACAATGGTTAAAAAGACCGCAAAAAAAATAGTTTTAGATATATCTGCTTGAGAAAGATAGGCCTTACTTTTTGTAGTCATCTTACTTGTTATATAATCATAAGAAAACAAATGGTTTTAACATAGTTAAATAGTGGGAAATACTCAACGCGGACTTTAACACATATATTTTTTCCAACTTAAATTAAAGTTGATCTATAAAGACGGAAGTTTTTCTATTTAGAGTCCAGTTGAAAGGAAACACAGAGCTTATCTTATAGGTATATTTTTGCACTCCGTTGGGCAGCATCTATTGACAGCATTTCTCGGAAGTCCACTGTGATACACACCGTAAACAACAGCATCTTTTGCTACGAAGTATCTGCCGCCTAAAGCGCTGAGCATTTATATTTTTAGTATTGGTAGTACATCGCTGAAATAATAATAATAATAATAACAATAACATTCAAGCTACAGTGTAAAATAATGTGGTAACTATGCCTAGTAACTTAGTATCTTAAATAACGTTGTCAAAGTTTTCAAATCTATGTTGCAATACCTAACATACCCTTTAGAAGCGACATTAGTTTAACCCACGTCAGTTTTTAAACCCAAAGTGAGTTTATAGAAACGCATGTGAATTATAATTTATACCACTGAGCTTTCTTTATTTCAGTTCCTACTTCTCAATAAGTGGTATATAAACTTCGCAGTGGTAACACATTCGCACTGGTTTTAACTTTAGTTAGCCCCGTTGAGTTCTGCAACACTTTTAACGCACGGTGAAATATCTGCAAGCGTCAAATTCGGTGCACTTGGGCCAACTGGTATGAAAATAAATACACTGATAATTCATCTAATATTGGAATAATTATTAAAGCCCGCAAAATGGCTGAGGTTTGTGATGAAAATGCTTAATGATAACGTAGAGTTTGGAAACAAAACCAATAGGAACAAAACTGAAAAGAAGACAAAGATTAAGGTCGATAAGCGATGTGGAGGAAGTTCTCAGAAATCTAGGAGTGAAGCGACGATAACAGAAAGCTATGGAGAAACTTTGTAGCATTGGTTTGACTTTAAAAGCCGTTACCCCCAGTAAAGAAGACAAATCACATGACTTTCTCTACATCTCTGCAACAAATTATTGTTAAAAAGCTTATGCTTCTATTTACTTCATTTTAATCGAGAAAAAATAGCATAAATAGTCTTAATACTTGCTTCCTTGAAAGTAGAATCGAAATATGGGAGTACCATAGGTTAAAGTGATAGTCAAAAGCTGGTTGCTATGTGACTGAAGTTCCTTTGTTTGTATGGACCGGAGTTGACAAATTCCTGTATGAGAAAAGTATACGTTCTTCAAAGCTGAAACTATAAAAAAGGAATATCTCAAAAACAATCAACTCCATGAAAAAATATATAAGATAAATTGTGAGCTTTAATATGCTCTACATTATTTGTGTAGTAAGTTTTGTCCATCTCTTACGGTTTAGCAGTTATACAAAGTTCCGTAAAATGTATTCAAAATAAAGTAGTCTTCAGAGTCTATTCCCAGAAAATTCAAGATATACATTTTATTTGTCATGTAAATATATTTAATATACGATATTTTAATTAAAATCATTAGAGCCATTTTTGAGAAAATCAAAATTTTCTAAAAATGTTCTATGTATAGGGTAGTTTAGGTGGGGGGATTTCTCTTAAAATCTTCATGTCGTATCTCTGGAAGATACTGAATTAAGTACCAAGTTTGGTATTTTACCCATTTTTCGTTTTTGAGTTATCGTGTTCTCAGACACACGGACACACCCACATGGACCTTTTTCTGAAAAAGCTTTTTTTTTGGATACATAAATATATATTTCCTAAAACATATATTTCCAGTGAAAAATCTCGGTATCGTATTTTTGGGTGGAGTGCAATACCTTCTCTATACACTATGTACATAGTACGTGTAGAGAAAGTAATAAGAAGATTTCTATATGAATTTAACCATAGCCTCCTTCAGAAAGGCTTTACCCAATGAGAAGTGGCAACACCTTATTGCGTTCTGCAGATGCATGAATTAATAATGAATCCAAACGGCGCGATGCTCTTCCCTATTAGTAGAAGAGTTAGTTATCGTTTGATGATGTGAGATAACCAACAGAAGATCGAGAAACTTTATATTTTCGAAATCATATAATAAACAATGTGTTGTTGCTAGCACAGAAATATAATCTTAGAGCTTTTTCATCAAGGGTTACATTATGCCTACGTTACTGAAATTATGCTTGCACCTCTAAATGAAAATTTCTCGAATTAATTGTAAACATACTTGAACTGAAATTAGAGTAAGGTTTTTAATTTAATATACACTGAAATTGAGAGCATGGATTTAAAGCACATTTAAGTCTACTAGACTTTATTACCATGAATCCTAGCATACATTTCAATGTTGTATATAGTGTATTATTTAATTCTTGATTGATTATTTTTGTGTTTATCTTAAAAGCACGTTTTCTATGAATAAGAGCGTAAAATAAGTTGTTCAATAAATGAACATAGCATTATTCTGAAATTGAAATCAATAAAGTATTCATCCCTATTTTGTCTCGAGCTTGCATGAATCTACTGCAAAATATGAGGTTCAAAGTTTTTGAAATGGGGGTTGACATTAACGCAGAATTAAATAAATAGACTGTTAATTTTTATTGTCTTCTTGGGTGAACTGTACTGTAAAACCGGGTCGCGTGTCGCGTGTACAGACCGGGGATATACTCGAAGTGTTGGTTACTATAACCTGCCGAAAGTAATCTCCCGGAGCAGTTAATACCCATACTTTGAAAAAGTGGCACAAAATGGGTTTGATGCGCGGATATTGTTCTGGAGGGTCGATCCAGGAAAAAATCACACCTTCTGCCGTTCCGTAGTTAACTTCGCGCCGCGGTTGCAATATTTAATTCCTCAAAAGTACAAACAGGAAAAATAATACGTAAAACATATAGGTACAAAAAACCGTAATATAAAATTAATCCTGCTTTTGCAGTGTTACCACCTGCATAAATGCAATTGTATCTCGTTCAAAAGCTCAGAATTTTGCTTTTGCTGTTATAATTGTGCACTTATTAATAGATAAACACTAAAAATTAGTTGGAAATGATAAATGTTTTGTATTTTTATTGTGTAATAAATTATAATTAATACTGTGTATGTGTTCTTTTCAGAATAAGAGAAAAGTTGTTGGCAAAACAAAATTAAAGCTACTTCATTTGTGACATAAAAAAACATGATTGACTTTGTCAAAACGACAAATCAAATGCATCAAACCTGCTTCAAGTATAATTAACCCAAGATAAAAACTGAGTTGTTAGGAATTCATTAACATCAATGTAAGTATTATTTTGGTACTTGTAAGTTTGGTGTTTCACTTAAACTTTGGTTAGTTCTACCTACACCATATTTCTACAATATTTTACTTCATCATTCCCACAAAACTGTGTTTGCTGCTGATGGTGAATAATTTAATTTACAAGAAAAGGTATTAAAATACACACGCAGTTGGAGAAATAATATATTGAATCTGCCTTCATTTTGTAGATATGACAGAGAAATTAGAAGTCACTCCAAACGTTATTTCATTCATAATACTTCAAGTTAAATGAATTAGCTCAAAATAACTTAAATTAGAATGAACAATACAGTAATGTTTGATCTTGTTTTGTATTCCATTTGAAATTAACTCAAATTGCTGGTTTAATTGAAAATTAATTTATGTGTGTGCTAAATAATTGCATATGCTGATATAAAATTCAAAATCTCATGTGTTCCATTCAAATGACTTTCTCCAGCTGTTCCACAAAGAAATTATACTTACAGAATATTTTTCTGTTATACGCGTCATGCTAATTGAGATAAACGTTACCAGAATTGGTCTTATTACTAGCTTCCTTGTAAATAGAAGGGAAATAAGGGAACACATTAGGCTAACACGATGGCTAAATATTCTAAAAGCTGTTGTTATGTGAAACAATTAAAATTCGGCTCTTCTTGTATTCCCGGGAGTAAAGTAAAGAGATAAAACGAAAATTTACTTCCCGTTTCAGAAAAGTTTAAGTATTTTAAATTTATATCAAATAATTATAAATTATATCTTGAAAACGGTTACTCTAGAAAAAAAAAGTATACAATAAAGAGTGAGATGCATATGACAAAATGAGATGTAAGTTTTTTTCTATTTCATACGGCTTATAAGTTTACAAATATAATGCATAATAAAGAGGTCTTCAGAGGGTATTCAAAGAAAGTTCAAGATCTACATTTGGTTTGTCATGAAAATATCTTAAACATATAGCATTTAAATAAAAGCCCTTAAAGCCATTTTTGAGAAAATAAACTTTTTCGAAAATTATTTTCGTGTAATCTGTAGTTAGGCCGGGAATATTAATCTTGAAAATTGCCGTTTCGTATGCTTGGAAGTCCTGAACTTAAGTACACAATTTTATATTTAACGAACTTTCGTTTTTGAGCTTTTCTGCTCACAGAGACTCTCACACAGACACACATATGGACATGTTTCTAAAAATGTTTATATTTGGGGGATTTAATGGGTCTCAAAACATATATTTCCGGTGAAATCTAGGTATTGAAATCTTCGGTGGAATACAGTACCTTCTCTATATACTTTGTATATTGTGTATGTGTGATAGAGAAAGTAAAATTGGTTTCAGTAGCTTAAAGCTTTTAATAAACTCCAGAAAGCCGAAACCGAACTTAAGTACATACCGAATCTGTTTTGTGTGCTTCTAATACTTACACCTATGTTATGTTACAACATTAAGGTTTGTCAGGGGGATAATTAAATAAAAACTTTTTAAAACTGTTCGATATATTCATCAATCAAGGTTTAGAACAACTTTATATAATTGAAAAATTTGCCAAACCGAAACTAATATTTTTCATCTTTGCTGAACACGCCTGCATCACAATATACAACAATAGGTACCCGAGTTTGGTTCCAAACGCCCGCATGTGGAATTTATGGTGGACAAAACGGCGTTTAAGCGAGTTTTCTCCGGGTTTTCCGATTTCCCCTGCCACGCATTCCATCAAATGCTCCAGCATCCCCTTTCATATCATCCACTCGTTCCAGGTCATCCATCAGGCCAACAACTCGTTCCAGGCTCTCCATCCTGTGGTTACGTGCCGTTGGCTCCCCAACAGGCTTCTTATCCTTAGGCGTCCGACTGCAAGTCCTGGGGGGGGGGAGGTGTCAATCATGTATAACGCGAGCGTAAGTCGACTACGAAAAAAAGTTTTACACTCTCCGGGTTATAGTCTGCTATAACTTTTCTCAGTGCATTATGCTTCCGAGGATCACTTTATTGGCGTGGGTTCTGACAAACCGTGTAGAAATATAAACTCTCTGAAACCTCCATAAATAAAAGGAGGACTCAACATTAACCTACTTTTCCTTATTAACAGCCTTTTCCACACTGATGTAGTTTCATCTATCTTCATCCAGTTTACTGTGACATATTCTGCACATAAACCTCATAACAGAATACTGCTATAAAACATGGTGAAGAGACAAAGTGAAATCAAGTTTCGCCATTACATCCAACAGATGTGTACTGCACATTTGTTTGACTATAGTGAGTAATAGGACTACTATACCCGAGATAACACGTACCTATATAAACAAACATTCTCATGGGGCAGATAAAATTTTGAATGTTACTTTCTCTATACGTACTATGTACATAGAGTATAGAGAACGTATTGCACTCCACCCAAAAATTCGATACCAAGATCTCACCGGAAATATATGTTTTAGGGTACACTGTATCCAAAAAAGTATTTGTAGAAAAAGGTCCGTGTGTATGCATGTGTGTGCCCGTGTGCGAACACAATAACTCAAAAAAGAGTAAAATACAAAACTTGGTATTTAAGTTTAGTATCTGTGACACGAATGTTTTGAGAACTCGTATCTATCTTGTTCTCTTGAGATGTGCTACTGCCAGATATACATGCAAATATCGTATAAAAACACGCATGTGTGTATATTGAAATTTAAATTAAAGAGAAAGGAAATACATAAGTACTGCCCAGTTGATATGACGTCATGCTTTACGCTCACTCACGTAGTTGGCGTCCAAGCAAGAAAAATAACAACATAGAGGGAATGTGGATTTGCCACATTAACGCTATATTACAGGTGAATCACATGCACAGTTACACATAGACGAGACAATAAATAATTCTCCGCGTGTTATACGAGTAAAGAACAATGTAGTACAATTCACTAGACTATTAAATCACAAAGCGTTATTAATGGGGAGTATATGCAGTCGTATAAACATTTATCGCATCCAAGTGGTGACACCAATAACATTAGCTTATGCCTTCGAAATTTTTAATGTATTTTTTCTATCATGTATATGGAATGTAAAATTTTGTAGAGATGATATTGTATTATAATATTGCATCTCATCAACAATATATAAGGGTGTCCCAGAATTCAACCGCACAAATTGGCAGGATTGTAGTGGAGTCCAGGATAAACAGAAAATGTCCTCAGGGAGAACTTCTTAGAATTAACCCTTAAAAATAGATTTACTTTGATACTTATGCCGTTCTTCCTCTAATTCGCAAACCGGCACGACGAATGAAACGACTTAGAATAGCCGTGACCGTTAGTGCAATGCGTAATGGACTGGCCATTCATTAAAAGCCGAATGTCAGCGGTCAAATGTACATGTGGCAAAGGACGGGGAGGACCCAAGTAAAATAACCGTGTGATGACACGCTCGGATTCTGACGGGGTTACATTTGACTGCAGTTGCATGGGTTTTGATCTGTTGTATTAAAACAACACTATCGTTTTATTGCAAAAATATTAATAATTTTACAATATAAAACAGAACATAGCTAGCCTAATTTTAGTGCTGAAGTTTACAAAATTACAGAAAATGCCATTAAAATACTAAAAGCCTTTATTGCACATTTGCAATACTATACAATTAGGGGTTAAGAGACACAGCACCATAATATCCATCTTAGCCATCACACTATGTGAAACTGGACTGGAAGTTTATGAGAAAGTTCATTGCCTAACTGATGGTAGTAGTAATCGTCGCATAGAAAGCATTTCGATAAATAGAAGAAAATTTTAAGCAGAGATAATAGATTCAACCATGCGCCATGTACTGAATAAAGATCAGCCTCAAGAAGTTCATCTAAAGAAGCATAAAATATATGAGTCTACCATACCATACTTTAAAGAACAAAACGACTTAAAAATATCAGTAGTAGGCAAGAGCAACAATCACTAATGTTAGTAAAATGGAGGGTAAAATATAAAATAAGTAGAGGTGTTAAAATGTAATCACACAGAATATTATAAAACATTCTGTAGCCATCTTCCGAAATCATTTGAATGGTTTAAACAGAACGTAAAATCTATTATGATTTAGGAATCGCTTTATTTTTTAATTATTCTGTTTTATTGTTATAACCTCTATTGGTGTTGCACATTTTTATTACTTTCTCCATACGCACTATATACATAGTGTATAGGGAAAGTATTGCACTCCACCCAAAAATTCGATACCGAGATTTCACCGGAAATATATGTTTTAGGGTCCCCAATATCCAAAAAAAGCATTTTCACAAGAAGGTCCGTGTGTGTGTGTGTGTGTGTGTGTGTGTCTGTGAACACGATAACTCAAAAACGAAAAGTCGGTAAAATACCAAACTTGCTATTTAAGTTTAGTATCTTCCAGGGATGCGACACGAAGATTTTGAGAAAAATCTCCCCACCCCAACTACCCTTTTCATGGAACTTTTTTCGAAAATTTCGATTTTCTCAAAAATGGCTCTAAAGACTTTGATTAAAATTTCGGATATTAAACATATTTACCTCGACAAATAAAATGTATATCTTGAATTTTCTGGGAATAGCCTCTGAAGAGTAGTTTATTCTGGATGAATTTTACTAAATTTTGAATAACTGCTAAACCGTAAGAGATGGACAAAAACTTAGTACACAAAAATGTAGAGCACATTAAAACACACACTTTATGTTATATACATTTTTTTCTTGGAGTTCGTCGTTTTTGTGAAATTCCTTATTTTTGGTTTCTGCTAAGAAAAACGTATGCTTTTCTCATACAGGAACTTGTCAACTCCTATCCATATAAACAAAGGAACTTCACTGACATAGCAACCAGATTTTGATTATCACTTTAACCTACGGTTGTCCCTTATTTCGCTTCTATTTACAAGGAAGCGAGTAATAAGACTATTTCTGCTAATTTCTTCTGATTAGCATAAAGTAAATAGAAGTATAAGCTTTTTAAGAATTATTTGTTGCAGGGATATGTAGAAAGTCATGTGAATGGTACACATCAGATTTTTTATCTTTGTTACAGTTTGTTCCCATAACGTAATTTCGAAGAATTATAACGTATGGTGAAATGTTTTTTGTAAAACTCAATTATAACTTTTTGACGTCTCTAAAAGTATATTTTGGTCTGTGTCACTGGGTAAACTTATTTATGAGTCATACTAATAAGTAAAATAGAGAACCTATGGGCTATGTGTTCTAAATGTTTGCTACAATATAAAATATATTTAGGTTTAGCACGTCAATGATAAACCGCCATGGGCCGTCACCTCTACACTCGAATGGAGAGCGTATAATCTGTCCAAACTTACTTCACCGGCGCTGTAAACAAATCAGAACGTATTCTTCCGGGAACGCTCCTGCTCATACCACGTACTACTAATCAGGTTCGTCTGACGTACAATTGTAAAACCGCGTACCTACGTTTGGCAGGGAAAGAAATTGCTACCTATTTTCACTGGTCATAGATAATGATTAACTCTATTAAATGCATAGTGTGCAATACAATTAAACATGTAGGCAAGTCATATTATTTATTACGAAAGGTAAAATCCTCCCGTAAAATTATAATATGCAAACGTGTTTTTTGGTCGTATCCTTAAGCGGCTCCAGGTCATGAGGACCGCATTGACCGGCCGGGAGGAATTCGAGGTGCTGACCAATACTGCACCCCATCCATGACGTCTGACATGCACCGAGATGGGGGGCGCAGCGGTCGGGCGGTAGGCCAAGGTTCCCTGTGAGCTGTCATGCCATGGAGTTATAAACATGTTGTTTTGAAAGTTTGCTGAAGTATTTCATGCGTACATCACCCCAATATTTTTTGCAAATGTTAGCATTCACATATGCACAACCATATACTGTAACTTTCTTTAATGCATTGCCTTACCAGAAGAGTTAATCTGAAGATGGAACTGTACCTACTCCTTCAAGATACGAGTCATTTGTTACAGCTGCAATCAAACTGTCTGAATCATCACAAAGATTGACAATTAGTGGGCACGACAATGTCCACCATACCCTCCAAATCTGTTTATTCTTCCCGAACAATGAGTGCTATACATTCATTGTATTTTAGGCTGTCACATCAAAGCTGCTGGCACAAGACGTCGCAACTCAGTTAATTTAAAAGTTACGCATACTTTATGCTGCTTTTGGAAACACCAGTTAACCTAAACATATCGTTTTATGAAAAATTAAGGTACTTTTCACAAAGCTTTTACATACACTAGGCATAATTCTTTCCTTGTTTCTGTTTCACCGCACGTATTACATGCTTCCGCCATTACTTGCAAGCGTTTGAAACAAAATGCATAATGGATACGCATTGTTACCTAATGATTAAATGATTAGTAAATGTTGTTCTTAGTCATTCACATTACATTATTTAGTCAACATACGAGCATAGCGTAATACGATATTTCTGTACTCACTCGGCAATTTAAGAGGAACTATTTTGTGATGCAGAAAGCAGTAAAACGTTCAGCAAACAATCATAGCCATTGCAACCTTTTGCTTTTGTTTACATTACCGGTGAAGTAAGGCTGGATAGAGAATAGTTATATTAGTGCTAAGGTTAGTGTGTGTGTGTGTCGGGTTGAGATGTTAAGGAAATTAGAGGTTCACGTCTCCGTAAGTATCTTTGGTTTTATGTAGCCCCCTTTGTTTATTTTTCATAACGAGTCATTCATACTTTGCTGTGTTACTCCTTATAATTTATTCGTACTGACAAATAAAATAAATGCCGTGTACGATAAGCATCTAGGTGCTAAGGAGAATGTTTAATAACAATTACTTTAAACGTCTGAAGGAGTTCACTATTAAATTCAGTTATCACACATTCACGTGCTATGTATGTGCACTTTATAATTGTGGACACATTCCAAAGTTTAGGATACAATATCATTGTATCAAATGAACTTGAAATTAAATACAAAATCAACAACCATCTCCATAATAAAACAAGTACCTACATAAATATGAAGCACATACTAGTTAAGGACTATATACTAGAAGAAATGTGCACTTCTTCTGTGCACTAAATAGACTAATAAGAGAGTACAGAAATAATACAATATCCGAAGTACAAACACAAGTTACCAGAGGACATTTTCAAATGTGACTACCTGCAGCATCCCTGAAAAAATTGCATTTACCTTTTTTTGCTTTATTTCTCAATATAATATCCAGAAAGGCTAATACATTTGTCATATCGATGTTCTAATTTAATTAAACCATCTCTGTAGTGCGGTTTAGCAAGGTTCTTGAAATAGCTGTTTACCGCACCAACGACCTCTTCGTTTCTGTAAAATCCTTGTCCTCCAAGATATACTTTGAGGTTTGGGAACAGATGGCAGTCACTGGGTGCTAGATCTGGCGAATGGGGAGGATGTTCAACCAATTCCAACTTTAATTCGCACATTTTTCCTCTTGCAATGGGCCGGAGCATTGTCGTGATGAAACAAGATTTTTTTTTCTTCTAAATGAGATAGTTTTCTTTTCAACTCATTACTCAAACGTTGCCAGAAGCTTGCATAGTAGTCACCAGTGATACTTTTAACTTTTTCAGGTATTAAGAAAAATAATTCCCTGTGCATCCCAGAAAATACTCGCCAAAAGCTTGATAACTGACAAAATTGACTTCGCCTTCTTTTGAACTTGGTTCACCTGGCGCAATCACTGTTTTGACCGAGATTTACTTTCTGGAGTGCAGTGATGTATCCAAGTGGTAATAAGCCGTCTCAAAATTCACTGAGTTTTTACGATACAGCTCTTTTCTTAACAAAAACATTTTTTTCTTTGCAACTTTTGATCAGGTGTCAACAAACGCGACACCCATCTTCACAGACCTTGTAAAAGCCCAAAACATTACTTAAAGTATTACCTGTACATTCTTTTGATATGTTTACAGCCTCTGCTATCTCAAACAACTTTAATCTGCTGCCTTCCAGTACCAAACTATGACTTTTTGCAATGATCTCTGGAGTTGTCACTTTTACAGAGCGTCCAGAGCGAGGATCACCACTGTGCAACGCACCCTTCAATCATTGAATGTGAAGGGGGGGAGTCTTTCAATGTACTGTCCATTTCTTCCTTGGTATCTTTAGGCGTTAAGCCTTTCAAATGGAAATATTTAATCACTGCTCGTTTTTCCAAATCCTCCAATTTCGTGAAAACTCTAAAGTTGTCTTGTTTAAAATGCTGCCATTCGAAAACTAAATAAGCTATTAACCTGTAACTATGGAAACAAGCTAGTCTAAAACTAAGCTATACGATGCTACTGTCTAACTGGCCTAGTGTCGCCACATCTGTGTGAGGACCGGGACTTATCAGCCGCCCCTAGTACCTGTATAAGCAGTATGCTAATTTAGTTGACCACGTGTGCGAATTCCTTTGCATTAGAACTTCGGCGTGTAGCGCAGATAGAATTTTAATATATATTATATCACTCGGTGACAGAGTTGGAGTATTGCGTAACCATGTGATTTGGGGATCACCAGTTCGCAATTCAGAACTTCATTTGACGCAAGTTGCGTTTCATGTCTATCCGGTTCTCTTCGATGACGCGAATACGCTTTTAACAGCATGTAAAACAGGTGAAAGACATGGGTGGTGTCAGCGAAAACACCCCGTCCTACGATACGTATTTTCAGCTGTATTTTTAATGTTTTTGAGATTGCCAACTTCGAGGATATTTATCTTCAGTCTTGGGGTCATGAATACTTAAGTTAATATTCGATAGTATCGTGGTTGAATTCAGTACGTAAACTTTCGGATTCCTCATCATTGGTGTATTTTATGTGTTAAAGATGATTCAAACTACAGGGTAGGAATTCCTGAAGTATATGAAGGTGATAAGGTACCTGTTTCTAAAAATTTTGTAGTTAATAGAGCCAATTATAAGCTAGAGCTAGGTGACAGTATTTTTTAACAATGCTATACATTGATTTTCAGTGTTAATCAGAGCACATCGTATATTTATTTGGCGGCAGCCATAATTTGATACTACCAATAATTCTTACCTACCCACAAAACTAACATGTTTCGTAAGAATCTGTAGTAAATGTTGTCTTTAACACTTTGCAAAACATTAGTTTATTATCTCTATAGAAAGTAATATAAATGAAAGTAATCTTATACGTCTTGTTCGTTGGCTTCGTTCAACTCCTTAATCATTAGTAGCTCGGATTTTTCTACCTCAAAACTGCGTCTGACGTGCGTGAATATGTTGGTACCCCTATTTTGAACTACTGCTGTATTTTGCTTATTCTTCACTGCAATGGACACAATAAAACTTTTACTGTAAACAGATCATTTTAGTATCTACAGTTCTAATATCAGCTGTAAAACAGTGGCTTAAAGAAAGACATCTGGTGCAACAGATATTCTCGTTGCACTGAAGTATGTACTATAACTCGTAGAAGTAAGCCAACCTTTCCATAAACCGTGGACATACTACCTGTATTTGAATCAGATGAATGACTTCCTAATTTATTGATACGTTCAAATTTGACAATCGTTTATCTCTCTTAAAGGCGTTTTGAAAACCAATATTTATCATAGCCGCCAATATATTGCCCTCTAGGAGAATTATCAATTTGTTAGGTAGTTTCAATAAAATCACTGCTACACTCATATTGGTGAGAGCAGCCTCCAAATGGACTTGATAGGTATCTGGGAAACAAGATGCGAATCAAATAACTATCCGTAGCTTTTCTTTCCGGACCTCTTACTATTTCGTGATCTACTAGGTCATCTTGCACATCTTCCACTAAAAGTCGAGGATCACTGATTTCCACTTTGCAACAGTAGTTTTGGTTCTAGGTGCCATAGAATAGGATATGACTATGTACGTATGTATGACTTCTATTTTCTGAGTGTCTTCCTCAAGGAAGTTCTTGTTCACTGCCAACTGGTGGTTCCACAATGTATCGTCTCGATTATTTTAATTCTTATTAACCTGCGTATAAGGTATTTTGTCACTCGTAATGTGCCATTCTTAATGGATGTACTCACGAGAGTGACCAGTCCTAGCTGCCTTAACTCTATGGAAGTGAGCTTTATTATATTTTTCCCTTATTTTTGCATAACTTATTCGTATAGTTAGTTTGTAACTCATTGCATCCTGACGCTCACTCGTCTTAAAAAAGTATAGCTCGGTTTCTACGTACATTCTCCGGCTTAAATTTTGTGACAGGGTGAGGGGCGACCATTGGTTGCATTGGCATGAGAGCACATTTATTGATTGATTAGAGCAAATTTTCTCAAAACAAAGTATGACCTTAGTTATTCAGCTGACAGTCTATATAGTTATGTTAATACGAAACTGGTCTTCATATATAAATTTGAGAACTGAATATCATTAAACATGTTCATTTTATTTTGGGCACCATTTTGCGACCTGACTTCATGGACACTCTTGCATAATTAAAATGCTTAATTTAAATCAAGTTTGAGTGTTTTTGTTGATAGTTAACAACATTCATATTGCAATAATTTCAAGCAGGCTCTTTATTTGTAACTTTTCTGATATCTTAGCTCTCATGTATAGTCAGAAGCAGAAAAACGTCCTAATGGTTTTACTTACTATAGTGCTTTCTTTATTTCATGTTGACGGATTCTCCTTATGGGTTGCGTTCCACAGCGACACAGCTGTAGTATTCTCTTAAGGTTTGAATCAACTCAACGATGAAAAGATTAGGAAACAGAAGCATTTTACCTCGGTGTGAACCACTTTGCTTGATATTTCGGTCTCCTGTTGGTTTGATGTAAAAAGTTTGGTAGTCTAACTCTAACCAATGAAGATAAGTGAGAGGTTTGGAAAACTTTATATAGAATGCTTGGATGAAATGTTTTTCTAAAGATGTCCTTTTTATTACATTCCATTTGAAAAAAACGAAGTACAAGGAGAACAAACAAAAACTACTTGCCTATATTAGAATGTTGCTGGAAAAATACCTTTAACGGAATTCTAGACAAGTTGAATAAAAAACTAAGTTTTTCACTTAAGAACTATGTAAAACTAAAAAGCATTACATTTTCAAAAGGTTTGCCAGCATTCTTTATATTCGTTCTCGCAAAACCTTGATACTAAAACGTATTTAAGACAACCCTAATTCCGGGTTAAACTTGGAAATGTATAATAAGAAAAACAATTGAATGCAAATTTTCGGAATTCTAACCTTGCACTTCCCGTATCATTGCTTAACCATCAGAGCTACGAGACTGATATTAGCAGGTTACGAATTAATATCCCATTGAACTTAATTTTCCCGGTAAATCATATGGCGTTTTCAACGGTAGAACAATTAAAAAAACTGAGTTGATTATGTTTTCTCACATCCTCCATAGCGAAAAAAATTACATCAATTACATTTGCTGTTAGAACCAGTGAAGCCATGAATATTAGAGGAACTCATTTATTAGTTTCTTATCAAATTATACCCAGCTCATTTTATTCAGTTATTTATTGCGCCCAACTGAACACGAAAACAGCTATATTCGAAAACAGTGACCAACACCTTTCTATTAGTATACTTAATGTAAGTGTTAAATTAAATAAATCTGTTACTGGCGATCAAGTGTATTGTGAGCAATTACTTCGCATTTAACCACCAGAGATCGACAGTGAATAATGTGCCTCTAATGTTGGTACGTTGGATTAACTGAAATGTCACCTCTAATAGTCGTTTTCCTATGATACGTTGGTTATTTAATTTTCCACAGATATTGCTATTGCACTGTAGTACAAATACGTGTTGCTATTGTCACGGCACAGTGACCACTGGTATTAGGACATACTTGCACTCACTCCTTGCACAACTATACACAAACAACCTGTTCCTGGCCACGACCGAACTGGGCGGACGCTCAGGCCAGATTGGCTGTTAACACAGTCGCTTTGTGTCCACAGACTGAAAGTAGCTCGTTTATTGCCCAAACTGATGGGCTTGAGAACAACTTACTACGCCCAAAAGTAGCGGAGTGGGAAGATATTATTAGCATCCAGGAAATGTACTGGTTTCTTCCTGTCAGAACTAGTAGCCTACTTGTCATCCTTAACATTTTCCACTTCCCAAATGATTTTAGAATTATTCTAATTGGATCTCCGTGAACTACCGGAATATAGTTCTTTTTTCGGTTTTTTTTTTTTTCTTATCTAAGAAGCAAAATGTTGAGTAACTTTAAACTCAATGGAGTTTGAGTTTTACCAATTTCAATCATTGTGTGATATAACGTTAAAGGACGTTAAGCCAAAAAATAAATAAAATAAAATAGCAATAAAGAATAATCGTTTGTAAATATTACGTAGTGGAGCGCAGAAAGAAAGTTATGTGAATGTAAAGTATTATGGTGGAAGTATTTATATGTATTGATATTGTCACGTATGTGATTGACGAGTATTTTTAAATTAGCTTATTGTTTGTTTTAAGTCACATTATTGTAAATGTTTTAGAATTCCATTTTCTTATAAATTTCTGTATTTCTTAACAACCGGATTCTTGGGTTGAATAAGAGGAAGCTTTTATGGTTTTCTTTGTTATTCTAACCGGATGTGTCTTCCTCTGATTAATGGAACATTTTACCACATTTTGCAACTTATGACCTTCGTGGGCATTCAACCACTTCCCGGAACCTACGTGACATTTCGTAGGCTGTGACAGACTTTAACCCCAAGCACGTTATATAGGAAGCCCTGTCTCTTCTTTTAAATACTATATTTTGATTGGTGGTTTTATTAAGAGCCTGGTCGTAGATTCTGAGGAATCCCCCAGACACAATTGTCTAATATAAAATTGTCTAGAATCTTGAATTCCGGGCGCTTTTGATTCTCAGTACTTGACCGAGGCAGGCTCGCTGCCAGAGGGACGTCCGAGGCCCCACCCCGGGTCACTGGCTACCATACCGACACAATCTTTCTTCTTGTCGAGCTAATCAACCTAAAAGGTAAAAACCTTTTGTTGTAAATTAACTATTTTACCAATTCTTGCCTTTGGTATTTGGAATTATTTCTCGCTCGACACGAAATGCGTGACACGCTTGTCTTGTTTATTGTAATTTATCTTACTATTTTATTGTAAAGTATTTGCCTTTCGCTATTTGATAATATATCTATATTATCAGGATTCCCTTTGCGTTGTTATCATTGCTCTACCATCTGCCTTCCTTTTACCACCCTCAAGTAGCTATCCCCCACGTCGTAAAATATGTTCGCGACAATAAATGAATTAAGAAAAACAGGATTGAATAACGGCTATTGCCCATTCCAAAGCTAAAAAGACAACTTGTGTAATAATAAACGTAGACGGGATATCATTATTGTTCTTCTAGTATTGTTATATTACAGATGAACTGACTCATTAAGACTCTCACAGTATCAATGACTCGGTTAATTTATTCCAATTTGTATACCAACAATGTCAAAAGTAGAACCCACTTGTATAGATTTTATGCATTTACTTCGACTTCAATCAATGTCAGCTCTACAGAACTAAATTATGTGTTGCATTCGAGTTTCTATTGACATTTATGCTGTCCTTTTTCGCCTTTATGACCGAGAAAGGCGAAAAGTGCAAACATGTACATTAGAGCACAACAGGAAACAAATAATTCAAGAGAAGGGTTATTTCCATTATCAGTATTAAAATTTAAGATGTTAAATATTTTATTTGAATGTGCTACACTGCCAGAGCAGGTTTCACTATTTCAGTGTCAAATGTCACCCTAAATATTCTACGGGTTTGCTTATTCTCTTTCGAACAAAGAGCATCTCATAAAATAAAAGCAGTTCTGATATATACATGATATGTGTTTTGCTTTATAAAGGCTGTAAAAACAGACATTTGTGCTTCTTACACTGATAGAGCAAAGTTAAAATACCTCCTATATCAATAATCAAACTAAATATGTTACCGGATAGATTATTCTTTCGGACAAAAACGACGTGACAAAAAATAAGCACATGAGGTCTATTTACATGACTTTTTTAAGTGTTACACAGACAATTTTCCTTATAAACGATTATTCTTTTATTTACGACATGCTAATCAAGGTAAATATTGGCGGAAATCGTCCTTTACTTGCTTCCTTATAAGTAGAAAAGCTGGTCTTTGGACGATGAATGCAATTGATGATATGATGCTCAAATGATCTCGGGGTCTATGGAGCTTAAAGTTACTCGACATTCGTCTTCTCAGTATAAGGGAAAACCCCGAAAAAAACCTTATCCGGGTAACTCACCCTAAGCGAGATTCGAACTCACGACCTTTTGAACGTGAGGCAGACATGCTACCACCACGCTACCCAGGCGGGCAAAAGCTGGTCTTATGTGAAGCAGTTTGCTTTGCATAGCCTGCAGCAAACGAAGAGAGAGAGATACAATGAAATATCATCACTTACCATTTAAGAAAAGTAAGTAGTTTAAAAAGTAAGTAGTTTAAAACTGAAACTGAAACATATCAGAAATGGCTAGTTTTACATAAAAAATCTGATGTGTTCCATTCACATGACTTTCTCTACATCTCTGCAACAATTATCGTTAAAAAGCTTCTATTTAATTCATACGAATCGAGAAAAAATCAGCCGAAATAGTCCTATTACTTGCTTTCTTGTAAGTAGAAGCGAAATAAGGGAGTACTATTGGTTAAAGTGATAGACAAAAGTTGGTTGCTATGTGACTGAAGTTCCTTTGTTTCTATGAACATGAATTGTTAAATTCCTGTATGAGAAAAGCATGTTTTTTAAAGCTGAAACCAAAAGAGAGTGTATCTAAAAAGTGATAAACTCACGAAAAAAATGTATGTAAGATAAATTGTGTGTTTTATAAGGTGCTATACATTTTTGTGTTGTAAGTTTTTACCTATCTCTTACGGTTTAGCAGTTATGCACAATTCCGTAAAATGCATTCACAATAAAGCAGTCTTCAGAGGCTATTCTCAGAAAATTCAAGATACACATTTTATTTGTCAGGTAAATAACTTTAATATGCGGAATTTTAATCAAAATTGTTACAGCCATTTTTGAGGAAATCAAAATTTTCGAAAAAAGTTCCATGTAAAGGGTAGTTTGGGGTTACGG
Source organism: Hymenopus coronatus (assembly GCA_030762935.1). Lineage (NCBI taxonomy): Eukaryota > Metazoa > Arthropoda > Insecta > Mantodea > Hymenopodidae > Hymenopus > Hymenopus coronatus. The sequence continues at coordinate 51,896,382 of CM060885.1, forward strand.
AATTTGTCTCAAAATCTTCGTGTCGCATCCCTGGAATATACTAAACTTAAATACCAACTTTGGTATTTTACCGACTTTTCATTTTTGAGCAATTGTGTTCATAGACACACGGACACGTGGATACATGGATACACACACGGACCTTTTTCTGAAAATGTTTTTTGGATACAGGTGACCCTAAAACATATATTTCCGGTGAAATCTCAGTATCGAAATTTTAGGTGGAGTGCAATACCTTCTCTATACACTATGTACATAGTACGTATAGAGAAAATAAAAAGGTATAATTATGATATAAACTGTGTGTTTCAACGAGATCTACATTAAATATGTAGTCAGTTTTTGCTTATCTCTTAGGGATTAACCGTTATGCAATCCTCTGCAAATCTCATCCAGAATAAAGAGGTCTTCAGAGGATATTTACAGACAATTTAAAATATACAGTTTATTTGTGATGTAAATATCTTTAATATATGGTACTTTAATTAAAATCGTTCAAGTCATTGTCAGAAAAACAAAAGATTAAAAAATTTGACCATATAAGTGGTAGACTATGGTGGGGGTTTTACTTGAAAATTTTAGTGTCACATCCTTGGTAAACATTAAGGGTAAATATCACTTCCAGTGAAATCTCCACATCAGATTTTTGGATGGAATAAATATGTAACTTCTATATGAAAATTGTACATACGTGCTAGAGAAAGTAATAAAAGAATGACATGCACGTAGGGCTGCTTATTTGCAGGGCTTGTGACAGTTTTTTAATTTTCGTAAAAGAAGTAGATATTACGGCCTCCCCCTTCAGCAGCTCAATCTTAAACATACAATTCAAATGTTATGCAAAACTCAAAAGATGTCAGTCTAAAACATAAAGGTTGCCAAAAGTCATGTTATAAGTTTAGCCATATATTTTGGCTACTTACATCTTGAGCTCTGCATCACCAATACTACAATAGCACCAATTATATTACAGAAAAATGCAATAAATAACTTGAAAACTTGTATTCCGTTTAGAGAAGCTCTATTAAAAATGGCTGTAACGGATATATATAATTGGGTCATTATCAATATATTATAGTTTATTAGGAATGATATTAATTTATATTGCTTTCTACTTAGGTATGATCAGACAGTGAAATTGCTATTAATACTGTAAATTTTATAAACTGCAGGTGAAGAGAATACTATTGTGTCGGCATCATGTTAGGGAAACTAAATTCGTTTTAAGTAATATTTTATTCCAAATTAAGTTATCAAATCCAACACTAATGTACAGGTTATTTGCTACAGAATTTGGTTTTTAACTTTCACGAGCTGTACAGTTGTGTGTATCCAGGAACAAATAACCTCCCCCCCCCCATTCTTGACGCAACGGGGAGAAATCAATCTCTGTGGTTTTTTCTATTAGGACAATATCTGAATATCTTAAAAAGCCCCCCTGATACGAGACTACCTGGACGGACGTGGGTACGCCACTTACGCGTGCCAACCTCGAAGGGAAGACTACCAATAACCCTTGGTCGGGCCGACGGACATCTAGCAACACCGTCTACTAGCTATCCAGGCTAGTACTAGTGGACAATAGGTGTCTCACAACCCCGTCAAGGTATTGTGCCAAGACGTATCCAATATCCCATTGTTATTGGGACCACTGCCAGGTCGAGTTCAACCCAATCCGAACAACTCCATTCCGGCCCGACTACTTCTGGTCACGTCAGAAGCACAGCGCCCACACCGAAGCAACTGAAGTAGTCGAAACCTCCCCCTAGATACATAGTAGAGACAGGAGGTAGTGTATTCCAACAAAAAATTCTATACCGAAATTTCACCGGAAGCATATGTTTTGAGACACTCCGAAACAAAACAAAAATTAATAAAAAAGATCAATGTGTGTGTCTGAGTGTGTATATTTTTGAGCAGAACATAACTCAAAAACCAGAAGTCCCTTAAATAATAAATTTGACATTTATGTTCAGTATCTCCCATGCAACATGAAGATTTTCATCCCCCCGCCTCAAACTAAACTGTTGAAATTTTTTATTTTCTCAAAATGGCTATAACGATTTAACTTAAAGAAGTTGAAGGAAAAATAAAAGGAGTTTATCAGTTTTTAAGGCTGCAATAACTTTAATCTCCATATCCGGTCGTGATAAAAGTTGTCCTATAACCGTTGGCCAACGATACATGTAAACAACTCTTCACCACTTCCTCAACAATATCGAATTTTAGTGTTTTTGTTCATTTATTCTTTACTTGTGTACCTACCAATTGTAGAGAAACATTTGCATAGAAGTCGTATCTGAACATTGCACATTAATTATAGCATCGTTCATTGTTTCGTTTTTGTATCCTTGAATTATTTTGCAGACCAGTGACATAGAGAACTGATTCATCAGGTGGGGGTTCAGAGTTGGTTATCTAAAGGTAGAAACTTTACTAATGTGATCCATTAAAATGCGTAATTCTTTATGCACGAGGAGGTAGTATATAGTGACAGCACTACCAGAAGTACTTAACATAAAAGAACTGAACAATTAAAAAAAAATTGTTTTTTACAAAGCCGTTGACAGGAGTTGGATAGGTGGAGTTAGACTGAAAAATGCAATGACATAGTTCGGATTTCAACCATAGATCTCCCGCACTCTAGTCGGTTACTCTAACCACTGAACCAACTTAGTAACATACCGGTACTGCATTAAATTCCTCAACTGCCTCTCATGTTTTCCTATAAACCGCAAGTTGATCTCAATTATTTTGAGACGACATGCCTCAGTTTGACTCTACTTATCCAACTTCTGTCCCACACACGAATTGTGTGAAGAAAGAAAACAGTTAAATTAAAACTAATTGGCCTAATAGTTGGCTAAACTATGAAGCCCGAGACTTAAATTTCTTACGAGATTGTAAGTCGCTATCGGAGTATGTCATCTCAAAATAATTTGAGATCATCGTGTGGTTTACCAGGAAACGTAAGATTCAGTTGAGGAATTTAATGCAATGTTGCCATGACAGCTCAGTGGCTAAAGCGATCGGCTGGAGACCGTGAGATCCGTGGTTTGTGTCCCGGCTTTGACATTGAATATTTAATTGAATTTCTAACTGTCCAATTAAAATAAATTGAGCTTTATTTATGGACGTTCTTTAAGTCCTAAGATTCTCAGCAACCTATACTGCTATATTATGCGTGAAAGACTGTTCAATGTTATTTAGAGGCCTTGTAACGGGATTTCTATTCGTTAGTACCCCGTGTTGTGAGAGTATATGGAACGAGATCTTTATGGTAGTGGTTTGTAGTTTACACCGCACGTCGGATAGTCATATGTAATAGGAATTTTACGTTGTTAAGTTTTACGCCTCAACGTGGGTGCTTATGTGCGGCGTACCTAAGTGTCACTTCAAATTATCTCCACTACACTCACGTAGTACACTGAATCTCTTCTTGGATGGATTGCCACGGCGTTGCTCAGTCTTGCACGATCATTACACTCTCTCTGGCGTGGATTTGGCAAGTGGGAGGAGTTGTAGGAGTGATCTTTTAATTATGAAGAAAACACTTGTGAACTTTTACTGTTATTTAGTCAATAAGGAGATTCCAAGACAAGCACCTTGCTGTACACTGTTATTCTGCTGACTGGTACTCTTACCACTCACTCACACGTACTGTCAATTACACTGTTTCTACGTTAAGTACATGGCACAATTCACTCTCAAGTAATCACGATCCGACTGTTAAATAGGTGAGCGACGTTACTTTGATTCACTATCAGTTTCTTCTCATAATCTTACTTCGCGGACAGAGTTTTACAGTTGCACGTCATTACTTCGCGAACAGAGTTTTTTTTACAGAACGATGACCTACCGCATCTCGTGGACAGATTCTAGGCAAGACAACGTTGCCTCTCGTGGGCAGATTCTTAGCAAAACGACCAAGATGTGTTGAACCCTACTTCTTTTATACTAAAATCGGTGTCATGGTGGCTTCTTCCTGATTGGTTGGAAAGTCCGCCAAAATGACACGATCGTGACCCAAAAACCATTGCAAATATCCCAGAATACGTCATAATAACCACGTGATACTACGAATATGACTGAATGAATGAATGAATGAATAAGTGTATTTATTAACATAGCAATATCATACATAGAATTTCAACAGTCGCACGGGTCCACAGACCGTACGTGCTTTTGTAATACACATTACAAGCAATATTAAAACAACAACCACAACAAAGAATTAAAAGAGTAAACACGAAAATAAAAAGACAAAGGAAATACACAGTCAAAAGCAATATTAAACAACAATAAAAATTAAGAGTGAATCCGAAAATAAAGATACAAAGATATTCAAATATAGCAATTTAAATTTACAGCACAGAGTACACCTTCATAAATGTATCCTCTTATAATAGATAATTACACTTAAAAGACATATATACACATAATATATACAACCCTAGCATAACAGTGACCTAAGTATGATACAATATACATGTATGTAGAACATTGTAGTCACTTTTGTTTAGTTGATCTTATTCCCCCCCCCCCCTTCTCTATTGGCAGCCTCCTCAGATCTCAGCTGTCTTGCCTTAAGTATAAATTTACCTAGCCCGTCCATGTTTTCCGTGCCTGCCAGTAGCGTCCAACATGCTTCTATCCCTACATTTGCAGTGGTAAAAAATCGCGGCAAATATTTTTCCCGCCATTCCTTCGTACCCCTACATCTTGCCAAGATGTGAGTCCACGACTCTTCCTCCTCGCAAATGGGACACATTCTCGTACCATTCTCGTCAGAAATTTTCGTGCTCCTCCATGCTCCTAGTCTAATCCACGCGAGCCCCTCTCTAATGAGTTTGGTACCTGTTATGATGTATTGCTCCATAGCCCACTCCGATTTCAGCCCAGACTGTACTTCTAATGACACCTTCTCTGTGCATTGCGCAATTATTTGCTGTCTGTCAATATCACAGAGACGTTTCTTAATTTTTCTCCAAATACTTAATATAATGATAGAAGTCCCCTCGTGGGTTTCAAACTGGACTGCCCCTGTATAAGACATTCGTACGTGACTTACACAAAAGAAGCAACCGTTCACCCTCCTCTGCAGTCTGGCGTCAGGATTCTGTGTAGCGTTCAAGTCAACAAATGACTTCTTGGTTTCTATGTATACAAATTAATAAATGCTAACTTTCTTTACTTATATACATCTAGATAAGAAATAGAATTATTATCATTATTACGACGAGGCTAATTAACGGTCTCAGCCTTTTTATCAGGATTTATATTCTTTTATTTGCAGGATACGTGACTAATGGCTTCATTTCTCTCCGAAGGAAGACATTCTACGCTTTTTCACAGCTGTAAAAAATTCATCGCCTTCTACTGGGTTTGAGCCCACGACCTTGGGAACCAACGGCCACAATCTTACCCCCAGACTAATGAGAACGACAGAAGAACTGGTCCTGTTAATGATAAAACACCAAAAATATAATTTACAATTCTGTCCATTGAAACATTCGGGAATATGATGAATATGATGAACACTAACCTGACGTTTCTCATATTCCTCATTTTAGGAAAATTGAATCAAGCTAAGTGCTAATTTTGTTATTACTGCGTAAACAATGTGAATATTATATTTCTCTTTTTATTTAGATAACCTAAAAGTTTTCAGTCACGACACTTATTGCTGTTCTATTATTATATTTTCGTATAAATTATTAACGAAAGGTATAGCTGTTTTATTACATTCAATGCTTTATTTTGCTTAATCTAATTTATGCAAATATTTATTTAGGTAATTAGTAAAGCTAAAAACCAACAATGCGTAGTGTATTTTAGTAGGTATTTAATTTAACATTGTATGTCATTTCATAAAACACGCTTTTGTTTTTCTTTTTTAGATGTTTACTCCAATCTGCAATAACATTCACATCTGCTATGAATATTAACACTATATACATTCCTTTAATAAGCCAGGGAATTTGCATATGTTGACCGTCTTTATAGCAGAATTCATGCACACACAACGCAGTCACTAAAATTTTTGTTACTTTTTCTACTACAAATAATATGCAGATGAAGTATTGCATTCAACCCAAAAATTCCATATTAAAAATCCGTTAGACACCAATCTTGGAATTAAGTTCAGTCGGTATCTTCCAAGGATGGGACACTTGAGATTTTCAAGGAGCCTCTCCCCACTCAAACTATATTTTACATTAAAAATTTTTCGAAATATTCGATTTTCTCAAAAATGGTTATAATTATTTGGTATTAAAATACCAGCAGATTACCCAATTGTCGGGATTTGACGTGTGCAGTTATTCCTTCGTTCGACAACAAAAGTTGCAGTATTCAACGGGGCTGTTTTAAGTTAAACGGTAAGTGAGGAACTGGCCGATAACCTTCGTTTTACCCTCTTTCTCATTACATGAACGGTGAGGTGGGTCACGCTCATAGGGAAGGGTAATAGAAAGGTATCTTTCGTTAGTTCTCTGGCCGGCTTTAACTTGAAGTGATAAAACCTGATAGATAAATAAGTGTACATTGACAATAAACCATGAAAAAAACCAATGAAATATAACACATTAAATAAATAAAAAAGAAAAATAACGCAAATAAACAGACGGAATTTAATGAAATAAATAAAGTAATAAGTAGAATGTAATCACAAATAAAGAACAGAATCAAAACTACTTAAATAAAGAGGGCTATGTTAAAAATGGAAACGCACATCAGAAATAAAATCGCTTCTAAGTACGAAAAATTACAAAACCAGCAAGAGATAACCAGGACAAGCCATTAAGGAACAAAGGAAATTGGTATTTCAAAACCTAGAAGGTCAGAGCTGCCGACAATGAGAGGAGAAACCCACACGAAATTCACGCTCCAGCGAACAGAGATTGTGTAATCCGGCGTGTTAAAATGTTAATACCGTAAGATCATAGCGTGGCGTCTAAAATTGTGAACCCAATGACAAAATATAAAAACGCAACATATTCTCAGCCAATAAAATCGGTGAAAGTAACCGAAATAACAAAAGTCAAGGCACATCCTATAAAATGGGCGGCGAATGCACTCTTGTCTAGCTGCGCGAGATCCCAAAAAGACGGAGTTTTCACATCGTCACTTGAACGTCAGACACAGGTAGTGAACCCGCGTCGCGTTATAGCTCGTAGCATAACGATAGTATACATGTCTGTGATGTGAAGGAGTTGGTTAAAGTGGGGAGGCATTTAAGAGGGATATTAGCGTGACGGGAAAGGTGAAATAGTTAATTTAATTTGTGAATGGTTTTTGGCGAGGCTGGGCCCTGAACAAAAGTCTTGAAATTTGGACGGCTAGGGTGATTTGTGAAATATCAAATACGGGACAGTAAAGGGCACTCAGGAACAAGTGAAAGAGCCTCATTAAGGTTCTGAGATCATCATAAAAGTTTCCTTTGCTAGCCGGTAATCCAACCGTTTCCTTCTCACCCTCCAAAGCCACAAACATGAACTAGGCCCGTTGAACTTCTGCAACTCTTTTAACGCAAGAAGAAATAATGCACACGCCAAATACGGGGCAAATAGGTCACCTGGTATAATCTAAAGATATTTAATTGATAAATAAAATATAATTCTTGAATTTCTAGCGAGAGCTTGCGAAGTCATCATCATTTTCAATAAGGTTTTGCATAATCTTGTACAACTGGTAAACATTAAACGATAGATCAAAATACTACTACAGTGAAAGTGTATACCTATCTTTAGAGCACACAACTTGTTGAAACTAACTTTCTTGTGCAATAACTCATTTCCGATATATCTTTTATTAATTTTTCAAATTTGATCAACACTTTGTCGTTCTGTACTGCCGTTATCTTAGGCAAATAAATCCAAGAAGGAATCTTAAATAAAAAAGAAAACCTAAGGAGAGTGATCACAAGAAACTGCTGTATAGAAATACCTGTAGTTTTACAATTTATGAATAATTCCTTTAACAAGAGCCATCAAGATATATATTTAATTTTACTGCTAATGTTTTTTCTAAGAATAAGTTTTACATTCATTATATTTGGAAATTATGGTTGCAAGTATAAACTTTGGAATACATGTTGAAAAACAAGTCTTGTGCTGACAGAAACGTCTGATTGTCCCCACTACCAAGTGGGTTTTCACAATAATCATTTAAAGTTACCGAAACATATTTAACCCCGAATTTTGCCAAGCCGAAGGAGAGCCTAGTTTTCGCCTACCGTTTGGCGGCTACGCAATGAAACTTCGCTGTGCTCTTTAAGACCATCTGGCCCTCGGCGAGCTCCCAGCTAAACTGAATGCCTCTATGTCCCACACGAAATCATAGAGTCTAATTTTGTTTTAGACTGGAACTCTGCCATTGGTCGGTTGACCAACGTGGCTACACATGCTCAAACAGTCAGAACGAACGGAAGACAGTACATTTCGCATTGGAAAGAAGAGCAGATTTTCAGAAGCTCAATTTTTTACTCCTTATTTCGATCCAGTTCATTTACACACACCTAATCTACCCTATCGTAACGTAACCTCGACGAAATCCCGAAACCTATCCCAGGAAAGGCTCAGTCTAAAACTGCAATGGAATCTGCAGTCTCGTCTGTCCCGCAGCGGCCCACCGATGAGCGGAGGAAGTGTAGTCCTTACATTTCCCACCAGATCGCAGCTGGTCGCTCTGAAGATGGTGGGAGGCTTGTTTATTCACTTCTACTTTCAAGGAAACAAGTAATAAGACTATTTCTGCTGTTTTTTCTCGATTAGCACGAACTAAATAGAAGCATAAGGTTTTTAACAATAATTTGTTGCAGATATTTAGAGAAAGTCATTTGTATGGAACACATCAGATTTTTCTTAAATGCCATTTTTAAAAATACGTTCTTATATCTGTTTAGCTACGTTCCATTCCGAGAAAAATGTCTCAGTTTTGTAAATTTCCTTCGAATATCTATACTTATCGTACTCGATCCCACTGCTTTATTCCCGAAAAGTAATCCTGGTATTTTCTTATTCATGAACACCGAGCAATGGTCAGTTCTTTCTCTCACTTGTCTATAATAAAGTTGAACAATATTTGGCTTAGTTAATATAGATAAATGTTATCAGAAAATGCTTTCTTACTCAGTTTTTATAGGTTTAAGAGAAATAAGGAAATACACCATGATAACATAATAAGTATTGAGCAATGTAATAAAAACAAGAATTTTGGAATTGTATCTAAGATAAATTGTGTGCCATACAGGGATCTGCATTTTTATGTAGAACAATTCTGGTATCTCTTACGGTTTACCAGTTATGTGAAAGTCATTCTTTTGGGGTGAAGAGGCTATTCCCAGAAAACTCAGGGTGTTCATTTTATTACCTGCTTCTTCCCACATAAAACATAGGTAAAGAAGATATTGCAAATAAATGTGGAAGACTTTTCCTGTTTGAGTTATTATAAAGCTGCTTTGAACACATACTGTCTACACGAGGTACAACAAGCTATTACATGCCCACCATGTTCTGTCTGCGAATCTTCCAGCCTCGAATACATGCAAGAAAAGGTTCACAAAAAACTCGCAGGAGGGCCACACACACACACACACACACACACATACACACACATTTACAGACGTATTGTGGAAGGGACCTGTTCTTACTCTCAACTTTGTGACGGTCCGCTTTTTTGTGCCACTCGCAGTGTTGCCCACTGCTAAAGCAGGTATCACCAAATTGGTTGCCCTGGAGTAAAACAGAAGAGCAAATTTACTCGATTACCTTGCGAGTCAGCAGGTAATCAAGAAAATATAATTCCTTCAGTGCTGTTTTGTGTTTGAAGTACATTTTCCACCTTTCATAGGTAATATTTGTAGATCTATGATTGGTAGAACAAAATCTCTACTACATATGTTGAATTTTAAATGATAATTTGAATATGAACATCTTCATAGATTTGGTGGTGGTTGTATCCTAAATAATCGCAAAAAAGTAAATTGTTATACTATTCGCATGTAACAACAATAACCTTAATTTTGTTAATACAATTTTAATCGCATTGTAACGCCAAAAGTATGAGAACTAATTTGTAACAGAAAACTTCCACACTTACAGCAGTGAATATGAACAGGAATCTTGATAAGTAACTGGGTTCGAACAAAGTTCAAAATACCGTTCTTTACCTTGGTAACTGTCGTACTCACTTGCATGGGTCTGCAAATTGAATTTACTGACTGAATGTAAAATTTTTCCGCAAACTAAACACTTATTCCGCCACTTTTTATTAATAAGAAAGAATCCTGCGATGGCTTGATTTCTGCTATAAACTGATGCACTGTACAAGCATGACAGACTTCTTTTATGCCATGTATTTATCCACTGCATGCACGGAGCAAGCCTGCCTGTAAGCTTGCTTCGGCACAAAGTCAAATGAGTTGTGACGCCTGTTCTAAGTCTGCCAATACTTATTTCGGACAAATAAGAAAGTGGGGAGGGCTTGGGAATTTCATTACTGAAGGGGATATGAAAAGATTCTGCCGGCATGCAAATAAATATCCTGAAAACGTTTTCATAATTAGTGAAAACATTAAGTGTTCCTGTAACCATAATTAGAACTGCAGTAGTAGTTTTAGATTTCATTACTCTATTGTGAATTATTTATACTGTATTTTTCATTGTAGATTATTCTGATACTTCAAAATTTAAAATTTTAAATGAAGTATATAAACTGCTTAAACAAATAATTTTGGAAAGGTAAAATTAGCGTAAACAATTTAATGCTGGATTTAAACCACGGATGTCATAAATTTCTCAGGTCGTCCTCCGTGGCCTGGGGGTGATATGCTGGTCTGTGTTTCCTAAGGTCGCGGTTCAAACGCATGGAGGGCGATGGTAGAAATCAGTGTAAAAATCCTTAGCATGGCTTCCTCCGGAAGATAAAGTAAAGCTGTTGGTACCGTGTGGTGCATTTACGGCACGTAAAAAAATCTCAAGGCTAATGGAGTTTCCTCTGAGCAAAATTAAGCGACCTTTCACGCCCAATATGGAATGTGAAAGTTAAGAGCTTCAACAGCGTCCAAAAGTAAAGCTTAATTTCCTAAATGACTAGCGTCTTTTCAGGTAAGCTATAAGGAGCTCTCAAATTGTTTTGAGATGACATATCTAAATAGTGACTTACAATGTCCAAAATACTTTATGTCCTTTAAGTGTTGGGCTGCTTATTGTAACCAACTATTGGGAAAAGCAGTGTTAATTGTTTTAGCCGCACAAGCTGTATTTAGGATAGGAGTTAAGGATCATATTTTGTCAGAAAAAATTAAGCACTTCCTTGAAATGACTACTAAGATACGTTGGAATTTGAGCAATTACTTGGTGGAAATGCTCCTGAAGTTCTTCAGCGACTCTCATATTACATTTCTTTCCCTTTAATATCCCATTCCTTTGTGCGTTTGTTCATTATTGTGTTACTTGCGGAATCTCCCACTGCGGACAATGTAAAAGACACAGAGGAGAGCTAGAGAAGGAGGCTGAATGAAGAAAAGGGAATGGCTAATAAATGAAACGCTGGAAAGCGTTGTAAAGAGCGGAAGAAACTGCTAGCATTGCTGTTCGATACTACGGCCCATTGTCACGCACCCTTAAGACTTGACCAAAGGGTAAACGAAGTCCACCGGGCCATTTCATCTCCTCCCCATTCACTCTTTCTTTGAACGCTGTGCTGCTCTAGTGCAATGAAAAGAAACGTACGCAAAGAAAATACAGCTCACAGAAATCCTTTGCATTTAAATGTATACGTTTACACCCGAGGGTATTTTTAATTAAGTGCTATTTGGCTTTAAGTTTGTGCTGTTGTGCATTAGTTTAGCGTTCCTATGTAGACAGCAAAGGGGTCTGGACCATATGTAGATAGAAATGTATCGGTATTAATTTAAAATTATTAAAATTATTACACGAACACTACATGTGTCGTTGACCCTGCCGCTTATTTCAAATACAGGTAAAAGGTGTAAAAAACATACAAAATAAAAAATAAATAGAAAATGTTAAGATAAACTTGGTATGACTAACTTCATAACTTTGATCTGGCTTCGTGCATTTTAACCAGGGTAACTTCATCTACACCATGACCAAGAGGAACACGTGTTGGAAATAAATGTCCAGATTTGAACAAAATTGATAGCTTCACTGTATCTGCTTTTTTAACATTTGAAAATTATAAAGCAGACAGGCTTCAAAAGCCAAGGAGGAAAAAACTAGTTATGTGAAAAAAGTATTTTAAAATGTTTGACCAAAAGAAAAAAAAAAAAAAAGAAAAAGAGACGTCTGCAAACCTGCAAGAGAATGACAACGAAGGTTGAAGAAACGCGCGTCCAGGGTAACTCCATCTACACCATAACCAAGTGGAGCACGTGTTGGAAATAGATGTCCAGATTTGAACAAAGTTCATAACTTTACTGTATGTAATGGCTTTTTTAACATTTTAAAAAAATATTAAAAAAAATACATGGTAAACCTGTAGATATTATAGCAGAAGGTATCCTGCACGTGGAATAAATAATGAGACCATTTCTTCTAATGCTTATTTGAATTACCAGTAGTAGATAAAAAATATGGTTTTATGAGAATATCTTTTACACAACGGGTAGAGAAACTGAACGGAACACATAAGATTTTTGTTTTAGGCAAGTAATACGTAGATATCAAGCACATAACTAAGTAATTGAACCATTTCTTCTAACGTTTAATTGGATTACCAGCAAGTAGATAAAAAGTCTGATGTGTTACACTCCCATGACTTTCACTAGCTGCTCTACAAAATTCTTACAAAAGATTATTCTTTTTTCTACACAATGCTAATCGAGCTAAACTTTAGCAGTATGGTTTTATTGCTTAGTTACTTATTAGTAGAAGGGAACCATAGGAATGCACTAAGCTAAAGTGATAGATGTTTTAGAAGCTATCGTTATGCATTTGCCATTTCAAATCGCCTCATTGCTTGGTCAGGAGTTGAACAGAAGAAAAACGGACACTTTCTGTCTCAGAAAAGTATAAGTACTTTACAACTAAAACCAAAAACGAGGAATTTTTCGGAAACGGTTATCTCCACAACAAAAACGTAAGGTACATAAGCTGTGTATTTTAACGAGAGCTATATTTTTTGTGTAGTAAGTTTTTGGCTATTGTCATAGGTTTAATGACTATGCGATATAAACAGGCAGGAAATAGAATCTGAATGTAGAAACAAATCGTCACTGCACTTATAAAACGAAATAAAAATTGAGTGGGGTAAAGAAACATATATTTTAAAATTGGGTATGAAAAAAAGATCCGGAGTAGCTTGACTTAGGTTGGGAGGATGGAAAAACCGTAAGGTAGTCGAAGCTGGTAGGCGGATTTGCCCATTATGCGCGGATCAGGAATACTGGATACATATTTTGGCAGATTGCGTGCAGATGGAGGATGCCAGGAAAACATTATTGCCAGAAGTATTTTTACCTTCAACAGACGAAGGACAGCAATCTGGAATTTGATTCTAAACAGCCAAAACTGGCCAAGCCTGGGCACACACTTAATGGAAGTACGTACACTAAGGGATAAATATTTGTGTAAATATTGTATAGACCTATGTGGTGTTTGACTAATACGTGGTGCACTTGTCAGTACAAGTGTGTATGTGTGTGTGTGTGTGTGTTATCAGTATTCTTTCTTTTATTGTTCTGTGGTTCTGTTGTCGCAGCGCGCGTGCGAATGTATGTGTCTGTGTGTGTGTGTGTGTGTGTGTGTGTGTATTTCCAATGTTGTTAAAAGATATAAAACATATGTAGGTAATATTTTATATTCAAGTATTTTTCGAGAGCATATACCGTCACCCGACCCATGCGACTGTGTGACGCAATTATTGTACTAGTGTAAACTTAAAAATACTACTATTACTAGGTAAGCAAAAATCAGGCAAAATTCATCCAGAATAAACAAGTCCTCAGAGGCTATTTCCAGAGAATTCAAGATATACATTTTATTTTGTATGTAAATATGTTTAATATACGGAATTTTAATCTAAATTATTAGACCCAATTTTGAGAAAGTCCAAGTTTTCGAATTTTTTCCATGTAAAAGGTTTTTGAAGGTGGGTAGATTTACTTGAAAACTTTCGTGTCCCATTGGAAGATATTAAACCTAAATACCAAGTTGCCTGAACTTAATAACAAATCTTATGTGTTCCATGCATATAATATTCTCTGGCAGTTCTTTAAAAACAATCTCATAAAAATACCAAGGTTGGTGTTTAACGATCTATAGGTTTTTGACCTATGCTGTCCACAGACACACAGACACACACGGACCGTTTTCTAAAAATGCTTTTTGCTTTATCTACATTTACTTTGTACATGGTGTATAGAGAAGGTACTGCAACCCACCCAAAATTTTGATACCGAGAATTTACCAAAAATATACGTTCTAGGGTCCTATGTATCCAAAAAAGGCGTTTCCAGAAAAAGGTCCCTGTGTGTGTGTGTGTGTGTGTGTGTGTGTGTGTGTGTGTGTGTGTGGACAGCCTAGCTCAAAAACGGAAAGACCGTTATATACTAAATTTGGTATTTAAGTTTGGTATCCTCCAAGCATGCGACACTAAGATTTTCAAGAACATTTACCCACCGTCAATTATCCTTTGCATGGAAAAAAAAATTGAGTATTTAGATTTTCTCAAAAATGGCTCTAACGATTTGGATTAAAATCTCTTATATTAAGGCATTTAAATGACAAATAAAGTATATATTTTATATGTTCTGGGAATTTCTTAAGACATGTTTATTTTCATAAATGTGGTGGCATTTTGCATAACTTATAAACCGTTAGAGCTGGACAAACACTTACCACACAAAAATATGTAGAGCGCGTTAAAACACAACATTTATGTTATATGCATTTTGTTCGTGGATTTGAGATATTCCTTGTTTTTATTTTAGCTTCGGGAAATTTCTACCTTTGCCAACTCCTGTCCATACAAACAAAGGAACTTCAGTCACATAACAACCAGCTTTTGACTATCACTTTAACCTATGGTACTCGCTTCTACTTTCAAGGAAGCAAGTAATAACACTAATTTTGCTAATGTTTTCTCGATTAGCATGAAGTAAATAGAAGCATAAACATTTTAACAATAATTTGTTACAGAGATGTAGAGAAAATCATATGAATGGAACACATCAGATTTTTTTTATTTTAGGCAAGGAATACGTAGTTATTATAGCTGAAGTTATCGTGCACGCGGAACAAATTTGAACCTCAGTGGTCACGATTTTCGCACCCATGACGTGGCTTGCCCGTTTGGGTGATGTTGATATAGCCTGCAATTAATAGCTGTGTGCTTGGGTTGCGGTAGCGGTGACAAATGGTGTGACCATATCGTGTTCGTTCCAACCTTCCCCGGGTGAGCTTCTGCCAGTGAAGCGTGTTATTCTTAGAACTCCATATACCACTTGCGCATAATATACTGCTACCTAGTTCTTCCCTGAAGCTGCCTGAAGTATTGTCTCATAAATGTGATTTGCGTGGATCCTAAACTTTGAGGAAAATATACTCCGAAGAAACATGAAAATAGCGAATATTGAGATAATGTATCCATAAAATATGTCCAATGCAACGTTACGTTAAATCTAAGCTGAAAATAAAATCTGATGTGTGTCATTCAGATGGCTTTCTCTACATCTTCGCAACAAAATATTGTTAACATTTTTATCTTTCTGTTTAGTTCATGCTAACCGAGAAAAAAAAACACAACAGAAATGGTGTTATTCCTTGTAAGTAGAAGGGAGTACCATAAGCTAAAGCGATAGTCAAATATTTTAAAAGCTGGTTACTAATGTGATGGAACCTTTTTTGTTCGCAGATTCCCCCATGAGAAAAGTATAATTATTTACATCGGAAACAGATAACAAAGAATATTTAAAAAATGGTCACTTCAACAAACAAACAAAAAACAAAAAAAAAACTAAAACTGTATGACATAAATTGGTGTTTTAACGTGATCTACAGTTTTTGTATAGTGAATTTTTACCTATATCTTGCGGTTTACCAGTAAAACAAAATTCAAACAGGTCTTAAGAGATTATTGCCAGAAAATCCAAGATATATATTTTATTTGTCATATAAATATCTTTCATATACCGTATTTTCATCAAAATCGTTAGGAACATTTTTGAGAAAATCAAAATTTCGTTTTTTTTTCATGTAAAGTATAGTTTTGGGTGGGGTAATTTTTCTCAAAACCTTCCTGTCACATTTCTGAAAGAAACTAAACTTAAATACCAAGTTTGGTATTTTACCCACCTTTCGTTTTTGAGTTATCGTGTTCACGGACACACGCAGACCTTTTTCTAAAAATGCTTTTTATACAGGTGTCCTAAAACCTATAATTCCGATAAAATATATGTATCGAATTTTTGAGTCGAATGCAATATCTTCTTTATACCCTATGTACATAGTACATGTAGAGAAAGTAAAAAATAAATACTCTGTAGAAACATGAAAATATTCTTAGAGTATACAAACCTCCAATACTCATGGCGTCTGTCATGGACCGAGATGGGGGACGCAGTGGCCGGACGGTAGGCCAAGGCTCCTTGTGAACTATCGTACCATGGATTTCTTGTTGTTGTTATTATCATCATCATCATTATTATAGTTTGTAACAGAATAGGTAAAGAAGAACATGTGAATAGAATGTCACAGACTTACGTCATGTTCACATCTTTAATGTATGATATTTTTAACAGCGTGATTTTATATATGTTTATTCATGTTTATTTTTATCTTTCATCCTGCAAAATAATCCTGGCATTTCCTTTTTACTTAACACTGAGCAACGGCAAGTTCTTTCTCTCAGTTCCATCTTCCCTCACATCTATGAAGAAGTTGAATAAAAGTGGACTTAGGTAATATAGATAAATAGTATCAGAAAAAGGATGAATAAATTGTTTATCTTGTATTTTATGAAATTGTCCTCTAAAGACTTCTTCACTCCGGATAACTTTTGCATAAATTGTAACTCATAAGAGATAGGAAAACATCTACTTTAAAAATACTGTAGATCATGTTAAAACACACAATTCATGACATATCATTTCTCTTTTGTGTAGCAAACCATAGTCGAATATTCCTTGTTATTGTTTCAAATTTAAACTACTTAAGCCTTTCTCAAACGGGAACTTGTATTTCCTGTTTCTTTTGTTTTGCTCCTGGCTATGCAAAGTGAATCAAATTTCAATCACTTAGCACACAGCTTTTAAAGGATTTGACTATCGCTTGAGCCTAGCGTGTTCCGTTGTTTTGATTCTAGTTATACGGCAAGTAATAATGCAATTTTTGTTAATGTTTACCTAGATTACCACGCAGTACATAGAAGAAAAAGTTTTTGTAAGACTAGATTGTTTTAGAATAGGTAAAGAAAAGCATATGAATGGAACCATCTCAGACTTTTGTCTTTTACATATGTTATATATATATATATATATATATATATATATATATATATGACACTTTAATCAACATCTTTGGAGCCATTTTTGAGGAAATAAACGTTTTCAAAAAATATGCTAAGTAGAGTTTAGTTTAGGGTAGAAAATTATTCTAAAAATTTTCTTGCCGATTACTTGGGAGGTTTTAAAGTTAAATACAAAGTTTTGTACTTTATAGCATTTTTTTACTTTCTCTACACGTACTATGTACATAGTGTATAGAGAAGGTATTGCACTCCACCAAAAAATTCGATACCCAGATTTCACTGGAAATATATGTTTAAGCGTCCCCTGTATCCAAAAAAAGTATTTTCAGAAAAAGGTCCGTGTGAGTGTGTGTGTATCCGTGTGACTGAATACGATAACCCAAAAACGAAAAGTCGGTAAAATACCAAACTTGGTATTTAAGTTTAGTATCTTCCACGGATGCGACACGAAGATTTTGAGAAAAATACCCCCACCCCAAACTACCCTTTACATGGAACCTTCTTCGAAAATCTTTATTTTCTAAAAATGGCTCTAACGATTTTGATTAAAATATCATACATTAAAGATATTCACCTGACAAATAAAATGTATATTTTGAATTTTCTGGGAATAGCCTCTGAAGACTACTTTATTCTGGGTCAATTTTACGGAATTTAGCATAACTGCTTAACCGTAAGAGACGGACAAAACTTGCCACACAATAAATGTAGAGGATTTTAAAACACACAATTCATTATATATACATTTTTTTCGTGGAGTTGATTGTTTTTGAGATATTCCTTGTTTTTGGTTTCAGCTATGAAAAACTTATACATTTCTCATACTGGAATTTGTGAAACCCTGTCCATACAAAGGGACTTCAGCCACATAGTAACCAGCTTTTGACTATTATTTTAACTTATAGTTCTCTCTTATTTCGCTTCTAATTTCAAGGAAGCAAGTAATAAGACCATTTCTGCTAGTTTTTTTTTTTTCTGGATTAGCATGAACTAAATAGAAACACAAGCTTTTCAACAAGAATTTTTGCAGAGATGTAGAGAAAGTCATGTGAATGGATCACATCAGATTTTTTTGAGTTACACAGTTCACAAACACAGTACATACAGACATATAAACACACTCATGGTCCTTTTTCTAATGTATACTGTTTTATTCAGGGATCCCCAAAGGATCTATTTCCATAAAAAAATCGTTATCAAATTTTTGCGAGGAATCCAATACTTCACTACCTGCTATTGTACATGGTAGAGAAAATAAAAGCTCGACCATAAAGTACATTAGCGACTGTGTTAATGGATGCAGCATCAGAAACATGACAAAATCTATATGAAGAGCTACTAACAAAGTTTTATTTTTGTTACAAAATGCTAAATTATACAATGGTCAGTGGTTAAGAGCGTGCTTGCGTCATTGACAGGCTCGTAGTGTGCCTAGGTATTGTTTGCTGTGTACTCGGGTTTGTTAAGGCTGAACCAAACGTAAGTTTTTGTTGATTGTAATTTTGGTGTTGTGGATTTAATTTTTAGGTTGTTGTAGTGCGTACGAGATCAGGTAGACTAATGTGAACTTAGGTGAAGTGGTTGTGTTAAGCCCTTACAGTAGAAATGGGTTTTAAGGTTTGCTTTGGGGGAGTTCAGCTTGATGATGCAATGGAGGTAAAAGGATAGCGCAAGAGGTAGGCTCCTCAATGGTTGATTTTTCAGGAGCAATATCCTTGCCGCTGCTCCGCCGGTTCTTGTTATTTATTTGATTCAAGATTGATCTGAACTTTGTCGTGGTCTGTAGGATAAAACATATTTGTTTTTGTTAAAAATATTTCTTCCTAACGTTTCGTCCCTGTTTGTGAGGGAAATCTTCAGAGACTGTGTGCTCACGTCACTAACTTTGAAAGAATTATAACAGTTGAGCACATTGCCTCTAAAGATTTCCCTCACAAACAGGGACGAAACATTAGGAAGAAATGTTTTAAACTAAAACATATATTTTAACCTACGGCAAATGAGCCCGGAAATTTTAAATTTTAAAACTTTGGGTACCGGCCGTGAAAGCTTACGCATATATAGACATTCATTAACAAAAAAACAGAATAACCTGTGTCCCATAGATATTAAACAAAATATTTGTTCATAACGTTTCGTCCTTGTTTGTGAGGGACTTCTTTAGGGGCCGTATACTCACATCGGTAACTCGGAAATAACTATAATAGTTATAATTTTTTCCGAGTTAGTGACGTGAGCACAATATTTGTTTCGAAAATTATGATCTTCTCTAAAATTGTTCTAACTATTCTGATTAAACATATGTTATATTTTCATAACAAACTAAATGTACATCTTGAATTTTCTGGGAATAACCTCTTTATTCTGGATGATTTTTGTTTACCTTTGCATAACCAATAAGAGATAGACAAAAGCTTCTTTTCGTTTCTCATTTGGTTACTCTTAGCAAGCAAGGAGAACCGAATTTCAATTCTTTCACTTAACAATCAACTTTTAAAAGATCTAACTATCGCTTAAATTAGTACATTTCCTTATTTTCCTTCTGCTTAGAAAGAAACAAGAACAAGATAAATTAGTCTGCTAATGTTTATCAGGATTTGTATGACATAGACAAAAGAATAATCTTTTGTAGGAAAAGCTTGTTTGTGAAGCACTAGAGAAATTAATGTGAATAAAGCACAGAATATTTTCATACTTGGCCAGTATAAATACAAAGTGATTTATTAACTAAATAAGTAACACGTGGAAGCAAACACAATTTTGAAAAGCAATTAACCCGAACTTTCCTTCATTTTAGAGCAGCAAACGTATGATTTCGTGCCACATTGCATCCACGGATAACATAATTGTCAAGAGTTCAGTATCACTGAACTTACCTTCAACATTGGAAAGGTAGAGTCAGTCTGAAAAATTCAATGCCAGAGCAGGGATTTGAGCCACGGATCTCCAGGTCTCTAGCCAGTCGCTCTACCACTGAGCTACCATTGCAACATGCCGGAATATTATTGCATTTTTCAACTCACTCACATGTTTCCCTGTAAACCACAAGGTGTTCTCAAATAATTTTGAGATGACAATGTTGCAAGTACTTTAAGTCCCAGCATTTATAGTATAGCCAACTATTATGGTCAATTCAATACCATGCCATGGTAGCTCAGTGGTAGAGTGACCGGCTAGAAACCGCAAGATCCGTGGCTGAAATAAAGGCATTGCATTTTTCAGTTTAATTCTACCTATCCAACTCCTATCCTACACATGGCTTGTGTGAAAATAAAAATTAAATCACTTTTTTTTTTTTTTTTTAGTTTAGTTTAACGTCCTTTAACCTAGTTGGTCATATCGGACGCTGAATGGAATTAGTGGAATGATGCTCCAATGATCTCGGTGTCCACGGAGCTTAAAGTTACTCAACATTCGTCTTCTCAGGATAAGGGAAAACCCCGAAAAAAACCTTATCCGGGTAACTTACCTTAAGTGAGATTCGAACTCACGACCTTTTGAATATGAGGCGGACACGATACCACCACTCTACCCAGGCGGGCAAATTAAATCGCTACCTTCAACAGTTATTAGTAACGGCCTAAACTTAATAAATTGATGTAAAAGTTAGTGAAAGACATTTTAATTCATTTTTTTTTTTTTATATAACACTTTCATATAACATCATGAAGATTTACGGGGAGTAAGGTTAACATAACATTTCTCAGAAGTAAAAATAGAATATCTACTATTATTATCAGAGATAAACTTAATTTTTCGTTCTTCCCTCAGTCTTTTTGTTAATTAGTTTTACTTTCTCTAGCATGTATGTGCAATGTCTACCTATAGTAAATAAAAACAGAGAATATATTGTATTCCACACAAAAATTCGACACTGAGATTTCGCGGAAATATATGTTTTGAGGTTCCCTGAGTTCGAATAAAAAACATTTTTACATAACAGTTCCATGTATGTGTTTCTGTGAGTGTGTGTGTGTCTGTGGACAGCATAGCGCTAAACTAAAATACGATAAAGTACCAAACTTGGTATTTAAGTTTAGTATTCTCCAAGGATACGACACAAAGATTTTCAGGAAAACGCCCCACCACAAACTGCCCTTTAAATGAAAAAAAAAATTGTAAATGTTTTTTTTTTTCAAAATGTCTCTAACAATTTTGATTAAAAACTGTATGTTATAGATTTTTACATCACAATACGTATATCTTGAATTTTCAGGGAAGACCTCTTCAACTTACTACGCAAAAAAAAAAAAGATAGATCTCATTAAAATACAAAATGTATGTCATATTAATTTTTGTTGTAGAGTTGTTCGTTTCATAATATTCGCCTTATTGGCTTCAATTTCAAGTTACTTAAATTTTTCTCAAGCGGTAAATCGTCTTTCTTTCGTTTGGCGTTTGGTACTCATGACAAGTAAAGAGAGTGCACTTTCAATCGTTTCTCATAACGACCGGCTTTTAAAGGAATTGACTATCGCTTTAGTCAAGTGTGTTCCCTTATTTCGCTTCTCTTACAAAGAGTAATAATAGTAATAAGACAAATTCTACTAATGTTTATCTCAATTAGCATGATGTAGATAAAAATTAATATTTTATAAAAAAAAATGTTTGTGAAATAGAGAAGGTCAAGTGAATGGAAAACGTCAGAATTTTACTTTCTCCTGCTGTTATTTACAATGTGTGGATAGAGAAGATGGATAAAGAATTCGATAATGAGATTTCACAAGAAATACATGTTTTGAGACCACGTGGATGCCAAAAAAGCATTTCTAGAAACATTTGAGTGTGTGTGAGACTATGGGCTGCATAGCTGAGAAACAGAATGCAACACAAAATTTTGAAGAAAATCCCCCATTACACGGAACATTTTTTGACAATTTTGATTTCCTTAAAAATGACTAACGATTTTGATTAACATGTCATTTGTTTTCGATATTCTCATGACAAACGAAATGTATATCCTGAATTTTCTGGGAATATCCTATGAAGACCTCTGTATTCTGATTGACTATTGTAAAACTTTTAACTCATAAAACCGTAAAATATAGACAAAAATTTACTACAGAAAGAGGCTGGTCTTATTAAAACACACAATTTGTGTCATTTACATTTTTTAGAGTTAATGTTTTTCAAGATATTCTGAGTTATTGGTATCATTTTTAAGTTAAACTTCTCTCCAAAGTGAGACAAAGTTCTTTTCGTCTCTCAAATTTCAATTGCTTCACTTAGTGACCGGCTTTTTAAAAGCTCTGACTATCCCTTTAACAATGTATTCCCTTATTTGCGCTCTACTTCCAAAGAAAGAAGTAATAAGACCAATTTTGTCAATATCTTGATTAATATGATGAATATAAAATAATCTTTTATAATGAACTTTTTTATAGAACAACTAGAGAAACTCATATGAGTAGAAGAAATCAGAGTTTTTAAAGAGCGCTAAATAATTTATATACAGCACCATTGTTTGATTTCGTCAGAAAGTTTTACTGTTGCAGAATGTTTTAAAGGGGAAAACTTCTAGTGGCAATATTCCAGAAAATGTTGATCAGAAGGAAAAACTACCCTATATTTTGTTCAAGTAATGTGTCTGTAAATATGTTCCTTTCTGGGAACAAAATATAGAGCAGAGCAGAAACGTTCCTCAGGCAAGAAAATGCTGAAGCATTGCCAAGTTCGCAGAACATACAGCCGTTATTTCTCAAAGAACGATGTGTGAAACAGTAAGACAATATCTGTCTCTTTTATTATACCTACATTTTATATAGGCGCGTTCTTTTTCACTCGAGGGTATCCATTCTGGGCGCACACAAGAGATGACACTCCAATGCACCTACATTAAAAAGTGATTGGTGATATATTTTATGCAACTCTTACATTATAAACACATTGTTACGGTATTGAATGTCATGGATAATATTTGGTTCATTGTCGCACGTGTGCCAAAATAGCAATAAATATTTCCTACAATAATGAATGAATGAATAAGTGTATTTATTGACATAACAGTATCATACATTGAGTTTCATCAGTCACACTAATCCACAAACCACACGTGCTTTTACAATACACAAAATAGTAAGCAATATTAAAACAACAACAAATAATTAAAACAGTAAACACGAAAATTCAAACACAAAGATATTCAAATAGAGATTTAAATTTATAACTCAGAGTTGACCTTATTCAGATGCATTAATGAACTCTATTATAATAGACAAATTTACTTAGGCGAAATATAGAACATAATATATACACAATATATAACAGCACAACACTGACATAAGAATAACATGAAATATATGTACGTAAAACATGCTAGCAGTATTCCAAGTTGCAGCGGCTTATACAAAGAGAATACAACTATTTTCTGACATTCTTTTCTCTGAGCAACTTATGTATAATATTAAATATAGATAAATTAAGTGCTTAACTTACAATTATTTCCAATGTGATGCTATAACAGAGTACATCAAAGCCCGTAACACCAGCTCACTTCTCTCCCAGGAAAGCAATGCATGTAATTGTCTTTCTTTCTTTTATCACTTCATCACGCAAAAAATGAAATAAAGGGAGAAAAGCAAGCACAGCATTTATGAAAATCTATGATACCAATACCAATAATGTCATAATTTATTACGTGCAATTTATAGCTTTAATATAGCATAACCTTCCGAATTCAACTCGTGAATAACACTAATATGATAGTTGTGAAAATTGTTACATGAACAACAGTGAGTGCAGTCATAAATTCGTGCCATTATTATCAAGATTATTCACTTGTTTCATAAATAATATTATCCATTTTTCTTCCTTTATATTAAATACTAAGAAATTGGGAGCAATGTGGTAACACTATAGCGATTTAAAAGAATGTTGAAATTAATAATTTCCGCAGTAGTACCAGATATTACTCACATTAAAATCTTTTTACAGATTAATATTAAGCAGTTTTTACTCTCTTCATCACTATGTACATAGTAGGTAGAAAAAATATTATATTCCACCCAAAAATTCGATGTCAAGATTTCACCTAAAATATCTCTTTTGAGGCTCTTTGGATCCAATAAAAGCATTTTTAGAAAAAGTTCGGCTAGCGAGCGCAAGTTGAATATTTGTTTATATGACTGCGAACAACATGCCTCAAAAATAAAAAGTTATTTAACTATCGACCTTGGTATTTAAGCTCAGCATTCTTCAAGGATACAACAAAAAGTCTTTCAATGAAATTCCCCACCCCAAATTACCGTATATGGAAGCTTTTAGTAAATGTTTAAGTTTCTCAAAACTGTATCAAACAGTTTAATTAGAAGACAATATTTTTAGTATATTTTATCACAAGAAAAATGTATATCTAGAATTTCCTTGGAATAGCCTCTGATATCCTCATCATTCTGAAAATGACTTTTATGTAACTGGTATACTGTAACAGATGGACAAATACATACTACATAAAAATGTAAATGTCACAAAAACATGAAATCTATGTAATATTCAGTTTTTATGAGTTAACAATTTCTGGGATATTCCTTGTTATTGGTTTAAGTTTTGTAATGCCTAAATCTTTTCGCAAATGGGAAGTCTTTATTAGTTTTTCCTGGCAGAATAAGTGGATAAAATGAATGGAACAGGTTAGATTTTATACTATACATTGACCAAAATGATTTGTGAAATCAGTTCCTTAAGTTGGCAATACTGCAACATAAATGTTATCTTTAATAGTTTCACATGCAGCCATTTTAATGACAGATTAATTACATTCCTCTTTTTCTGTAATGTCAATAGAAATTAATTTTATTTTTATTTTATAAATAAAATTCTTCGTCACTCAAAATACTTTAGTTTGAAGTATATTATTCAGCATTCGATTATTTATTATAAATATAAGACAGATTAGTGCAAATAAAATATAGCATAAACAAAATATCCCATAAAAATCATATGTTTAAGATTTTGGCAAAACATAATTAATAGCATGTAGACTTATCTTCAAATAGTACATAACCGTAAACATAGGCAAACGCTTTGCCTGAGAATACCATAATTTGTACTAAACAATCTCTTTTCATATACTCCATTATATTCAAAGTATTCACTGTCGTAAGTTTGAATTTTTCAGGTAAAGTACTTTGAGATATTAATAGGCTGTTCATTTGTTTCTTAGAAACAGTAGTAGTATTTCCTGCAACTCCTAAGTGGATACAGAACACCGTTACAACGTTTCCTTGATCGGATTTGAATTCGTAGTTCGTGAGTTTGCCGCTATGCGCCACGGTGACGAGGGAGGTCGGCTTGTCGCCCACAGATGGCACTCTATGACGAATCATAATTGCGTACGCGAAATAGCGGAATTTTTCTCAGGAGCCTCCTTCTTTCAAGGCATGGGGTTCTTTTACGTGAAAATAAACATTACACGGGATCACCAGTTTTACTTTCCTTCCGAAGGAAGTCATGCTAAGGGTTTTAGATATGAAAAAATGCACCCCCCCCTCATCCAGGTTTGAACCTGCAGTCAGTATTTGGCTAGAGTGGTAACTAATATGCCACGGAAGCTGATGCCCAACTCAGAGTAAATATACAGATATATTAATTGTTGAAAGTTGTTAGTTGTATGACAAAATATTTTGTATTAATAGTATTTTATTTTTTCCACACGTACATATCAAGTGAGGTAGCGCAGTAGGTGAGTGGTTAGATCGTTCGCCTCCCATCTAGGCGGCCCAGGTTGGATCCCAGGCCCCCGCATGTGAAATTCGTGGTGGACGAAACGCGTCTGAGCGAGTTTCCTCCGGTTTCCCCGCCGCTCATTGCACTAACTGCTCACTCATCATCTTTCCAATCATCAAATTGACTTACATTTCATATCATCCACTTCCTCTTATGGGTCGACCCCTCGTAACAGGTCCCCCATTCTGTAGTTTCGTGCCGTTAGCTCCCCAACAGGCTTCTGACCTCTAGACATTGGCTTGTAAGTCCAGCGGGGGGTGGCAAACCTACAAATACGAGGAGGGTAAGCTGATTACGAAACGAAACATATCAAGTGGAGAAACTATTGAATTCCATAGAAAAATTCGATGCCAAGAGTTCATCGGAAATGCATTATATACCTTGAATGGTACTTAATGGTTTTTAGAAAAGGTTCGTCTGAGCGTGAACAGTATAATTTAAAAAATAAAATTCGGATAAATATCTAATTTGCTCTTTAATGGTAAAGGTAAAGACGTATCGCGAACTTTATTTATCTATTGTGCATTAACACTTCCCAAGAGAAAAGTCGCCCTCCGTGGTGTAATGGTTACCATGCTAACTTCATATACCCAAGGTCGCGGGTTCAAACCCGGCGGAGGACGATGGATTTTTTCGGGCGTAAAAATCCTTAGCATGGCTTCCTTCGGAAGGGAAGTAAAGCTGTGGGTCCCGTGTTGTAAAAGAACCTCAAGCCTGATAAGAGAGGCCTCTGAGCAAAATTAAGCGATCTTTCACGCCCAGTATAGAATCGGACGCTGAGAACCAAAGCAGTTAAAGAGCGTCCATAAATAACAGGCCAAGGGTTGAGGTGAGGGAACCAAAGGCTGTGTGCAGACAGGCCACAGAATTGCAAGTCCACTAGGTTAATATTCTTCATTTCGGCACCAGATGGCACACAGCCTGTAACAAGTCGGCTAGTGGCAGTCCTTGCCGCCAACCCCCGCCGAGGATAGCGGCACAACGCTGACGCAACGCCAAGGGCATTTCACAAAGCGCATACATCTTACCAACAATGTCGCAAAACACGAGCCAAGTGTTACACACAATTGAAAGATTATAAGGGAATGACAGTGTAAGAGAATAAGGGAAAAGAAGTCGTGGAGAAACAAAACAAAAAGAGAGAACCACGAGGAACCTCAAGTGCAGAGAGAGCGGTCGACGGGGAACGAACCTGCGACCTCCTGATTGCGAGTCGCAACGTTAACACCGCGCCACTTCGCTCGGTAACTTGGTATTAAGTTTTGCAGCTTCCAAACATGCGACACGAACATTTTCAAGCAAATCTTCCAACCTCAAATGCCCTTTACAGTGAAAATATTTTGAAATTGTTTATTTTCTGAAAAATTGTGCTTACATTTTGTTAAATGACGTTAATTAAATATATTCACATGAAAAATGAAATGCATAAGTTGAATTATCTGGGAATAGCTTTAGAGGCCTTTTTCATTAGGAAGAAAGATAACCTTACATCACATGTATAAGACAAGAGTTATACGAAAACGTAGTAGGTACTTCACAAAAATGCATAACTTATTTCAAATAAAATATTTGTGGCATAAGCCATCTCCAACATATCCGTTACTAATAGTTGCAATAACTGCTCAACACTTTGTTATTCTTTTAAACTCCTGGTGATTATCATGTAGTTGTCTCGTAACAAATCGAGTTTTATTTATGCACATACTTTAACTGGTGTGGTTCTCCTGATTTATACACTGGGTGTGAAAGACCGATTACTTTGCTCAGAGGCCTCTTTACCAGGCTTGAGATTCTTTTATGTGTTGCAAATTTTCGACATGGTACAAATGACTTTAATTCCCGCAACATTCGGAACCGGAGGCTAGCATGTCACCCCCATATGACGGAGGATAATATTGCCCAAGATTATTTATATATCATTTAGGACTATAATTTAATGTGCAATGTAGTTATTTTTACTAAGGCTTATTTTGATTAAAATTAAAATTAAAATAACAGAAATATAATATTTTTCTCAGCTTAACGTTCTTTACTCTGGTTGTTTATATTGGAAGATGAATGAAATCGGTGAAATGAATACTCAGATGATTCTGGGGTCAACAGAACTTTAAGTTACTCGACGTCCATCTTCTCAGGATAAAAGAAAACACCGAAGCTAGAAAGAAATGTTTTAAATGAATAATTGGTAAAATTTTAATTTAACTTCAGGACGCATTTATGAATTTTTCCAACTGTAGGATGTACTTGAGTCATAGGCCTATTGGTTCTAGAGTAACTAATGTTTAAAATGCTTACAAACTTCTGGGACTACTTACTGGGTAAACCCGCGGCTATGAGTTATTTGGAAGGTGTGATCTCATTGGTTAATTGTTCTGCCAAATTATATAATATTTGATGATTTGATCACGTGATAGGTCATTCGATACTTTGAATTACTTAACAGCTGTCAATTGGAAAAGAAACAGTAATGATCATAATGTTGTACACATGGGAATGTTAAAATGATCTGAGTTATTTTCACTGTATTGAGTTTTCCTTAGAGCAAATTATTTAGCTCTTTATTAAACACTGGCATACTGCCAGAGTATTTGTGAAAGTGTAAATATAAACTTAAGAAAAGCAGCCGATATGTTGTATCAGCCAGAATGTTAAGGTAAACAAAAGTAGAATGGATCTTTTGCGTCTCTGAACGACAGGTTCCTCTGGCTTCGAGATTTCATTGATTACGTTAGGCCAGGTGTTTGTAAATGAACTAACTGAAATAAGGGGTAAAAATAGAGACTGTGAAAACTATTTCTAAGGGCTTTTGAAAGAGTAAAGGAAATTTGAGTTTTTTTTGTATGGAAAACAAACCTGAATTCCTTTCTGTTTCCAAAGTAAACTTTTACCGAATAGGACACATAAAATAGATGAAGATAAATAAAATGTTGGTAATTTTGTTCTTTTAATTAAACTAAAATACCCTTCTTTTAGCATATCTGAAGAAAACTTGAGAATTTAGCTTCAAACTCTGCTAAATACAATTTATCTTTGAAGATGGTTACTGTGTTTTACAGTTTAGTACATGCAGAATATCAATAGCAAGATTTAGTTTGTAGTTGTTTATGTAGATTCACTTACAAGTGCTACGAAATGCATAGAGATAGCGGGCAGTTAGTAGTTAATTCTGAAATGGCTCTGGGGCAAACCATAACATAAACCAGGGAATCCAGGAGGCAACTAGTTTGCAATGGGTGGGTAATTACTAACATTTCTCTCCCAGGGTGAAGTCCAATGATCTGTGAGTTGAAGATGGTAAGGCATTTCGCCTACGGCACAACACCGAACTAACAGAACTGAGAACTTCAGTTAATGGATTAATTATTGAACCTATGAATAGGTTAAACAACGATTAATTAACCTCCTCAACTAACGGGGCGTAATCGTTACATCATTTCAATAGTGAGAAACCCCGCAATGTGAGTATGGTCATCATTATCTTTTATAAGGCATTGCACGCATATTCTTTATGTTTTGTTTCGTAGTCGGTTTACGCTTTCCTTAATTGTAGGATTGACACCCCTCTGGGACTTACAAGCTAATACCTAGGTGTCAGAAGCCTGTTGGGGAGCCTACGGCACGAAACCACATAATGGAGTACACCTGCTACGAGGGGTCGGCCCGTAGCCAGGCATGATCACGACGAAGTGGATGATATAAATGTGGGCGAATTTGATGCTAGAGTAATTTGTGGAATGAGTGGCGGGGGAAATCGGAGAATCCGAGAAAAACCACCCGACGCCGCTTCGTCCACCACGAATCTCAAATGCAGGCGCTTGAGCTCAAACCAGGGCCTCCTAGACGGGAGGCGAGCGGTCTAACCACTCAACCACGGCGCCACCCATTCTGTGTGTAAGAACTTGAAATTAAGATATGAGGTGTTTATGGAAGTCCTGAGTGACCTGCAATCCTTACGGATTCTTAAAGCGAATATTTGCGTGGACGAAGTGTGTCCCAATATGAAAATTATTACGTTTTTTTTTTTTTTTTTTTTTTTTTTTTTTTTTTTTTTTTTTTGCATAATGAATACTTTACAAATAAATGAAAATGCAACGTTAAAATTTCTCTAAATAAACTGACTATTGCAAATCTAGATCTAGCTGATAAACGAGTGTTGATGAGAGTGGATTTTAATGTTCCTGTTAAAGATGGAAGAGTGACAGAAACGCAACGAATTGAAGGCGCTCTAAAATCCATAAGGTAAGCTATTAATCATAAATGCAAGACGCTAGTACTAATGTCACATCTGGGTCGTCCAAATGGAAACAAAGATATGAAATTTACACTGCAGCCAGTTCTTCCGATTCTGAAAGGGTTTCTCAGTAGACCTGGAGTCTTTTTCTTAGATGACTGCGTTGGCCCTGAAGTAGAGAAAGCTATCAATTTAGATAAAGGTCTGCAAAGCGTATTTCTGCTGGAAAATCTCCGTTTCCACATTGAGGAGGACAGAAAAGGGAAAGATGCATTTGGAAACAAGACAAAGGCAAAGGACGAGGACCTAAAGAAATTACGTGAGTCACTCCGTAAACTTGGAGATGTATATGTAAACGATGATTTTGGAAGTGTACACCATGATAGGGAAGGGTTTCGACCAGCGTGCGGCAGAATTTCTCATGGAAAAAGAAATTGAAACCTTCTCCAAAATATTGTATAATCCAGAGAGGCCACTTCTTGCTGTTCTGGGAGGTGCTAAGGTAGCTGACAAAATCCAATTGATTGACAACCTTCTAGATAAAGTGGATGAAATGATTATTGACGGTGGCATGGCGTATACATTTCTCAAGCAGTTGAACGGTATGAAAATCGGAAAATCTCTATTTGATGAAGAGGGATCCAAAATAGTCACCGATCTGATGGCTAAGGCTAAAAAAAATGATGTCCAGATTAACTTACCTATAGATTTCGTTACAGGCAACAAACTTGCGGAAGATGCTGATGTAGGAAGTGCAACTGTGGAAGGAGGCGTACCTGATGTTTGGGTGGGTCTTGATATAGGCCCAAAATCCGTAGAGAAGTTCAAGGAACCTATTAGCAAAGCAAAGATCATAGTATGGAATGGGCCAATGGGTGTGTTCGAGATGAAGTTTGAGACCGGAACTAAGGGTATAATGGATGATGTTGTGGAAGCTACTAAGAATGGATGTACCACCATCATCGGTGGAGGAGACACTGCAGCCGCTTGTGGTAAATTGAAAACCCAGGACAAGGTGAGTCATGTGACTACAGGCGGCGGTGCAAACCTGGAGCTCCTGGAGGGCAAAGAGTTGCCGGGTCTTACCGCACTAACAGATGCAGGACCCTCTGGACCCGAAGGAGGTGCCTGTCCTTGTAAATGATTTCCTGCAGTAAAAGCGGTACGTGGTGACCATACCATTAACATCGATTTTAAATTGTTTTCACATTGTGTTTACTTCAGATTTGAAAAATTGTATTTCTCAGATAAAATTGGCAGATTGGATTTAAAACATACATATATATGAAACGAACCTGTTTACGTTGGTACTGACCAAATTTCACACCACCCTTTACAAACGTCACCACATCCTTTTCGGAGCTTAATTCTAGTCAGTGGAGAGGTAGGGTACTTTTCACTCTCGAAAATATAACCGAACTGCCAAAGGGTGGCTTTTCATTCTACACATCACTTTGAATTACCCTTATAAGGGCATAGTACAGAGGTGGAGAAAGTATTGCAATTCACACAACAATTCGATACAGACATTTCGCTGAAATATACACTTTTTTTAGCACATGTCTACACAAGCAAATTTAGGCTTACAAGATAGTGCCTCACCTATAGGTTTTAGGGTTGTGTTTATAAGAAAAACATCTGTTTAGGAAAAAGGTCCTATGTGTGAGTGTGTGTGCCTGTGTCATGTGTCTGTGAACACAGTAACAAAAAACGAACACGATAACTCAAAAATGAAAAGTCGGTTAAGTACCAAATTTTCCTTTATATGGAAACAATTTTAATAAGTTAGATGTTCTTAAATATGACCCTACCAATTTTATTAAATATTTGATCACCATGTATTAAAGATATTTTCATGACAAATAAAATGTATAATTTGAGTTTTCTGAATATTACTTCTGAAGAACCACATCATTCTGAATGTCTTTTGCATAGCTATTAA
Organism: Hymenopus coronatus; assembly: GCA_030762935.1. Lineage (NCBI taxonomy): Eukaryota > Metazoa > Arthropoda > Insecta > Mantodea > Hymenopodidae > Hymenopus > Hymenopus coronatus. Next base: position 51,928,772 of record CM060885.1, read on the forward strand.
ACAGTAAGAGAGAGAGAGAGACAAAAACTTACATCCCGTTAAGACGCACGATTTAAGTCATATACGTTTCTTTCGTGTTTATTATTTCCAAGATATTCTTTGTTATTGTGTTCAGTTTTAAATACTTTAACCTTCCTCATACTGGAAATTTTCATCTCCTGGCCAAGCAAAGATAAGAATTTCAATCACAGAACAACCAGTTTTTAAAAGATTTGATTATCGTTTTAGCCCGGTGTATTTCCTCATTTCCCTACTACTCATAGAGATACAAGTAATATGACCATTTCTGATAATGTTTATCTTGATTCGCATGGACGACACACACACACACACACACACACACACACACACACACACATCCTTTATACCTTCCTCTAAAATAGCAAATAAATTTGTAATTGGTTTAGCCTCGTATACATCGTAGCGGAACGTTTCATAGGGACGATGTGCGACCCACGTCTAGATTTCAACGACGATTATATCCTTCATTGGTTACTTCTTATTTCCTTGTCGTTTTTCAAGACATACATATAAAGAGCTGATATAGGTTGGAAGGAGTCAAAGTTTTGTTACCTGAATGTACAAACTTTACATAGAGAAATACATTATTACGACCAAGCGAATGGACTCTATATATTTTTGTTTACCTCAAATTAGTCAAAAAGTCCAAATTTGCATGTTTTAAATGCAACAGATTGGCAATTTTCAAATAGTAAGTGTACTCTCATTTTTGTCAAGTTCAAGACATCAAATTTACCTTTTGATTGAGGATAGCTTTATACAGTCGGGAGACAAAACCAACGTTTTTGATGTTCTGTTCGGTTCTTCATTATTTTATGTTGACAGAATCCCTTTATCAGTTGTGTTCTACATACATCCGGTTGTGCTAATCTCTTATTGCTTTTAACAATTTGAACAGCAAAAGGGGCGGGAAACGGGAGCGTTTTATCTGTACGGCTGCGACCGACTCATACTGGTTGCTGACAAAAAGTCTCAGACCCTCATTAAAGAATCAATGACTGAATCAGTCTGTTTCAGCAAATAGCGAAGAAAAGGTGGGATAACATAAATATTTTGTGGGTTGTCTCTATAAAATTTCTTGTAAACATTGTGTTCCTTATTATATGTTATTTAAGGAAACAAATGACATGGAAATATAAACGAAAATTAATTTCTGGAGAAATATTACGAACAGGTTTACTGGGCAACTTTGGGTTACAAACAAACGTAAAAATATCGCATATTGACCATGCAAAACGAAAAAACATTACAAAAAAATTGCCATTTCACATTACTTGAAGGGGTTGACAATCTTTTTATTTACGTTTTCTTGCAAAGATTTTAATAACATGCACTAATATAAACTAGCTTAATGTCAATAAAATCATGTATTGCCATAATCTTTTCAAAGTCCAAAATTTCTTTTAGAAATTCTAAATTTCTTAAAGTTATATATAAATTAACGTAATAATGAATGACTATACGCAAGAATAAAATTCGTTTTGGTTGATGAGGGGTGAACAATAAATTGTAATTAAAATAATCTTTATTTAGCAGTATGGAAGTACCACCAAACTTCGGTTACTCATGTGGCTGGTCTGTATTTGAGACACGAGGTCATGCTGGCTCGTCAAGAATTTCTCAAATTTTCCCCGTAAAAAATACAACAATGTGTGCTTAACTTCTCTTGAGATAATTATACCCCATTGTTGATTACTGTTTCTCAGCAAATCTGAAAGTGTTTTGAGCTACAGTCACTATCACGATATCAAATTTCTTGCAGGAAAGAGGAGGCACCATGAAACACAATTTTCTGGACTATCTCCCATTTCAACGAATCCCTTTCTTGAGGTAACACACTATTTTCTATATCTTAGATATGACTGTGATTACTTTGATGAAAATATCATTGGAGTTCTTTCAGATACTATTTTGAGATTATTATTTTTATGGCTACATACTTTGTAGATTTATAATCTATTAAGTTCCACACTCAAATATTTTATATGAAAATTTCATCGAAAATACGTGACTTGAGGCTTCCTGAAACCAAAGAAAGCATTTTTAGGAAAAAGTTTCGTATGTGTTCTAAGGGAAGTATCTACCCAAATCAAATATGTATAATCGTCAAGAGGAGCGAAAGTCACGTAAATGCAACACATCCCATTTTTAATATTGCAGTCCTTAAGGTAACGCATCTTTGAAATTCCTCAATCAGTTTTCAATTAATCAGCCTGAAATTTTAAACATACATTTATGTTGTAGAGCAGTTACATGCTGTAAAGTTTGGTTTATGTAGCATAAATAGTTTTTGAGTTATTAGTTTCTAAATTAAAAATCTGGCACCAAATTCAAATTTTTATTTTTATTTTTCAAAATATGCATTTAAGTATCAGAAACAGAACTACCATATGAATTTATTTTATCACAATTAGTTCAAGAGGTAAAAACACTAAAGCAAGAAGCAGACAAAAATTCAAGAAATGTTATAATACCATTGACTTTAAAAATCAATAATTACAACATTAGGAGTTTTATTGGCCAAAACCAAATTTCGAATTTTTACCAATTTTTCACCATAGTGAAAAGGTTAAATCACCACACCCGTTTACAGTCATCCATTTATATCGTCACGTGATACGGTTTAAAGCGCCGCATGGTAATAGAAATAACAGGAAATTGAACTACAGACATTACATTATTTACTTAGGCAAAAAACAATTTTTTTTTTCATTTTTTGCACTTTTTGATAACATTTTACAGGTGGGTTACCTTGAGAGTAAAGCAAAGCCTGTCGACTTTGTTATAGTGCGTAATTTAGTAACATGGTGTACATTTGCAAAATTATGTGATGCTTCTTTTATTTTCAATGAATTATAGAAATAGTAATTAATATGAAGGGTAGCATATGATTCTGCTTGCTATTTGAATTTCTTATTGTTTTTTTTGGTGCAACTATAAAATAGTTCCATATTATTTCAATAAAAATGAATAATATTTGCCACTAAAACAAATAGGCTTTTATGGGAATATTTTAAGACGTATTCAAAATAAAATGTCATAAAATCATTTTTACAGTCACAAACCTCTATTTTTATGCAAATATATGTGTTTAGGGGTGGTTAGCCTACGAATATATCGTGTATTAAAGAATATTTAAAGTTAATTCGCATTAATCAAAGATCGATATTAAACCTTTTCTAGAAAATATTAACTTAGAAAAGAATTTGTTGTGGTGCTGTGAATGAGTTTTCCTGAACGCTATTCTTCTTATACCTTCAAAATGTCACTTCCAAGAGGAGAAAATGTGTCACTTGCCAGCAACGCACACTAGCAGTCATTTGTCAGACCCCAAGTGGAGCAGAGATGACAGACAATATACTCTCTGAAGTTGATATCTCAGATATGATGCGGCAGCAGAAACATTCAGTTATCTCTATAAAAGTGAAAGGCGTTGGCCATTTTGTAAGCTTCCTGTTTCAATTATTGCGACTTAGTAAACGTACTCCTACATAGAAGATATCAACGGACACTGGGAGTGAAATTTTAAAATTTCTGTATTTTTCTATAGATTTTCAGAAAACTTTTCTATGCTTGTTTTATTGTTATGTGAGTATGAATGCCGAATTTCAGCCAAATTGGATAAATACTTTGCAAGATTCTACGAGTTTTATTAAATAACTATACTGCCCAATCAAAATGTTCTAGCACTTCAAAAATTTATGAAATTGCATAGCATAAATTTTATTTTAGTCTATAGAGAAGGTATTGAATACACCCAAAAATTCAATAATTCATTACCGAGGCTGCACTGAAATTACACGTCCGTTAAATACTAGCCTTGGTGTTTAAGTTTGGTATCTTCCAAGGAAGCGACACGAAGACTTTCAAGTAAATCCTCTCACTCTATAAGGACGTTTTTTTCGAATTTTTTTTCTCAAAAATGGCTCTAACGATTTTGATTAAAATATCGTTTACTAAGATGTTTATCTGACAAATAAAATGTAAACCTTGGATTTTCTGGAAATAGCCCCTGAAAACTATTTTATTCTGGATGAATTTGACGTAATTTTGTACAACTGGCAAACAGTAAGAGATAGATAAAAACTTAACAGAAAATATGGAGTTATTTAAAACACGTAATTAATGCTATATACATTTTTTCGTGGAGTGAATCATTTTTGAGATATTACTTTTATTGCTTTAAGAAACATATACATTTCTCATACAGGATTTTGTCAACTCCTGTCCATAGAAACAAAGGAACTTCAGATACATAGCAACCAGCTTTCGAATAATATTTTGGTCTATGCCACTTCCTTATTTCCCTTCTACTTGCACAGAAGCAAATAATAAGAGTAGTTCTGCTATTTTTTCCGATTAGCATGAAGCAAAAGTCATGTATTAAGACCTCGGCATTGTTGGCAAATTTTACTTCCTTTAGCCCGCATGTACAATGTACATAGTGGATAGAGAAGATATTGCATTCCACCCAAAAATTCGATGTCGAGATTTCATCGGAAATATATGTGGATTCCATCCCCCAAAGATTGAGGGCAGTGATAGCAAATAATGGGGACCACACAGAGTATTAAAATTTGTTTCTTTTTGTTTGTTTTTGTTTAGTAGCCTTTTGTTACAATTAAAAGCAACCGCAGATCAGGTTGCAGTGTTCTTGTTTGTTTTTAGTTTGTGAGAATAGTAAATAAAATATTTCACATTTCACAGAGTGAATGATTTATATAACGTAATCTACGTAGATTGTAAAGAGTACCAATAAGAACTGAAATGTAAAATGATAAATAAACAAATTAGGACTCAGCCATTTTTACCTCGGAGCCCGCTTTCCCCTGTTTATGAAGAACTGTAGCTCAGATCTAAACTATCAAGTTTTGGCTTATTTTTTAGCGTTTCTTGTGCATGTTAGCGAAAAACAGCTATTTTCATTGTGCCATGGTTGATATTTTATGTTATAAAGCAATAAACGACGTCTTTGTTTTGTAGCACAGTGCACGTGCACGCGTAAATCAAGCTTGTATACTTCCGTGGGGCCGAAGTGACATTGAAACGTTACAGCACTCAATCATTTTTTTCCATGACTGCACTATGTACATATTTACAGAGGAAATATTGTATTGTACCAAAAATTTAATACCCAGTTTCATCGGAAAAGTATATTTGAGGTCCCCTGAAACCAAAAATGGATTTTCAGAAAAAGGTCTATGTGACTGTCTGTAGAACAGCATAGCTCAAAAACTGAAAGACCGTTGGAATTTAAGTTTAACATCTTCTAAGGATACGAAACGAAGATTTTCAATAAAATCCCCCATCACAAACTAACCTTTACATGGAATGTTTTCGAAATTCTGATTTTTTCACAAATGACTAACGATTTTGATTAATAGCTCTTATATTTAAGATATTTACATGACAAACAAAATGTATATTTTGAATTTTCTGGAAATAGCCTCTGAAAACCTTTTTACTTTGAATTAGTTTTGCCAAATTTTACTTAGCTGCTAAACCGTAAGAGACAAAATCTTATACTAAACAAAAAATGTAGATTTCGTCAAAACACACAATTTATGTCTTCTACGTTTTTGTTGTGCAGGTAAGAGTTTCCGAGATATTCCTTGTTATTGGCTTCAATTCCAAAGTACTTATACTACTCTCATACAGGAAGTGTCCGTTTTCCTTTTGTTCTACTTCTGGCCAAGCAACGACAATCGCTTAACGAAATCTTTTAAAACATCTGACTGTCACCGTAGTCTAGTGCATTCTCTTTTCTGCTTATAAGATACTAAGTAATAAGAACATTCTGCTAATGTTTAGCTCATTAGCATTGTGGAGAAAAACAATAGTTTTTGTAAGAGGTTTGTAGAGTAGCTAGAGAAAGTCATGTGAGTGTAACACATCAGATGTTTATCTATGGAAAGAGCACTCACATTGAAACTGTTAATTATCGCATTTGACTAAAGATGAATCACAACATTTTAAACACATTGCATACATTCATTTATGCACAAATATAATAACGTATTGAAAATTTTATCCTGTAAGCTACATCTGCTTTGCAAGCTGTTTAACATCAGATGTAGATCATATGAAAACTCGCTCTCTCCTCAGTATGCTGTACCATGATCAATAGTTAACGCATTTCATTGACATTGAAAATCGCATGTAGAGTAGTGATATGCAAATCCTGGCACAAAATAATGGAAATAAAAAACGGAATAAAAACTGACTCATTAGCACAACAAAGGGAATCAAAGGGAATCAAAGGGAATATGTCATTTTGAATTTAATATGCAGGACCCTTTTTATACAAACAAATGAGAGATATAGTTTAATTATGCTATATGATATATATATATATATATATATATATATATGAACATAACCAGTAATTCAAAATCTTCTCGGGCTTCTAGCACTTCTTCGAAACGTTGGTGTCAAGCCAAGTTTTTACCTGGCTAGAAGCCCGAGAAGATTTTGAATTAATACGTCGCCAGGAAAGCTTCAGTTCTTATATAACCAGTAAGATTAGTAATTGGTGTAGTAGGTTCTATGGGTTTACGAGATCAGGTTCTTACTTTTTCTAGCCCCGTATGTATCTATACACACACACACACACACACACATTATTTTTCATATAAATGCTCGCGTTATTAATATACAACATTTATATCATCATTGTCATAGGAATTTTTTTATAAAATGAACGTTTAGGAACATTTTTCCAGTCAAGCGCAATTTGTTTGAAAATCTTTATCTTGGAAGATGTTGTACTTTATTATCAAGTTTAGTATTTGATCAACTTTTCGTTTTCGCATTATGTTATTCACACACATACACACATACACACAAACGCATATACACATACACACGACAGATACGGATATTTTTCTAAAATGCTTTGTTTTTTGTTTTTTTGTATGCAGGGCTTCCATAAAAAGTGCATTTTCATTGAATTCCCGTAATCTAATTACTTTCTCTATACGTACTAGATACAGAAGGTATAGAGAAAGTATTGTATTGCTCCCAAAAATTCCGATACTGAATTTCACCGGAAATACATGTTTTGAGAAACCTAAATCCCAAAAAAGCACTTTTAGAAAAATGTCTTCTGTTTGTCTACTTGTATGTGTATATGTTTCTGTGTGTATGTATGTGTGTCTGTGGGTAACTCAGCTCAAAAACGAAAAGACCGTTAAACACCAAACTTGGCATTGAAGTTTTGTATCTTCCAAGGATGGGACAAGAAGCTTTTCAAAAGAATTCTTCTACTCCCAAATACCCTTTACATGGAAAAAATTTCGAAAATGTTGATTTTTTAAAAAACGATTTTTATTAAAATCTCTTATATTTAAGTTAATTGCATGACAAATAAAATGTATATCTTCAATTTTCTGGGAACTAATCTCTAAAGACATGCTTATTCTGGATGGATTTTGCAGAATTTTGCATAACTTCTAAACCGTAAGATATAGGCAAAACTTAGTTAACGAAACATTTAGATCTTGTTAAAACACACAATTTATGTCATAAACATTTTTCGTAGAGTTGATCATTTTTTATACATTTCTTGTTATTAGTTTCTGCTTTAAAATACATTTACTTTTCTCATACGAGAATTTGTGCATACAAACAAGGTACTTCAATCACATACCAACCAGCTTTTAAAAGGTTTGACTACCGTCTTAGCCTATGGTACGCCCACTCCACTTTACTTAGAAGGATGCAAGTAATAAAACTTTTTTTCTTTGTTTCTCTTACTCTTTGATTCTCGATTAATATTAAGTAAATAGAAGAATAAGCTTTTTACCAATAATTTATTCTAGAGATGTAGAGAAAATCTTGTGAATGGATAGCATCAGGGTTTTTTTTTTTTTTTTGGTGAAATATAATAACTTTTCTATCTATGTACTATATAATAATTAGAGAAAGTAAGAACGCCATTGCATTTTTGCACGAACGTTAAACCGATCCAACACAGTAACTGTCGGCTATAATAGCAAGATGGCACAAGCAATTATGCATAGACTGTTTTTGTGGTCGTGGGATAAACGAGGTGATTTCTCAGCGGAAGTCTCGTGCTCGAATCTCGGCTGGGATTGGAATGTTTTCTTTAATCAGTATTTATTCCCTATATCCCACATGCATGCGAGACTAAATGTTCCTGTGTTTAATGATATAGAATTATTATCTTAATATGAATAACCTAATTAGTACGAGTTGTTTCAGAAGTTAAAAACCCCTAAATGACCATGGAAGTAAAAGGGAGCTATACAAATGAATCAATTAAAAAATATAATGTGTTGCATTCATATGACTTTCTACATCTCTGTAACAAATTATTGCTAAAAAGCTTATTCTTCTATTTACTTCAGGCTTATCGAGAAAAAATTAGCTGAAATGATCGTATTATTTGCTTTGGTGCAAGAGAAGGGAAATAAGAGAGTGCTATAGGTTAAAGTGATAATCAAATCTTTTAAAATCTGGTTGCTATTGACTGAAGTTCCTTTGTTTGTGTGCCCAGGAGTTGACAAATTTCGTTGAAGAAAAGTATAAGTATTTTAAAAATTGCAACCAATAATAAGGGATATCTCAAAAACGTTAAAAACTCCACGAAAAGTTTATGAAACATATTTTGCATGCTTTAACGAGCTCTTCATTTTATATTAAGTAAGCTCTTAACTATCTCTTACCGTTAACCAGTTGTGCAAAATTCCGTAAAATTCACCAGAATAAAGATTTATTTAGAGGCTATTCCCAGAAAATTCAAAATATACATTTTAATTTACTATATTTCAATTAATATCTTGAGAGGCATTTTTGTGAAAATCAAATTTTTAGAAAATGTTTACATGTTGAGTAGTTGGGGATGGGGGGTTTTCTTGAAAATCTTCGAGTGCCATTATTGGATGATATGGAACTTAAATTCCAAGTTTGGTATTTAACAGACTTTTTGTTTTTGAGCTAAGATGCCCACAGACACATACACAGACATTTTTCTAATTTTTTTTTTAATTCAGGTGGTTTCAAAGCATATTTTACCAGTAAAATTTCAGTATCCAATTTTTGGTGAAATACAATACCTTCTCTATACATTATGAACATAATACATGTAGAAACAGTAAAAATTAAATGAATTTTTTTTTTACAACAAAGATATCTTGCTAAAATTCAATATCGAGTTCTATCATTTTAAGATCACGTTTAATCAATCGTCCCTGTCAAGCTCGTGTTTGTGTCTCTGGTCCCGAAGAAAACGCATTGCTTCGAATTGGTGTTTTTTTGGGTGTCTATGATACCACAGTGAACTAAGTACCTTCAACTTTCATTTCCACAGCTCCCTTTGAAGCTACCTGACTGCTAACGTTGTTGAATGAATGACTTTTATGATATATAATTTTATCTGTAAAACTTCTTTTATATTGCGTTTACAGTTGTCTTGCTCTAATCTAAACTATGTACACATTTTAATTGATCTTGCTGCAAGACACCCAGGCCAATAGCCTCCTGAGTAGCTCTTGTCCACCCTTCCCTCTTTATCTTAATTGTCCCTCTCCGTCTTCTTCTTTTGCGCTCTTTAGTTTTCTTGCCCATTTTTCTCTTGCTTTCTGCATACTTCTAATCTTCCTTTCTTCCATCCCTCTTTACACTTTTATTGCTACAATTTCCCCCTCTCTTTTTCCCAGTATTTCTCCCAGACTTTGTTTATCCATATTGTTAGTTCCTTGCATTTTGTCATATAATGTTCTATGCTTTCTTTCTCACCACTCATTTGCAGTGCCTCTTATCCCTCTTAAAAATATTATTCCTGTTTTCATCGAGTCCTTTTTCTCGCCTGTTACAACAATGTACATATGGCTCTCATCTCCAGTTTCTATTCAATTGTTTATAAAATTATACCGATTTCTTGTTTTATAAACTTTCCCATTTCTCTTTACCCTGCATTTTATTAGTTTACCTACACTACTTTCATTTCTGTCTTAAAGTCTTCATATATCTACCATTTCCATTTTCTCCAAAAATTTTCCAACCTCTGCCCACCAACTATTTGCATTCTCTAGATCTTTTCTTGCTTATTATATCATAGCTTTAAGATTTCTCCCTATTCTTTTACCAAATTTTTATACAACAATTTTATTATACTCTCCATTATTATTCCATTCCTTCTAATTTTCTCAAGTTCTACCAAGGGAACTTCTCCTGGCGCTGATCTCGGTAACCCTAATAATTATTTGCAGAACACTGTATACATTGATCCATCTTCTTGTTTATGTCTGTGGCATATTAGCAGTATTATACAAGGGAGGGGGATAACTCGTACTTGTGATCTATTATATGCAATATCACTCCCTCCCGGAGGTAAGAATGAAGTGAAGGAACTAAAGGACGTTAATGGCCGGACAGACACGTGCGAACTCAACCGTTACAGCCTCGATGACTGCTGGGGCTTCCTAGAATCACACGTCGAATATGCACCCCGAAAATGTACACGGAAGGTACTTTTTTGCTTTGAGCAAGCATTCGCCCCATCTGTCCGTAACCGCCACACACAATCTAGAAACGCAACTACAGGATGGCGCGTAAGGTTCAGTTGAGAAATAGAACTACAAAATAAAAGGGAAAGTACTTTATTTGTAAAAAAAGTGCATTAATATACATATGCATTTATCGATATTAAACTTATATCAACACTACTTGAATATGGCGTCAGTTCAGTGGCCCCCATCTGCATTCATACATTCGTGAAGACGGCGTGCAAATGCCTCCATGGCACGCTGCGCCATCTTCCGTGGAATGACATTGATTTCTTGGCCGATTGTATGTTTCAACTCCTAATGGTTTGCAAACGATGCGAGAATACTTTTTCTTTCAATTATCCCCACAGAAATGATTCCGGAACTGTTAAATCTGGAGATTGGGACGGCGAAGTTAAATCTCCAAAACGGGAGATCAGTCAATTGCGGAACACTAGTAGAAAAATGCTATAAAGTATAGTATGCTTGGTTTTAGCACCATGATACTAAAACTAAATATTGTTCAACTGTCGTTCCTGGAGTTCTGGCATGGCGGTTGAAATTTACAGTTAGTGCAGTACAACCAGTACAATCCTTGGAAAAATATGGACCAATAATCCCACACATTCCAATTGCACATGCACCACAACATCCTGGCTCATAAATTATGTGTGCATTTTGGTTTTGTTTGTTCTCAAACTCTCTGAAGAAGAAACTAGCTTCATCTGACTTGAACAGTTGGATAAGCAACCATCTGTGTCAGTGTTCATACAAGCGGAGCTGCGTTTCAGTCAGGGAATTCGTAACAATGAAGGCTTCTACAGCTACAATCTTTGTCTGTAAGAGCCAACAATCCATGGTGCACCAATTGCGTACATTGTAGCCGTATAATATAAACTTGAGAAGCATGCTCATAATAGATAAAAATCATCCCGGACGATGAATGAAATTGGGGAAATGATGCTCAAGTGATATCGGAGTCCATGGAGCTTAAAGTTGTCCGAAAGTTGTCTTTTCAGGATAAGCGAAGACCCCGAAATAAAACCTTATACGGGCAAGTAACCCTAAGCAAGATTCGAACTCACGATCTGTTGAATATGAGGCAGACACGCTACCAGCACACTATCCAGGCGGGCTAATCCCGGTATTTACCTACAAACCAGGAAGGTTCACAAAAACTCCAAGATCAGAGTGAGTGGTGGCGGGACATCTTGAATGTGAAATTACATTACCGCAGATCCATTCCACTCGGTCACAATATAACATACTTTCCTCTGTTGTCAGATCTGATCTCTAAGCGTGATTTTGAAGCCGGCGAATAATGTAATCCTGATGATGGCAGTGTGGCTGACAGTGGAGACTGCCAGTAGTGGCAGTGGTTGTAGATTTGGGGTCTGTGGCGTTGGACCAATGACAACACCGGGGGTGAATGCCACAACAGGAACAGTGGTCGCGATGGAAATGATGGATGGTGCTCCTGTAGCGAGGCTGTACATGGAAAGAATAATGGTGGTTGGGGCGGTGAAGGCAATGAATAATTATTATTTTTAATTTTTGCATTTACAGTTCTTTCTGAGATAAATTACCTTTTCCTAGTAAAACACATCAGCTCTTATCTGTGGGTTGTATGTGCTCGTATATGCTACCTTTATTCCTGCTTCCACAAATGAAAGGCTTAAATATTGTCTATCATACATTGACTTATTTACCACGAATGAACTTTCTATTCACTATTTCTACCGCAGCATTAAGTAATAGCAGATTTTTCAAATTTGAACGCTATTTAATAAACGGAGTGCTCATAATTAATGCCACTGTTTTGATATTTACTTTTCTAGCACTTTCTGTGATGTTCAATATTTAGGCGAATCATTTTGTCTCCGCATCATTACATCATACCATTTTGTAAACAAAATATTAACTTACAAAAAGCGATTGTCACATTCATGTTGGGATAATTATTTTGAGTGAAAATAGATCAAAATAAAAATACTGATGGTCGTCTTTTTCTTCCATGGTCCCAAGTTTGATAACATAAATCATTTATAAATTAGGACCATTAGCTAATATATAATTCCTTGCATACACAGGTGTATAAAAAGCATAGACTGCCTCCGTGGTTAAGTGGTATCGGAGCTAACTTCTCACATAGAGGCCCCGGGTTCGATTCCCGGTTTGGGCAGGGGAATTTTGTTTAACCAGGATTATTTTCTATCCCCAACAAAGTCTGGAACGTGATATTGTGCATATATTCAATTATTTAAAATGATTAACCTAATGTAATAGCCTACATAAATATGAGTTGTTTCACAAATCAAAGCCCCAAATATGACCATTGAAGCTAAAGGGGGCTATACAAATGAAACAATAAAAACATCATTAAACGAGACCAGTTACAAACATTTACAATTTGTATATTTTCAGATTTACTTCCTATCTTCTCTTCTTCCCCCCTCCCCTTTCTTCCTTATTTCCATTCTTCCTTTCAATCGTTCTTGAAAGCACCTTCTTCAGCAAAAAATAAAGCAAATCTGCTTCCGAATTTCTCCGCGATACATGAAATCTTCGTTATTCGCAATCAATAACATCGGATGAAATAATTATATATTGGATTAAATATCTAGTGGTTGTTGCCTCAGTAGTGGGGGGTAATGTGTCTGCCTCTATTCCAGATGTCACGAGTTCGAGTCTCACTTAAGATGAGTTACCCGGACAGGGTTTTTCGAGGTTGTCCCTTATCCTATGAAGACGGATGTCGAGTAACCTTGAACTCCATAGATCCGATAACATTTGTGTATCATTTCAACGAATTCATTCATGTCCTATATGACAGAGGTTATCGACACCTGACATAGTAAAAGTCAGCTGATCCTTTAACGGAAGACAGGCGTAAAATCAGTAAAACCTTTATACTTTTCTCCCTGCAAATAGGTGTCTTATGTAAGGGAAAGCCGAGACAAGGATGTTTGCGATGTATTTTTACCACAAAAAGTTTCAGGTGGTTTGCATCATCTATGTGACTATGGTTGTTTAATAGTTGCTTCTTCAAGCGTCCCTTGAAAAACATGTATTTCAAATAGTGATTCCTTTGCCATTGTTATTCGCCCTCCATGCTGTAGTGGTTATCATGCAACTTCATATACCCAAGGCCGCAGGTTCAAACCCGGAAGAGGACAATGGATTTTTTCCGGCGTAAAAATTCTTAGCATGGCTTCCTTCGTAAGGGAAGCAAAACCGTTGGTCCCGTGTCGTAGAATTACGTCACGTAAAAAAACCTCAAGCCTCATTAAAGAGACTTCCGAGCAAAATTAAAGGGTATTTCAGCCCAGTATATAATGGAACGCTGAAAACCAGTTACAGAGCGTTCATAATTAAAACTCCATTTCCACTTTAGGGAACATGGTACATTTTTACTTTCTCTAAACGTGCTATGTACATAGTGTATAGAGAAGGTATTGCAATGCGCCAAAAAAATTTATACCGAGATTTTACGGAAATACATGTTTTGAGACCTCCTGAATCCAAAAAAAGCAATTTTAGAAAAATGTCCATGTGTTTGTCTGTCTGTGTGTGTCTGTGTGCCTGTGGGCAACATTGCTCAAAAACGAAAAGTCCGTTAAAAAAACTTGGTATTTAGGTTTGGTATCTTCCAAGGATGCGACAGGAAGATTTTTCAAGAAAATACCCCCACTCCCAACTACCCTTTACATGGAACTTTTTTCAAAAACATTTTTTTCTGAAAAATGGCTCTAACGATTTTGATTAAAATATCGTATATTAAAGATATTTACCTGACAAATAAAATGTATATCTTGATTTTTCTGGGAATAGCATCTGAAGACTACGTTATTCTGGATGAATTTTGCATAACTACTTAACCGTAAGAGATGGACGAAAACTTAACACACAAAAATGTAGAGCACGTTAAAAGACACAATTTATTTTATATACATTTTTTCGTGGAGTTGATCATTTTTTTAGATATTCTTTGTTTTTGGTTTCAGCTTTGAAAAACCTTTACTTTTCTCATACAGGAATTTGCCAACTCGTGTCCATACAAACGAACTTGAGTCACATAGCAACCAGTTTTTGGCTTTCACTTTAACCTATGGTACTCCCTTATTTCGCTTCTACTTACAATAAAGCAAGAAATAAGACTATTTCTGCTAATTATGCTCAATTAGCATGAAATAAATAAAAGAATAAGCTTATTAACAATAATTTGTTACAGAGATATAGAGAAAGTCATGTAAATGGAACACATCAGATTTTTTGTTTTAGACACTAATAAAATCTCTTTTATTTATAGTTTCAGAAAATGTATACTTTTGGGGGGTTAAGGGGATTTTAATAAATTTAATATAAATTTAATGCTGGCCTACATTTCTTTAAAGTTGCTATGCCATTCCCATTTTTAGAGCATTTGTATCTTTAAATTCAGTTCTCTCAAAACAGCATATTTTGATACTTATGTGCCTTTTTATCAAAAGTATGAGAGCTGGAAAGCTGAAATTTGCAGCTCATATATACAACACACAGTTAAACTTTCTGAACTATAATCGTGATGCTATAGTAAATATTGATCATAAGAAAGTAACAGCATTGCAAATTTTCCAGGTTTTTACTTATTTGTATTTGCAAATATATTAGTTTAATGCATACTGAAATTATATTAGAGGTAAACCATTGAGGTTTAGAAGATAGCTGATTATACTAAGAAAAGTATGGTTATGTATTGCAAGCAGTATCAGAGAAAAAGGTACATGAATTCACATGTTTTAAGACTACGTTTTGTTACTTTTCTGCTGAATGAGATACTTTTTACAGACTAAATCACATAAGCTATTAATGCAAAAAATATTTGAAATAATTGTCACAATTTATAGAATAATTCATACAAATTTATGAAAAAACAAATGAACAGTTTAAGAGCAGTGGTAATTCAACTCACTTAAGGTGTAATTTCCGTATGTTCAGACTACTTTGTCCCCTTAGCCATCGTTATACTCTTGACTACTTAGGGACAGCCGGATGTCACTTGTGGAACATAGCAAGTGTCTAAAGCTTTTCACATGCTCCACTCAATTCGAATTCACAAGTGTACCATATTGTGTTTCTTCCAATATACAGAGTGTTTTAAAACCAAACCAAACGAAGACGTGGACCTTGTTGGTCATACTGTGCGTGATATGTGAATATAATTTTCAGCTCTCGGAACAAACAAAAACTGCCATAAAATCACCATGGATTAGGCACTCGTACATAACTAAATGGCGTGCCTGGCCCACTCCAAGAGAGATGCAGGTTGATAGCGAAAGTCTCAGTCGCGTGGTGTAGGTGTAGTTTGATAGACACACCTGTGCGAGGCAGGTCACCTTAGTAATGGAAAACGTAGCATGTGGGTGTGGCGTATGACCACCATTGTTCCTTTGCTGCCTAATCCCAAATGTGTGCAATTTTTAAACACACATAAAATTTTAAATAGAAGAGTTTGAAAGTAGACGTTTTGAAACGGCCTGTTTAACATATACATGCACAATATAATAAGTGCAAGGCACATTACGTAACAGGCAATGGAATATTAATATTTAAGACGCTGCTTTCACACTAATAATTCAAAAATTTTACTCTGTAAGACAGTCGAATATTTTGAATGCAATGAGCTGTTTTTAGTATTATTACTTTCTTTATACGTAATATTTACATAGTGTATAGAGAAGGTGTTGCGATGCACGTATGTACAATATACACAGCAGGGTAGAGAAGGTATTGTATTCTACCCAAAAATTCTATACAAAGATTTCAAAAAAGACATGTTTTAAGGTCCCTGAATAAACAAGTTATAAGAAGGTCCATGTGTTCTTTTTTGTCCTTGCCTGCGTGCATACGCTAATTGGCGCACGGATCTATGAACTGCATAATTCAAGAACAAAAAATAAAATAAATACCGAGTTTGACGTTTACCTTTAGTACCGTCAAAAATGTGGTTAGAACATTTACAAAAAAAAAAACAATCGCACCCCAACGACTCTTTATTTCGAACATTTTTCGACAATTTTATCATCTCAAAAATTCCATACCGATTTAAATTAAAATTATATATACTAAAGCCATTTATATAGAATAAATACCTTAATGTTTTTGGGAATAGCCGGTGAAGTTCTCATTATTCGAAAGAATTTTGTATAATCCTGTAAAACTCGAATAGGCTAAGCGCAATACACAAAATAAGTGTTTTTTCTGATAATCCATGCCTTATATATCGTATGTTAAAGATATTTACCTGAAAAATAAAATGTATATCTAGACTTTTCTGGGAATACTCTCTGAAGAATATTTTATTCTGGATGAATTTTACGGAATTTTGCATACTGATAAACCGTAAGAGATAAACAAAATCCTACCACGCAAAAAAAATGTAGAGCACGTTAAAACACACAATTTATGTTACATACATTTTTTCGTGTTGTTGATCGTTTTTGAGATATTCCTTGTTTTCGGTTTTAGTCATGAAAAACTTAAAATTTTCTCATACAGGAATTTGCCAACTTCTGTCCATACAAACAAAGGAATTTCAGTCACATAGCACTATCGTTTTAATCTATGGCACTCCCTTATTTCGTTCTACTTACAAGGAGGTAGATAATAACTCTATTTCTGCTAACTTTTTCTCGATTAGCATGAAGTAAGTAGAAAGATAAGCTTAAAAACAACAATTTGTTGCAGATATGTAGAGAAAGTTATGTGAATGGAACACATCAGATATTTTTTAAAAATTGCGTTAAGAACTTTGATTAAAATACCATATGTTTATGATATTTTTGTTATTTATATTTTTGTCCAACTGGTAAACCGTAAGATACAGATACAATCTTTATGCACAAAAAATATAGAGCTCCTGAAAACCACAATTTGCCATATACATATTCTAAAGGGTTAACCGTTTCCAAAATAATTTAAGTAAAACACCTGCTAAAATGATAGACCTTGAAACAGGGGTTTCAACGTGAACTTTAGGTAATCATAAATGCAATAAATATATTGGTATTTTAACAAAAGAAACTAGAAGTATTCTACTATATAAATATAAATTTATAAAATCATTTATATATGATAATGAAAAACCTAATTAATTTAAATTATTATATAAATAAATAATATAATGAGAATATAAATGCAAAGTATAAGCAGCTCTAAAAACGAATATATTATTGAAAATAATATAACTATTCATATCCAACCAGTTAGTCTATTTAATAAACCAATTTCTCCTAACACATTTAAAGAAAGAGGAGCTTATATATTACAAGAAGATAATAAAAATCATCACAATGCCATTCTTGGTATTAAATTTAGTAATCCTTCATTAATTAATAATCTCAGTATATTGTTATTGGTTTCAAATTTAAACCACTTAGAATTTATCAAACGAGAAGTATTCTTTCGTTTCATATCTGTTATGTTTTACTTCTGGTCATGGAAAAGTGTCTAATCTTGTTGTTTCACATTGCAAACAGCTTTTAAAAGATTTGATTATCCCTTTAGCCTATTGTGTTCCCTTACTTCCATTTTAGGGAAACTGGCAATAAGACCAATTCTGCTAATGTTTTGTAATATTTTCCATTCACCCCAATTAATTAAAATGTATAAGCTCAACAGTAACACAAAGCTGATATAGAGGAATTTAGTTTAAACAGCAGAATATGCATTACAATTGTTAAAATTGAAAGATGAACGCGTTTACTCGTTACGTTAAACAGGAACATATATTATACAAGACTGTGCCAGCGAATGGCCAGATTTTACCACACATAGCGGCCATAAAAGCCAGCAGTTACCGAGCCACTTGCATTAGTGCTATTGATCCTTGCACAATTGCGTTACATGTACTTTTATTACGCTTTTGATTTATTCATTTAATAATGGTCAAAGGACGCGGGACCTAGTTCTCTGCAGACTATTTGTGATATTGGAGCCTCCAGCTAAATTTTGTTGGTGTCGGTAACCAGCTTGGGGTTACTGTAGACTACGGCTTAAAGCCCTCTAGTGCGCATATTGCAGATTGTTATTTGTTTTAAAACTGTAAGCGGATTAAAAAACAAATAAACATGCCAATTCCTTAAACAGAACTCCAGCAAATGTCTGTTGCAGAGAAAGAAGAGTCTCTAGGGAATTAATTGTATTGCTTCCTCTGTTCATTCTTATGTGTAGGTATATACAATTCTAATACACCATTTAAAGTTTAATTAATCTGTATTAACCAAGTTTCCATAACAAAGAAGGCAGACACATTTTGGAGAAAACCATTTTTACATATCTATTAGTCTCCTTTAAGCTCGATACACTTTTCCCAGCGATGTTTAATAGCTTCGACACCCTTTTTATAATGACAACTATCGAATTCTGCAAAATAGCCATCAACTGCATACTCCAGCTCTTCATTTTTGGCAAATCTTCTACCACCAAGCCCTTTCTTAAAGTTTGAAAACAAAAAATAATTAGAGGAGGATAAATCTGGCGAATGTGCATGAGTAAGCAATTTGAACTTTAAGTTAATTGATTTTGGCCATGGTGATAATGCACGTGTGCACGGGTGCATTTTCTTGATGAAATAAAGCTTTATTTTTCACCAAATGCGGCAGTTTTTGTTCGATTTCATTACTCAAACGCTGTAACAAGCTCAAAAAATATTGTCATTGATTAGTTTTCCTTTTTGGAGATAATCATTAAAAATTATTCTGAGTGTGTCCCAGAAAACTGACGCCATGGAGCTGTCTTCGCCTTCTTTGGAGCCGATTCTTCCCTACCAATCCACTGTTTTGATTGTACCTTCGTCTCAGGTGAAAAGTGGTGAACCCATATTTTATGAATTATTATAAATCGACGCAAAAGTTCAGTTTTATTGCAGCGAAACACTCGACTGAGCCATCCCTACAACGCTGTTTTTGTTCTATTGTGAGCAAACGCGGCACCCACTTTGCACAACACTTTCTCATATCGAAATTGTCAGTCAGAAATCCCTGCAATGTCTGCTAGCTCATGCACTTTCATTCGACAGTCATGCAATACCATTTTGTGGATTTTCTGGATAATTTCTGGACAGGTAACCTCATGTGGTCGACCACTGCAATGTTCGTCTTGGCAGCTCGTACGGCCGCGTTTAAATTCTGCCACCTTATATTTCACTGTTGTAAACGAAGGAGTAGACTCCCCCAAAGTAGAATCTAGCTCAGCTTTAATATTAGTTGGCCTAAGACTTTAAAAATGAAAGTATTGTTTCACAAAACGATGATCAGTTTCATCCATGTTTACAAACTTGCTGAGAACAAATTAGTTAACTAGTTAACATTTTTGAGATGTTCCTTGTTATTGGTTTCAGTTTTAAAATACTTAATTTTTTTGACACATGGGAATTTTTCAACTCCTGGCAATGCAAAACATGGATTTCATCCCCATGACAACCAGCTTTCAGAAGATCTATCGTTTTAGCCTAGTGTATTCCATTATTTCCCTTCTACTTACAAGAGAGCATTTCTGCTAATGTTTATCTACTTTAGGCTAATCGATTATTGTTACATAATTGTAGAGAAAGTTATGTGACAGGAGCATCAGATTTGTTCACCTTGATTATGTACAGAGAATGGAATATTAGTACCTATGTAGAGCATCACTGATTTTAATATCGCTGAAGCCTAGTATTTATCTTTGTTCTGCAAGAGAATTTGAAAGAAAAATTATTTTTGCCAATTTTTATCTGGAGTAGCCTGAAGTATATCCTAATCAGTTAAGTTATCCTAATGTACATATGTTTAAGTACCGCTTAGGTGCTCCCTCCGCATTACTCTTTGGCTGTCAGTGAGTATAACATTTTGGTCTGTGCTACCAATTCCATCCTAATTTCTATAATTTCTGACCTTTTCTCTCTCTATCAATTTCTTGTTTCTTATTCACTTTTGTTTTATCTTTCCAAAATATTGCACTTTTCCTTATATTCCTCTCTTTCCTTTGATATGAAACATATTATACCATTTGTGTTACCAAATTTCTTTCTCCCTATTTCCTATCTCTTTTCATTATGTTAAACATTGAGCAATACTGTCTTTATCCCCGCATAAAATACAACGTTCTCGCTCGCTGCCCCGCAAGGCTTTTAGAGGTATTGCTCCTGTGCTCACCATGAAGTATATAAAAAGTAAATAAATAAAATAAAAAAACATGTATTCCCAGTCATATGACTTTATCTGACTGTTCCGAAACAAACTTTTCTTACAAAACATATTCCTTTATATGCATTATGATAAACACTATCAAAATTGCCTCATTCTTTGCTTCTTTGTAATCAGAAGAGAAACTGCAGCGATAGTGAAATGTTTTATTAGTCGGTAGCTAGGTGAAACAACTGAAAGTTCAATTCTCCTAGCTGTTAGGGATAAAAAAATGTGATGTGTTCCATTCACATGACTTTCTCTACATCTCTGCAACACATTATTCTATTTACTTCATCTAATCGAGAAAAAATTAGCAGAAATAGTCTTATTACTTGCTTCCTTGTTAGTAGAAGCGAAATAAGGGAGTACCATAGGTTAAAGTTATAGTCAAAAGCTGGTTGATATGTAACTGAAGTTCCTTTGTTTATATGGACACGAGTCCACAAAGTCCTGTATAAGAGCTGAAACCAAAAACAAGGAATATCTCAAAAACAATGAACTCCACGAAAAAAATGTATATGACATATATTGTGTGTTTTAAGGTGCTCTACATTTGTTGTGTGGTAAGTTTTTGTCCATCTCTTACGGTTTAGCAATTATGCCAAATTCCGTAAAATTGACCCAGAATAAAGTAGTCTTCAGAGGCTATTCCCACAAAATTCAGAATATACATTTTATTTGTCAGGTAAATATCTTTAATAGACGATATTTTAATCAAAATCGTTAGAGCCATTTTTAGAAAATTAAAAATTTTGAAAAAAGTTCCATGTAAAGGGTAGTTCGGGGTGGGGGGATTTTTCTCAAATTCTTCGTGTAGCATCCCTGGAAGATACTAAACTTAAATACCAAGTTTGGTACTCTAACGACTTTTCATTTTTGAGTTATCGTGTTCACAGACACACTGACACACGGACACACTGACACATGACACACGGACACTCACCCGGACCTTTTTCTGAAAATATTTGTTTGGATACAGGCGGCCCTAAAACATATATTTCCGGTGAAATCTCGGTATCGAACCTTTTGGTGGAGTGTAATACCTTCTCTATACACTATGTACATAGTACGTATAGAGAAAGTAAAAATCTGATGTGTACCATTCACATGACTTTCTCTATATCCCTGCAACAAATTATTCTTAAAAAGCTTATACTTCTATTTACTTTATGTTAATGAGAAAAAATTAGCAGAAATAGTTTTATTACTTCCTTCCTTGTAAGTAGAAGCGAAATAAGGGAGTACCATAGGTTAAAGTAAAAGCCAAAAGCTAGTTGCTATGTGACTGATGTTCCTTTGTTTGTATGGATAGGAGTTGACAAATTCCTGTGTGAGAAAGTATAAGTTTTTCAAAGCTGAAACCAAGAAAAAGGAATATCTCAAAAACGATCAACTTCACGAAAAAATTGTGTGTTTTAACGTGCTCTACATTTTTGGTGGGTTAAGTTTTTGTCCATCTCTTACGGTTTAGTAGTTATGAAAAATTCATCCAGAGTGAAGTAGTCTTCAGAGGCTATTCTTGAAAAATTCAAGATATACATTTCATTTGTCAGATAAATATCTTTAATATACGAAATTTTAATCAAAATCGTTAGAGACATTTTTGAGAAAATGAACCTTTTCGAAAAAAGTTCCATGTAAAGGGTAGTTGGGGGTGGGGGGATTTTTCTCATAATCTTCGTGTCGCATCCCTGGAAGATACTAAACTTAAATACCAAGTTTGGTATTTTACCGACTTTTCGTTTTTGAGTTATCGTGTTCACAGACACACGGACACACACACACACACGCGCGCACGGACCTTTTTGTGAAAATGCTTTTTTTGGTTACAGGGGACCCTAAAACATATCTTTCCGGTGAAATCTCGGTATCGAATTTTTTGGTGGAGTGCAATACCTTCTCTATGCACTATGTACATAGTGAATATAGAGAAAGTAAAAAGAGACGAAAATAAATATTCCTCCCGTTTGAGAAAAATTTAAGTAACATAAAACTAAAACTAATAACTTGGAATCTGACGAAAACGGTTTACTCTATGAAAACAGTTACACGTTATAAATTGTGTGTTTTAATAAGAAATACTCTTTTGTTTCGTAAGTTTTTGTGTGTATCTTACGGTGTAGCAGTTATACAAAAGTTATACAGAACCTCAAGACTGAAGAGAATTTCAAGGCTATTGCCATAAAGTTTAAAATATACATTCCGTCTGTCATAAATATTTTAAATGTAGGACATTTTAATGAAAAACGTTAGAACCATTTTATGTATTAGTAGGCGTAAGGGATATATTTTCATGAAAATCTTTGTATTGCATCCTTGAAAAATACTGTATTTAAATACCAAGTTCAGGACCTATTTAATCGACTTTCGCTTTTTGTGTTATGCTGTCCACAGACAGACATACACACACACATGGATGTTTTCTAAAAATGTCTTTTTTTTGGATTAGGGGACCCTATAACATGTATTTTCTATGAAATCTCGGTATCACATTTTTGGGGGAAATATTATACCGTTTATAGGTACTATGTAAATCATAAGTACATACGTGCTGTTCAAAGTAAACACACGATTTTTAAACTCATTTTCCAAATTTCATTCTGCAGGACTTCTTTAACATGAAGTACATCTATGATACGGGACTGTCGTTTTAAGTACACTTAAAAAGATCTGTCTGGCCCGGGTTTGAGCCCACAATCCTCAGGTCAGAAGGCCAGAGCCTAACCGACTGAGCTACCTAGACCGCCTAGATGTAAGTGTGTGTGTGTGTGTGTGTGTTTGTGTGTTTGTGTGTTTGTGTGTGTGTGTGTGTGTGCGCGCGCGCATGCGTGTGTGGACAGCATAAAACGAAAATTCCTTTAAATACCTTTAAAGTTGTACGATTTTTACTTTCTCTATACGTACTATGTACATAATGTATAGAGAAGGTATTGTAATGCACCCAAAAATTCGATACCGAGATTTCACCGGAAATACAATTTTTAGGACATTAGAAAAATGTCCATGTGTGTATGTCTGTGTGCAGTATAGCTCAAAAACGAAAAGACCGTTAAATACCAAACTTGGTATTTAAGTTCAGTATCTTCCAAGGATGTGACAGGAATATTTTCAAGAAAATTTCCTCAACCACAATTACCCTTCACATGGAAAACTTTTCGAAAATGTTGATTTTCTAAAAAATGCCTCTAACGATTTTGATTAAAATATCGTATATTAAAGACAAATGATATGTATATCTTGAATTTTCTGGGAATAGCCCTGAAGATTACTTTATTCTGAATGAATTTTACGGAAATTCGTATAACTGGTAAACCGTAAGAGATAGTCAAAAACTTACCACACAAAAAATTAAGAGTACATTAAAACACACAGTTTATGTTGTATAAATTTTGTTTTCATGGAATTGTTCGTGTTTTAGATATTCCTTTTTTTGATTTCAACTTTAAAAATCTTATACTTTTCTCATACAGGAATTTATCAACCCTTGGCCATAGAAACGAAGGAACTTTAGTCACATAATAAGCAACTTTTGAGTATCACTTTAACCTATTGTACTCCCTTTTTTCGCTTCTACTTACAAGGAAACAAGTAATAAGACTATTTCTACTAATTTTTTCTCGATAAGCTTGAAGTAAATGGCAGAATAAACTTTTTAACAATAATTTTTGCAAAGATGTAGAGAAAGCCATGTACGTCAGTTTTCTTACAAAGCAGTTGTATCCATAACAGACCTATCGATATAAATAGTTCATATCAATGCAATCCCTATAAATATGAATTGCTTCGATTAGTTCTTGATGGAAGTATGCATTGTAATTGAGAACACATGCATCCACAGTACTGTAGGTTTTGATATTTTTCAGAAAATACATGTTCGTACGCAATATTCAGCTCAAGATGAAAATCCAAATCTACTCTAGAGCCGGAGGGAAAGTTTCATTATTCCTTAATCAGGAGCGAGTATCCCAGTTTCCGGGATGCGGTATACATATTTTACCGGTACTGTTGTCTCAAGGCGGTCGTTCATATACCTTGCCAGGAAAATGCCAGCTCTGGTACGAAGTCATTTATCTAGAGATGTAGACAGGTGTGCATTACCGATATGTTTCTCAGGGGACTTGATGTAAAAGAAATGTGGAGAACTTCATATCAGAGTTTTATGAACAGCTTCTCTCTAGAATGCCTACCAACCATTATTTATTTCTTGCTTTTTTTCTACACGTACTATGTACATAGTCCATAGAGAAAGTATTGTAACCTAGCCAAAAATCGGATACCGAGGTTACACCTGAAATATGATACATAGGTATTTTGGGTCCCTCGGAATCCAAAAAAAAAAAAAAAAGCATTTTTAGTAAAAGGTTCGTATTTCTGTGGATAGCATAGCTCATAAACGAAAAGATCGTTAAATACCACACTTTTTATTTAGATTTAATATCTTCCAAGAATACGACTCAAAACTTTTCAAGAAAATCCCCCCATCCCCAACGACTCTTTACATGGAATTTGTTTTCAAAAATGTTGATTAAAATATCGTATGTTAAAGATATGTCCGTTCCATCTCTCTTTTGTTTTGCTAATGATTATGTAAAGAGAACCGAATTTCAATTGTTTCACATATTCCAACTTTTAAGAGACTTGGTTATTGCTTCAGCTTACTGCGTTTGCTCATTTCTCGTCTACGTACTAGGAAACAAGAAATATTCTGCTGCTTTGACTCAAATGGTATGATGTAAATAAAAAAGTTGTTTTGTAAGCATATTTCATAGAATAGGTAGAGAAAATCACGTGAATGGAACCAATCAAACTTATATATACTTAGCATCTGCATTCTAAAAAGTCTACTGTGTGTTATTCATATAATTTCTCTACTTCAAGCACAGTTCTTTTAAAAGCTTATTCTTCTCTGTACTTTATCTCAATGAATATAAACATATCAGAAATAAAATAAGAACTGAAGCTTTCCTGGCGACGTGTTAATTCAAAATTTTCTCGGGCTTCTAGCCAGGTAAAAACCTGGCTTGACACCAACGTTTCGAAGAAGTGCATCTTCCTCGTCTTCAGGGTGAACTGAAGACGAGGAAGATGCACTTCTTCGAAACGTTGGTGTCAAGCCAGGTTTTTACCTGGCTAGAAGCCCGAGAAAATTTTGAATTAATATCAGAAATAGTTTAATTATTTAGTTATTTTAAGTATTAGGGAAATAACGAAATACGCAACCATAAAGCGATATTCATAGATATATTTTAAAAACCGGTCACTATGATATGCAGTTGAAAGCTCCTAATGTTTGCATAACCAGGATGAAATAAGTGAATAGCCATTTCCCATCTCAAAGAAATCGAAGCATTAAAAACGTTGAAACAAATAACAAGGAACGAGGAATATCTCGCAAATGGTTAACTGTACAGAAATGTATATGATATAAAAGTGTGTTTTAACGATATGCATTTGTGTAGAACATTATTTATATATAATCTTACAGTTTACCATTGATACAAAACTCCTCAAAACTGAAGAGGGCTTCAGAGGCTATTA
Organism: Hymenopus coronatus; assembly: GCA_030762935.1. NCBI lineage: Eukaryota > Metazoa > Arthropoda > Insecta > Mantodea > Hymenopodidae > Hymenopus > Hymenopus coronatus. Next base: position 51,955,047 of record CM060885.1, read on the forward strand.
CCACAAAAGTCAATGCATATACTTTTTGTTGTCATGTAAATATCTTTAATATATAGCATTTTAATTAGAATCGTTAGAGCCACTTTGAGTAAATCTTAAATTTCGAAAAATTTTCAATTTTTGGGGTAGGAGAATTTTGTTGTAAATGTGTATGTTGGATCCCTGAAAGACAAGTGCTTACGATAAGCGACTTAAAGTACTTACCATGTTGCTAGTGGCCATTAGGTATGTCATCTAAAATAACTAGAGATCCCCTTGCGGTTTACCGGGAAACATGGGACACAGTTGGGAAATTGATGGCTCTCTCGGTATGTTGTTGTGGTAGCTAAGTGGTCAAAGTAAATAGCACGAGACAGGGAAATCTGTTGTTCAAATCCTATCTATGGCCCTACCTATCCAACAATGACATTGAATGTTTTATTCTGGTTCTACATTGCCATACTTACTTCGGAATTGAGGAATTAAATGTTATTAGAATTTTGCATGAAGTAAATTTAAAGAAGTTTACCAATCGCTTTCAAGTAATGCGCAATTGAGGTTTTTTAATAATAGTTTTTTTTTTTTTTTAATATTACATGGTTTCTATATATCTTGGCTCTTTTCACATGGCATTTGTAACGAGGAGGTCAAGCCAATTTAACCACTGCACATAATCTTTCTCTTAAATCTACCACTTTCCTTCGTTCCTATGTTCATTGCTTATGGTTTCAGTGGCAGAATTTTTACATACAACCAATGGAATACGGACATCTAACGAGTGTCTCACAGCCACTAAAGTTTCGTTTCCCACTCCGTTCACTTGTCCAATTGAAGCTGCTCCCACAATGCCAAAATTTTGTGACTGGTTCCCGGTATGCGGAGTTGCTCTTCCTCGTCTGGTCTCAGGTTCGAATCTTGCTTCCTGCAGAAGGCTAGAATAGTTTCTGGGAATGCGGGTTCAGTAGAGCATTAATTCGTATCCTGGTAAGGATTTTAGCGAAGATTTCAGTGGTGTAAGAAAAAGCCAGTACTTACGATTTTTTCTATATGCTTCACCGGCGAATTAATACATTACACCTCATATCACAACGTTTCTCATAAGTCCTGGTTGCAGCTATGAACTGGCTGGTTTGATTTTCCCGACCTTTGTTACTTCGGGGTCTCAAAACGACCAACAGAATCCTCCAACGCTTATTTTGTACTATGCCCACGGATTTGCAACACACTATTACTCCAGGTGTAACTTTGGAATCGCTACCAATAGAATTTCGCACAGCTCGCTAATTACTTGTCCACCACACTTAATGATTTCGCAACTAACTAAAATTCAAACTTAAGCCGCCTAATTTGCGCGCGAGTTCCCGTCCCGTCTGGACATAGTTTCGCCGCCAATGTCTTCCAAAAATTCTACCTCCCTTCTTATATGAATCTGAGATTTGTGACGTTCAAGCCTTTACTTCTGACGGGTTGATGGATTTTTCGCGCTCTTTTTGGCGTCACGTTATTCCCATCACACGATTCATCTGTTCAGTTTCTCAGGTGGCCATTTTTGGTTACTTTGCAGAAGTTCATTGCCCTGCGTGACTTCAGTTCACCCTCAAGTAACGGGACTTAATTTAAACAACATTTCTATTTTTACCCTCACTGAAATGCAAAAGACGTGCCGACAACCTGCGCAATTCTCACTGACCTTGTTACTTTTACAGGTTCATTCCAGCCAATACTTCAACACTTAATAACTTATAAGCCAACACAAAATCTTCAAGTTATTTACATACCCTTAACACCTATTTCTATTAATACTTTTTACTTTCTCTACACGTACTATGTACATAGTGTATAGTGAAGGTATTGTAATGCAACCAAAAATTCAATACCAAGACTTCACCAGAAATACATGTTTTAGGACACCCTGAACACACAAAAATGAAAAATGTCCGTCTGTGTGTCTGATAGTCTCAAAAATGACCAAACTTAGTATTTAAGTTCAGTATCTTCCAAGGATGCGAAACGAAGATTTTTCAAGAAAATCCCACCATCCCCAACTACCCTTTACATAGAAAATGTTTCGAAAATTTTGATTTTCTCAAAAATGGCTGCAACGATTTTGATTAAAATATCCTACATTAAAGATATATACCTGACAAATAAAAATTATATATTGAATTTTCTGGGAATAGTCTCTGAAGACTACTTTATTTTGGATGAATTTTACGGAAATCTACATAACTGACAAACCATAAGGGATAGACTAAAACCTACCATAGAAAACATGTAGCTCACGTTAAAACACACAGTTTATGTTGTATACATTTTTTTCCTGGGGTTGATCGTTTTTGAGTTATTCCTTGTTTCTGATTTCACCTTTAAAAAACCTATACTTTTCACATACCGGAATTTGTCAACTCCTGTCCATACAAATAAAGGAACTTCAGTCACATGGCAACCACGTGGCTCATTTTAAGTTATGGTACTCCCTTATTTCGCTCCTACTTACAAGGAAGCAAGTAATAAGACTATTTTTTTTAGATTAGCATGAAGTGAATAGAAGCATAAGCTTTTTCACAGACCATGTAGGTATTAACACAACTCTAATGTATACTTAAAGCAATATGGTGTGCAGCAGAACTACAGTAGGCCCCAGAAAAATCGCTGCTGCAGCAGCGCCAAACAATTGGTTCAATGAGCATCCTACCTTGAGGTAATTTACAATTACCACCATGTCATAGATATACTCTAGAATGTAGGAGAATAAGGATCGAAGCCATCTTCTAGCTGCAATAATTCCTCCTTTATAAGAGAAGGGGTAAGTGTGCCACGTGATAAAGGCTAAAGGAATGGCCTCATATTTCTTATAAAAGCCGTTCCCTCTGCGGTATATTGAGCGAATATTGAGTCTCTTTTGTGGACACTTAGAAGAAAGAACTCCACAAACTGGAAGAGTTTAAAACAAATCTCATGTGTTCCATCCACATGATTTTCTCTACATCTCTACAACAAATTAATGTTAAAAAGCTTATTTATTTATTTAATTCTGGCTAATCGAGAAAAAGTTAGCAGAAATCGTCTTATTATCTGCTTACATGTAAGAAGGGAAATAAGGAACTATCACAGGTTAAAGTGACAGTCAAAATCTGATTTCTTAGTGACTGAATTTCCTTTGTTTGTATGGACGAGAGTTGACAAAGTTCCGTACGAGAGAAGTATAGGTGTTATATAGCTTAAACCAAAAACCAATATGGAATATCTAAAAACAATGAGCTCCACGAACAAATTTATATAGCATAAATTACGTGTGTTAACGAGCTCTACAGTTTCTATTATGTAAATTTTTATCTATTTCTTACGGTTTACCAGTTATGCGAAATTCCGTAAAATTCATCCAGAATAAAGATGTCTTCAGAGGCTATTCCCAGAAAATTCAAGATATACATTTTATTCGTCATGTAAATGTCTTTAAATACGACGTCGTAATCAAAATCTTTAGAGCCATTTTTGAGAAAATTAAAATTTTCAAACATTTTTCCATGTAAAGGGTAGTTGGGTGGGGGGATTCTTTTGAAAATGCTCGTGTCGCATCTCTGGGAGACACTGAACTTAAATACCAAGTTTGGTATTTAACGGGATTTTCGTTTTTTGCTATGCTGCCCACAGATACACACACACAGATGCACGCGCACACACATACATACATAAATAGACCGATAGATCACAGATAGACACACACACGGATATTTTTCTAAAAATACCTAATTTTGGATACAGGAGGTCTCAAAACATTTCCAGTGAAATCCGTGTATCGAATTTTTGGGTGAAATACAATACCACCTCTATACACTATGTACATAGTTCGTGTGCAGAAAGTAATAAAATAAAGAATAAACACTTAGTTTTAGAAAAAGAACTAGTCCTTTTAAATTAAAAATGTTTCCAATTTATGTTCCCTTTAAATTTTTATATCAATTAAGGTTGTCGTACAGCACACATGCCACGAGACTTTAAGACATGTATTTGTGACCCGGAGGTCCACGGCTCGATCCCTGCCAGACAGATTTCGTCCAGGATATCTTACTTATATGGCGCAAATACTGGACAGATACCCCAAACTTGGGCATGGAATATTCTCTTTTCAAATTCCTTATCAATTCCTTATATCATTCTATTTTAGTTGGCATTAGTGTACATCTCATTTAGTAAGAACGAGCGTTAACACTACAAGAGAACTATATGATTATACAGACATTGTATATCTTAATGGAGGATTAAATTGTGATTGGTCAAAATAGTCCATACCTTTTATATTCACAATATCTAAGATTCTAATTATTTTGCTCCATAACATTTGTAAAGGGGCTGAATCTAATTATTTATATAATAAATGAAACATTAAATCACACTTTAAATATTCAATAAAATGCCCAGGCACTAGCTACGTAATTCTACTTTATGTGGTACTCTTTATAGAGGAGTTCTTATAGTTAAATTATTGCAGAAAAAAAACATAAAACAAAGAAACCTATGTTTATGTGAGTTAATTGTATTCTTAGCACTAGAAGTTTTCAAATATTAAAATTCACTTATCTGTTTTGCGCCCTTCAAAGATGGCAAAGAAGCACTAGGCATGCATTAAGCTAAAGCGATAGTCAAATCTTTAAAAACTAGTTGCTATATGATTGAAATTCCTTTCTTTTCATGGCAGGAATTGAAAAAACTTTTAAGTATTTTAAAATTGAAACAAATAATAAGAAATGTATTGGAAATTATCACCTTTAGGAATATATATAATATTTTAATACAAATCTTGAGCCATTTTTAAAAAATATAGAATATTCAAAAAGTTTTCCTCATGATAGGTAGTTTGAAGTGGGAGATATTTTTGAAAATCTTTGTTTCGAATCCTTGGAAGATACTAAACATAAATACTGGCTTTGGTATTTAACAGATTTTTGTTTTTTGAGTTATGCCCTCTACAGACACACTCACACAAACGGATATTTTTCTAAAAATCTTTTATTTTATTTTCTGGACATAATAGAACTCAAATATGTCGGCTGGAATCTCGACATCTGATTTTTGGGTGGAATATTTTACCTTCTTTAACTATTATGTACATTGTATGTACTTAAGTGCTAGAGAAAATAAAAAAGAAATTATTCGTCAGTATTGCACGAAAAGTTCAGCCAACAAAACAAATAGCATATGGAACTTCTTTTCCTAGTCAGAATTTGCAAGCAGTGCATCAAATAGTCAGCCATTAAGTATGCACACGGGACTTTTTATGCTTTGCATCTGTCAGAATTACAGGAAACATACAGCATGTATGTATAGGGAAGTTTTTCTGCTCAGCCTTAGCGAGCACTACAGGAAACAAGACCTTTGATCTCTGATGGTGTATTTCAACCCAGGACCGCCTTACCAGAACACAAACACGTACACGTATCTAGTCACATAAACACTTGACAGCGTACAGAGAAGCTCTTAAATTATGCACCGCCAGCTAGCGAGGAGAATTCCACATTCCAGAGTTTCCCACGAGGTGCACACCAAGGCAAGTGGAATTTGAACTATAATAAAGAGCTACTGCACGTGTTCAACATTGTTAAAAGGGTTAATATCTCTTCAAAAGTTTCATACTTACTGCGTTCAGTTTATCTGCTGACAATCCTTGATTGGACAAGGTGTTTCGGAGTTTAAGATCAACCGTTGAGAAGAATAAACTTTACATTCAAAATTGTGATGTTTATAATGGGAGCGCAGGTGGGGAACACTAGCATATGACAAAGAACCATGATATACTGACATACCTGCATACACATCACTATCAATAATATCGTTTCAAATTATTACACTCTTTGAGTCTTGAGGCAAAAATCCCAACTTTCTGTATTGAGTGCTTGAACCTACTAATACATTTCCTAAAGCAGTTTTACATTTATTGGGCTTTTAACCAGCTAAGTTTGTTTAGAAATCTACGTTTTGAAGTGTTCATCATCTTCTCTTTCTGGAGACGAATGTGGTGAACATCTTCGAAACGTCTTTTCAAACAAGAAGCCCGAGATAAAGCTCAGCTCTTATTTTAAATTTCCAGAAAAGCTAATATAACTGATGACTGCTTAATTTTTTTCATATGTAGTAGAGCATGTGGGTGGTATAGTACTTCGACGTGACCGCCAGAATTTTTCGATCCTTTGCACAGCTCCTAAATAGATTGTTGCAGGTGCATGCCACCCTTTGATAAATGAGCTTATGTAATAATTTCCAATAAACAAACGTTTTGTCTACAAGTTACCAAATGGTAAGGATGGTTTGTAGGTATTGATATTATTAATTGAATTCTCTAAAATATAATGTTCTTAAAACTGCAAATCCATATGATTGTGCGCCTTCCGGAAGTCCTGGAAACGTTCTTGGCGGCAGGTTAGGAAGAAGCCGCTTGTTTTGAGCATTCCACCTTCATTGCGGAGGGTGGATGGGTAGGTATTTATTTCACTTTAGTAATGATATGGTTTAATTCACACCTAGAATTCTGTAATACTTATTTGTCCCTACATTTTACCGATTACATCTCATTTTCTCACTTCACTGAGTTGTTGCATTTCTGGACCCATAGCATCCAACACTATGGTCACCTAGCTATCGGGTCATATTTACTTCTTCCTTTCACCAATCCATATTTATTTCTATTCCTTATTTCTAATTTTCTTCATCTATCTACTTCTTACTATATTTAAATATTTTCCTATTTGTATAAAAAGTTCTTTTGATTTAGCGCTTAACATCATTTTACCTATAATTTCATTTGGTGGTCTACGCCAATTATTTTTGTAATTTCTCTCTCACATTCATTGTTCATTCGCATTCTAGAATTAAATGCCAATAACTATCAGGCTTCTCATTACGTCTGTGAAGTGTGGAGCATGCAAGCAGAGCTGTGGCTTCTCTGGTTACAGCTGGCACAAAAAAGAGGCACTGGTCCACCTACTCTAACCGCCGTTGTTTACCAATATGGCTATTACATGAAGCTTCGACACTTTCATACTAAGAGGATATGATTAGGCACCGGGCTCAAAATGTCTACGGCAGATTGGCCTATCATGAGAACTCCCTTGTCAGATACTTACGCAGAGAATGCCACCACAGACATTACCCCGGTTCCTCGCATTGCCTTTGTGCATCCCCAGTAATGAAGACATTAAACTAGTCAACAACTAAAAGATAGAACGTAAGTACTCTCTCCTCCCCCACGGAATGGTAATGAAAATTATATCTAGTATTGGAAACATAAGATACCAGCAGAGCAGCGGCAAGGAGGTGCTCCTGAAAGGTAACCACTGAGGAGTCTATATCTTCTTAACACCCTCAAAATTAAATCCACAACGCTAAAACCTACAAGCATCCAAATTATTCCTGTACAGCGCATGTACACAGCAACAACACCGAGGCTGGACTGGATGAGGAGGAAGTATAGTGGGGTTAAAGAGATAGTAGAAGCTGGCAGCTGAAAAATGACCAACGGTGAACTCGAAACGGTGAAGATGAAAGAAAGAGTTGTTACAGCACTGAAATTAAAATGTTGCTACAATATTTGGGATTTAAAATTTTAGAAACAATTTGATAGTAAAAACATGTTCATAATATAACAAAAAGTTTTCTTGGAACAACAGTAAGCTTCTCTATAGCTTCATCATCAGATATGCAAATATCGTGGCGAATGAATAGCGAAAGAATTCCGTTTAATCCTGATTCATGTTGTAGTCAAATAAATACTTAATTGTCTTGAGGTGGAAGAAATTCTTTCTGCAGAAGACTACGGAATAGGGAAAAACGATGGAGTTGTATTGAAGGGATTAAGGTAGCCAATGTTTTTAAACCGCAATTATTCAAATATAATTTCTCTAATTTTGAGCTACGAAAATACACACACATGCATAAAAGGTGGCTACTTTATTTAATAATAAGGGTTTTTCCTCTCCATAAGATTTCCTCACTTTATTCTTTAACTCCTCCTATCCGGTATATTCGCTATATATCTGACCTGAGAAACAAATAGAGACATAAGCACTAAGCAATGAAACATTTTGTAAGTTATTTGAAATGTAGGCTTGGGCAGCAAATTGTTTCTATGAAAGCGTAATGCTAAATTGGTACACAGAGAAAGGCCTAATTGGCCACCAATTCATTCGGTGAAGCACCTGCTTGTTGAGCGAAAGTTCACCGGTTCCATACCCATTAGAGGAATTCTTTTCTAACCAAAATTATTCCCTATCCTACCTAGAGTCTGGAAATGTGAATGAGCATGTGTTTGTGTATGTGTTTGTGTGGGGGGAGTATGAAATAACGTGCATAAACACAAAAATACACTATTGCCGAAATCCAATAATGTTCCAAATGCAACAGGTCGCGGATATAACCATTGCGGTTAAGTGGAACAATTAAAAAAATAAAAGTAAATGCTTGGTCGCTGATGACCTTTGTTGTTATAAAGTGACCTTAAATAAATAAATTTAAAAAAAATAAACGCTAAATCAATTACATTATTCGGCACTCTAGAGGAACAGGTAAAGTGTTATTTGATGTGTCGTTAAAATGAATAACAGCTACGACATTTGCAAATAGAAGAGGTTTCATCCGCGAAATGTAGTCAAAAGTTAAACTTCTCACCCAGAGGTTTCGGGTTCGATTCCCGGCTGGGGCGGGAAATTTGTCTTTAACCAGAATTATACCCTATCCCCCACAGAGTCTGTAAGTATGTATGTGAGAGTGAATGTGTTGTGTGTGTGTGAGGAAAATAAAAAAGAAAAAAGATTTAAACCCAACGTAAAGTACCAAGAAAAGAGTTGTTTGTAGTGCAAAGCCCCCGATATAACCTTAGATGTTAAAGTGGGCTATATAAATAAAATACTTAAAAAAAAATTAAACTTATTGTCATTATTCGACGCGAATAACGAAACCAATTTGAATAAAATGATAGTTTTAATGTTACCCTTTGGTAGTTCGGTCATACTTTAGTGCACGTAAAGTACACTACTAATTCAGTGGGCAGAAATGCTCTGGAAAGAGTACATAAATATCACACATGAAATAGATAAAGATATAGGCGACGAAATATGTAAATTTTAGTCAATATATGGAAACATTAAAGGAACTTTACGGAGGAAAACAAGAAAAGATACAAAACTTAAACTATATAAGATAATAGGCGTTCGTTTTTTGTTGTATGGAGGTGAAAAAATTACTACTATTTGTGGCATCGCAGGCAATGACATTGGTGATAGATGGAATGAAGATGGAGAACCGGTGGAATGCAATGCCGGGGAAAACCGGAAAACCCGGAGAAAATTCGCTATTGCGCCGCTTTGTCCACCAGAAATCTCGCTTGGGATCGAACCACTCGACCACGGCGTGGCTGACACGAAAATTGGATAAGATCAAAGGAAACAGCCAGTATACAAGCAGTGGAAATGTGTTTGTGGAATGTCCAAGGATGCACACGAGCAGATAGAACACGAATATATATAAATGGACTGAACCCTTAATGAGGATGAGCGATGAAAGGATACCAATAATGGACCGCCTAGTTAGAGTGGTGGTAGCGTGTCTACCTCACATTAAAATAAGTCGTGGGTTCGAATTTCGCTTAGGGCGAGATACCCGGATAAGGTTTTTTTTTCGGAGTTTTCCCTTGTTCTGAAAAGACGAATATCGAGTAATTTTAAGCTCCATGGACCCCAAGATCATTTGAACATCATTTCACGAATTTTGTTCATCGTCCAATATGATCAACTAGGTTAAAGGACGTTAAGCCACAAAAAATAAATAAATAAATAAAAAAAAATAAAACGCTTAGTGTCAGAATTTTCTACTTTCTTGCCGATCCCGGTAGCCGCGCTCGCTAAAGCGCCTCGCTTTGGCGCTTCGTGGCACATCGGATCGTGGGTTCGAGTCCAGGCTTGGGCATGGGTATTTCTATGTCTGTATATGTAAAAGGAAAACGTTAAGAGTTAATATTTCAAATAAGGAAGTGGAAAAAAACAGAGGAAAAGAGAATACAGCGCCGGAGTCCTGACAAGCCTCCGGAACTGTACATATTAAAAAAAAGAAGAAAAAAAAAAGAGCCTTCCAATAGAAACAAAGACGAATAAGAGACGTAAGCCGACCCCGTAAAAGATGGGCACCACAGACTACTTCGCCGGAACGGCCTATTTGGCCTAAGCCACGTGGAAGAAGAAAAAGAGGTAGTCCCGTTTGCATATATTGAGGTGAGATGTCTTCAGTACCCTCCATTTTGGGCTGTATTTTAAGCATTCGAGTTTACATGTCTGACAACTCCGCTTAGGACAAGAAAAATAGTCCTCTTGTGATAAATTAGCTGAAGGTCGCTAGCTCCAGGTTGAGAGCGTATGAGCCCTAATTTCGCTTGTTTTTTCGAACAGGAATTCTCAATTCTAAATTCTAAGTGCCACATTCTCCACGCGTAGCAGGGAAATTAGTGCATATAACATATTTCATACTTAAACTGTGCAATGTAATTTGCGGTTTCATCATGAAAATTAACGTTATGTTTTGAAGCTAATATATGAGTGGATACCTAAATGGACCGCTAATGGTTGTTTACCGGTATACTAATTTAGAATGCATTTTTATTGCGGTTAATACGTCAATTCCCAATTTAGCTTTATTGGTGTATTAAGGACTGAAAATTATATTTAAATATATCTACACTCATTACTGTCAATAATTTATACATAAATATATATAATTGCATTCAGTAATTGAGAACGAAGAAACATTTTATTCCAATTACACGAACGTTTCAGTGTGATTATATTATAAAGATAAGAGAAAGACTGATATGTATTTGTTATAATGCACACCACTATTTGATGAGATAAGACTATTATTTTTAAGAGATTGTAATATCGTAATTATTGCTGTATTAGAAGCTTCTTGCAATTCAATATATTATTTTTTTCAATAGTGTTTTCATACCATCTTAATTGTTTCCGTTGAATAAAATCTAAAACTGAATTTTGAACATTCATGTTTTCCTTTATACGAGGGCTGTCTCGGAAGTATCCGATCTAAAAACGAAAGCAAAAAACATTTTGTGGAAAAGCATCTTTATTTCTCTACATAGTCTCCTACCAGCTCAATACACTTTTCCTAGATTCATACCCTGTTTATAGTGAGAACTGTTGAGGTCTGCAAAATGGTCATCAACTCTACTCTTCATTGCTGAAAAATCTTCAACCTCCAAGTCATTTCTTCAAAGTTTGGAAACTGAAAATAATCATGGCGGGCTAAATATGGCGAATAGGGTCCTTGAGGAAGCAGTTCGAATTTTAGCTCATTGACTTTGGCCATCGTGATAATTGACGTGTGAACTGGTGCTAAATTTTTGCTCGAGTTCGTTACTCAAACGCTGTAACAAGTTCGCATAATATTTGCCATTGCTTTTATTTTTCCTTTTTTTTGAGATAATCAATAAAAAAATTATCCCGCGTGCGTCCCAGGAAACTGACGCCTGCAGATGGAACTATCTTCGCCTTCTTTGGAGCCGATTCTCCCCTTTCAATCCACTGTTTTGATTGTTCCTTCGTCTCAGGTGAGAAGTGATGGACCCAGATTTCATCCATTGTTATGAATCGACGCAAAAGCTCAGCTTTATTGCAGCTGCCAAACACTCGACTGAAACATTGTCCTGACACTGTTTTTGTTTTATCGTGAGCAAACGCAGCACCCACCATGCACACAACTTTCTCATAACGAGATTTTCAGTCAGTATGCGACGTACAGAAATTTTTGAAATGCCTGTAATGTCTGCTAGCTCTCGCAATTTCAGTCCACGGTCATCCAATACAATTTTGTGGATTTTCTTTACAATTTCTGGACTAGTAACTTCATTTGGTGGACTACTGCGATGTTCATCTTGGCAGCTCGTACGGCCGCGCTTAAATTCTGCCACTCAATATTTCGTTGTTGTAAACGAAGGAAATATTAATTGGACTAAGATCTTTCAAATGAAAGTATTGTATCAATATTGATGGCCGGTTTTATCCATCTTTACAAATTTCCTTAGAGCTTTAACTAATGATGGCTGCCAAATAAATGTTAAACAATGTAAAATAATCATACTTAAGCTCTCTGAGGTTGGTACTTTTACCATTGTTGTTGTTGTTTGAAACAACCGCTATCTATACGACAGGACGGGTACTTCTAGGACAGCTTAAGTAATCCCATTTCTAATTTTCTAATTACCATAGCAGGTCTCCAATTATCCATTTCTGTTGCCAAGTTTTAACTAATAGTTCAGAGTCGACATAGCAGAGACATGGATTGTAATACAGGCCTTTCAAAATTATTTTAAACTACAATCCGTTATAAATATAATAGTTGAGATAGAAAAAATGTCAATACTGGGCAAGCAGTGGCATGTTATGAAACGTTGAGAAACTGTCCTCCGTTCTCTTGTTCAAAGTACACCATTCTTTCTACGATTCTATGAACAGCATTTTGCAGATGATGTTTTGGAATGTTAGGAATTTCTTGCGAAATAGCTTCCTTCTGTTGGATGTGTCAGGTGAACTCATTATTCAAAGTAAATCCACAACAAAATATCGGTCGGTTTGAAATCTGGAGATCGCGGCGGCCAACTTGTTGAAAGTTTAGGATTGTAACAAGGGCCTGTTAAGAATTCTGAATTCTTTTAGCCTTGAAAAAAGCTCCTCTTGCTTTTATAGTAGCACTGAATCATTAATTATATAATTTATTATATAATTTAGCGAATGAGCCATGATTTGTAACTTACAAATTCTTATAGCAGTGTGACTAAAACTACTAATGTAACAAAACTATACCCATGTCAAAGTTGAACTGAAAAAAATAAGAAAACAAAAGAGAACAAAACCCATTGCTTGTCTAATATGTGACTTGTTTTGTTTTTATCCAATCTCAAATTTTATAGTATTTATAGTGATTTAAAGTTTGAAGTGACTTTTGAAATACCCTGTTCTTCTATTGTTTTAAAACATCGTAGTTTTAATTTCTTTTAAGCCTGTTTATTTCATAAAACAGTATTCAAAACAGAAGTAGCATACTTTCCTGAGTTTACCGCTTATCTTATTGCCTTTTCTTGATTCTCTTCTTGTGTGATCTTTATTTATATTTCCTTATTTTGTTTAATAATATCAAGTTTGTATAATAGCAATATACTTAGATTTATCCATATTTACTTTTAGGTCCCATTTGTTATATTCTTGAATAAATGTATTTCTAACGTATCGTCCGTGTGCTGCCACTCTCTCGTTTGCCTTAGTATGTAAGTTAGCGCAGTTGGAGACTTTGAAATGTATAGCACCACAGGAAGTGTGTCGCATCGGTAACCCGAGGTTTTGGAGCGTGACAGGTCCGGATTCTTCTATAAGTTTCGGCTTCCACAAGCTTCCAGAAAGTTCTAGGATATCATTTTATATTTATAAAAGGAGGAAGAATTGTAGGCCATTATATGCAGTGAGTTTTAGTGAGTTGAGTGACGAATGCTAACGTGCAGTGGAGTGTCAAGTCGTCAAATGTCTACACAACGAAGCGTCGAGTGAATTATTTGCAGCAAAGAATTAAATATTTTATTTGTGACCAATTGTTGAGTTAATAAAGACATTTGTTACAATTTGGGAGTTTTAAACAATTAAGGGAGATTTAAGGTTCACTAGCGGAATATCACAACTCTGCAAATCACTCGTATGAAGGCCAAGAGCATATTAGAAGGGAATGCTTACAGCTTCTGGGGTTTCGCAAGGACAAGAGGCATTTGTAAAGCTATCCTAACTATGATAACAGGGACTTGTAGCAACAATATAACATTCGCGTGTTGATTAACAAAGCACTTGAGTTGGTTCTCACGAGAGTTCGCAGAGAACAAGCTGATCCCGCTTTCTCTGAACCACATTTACCCAGAATCATGTAATGCTTCCCCATCCACAACTACTTGAGAGCTGCTCTAGTGTTTTCGCCTCTCTGAGAACACCACTCAATCACTTCAACTTAATCGCTTCCTAATCATCAACCATTATTCTCCTGATTTCATTGCTGTACCTTCAGCATTAAAATGCATACTGCATCATTTCCCTTCATAGTGCAAGGAAATAAGTCTTATTATTGGTTTTAGAAATGTATTTCATGAAAATCAACCCTTTATGATAATAAAGGGATGTGTCATTTAAAGTGCAATACATCCATAACATCCTTACGTTTATTCACAGATTTATGAATTCGAACCGAGATTTCACTGAAAATATATATTTTGGGATGCCCTGAATAAAAAAAATTAGAAAAAGGACCGTGTTGTGTGGTAAATTCTTCAAAAGACTATTATTGAAAGTTGAAACACTTTTCTGACACAACCAGATTAGTGAATAAAATTATATACTCCAATTTTGTAAGTTATTGTTAATATAATATATAAGTATTTTTATTTTCAAAATTGCTATTATTGAATCGTAAAAAAATCATGATCAATTAGCATAATTAAAGTAAAAGACGTTTTTTTTTTCTAAAAAATCATTAAAGATATCACCATGAAATATAAAATATGCTGAGAGTTAAGCTAGAAAAGTAAGTATTTCATAAACATATTAAAAGTTAGATGAATACTACAAGCTTCCGGGCTGATAGTTGAAAATATAAATTATATAAATGCATTATATACAGGACATATATAGGACATATACCCCTAGGACTTCAATGGCCGCGCCGTGGCCAATTGATTAGACCACTCGACTCTCACCTAGACGGCCGGGGTTCGATCCCAAGCGACCGCATATTGATATTTTAAGATTACAGTTTAATTCTGTTAAACGTAATAATTATGGATTATGGTCAGCAATTTAGTAAACATTTATTAATAACTTTATTGAGATTAGAATTTATTGTTTTGATTTTATTTATTATTTTATATTGAGGAAAAAATGTTAAATTAACTCCTACAAATATTGTTAAAAATTGAGCTTTTAATCAGTTTGGATTAAGGGATAATCCTGTGAATAGTGGATATCAATGGACAAAACCATTAACTTTATTACTTAACTAAACCCTTAAAAGAAAATTTTTAAACCTAAATATAAAAATAAAAAAAATATTATTGATAAAGAATATTATCTCATATTTTAATAATTGGCAGATTAGTGCAATGGATTTAAGCTCCATAAATAAAGTTTATATAAATTAAATCACCGCCTGCGGTGCCATAAGTGGTTAAAGCCAGCGTTAAACACTATCAAAAAAAAATAGGACTTGAATGCCAAAGAAGGAGATCATATGCCTGTGTGTATTTAGGGATGGGGTATCAGACCAATTCTGGTATGAACGTGAGGAAGAGATAATATGAAATGTACGAAATGGATGATAGGAAATGCGATTACAGAGCAATTGGTGGAATGAATGGGGGGCCGAAAACCTCGAGAAAACCCAACGCTGCGTCTACCACAAGTCCCAATGATGATCCCTGGGATTGAGCCAAGTAGCCTAGATGAGAACACCAAAAATAAATCTGCTAAGTAATATATTTATAAATCCAAATATTGTGTACATTTATAAATTCCTAGAACCCCTAGAACCCCTTTTTACCCGTGACTACAATTAACAGAAGAATAATAAATTTTTTGTAATATTAGTTGGCAGAAGAGTAAATAAAGAAAGCTATGATGGGAACTAATCAGAATTTTAGAATAAAAATGTATTATTATGTTTACTATAGGAGCATATACCACATGCTCACAAATATATAGAAAAAGAGAAAATATACATAATAGTATTACCTTATAGAAAGCCAGGGAAAATAATTGTAAATATACCAAAGTAGAAATATGCATAAATGCAAGTTGTAACTGGGGTAGTTAGGCGAGGCAAGATAGCGAAATTCCAGGTATAAGTTTACCAAACACTACCTGCTAATGAGCACAGGGCTTAGGCTAAAGGATGCATGATAGAAAAGAACAGACATATACAGAAGTGAAACAGGAATAGTTACTTGTCTTCCAAGTAGCACAGGGAGTTGAAAAAACAGACAAAGAAAGCATAATGTTAAAGTGAGAAGGAACTGCTGGGTATTTATAAACTCGACATGTGCACGCTATGATGTCAGAATTTGACTTAGTTTATTCTCATAACTTGTGAGGTGATGCTAACTCAGAACCAATAAGAGATGCTGTTACATTTTATGGCACGAAAGTTGGCGTCACCCATGTTTACTATATAAGGCAGATCCTTACTCTATACTCTTACTCTGAATTACTTGCTCGATTGAGCTTGTGTTCAGGTCACGTTGAGTTGTGTGCATGTGGTGTGGGAGCGATGTTCAGAGGGTTAGATTAGGCTCCTCATTACTAATTAAATGATGGGGTTGTATTTATTATAACACATTTGTAAGGAACAAGCTAGCCACTCGTTTACAACCTATATTGCAACAAATTAATGCCGTAAGGGATTATGCAGTGCTTTTAATATTAGCCTCAGACACAAACCCCTGGGGACACTACAGCAACGAGACGTCGATCCCGACATTACATATGAAAATTAAGGATGGAGGTGCAACACCTATTAATATTACTTATTACTGATTATAGCATCATATAATTGCGAATATGAATAAAACAAAAATCTGATGTGTTCCATTTGCATAACTTTCTCTCTCTCTCTTCCACATACAAGATAGACTTAAAAAACATTATTCTTTTATCTATATCATACCAATATAGATAAACATTAACAAAGTTTGTCTTAATATTTGCTTTCTTATAAGTAGGACGGAAATAAGGGAATATACTTAGATGACAAGGCTAAAGCGACAGTCAAATCTTTTAAAACCTTGCTGCTGTGGCTTATCATGGCCTAGATAAAACGAAACTAAAGGTATCTTCCTGTTTAATAAAAGTTGGGTAATTTAAAATAGAAACCAATAAAAAGAAATATCTCGGAAACCGTAAATTTAAAATAAAAAAACTCTATCTGATTAATTGTGTGTTTTAACAAAATCTGCTTTTCTTGTGTAGTACGTTTTTGTCTATCTGTTACGGTTTAGAATTTATGCAAAATTCAGCAAAATTCATCCAGAATTTAGACACTGTTGCCAGAAAATTCAGATAATTATAGATTGTGTTTGTCGTATATATTTAATATACGGTGTTTTAATTAAAATTGTTCGAGTTATTTTTGAGAAAATCAAATTTTCAAAATTTTCTCCATATAAAGAATAGTTTGGGGTGAACAATTTTCCTGAAAATCTTGGGACCACATCCCTGAAATATACTAAAATTAAACACCAAGTTTGGTAGTTTACAAACTTTTCGTTTTTGGGTTATCGAATTCACAGACACACGATCATATTGACACAGACACTCAAATACACACACATATTCACAGTAAGAAAAAATACAGGGATCTTCTTCCAAAAATCTGATGGCTCCATTTACGTGTCTACCTACGTCTCTATAACAAATGACTGTTCAAAAGATTATTCTTATTAATGCTAATTGAGATAAGCATTGGCAGAATTGGTCGTATTACTTGCTTTCTTGTAGGTAGAAGTGAAATAAGGGAATTTATTAGCCTAAATCTTTTAAATGCTGGTTGCCATGTGAATGAAATCCATTTCTTTTAATGACCAGGAGTTGATAAATTCCCATATGAGAAAAGTGAAACCAATAACAAGGACTATCTCAAAAATTGTAAACAGAGGGAAAAATATGTATGTGGTGTAAACTGTGTGATTTAACGAAATCTACATGTTTATGTAGTAAGTTTTTTCTAACTCGTACAGTTAATAGTTATACAACATTTATCAAAATTCATTCAGAACGTAGGGGTCTTCAGAAGCTATTCTTAGAAAATTCAGTATATGCATTTTATTTACCATGTAAATACCTTTAATATACGGTAGTTTAATCAAAATCGTTAGACATTTTTATGAAAATCAAAATTTTCGAAAAATTGTCCATGTAAAAGGTAGTATAAAGGGGATATTTTCTTCAAAATCTTCATGTTGCATCCTTGGAAGATACTAAACTTAAATACTAAGTTAGGTATATTACCAGTTTTTCGTTTTTAAGCTATCGTGTTCACACACACAAACACACACACATGAATGTTTTTATATAAATAGTTTCTCTTTAGATACAGAGAATCCTAAAACGTGTATTTCTAATGAAATCTCGGTATCCAATATTTAAGGTACTATGCACTAAGCAAAGAAAGTAAAAATTAACTGCAGAAGGAAAGATAACACACAGATGTGAATGAAAGGAAAAGGCGTCATAACTCTGCAGTACACTTTATTATTATGATGGTGGCAGTAAAGTGCGTATACCGATTACTGAGAATGAATGTTAGTCTGGAGATCTGAGTTTCGATTCTCTGAGGAATCTTTATGGTGGTTGAACCTGGCCAGCATCCAATGAATCT
Source organism: Hymenopus coronatus (assembly GCA_030762935.1). Taxonomy (NCBI): domain Eukaryota; kingdom Metazoa; phylum Arthropoda; class Insecta; order Mantodea; family Hymenopodidae; genus Hymenopus; species Hymenopus coronatus. The sequence continues at coordinate 51,973,479 of CM060885.1, forward strand.
CCAGATGCCAATTATAGAACGTCTCGATCCCAATGCGAATGTAACGGTCCAGTAAGCCGAGATGAAGGTCATGGAAGTGACGTCGTAGCGTTGACCAGGTGACCTCCCCGTGCTGGGTCATGTCGGCAAGCTTTGCTCCCCTGAGTCTTGTTTCTAGCGTGTAATAATATTAATACACAGGGTTTCCTAACTAGTATAAACATACTGAGTTTGTGACCTAATAAATAACTCTTCAAGCATCACTGACGAAGATTAATTTAACTTCTTTTTCTGCTTAAAGGAACTTATAAGTTCAGCATTCTTATTTAGAGATAAGAGAATCGTTTTTTTTTTAACCTCCGATAAAAGGCAAGTTCATAGAAAACAATTATTTTATTACTAAAAGTTTTTTACACTTGTGGTTACTTTACAACATAATCACCGAAAAGATTGAGACATTTATCGTAACTGTGCACAAGATTTACAATACTCGCTTCAAAAACTGTTGCCACCAATGATTTCAAATGAGAATTGACATTATTTTAAAGACCTTCGTTGGTTTGCAAGTGCTGCCCCCTAGTCACGTCTTCAGTTCAGGGAAAATGTAAAAGTCTCTGGGGTGGCAGGTCAGGACTGTACGGCGTCCACAACTCATCGGCTCCTTGAACAATTTCAATGGGACATTTTCGACATCCTGGCACCCAGCAACTTTCACCTTTTCCCTGAACTGAAAAGATCTTCGAAACCACGTCAATGCTCATTTGAAATCATTGGTGGTAACATTTTTGAAGCAGATATTGCAAAGCTTGTGCCCAGGTACGCAAATGTCTCAATATTTTCGGTGATTATGTGGAAAAGTAACCATAGGTGTACAAAACTTTTAGTAATAAAATAAATGTTTTCTATGAACTTGTCTTTTATTTATGGTCTATTGGAGGTTGAAAAAATGACCCTCTTATATTGAAACCATTGTAACTTTTAGCAATTTGTTTGCCAATTGAAATGGTACCAATCAAAGATGTTACATTTTATGGCGCGAAAGTTGGCGTCAGTGGCAGTATAAAAGAGAGAGCATATCTCATTCAAGAACTTACACTTCATTCTGTAGATCTGTATTGTGAACATAACGTGTGTAAGACGAGGAAGGCACGCCCACGTGCTTAGGGAGTGGGGAACGATGTACTGATGGATATATTAGGCTCCTTATAAATTTATTAATGTGGTGGGAAGTTTATTAATTTACATATATTGTAAGGAAGCAAGCTAGCCGCCTGTTAAGCCTTTTAAAGTATCCTGAAAGTAGTAAATTCAAGTATATAGAGAAATGCAGTATTGTTCAATATTTGCCTCGCCCACAAAGTACCCTGAGATATAATTAGTTAGGCAACATTAGGAGTGGAATATTCATCAACCGTTGAGCCGCGGACCAACCACCAACGGACCAACGGAGACCAACCACTGCGCGAACCCGCTACAAGTTGACTATCGCTTTAGCCTACATAGTGTGCTCCCTTATTTCCCTTCTGTTTACCAGGAAACAAGTAATAAAAACAATTTCCGTTAGTATTTATCTCGATTAGCATGATATAGTTAGAAGAATAACCTGAATCACAATAATTTGTTACAGAAGTGTAGAGACCGTCATGTAAATAGAACTCATAAGATTTTTTTACTTTCCCTACATAGTACATGGTAAGTACGTAGAGAAGGTAATGCACTGCCCCCAAAATCAAGATTTCATCGGAAATACATGTTTTAGGGTTCTCTGTATCCAAAAAAGAGCATTTCTACGTTGTTTAGCATTTATATACATACAATGTACGTGTATATAGCAGCTAGAGAAGGTATTTTATTCCACCCGTAAATTGGATGTCGAGATTTCACAGGAAAGGTAAATTTTGAGTTCCCTTAGACAGAAAAAACATTTTAAGAAGGTCCGCGCGCGCATGTACGCGTGTTTGTGCGCGCGTCTGTGGACAGCATAGCTCAAAAATGAGAAGATCGTTTAGAATCTTTCAAGGATTCCATACGAAGATTTCCAAGAAAAAACTCACCATAAACTACTCTTTACAAGGCCAAAATTTTAAACCTTTTGTTTTTCTCAAAAATTGGTTTAACGATTTTGATAAAAATACCGTATATTAAAGACATTTGCATCACAAATAAAATGTGTATTTGAATTTTCTGGAAACAGCTTCTGAAGATCTCTTTATTCCGGATGAATTTTTGCAAAATTTTGCATAACGGTTAAACCGTAATAAATATACAAAAACTTACTACACAAAAAATTTAGATCCTGTTAGAATTCCTAATTTCTGTCATACAAGATTTTCTTGTAGAAATGTCGGTTTTTTGTGATATTTGTTGTTATTAGTTTCAATTTTAAACTACCTAAATTTTCACAAACGCAATTATGCAAGGCGAACCGAGCTTCAATTGTTTCACATAACGACCAGGTTTCAAAATATTTGTCTATATGTTGAGGCTAGCTATTCCGTTATTTCTCTTTTAGCTACAAGGAAGCAAGTAATAAGAACAATTCTGCTAATGATTATCTTCATTAGTTTGACGTATATTAAAGAATAATCTTTTGTAAGAATGGTTTATTTACGGAACAGTTAGTGAAGTGTGAGTGGAACACAACAGATTTTTTCCTTCTTTCTAGCTTCAAATTTTGTGTCATTTTCATTTATTTCTCTACTACTTTGAATGTTAATATTAGGCAGACACGCGATTAATTCCACCCAAAAAATCAATAACAAATTGCAGCGGAGATATGTGCTTTAAAGACCCCTGAATTCAAAAAGGACAATGTTTTGCATTAAGGACTCACGCGCGCACGTATGTGCATGAACCTGTGCTTATGTTTATGTATGTGTCTCTGAATAGCAATACTCAAAAAACAAAAAAGTTAATTATAAACCACACTGTATATTTAAGTTCAGTTTCTTTCTAATTTACGATATGAAGATTGTCAAGAAAATTCCCGCATTCGAAACTAAACTTGTATAAAAAGTTTTTTGTTGTTTTATTTTTAAGTTTCCAAACTTCTTAAACATGAGCATAATATTTTAAATAAAATTACACATTTAAATAAAATTAAATATATTTACATCGAAAATAAAATTTACATCTTGCATTTTCTGTGAATATCCTCTAAAGACTTTCTCATTCTGGAGGACCTTAGAATAACTGCTACACCGTAGGAGCAAATAGAGTTTTTGCTGGCCAAAACATATAGATACCTTAAAATACAGAATTTATGGCAAATGCATTTTTTTGGAGTTAACCATTTGGAATATTTTCTTTTTTTAATTCAAATTTCTCAATACTTATAAATTCCTCAAATGAAACGTATTTTTTTATTCATCGTGGTCTGTAAATAAAATGGAATTACATAGCCATTACATAGCTACCAACTTTTAGAAATTTTACTTCTCTGTAGCCTAGTGTAATTCTATAATTCTTACTACAAGAAAATATATAATGAAAGAATGCTTGCAAATTCGAAAGATAGAGCCAGAGGGGAAAATGCAATATCTTTGCTGGGATTTGAACCACAGTCCTTACGGTCTCCGCCCGATTGCTCTTAACATCTGAGCTACAATGACAACATTCGGACATGACATTAAATCCCCCAACTGACTTGTAGTTTTTCCGTAAACCACAAGGAAATCTCAAAATATTTTGAGAGATGGTTAAGTGCTCCAAATCCCGACAATGGTATTGCGTTTTTTAGTCTGACTCTACCTTTGGAAAACACAGTTACCATTTTTGCAATTGTTGATCTTAGTTAGAATGAAGTATTCACAGGAATATACTTTGTTGAATACTTTGTTGCAGAATGAAATGGGAAATATATGAATAGATTACATCATATTCTTCTGGTATTAACTTTCTAAAGAGCCTCGGGTGTATATTAAATGGGTGAATTATGCCAAATAAGCACTAAAACTGCCACAAAGCTTCTAGGGAATGGATTCCAAATAACGTAATAACAATAACGCATCGTGCTTTAAAGGACGAATGGGGTTGAAATCACTGCGAGTGAAACGAGAAGGTCAACAATGCGATTCCCACCCCAAGTCCCCAGAATGAAAACTGTCGCTGTACACTCCAGCTCAAATGTTTTCGAAAATCCCATTGTTACTAAACGTCACTATTCTCTAAAGCGTTTTTATAACATTTTATGACAGAAGAAAAATCCCCATAAACATTATCTATGCCCAAATCGAGATCTCTCTTGGTGTAAAGGAGATATCACTAGATACAATTTCCATATCACCCCGAGGAATATAGATCCTCGGTGGCAGGTGAGGCTCGCATTTGTAGGTTTTGGGTTCAATTTTGTCGACTGTCATCTCCACGTTGAGATTCTTTTATTAATTAGTAAGGAATACCGGGATGGTTTCCCTTCCTCCACGATTTACTTTCCCTCATTTTCTTTTTATTCCGTTTACCTATCGTGTTTCATATGGGTTTTCAGGAGCATGTTTGTGAGACAATGCCGGTCACATGGCACCAATGTTTGCTCAATGAGATCATATTAAGCTAATTAAGCCAGAAGCTAATTTGATTATATAGATCATTTATCGATCACTCTAGGCGTCTGGGTTATTTGGGGGGCTTTGGCTCAGGTAATGTTAGGAGTTTCTGCGCGTCTCTGTGACACATTTACCTACGAGCTTTAGCATTCTATGGTTTCTTGGCTTTATCTATTTCTTCTGGAAGATGACTACAATAAATCTGCAAGAGCTCCTCTCCTTTGTATATTCTATTTCAACTCACATGCGCATACACTCAAAAATACGAAACATACTCCCTATCACTCTGCCTTTCTTTCTTTTTCTTTCTTTCTCTCTTTCTTTATCTCTCTCCCTCTCTGTCTCTCTATTTCTCTTAAGTCTATCATAATAAAAATCTACAACGTCTTGAAATTTCACAATGCCTTACTAGGATCTAATACAGTGTGTCTCAAGCTACCCGTCAGACCGGGACCCGACGCGACAAATCCCGGCTATGCATGTCACGAGCTCTCGGTAAATATTGTGTATTCCCGGCATCTTCTATTATAAGTCACACTCAGTGAGAGTGTAGACCTTGGAGTAAGTGTGAACATATGTTGTGTGATTGCACATTCACTATGCTAGCCTGTGTACACGTTGAAAATATTTTCCAGGACTAAGAATTCGTGCGGAAAAACTAGACGAAAAGTATAGGCGTCTAGGATAGCAGACAGGAATTTCCAGATCATCAGCTCATAGAGGAACAAAATCACTCAAACTCTTTAGAGATTTCCTAGGCTACGTTCCAAGGGAGCACCGATTTCCTCAAGGTTTTCCTCAGAAAGATCCTGACGGGTTCATTGCCTTTTCTTGTTATTCACAGAACCTGTTTTGTTAATCCAATCCATGGGGTGCAATATTTTATTCCTTCACGGTAATTGTCTGTCAGAAAATTTAAGCCTTCATTACGTCTAGTTCTTCCGCACGGATTCTTTGTCCTGAAAAATATGTTTAATATTTTAACATGTACACAGCTCGCGTAATAAATATACAAGCATACTGTAGTACTAACACCCACATTCACTCCAAGGTTTACTCTCTCACTGAGCGTAGTGTGTGTGTGTGTGTGTGTGTGTATGTGTGTTTGTTTTAATTATAACAGAAGAAGCTGGCAATACATAGCTACCGAGCGCTCTCGCGCGCGGGACCGGGATTTAAACTGCCGGACGCTGATCTGGCGGGTGGCAATTATCCCGTCAATGCTACCTGAGAACTTATTAATAGCTCTTGCAAGTTCTGAAATTAAAATATGATCGAGTTATTACTACTTGCAGAATGCCGGTTCTAGAATGTCCCGTTATGCTTGTCTATAATTACTCTCTAAATAAATTAATCTGGCCGATAAACAACGCTTTCGTTTTACAATTACACGACTTCCTCTGAATAGTAGCTCACATTATGTGTTATGTGAATTTGACAGAAGCGCTATGATTGGGGAATTCGTAAACTAGAAATCAATGAGAACCCCCTTCGAATCAGACAAACTTTGAGCATGTATAAACAAAATGAAAGCTGGTGTTTATTATATTCTAATCAGATTCAACCTGATAGAAATATAAATATCCTTATTTATTACTTTAAATCAAACTTATTAACTTTGTATTATAAACTAAACCTCTGAAAGAATATTTAAACCCTAAATAAAAAAAATTAAAGATAAAAAATAATTCACCTTCATGATAGATTATCCCTTAAATTCACAATGAAAGTGTTAAAATATTTTGTCATAGTTCTAGAATATTATAGCAGGTTAAACATTTTATTTATGACGACTCTAAAAGTTGGAAAAATATTTAAAACAAGAAATCCCTAAAAGACGGATAAGCCATCTAGTCTTATTATTATTTATTTTATTATTTATATATATTTTTATTATTTTATTAAAGAAAATGTATAAATTTCCTCCAATGTTTGGAAATTATTTTGTCTCTCCTATGATCTTAAGCTGTCTCCTATTAAACAGAAACATCAATACTAATTTTCTGTCGCCATCCATATCATTATTTATTAACTGAAAGCAAATTAGAAGTATATCACTGTGAATGATAGAACTGAATTATAATATTCAAATTAAGAAGATGTATTGAGCGAATACAAGCCGTTAACTTATTCAAGTGGTTTAAAAATATTTCCATCTTATATGTAATTTTTATACAACTCTGCACTCTTTACTATTTATAGTGATAAGAATTGTGTCAGTAGTAAACGTGAAAAATTATTTGTTGATAAAGGACGTATCGGTTACCCAACGCCGAAAGCTTGTAGGCAGAGATATCTACCGAATAATGCTACGCAGAGATTGCATGTACAATGCCAATAGCCTAGAAATCAGGTATATAGTTTTATCGGCAAGTTATCGGCTGATTGTAGAACCGGCCCTCAGTAATTCATCAGCTATAACCACCATTATTACTTTCTCTAGCGCATATGTACAATGTATGTGCAAGAAGGTATTGATTTCACCCAAAAATTCTATACAGAGATTTTACCGGAAATATATATTTTGATGTCCCCTGAATCAAAAATAGCATTTTTAGAAACATGTCCATGTGTGTGTGGGGGGGCAGCATTGCTCAAAAACGAAAACTTGTTTTTTCAGTACCTTCTAAGGATGCGTCACGAAAATTTGAAGAAAATCATCAATCTCCAAGTACGCTATACATGAAACCTTTTTCGAAAATATTGACCGTCTCAAAAATGGCTATAACGATTTTTATTAAAATGCTATGTGCTTAAGATATTTTCATGACAAACGAATTGTATATCTTGAATTTTATTTACCTCTTTACTCTAAATGACTTTTGTATAACTTTTGTATAGCCGGCAATCCGTAAGAGATACAAAATAACTTACTGCACAAAAATGTATATATCATTAAAACATACAATTTATATTATATATGTTTTGGTTGTAGATTTAACCACTTATGAGATATTCCTTGGAGCAGCTAGATTGGTTTTCTTCAGTCCGTTTGGTGCTGCAGAATATAATCAATTGTGAACAAAAGTCTCCTATTTTCCAGTAAAGAATAAATAGCGTCGTTCGTTCTTGTCTTTAATAACTGACAAATATTTATTCTCATAAGATAGCAGTGGTTACCTTTCATTTATTTCCTTTTAGGCGCTAACGGGTATCATTCTTCAGAAACATTTTTCTCATAATCATCCCCTTTTTGTTCAATTTCGCGACATTTGTACTATAAATATTCACTATAAGTATTTATTTTCCTGAAGCGGAGAGTTAGTTTTCACATAGTAAATATTTATCACCATGATATCACTGCGCCAACTGTGCCACATGAAATTTTCTTGAAAGTTTAGTCATTAATTTTTCTTTCTTAGTACTTGGTAGCTTCTCCATTAAATGTTTTACTTTTGAGAAGCTTAAGCCCATAAAACTGTATAATACACAAAATTATTGTACGCTTACGTTGCAGAAATACACATAAAAGGAATAACTCAAGGATACTAAAGCAAGAAAGATATCTCTGCGTTGCTACAAGAAGAAGAGGGGGAGTAGGGGAGTTTAAAAATTGTCGTCATCAAGTTAATGCGAGGAGACTGTCTTAGCCAGCAAGTGAATTTAGCGTCCTCCCTTTCAATTACATGGCTTAAATATCCTCTAGCAAGGGAATGGGAAGCAAACCGATTAGTTTGTCTCCACCGCGACGCAGTGAAGCCTCAATCTTAGTAATTTAACTCGGTTTGGTGTTTTAAGCATAGAAAAAACAGTTCTATCAGTAGCGGCGTTGTTAACTTCTTATGAAAACATACATAAGTCCATAGGCAATTGGTAAATTCTGTTATAAAGGGACTGAGAAAATCGTTTAACATGTATTTATAATTATTTTACTCGAAGATGAAAAAATCTTATGTATTCCATTCACTTTCTCTAGCTGTTCCACGTATCGTCAACAAAGCACGCAGAGGCATATTTATGTTAAGTGTTTTCAAAAATAATGTGTCTTCCAATGCTTTATTATGAGTTTATTATGGACAAATCCATAGCCATTTGAGTTATGGTGTTTTATTTTGGGGGAACCATGCTTTAGCTAAAAAGCTACTTTTATTACAGAAAAAGGCAATTCGAATTTTATGTGGTGTAGCCCCCAGAACTCATTGTAAACCTTTATTTGTTAAGTTGGGTGTTTTAATTTTGACTTCATTGTTTGTGTTCCACTGCCTCTTATTTGCTAAGAAAAATAGTCATAGATAGAATCTATGTTCCGAAATCCATCTTCATCACACCAGAACTAGTTCCATATTTACATAAATAGATGTAAGTATAGTAAGATACAAAATTCCTTTGAAATAATACCATTAAATGTATTTAATAAACTCAGTAACAGCACTAGAGCTCTCTCCTTTGAATCTTTTAAGAGGTCAGTGAAGCGCACTTAGATTTTAAATCCATTTTATTGTTTGGATGAATTTTATAATACTGTTAATTGTTTTTGATCTTGCTTGTATTTGACGTTGCTACACAATGTACTTTGTTCTGACAAATAAACTTATCTATCTATAAACCACTCTTACAAAATATTCTTTTATATACATTATGCTAATCGAGATAAACATTAGCAGAATTGGCCTTATTACTTGCTTCCTTGCAAGTAGCAGGGAAATAAGGCAATATATTAGGCTAAAGCGATTATTAAATATTTTAAAAGCTGATCGCTGTATGAAATAATAGAGTTTCGGTGTGTATGCGTGTGTGTATGTGTGTACAATGGAAGTGGATGTTCAGGAACAGCTGCAATTGTTAATTGCTTTTAGAGGCAATTTTTAGCATAGTGTCCTAGATTTAGCAGTATTAAAAGTGTATATATACGTATTTGCTTACGACAATAGTTGTACTTTTAGCTTAGGTTAAAAGTCTCTCGTTTGTTTGTATCATCCAAAACGCATAACAGACGTAAGAGTAGGGAGGATTTTATTGTTAGGGTATGCACTAAGTAACGTAGGATAAACTAATCGTACGACAACATAAATTGGTGAATCATAATTAAACAGAATGTGTCATTATATACTCACGCCACCAATCGCTCGAAAATTTCGCTAATCAAGAGATAAATTAATAATATATTTCAGGCTCGGGGTAAGTTTACATAAATAGTGGGTATTTTCTCCACAGTCAAAGGATTCAAACCCATCCACAAGCTAAATGAAATGCAGTTTTTATATTTATGGACGCTCTTTAACTGCTGTGGTTCTTAACGTCCCATTCTATACTGGATGTGAAAGGCCGTTTAATATCGTTCAAAGGTCTCTTTCAGGTTTAAGGTTCTTTTACGTGCCGTAAATCTACGATACGGGACCAGCGGCTTTACTCCTCCAAAAGTGGTGCGAGCGTTGCCGGTTGTCCATCAATCCACACCATTTTCTTCACCAAGCGTCACTTTGCCGCAAACTTTTCCATATTCAAGTACCTCAAACGAAGGATTGAGTTGACGAGCACCATAATCTACTAGATAAGGACCTAATTTTTGAGGAGCACATTAAGGATTTCAGGTGTCGGAGCACGGCTGCGGCCTCCTTGTAACAAATGCTGAAACCCAAGATGCCGATTTCCTTAAGTTGCGCCTTTTGAAAGCTCTCATAGTCTCTAAGTTAATCTAAGCCTGCAAGATCCAGTCTGCTGCTGCTTCAGTGGGTGAGGAACAAATGCATCCGGGTCATTTATGCTGTTCCCTTCTCTTTTCCCACGAGACTCCTGCAAGAAGCATCTAGTCTGCCATGCATGGAGGACGAGATTAGAGCTCTGCGCAGTTAAATTCAACGACAATTTGCCCTTTTATCAGAGCGCCCTCGTTAGGTTTCTAGGGAATTATAAATCCACAAACTGCCGTTTCAGGCGATACCGGCTTCCACGCATGGTTTGCGGGAATCTTCGGTTACCAAGGACCTCCTCCAACAGATGCTACGGCTAAACTTCTATACAATCCTTCTAAGCAATGTTTGGACATCAAAATTTCAAACCCCAAAATAAACAAAATTTTAACAATGTGTATTCTTAGCTTTCGGAGAAGGCCGCATGATCTTGCATGGGGATGCTGACGTTTTGCTCTTCTTGCCGTGAACTGCTTCTGGGCTATAATGAGCGAAACATCGGCATCCCCATGCAAGATGACTCGGCCTTCTCCGGAATCTAAGAATGCACATCAAGACAGAGGTCTTAGAAGCCTATGCATCCATTTAATTTTTTAACAAATTACACCAGTAGTGCACAAGAGCCGTTGCACCATGACTGGCAACCATTGAGGAGCAATCTTGCTGCCTCCTTTCACTATCCAACCTCATTTACACCCGTCATCCTGCTAACCTCATATTCCCGTCAAAACGTGGTTAAGTTCTAGCAAAACACACCATCAGGCCACCGTTGGCCCGCCAACCGCTCGTGTCGTGACAGTCAGTGGATTCGCTTTAGATCGCATTGAACGTCGCAGTGATGCAACAAAGGATGTCAGCACTGTTAGAAGGTGGGTCTGTCGCTGTAATGAAGCAGAAAGGCAAACACCGTTGGCTGATGAAAATCGGAGCGATAGACCGGTGACTGCAGTGACTCCACGCAACATTGAGCGAGTGGATGAGATCATTCGCACTGACCGCCGGGTGACAAGGATGAATTGTATTGCATTATGTCCCTCAGTAAAGGCAGTGTGATGACGATTATTCAACAACTGGGGTACTCAAAAGTTTGTTCACGGTAGGTACCGACGAAAATAAGGAGACAAGAAAAACAATAGCCGCCGAACTCTTGCAGCGCTTCAATTTGGATGGAGGAGTTTCTGGAAAACATTGTGACTGGAGACGAAGAAACATGGGTTCATATTTTGAACCTTTAGAAAAGACAGCGATTGGAATGGCATCGCACAACCTCACCGAAGAAGAAACAATTCAAAACTGTGCTATCGGCAGGGAAAGTGATGGCGACAGTGTTCTGGGATGCAGAGGGTATGATTCTGGTTGATTTTTTTGGAGAGGAATGCACAATTAATTCTGTCCAACTAATCAGCACCCTCATTAAAACTTAAAGCATGTCTTCGGCAAGTTCTCCCAACAAAAACATGGCGGATGTTCTTCTTTTGTATGGCAATGCAAAACCACACACCAGTCATCACACCACTTAAACGATTGCGAAAATTAGATGGGAAGTATTGCCCCAGCCCTGACCAGACCATCAGACTACCATCTGTTTGGGCCGCTAAAGGAAGCTCATCGTAGGATTCCTTTGAAGATGCAGAGGCCGTGAAAACATCTGTACTCAATGGTTTCGGAACCAAGACCGTGCATTTTACCATACTGGAATACATGCGCTTGTTAAAAGGTGGACCAAAACTGTGGAAAAGGACGAGGGTTACACTGAAAAGGGACAATTTAATCCTGCATGTTGTGGCTTTCCTTCTGTGTAATCAAAGCTTAATGTTCTTAAAAAATAAAAGAGAAAAAATAGTGGGCATTAGATATTGACTGACCCTCATACATACTATAAATTTTGTATTTTAATAGATCTACATTTAAGTTTTGTATATCCCTTATGGTTTGTGCAAAACTCACCAAAATTCATAAAGTATGAAGGTATTCGAAAGCTATTTACAGAGAGTTAAGATATACGTTTTATTTACAATGTGAATAGCTTTAATATAGCCATTTAATCTAAATCTTTAGAGTCGTTTTTGCGGAAAATAAAATGTCCAATAATTGTTCTGCATTAAAGATAGTTTTTTTTTTTTTTTTTGCAAGGGAATTTTCTTGAAAATATGTGTGTCGCATCAAAGTAAGACAATAAACTTAAATAATAAGTTTGGCATTTAACAAGTCTTTTAGTTTTTGAGCTATTCTGTTCACAGACGCACACAGACATTTTTCTAAAAATTGTTTTTTTGGACTAAGGTGACCCCAAAACATATATTTCCGGTATGGAATTTTTGGGTGGAGCACAATTCTTCCTCTATTAGTATATTACATGTAGAGAAAGTAAAACGAGCCCTTCTGTTACTCTTTGACTTAGCTCCTTGCACACTATAGATGAGAGTAATTAAGTAATGTTGTCTCTATGCACCATATAAATATTTATACCGTAGGCAACTTCCATGTAGGCGAGAAAGAGAAATGTTACAGTAAATGTTAACGTAATAGGAATTAATGTATTTTACCGGAGAGCTAAATACTTTGTTAGCCATTTAGCTTTTTTTTTTTTTTGCCAAAACGGACCATACTTTAAAACACACTTTTGTGAAACTTTATTCCTCTCTAGGGTAACTCTAACTCATGTTTTACACGTCGCGTTAAAGCGGCGAGGCGTTTAAATTACTTGACTAAATAAACTTGATGGCCATTTTACTCACTGTCCTATTTTCAAATGTATCTTCTGCATACATGTCGGAAAAATTTCCAAAAGCATTCTAAAACATAGGTTGGAGTTTTGATACGCTTCGTGGCTTATTAAAACATTTGCGTATTAATGCACCGACCGTATGTGCCACATTTCTACATTTTTCAACATACATATATGCATTCTCATTTAATTCCTATTGTAGGAGTACTAAAACAAATCTGATGTCTTCCATGCACATGACTTGCTCTACCTCTCTGCAAAAATGTTGTTAAAAAGCTTATTGTTCTATTTACTTCTTGCTAATCGAAAAAAGTTAGCAGCAATAAACGTATTACTTGCTTCAGTGGAAGCGAAATAAGGGAGTATAATAGGTTAAAATGATAGTCAAAAGTTAGTTGCTATGCGACTGAAGTTCCTTTGTTTGTTGACAGAGTTGACTAAGTCCTGTGAGAGAAAAGTGTAATGCTTTAAATCTGAAACCAAAAACAAGGAATATCTCAAAAACGATCAACTCCATGAAAAAAATGTATATAACATAAATTGTGTGTTTTAAAGTGCTCTACATTTTTGAGTGGTAAGTATTTCTCCATCTCTTTCGGTTTAGCACTTATTCAAAATTCCGTAAAATTCATCCAGAGGCTATTCACAGAAAATTCAAGATATACATATCTTTAATATGGGAGATTTTAATCAAAATTGTTAGAAATTTTTGAGAAAATCAAAATTTTCGAAAAAATGTCCACCTAAGGGTAGTTTGCGCTGGGGGAATTTTTCTCAAAATCTTCCTGTCGCATCCCTGGAGGATACTGAACTTAAATACCAAGTTTGGTATTTTACCGACTATTCGTTTTTGAGTTCTCTTGTTCACAGATCAAGGGACACTCGGGCATACACACGGATTTTTTTCTGTGAAAATTTTTTTTGGATACAGGGGACCCTAAAACATGTATTTCTGGTGAAATCTCGGTATCGAATTTTTGGGTGCATTACAATACCTTCTCTATACACTATGTACATAGTACTTGTAGAGAAAGTAATCGATCAAAGGAAACCTAATGGCGAGTTTTTTTAAATATATGTTTTTAGAATTTAGTTCAGTCTTAAAAAAAAATCGTATCTATACATTCATATGACTTTCTCTAACTTTTGTGCAAACAAACCATTATTACAAAACTATTCTTTATCTACATGATGCTAATCAAGATAAACATTAGCAAAAATTATCTTACAACTATTCTTCCCTGCAATTAGCAGGAAAAATAAGGAGACTCAAGCGATAGTCAAACACTTTAAACGCTGGTAGCTATGTGAAACAATTGAAATTCGTTTCCTTGCGTGCCAGGAGTAACACAAAAGAGATATGAAGTGAAAGATGGCTTTCCGTTTCAGAAAATATTAAATACTCTACAAATAAAACCAATACAAAGAATATCTTGAAAACGGTTGATTGTAAACAAAGAGTATATGGCATAAATTGTGCGATTTAACGAGATATACACTTTTTATACTAAGTTTATTATACTTAACGTTTACCAGTTATGCAAGAGTCATCCAGAATGAAGTAATCTACAGAGGCTATTCTCACAAAATTAAAGATATGTATTTCGTTTATTATAAACATATTTTAAGCATAAAGTGTTTGATCAAAATCTTTAGGGCTATTTTTGAGAAACTAAACATTTTCGAAAATGTTTCCATACAAAGGATAGTTTGGGGAAGCGGGATTTACTGAAAAATCTTGATATTGCATCCTTGAAAGATCTGACCTAAAATATCAAGTTTGGTATTTAACTGAATTTTCGCTTTTTAGTTATCGTGCTTGCAGGCACATGGACACACGATTGTATACAAATGCACTTGATTCTAAAAATGCCTTTTCCATTCAGGTAACCCTAAAACGTGTATTTCCAGTGAAATCTCGGCATCAAATTTTAGGGTGGAATGCAATAGCTTCTCCACTCATGTACTAAGTAAACATTGGAATTCTTTCTTCTGACATACAGTACATACACATGTATGTATACATAATTTCCGACGTATTGATAACTGGTACATTAATGCCTATCCAGTTGTTTTTACTTTCTCTACACATATTATCTACATAGCGTATAGAGAAGGTATAGTAATGCACCCAAAAATTTGATACCAAGATTTCACCAGGAATACATATTGTGATACCCCTGAATCCAAAAAAAGCATTTTTATAAACATGTCCGTGTATGTGTATGTGTATGTGTATGTGTATGTGTATGTGTGTGTGTGTGTGTGTGTGTTTTCCTGTGGGCAGCACAGTTCAAAAACGAAAATACAATTTATTATCTTCCAAGGATGCGACACGAAGATTTTCTGGAAAATCCATCCACACCCAACTACCGTTTACATGGAGCTTTTTTTCGAAAATTTTGATTTTCTTAAAAATGCCTCCAACGATTTTGATTAAAATACCTTATATTAAGGATATTTACCTAACAAATAAAATATGTATCTTGAACTTTTTGGGAATAGACTTTGAAGACTAATTTATTCTGGATACATTTTACGGAATTCTGCATAACTTCTCAGCCATAAGAAAAGGAGAAGAACTTACCACACAAAAAATGTAGAGCATATTGAGACACACAATTTATGTTATATACATTTTTTTCGTGGAGTTGATCGTTTTTTGGGATATCCCTTGTTTTTGGTTTCAACTTTGGAAAACAAACTTTTATCACACAAGAATTTGTCAACTCCAGTCCATACAAACAAAGAAACTTGAGTCACATAACAACGAGCATTTGAATATCACTTTAACGTATAGTACTCCTTTTTTCGCTTCTGCTTGCAAGAAAGTAAGTAATAAGACTATTACTGCTACGCATCAAGAAATGAACCACTTTAGCTGTGTAGACTATCCGTTTCGGTTTCATATGTTGGTTTTCTTCAATTAAATAAAGAATTCGAATTGGGGGTAAAGCAATAAGACCTAGAGAACATTACACTACCTGATACTGGTGCACACAGCAATCGTTAACCATACAAAAGTATTCGAATTCATTTACACATTAAAGTAAGTGTAAATGTATTCACAATGCAAGCAGGGCCATTAAGTCCTCAATTAGGCGTATTATACTGTAATTGCCGTCTTTTGTAAATATAAGTTTAGTTAATAATTGAATAGTTAGGCATTAAAAACCGTGACTGATTGCCCCATTTGTTATTAGCTTCGTGCAAATGGCCTCGATATTTGTTATCGCACTTTGTTAAACTTTCCTTGTGGCTTATGCTTAGAAATCACTTCTACATTGTAATTTGCAAACGATAATAATTCAAACAACGTATTATATAGTACAGTTACTCGGGAAAGTTCCGCCACTGTATACGCTGCCGACGTTCTAAAGTGAACGTTCCTCTGGTGAGAGACGGTAATTGATTTCGACGAAGTGGTAACGGCTACGAATAAAAGAAACAGGTCATACGTGGAGGCACAAGTGAAGCGTGAAATGGAGTTCATTGTTGCCTCCAGTCAATGGTGTTTGAAAGGCCGGGAGCACTTAATCTAAATTGTGACGTAGTAAACCATTTGTCATTTCCAGCTAATAGCGTTGGGCGAAGAGCAAGGAATTGTAATGGTTTTTAGACATATCTCTACAAAACACAGCTTTTAAAGTTAATAAGATGTTCTCACTCGATATTTTACAGGTGTAAAATAGTTACATTCAATGCAATTAACATAACTTGAGACCGTTAGTTGACCTTGGCATTATTATTACTATTATTATTATTAATAATAATAATTATTGGTTATTATTTAATGTACAAATAAAATATCTCTCAATATGTGTAGTATGCTAGCTTGAAGTAAGTGCAGATCAGGGTGTTTACGAAACTGGGTCGCTGCATAAGGGGAAGATTCTTTGTTAAGGTATAAATTTGGTAAAAGTCACGTACTCCTTTATGCATGTGCGTACAAATGGGTAACAAGTGAAAGTCTCTTATATGCAATGAATGAGTTCTTTTTCATTTTTAAATGTAGTCACAAGGTATTTATAGTGCATTGTGGGCATTAAGAACTGCGTTATGGGACGCATAGACTCCAAGTTCACGGTCTATTTAACCAATAGAAATAAAGCAGTAATTGCACCATAATGTTTTATATAAGCAGCAGCTCTCGTGTATTTGGACCCACAATGTAAGCTTAGTCGTCGGAGATAAACAGTAACGCTCAGTTGATAGATACACACAGACGCACAGTTTAAGGATCACGGTTATACTTAGTTATAGGCATAACTGTCAGATAACCTCACATTTATATTGTAAATTGCAGGAAGTGCTAGTAACGTTAGTATGTGATGCCAAGGTGATATTTAAAGGTTCTAGTCACAAATACATTTAGATATATAAGTTAAAACTGTTGTAACATTCATTCATAACTTTTAACCACCCCCATTTTCACTCCAACCTGAGTGAGTCAATTTCGTGCTCACCGGCCGACGTCATCGGAGATTTGAGCGGAGCTAAGGCAACTATAGCATTCGTCGCTGTAAACAGGTACGTGTGGAGAGTGACATGCTATATGTGATTAGGTAGGGCAGTACACACACATACACACACTCATTACACACAGTGAGGAACGTCACATACTTGGACCCCCCACAAGCCCGAACCAAACTTCTATGAATAAAATGTGTATGACATAATTTCAAACCTATGTACACCTATCTCAGCATTAACAGAAGTTTTCATATGCAATGCCCTGTAAATTTCAATTATATAAATTATATTCACTTGACTTTCAATTCCCTTTGTCATTTATGACTTAATACGCGTTTTAGAAAACAATTACTATGTCTGCATTTTTTGTGTGTATCTGTGAATAGCTTAACTAAAACGTAAATGCAAGATAAAGATCAAGCTCCGTATTTAAGTTCAGAATTGTTAATGTTACGGTATAAAATTTACAGAAACACATGTCTACGTAAAACTACGCTTTACAGAATCTTTTCAAACATTTTGAATTTCTCAAAAACTGGTCTATGCCATATATTTAAAATAGTTATGTGATAAATACAATCTTTATCTTGAATATTGTGTCAATAGGCACTGAGGTTCTCCTTATTAAATAGCAATTTTATGCCAATTGGTACAACAAATTAGCGGTAATATATTCACAAAATCTTACCATACACAAAAAAATAGACCTTTTTAAAACACACGATTTTTTCTCCTTCATCTCTTTACCCTCCACGTACATAGGACTTACACTTTCCAGGACTTATAAGCCAGCGCCTAGGGTCAGATGTATATTGAAAAGCAGATGGACTCTAGATCAGAGAGAAAAAGAGAGAGAGAGGGAGAGAAAGAAAGAGAGAGAGAGAGAGAGAGAAGCACGACGGAGTGTACAACCCGACTCTTGATTGAACATGCAGAGCATGAAGTAGATGAAAAGAAAGGTAGTTTTGCGTCAAGAGGTGGAACGAATGGCGGGGGAAAACGGAGAAGCTGGAAAAAACCGCCCGGACGCCACTTTTTTACCACAAATTTCACATAAGATCCACTGGGATCGAGCCCGGGCGAACTTGTGGAGAAGCTATAACTTGACCCCTTAACGTGAAATAGACAGAAAAACATGCTTTTAGTGAGTACTGTACATGAATAGTAGTAAGAAAATGTAGCGTAATCATAACATTTGATCGTTTTTGTAAACTCATGCTAGTGAACGCTTAGGATATATTATGATGAAGCGAAAGTTCTATTTATACTTAGTATCAGCGTTTCACACTGCCCGTTTTAATACACACGCCATCTCTCGGCTCGATGTTAATTATACATCGATATCGAGGCACCTGAAATGTATACATGCATAACATGAACGGCTTTTTCACTGTCCAAAACCGGTAATCAATGCAGATATCGGAGATGTACGAAGCCCTTGTTATGTCCCCAAATACCTTGCAAATATTTACATCACTGTTGAATAAATAAAACAGTGCTCTATCTAGCTCCTCTATTCATCGTATTTGAATGTAATCACAGCGAGCTTCCAATAGGATTGGCAACTAGATAAAGCATACAGAAAGGCTAACTTTATATTCAGGCCATCAAAACCTTATTTTTTATCGGTTATTTCTATACGGTTGGTTGTACGAGGGTCATTTCTGAAGTCTATTACTTTTTCTAGCCTCATATGTACAATGTACATAGGTTATTGTAATGCACCCAAAAATTCGATGTCGAGATTTCACTGCAAATATATGTTACGGGTCCCCTGATTCCGAAGAAAAACATTTTTAAAAAAAACAGTCCGTGTGTGTATGTGTGTGATTGTGTGTCTGTGGACAGCATAGCCCCAAAACGAAAAGACCGTTAAATACCTAACTTGGTGTTTAGGTTCAGTAGCCTTCAAGGATGCGGCATGAAGATTTTAAAAAAAAAATCCCCCCAACACAAACTACCCTTTCCATGGACAAAATTTCGAAAATTTTGATTTTCTTAAAAATATCTCTAAAGATTTTGATTAAAATCCCGTATATTAAAGATATTTACATCCCAAATAAAACGTATATCTTCAATTTTCTGGGAATAATCTATGAAGACTTCTTTATTCTGGATGAATTGTGCCAAATTTTGCTTAACTGCTAAACCGTAGGAGATAGACAAAAACTTACTACACAGGAAATGTATATCTCGTCAAAACACACAATTTATGTCCTTTACATTTTTGTTGTGGAGGTAACCGTTTCCATGATATTCTTTGTTATTGGTTTCAGTTGTGAAGTGCTTATATTTTTCTCAGGCAGTACGTGTCCGTTTTTCTTCTGTTCTACTCAAGGCCAAGCAAAGAAGCGATTTGCAATGACAATCGCATAACGACAGCTTTTAAAACATTTGACTATCGGTTTAAGCTAGTGTATTCCCTTATTTTCTTCCTACTAAGGAACTAAGCAATAAGAACATTCTTGTAATGACTATTTCAATTAGCAAGGTGCAGAAAAAATACAAATCTACGTAAGAAGTTTGTAGAACAGCAAGAGAAAGTCATGTGAGTGTTACACATCATATTTGTTTTTATCAGTCAACAAAGCTGCAGGAAATAAAACTAAGGATATACTATTGCAAGTCGCTGGAATATTTTTCTCAATGTTTATACTAGATTTGGATCCGGGTACAAGGGATTATGGGTATTGGACATTGAAGGATGCACAAACAGTGATCATTGTTTTATTCGTATTACATATGCACAAAAGAATGCCTGAACTAACGACCTCCAAAATAATCCTTCAAGGCTTTCACACACTTTTGACACTCAGAAATGCAACTTTTACTTTTTCTACACACACTGTGTACATAGTGTATAGAAAAGGTATTGCACTCCACCAAAAAATTCGATACCGAGATTTCACCGGAAATATATATTTTAGGGTGGGTTCCCTGTATCCAAAAAAACCATTTTCAGAAAATTGTATGTGTGTGTGTCTCCGAGTGTCCGAGTGTCCCAGTGTTCGTGTGTCCGTGTGTACATGGGTCTGTGAACACGATAGTTCAAAAACGAAAAGTCGGTAAAATACCAAAGTTGGTATTTAAGTTTAGTATCTTCCAGGGATGCGAACGAAGATTTTGAGAAGAATCCCTCCACCCAAAACTACCCTTTATATGGAAAAATTCGAAATTTTGATTTTCTCAAGAATGACTGTAACGATTTCGTTTAGAATTGTGTATATTAAAGATATTTACCTGACAAATAAAATCTATATCTTGAATTTTCTGGAAATAGCCTATGAAGACTGCTTTATTCTGGACGAATTTTACTGAATTTTACATAATTACTAAACCGTAAGAGATGGACAAAAAGTTGCCAAACAAAAAATGTAGAGCACGTTCAAACACACAATTTAGGTTATTAACATGTTTTTCGTGGAGTTGATCGTTTTTGAGTTATTCCTTGTTTTTGATTTCACATTTAAAAAACTTATACTTTTCTCTTATAGGAATTTGTCAAATCCTGTCCATACAAACAAATGAATTTTAGTGACATAGCAATCTGCTTTTGACTATGACTTTAACCTATGGTATTCCCTTATTTCGCTTCTACTTACAAAGAAGCAAGTAATAATGCTAGTTCTGCTATTTTTTTCTCGATTAGCACAAAATAAACAGAAGCATAAGCATTTTAACAATAATTTGTTCAGAGATGTAGAGAAGGTCATGAGAATGGAACAAACCAGTTTTTATGTATGCTCACTGTCCAACTTTAGTGACATCCATCTTGGACCACAGTTTCTAGACTACTAAAATTTGCATGTGTCTACTAGCACCTATTAATGCACTCAGACATCATTTGATACTAGCATCCGATTCTGTATACAACATGTTTTCAAATGTTATAAATTGCAAAACCTCGTATTCAGTTATTAGGAATATATAAAATAATTGACAGGACTTATGAAATGACCCGCGTATATAAGGTGTTTTATTTTAAATTTATGTACTATAGATGGCTGTACAACATTTTATTTATTTTCTTCCACATACATACTTAATGTTAACAAAAATTTTCACTTATAAGTTTTAAATACAGTGACAAGTATGAGTTAAAATAGGATGTCGAAGATTGCTTTTGAATGGATGCCATCAAGGAGACCAAAAAGAAGGCAAGAGTCAAGACGGTAACTGTGAAGGAGAGATTAGATACGAAAGAATATCTAGTTTAATATGTATTTATCTCTCAGGATATGTTGTAAAATTGTAAACATTCATATAAGCTAAATATATATACGGTTGTTTTATATATAAATATAAACTGGGTGAAGTGTAGGCAACAGAGAGGGTCCTCACACACTACAACTTACGTCCATCTACTGTGTTTCTTAGCAGAAACGGTAATAATTATTTATTATACAAGTGGATAAACGGAGCGTTTATTCTTGAGTAGAACAATTTAAAACGTACTCAAAGGGTTACGTTAAATTATAGCAGGTTATGTATGAATGCTAATTTTGTTTTTATTGCTGCTAGTTTCAAATTGATTAAGTTTACGATAAACGTTAAGAATGTTAATATGTCTGTTCCAAATAATATATTTAATGAAGCAAGAGAAGCACAGTTGAAGCCTTATTACCGTCGTCTTCACGGAAATTATTGGAAAAGTCTCAGCAAATTAAGGTTGGCAGATACGAACAAATGTTCAGGGCATTAATGAAGAAGTGATTCTTGCTTATCTTGATTTTCTTTCAGAAAGTTGCAAGTCTTCTCTGTGGAGCAAATATTCTATGTTAAAATCAACATTAAAAGTGTTCAAAGACCTAGATTTATCAAGATTTTCCAACGTGTTGGCTTTTCTTTAAGTAAGTAATGTAGTTAAAGAACAGAATTTTGGTGTTAAAAGGTTATAGAAAATTTGTAGTTATCAACCATCTATTTATTTACTTTATATCTCGTTACCGGAGCAACGAGTGAATTTTGTTTGCTTTATCCCACCCGTAGCGTTAATAAATATCATTTTTATCTAAAGTGCAGGTTTTCTTACGTGACATCTGCATAGCAGCGGGATTATTACAGGTATCTGTAGGATAAAATTGTTTATTCCTTCGTTGAAGTCTCACATTGTTACGTAATATGTATGGCTTCTTAATTTGGTGATTTTTGCCGTTCCGCCGTGGGTCGAAGAGCGGTCCTCTGGTTCGTCCAGCTGACTTAGAGGTTTATGCTACTATAACAAGTTATCTTTAAGACTAATTGTTAAACTGCTACAGAATGTTTCCGCTGTTTATGATTTCTTTGAAAGTTTATTTTGAATATTTATAATTTAATACCACAAAAACGAGTGATTTGGTAGTTTCGTCTATGATCCACATCCGGAAGGTGGGGGTTCACTTCCTGTGAAGTGAAGACAGGATAGAGAATTGTATCGAAATTTGTCGAGTGTGCTCCTAACTGCGAGCCTCTCAGATTACGGCCAACGTAAGAAGGGGGCGAGAGAATGAAAAGGGTACGAGAGATGAGAGTGCTTAGCATTACCCACGGACAGGGTATCCAGTCTCCAGGGCAGAACGTACGTAGTCCCTTGGGGCAATCAGATCCGGATGTTGAGCGAGGCTTAGAATTGAACCTACAAACTCTGAGCCTTCCGGTGTTCCCTAAAGTTACCCTGATCTGAAAAAGACGGGTCCAGATAGGACCCCGTGACATCATGAATAAACTTGTATCTTGCGCAAGGCAGCGCTCAGCCGCAATCCGCAGGACACCATCGGCTGGTCCTTCAACCCTGAATTAGATGACCAGAAATGACAGGTATATTATTTTGGGGATGTAACGGATCTTCTCAGCATTTGTCTGGTAACCCCGGAAAACTCCGGAAAAAATATCTTCTTCTTCTTTCAGGAATTAGGTATTTGCCTGATGTGATCGTACACCTGTTCAGCCCAGCGTTTTCTTGGTTTTTCTACCGATCTTCTGCCTTCATCATACTCAATGCCATATTTGGTATCCTATTCTCTGTGATTCTTTGCAGATACTCTATCCAGTTGTTCCTGAGTCCTTCCATTTGTTGAAGAAGTGGTACTTTTAGTTCCTCTCTATTACTCTCGTTTCTAATATATTCTTTTCTTGTACAACACATCGCAGCCCGTAGGACGCTTATTCCCGCCGCTTGAATCTTGCTTTTATCTTTCTCCTTTACGATCCAGGACTCACTCTCATATACATTTTATTTGTAATGTAAATGTCAGTAATATACATGATTTTAATCAAAATCGTTACAGCCATTTTTTAGAAAATCAAAAATTTCGAAAATGTTTCCTTGTGTTTTGGGAGTGGGGGGATTTTCTTGAAAATCTTCGTGCCACATCCTTGGAAGATATGGGACTTAAATACCAAGTTTGGTATTTAAAGGTCTTTTCGTTTTTGAGCTATGCTGCCCAAAGACACACAGAAGCACACACACACACACATACAGACAGACACACACATGGACATTTTTCTAAAAATGCTTCTTTTTTTGGGATTCATGTGGTCTCATAACATGTATTTATCAGTATAACTGCAAAATATTAAATAAACGTAAATAAAAATAACCCTCCCTTGGTCCCGCCTTTTCTACTGGATCTTCCTCCCTCCTTTCACCTCCGCCATCAAAATGGGTAAAAAAAAAAAAGCGGAAAAAACAGTGATATTCGACGTGGTGTACACAAAGCAAGAATATCAGCAAACGGCATTTGCTTTCCACATGTTGTATTATTAATATTAATTTTGAGCTGCATTAGAAAGTGTTCATGGTCGCTATTTGGAGTGACTATCTCGTCTGAGAATGTACTGCAAAGTCGGACGGAAGATGACCCAATAAGGTCCTTCTTGAAAGGTTATAGCTTCCATCTTGCCTACGCATATATTTCTGTGTTTTTCAACGCGTATGTTAAGTACTTACCCAAGGCTATGCTAGCTGTATGACCATGTGTTGTTTCATTAGCATTTTTCTTAAGTTGTTTTTTTTTCAAAATCATACTTGTGCAGCAAAATTGGCATTAACATTTCAGAACATAATGCATGTCCTAAACTTCTTTAAATTTTATGAAAAAAAATCTGATGTGTTCCATTCACATGACTCTGTACCAACTTCTTGTTAAAAAGCTTATGTTTCTATTTACGTCATGCTAATTGAGAAAAAATTAGCAGTAATAGTTTCATTACTTGCTACCTTGTAAGTAGGAGCGAAATAAGGGAATACCATGAGTTTAAGTGATAGTCAAAAGCTGATTGCTCTGTGACTGATTGTTTGTATGGACAGGAGCTAACACATTTCTGTGTGAGAAGAGTATAAGTTTTTCAAAGCTGAAATTAAAAACAAGAAATATCTTAAAAATAGCAACTCCACGAAAAAAGTATATAACTTAAAATGCGTGTTTTAATGTGCTCTACTTTTCTGGTAGTAAGTTCTTGTCCATCACTTACGGTTACTAGTTATGAAAAATTCCACAAAATTCATCTAGAACAAAGTACTCTTCAGAGGCTATTCCACGAAAATTCAAGATAAACATTTTATTTGTCAGGTAAATATCTTTAATATACGACATTTTAATCAAAATCGTTAGAGTAATTTTTGAGAAAATCATAATTTTCGAAATGTTCTCCAAACAAAGCGTAGTTGCCGGAGGGGGCATTTTCATAAAAATCTTCGTGACGTGTCCTTGGAAGATACCAAGCTTAAACACCAAGTTTGGTATTTAACGGTATTTTTGTTTTTGAGCTATGCTGCCCACAGACACACACACACACACACACATGGACATTCTTCTAAAAATGCTTTTTGGATTCAAATGAATTTCCGGTGAAATCTAGGTATCGAATTTTTGGGTGCATAACTACACCCCCTACATAGGCTATGTACATAGTACGTGTAGAGAAAGTAAAAAAAAATCTGATGTGTTCCATTCACATGAGTTTCTCTACATCTCTGCAACAAATTATTGATAAAAAGCTTATGTCTCTATTTATTTCATGTTACTCAAAAAAAAAAATATATATATATATATATATAGCAGAAATACTCCTATTACTTGCTTCCTTATAAGTAGAAGCAAAATAAGGGAGTACCATAGGTGAGAGTCAAAAGTTGGTTGCTATGTGACTGAAGTTCCTTTGTATGGACAGGAGTTGACAAATTCATGTATGAGAAAATTATAAGTTTTTCAAAGCTGAAACCAAAATCAAGGAATATCTCAAAAAGGGTCAACTCCACGGAAAAAATTAAATAATATAAAATATGTGCTTTAATGTGCTCTACAGTTTTTGTGTGGTAAGGTTTTGTCCATCTCTTAAGCTTTACCAGTTATGCAGTACTCCGAAAAATTCATCCAGAATAAAGTAGTCTTCATAGGCTATTCCCAGACAATTCAAGATATACATTTTATTTATCGTATAAATATCTGAAATATAATAGATTTTAATCAAAATAGTTATAACCATTTTTGAGAAAATCAGAATTTTCGAATGTTTTTGTCCGCAAAAGTTGGTGGGGGAATTTTCTTGAAAATCTTCGTGTCGTATCCTTGGAAGATGCCAAACTTAAATATCATGATTTGTATTGAACAATCTTTTCGTTTTTGAGCTATGCTGCCCACATACACACAGAGACACACAAGCACACACAGGTACCTTTTTCCAAAATTGTATTTCGGGTGAACTTTCGGAATTTAATTTTTGGGTGGAATGCAATAGCTTCTCTATATACTATGTACATAGTATGTGTAGAGAAAGTAAACGTTACTGCTGTGCCACTCTGTGCCACTCTGCTGTGCCACTCTGTGCCACACAGAGTGAAACAGAGGAGGTGGAGAGAGAGACAGAAAGAGAGAGAGTATGTGAAGTTTCTCTATAGCTAGTACAATAACAGGAGCATGTTATGATATCTATAATTTAGGCAATATTAATGCAATACCGTTTCAATGTCAATTTATTCGATTACTTCTAAGGAAGAACACGAAAACCATCTGAGATTAGCAGCATGCTGGCAGATGCTCGCTTCTACCTTCAGCAATGTTCTCATATAGTAAAATATTTGTGAAAGTGTGCTGAAGCAGAAGTGTTCATTTCTGTGTGAGCCAACATTAGCCTCCGTTCCCTCGCTAGGCTAAATACCGAGCTCTTTGCGCACAGGTGGGTTTTAGAGATCAGACCTAATGACTAGATGTGTAGCGAACAAGATGATGCGAGCCCAGCCCCGAGCAAGAAGTCCCACGGGAACTTGAGCTCTCTTAGGACCGCGTTCCCTAAACCACTAACTCATTCTCAATCCCTTTTAGTCCCTCGCCAGCTCCATGTTGGTAAAGCAGATGATGCGTAAATTGAAAAGGGTTGGAGCCGGGGGATGCAAGCGTAACCAATCCCGCCTGTAATTAAACCGTGTTATTAATTATTGAAATTGACTGGCCATTACTGGAAATAGCTCTGTGCTGCAGGGTCCCGGGTTCTTGGCTGGACATCTGCCTAATGCCTCATAAGTAACCGCACCCCTCTGGACAGTACTGATATGCACATACGACATCTCCCACTCTGAAACATCACGATTCTATGAGAACAACACAACAGAAAAAATACTGATATGTACCATTCATACTAATCAGACAAAAATAGCAGAAATAATTTTATTGCTTGTTTCCTTGTAAGTAGAAAAGAAATAAGGGACTACCATAGGTTAAAGTGATAGTGAAAAGCTCGTTGCTGGGTGACTGAAGTTCCTTTGATTGTATGGACAACAGTTGACCAATTCCTGTATGAGAAAAGTATAAGTTTTTCAGAGCAGAATCCAAAAACAAGGAATGTCTCAAAAACTATGAACTCCACGAAAAAGATGTATGTAATATAAATTGTGTGTTTTAGCGTGCTCTACATTTTTCGTGGTGTAAATTGTTGTGTATCTCTATTAGTATTAGAACGTTACCCTCTATTATGGATGTGGACACTTATAGGGTGTTTCAACTAGAGTGTCCTATCTTTGAACTTAAATAAAACACGTTCTAAAATTTATGAAGGTTTATTTCCTGTTTTATGTTGGAACATAATTAATGTTACGGTTTAGCAGTTATTCAAAATTCCGTAAAATTCACCCAGGATAATACTCTTCAGGTGCTATTCTCAGAAAGTTCAAGATATACATTTTATTTGTCAGGTAAATAGCTTTAATATACGATATTTTAATCAAAATCGTTAGAGGCATTATTTATAAAATAAAAATTTTCGGAAAAATTTCCATGTAAGGGTAGGTGGGGATGGGGGGATTTTCCTCAAAATTTTGTATCGCATCCCTGGAAGATACTAAACTTAAATACCAAGTTTGGTATTTTACCGACTTTGCGTTTTTGAGTTATCGTGTTCACAGACACACGGACACACACACGGACCTTTTTCCGAAAACGCTGTAATTTTTTTTTAGATAAAGGGGACCCTAAAACATATATTTCCGGTGAAATCTCGGTATCGAATTTTTGGGTGGAGTGCAAAACCTTCTCTCTACACTATGTACATAGTATGTATAGAGAACGTAACAAAGAACATGTATATGATATAATTTTGGAAGGGGTTTATTTAAAACATTTTTATATACTCATATATATTTACTTTCTCTACACGTACTTTGTACATAGAACATTGGTATTGTATTCCATTATAGTAATAGGAATTTCATTCCACTCAAAATTTCGAGATTTTTGAGTGGAAATACATGTTTTGGGTCCCCTTAATAAAAAAAAACATTTTTGGAGAAATGTACAAATGTACATTGTGTATACGGGCTAGAGAAAGCAAAAAGGCATCAGTGAGAAATACATCGCTTGAAAGGCGTTTATAAAATTGTTATATAATGAAGAGGTCGATATAATCGAACTTGATTAATATTCAATGCGTAATCAATTTAGTATTTAAGACAGTACACGTCTTGTACCGGGGGGGGGGAAGAATTATTAAGACGAGAAATATAAATCATAGCCAAGAATATAAATTATATCACGAAGATACAATATAAATGTAGAGCGAAAATGGGAAGGGTCGAAAGACTGTTAACACGTATAAGTCACGAGCTCGGGGTACAAGATCCATTACCTGCCGTGTATTGACCCGATGGAAAGGGGTGAGAATGTACTGCCTAAGGAAAACTAACGGGACCTAAGACAATGATCTCCGCTGGTCAAGGGGGACGCTTTCTGAGGCACTTGGTGAAGGATCTCCGAACAACCAAGATGTGAAATTTAGAATTCGTGATGGTGCCGAACAGGCTACCTTTTAATTGAGAGACACTTGACGAAGAACCTCCGCAAGACCAAGATGTGCATCAAACGAATAAGCTATAATAGTCGCGTGCGGGTAAAGTGTAACGTCACAGTAGAAAATTAAGAAGTATACGCGTGTGTTCTACGGCGGAAAAGGCCGGACTCAGTTAATAAAGCACTTGTGTCTCACCACAACCTGAAAGAGACTTTCCATGCTAATAAAAATCTTGAGCTAAGCCAACAAAATATAAACACCATTCCCACTAATCAAAACCCGCACCCGGATACGAACCCGTTACCGCTCCATATTGCAGAAATCAAGAAGCACATAAAAGTAATAACTAGAGGATAAAAGAAACAAAGTGATGTACATGCATACTTCCATTATTGTCTGCCTATTCTGTCAGCCGTCCAGTGTTGCTAATGCGGTAGAACAAGACTGGAACAATACAGCTCCCTCTGTCATTATGGTTAATGACGACGTTATTTAGCAAATTGCCTGGCAATCATCGTGAAGACTTCCGCTCTTAAATTATACAATCAGAACAACTCCGAGCTAGGAGGCTACTTGCTTCCACACTTAAGCTATCATATAATGAAGTTTCAGCAAATGGGTTACACTTTTAAAGCAATTATTATATAAAAGATATTCGGGAATTGCGGTTTTCCGTTATTCTCAGAGCTTCCTTTTTACTTTATCTACTAATATACAATGTACATACAGGCAGAGAAGGTATTGTATCCCACCCAACATTTGTTGATGACTTTCACCAAAGTACATGTTTTATGGTCTCCTAAATCCATAACAGCACTTTTGGAAGGAGATTCACGCTTGCATGTGTATGTGAGTGTGTTTGTGTGTCTATGAACAGCATAGATAAAAAATGAAAAGTCCATTAAATATCTAACTTGGTACTTAGTTCTGCATTTTTCAAGAATGTGACTCAAACTAACCTTTACCCGGAAGATTTTTTGACTGTTAAAAATGATTCTAATGATTATGATTAATTACGATTAAAATACCTTATGTTTAAGTTCACTTTAATCACAAATAAAGTATATACCTTGAATTTTCTGTGAAAATGTAACCTCTGAAGCCTTCTTGATTCCGGAGGAGTTTTGAATAACTGGTAAACCATAAAAGACAGGCAAAATATTAGTACAGAGAATTGGATATTTCGTTAAAATATTTATGTAATTTAAGTCAGATACCTTTATTTGTGGATTTACAATTTCCGAGGTATTCCTTGTATTTGTATCAAATTTTAAACATTTCATAGTTTTCCCAAATGGGACGTCACTATTGCTCCTGCTCATGCAAAGGAAACCGAATTTCAATCACATAGGAATCAAATTTTAAAATATTTGACTGTCGAGATCTACATTTTTGTGTATTAAGTTTTTTCTATCGCTTACGGTTTACAATGCAAAATCCAGCAAAATTCATCTAGAATAAAGAGATTTTTAGAGGCTACCCCCCGAAAATTCAAGATAAAATTTTTATTTGGGTGTAAATATATTCAAAATACGGTATTTAAATAAAAATGTTAGAGCCATTTTTAAGGAAATAAAAATTTTCGAAATTTTTTCCACGGAAATGGTGGGAGCTTTTCCTCAAAATCTTCGGGTTGTATTCTTGGAGGATACTTAATTTATATACCAAGTTTGGCATTTTTTCCGACTTTTTGTTTTGAATTTAGGTGTTCATAGACACATGGGCATACTGACATACCCACCCACACACACACACACACACACACACACACAAACACACACACGGACCTCTTTCTAGAAATACTGTTTTTGGAATCAGGGGCCCTAAAAACCTGAATTTCCGATTTTTAGGCAGAATGCAATACCTTCTTTATTATACACTGTACACAGTACGTATAGAGAAAACAAAAATGTAGATCTTGTTAAAACACACCATTTATGCGAAGTGTACTTTTTATGAAATTAGCAGTTCCGAGATATTCTTTGTTTTGGTGTAAACAAGAAGCTATAATTCCTTTTTATTTTTCTTTTGTCTACACGTACTTAATGTATAGAGAGACACTGTATTCCACTCAAAATTTGAAACCGATATTTCAAACGAAACACACGTGTTAGTATCCCTGTATAAAAAAAAAAAAACATTTTTAATTTCTATACTTAGCATATACTACATACAGAGAAAGCACTGCACTCCACTCAAAAATCTATTCTGTAATTTCACCAGACATACTCCTGTAAGCAAAGAAAGCATTTGGTGTATGTGTGTGTGTATTCGCGTGTCAGTGAACACGATAACTCAAAATCGAAAATTAGGTAAAACTCAAATTTGTTATTTAAATAAATATCTTTTAAGGATGCCACACGAAGAGTTTGAGGAAATCACTTACCTTATACTACTCTTTATATGGAAAAAAATTACAAAATGTTGACTTTCTCAAATAATATGTATGTCTTGAATTTTCTGGGTATATTCTCTGAATACCTCTTCTTTCTGTATGACTTCTAAATTACTGATATGTAGGAAATAGACAAAAGCTTCCTATCAAAAAATGTAGATCTCTTTAAAACACAGAATTTATGTCATATACATTGTTCTTCATGGAGTTGACCATTTCCGAGATATTCGTTTTTATTTTGTTTTGGTTTTGAAATACTTAAACTTTTCTCATATGCGAATTTTTAACTCATGGCCATACTAAGAACGAATATCAAATACCTGGCAACCACCTTTTAAAATATTCCACTATGGCTTAGCCTTGTGTACTCCATTATTTACCTTCTTTTAACAAGGAAGCGCGTGATAAGACCATTTCTGTTAATATATCTGGACTAGAATTATGTAAATAGAAGATTAAACTTTTTAACAATAGTTCTAACAAATTGGTAGAGAAAGTCATTTGAATGGAACCATCAGTTTTTTACGTTTTCTATACGCACTATGTGCATAGTGTATAGAGAAGGTGTTGTAATGCACCCAAAAATTCGATACCGAGATTTTACCGGAAATACATGTTTTCAGACACCCTGAATAATTTTTTTTAGAAAAATGGCGATGTGTCTGTCTGTGTGTGTATGTGTGTGACTGCGGACAGCATAGCTCCAAAAGGATAAGACCATTAAATGCCAAACTTGGTATTTAAGTTTTGTATCTTCCAAGGATGCGATACGAAGATTTTCAAGAAAATTCTCCCCAACTACTCTTTACATGGAACTTTTTTAGGAAATTTTGATTTTCTAAAAAGTGGCTATAACGATTTTGATTAAAATATCGTATATTAAAGATATTTACCTGACAAATAAAATGTATATCTTGAATTTTCTGGGAACAGCCTCTGAAGACTACTTTATTCTAGATGAATTTTATGTAATTTTGCATAACTGGTAAACCTTAAGAGACTGACCAAAAATGTACAGCACTTTAAAACACACAATTTAGGTTATATACATTTATTTCGTGGGTTTTTCGTTTCAGCTTTGATAAACTTATACTTTTCTTATACATGAATTTGTCTACACAAAAAAACGAACTTCAATCACATAGCAACCAGTTTTTGACTATCACTTTAACCTATGATACTCTCTTATTTTACTTCTACTTACAAGGAAGCAAGTAATAAGACCATTTCTGCTAATTGTTTCTTGATTGGCATGAAGTAAATAGAAGCAAAGCTTTTTGACAATAATTTGTTGCAGAGAGGTGGAAAAAGTCATGGGAATGGAACACATCAGATTTTTTATTATCTATATCTCAAATGTGTATTTTACTGATGGCTTACTATTCTACATATTCTCAATTCCGTATTGCTATTAAAGATTATGAAAATCAGTTCTTATTTCAAATTTAGTTTCATCGATTCCATTCACGTCAAAAATTTCAGAACACTTCCACAATTACAGCTGAGGTGATTAGTTGTCAAGAAAGGGAGAAGGAAATATAAAGGTTGAATTTCAATTAATCCAATACGACCAAACATCACTACACCATGATGAACAACCAAATGTCACAAATGTATACAAAGTCTTAGCCTTTCTCCGTGGTTGAGTGGCCAGCAAGCTGACTTCTCACCCGGGAGTTCCGGGTTCGTTTCTCGGCTGAGGCGGGGAATTTTATTTTAACCAGAATTATTCCTTATCCCCCACAAAGTCTGAAAGTATGAATGTGAGAGTGTGTGTGTGTTTAACGATATAAAAGTGATTAACCGAAGTCCTGATATGACCATTGAAGTATATAAATAAAGTAATAAAAAAATATATAAATTAGTATTCAGTAATTAGTATTTTGAACAAAAGACAATATAGAAGAATAATGTAGTTTAAGGTGTAGGAAATTTGGGCCAAGAGAATGAGATGTAAGTATCCAGCCCAAAGGAGCAGATGAATATAACTAGGTATACCCCTTGCAAAGGTATGGCCGATAACGGAGCTGTTATGTTGGTACTGACAAAATCGAGCCCCACTGTCCTCTGGGTTCCTTTTTCGAGCACACTTCTGGTCAATGAATTAGCAGGGTATAGAATAGCTGCCGAAGTGTAACACTATAACTTTAATCTTATACTTTCATGCCACATTTTTAATATTCGTTTTCTTAGTATGGGTTCAGTTATTCCCGTTGGATGACAGAATCACTTCAATCTTCGTTTCCAAGTTATTGATGAAAGCTCTCATGCATGTTGTGGCGTGCTGTTGTAAAGTTTAATGACACATGCAAATAATTTCTCACCTTTTCCAATAGACTGCTGAAATATGATGGAACTGTAAACCAATTTTCTTGCATACCAATCGTAGTGAAACCCTTGCATTATTTGACAGCGAAATAATTCATATTTGAAACTCCACGAAAAAAATGTATATAACATAAGTTGTGTGTTTTAAAATAATCTACATTTTTTGTGTGCAAGTTTTTGTCTATCTCTTATGGTTTACTAGTTATACAAAATTGCGTAAAATCGATCGAGAATAAAGTAGTCTTTAGAGGCTATTCCCAGAAAATTGAAAATATACACTTTATTTGGCATGTAAATATAAAAGATTTTAATCAAAATCATTAGAACCATTTTTGAGAAAGTTAAAATTTTCGAAAAAAGTTTCATGTAAAGGGTAGTTGGAGTGGGGGGAATTTTCTGGAAAATCTTCGTGTTGCATCCTTGGAAGATAGCAAGCCTAAATGCCAAGTTTGGTATTTAATGGTCTTTTCCTTTTTGTGCTATGCTGTCCGCAGACACACACAAACCTTTTTCCTAATTTTTTTTATTTATGGGGACCCAAAACATGTATTTTCGGGGAAATCTCGGTATCTAATTTTTAGGTGCATTTCAATGCCTTCGCTATACACTATGTACATAGTACGTGTAGAGAAAGTAAAAACCACTTTTGATGCACACAATTGTACCTTCTCCCTTAACGTCTGGATCTGCAGAAGTGTGCAGTTTACAGATTGCATTTCCTGATGATACTGGAAGAAATACTTGCATTTCGAAATAAATAATAGTGGTTTATTTTAAACTCTACCAGAAAATAGATTACAAGAATTTATGTTTAATCCACACTAAATTGAAAATTAATTAATATTTTTGTTGCAGTCATTTATTTTGTGCGGCAGTGCTACAAACTGCACAGAAAGCTCTCTGTATGTCGCATGTGATCAGAGACCAAAAACGTGGTTTGGATAGCAGGGTGGGGCGCTTCAGCCCAACCGTTTGTGTCCAGCACCGCTCTATCGATCCAGATGCGATAGAACAGGTCGACACCTCTATTTCGACCAAGGGTAATCTCGTTTGCATGACTTTATTGTTCTTCATATTACGCTAATTGGCATTTCCAGAGTCCCTAAAACCATACCAGGATTACTTTTGAAGGTTTGAAAGTGGATTAAGCCCTTTACTGCATAACCCCACCACTTACGTAGGTTAATTTTCAAGCATTGTTTCGTTCTATGGTAATGGTTAATAGCTGCTTTGCTCTTTGCAATGAGCATTCTAACTCTAATGTGCCAATACTCATTGTATTTTTACTTTCTCTATACCGCATGTACAATATACATTGTGGCTAGAGAACGTATTGATGCCACCCAA
The DNA here is from genome assembly GCA_030762935.1 of Hymenopus coronatus. Lineage (NCBI taxonomy): Eukaryota > Metazoa > Arthropoda > Insecta > Mantodea > Hymenopodidae > Hymenopus > Hymenopus coronatus. The sequence goes on from CM060885.1 coordinate 52,008,162, forward strand.
AAATTCGATGTCGAGATTTTAAGGGAAATATATGTTTTCCGTCCCCTGAATCAGAATAAAGATTTTTTAGAAAAAGCTCCGTGTGTGTATGTCTGTCTGTTTGTGTGACACTTAAATACCAAACTTGGTAGTTAGGTTTGGTATCTTCCAAGGTTAAAACACGAAGGCTTTCAAGAAAAACCCTCCACTACAAGCTATCATTTATATAAACATTTTTGAAAATGTTTGTTTTCTCAAAAATCGCTTTAAAATTTTGATTAAATCCCGTGTATTTAAGATATTTGCATCCCAAATAAAATGTATATCTTGAATTTTCTGGGAATAGCCTCTGAAGACCTCTTTATTCTGGTTGAATTTTATCGAATTCTGCTTAACTGCAAAACTTGCACAAAAATGTAGATCTCGTCAAAACACACATTTTAAGTTTTTTATGTGGAGGTAACAGTTTCCGTGATGTTCCTTGTTATTAGTTTCAATTGTAAAGTGGGCACTTTTATACTTTTCTCAAGCAGGAAGTGTTCGCTTTTCTTTTGTTCTACTCCTGGCCAGTAAAGAGCTGCTTTGCAATGACATTCGCAATACAACTTTTAAAATATTTGACTATCACTTTAGCATATCTCATTCCTTTCCTTTCCTTCTTATAAAGCACTAAGTAATAAGAACATGCTGCTAATGTTTATCTCGATTATCATGGTTTAGAAAGAAAAATAATAGTTTGTAAGAAGTTTGTTTGTAAAACAGGTAGAGAAAGTCATGTGAGTGTAACATAAGATGTTTTACATAACAGTGTGCCTAGTGCTTGACACACCTTCATAAGATGAGCTTATTAAATTATAATGCCCGGATAATTGTACCAGTTCTGGGAAACATAAAGCCCTCTATTTACCAGAGTTATTTATTGGTTTCTCATTAGTACTACAGTGCGTTGAACTGGCAACAGAAAGACGTGGAAGTCCCTAAAAGTTGCTCGCTCAAAGACCCGATTCATGGAACTTCCTAGAGAGAGCTATGAACGAACCATTAACCAAGTAGCCATCAGCATTGGAACCATCTGTCCAACACCGCATTAGCCGAAGCCTAGAAGCTCATATGATGCTTGAGAAAGAAGCAGAATGAAAGGAAAACCATGGTAAGGAAATTGCGGTAGAACTGAAATCACTCCATTATTCAGCTATCGACCACGAAAAACCCACGGTCAGAAAAACTAATCCCGGAAATCAAACCCGGTGCATTTCGATTACGAGCCACATACTTTACCGCTCGGTTACCTTTAGTAGATAAGCGTATTTGTATTCTACCCAGAATTTTATTACGAGACTTAATGGGACAATTTGGAGGGAATATGAGAAAAAGACTTTATAAAGGGTTATGTTTGGTTTGATATAGTGAAAAATGGAAGATATTAACAGATGATGGAATACATCTAGGGAACAGTAAATATATTAAAACAATACTATACGCGGATAAACAAGCTGTTTTATCAAATACAGGAGATGAACTCCAAAAGAACATATTTGAATTATACAAATTACGCAAAGAATATAATTTAGAAATATATACAGTAAAGACAAATGTCATGGCAATCCGTAAAAAATAACATACTAGATAAAAAATAAAAGTAGGAAATAATATCCTGGAACAAGTGAAACATTTCAATTACCTAGGTTGAGAAACTTCCTTTGACTACGATCATGATATTTCAAATAAAGTAGCAAAATCCCAAGGCATATGTGGAACAATAAAAGGAACCCTAAGTAAAAAAATCTGATGTCTTCTATTCACGTGACTTTTTCTACATCTCTGCAACAAATTATTGTTAAAAAGCAAATGCTTCTATTTACTTCATGCTAATCGATAAAAAAAAAATAACAGAAATAGTCTTATTTCTTGCTTCCTTGTAAGTAGAAGCGAAATAAGGGAGTAGCATAGGTAAAAGTGATACTCAAAAGATGGTTGCTATGTGACTGAAGTTCCTTTGTTTGTATGGACAAGAATAGACAACTTCCTATATGAGAAAAGTATAAGTTTTCCATAGCTGAAACCAAAAACAAGGAATATCTCAAAAACAATCAACTCCACGAAAAAAAAGATTATAAATAATAAATTGTGTGTTTTAAAGTACTCTACATTTGTTGTGTGGTAAGTTTTTGTCTCTTACGGTTTAGCAGTTGTGCAAAATTCCATAAAACTGACCCAGAATAATGTAGTCTTCAGAGGCTGTTCCCAGAAAATTCAAGATATACATTTTATTTGTCAGATCAATTCCTTTAACATGCGATATTTTAATCAATATCGTTAGAGCCATTTTTTAGAAAATCAAAATTTTCGAATAAAGTTCCATGTAAAGGGTAGTTTGGGGTGGGGAGATTTTTCTCAAATTCTTCGTGTCGCATCCCTGGAAGATAGTAAACTTAAATACCAAGTTTGACACACGGATCTTTTTCTGAAAATACTTTTTTTTGGATACAGGGGACCCTATTTCCGGTGAAATCTCCGTATCGCAGTTTTTGGTGGAGTGCAATACTTTTCTATACACTATGTATAGAGTGTGCATAGAGAAAGTAAAAAGAAAACAAATAGAGAGAATCAGTTGAAAGTCAACAAAACCATAGCTGTTTCCTGTTTATTATATGGCTCAGATACCTGGATACCAACGAAACATAAGATGACATAAAATAACTGCAGCAGAGATGAAATTTCTGCATACACTAAAAGGCTGTAAAGGAGAAGACAAGATAAGAAAAACAGAAATCAGAAAGGAACCTGGACTATTTTGCATGGAAGATACAATACTGTAGTATAAATATAACTGGAGAGAACGCTTAAATAAAATGAGACCAGAAAGACTCCCAAAACAAATCTTAAAATACCAGTCAAAAGGAAGACGTGAAATGGGGAGACCTAGAAGAAAACAGGAACAGCTCATGGAGGAGGAGGAAGAAGAAGAAAAAGAAATTTTCTTCATTTTGAACCTTTGCATATCCAGTAAACCACAAGAGATAGACAAAATTACAGAAAATATCTAAATCTCGTTGGAATACAATTTATATCAATTACATTTTGTTTGTAGAGCTAGCCATTTCCTAGATGTTCCTTTAGAAAATATAGATAATGTGTTTAAAAGGGCTTCCCACATAATTTCTCTAAATTCATCATGTTCCCATCGTCGATGCCAAACAACAGTTTTTAGGTGAATGTACATAGTGTAAGATATATTGGTGACTTGTTAATATATCTTTTTGTTCTATACTTTCTTAACGTTGGTCTATATATTAAATGCTGCTTACTATTCTGTGTTCCAAGTCAACTTATTTACTATCTACAAGCTGTATACCGGATCAACAATAATGAGTATTATGTACATATGCAATTTTATAAGTCTACTGTGAAAACCATTACAGATAAAGCAATCTTCATAACTAATATGAAAACCATAAAAACTTTATAAACATGTATGAGCAATTATTATGATAATATTTCTTTATTGCTAGTTAAGAGCCCCGAAGGAGCTATGGAATGAAAGAGGAGATGGACCGCATAAACAGATGCAAACTGTCACTAGGTATTCGCTAAACCAAAACGAGCATCAGAGCTGAGTTGGAATATTGTAAACACACTGGACAAATGTTACTAAAAGGAACACTTTATAGATTATTTTCCCAGCTTTAAATAGTGTAAAAATATCCATCCAGACTTTTATGCACACAATTCAAGATGGATAATAGAGAATTTAAACTTTGTACAAAGGTTACACATCAATATTGGAAGAACTTACGGGTATGGTATTAAAAGACTGCAGAATTTATTATCTGATTGTTTAAATACATTACTTTATAAATCCCTTACCTTACTGCCATAATCAATTGTGCACCTGTATATAACTTAAAACAGTTTTAATTTTATACAATATATGCATTCTAAATAGTTAGTGGTAAATGTTGGGATCATGGTTTTCGGATATCACTAGAGCCGGACAATTTAAGGGATTGGTCATTAACTTTTATTTTGTATGCATTGTTGATCTCTTATGTTTATCAAGAACTGTGATCAAATACTCATTGCATTGCAGACCGTTGTCTCTGTTGTAAACAACCAGGATGGCCAGCAATAGTGTCCAGTTTTCGTAATTTTTTATATTAAAATAGTTTTTTCCCCTTTCGTTCATATTGCTAGTGCGGAGGAGCTGGTGTAGACCTCCACTGTTTGACGATCTCTAACTTATCCTTGCATTTAAACTGTGAGAATTGTTTGCTCAATAATTGTTTAATTACACGTTGTTCTCCATTTCGAAGAATTTGCGCTGTCAACTATCTTGGCACACTGAATAATACAAATATATTGTAATACTTACAACTATTAAGGATCGTAATAATAGTTAACCATAGAGTAACTACAATTAAAAACACAACGCGATTTTTCATCCCTTTAATTTCGTTTTAAATCTGCTATGTGGAGCTCCCTATAAAGAAACAAGTTGTGCACGAATGATATTATCGGGGTCTTTCAAGTATGGTGAGCGATTTCGGTTTCTAAAGCCTTCGGTTGCTGATTCTTGCGTTCCTCCTCCCAGAACTCTCTCGGACCGTATCGTGTAGGGCTGGAGCTCTAAGCATCCGAAGCTGTATACTTTTCTCGGATTGAAATTATAAAGAACGAGACATATTCCAAAAGCAACATGCTAATTTTCCATGATTTGTCATTATTGCTAACATGACTTATTAATTGATAATTTGTTTTATATGTAGGCTTCGGTTATAGTTTTGGTAGCCCACAATATACGCCACCTAAGTGGTAAATATATTATTATTATTATTATTATTATTATTATTATTATTATTATTATTATTATTATTTCTTAGTGCTGTATCTTATCGTAAACCTTCATAAGAATTTACATTAATTAGGGTTAACATTTGTAGAAAAAAAGAAACCTCTTTCTCGAAAAATACTCTCGTAAACAACATTCTTTATTTGGCAAGATACCGACCGTATAAGAAACGATTTTGTGTGCAGAATCCATGTTGACCCGTTAGGAAGGAAACATTTGCTCAGCTATTTTTGTCCTTTGGTCGATACCATTTCCCTTTCTTACGTAAATGTCTTTTTTCTTATTTTGCTGTATTGACTTTTCATCTTTTAACTTGGTCGCTTAAAGAAGATGGACTGATACCTGTGCTTTTCTCTGGCTACCTAAGAATACAGTTATATATTTGCAGGAACTAAATCAAATACGGTTTCAGTTTTGGAATTGGCAGATTTACCTATACAAAGCAATAATACGTTTTAAGGTATTATTCACTACATAGATTAGCAGGCCATACAGATAAATCAAAAGCTGAAAAAGCTTGTATATACCACTCACAAAACTTTCTCTACTATTCTTTAATAAAATATTCTCACAAATGCTTATTCATCTATCTACTTCATGTCGTATTACTTAGCTCTTAAGTAGAAGGGAAATTTGGGAATACATTAGGCTAAAGCGATAGACAAATTCTTTAAAAGTTCGTCGCTATGTGTAGCAATTAAAATTCCCTACTCTTTGCATGACCAGAAAAAGTGAATAACGGCTTCCCTTTGACAAAATGACTGGGGTTTTAAAATCAATAGCGGAGAATATTTCGGTAATGGTTAGCTCTAGGAAAACAATGTTTATATATAAATCGTGTGTTTTACCGAGATCTACATGTTTTGGGCAGGAAGTTTTTGTCTAACTCTCACAGTTTAACAGTTATTCCAAAGTCATCCACAATAAAAAAGGCTTCAGAGATTGTTTCCAACAAATTCAACATACAAACTCTATATGACATTCAAATATCTTTAACATACGGTATTTGAATCAAAATCACTACAGATATTTGAGAAAAATAAAATGTACAAAAAAATTTGATATAAAACGTAGTTTGGAGTGCGGGGTTTTCTTGAAAATATTCGTGTCACATGCTTGGCAGATACCAAACTTAAATATCAAATTTGGCATTTAATGGGAAAACATACTGATGTTTTAATTTTTCTTTTAGTTTAGGGATCCTCAAAACATGCTTTTTCGTGTAATATCTCGGTATCGAATTTTTGAATGGAATACAATACCTTCTGTATACACTTTGTATATAGTACGTGTAGAGAAATTAAAAATACACGATATATATATAGGATTTTCAAAAATACGGGGCATAATTTCAGGTATGTATTTCCCACATGTAGGCAATCAAATTAGTTCATTATAACATGTGTCCGGAAATTCTTCATTTCCGAGTTATGGCCTTCAAAACATTGAAATTCACTGGAACGTTTTTCTTTCCGCAGGTTGTTGTCATTACAGAAGATGTTCAAAATGTCCACCTCCTGCTTGAATACAGACCTCACATCGATGTCTCATTGACCTGCGAACACGATCCCAAACTCCAGGAGTATTGCGTATGTCCTCCCTCACACCTTGCCACAATTCGATTCCGAAGGGATTCCAAATCCGGCACCGGAGACGATAAACCAATGATTTTAAATGGCCCCACGAGTAGAAATCGAGAGGGTTCAGATCAGGTGAGCGTGGAGGCCAAGCAATTGGGCCACCTCTACCTATCCATCGATCAGGAAACCTTCGATCCAAGTACCGACGAGCCATAAGACTGAAGTGTGCAGGAGCGCCATCATGCAAGAAGTGAATGTGTTGATGATTGATCAGTGGAGTGTCTTCGAAAACGTCAGGTATAGTGTTTTCCAGGAAGTTTGTGTACGCCTGCCCCGTAAGTTCGTTTACAAGTACATGGGGTCCAACTAATCGATCACCAATGATACCGGCCCACATGCTGAGGGAGAACCGCACCTGGTGATGAGATACAACAGTTGCACGTGGGTTTACATGCGACCATACATGCTGATTGTGGAAATTTGTTATGCCATCTCTTGTGAACTGTGCTTCATCTGTAAGTAATACGACAGCAGAAAAGTTTGGATTTACACCACACTGCTGCAAGAACCACTGACAGAACCTAACTCTGCAGGGTAATCTGCTGGTGACAGGGCCTGTACACGTTGCAAATGATAAGGATACAATTGATACTCGTTCAACAGTCTCCAGACAGTCGTATGAGGAACATTGACTTGCAACGCTAACCGTCGTGTGCTGATAGGAGTCCTGTCCACATCCTCCAGAATCTCCTCCTGCACTTCTGGAGTTGTAGATCTTGGTCGTCCCCTTCCCAAGCCAGGAGAGGTGAATGTCGCACAGACGGGAATGGAGACGTACAAATGTCTTCCGATCTGGACATTGTCGCTGTGGGTACCTCTCCTGGTACAAACGACGAGCCAGCGCAGCATTGCCGTCCGCCTTACCGTACATGAAGTGTATCTCTGCCAGCTCTTGATTTGAATACATGTCGCACAGTCTTAACGCCTAAAGAACACTGAATGTAACCTTCCTCAGAATGAACTATCAGAGCGCCCTCCTAATGTCTCCTTTGACGGCAAAAACGTTCCAGTGAATTCCAATGTTGTGAAGGCCATAACTCGGAAATGAAGCATTTCCGGACACGAACTATTTTGGTTGTCTACAGGTGGGACTTTCAATGTTGTAAAGGCCATAACTCGGAAATGAAGCATTTCCGGACACATATTATAATGAACTATTTTGATTGTTTTCATGTGGGAAATACATACCTGAAATTATGCCCCGTATTTTTGAAACACTCTGTATATATATATATGGACAATTCGCTTTAAATATTTTTCTAAGCTTCTGAATTTTGAAAGTTAGCTTTTAATCGTGCTTATAAGAAGTTATTCAAAGTTATTTTTCTTAAGTTCTAATTTTGGAAGTTAGCTTTTTATGGTGCTCAGAAGAAGATATTAAAAATTTAATTACTTTAAAAAACAACTGGAATCATATTTACCTGACAAATATTCTAAACATTTGACAGTCGCTTTAAAATAATGTATTCCGTTATTTCCCTTCCAGTCATAAAGTAGTAAGTAATAATACCATTTCTGCTAATGTTTATCTTGATTAGCATGATGTAGAAGAAAGAATAATATATTGTAACGTTAGTTTGTTTACATAACGGTTATGAAAGTTATGAGAATGAATCACATAAGGTTCTTTTATTACGGCAATATATTTTACTTTGGACGAATCCATTAATATATGCACTATTTAATATATATGGATGATATACAGACCCTTAATACATCAACCAAACAATCGTCGCGTAGTCTATGACGATTGTGGTTTTTAATATAATTCACTTTACAGAAATTTGCTCACAAAGTATGTGGAACAAAACATTACTATTAAATGTAATAAAACTAGCCGCAAAATTAGAAAATTAATTCTTATTTAATGTTTTAAATAATTCCCAACCTCTTTCTTTTCAACATATTTATTTTTACATTTCTTTAGAACAAAGTAATTATATTTACATTTCGCGTGGAGCTTCCTAAAATATATTAAAATAATGCCAACCACGTCTCAAAGCTGAATTCTGGTTATGGTTTACATAAAAGCAATGCATTCGCTATTCAGCATAAGTATATATGTAGTTTATGTAACTCACCAACATTTCTCCACCTTGATTTTGGCCGGAGAAATCGAGCTATAACTTCAGCACTAGTGATGGGAGTATTTGAATGCAAGTTCCCAAAACAGTAGGTGGCCTTTGAACTGCTAACGCGTATTTCGGAACTGCTACACATTTCTTAAAATTAGACACTAATTTTCACATGTGTCAGGCTGGATGCATGAAGGATGTATCTGAATCGGATAATCTCGCGCGTAATTAACACTCAGGCATTAAAGGTAGATATACCAGTAGCTCTATCCATCCCTCGTGTTGCAGTTGCGTTATCTATTCTAAAGAATGCTATAGTACTACAGGGTAACAATGTGATATTGAGTGCATATGCACATGCTTGTCCATGCATAATCAGGTGGCCCAACTTCCCCGTATTTTTCGAGTGCAGATGTCCCTTTAGAGTAAAAACAGATATTTGGAAAACTGGGTGAGCAATCTTCCTTCTTAGTTATCAGCGGAGATGATGAGCAGATGACCTCATTGAAATGGCCAACTCTTCACTGACTGATTAAAGTTGAAATAGCCCCGTAGAGTTCTGCTACTCTTAACACAAGAAAGGATATCTGCACACGTCAAATATGGGCAGATAGGTCACTGATGCATGTTAAAATGTGGATACATGTTTCCAAAACCCATGAATATAGGTTTTGAACTTTTTATTTTAATTCTCATTCCTCTGTTTTTCTATAAATTCTCCTCGAATTTATTTCACAAACTCTTCGGAGTAATGCGTCTTTCTTCTTTCTCCTTGTTGTATCTATTTGATCACTGTCGTAGTATTCGTACCATATTAATTGTTTTATTGAATAAGAATCTAAAATAAACTTTTGTACATTAACTTATCTTATAATCATGTTCTTAATGTTGTCTCTTGTATATAATTTAGCAGAGTGTCACCAATAATTTTAGTCTATAGCTATTAATCCTCTTTTATTATTCTTAATCCCGGTATAAATTAAAATTTTTCTAACTCCTGTTCAAATATAGTAAATTTTTCTGAATTTACTCCATTTCTCATTTACTTTTATTGTTTTCACATTGTATAGTTATTTCTCCTTGATGTGTACATTCCTCTGCGTAAGTAATTACTTCTAATCCTTCCTCCATTACTAAATCTTGATTAGTGTCTCCTAAGGTTAAATACGGTATCTTTATTATTTGGCAAGACCACAACCGTCTTATATTCGTATCGGCCAAGAAGGCAGTGACAATATTATGATATTACGCAGAAGGGGCTCAGGACATGTCAAGGGTACGTTTTGTCAGCTGTGTGCTGTCTCTGTCGTTGTTTTGTCTTTGTCTTTTGAAAATGCGTGTGTTTTGTGTGATTCCTTAGGAATTTTACTCTCCCATTAGTCCAAGGAAATGCATATCAATAAATTCACGCTTGAACAGCGCGTTTATATGTACAATGCACAAGTAAAAACAGATTAATGTAGACAAGTGTGCAGACTATTCCATCAGCAATTATGTATTCTGGTTGGAGTTCTAGGTAGACGCACTGTAAGATGTTTGGTCAATATATTTAGTACAACGGGGTTGCTAAACGCTAAACCAAAGAAGCGTAAACATGTTATCGCAGAGGAAAAGTTAGACCACATTGGTGCTGCATCCCACACTCACCAAAGAAGTATTTTAGCCGTGTTGTACAACAAGTGGGTATTTAAACAAACCTATGTACGAGCACCTTTAAAACTGAACCTACTGTGCGATCATAATGCAGAAATTATAAACATTACGAATGAAGAGCTAACGAGTGCGAATAATAACTTCATCCAACGATGTGAAGAATGCCTTTCTGCAGAAGAAACATTATTTTCGTAACACTTATGTCAAGGTTATATGTGCTACTAATATTCGTAAGTAAGTATGGCAGCAGTTACGGAAAGGAAAACCTCATAGTATAGTAGACTAAGTGCCGGACATTTATTACTGTGATCAGCGTCCTTGGCATAAAACGAAGACACTCTATTTTGTCTTATTATATATATATTATATATAATTGATTTAATTATCCTGTCAGATATCCCAGTCCTGATAATCTTGAACAAATATTAATTCATAATCCGCAAATTGCAAGGTAAACATCAGAAAATTACAGATTATATTAATGAGCAAATACCGAAGCTTCCACGGTATAAATTATATGTCGGATATTTGGTTTATTTTTCCCGAAAGTGGGCAAAAACATGTTTTCCTGTAGATTTAATGCACAGTGGTTTAGATTGATAAAAAAATAATAAAGCGTTAACTTAATTGCTTTTTACACAAGCCATGTATAGGCAGAGCTGCATAGGTAGAGTCACACTGAAAAATACAATGTCATATCTGGGATTTGAACCACGGATCTTCCAGTCTGTCAATTGCTCTAACCACCGCACTACTATGGCAACATACCGACACGGCATTAAAGTCCTCAACTGAATCGCATATTTTCCGGTAAACTACAAGCTGATCTCAAATTATTGGAGTATGTCATCTCAAAGTAATTTGATATCACCTTGTGGTTTACCGGAGTCAACTGAGGAATTTAATGTCATGCCGGTATGTTGTCATGGTAGTTCTATGGTTAGAGCTACCGATTAGAGACCTGGAGATCTATGATTCAAATCCCGGGTTTGACATTGGATTTTTAAGCCCCACTCAACCTATCCAAATAATAAAGCCTCCACCACACCCATCTTCTCCTCACACATGAGTCCAGCACTACATATATTTGTATAAAATGGTAAACAACGGAGGGGGACACTTCGCGCACCACAAACTTTGCAGATCTATTGTGGCTAACATCCTCTAGGAGGATCGGATGAGGTTAAACCATAGGAGGCCACAGGTTGCAGCAATACAGGCCACCTTACATAGACGCGCGGAAGTTCCTAATGTTTCCAAGCCCCAATGACACATTTCACTGCTGGGTGACCAGAGGGGGGGGGGGCAGCAAGTGACCCGGCGACCTGGCAGGTAGTAGCTAGTGTGCCCGGGGAGTGATCTTCCCTTGAGAACGCATCGGCGCCAAATTATGGAAGAGAAAACGTAGTAGATATAAAACCAACTGGGCCTCCAGAATGTGAGTTGCACACCTTGGAAATACCTCGGGAATGTTTGTCTTTTCCCTCCTTTTCCTTTACTCTTTAGCGCGAAACCGACCTGCATTCGGGGGCTAGTAATTGGAGCATTAATAAACATTAAATATTTGAGTACTTTAAATAACTTTAATTTTAATAATCCCTCGTTTTATGTTCCTCGTACGAGAAAGATCTTATCAAGGATGGCATATTACAAAAGTAATAACAGATCTTAGATTAATGTTTGAGTGCCAGACCTTTGATATCAAGCCAAGACAAAACTGAATCATCTAGGATCTGGTGTGGACTATCGTTGACAGCATGTCTTCCAGCCATGAAGTGTAATATTTCCGCATTGCTCCCTTTCGCGACTCACCCACACCTGACCTCTTTATTCATAGGCTAATGCATGTGAGCTGAATTCGAATTCAAACAAATAAGACATGGGTTCACCCAGAATTAATATAGAACAAAGCTGATATACACAATTGTATAAAGAAAAACAACATCTTCGGTCCTTTTCGTACCCTTGAATGTACAGCGTCAGTCAACGACAAGTTGGTAGACAATAATTAAAGGCTAGATAAGGTTTGGAACTGCACGGATTCAACTGGGCAGTTTCATTTGGTTTGCTTTACTGCGATTTGAATTTTTAAACAAATTAATGCTTTACACTTTACTGTAACAATTTTTGAAACCAATTAGCTGTTCAATCTTTCACCCACGTTGCATGTCTACAGTTTGTAAAACGAAACACACATTCTAAATAACATGGTGAGTGTTTGACAGAAACATAAGTTACGGGTGCATATGTTGCCAAAAAAAATGCATAACTGATATCTTCTCCTAATAAGAATGATCACTGCAAAGACCTTCCCAAGTTAGGATAGGAAGAGGATAGAATATGGTTGGAGGGGAATGGGAATCGAACCTGAAATTATTGAACCTACGTGAACCTACGCTCCTGGAAGGGTGTCCTCAAGCGGGAGGATGAGGTAGAGGATACATTGGGCGGCCGGAACCAGGAGCAATGGATCACCAAAAAGACAGGTCGCTCCCGACAGTGGGACCGGCAGACCAAGATCATCCCAGTGATAGTGATAGTCATATTGAACACCTTTTTCCCAACCACGCCGCACCGTGCACCATGGCCGACACTTCCAACCCCAAAAGAAACTAATGGGATCAAGGATGAATGAAATGATAATGGAAACGAATGAGGAGGGACAGGATATTCGGAGAATGAAAGAAAACTACTCATCATTCCCTGGGAATCCAGGAAAGTCCCGAAAAACCCATGGGTTAAGTAGGAAGCGAAACCGCGGGCCAAAGACAAATTGCCTTCGCCATCCCTCTCAATCTCGCCAAGTTGAAACATATATTCTGCTATAAAACTTCTAATATTTTCTTCTTGTTTCGCTCTTCTTCTTCTATCTTTCAAAGATTAGGCTTTTAGCTTGCTCCGGCTTCACGAAGATTTCTTCCAAATTTATCTCATCTCTCCTCGTGCTGTCTATACATTAATATTTTATTAGGGATACGGTTTTAACCCATTCTTTCCAGAAGTGCAATTCACCTTGTTAAAACTTTGATGTGTTCCATTCACATGGCATTCTCTAGCTGTTCTATATACAAATTATTGTTACAAAAGATTATTCTTTTAAGCGTATCATGCTACTCGAGATAACCGTTAGCAGAATCGGTCTTATTACTTGATTTCTTGGGAGTAGAAGGGAAATAAGGGAATATACTAAGCGAAACCGGCAGTCAAATTTTTTAAAACGTGGTTGCCATGGGATTGAAATGTGTTTCTTTGCGTGATAGGTGTTGACAAGTTCCCGTATGAGAAAGTAAATCTATTTTAAAACTGAAAGCAATTACAAAGAATATACCCAACACAGAAAAAATGTATATGGCATAAATCACGTGTTATTAGGAGATCTACATTTCTTTTGCAGTAAGTACTTGTGTATCTCTTACGGTTTATCAGCTATGCAAAAATTCAGAAGAATTCATCCAGAATAAAGAGGTTTTCAGAGACTATTCACAGAAAATTCAAGACATATTTTATTTGTCATATAAATGTCTTAAATATAACGGATTTTAATCAAAATCGTTTGAGCCGCTTTTGAGAAGACCAAATTTTTCTAAAATTTTTCCATGTGAAGGGTATTTAGTATTTAGTATTTATTTGTTTAGTCTGGTATATAACCTTAATTGTTGGGGGATGGGAGGATTTTCTCAGATTGTGCACCAGTGCCATCAATTCTGCCTGATTTTTCAATATCTGTTCTTAGATGGTGCCATATTACTGACCGTATATAGCTGGACTTCTATAGGCTTCATGCTTTATACACATTACTTTGCTCCGCGAGATGCAGGTGGCACTGTGGTACGGTCCGTTCTAGCTGCTTTCACTATCCGCGGATAGATGGCAGCGTAATCACAAATGCCTTTATTTTTCAGTTTTTACTGTTGTTTTAGCCTGTTGGTAGAACTTTGGGCCGTACAATCCGGTAGTTACCTTGACGAATGAGGGAAACCACGAAACTCAACCAGATTGTTCCGCCCACGGGATATTATATGTCACTGATTTGATTCTGTATTGTACAGTATTCCAAGCATTGTTAGCTGTTGTATGTATAATAAATTATACTACTGACAATATATCTTAGGAATTAACTCTCTATTAATATTCATTTATGTCACGCTGACTACAAGGTCTTATCACGGATCATATATACATTGTATATCTATTTAGTTACACAGTCTTACAATAGAATGCATTAACAATAAATCAGAAAGCTTTGTATGCATTATAAACTGTAGCGTGTTCTTCAGCATGTTGGGTGAGTTAACCGCAATCAGGAAGATTCTTTTCTTCTGCTACGCAGTGGGCAGTCTACAAAGAGGCCAAATATTATTGTTATTATTCGTGAACACAAACCAGCCTACACAAGAAATAGCATCATTTGGTAGTATTGGATGAATCACATATCTAGTCACAAAAACCTCTTTATTTAGTTTTTAATTTTTATAAACACTTCATAAAAGCTTTCAAAACTCAGTTGGTATTTACTTAGCTCAGAGAGTATAGGGAATGAGGCTTTTGGAGGTGAAGAGAGTAAGAGAGAGAGACCTAAAGAAGAGATGTAAAGAGGACGAAAATAGGGAGAGATAATGACATGGAGAGAAAACAGAAGCTTCTCCACATCTAACACAATAACGCTAGTCCAACTGAAGGTTCTGGAAATGTAATAAAATCGTTGAAAGTTTCCAACGAAAAGAGAAAAACTTGTAAAAGCGTTATAATGTATGCAAGTGTTCATTTATATTCTAGTTCCGAGACGAACATTCTTTCTCTATTCAATCTAAAAGTGTTTGATCTGGGCACAAAAAAACCTCCACTATCAATGGCACGGATGCGTTTTTATTCCCACCATTTTAATCTCAGATATCGTCTGTTTAAAGCACAATATTGCAGATACTGCAATACACTATATATACATTGAGCACATTTCAACGAACAAAGGACTATCGAAAATCAAAACATGTGCTCACCGAATAGGGGCTTAAAACAAACAAAAAAAATCTTATCTATTCCATTCACATGACTTTCTCTACATAGCTATAACAAATTACTGTTAAAAATCATACTCTTCTACCTACTCTATGATAATCAGATAGACATTAGCAGAAATAGTCTTAATTACTTGCTTCCTCCTAAGTAGAAAGAGTTTACAACTTTCCGGTTGAGAAAGATTTAATTGAACTTGAAACAAATAACAAGGAATATCTCAGAAATGGTCAATTGCACGAAAAAAACGTATATGACATAAATTTTATCAACGTCATCTACATGTTTTTGTGTAATAAGTTTTTTGTGTATCTCTTACGGTTTGCCAGTTTGCAAAATTCAGCAACATTCATTACGAATAAAGAGGTCTTTAGAGGCTATAATATAAAGTATTTTAATCAAAATTGTTAGAGCCATTTTTGAAAAATCAAACTTTTCTAAATTTTTTCCATGTAAAGCTTAGCTTGTGGGGGGGGCTATTTTTCTAAAAGTGTTCGTGTCGTCACATCCCTGTAAGATATTAAACTTAAATACTAAGTTTAGTATTTTACCGAGTTTTCGTTTTTGGGTTATTGTGTTCACGGACACACACGCGGACCTTTTTCTAAAAATGTATTTTTTGGTTACAAGGGACCCTAAATTCCGGTATCGAATTTTGGGTGCAATGCAATACCTTCTCTATACAGTATGTAATATGATAAACGGAAAGCAAGTTATAGAAAAAGAAACCGTGTGGTATGTGCAACAATTTATATTCTTACCTCTATAACCAAAATAGAATAACCTATGAGTGTTCTTAAATCTCCTAGAGATGCTGCTCGATGGTTCATCATGGAAACTTAGTGTATTAACATAGACAAATATATTTATTGGGCATAAATATCTACTCAGGGATTTCAAATAAAAGATAAGTTAAAAAAATATGTTCCATTCACATAACTATGTTTAGCTCATCCATATACAAACTTTTCTTACAAGGGATTATTCTTGTATCCACGCCATGCTAATCGAGACAAACATTAGGAAAAGTGGACTTATTACTAGCTTCCTTGTAAGTAGACAGAAAATAAGAGAATATATTAGGCTAAAGTGATAGTCAAATCCTTTAAAAGCTGGAAGCTATGTGAAATAATTGGGGCTCGGTCCGCTTTGCATGGTCTATCTCTTACGGCTTAACCTTTATACAAAGTTCTGCAAAACTAATCCAGAATAAAAAAATATCTTTAGAGATTATTTCCAGAAAATTCAAAATATGCATTTTATTTGTGATGTAAACATCTTTAATATACAGCATTTTAATCAAAGTCATTAAGCCATTTTGAGAAAAACAACACTTTCAAATTTCTTTCCATGTAAAGGGTAGTTTGTGGTAAGGGAATTTTCGTGAAACTCTTTGTCGGAACTTCGGAAGATACAAAACTTAAATAGCAAGTTTAGTATTTATCAATATTTTCGTTTTTCAGCTATGCTGTCCGCAGACACGAACATATAGACATTCACGTACAAGGATATTTTTCTAAAAATGTTGTTTTCGGACTTACGGGACCTCAAAACACATATTTTGGTGAAAACAGAACATCATATTTTTGGGTGAAATAAAATAGCTCCTCTAGTTACTATGTACATTATATGTACATACGTGTTAGAGAAATTAATAGCTGTAAGCGGCGATAAACTACTCTTATTTTGCAAAATCCAATTATAGAAATTTGCCTGACTCTGGTGATCAAAAAAAGGGAAAATAAGATTTAAACAACAAATCACCATACAATGTAAGAATCAAGTACATAAAACTCTGGAGTCGAATATGCTTATGATAAATTTCGACTTCTACGTCACGGTTTCGTGTTCCTGCATTTGTTCCTCAGACGTCCCAATTTTCTTTGATCTTGTGACTGCCAAGTGTAATCAATTTTTACTTTCTCTGCATATACATAGTGTATAGAGAAGATATTGTACTGTATCCAAAAATTCCATACCGAAATTTTACCGGAAATACATGTTTTGGGACCCTCGGAACCCCAAAAACAATATTTTTAGAAAAATATCCGTATGTATGTGTAAGTGTGTGTGTGTGTATGTGTATGGGTAGCATAGCTGAAAGCGAAAATACCGTTAAATATCAAACTTGATATTAAAGCTCAGTATATTCCAAGGAAGCGACACGAAGATTTCTCAAGAAACCCCCCCCCCCAACAACCTTTTACCTTCAACATTTTTTGAAAATTTTAATTTTCTTAAAAATTTGTTCTAATGATTTTGATTAAAACACCTTACGTTTAAGATATCTCAACGACAAACAAAATGTATATCTTGATTTTTCTGGTAATAGCCTCTGAAGACTTCTACATTTTGGATAACTTTTGTATTACTGCAAACCATAAAAGATATACAAAAACTGTAGATATTATTAAAACACAGAATTTATGTGACACAAATTGTTTGTAGATATCTCTCTTTTCGAGATATTCTGTTTAATTTGTTTTAAATTTTGCCATTTAAATTTTTCTCAAACGGGAAGGCGTCTTCTTCTCGCTTTTCGTTTGTTTACAAGCAAAGAGATTGGAATACAAGTACTTCATATAGCGAATGGTTTTTAAAGGACGAGACAATCGCTTTAGCCCGTGCATTTCCTTATTTCCCTTCTACTTGCTAGGAAACATTGACAATGATAGCACAACATAAAAGAAGTATTTAAACGGCAGAAACGAAGTTCCTCAGAACCATAGCTGGATATACTAGATTAAATAAAAAATAAAACAATGAAATATGACAGCTAAAAATAGAAGAATTAAACAAAATAATAACAGAATATAGCAAAACCTGAAAACAACGCTTAAGCAGAATGAAATAAAATAGAACTCCAAAAATCTGATGTCTTCCATCACACAATGTCATCTAGCTATATGGCAAACAAACCTTTTGTTCAAAAATTAATCTGCTATCTACATCATGCTAATCAAGCTAAACATACGCAGAAATGTTCTTATTATTTGCCTTCTTTTAAGCAGAAGTAGGTTAAGGCAACAGTCAAAGCTTTTAAAAGCTGGTTGCCATATGGTTGAAATCCTATTCTATGTATGCCAAAAAGTTGACAAATTCCCGTTTGAGAAAAGTTTTAACTATTTAAATCTGAAACCAATAACAATAACAACAAATATCTAAAAAATTGTAAACTCTACAAAAAATCTGATGTATTCCATTCATATGACTTTCTCTGCCTCTCTGCAAACAAATTATTGTTAAAAAGCTTATGCTTCTATTTACTTCATGCTAATCGAGAAAAAAATTGGCACAAATAGTCTTATTGCTTGATTCCTTGTAAGCAGAAGGGAAATAAGGGAGTACTATAGGCTAAACTAATAAACAAAAGCTGGTAGCTATGTGACTGACGTTTCTTTGTTCGTATGGACAGGAGTTGGCAAATTCCTGTATGAGAAGAGTATAAGTTTTTCATAGCTGAAAACAAAAGCAAGTAATATGTCAAAAACGATGAACTCCAAGAAAAAATGTATCTTACATACATTGTGTGTGTTAAATCGAAAACATTCCATGTAAGGGTAGTTGGGGGTGGGAGTTTTCTTGAAAATCTTTGTGCCGCATCCTTGGAAGATACCAAACATAAATACCAAGTTTGGTATTCAACGGTCTTTTCGTTTTTGAGCTATGCTGTCCAAAGACACACGGATCTTTTCCAAAATTTGCTTTTTTTGGATTCAGGGGACCCAAAACAGGTATTTCCGGTGAAATCTCGGTATCGAATTCTTGGGTGTAATACAATACCTTCTCTATAGACTATGTACATAGTACGTGTAGAGAAAGTAAAAATGTAAATACATAAATTGTGTGTTTTAACGAGATCTACATTTTCTGTATACTAAGTTTTTGTCTATCTCTTACGCTTTACTAGCTATGCATAATTCAGTAAAATCCATCCAGGATAAAGAAGTACACAACGCTATTCCCAGAAAGTTCAATACATACATTTTATTTATCACTTAAACGTCTTTAATATACGGTATTTTAATCAAAATCGTTAGAGACTTTTTGAGAGAATATAAATTTTCGAAATTTTTTGCATGCAAAGGGTCATTTGGGGTCAGACGATTTTCCTTAAAATCTTCATATCGCATCCTTAGAAGATACTAAACTTAAATAACAAGTTTGCTAGTTTACGGACATATCACTTTTGAGCTATCGTGTTTACAGGCACACGAACACATCCACGAACTTTTTTTAAAACCCTAAGACATGTCTTCCGAAGAAATCTCGATATCAAAATTTTGGGTGGAATGTATTACCCTCTTTACCAAGGTACTATGTACTTTGCAAAGAAAATTAAAATGATTTCTTTTTTCGGATTTAGGGGTGCCTAAAATGTATATTTCCGTTGAAACCTCGGTACCAATTTTTTTCTCTACCTAGGTACCATGTATCATCTAGAGAAAGTAAATGAGCGTATTGAAATGTTAAGTCCAATTAGATCCATTCTAATAGGTTTTGCAAATATAAAGGTTAAATGTTGTGTAATTCGACTTGAAACCAAAGTTGGTAACAATGGAGTGGCATATTAAGTTGTTTCGCATCAGTGCGATAAAGTGCAACATTTAATTCTCTTTCTGTGTTAAAAGTTCTAGTTTTTGTCACATCTGTCTAAAAATGCAGTAAATTTTGTCATTTTATTCGTTTTCAGGGAGAAAGAACATCTGGCATATGAATCTGCAGCCCTCCATGGAGGACGTTGCACTCTCAAGAGACTTTCTACAAGCGCAGATCTACATTAAAGTGAAAGCAGTGTTCAGTATTCAAAACTCACAAGGGCACTGAGGAGAAATAATGTGAACAGTACTACCAAACGACAAAAAAAAAAAAGCGTTTCCCTGTTGATTCTAGCAGTGCTCACCGGGGCTCGGTTCCGGTTCGAAACACAGAATCTGGCTTCAGAGAAAAGTTGGTAGCGTCCCACTTCGTTAGCTCCACAGGAACACACAAAGTGACGCGAACATTTAGGACTGCGTACAAACCGCATTGCAACTGCTGATATATTCGCTTCCTTCAGCCGTGGTAAGCTCTCTCTGCACAGAGCAGAATCTAGTTAACGTGAAACTGCCCCAGCTTTTATTTACGATTCTGAAACATGTTACGAGCAGCGGCACGAAAGGGAGCTTCCGCCTTTTTCTTTTATTTTTCTACCTCAAAAAACATAATCCACATTTGCATCGATGAGCACGTATTTCCATGTATCTCTTTTAACACAGAGTTATGTAATACTACAGGCTTACTTTTGGGTTTCAAGAACAGCGAACAAACAGTCTGTGTTTCCATTTAAAAAGAATATTTAATTCTCAGCCGAGCTCAGAGATGTTTTAACATGAATATAGAAGGGTCCAAAATAATTTACTCACTCTATCCATGTAATAAATTGAGAACAAGACTCAAGTTAGTAAAACTCTGATGTGTTCCATTCACATGACTCTGTAACAGAATTTTCTTACAAAAGCGACCCTGGTACCCGCTTGTGGGATTTGTTGTGGACAAAGCGGCGTCTGGGTGAATTTTCTTCGGATCCTACGGTCCAAATCATTCCATCGATTGCTACATATCATCCACTTCCTCACGCTCATGCCCGTTGGCTCCCGACAGGCTTCTGACTTCTAGGCATCCACTTGCAAGTCCTAGGAGGGTGCTTGTCTTAAAATACAACTACGAAAAAAGAATAATTTCTGTCGTTTTCCTTTATTCTTCTACCTCAAAAAACATAATCCGCATTTGTATCGATGAGCACGTATTTCCACGTATCTCTTTTAACTCATAGTTATGTAATACACCAGGCTTGCTTACGAGCTTCAAGAACACAGCGAACACAGTCTGTGTTTCCATTTAAAAAGAATATTTAATTCTAAGCCGAGCTCGGCGGTGTTTTTACATGAATATATAAGGGTCCAAAATAATTTACATCCTGTATCTTTGTAGTAAATTAAGAAAAAGACTCCAGTTAGTAAAAATCTGATGTGTTCCATTCACATAACTTCCTCTAGCTATTGTGCAACATATTTTTTTTTTACAGAAGTTGATCCTCCTCTATAATTCTGCTAATCAAGATAACGAAAAATTGTCGTATTAATTACTTATTTGTAAGTAGACTTGCCCAAGGGGTTAGACCGCTCGCCTCCAACCTAGGCGCCTTGGGTTCTACCCCAAGCGCCCGCATGTGGGATTTGTGGTGGACATAGTGGTGTATGGATGGGTAGTTTAGGGTAGGAGATTTCTTCAAAATTTTGTTTCGTATCTTTGGAAGGTACTTAATTTGAATACCAAATTTCATATTTGCCGATTTTTCGTTTTAAGTTATTGTGTTCACTGACACAGGAACACGCGGACACAATGTCACGCACAAATAGCCGGAGATTATTCTGATTTTGAATACAGCGGACCCTAACATGTATTTCTTTCTCTCCATGTACATCTTCTCTCCCAATTATTCACATTGTATATACGAGCTAGAGAAAATAAACATTTAGATTAATGCTGAGCGCATTAAAATCATTTCAGATGGTTAAAGTGGCCTCTTTAGCAGTCAAAAGACTGCCACAAATAATCTCTTCTAACAAATACAGTGTAAGAGCTGAAGCTAGACCTTGGCCGTTACCTGCTGGCTGAGGTACGAGCTTGTTCGAGCAGTTGGCAAGCTGAGGGCAGCAGTATTAGACGTGTACCCATTCTTGTTGGAATTTAACCACGCATTGACGGGAATGTGGGGTTTGCAGGATAGTGGGTGCAAATGAGGTTGGGGAGTGAAGGGAGATAGCTAATTTGCTCCTCAACGGATGCCAGTCATGGTGTAAAGGCCCTTGTGCACCGTTGGTGTAATTTGTTTGCAACATATTTGTTTTGGGGTTGTAATTTTGAAGTCCAAGCAACTCTAGAAGGATTGTAAAGGAGCTTAGCCGTAGCAGCAGTTGAAGTTGCTCCTTGGTTACCGTAGATGCGGGGAATCCTTTATCGCTTGAAGTGGTGGTTTCTGGGATTGTAATACCCAAGAGACCTAAGGAGGCCGCTCCGATAGCCGCAAGCCATCGTTGAATTTTGCTGTCCGCGCCTAATCTCGTCCTTCAGGTATGGAAGACAAGAGGTTTCGTGCAGGAGTCTCGTAGGCAGCGAGGGACAGAATAGATGGCCCGAAGGCATCTCTCTTGTACCCGTTGAAGCAAAAGCAGACCGGAGTCTGCAGACATTCCCCAGATCTCGCAGGCGTAGTTAAGCATGGGAACTATGAGAACCCTCAAAAGCGCAACCGGCCTCGAATTTCAGCAGCGGGTACAAGGAGGCCGCAGCATCAGTGCTGATGTACTCCTCAAAAGTGACGCAATAATCAAGCTTCACTCCCATGTAGGTGATGATCTTTGTTCATTCAATCCTTCGTCTGAGGTACGAGGAAAAAGGGAAGTTTGCGAGAAGAAGTTTGCTTGGTGAAGAAGATAGCGTGTTTTTTTTATCCGGGTTGATGGACAACCACCAATGCTCGTACCACTTTTGGAGGAGGTGGAGGTATCTTTGAATGAGGTGGATGGCTCTGCGTGGCGTTTTGTTGGTACAGAAGAACAGCGCGTCAGCAGCATATTGAGCTATGTTGACGTGCTGCTCTGTTGGAAGGTCGGCCATATAGACGCTGAAGAGCGTGGGGGATAGTACAGAGCCAGAACTTTGCTGACGACTGATATTAAAATCAGTTGCTTCACGGCCAAAAAAATATCATGCGAACCAATCACATACTAGCTTCACTCGGACACTATAGATGTGCATCTGAATTTTCAAGTTATCAGCGAGGCGAAAATGATGTGCATCTTCGAAACGTTTGAGTCCATCCATGAACTTAGCTGAATAGAAGCTCGAGAACACTTAGAGCTAAGTAACGGGACATCCTCCGTGGTGTCTAATTCCCGAAGTCACAGGTTCAAACTAAGTCCTCTTCATGCTGTATGGCTATCTTATAATTGATAAACCGTACTATCTACATGTGATGCAGATCTCGTTAAAACACAAACTATGTTATATACATCTTTTGTGAAGTAAATTATTTTCTAAATATTACATTTTATTAATTCATTAATTAATTCCTAATTAATTTCATACTTATTCAATTTAAATGTGACAATACTTAATCTTTTTACTTCCTCTACACGTATTATGTACATAGTGTATAGAGAAGGTTTTGTGTTGCGCTCAAAAATTCCATACCGGAAATATATGTTTTGAGAGCCCTGAACCCAATAAAAGTATGTTTAGAAACATTTCTGTGTGTGTGTGTTTGCGGGCATAGCTCAAAAATGAAAAGTAAACCAAATACCAAATTTGGTATTTAAGTTTAGTATCTTCCAAGCGTGCGACACGAAGATTTCCAAGAATATCCCTCCACCCCCAACTGCCGTTTATATGGAAAATATTTCGAAAATGTTTGTTTTCTCAAAAATTGCTCTAACGAAATATTTATATGGTATATAAAATAATATATTGAAAAATATATTAAATATAAATAGCTCTTTATTCTGAAAGAAGTTTGCTGAATTTTGCGTAACTGGTAAACCTAAGATGTAGACAAAAGCTTGCTACACAAAAAAATGTAGATCACGTTAAAACACACAATTTAAGTCATATACGTATTTTTTCGTGGAATTAACAATTTCTGAAATATTCCTTCTTATTTGTTTCAGATTTAAAATACTTAAGCTTTTCTCGCTCGGAAAGTTGTAAGCTCCTAGTCCTGCATAGAAACAGATTTCCACCACATGACAACCAGCTTTTAAAGGATTTGACTATCGTTTAAGCCTAGTATATTCCCTCATTTACCTTCTAATTACAAGGAAGCAATTAATCAGACAATTTCTGATAACGTTTATCTTCATTAAAATAAAGTAGACTGAAGACAATGCTTTTTAACCATAATTTTTTTACAGCGATGGAGAGAAATCATGTGAATGGAACACAACAGATTTTTTGTGAGGTTAATTATTTTTGAGATATTCCATTTTATCGGTTTAAATGTTATAATGTCTATACTTTTTTCAAACGCAATGTTGGCATTAGATTGTCTGATTTGATCTCCTAACCAAAGAGAATTGAGCTCCAAAGTCATCACATAGCAACCAGCACATATTTGACCATCGTTTTAATCTAGTGTATGCCCTTATTTCCCTTTTACCTACAAGTGAAAAAGTAGTAAGACTATTTCTGGTAATGTTAACCTTGTCTAACACTATGTACATAGAAGCTTAGTTAGTTGCAGAATACATAGAGGTGGTCATGTGAACAAACACATTTTTGCTTTCTCTACATAGTACAAGATACATAGGTTAGAGACGATATTGCACTCCAATTAAAAATTCGATACCAAGGTTTAACTAGAAAAACACGTTTTGGAGCCCCCCTATACAATAAAAAGGCATTTTTAGAAAAAGGTACAGGCGCACGTTGTGTGTGTCCGGGTGTCTTGTGTCTGTGAACATGATAACTCAAAACAAAAAAGCAGGTAAAATACCAAATTTGGTGTTTAAGTTTAGTATCTTCCAAGAATGTGACACGAAGATTTCGAGAAAAATGTCCCTACACCAAACTGCCCTTTACATAGAAAAGTGTTCCAGAATTTTAATTTTCTCAAAACTGAGTAACAATTTTGATAAAAATGACACATATTGAAGACATAAAAGACCTGACAAATGAAATGAAATGAAATGAAATGAAATTTCTGGGAATAGCCTCTAAAGAGCTCTTCATTATGGACACATTTTGCCAAATTTAGACAAAAAGTTACAGCACAGCCTGTAAATCTCGTTAAAACATATAATTTATGTGATATATATTTTTTCGTGGAACTGGCCACATCCAAGATATTTCTTGTTAGTGGTTTCAGTTCTAAAATACTTAATAATTTTCTCATACAGTAATTTGTTAACTGGCCATGCAAAGAAATGAATTTCAATCATATAGCAAAAGATTTGTTTATCACTTTATACTTGTGTAGTCCCTTATTTCTCTTCTTCTTACAGGAAAGTAAATAATAAGACCAGGTTTTCTGTGTATTTTGATTAGCATTAAGTAGATACAAGAATAAGCTTTTCAACAATAGTTTGTTACACAGATATAGAGAAAGTCATGTGAATGAACAAATCAGGTTTTTAATTTATACTATCCACATACGCATACACTTTGCGCGCACCTTTCTTTGGTCGCCGTTTTGTGGGGTAGAAAGGGCTGAGGGGAAGAAGAGAGAGCTGCCAAATCTGTGTTTTCGCGGTCTTCAAACAAAAAAAGTTTGTTGCTTTGAGGCTTTCAAGTTATTTAATTTACCGCGAAATATCTGAATTATTAATCGAAGCTTACCGCAAGAATACATGCGTGAATTTTGGATCTATGAAAGAAACAAATCTTAGTATTAAAGCCGCAGTAGTTCTAGTTTACCCTGTATTTGAATTCTTTAACTAAAAAGAAACTCTGAAGTGCTACATTCACATAGCTTTCTCTAGTGTTCTAAATACAAACTATTCTTACTAGAGATTATTATTTATTCTACATCATAGTAATCGAGATAAATATTAGCAGAATTATTCTTATAACTTGATTCTTTTTAAGTAGAAGGGAAATAAGAGAGTCCATTATTGTAAAGTGATAGTAAAATGTTTTATAAGGTAGTCGCTAAGTGAAACAATTGAGATTCGGTTCGCTTTGCATGGTGCCGTTTGAGTAATTTTAGGTAGTTTACAATTGAAATCAACAATGAGTATCTCGAAAACGGACAACTATACAAGAAAAACGTGTCGACATAAATTATGTGTTTAAACGAGATATACATTTTTTTGTGTAGTAAGTGTTTGTCTATATCTTACGGTTTAAGCATTATGCAAAATTCTGCAAACCTCATCCGGAATAAAGAGCTCTTCACAGGCTATTTCCAGAAAATTAAAAAGATAATTTTTTTAAATGTAAATATTTTCAATATACGGTACTTTAATCAAAATCATTAGAGAGGTTTTGGAGAAAATACATTTTTTAAATTTTTTCCATTAAAGCGTAGTTTCTTGTGGAGGACTTTTTCAAATAATATTAAAATTAAATATCAAGTTTGGTATTTAACGGTCTTTTCGTTTTCATTTGTGCTGTCTACAGACACAAACATTAATTTTTTTTCTAAAAATGCTTTTTTCGGACACACAGGAACTCAAAACATATTTCCGGTGAACTCTCGATATCGAATTTTTGGGTGGAATACTATACCTTCTCTATCCAATATGTACATGTACATATGGGCTAGAGAAGGTAACTAGATGTCGGTATATATTGCAGTTAGTATCTCAATGTGGTCGCTTTTCTGTAGTACCAAAATTGCGTGAAACCTATCAAATGAAGCCGAGCGCCCAAGAAAAAGTGCGAACATAGAACAGCTTTTTCAACTCTGTGCTCACAATCTATCCAAAATTTGAGAGTTAGGACACACTTCATGAAAAGGTAATGCTTTTCTGCAGAATTCTGAAATATAAAACAATCATTCGACTTTTTGTTCCCCTTCACCAACAGATTTCCCTTCCAGTCTGCTTAAACAACATTTTAATGTTTGTGACATATCAATGACGAACATATAGACGGATGCATGTCACCGTCGTTTTGACAACTTGTCATTTGTAATGTGGGTTCAATTCCTGGGGGCCTTGATTTTTTATGTTATAGGCATAGGGGCTTTTTATCTTGCAAAATTCAATTGAAATTATACGAATATACTAAATATCATGTTCTGGACTCTATTCTCATAATCATGATTATTTAATTGTCTTTTGATATTATTGTATTAACCAATTTTTAAACTAAAACTCCAGTATATCCCCAAATAGTTTATTAAGTTTTAAGTATTGCTCAGAAAAAATTGTAAGATAACTTAATTTAAAAAGTATCTAATGTGTTCCATTCACACGAGTTTTTTGTCTGTTTTGCAAATAAACTGTTCTTATTAAACTGTATTCTTGTATCTAAATCATGCTAATCGAGATAAACATCACCAGAAATTGTCTTATTATCTGCTTCCTTGAGTTTAAGAAGGAAAATAAAGAAATTCATTAGGTTAAAGCGAGAATCGCTGTGTGAAACAATTCAAATTCATTTTCCTTTCTTTACTAGGAGTAAATATAATTTCGCGTATGAGAAAGGTTTGTGTAGATTAACCTATAACAATGAATATCTAGGAAACAGTTAAAACAATGTATATTAGATAAACTGTGAGCTTAACCAGATTATATTTTATGTGAATTAAGTTTTTGTCCATCTCTTAAAGTTTACTGGTTATAGAAAACTAATCCAGAATGAATAGGTCTTCAGAGGCTCTTGCTAGAAAATTCAAGATTTACATTTTATTTGTCACATAAATGCCTTAAATATACGTATTTTAATCCAAACGGTGAGAGCCATTTTTGAGAGAATAAATATTTTTGAAACTTTTTCCATGTACAGGGTAGCTTGGGGTGGGGGAATTTAGTCAAATTCATAGTGGCGCTACTTGAAACATAAGTTTGGTATTTCATGGAGTTTTCTTTTTTAAACACACATACATATTCACAGGCTGATCTTTTTCCTAAAACTGCTTTTGAGAATCAGTGAGTCTCAAAATATGTATTTCCGGTGAAATTTCGGTATCAAATTTTGGGTGAATACAGCACCTTCTGTATTACTATCTACATTGTATGTCCATACATACTAGAGAAAGTAAAATTGAGCGGGGTTAACACGCTAATCCTTTAATAATCTTAATAATATGCTGAGTTCAATTGTTTCCTGTTAGAAAATTCTAAAACAAGCGTACTATATGGTTGCCCTTTGAGTATAACAAAGAGAAGAGATTTGTTCGATGCTCCTGCGAATCAGCATCTATGCACTGATGAACTGCACGAAAAGCAAATACAGATAATTCCTTCAGTGTTGTAACAATATGCAGCATTTTGCATTTGAATTGCGTAATTCATCTTTAATAGGCTAATGCACCTACTTTAGGTTCATAATTGGCAGAAATTTTTTTTATGATACCTCTTGCATAATGATATGATTATAGATGTGTTGTATATACACATATTTTCATAGGTTTGATCATAATCGGTGGTCGTAAAATAAGTATATCGAAAACAATTTTTTTATTATTATTATTTTTATTATTATTATTATGACAATACTTACATAGTAATACAACAAGCTGCTTAACTTTGTTAATGCCATAGTAACTGCATTGTGATATTAACAGTATGATAATTTTTAACGTAAAACGTTAACGTTTACAGTAATTAATTTTTACTTTACAAAATTCCAAAGAAATATTTTTCTCCTTGATAACTGTAATCACTTGCTTGGGTGGCGTAATGACGCTCCAAACTGAATGTTTCCTGTGTAGAATTTGGCCGAAAACTAAACACTAATTCCGCCGCTCTCTATAAATAGGGCATAAGGAAACAACAGCTTGCGTGCTTCCTGACATTACAAATTGACACACGACCTACTTTTCAAGGAAGAAGACAGTCACTTCTATCACGTGTTTTGTCATTAAATGCACGAAGGATGCAGACTTCCTTCGACACATAATCAGGTGAATTGGCAATTCCTGTTTTATAAATGTGATACAGCAAAATAAACAATAGAAGCTGCCTAGTAAGTAAACTTGAATCTGGTTTCACATTTACAAAGTTTCTCTACCCAATATCAATTATTCCTTTTTTTACTTTCTCTACACGTACTATATACATAGTGTAAAGAGAAGGTATAGCACTCCACCAAAAATTAGATACAGAGATTTCAGCGGAAATATATGTTTTAGGCTCTCTGGATAAAAAAAAAGTTTCAGAACAAGGTCCGTATGTGTCCGTGAGTTCGGGTGCCTGTGAGCACGATAACTCAAAAACGAAAATTCTGTAAAATACCAAACTTGGTATTTAACTTTAGTATCTTCCAGAAATGCGACACGAAGATTTTGAGAAAAATCCCCCCACCCCAAACTACACTTTACATGGAACTTTTTTCGAACATTTGGATTTTCTAAAAAATGGCTCTAACGATTTGATTAAAATATTGTATATTAAAAATATTTACCTGACAAATAAAATGTATATCTTGAATTTTCTGTGAATAGCCTCCAAAGAGTAGTTTATTCTGGATGAATTTTACTGAATTTTGAGTAACTGCTAAACCGTAAGAGATGAACAAAGCTTACTAAACAAAAATGTACAACACGTTAAAACACACAATTTATGTTATCTGCATTTTTTCGTGGAGTTCCTCGTTTTTGAGACATTTTTTATATTTGGTTTCTGCTATGAAAAAATTATACTTTTCTCATACAGGAACTTGTCAACTCCTATCCATTTAAACAAAGGAACTTCATTGACATAGCAACCAGCTATCACTTTAACCTATGGTATTCACTTATTTCGCTTCTACTTACAAGGAAGCAAGTAATAAAACTATTTCTGCTATTTTTTTTTCAGATTAACATAAAGTAAATAGAAGTATAAGCTTTTTAAGAATTATTTGTTGCAGGGATATAGAGAAAGTCAGGTGAATGGCACACATCAGATTTTTTTTTGTAGTGTTTAACGCCCGCTTTGCCTACTTGTAGTACCGCAGGCAATGGTACTGATAATACATGAATGGAGATGGGGCACCGGTGGAATGCGATAGCGAGGGGAACCGGAAAACCCGGAGAAAATCCGCCCCTGCACCGCTTTGTCCACCACAAAACTCTTATGCAGTCACTTTGGATCAAACAAAGATAAACTGATAAATAATGTAAACAGTGTTGTATTGGTTAAAATGGACTTTATGTCCCTCTAATACACAGAGACTAATACGAGTTTATTAGTATTTGGAACGTTTGATATAAGTATAAATACCTTATTGAGCGTGTATTTACTTTTAAAATTATGGAATTTATAGCTAAGTTCAAGATGCTACTAATTACAAGGGTTTGAATAAAAATATTGAATTTCATCGCTTTCTCGAACCAAAGAGTTTACTCATTTATCCATCACGGCGAAGCAAAAGGCACGGGAGCTCTTAATTAAGGACTTGAATAAAGTTTTCTTCAGTACGGCACGCCATAATGAGCCGGCTAATTAGGGTTGCCATTCTGCAGATCTGCTTTCTGACGCAGCTTCTTGTGGTTGTCTTAGGTTGCAGACAAAAGGAGCTCCCGAAATCGAGCCGAGGATTACATCCTTGCATTTGTAGGAACCAAAGAGTTTGTAATAGATAGACAGCGCCCTCTTCCGACAACATGGAACAGCTGTTTAGAAGTCATTAAGAGAAGTTTGCGTACTAATTAAATGTATTAAATGTCCGAATTGGCAGATATTCATGGCTTAAAAATCTGATGTGTTACATTCACATGACTTTCTCTATATCTCTGCAACAAATTATTGTTAAAAAGCCCATGCTTCTATTTACTTCCTACTAATCGACAAAAAATTAGCAGAAACAGTCCTATTACTTGCTTCCTTGTAATAAAAGCGACATAAGAGAGTACTATTGATTAATGTGATAGTCAAAAGTTGGTTGCTATGTGACTGAAGTTCCTTTGTTTGTGTGAACTGGAATTGTTAAATTCCTGTTGAGAAAAACATGGTTTTTAAAGCTGAAACCAAAAAAACAAGGAATATCTCAAAAACAACAACTCCACGAATAAAACTATATAAGATAAATTGTGTGTTTTAAGGTGCTCTACATGTTTTGTGTGGTAAGTTTTTGTCCATCTCTTACGGTTAAGCAGTTATGCAAAATTCCGTAAAATCCACCCAGAATAAAGTAGTCTTGAGAGGCTGTTCCCAGAAAATTCAAAATCCCCGTGTCGCATCCCTAGAAGATACTAAACTTAAATACCTAGTTTGGTATTTTACCGACTTTTCGTTTTTGAGCTACCGTGTTCCGGTGAAATCCCGGTATCGAATTTTTGGGTGGAGTGCAATACCTTCTCTATACACTATGTACATAGTACGTATAGAGAAGATAAAATTATATGAATTGTATGTTAAATTGTATGTTAAACCTTAAAACCTATTTTCTCGCGTTTTTATTTTTCAGCGTTTTCAAAACATCAAATTGCTCCACGCGATGTGGTTTATGTCATATCTGCTTCAAATTTTCATCACAGACTCATAGAGTATTAATAAAAAATCTGATGTGTTCCATTCACATAACTTTTTCTATATTTCTGCACAAATTATTGTTAGAAAGCTTATGCTTCTATTTACTTCATGCTAATCGAGAAACAATTTACAGAAATAGGCTTATAACTTGCTTCCTTAAAAGTAGAAGCGAAATAAGTATGTAACATAGATTAATGTGATAGTCAAAAGCTGGTTCATATGTGTTTGCTAAAGATGAAACCAAAAACAAGGAATATCTAAACAAAGGTCAACTCCAAGAAAAAAAATGTATATAACATAAATTGTGTGTTTTAACGTGCTCTACATTTTTGTGTAGTAAGTTTTTATATATCTATTACGGTTTAGGAGCTATTCCAAATTCAGTAAAATACATCCAGAATAAAGGACTCTTCAGAGGCTATTTCCAAAAATTCAAAATATGCATTTAATTTTCAGGTGAATATCTTTAATATACGAAATTTTAATCAAAATCGTTGGAGCCATATTTTAGAAAATCAACATTTTCGAAAACATTCCATGTAAAGCGTTGTGGAATTTTTCTCAAAATCTTCGTGTCGCATCCCTGGAAAATACTAAACTTAAATACCTAGTTTGGTATTTTATCGACTCTTATTTTTTGAGTTATCGTGTTCGCAAACACACACACGGAAATTTTTGTGAAAATGCTTCTTTTTGGATACAGGAGACCCTAAAACATATATTTCCGGTGAAATCTTGGTATCGGAGTTTTGGGTGAACACGATACCTCAAAAACTAAGAGTCGATAAAACACCAAACTTGGTATTTAAGTTTAGTATTTTCCAGGGATGCGAACCAAAATTTTGAGAACAATCCTCTAAATTTTTTTTTGGTAGTGTTTAACACCCGCTTTAACTACTAATGGCACCGCAGGTGGTGACACTGATGATACATGAATAATGATGGAGCACCGGTGGAATGCGATGGCGGGGAAAACCGGAGTACTCGGAGAAAACCCGCCCCAGCGCCGTTTTGTCCACCATAAATCTCACATGCGGTCGCTTGGAATTGAACCCCGGCCGTCTTGGTGAGAGTCGAGTGGTCTAACCACTCGGCCAGTCCTGTCAACTCAAACTACCCTTTACATAGAACTTTTTTTCGAAAATATTGTTTTATAATATGTAATTCCTACAGTATATTGTTTTAATTAAAACATCTCCTTTTCGTACATTATGAATCATTTCTCTTATATTTTTTATGATTGCCTTTCTTATAGCTATAATATGTTCCCTTCAGTTTCGAGGTTATTATTTCGCGCACTTTTGTTTTGACTCATTTATTACATTACAGATATTTTATAACTACTTCTGTGTATACCAATGACTTTGTTTTGACCTATTCAGTAAATTCAGCAATAGTGCCAATTACTTGCTAATGTTGCATAAACGTAGTTGTTTTTAAATGCCGCATTGCGCATTGACAGCATCCGCCAGGACAGGGTAACCTGGCATGCAAGATTACC
This sequence comes from Hymenopus coronatus, assembly GCA_030762935.1. NCBI lineage: Eukaryota > Metazoa > Arthropoda > Insecta > Mantodea > Hymenopodidae > Hymenopus > Hymenopus coronatus. Next base: position 52,041,035 of record CM060885.1, read on the forward strand.
GTTAAATGTATGTTTTAAGCTATTTAGCCAAATACATTTCAAGTTAATAATAAAATTATAAAATAAAAGCCTTACTCTTGTGGCCTTAATATTGTTACAGTAATGATCTAAACAAACAAACATGTGCTGGTCAAAAACAGTGGCATTTGATATACCTATAATTACCCCGCAATAACCTCACCCTCAATTGACAGCCATCTCACATTCCCTAACCCCTGATATACCCATCGTGTATGTGCTAGCGTTCAGTTGCACGCTGTTTTGGATCTGATTACGGAGTCCTGTTATCAGTTGTGTACCTTTGAAAATGAAATTTAAATTGTGTTTTATTTCACTGCCAGGAGTGTGATATCACGCCAGCTATAGCGATTTTGCTTTCTCTACACGTACTCTGTACATAGTGTATATAGAAAGTATTGTAATGCATCCAATCTAATGAGATTTCACCGCAAATACACGTTTTGGGTCTCCCTGGATCCTAGAAAAGCATTTTCAGAAAAAGGTTCATATTGGTATTTAAATTTAATACTTTCCAGGAATGCGTAACGAAAATTTGAGAAAAATCCCACCACCCAAAACTACTCTTTCCATGGAACTTCTTCGAAAATTTTGATTTTCTCAAAAATGGCTAACGATTTTGAATAAAATATCCTATATTAAATATATATTAACATGACAAATAAAACGTACATCTTGAATTTTCCGGGAATAGCCTCTGAAGACTACTTTATTCTGGATGAATGTTACGAAATTTTGCATAACTGCTAAACCGTAAGAGATGGACAAAAACTCACCACGTAAAAACTGCAGAGCATGTTAAAACACACAATTTGTTATATACATTTTTTTGTGTAGTTAATCGTTTTTCAGATATCCATTAATTTTGGTTTCAGCTTTGAAACACATATACTTTTCTCATACTGGCATTTGTCAACTTCTGTCCATACAAACGAACATTCAAAGGCACATAGCAACCAGCTTTTGACTATCACTTTAATCTACGGTATTCCATTATTACGCTTCTACTTACAAGGAAGCAAGCAATAAGACGAATTATGCTACTTTTTTCTCTGCTTGCATGAAGTAAATAGAAGCATAAGATTTTTAACAATAATTTGCTGCAGAGATGTAAAGTCATGTGAATGGAACATATCAGATTTTTGCTTCTGTTGCTCATTTCATTTTATTTTTGTTTATTCAGCAACGATAGATAACATACTTGGAACATCAATTTGATAAATACCTTACGGTCAAAGTGCCTATCAGATTATACATTTGAAGACCGAAATTAGTTGAAAGAGAAACCGTTTGATCAAAAATTAAATATTAAGCAAGTTGACAAGGAGCAAATACATCGATTTTAATATTCAATAAATGACAGATTCTCTTGGCTAATATGTCTTGGAGCAACAAAATGTATTATTGCGTTCGTTTCATGTTCAGTGAGGATGACAACAGTGCTACATAAAAGGCAATTTGATTTTAATAGCTCTATTTCAAAATTTGGCGTGTTTATTTCACATGACTTTCTCTACATTACTGCAATAAATTATCGTTAAAAAGTTTATGTTTCTATTTGTTTTATGCTAATCGAGGAAAAATTAGCAGAAATGATCTAATTACTTGCTTCCTTGTAAGTAGAAAAAGAAATAAGGGAGTACTATATATGTTAAAGTCCAACGAAGGGAAGATCTCAAGAACGATCAACTCCACAAAAAATGTATATGACAAATTGTTTTTTTTATCGTGATCTACATTTCTTGTGTAACAACTTTTTGTCTATTTCTTACGGTTTACAAGTTATGCGAAATTCAATAAAAACGATCAGAATAAAGAGATCTTTGAAGCTATTTGCAGAAAATTCAAGATATACATTTTACTTGGCATGTGAATATCTTAAATGTAAGAGATTTTAATCAAAATCATTGGAGCTCTTTTTGAAAAATCAAAATTTTCTAAATGTTTCCATGTAAAGGATTGTTTGAGGGGATTTTCTTGAAAAGCATCGTGTGGCATTCTTGGAAGATACTAAACTTAAATACAAAGTTTGGTATTTAATTGTCTTTTCGTTTTTGAGCTATGCTGTCGATATACACACAGACACAAACATACCGCCCGGACGTTTTTCCAAAAATGCTTTATTTTGGATTCAGGGGGATACAAAACATGTATTTCCGGTGAAATTTCAGTATCGAATTTTTAGTTGCAATACTATACCATCTCTATACCCTACGTAGTACGTGTGGAGAAAGTAAAAATGAATATTAAGAATTTTTTGCCAATTTGTTAAATAAAGAAAACCTTCTGCTTAAAGGACAATATCTCATTGTTTTTTAAGCAAAATAAGCACTTGGCTAACATGATAGTCAAATGTTTTAAAAGCTGTCATTATGCAATTGTCATTGAAAATCGCTTCTTTGCTTGGCCAGAAGTAGAATAAAAGAAAGGTATAAGTCCGAATAAGAAAGGATAAGTAACTGAAACCAATAACAAGGAATATCTCGGAAACTGTTACCTCCACAAGAAAAAATGTAAAAGACACAAATTGTGGTCTACATTTTTATATATTAAGTTTTTTTACCTCTTACGGTTTAGCAGTTAAGGGAAATTCGGCCAAATTCATCCTGAAAAAAGTGGTCTTCAGAGGTTATTTCCAGAAAATTCTAGATATAAGTTTTATTTGGGATGTACATAATTTTAATATACGGTATTTTAAACAAACTCCCTACAGCCATTTTTGAGAAGATATATATTTTCGAAAAATGTTCTATGTAAAGAGTAGTTCGTGGTGCGGGATTTCCTTGAAAATCTTCGTGTCGCATCCTTGGAAGATACTAAACCTAAATACCAAGTTTGGCATTGAAGGGTATTTTCGTTTTTGAGCAATGCTGTCCACAAACACACAGACAGGCAAACCACACACAGACCTTTCTCTAAAATTGTATTTTTCGAACTTAGGGGACCTCACAACATGTATTTTAGGTGAAATTTTGACATCGAATTTTTGGGTGGACTACAATACCTTCTATATCCACTATGTATATTGTACATGCGGGCTAGAGAAAGTAGTAATTTAACGAACTGCTAGAATTAAACACAGAGTTTCTTGTACATATAATTCAAACTATCATGTTTGTCCAAACAATGTTTACCATACATGGCCACCGAGAAAATGACGAATTCAGTAACGGAGCATCATTTTGGAACTTTTATATTTAGTGGCTCAAAATGTATTAGTTATCCGAGACTATATTTTACAGTCTGCATCAATATTGAAAGGGGCATCAGAAGAGATTCAAATGTACGTTGTTACTCATTATAACCTGTCATAACTGACGCTGTTAATTACAAAATTAAAAATATGGACTTTCATATAACAATGTGAGCAAAAAGCTATCCATGTATGGAAATGTAAGTTTTAGTGACTCTCAAAAGGATAGGCTGAAACTCTGACTTACGAAGCCATTGACTGCTAAATTGTTTAAATTAAATTAAATTTGAAAATTTTCCATAACATGATTTTTAAAATCAATGAATGAAGAACAATAAACTTGAACAAAAGAAAGAATTTCCTAAATTGAAGATTTTCAAACTAATAAGAGCACCCTGATTATTTGAATTTAGACTAGCTTGAAAATGAGTTTTTCAAAATAAACACAGATCATAAATCAACACAAATTTGGTGTGCAATATACAGACTTAATGTATGAGGTGACAAAGTTGGGTAGTAATATATCCTGATAAAAATAGGTACTAGTATTGAGAGAGCCGTTACAGAATTAAACCTACTTTAAAAAAAAAAACTCAATGACGAATCACTGTTTAACGTAATCATTCTAGATGCAAATAAAAGCTTTTAGGAGAACTGTTCTTGGAGGCTGGCTTTATTGAGAAGTTTTTAAACACGTTCTTAAAAAAGAATATTTGGCAGTTTATATGAGAGTTTTTGCTTTGAATATAATCGTTATTTATCACTCTTATTTGTTACTTTAATCGTAAATATTATTTAAAAGTAGTACTTGAAAAAATGCACCAATATCCAACTCCACGTTTTATTTATAGCATTAGTAGTTTAAACCATAGTGTGCACATGTTTTATTTCATGCTATGTCACTGGAACTTAATGGTTCAAAGACATAAAATTAAGATAATTAGGTTTCTGGAATGTCAGCAAATAACGAAATCCTTTAAGCTGAAGGTTGAATTCCTGGAAAAAATCGTTTAAAATAAAAAATTAGAAGTTTAAAATAACTGCATGTGTTTTTTTAATATTTTTAAATTGCAGCTAAGCGTAAATTAATAAAAGAAAAACTTACATCACGTTAAGTTTATAAGCTTTAGAGCTAAGAAAACATAATGAATAACAAAGTTAGACTCTGGAAAAATATTTTACACGCATTTACAGAAGCGTTTTGGAAACACAAATGGATGTAATACCCATTTTCGCCTATGAAAACACATTTGATCTCGCAGTGATAGTGTTAAGTAAATTTACAAATAGCAGCTAATTGCTGCAACAGCACGCCACAAGCTTTACCCAGCAGTTAATTCCCAAAACCCTGTTTAATTAAACATCGTCTTCCCTATAGGCATCGGTCAAATCAAATTAGTGCATCGTTCTCGTAAGAATTAACTGGAGAGGAAGTCGGCGTCAACTACATTGTTAGAGGCAATTGGGTATTTAACACTTTCAGAAACTAAAGCTTTGTAGGACAAAACAAAATGTCGCTTTCATTTCATTTAATACAAAAGTAATATGCACTGTATACATAATTACTGCATACTAACATTTAGTAGTTAGCTGTTTTATGGTGAAAATTGAGCTAAATACTGAAAACCGCCCATATTTTCATTAACTAAAATTAAGCATATAGTTTTCAATTGGTGTCTATCACTGATAATCAAGAAGTAATTTAACACGGATTTTTAAATGTATATTTCACATAGAACAGATAGATCTTTCTAAATCAAAGTGTTTTCTGGCTTTTTGTTTTACTACAATTTTACGCGTATACACTTCTACACAATGTAATTTTTGTTCAAATATGTTCAAATTTTGTAGAGAAACAGACACACAAATATAAGCATAAATTTAAAGCAGTGATTTTTCTTTCTCCAGCATGTACTTACAATGTACATAGTAGATAGAAAAGATATTGTACTACACTCAAAAATTCTACATAGAAATTTATCATAAATACACGTTTTGAGGCCCCTTGAAGCTAAAAGTAGCAGTAGCCTGTGTGTCTGACTGTGAACAGCATAACTATAAAACGACACCAAACTTGGAATTTTGTTCAGTATATGCCAAGGATATGGTAAGAACATTTTTAGGAAATTCCTAATCCCCAACTACCATTTACATGTAACACATTTCAAAAATGTTGATATTCTCAAAAATGCTTTTAAGGATTTTGATTGAAATACCATATGTTTCAGATATTGTCAAGACACAGGAAATGTATGTCTGGAATTTTCTAGGAATAGTCTCTGAAGAACACTTTTTATGATATTTGTTTAATTTGTAAGCTATATCAGACAGACAAAAAGTTACAACACAAAAATATAGACCTCATTAAACACAATTTATGATATATGCATTTTTTGGTTTTATTTTGTCCCTTTGGTTTACTCCCGGGAATGCAAAAGAGAACCACATTTCACTTGATTCACATAGTGATGAAGTTTTAAAAGATTTGACTATCGCTTTAGCTTAGTGCACTGTCGTATTACCCTTTTATTTACAAAAACCGAGTAATTACGCAAATTCTGCTAATGTTTATCTCGTTCAACATGCTGTAGATAAAAGAAGAATGTTTTGTAAAGAAAGTTTGTTCGAGGAACAACTAGAGACATTTTTGTGAATGGAACACAAAGGTTTTCATTATCGGCTATAATTAGAACAATATTATTTAAAATATGTAATTATTACTGTAAAATTATAAAAAAATATTGTTTCTGTTAAGTTAATTACTTTTTCTAAACTCTGAAATATGTATGGACATCCTGTCTATATATTATTCGTATATACTTGCTAAAGTAAAGATATAGGTTTTATTAGTAGCATTTTCATTTTTCCATGATGTTAACCACTTTTAGGCATCAAATCATTGACTAATTAGTTATTAAGTTAAAAACTATTGGAGTTATTAGAAATACAATTTGAACATATGAAATATGGCGAGTTATTTGCGGTATAAATTTTAAAGGTTGTGTCATTTCTGTGTATTCTTAAAATAGTATTAAAAGTATTTGAAATAATTATTTTTAATAGAGTGCTGTCATAATCTTATACATATTCGATTACGTCAGAAATATATATAAAAGTGTGGCCTACAACTTCAGAAACCGGTCTAAAAAGCTCTTAAACAAGTTCACCTCTAAGGTCGAAAAATGTGATGTGTTCCATTCACATGACTGTCTCTATATCTCTGCATAAAGGTATTGTTAAAAAGCTTAGGCTTCTATTTACTTCATGCTTTTGAGAAAACATTAGCAGAAATAGTCTTATTACATGCTTTTGTAAGTAGAAGCGAAGTTAGAGAGTACCATAGGTTAAAGTGATAGTCAAAAGCTGGTTGCTATGTGACTGAAGTTCCTTTGTTTGTATGGACAGGAGTTGACAAAATCATGTATGAGAAAAGTAAAAGATTTTCAAACCTGAAACTACAAACAAGGAATATCTTAAAAATGATCAACTCCACGAAAAAAAGTATATAAGATAAATTGTTTGTTTAAATGTGCTCTACATTTTCTGTGATAAGTTTGTGTCCATCACTTACGGTTAAGCGGTTATGATAACTTCCGTAAAATTCATTCAAAATAAAGTAGTCTTCAAAGGATATTCCGAGAAAATTCAAGATGTGCATTTTATTTGTCAAGTAAATATATTAGATATACGAGATTTTAATCAAAATCATTAGAGCCATTTTTAAGAAAATCAAAATGTTCCAAATGTTTTTCATGTAAAGGGTAGTTTAGGGTGGGGGGATTGTTTTGATAAACTTCGTGTCGCGTCCTTGGAAGATGCCGAACTTAAACACCAAGTTTGGTTTTTAATGTTCCTTTCATTTTTGAGCTATGCTGCCCACAGACACACACACATACAAACACACACATACGGACATTTTTCTAAAAATTTTTTTTGTTTTTTTTGTTTTGTATTCATGGGTCTGAAAGCATAAGCATATATTTGGGGTGAAATCTCGAAATCTAATTTTTGGGTGCAATACAATACCTTCTCTATGCACTATATACATAGTGTGTATAGAGAAAGTTAAAATATGATGTGTTCCATTCACATGACATCCTCTATATCACTGCAACAAATTATTCTATTTACTTATCTAATGTAGCAAAAATTAGCAGAAATAGTCTTATTACTTGCTACCTTGTTAATAGAAGCGAAATAAGGGGGTACCATAGGTTAAAGTGATAGTCAAAGGCTGGTTGCTCTGCGACTGAAGTTCTTTGTTTGTGTGGACTCGAGTTCACAAAGTCCTGTATGAGAAAAGTATAAGTTCTTATAGCTGAAACCAAAAACAAGGAATATCTCAAAAACAATCAAGTCCATGAAAAAAATGTATATAACATAAATTGTGTATTTTAAGGTGCTCTACATTTGTTGTGTGGTAAGCTTTTGTCCATCTCTTACAGTTTAGCAGTTATGCAAAATTCCGTAAAATTGACCCAGAATAAAGTAGTCCTCAGAGGCTATTCCCAGAAAACTCAAAATATACATTTTATTTAATGTCTTTAATATACGATATTTTAATCAAAATTGTTAAAGCCAGTTTTTAGAAAATCAAACTTTTCGAAAAAAGTTCTATGTAAAGGGTAGTTTGGGGTGGGGGACTTTTCTCAAAAGGTTCGTGTCCTATCCCTGGAAGATGGTAAACTTAAATACCAAGTTTGGTATTTTATCGACTTTTCATTTTTGAGTTATCGTGTTCACAGACACAGGGACCTTTTTCTGAAAATGCTTTTTTTTTTTTTGGATACAGGGGACCCTAAAACATTTATTTTCGGTGAAATCTCGGTACAGAATTTTTTGGTGGAGTGCGATACCTTCTGTATACGCTATGTATATAGCACGTATAGAGAAAATAAAAATTAGTGCTCTTTAAAATATTTACAGGACAGCAGTTGTTATGCGGGTTTAGGTTTGTTGTTGTCGTAAACACAATGGTTGCCTCAACCTTCTTTTTGCCTGATTCAAGGACAACTCAAATAATGTCAAATGTCATAACTTTCCTAAATGCCCATATCTGATAGATTTTTGTTTTCCTAAATTCCTAAAGGCTTGCTGTGAAAGTAAAATAATGATTACGATGATATAATAATAATAAAGGAAGTTTAAGAGGAGTAATGTGTTATGTATAAATGTGTCGAAAATATATGTATTTTACAATATTCAGCTGGCCTTGAATATGGTTGATATATAAGACATCTCACAAGGCCTAAAGCGGAGTATGTTATTTTGCTATTTAAGAGTTGTATTAGAGCATTGTTGCGCCGTGGGTGAGTGGTTAAACTGCTCGCCTTTCATCTTGGTTTCGATCGCAAGTGCCCGTATGTGGGATTCGTAGTCAACGAATGGGTCCTCCAGTTCCCCCGCCATTCATCCCACCAATTGCTCCATCACCTTTCCACACATCGATTTCGCTTACCTTTCATATCATGCGCTTCCTCATGATCATGCCTGGCCACGGGCCAACCTCTCGTAACAGATTGTATATTCCGTGGTTTCGTGCCTTTGGCTCCCCGACAGGCTTCTAACTCCTAGGCATTGGCTTGTAGGGGGGTCAGTCCTACAAATACGGGGAGGTTAAGCCGATTACGAAACGAATTAGAATATTGTAATGGGTAGCCTTAACCCAGCCAGATTCAATCTTCCAAAATGTTTACATTTTATGACCTGCTTTATACTCGTTTTACCATCAAAATATGCTTTGTTTATGAGGGTCGGCTGATAAGACTTGGGCGTCACACAGGTTCCACTAGACCAGTTAGACTGCAGCATCGTATAGCTGAACTCTAGAATTAGCTTGTATCCATAGTTATAGGTCAATAGATTGTTTAATTTTTGAATGACATAATTTTAAACAAGACAACTTCAGAGTTTTCACAAAAATGGAGGATGTGGAAAAACGAGCAGTGGTTAAATACTTACATTTGAAAGCCTTAACACCGAAAGAAATCAAGGAGGAAATGAATACTAAATTGAAGGACTCTGCCCCTTTATATTCAACGATTAAAAGATGGATTGCAAAGTTTAAAATGGGACGTACGAGCAATAGTGATAAGCCTCGCTCTGGACGACCTGTGGAAGTTACTACTCCAGAGATCATTGAAAAAATGCATCGTTTAGTACTGGAAGACCTCAGATTAAAGTTGTATGAGATAGCAGAGGCTGTAAACATATAAAAAGAATGTGCAGGTAATATTTTAAGTAATGTTTTGTGCTTTCATAAGGTCTGTGCAAGATGCATGCCGCGTTTGTTAACACCTGATCAAAAGTTGCAGAGATAAACTGTTACTGTTAAGAATGTTGAGTTCTACCGTAAAAATCTTAGCGAATTTTGAGGCGGCTTATTACAATGGATAAAACTTGGATACATCACTACACTCCAGAAAGTAAATCACACTCAAAACAGTGGATTGCGTTAGGTGAACCAACTCCAAAGAAGACAAAGTCAATTTTGTCAGTTAACAAGGTTATGGCGAGTGGTTTCCGGGATGCACAGGGAATTATTTTTATTGATTATTTGGAAAAGGGTAAAAGTATCACCAGTAACTACTGCGCAAGCTTACTCCCACTTTTGAGTGATGAGGTGAAAAGAAAAATACCTCAGTCATTGCAATGAGAAAAATGTGCGAATTCAAGTTGGAATTACTTGAAAAGTCACCCTAAATGCCAGATCAAGCGCCCAGTTACTATCACCTGTTCCGAAACCTCAAAAATGTCTTGGAGGACGAAGATTTTTCAGCGTTGAAGAGGTCATTGATGCGATAAACATCTATTTTGAGGACCTTCATAAATCGCACTACAGATATGGTTTAATTAAATTATAACACCGAAATGACAAATGTATTACCATTTCTAGAGATTATGTTGAGAAATAGAGCGAACAAAAATTAAATGCTGCCTTCATTGAGAGTCCCAGAACTTATCAGTCGACCCTAGTACAAGCTTAAAACTGAGAATGAAATTATGTCAATGATTTCTATGACTTGATTTTCTGAAGCATCCCTTAGCTAATCTTTCAGACTACTTCTTTTCAGCTAAAGAGGTTATTCATGTTCCTTTGAAAACGTTAATGGCTACATGAAAACTATGGAAGAGGCTGCTAGCCCCCGACGGCTGCTAGCCCCGGACATCTTTAAGGTATCCCACTATCGATAATTGGCATATTAACCTCAAAAGAGGATGTTACATATACTATGGTAAAGTTTCTCTGTCGCCATTTGGGTGGTAATGATGATGTGCATTAATGTCTAAAGGTATTTCATTTCACCAAGAATTAAACTTAAATCCTTGTAGCAGAAAAGCTCGATCCACACTGCTTACCTTATTTTAAGGTGTTTTTTTTTTCTCTTCATTGTAAATCTCACTATTTATATTTCTTTCTTGCATACAAATTATAACAAAAGCAACAATCCATACTGTGACTAAGTCTTACTAACGTAATCGCCGAAAATGTTTGAACGACTTCCTGCGTAAGTCAGAACTGATTGTTGCAATGGGTGCATTGTCACACCTGTATTAGTAAACAAGTTCTTTTACATAGAAGCTGCGCTTGTTACACGTGTGCTGTCCACAAATTCTTTACGTCGAAGTCGGGCAATGGTTACGTCTAAAGGAGTTTGTGACACCTGCGGTGGTTTGCAAGTGCGACTGATTCTGAAAGTTTCCTGCCACGTGACCAACATGTATAAAAAGGAGAATGAATTCCCGCAATGATAGCTGCCGTAGTAAATGTCGAAAGGAAACTTATACAGCAGAATTGTTAGGAAAACATCGACTAAAAGGCGGTAATATTGGTCTCCACTTTAATGGTGTTAATATATAAATCCTTAATATATTAGAGACTTATTTTGAAGAGATTTTTAGTTGTAATCAAATAAATAAAAGTAAAGAAGAAATTAAGAGTAATTAGCTGGCGTAAAAAGTGTATTTATAAGAATACCTACTGTACCTTGAAGACCAATGCCTATCCAGTAGGCCTGTGCTTTATAAACAGCAAATAGTTTTAATATTTGTTCTTAAGGGACCTTAAGACATATGGATCAGATCACATTTATGTATTGCATGGTCTTTGAGGCGGTTAACATGGGGACTGCATGTTCGTATCCCGGGTGCAGGTTTTGGTTATTAGGAATGGTGTGGATATGTGGGTGCCCTAGCTCAGGATTTTGCTAGCATGGAATCTCTTTTCAGGTATGGTAAGGCACAAGTGATTTATTCATTTATTTCGGCCTTTTTCCACCGTTGAACACACACTCATTCCTCCTTAATTTTCTACTGATTACTACGCTTTACCCAACCGCACCTATTATTACTACTTTTGGTGCACTGATTTCGTCCATACTGTGGTCTATATTAAATTAACTATTTCCGTCACGAATAAAGTTTCGGCTCCATTACGGACCCCAAATATCACATTTTTGCTCTGTGGATGTTCTACGACAAGTGTCTAAAAGTGTCGCCTGACCAGCGAGAGATAGTTTCTCTTTTCCTGTTATGTACACCCTCGGGCAGTGTAACCTCACCCCTTCGGTTCAATGCCCTACCCTTAACGGTACTGTCCTACCGGGGTCGCTCGTCGGCTCGTGACAACTCGGCTACTTAGAAGTGTTTGAAATCATTCTTCCTTGCCCATTTTCAATGCACATCTGTCCCCTCTTAGTATAATTTATATTATTAGCTATAATTTACATTTTCCTTTTAAATAACTCTTAGCCCCGTGACAAGACAATTAGTGTCTCATCTTTGATAGTGTTCCGAATTGTGAGAGTATTTTTAAAACCGGATTCTCTAATAATTTAAGTAACAGATGTGAGTAAGAATCAACTATCAGTATAATGCCATCCATTATGATATAAAATTGTTACATTAAAACCAAAGGATAGCGAAGTTGTGTCCATCATATCATTTTTCTGAATGTAACAATAACTTTTCAAATAATTGGAAAATATCTGATGTGATCCATTCCTAAGACTTTCTCTACATCTGAAATAAATTATTATTAAAAAGTTTATACTTCCTTTGTTTCTGAAACCAATAACAAGGAATATCTGAAAAACGGTCAACTCCATGAAAAAATGTATATAACATAAATTGTATGTTTTAACAAGCTGTATGTTTTGTTAAGTAAGTGTTTGTCTATCTCTTACGGTTTACCAGTTATGCAAAATTTCGCAAAATTCATCCAGAATAAAGATGTCTTCAGAGACTTTTCCAGAAAATGCAAGATATGTGTTTTATTTGTCATATATACGATATTTTAATCAAAATCGTTAGACCCATTTTTGATAAAATTAAATGTTTTGATTTTTTTTCATCCTTGGAGATACTGAATCTAAATATCAATTTGGTATATGACAGACTTTTCGTTTTTGAGCTATGCTACCTACATACACATACATACTGACAGACAGACATATAGACAAACATACGGAGATTTTTTCTAAAACTGCTTTATTTGGATTCAGGGGGTCTCAAAACATATATTTCCTGTGAAATCTCGGAGTCAAATTTTGGGTGCATTACAATACTTCTCTATACACTATATACACAATACGTGTAGAGAAAGTAGAAAGTGTTAGTTAATTTAAATAAATACAAACAGTAATGATAATAATAATGATAATTCAAATGGGCAATAGATCTTTAAAAGGAGAAAAATATACTGCATCAACACCAATTATGACTCCCAAAAGCCCAATGCACGATTATTTTGCATAACGTTTTACTATCACTGATTAAAAAGCACACTTATAGCATATAATATTTTATTTATAAACATGTTTACAATGTAATAAAAATTTTCCTGTAATCAAAGTTCAAGCTTTTATCTTCTTCCACTTTTCTCTTTCCTCCCAATTACATTCCTCTATTCCTGTTTCAATATTCTTCATCAATTTAAATCTAGGTCGAGCACGTCTTCCTCTTCCAGGTGGATTCCACTCTAAATATGGTTTTGGTAATCTTAGTGGTTTATATCTTATAAAATCTAAAACTGTCTTAACACTTTGTTAGAGGTATTTTATTCCTGAAATGATATTAGAATGCAATTCTAATTGGGTTAATAAATACTAGGACTTAGAAAGCATATTTTTAGGGAAGTTTATGTAATTCAAGATATCTTTTTACCCTTGGCAATTTTTCTGGATGTTTTATTTTAATTACCAAACTGACTCCCTATTGAATATTTTGTGCTGTGTAGTTCTCACTAATTTGGCTAAAAGGGATTGTAAGTGATGGATATCTTTCAATCCGTTCTCAAAGAGGCATTGTATTTTGTTCCCTTGGCCTGTTCTCTCCTTTATAATGGATCAAAGCAGACAGTTGTGTACGGTTTACAGCACACCGGTTTAGTTTGCCTTTTTTCCATTTCAGGTTGATAATCCCGGCAACCTGCTGAATTCTGCTGGTAGAGAAACCATTGGAAATGTGCACACAGTGTTTTGAGGGAAAGATTCTTGCATTACAAATTGAAGATAAAAAAAATTCTCCGAAACATTCTGTTAATCATTATTGCTTTTCTCACAGAGAAAATAAACTAAAAAAACCGATGTGTTCCATTTATATGACTTTCTCTACCTGCTACGCAAACAAAATATTGTTACAAAAGTTTATTCTTTTACCTACAACATGCCAATCAAGATAAACATTAGCAGAAATGTTCTAATTACTTGCTTCCTTCTAAGTAGAAAGGAAATAAGGGAATACTCTAGACTAAAGCGATAGTCAAACATTTTAAAAGCTGTCGTTTTGAGATTGTCATTAAAATTCGCTTCTTTGCACGATCAGTAGTAAAATAAAAGAAGCATGAGCGTCTTCCTGTGTGAGCAAAGTGTGGTTGAAAAATTGAAACAAATAACAAGGAATACCTCAGAAAGAATTATGGTATACACACATACCACAGACAAATAGATACACACACATGGACCTTTCTCTAAAAATAGGTTTTCTTTTTTTTTCTTTTTGAATTCAGGAGGTATTAAAACATATTTTTGGAGAAATTTCGGTATCGAACTTTTGGGTGGAATTCAATACCTTATTTATCTATTATGTATATTTTATACACGCTAGAGAAAGTAAAACGTGTTGGAAAATGCCATATGTTTTCAGAAGTGAGAATACACTTTCAAAAAATAGAGTGCAAGCAATGTACTTAGATATAAATCTTTACTGACACAGTAGTCAGAGTGATTGGGTTACGTATTCGTGAACGATTAAGCTTTTCTTCAATCTTCATAACTGGTAAATGCCGGGAGGTATCTTAAACTTAAGTCTGGAACGATTTCTTCTCAAATTTACCTTTCCGATTATAATTTAATTCAATTTTGCATCCACTTATTATGTTAAACACTAGTTTTTTTGAAGAAATATAGAGAAAGTCGTAAATTTAGCACATCGGATTATTTCCAATTGCGTTTATTTTATGCTAGTATTTAATCTTAATATAAGCTAGAAATTATAGCATCAGCATATTGCAATATAAATAAGACATGGAGGTTTCATGAATCCTGACTGGGAGTGAAATTCTTACTATAATTGGTCAAAAAGACGATAATGGCTTTTCATGCAAAATAGTTGCTCGAACTTTTGGTTAGATATAGAGAATCAATATTTAGCTTCTCCCCCGACCCTTTATTTTGGGTTCTACAGTCATTTAAAGATTATACAACTCTTCCCAAGCATACTATTTTATAGAACATCGTTTTTTCTCATAGCTATGTTTTCTAAATTTCAAAATTTTACTTGCGTTTCGACTAGAATTTCTCGGAATGTATAGAAGTATCAATTTTAATTTTGCAGGATACAAAATGATTGTAAAACCAATAGCATTTTTACTTTCTCTAGCACGTACTTAGAACATAGGTACGATACGAGATTTCACTGAAATACACCTTTAATGTCCCCTTAAGTCAAAAAAAATTTTTTAGAAAAATGCCCGTGGTATATGTGAGTGTCTGTGAACAACACAACTCAAACCGAGAAGCCGTTAAGTGATAAACTTGATATTTAAGTTCGGCGGCACCCAGGAGCCAAGTAAATGTTCTGTAAGCAGGGAAAAATTAATTTTACGCGAATCCGTCTTCAAAGTTTTTCAACTTAATGCTCCCTGCGCACAGCAGTTAAAATATACAGTTTTAAGCATAAAACGCATGAATAACATTTGGCCCATGCAGTTTACATAGGAGTAATCAAAGCGCTAGAAAATATGCTTTACCACAACCTGAATTTTTTCCAAGACTCATTCTACACACTTTTAATCTACGGACGGATGGATGAGATGGGATGGGTTGGGCTCGGCTGAGCCGGGCCGGGTGGGCAGGGACGGATGGAGGGACAGACGGACCTGTGAAACGGATATTGTTGGTTTTCCAGAGTTCAATGCTTACATTCATAATTGAAAAACATTTGTGCCAAACATACAATTTTCCTTGCCTCTGGCTGCATAGGTTTTCCTTGTCTTACAACTTCAGTTTGAAAGCCAGTAAATAAGGGATACATTCATAAAAATTTACAAATTTCCCTTGCTAATAAATATGCTTTATCTAAAACAGTAGATCTAGAACTGGTAACGACATATTTTGCTCTGTGACAGGCTTGGCAGTGCTGAGCATGACCTTTGCCACCCCTCTCCTCTTACACATCAGTTATACAGAAGTCCATAGTGCGTTAGGATAAACCAGACTCTGTTCAACGCTTTGTTCTAAAGAGAGATTTAAATAAGAAGAGCAGGTTTTATAATTTAGCAACAAATGCTTCTCTTTAATCAATGCTTGTAGATTTGAGAGTTTCAATATTTAATTAATCTTTATAATAACCGCATATTTGAAGTAGATAACAAAATAAATTTGCTAATAAAGTTTTAACACGAATGTTAATTCAATATTGAACTTGAGTTATACATAATCCTCAACCAAAGGAAAATGGAACGGGAAATCCTAGGAAGCACATGGAGAGACAAAATTACGAACGATATAATTAGAGGACAACACAAATAACAGACGCAGCTCAGACCAGCGATACCAAAAATGGAGATGGGCGGGACACATCGTGGGACAAGACCCCAACCGATGGACCCATAGGCTGACGATAAAAACCGAGAACAGGACGAAGAAGAGCGGAACGTGATCAAGAAAACATTCGGCAACAGATAAGACTACCATAGCGGAAGAGAGAAGGAGATGGCAGCATTAGATCAAGACGGCTGCACAGAACACAAGTACATAAGTGCAGTAATCAGTGGAAAAATAAGTAATGACTAAAGATAGGTATTTAAGTGCATAAACGGACCAAAAAATGTGCTAAAGTAACTCTTAAAACTATAGTATATTTTATAATAGGGAATGCCATTTGAGCGATTAAGAGCAAAAGGTGGATTCTTCCTGGAATGGCTAACCAAGACTACCAAGGAGAGAGCCCACTTTGTTAAGTATATGCGAAACCTAATGTTGTGGGTATTAAATTATGTTACACCAAGCCAAGTTATTAATGTGTTATGCGAATAAGCTTTTGTCTATTGCGTAAATTACTTTCAAGTAATTAATATGGCTTACTAGATAACTAAAGCACTAGCAGAGGTTTACATAACTTCAACTTTAATTCCAGCGTGTTGGCGAATTACAAAAACATGGAACATAGAGACTTACAGCGTGATTTTTTAGATGTGTTCCTCTGCTTTTGTAACAAAATACTTAGATATGCTGCAGACAGAAAAATCGCCGAAACAGAAACATAAATATTCAATTATGATAATTAAAGAAATAGCAGCATCATACAGGAATAGTATTTCTGCAAATAACAGACGCCTGCAGAAATTATTTCTGTATAGGCTCACAAAAATAACGGTGCCTATTAACATTTTCTTTAAAAAAAATTACCTGTGTTTTTTACTTTGTGATTTGGAATACATGGAATGATATTTGAGCGTTGCGCCCTGCGGAGTATAACACAACTCATATTTTAAAAGGTAACAAGCTCATTAGACAGCACAGACTGAGCAAGAAATGTAGGGTTATGTAACATAATTAAAATTTCGGGGAAGCTGTGATTCCTATTGCTGCCATATTCGCTGTAAAGATAGAAGGTAATGTAGCATTAAAGAGGGACAGAGCAAATGTTTTAATACAAATGTTTTAAGATGCATTGAGGAAGTACTTCATACACACGCAGAATTCGCCATACACAATTTGCTCCTGGTATGCATTACTGCATCTCAACTTCCTCTAGATGGTAAAGAAAGTAAAAATATTGCAACTACGGTGCGAAGCAATATTGCAATAAGTGAATACCGGCCCATACACGGCAGACAAGGTACAGTTGTTTCGATTGGTCCCTCAGAATAATAGCGCGTAAAGCTTAGTAGATGAAAGATCGAACACCATGCCCAGTTTGAGACGAGGTGTTTTTAACACAGAAATAAGACATGGCTCAGAAATCGCGAGTTCTTTCAACAATCCACAGCGTGACATAGCATCACAGTAGACATATTCTCTTGGCATTTTTATGTAGTTCTGCTATAATAGAATCAACAGTTTTATACATTGTTGTCGCTTACCTTAAGGTTACGATAAGTTGCAATGTCTGAACAGTCTTAACAGTCGAATTTACCTGGAACAGAAGAGAAAAGAAATTAGAGAGTATATACATCAATAAGGTTATAATCCTAGATTCAAAAAGCCCCCGGAATCGTTTATTTTTCTGTAATATATACGAAAGTAAAGCATGTTTTATTTTTAGGTGTACGTAACGACCATGACGGCACTTCATTTTAGTTTTCATTCTAATAATGGTTGTTATCTTTGCTTGTTGTCTTTTCGTCTATCGAGTATTATGATGTCGGAGAACCTTCGAACAATACGTTTTGTGATTTGTCAAATAAATCTCTCTTAGAGACACTGAGAATGATGTAATAGCTTATGGGGAAACACCGATTAGGAAAACTCAGGTGTATTATTGGCATAAACGTTTCAGTCAAGATTTTCAAACACTGAAGAAATTACTGTACATGCGGCAAGGGCACTACGACAAGTATCTTGAAAATATCTTCCAGGAGTGCTCACAGTCTCTTTACACGAGGTGGCAAAGGTGTATCACTGCGAAAGGGAGTTATTTAGAAGGAAATGTTGTGTAAATTACCTTATGGTGACTTCTATCTGTACTATTTACACACCCAGGGAATTTTTTGAATGTAGTATGTAAAATATACCAGAACATAAGGATTTTTCAAAACAAAATTATATAAAAGCTGCATGTTCAGAAAACATCTAGGTTTCCACTTGGCGAATTTCAAGTTCTACTTAACAGAAGCTATAAATAGTTAGGCACATGCTATTTTATCCATGTCTAGCTTTAAACCTTGTTTTGTCTTCAATTTTTCATCATATTTTTCTACACTCAAAATGTGTTTCAGTTTTTACTAATTTGATTAAAACATTTTACACTGTCTCTGAAAAGTACTTAAAGAAAATTACCTCATAGATTTTAAATAATGTTCCAATTTTCAAAAATAAAACATTGCCTTTTGGATAGTACAAACAGTAATTCTTTTTTCTTCGATGATTAGGGGCTAATATTAAAAATACTTTTACTTCAAAACTTGAATTTTTCATATGAATATTTTCAAAAGTGCATTCTGCGAACCATTTTAATTTACAACAAAACACAATAACTTTAATGTTCAAACAAGCATGCAAGAGTTCTAAAAGTGCTAAAACCTTTATAACATTGTAAGTAATATCTGGCTGGTATGATTTCAAAAAATATTTATCTCAACTGTGTTATAAACTTCAGAGATGCATCACCTTATATCCTGCAAATGACAGAGAGAGAGGGAGAGAGATAGAGAGAGGTAAAAGGACAATATTTATAGTACTTATGGAGGTTTCCCATAAATTATGGGGTTATGCTTAGTAGCTGCAGAAACACAATCACACTCTTCAATATGACACTACAAAGAATATAACGATTAGTTCCAAATATTTTGCACATTCTAAGCAAATCTGTGATCTGCGGCCAAATTTTAAAAGAAATACACTGAAAATAAAACCTGAAGTGTTCCATTCACATGCCTTTCTCTACATCTTTGTAACACATTATTGTTAAAAAGTATTATCTTCTATATACTTTATGAATGGTTTATGATAATCGAGATAAACATTAGCAGAATAATAGAAGAATACACTTGGCTAAGACGACAATCAAATCTTTTAAAAAATTTAAAGATAAAGGTAAAAATCTCCTCCATTCAAATATATTAACTTATCATTGATAGCCATATGGTTGAAATCCGTTTCTATGCAGGGCCAGGAGGTTAGAACTTACCGGGTGAAAAAAGTTAAAGTGTTTTAGATCTGAAACAAATAACAAGGAATATCTCAGAAATGGTCTATTCCAAGGAAAAAAAAAACGTATATGATATAAAGTTTGTGTCTTAACATGATCTTCATTTTCTGTGTTTTAAGTTTTTGTTTACCAGCTACGCAAAATTCAGCAAAATTCATTCAGAATACAGAGGTCCTTAGAGGATATTCCCAGAAAATTCAAGATATACATTTTATTTGCCATATACATATCTTTAATATACGGAATTTTAATCAAAATCGTTAGAAACATTTTGAGAAAATCTTATGTTTTCGATTTTTTTTTCCAAGTACAAGGTAGTGGTGGGGGAATATTTCTCAAAATCTGGTGTCGCATCCCAGGAATATACTAAACTTAAATACCAAGTTTGATATTTTACCGACCTTTTGTTTTTGAGTTATATTGTCCACAACACACACCTACATACAGGGATCTTTTTCTAAAATACTTTTTTGGGATTCAGGTAACACCAAAACATAAATTTCCGGTGAAATTTCGACATCAAATTTTTGGGTACATTACAATACCTTTCCTATCCACTATGTACATTGTACATACGAGGCTAGAGAAAGTAAAAACCACAAGAAATATGTCAAGAAACACGTGCAGAATTAAACAGCGCCATCAACAGTCAAAAATAAAAGCATCTGATGTGTTACACTCACATGACTTTCTCTACATCTCTGTAACAAATTATATTCACTTCATCTAATTGAGAGAAAATTAGCAGAAATATTCTTATTACTAGCTTCTTTATTAGTAGGAGCGAAATTAGGGAGTACCATAGGTTAAAGTGATCGTCAAAAGCTGGTTGCTACGTAACTGAAGGTCCTTGATTGTATGGACACGAGTTAATAAATTCCTGTATGAGAAAAGTATGTTTTTCAAAGCAGAAACCAAATATAAGCAATATCTAAAAAAACGATCAACTCCACGAAAAAATGTATATAACATAAATTCTGTGTTTTAACGTGCTCTAAATTTTTTGTGTGGTCAGTATTTGTCTATATCTTACGGTTTAGCAGTTATACAAAATTATGTAAAATTCATCCAGAATAAAGTATTCTTCAGAGGGTGTCCCCAAAGAATTCAAGATATACATTTTATTTGTGAGGTAAATATGTTTGATATACGATATTTTAATCAAAATCGTTAGAGCAATTTTTAAGTAAATCAAAATTTGCGAAATTTTTTCCATGTAAAGGGTAGTTTGGGGTGGGGGGATTTCTTTGAAAATCGTCGTGTCGCATCCTTGGACGATACCAAAGTTAAATACCAAGTTTGGTATTTTACCGACTTTTCGTTTTTGAGCTATGATGCCCACAGGCACACACGGACATTTTTATAAAAAAAACTTTTTTTTTTGGATTCAGGGGACTCTGAAACATATATTTCCGGTGAAATCTCGGTATCAAATTTTTGGGTGCAATGCAATGCCTTCTCTAAACACTATGTACATAGTACGTATAGAGAAAGTAAAAAAGGAGCACTTAAGTATTTCACAATAATATAGCTGACAGTACATATTTTCTGTCTCAAATGGACATATGGTGTATCACAAATATTAGAAATATATATATACACAGGGTTACTACAAAAGAAATAGACAGCCGCAACTGCCTGTAAAACAAAAACTATTAGAGATAGCAACCTAATTATTTTGGAGGTATGTTGAGAAACTCTCAGTTTTGTTTGTTACTATTGGTAACGCTGTAGTGTTTTGTTTGTTGTTGCAGAAGCTGAAATGGCGGAAAATGCTGTGAAAAAGGCATATTGCGTGTTGGAATTTGCTAGAACGCAATCAGCAACTGTTGTCCAACGACATTTTAGAACACGTTACCACAAAAATGAAATGATGCGCTCACAAAAACCAGCATCGTCTTCATCATGTCGCAACATGTCGATGCAAAAGTCACGCCGTATGACCTTATCTTCTTCACTCAGAAACTACAACATCTGTAATCTGTAAGGCATCATGTGCAGTCACTTCCGCAAGATTTTCCATACAGTTTGCTGTGGAATTTGTAATTGCATGCTTGCCCTAGATGTCGATTTCTGTGGTCTGCTTATGTAGGCAGAACGAACACGTTCAAAGTTTTCTTCCGAAACTCTTGGTCTTCCCGAGCTCTTCCCTTTGCACAAACATCCCGTTGTTTCGAATTTTCTATACCAGTCGTAGATTGACTGTCTAGTCGGTGGCGTTTTGTGGTAACGTGGAATGAGTGGCGGGGGAAACTATGAATCCCACATTGGGCGCTTGGGTTCGAACCCGGACTGCCTAGATGGGGGGCGACCGGTCAAACCACTTTAGTATCACGACCAAAAGTTCCACCTTCACTCTAAAACAGCAGCAAAACTGAAGTGATAGTGCTGCCATTTATCCACAATCAGTAGATATGATGGCAGCCATAATCACATCTGCAATTCGTGGAACTAAGTTATAAGAATGCGTAAGGAGATGAGGCTTTATAAGGCTATCTGCACTTTGGCATCTGATTACAATAGCTCAGCTACTGAACGTACCTAATTCCTCTTCTTAGCGTTAAGCAAAGGTGGTATGGAACGGAATGAGAGCTTAGAAGCTATGGTTCACTGTAAACGAGGTACCTTACCGAACAATTCCGCCGCAGTATGACCGAATTATTAAAGCAACGTAAAAGTAAAATAGATTAAAACAAAACACAAAAAACATTCATTGGAAACAATTAAACATCGAACGCACTTTGAAACACTTGTTTAACTACAAGAAGTCGATCGACAGGAATTTCTATATAAACATTTGCTGCACTGACAACGAAGTTCTTGCACGCTCGATGCTATAGTCATACACATTGTTGTAGAAAGCAATACTTAAAGAATATCCATAAGATTCTTCAAATTTCAAAGAATCATATTAGACCCATAATAATTTCATACATAAATGTAGCCATTAGAGGTATACATATAGATATTTTGATAAATGATACCTTAATGTGTAACCTGTTTTGGTGTATTATTTGTTTTTCTCTTCGTTCTAGCAGTTGTCCCACAAACCAATCACATACTTCTATTACCTGATGTGTTTTGCATATTCTTATCTGCACGACGAAATGAACATTATCAATATAGACTATCGGGTTTGCCTTTCAGTTTTCACGCTTCAATACGTAGCCTGCTGCCCTATAATATAACATTCGTTATAGTGAGGCCCGTCCACTCAATGTTACATCTTCCTCAGGGGAAACAAGCTAGTATATCTTGTATGTATCACGCTTACTTGGATATAATGACCAACCTGAAAACACAAAGTAAAGTTAGCCCACCTTGGTAGTGTGGGGGTAGCGTGTCTGCCTCACATTCAACAGGTTGCGAAGTCGAATCCCGCTTATGGTGAGTTACCCGGATAAGGATTTTTCGGGGTTTTCCTTTATCCGGAGGAAATATATATCGATTAACTTTAAGCTTCATGAGCCCAGAGATCATTTGACCTTCATTTTACATATTGCATTCATCGTCCGATAGGACCAACCAGGTTAGAGAGCATTAAGCTTAAAAATAAATAAAAAATATATAAATATAAGATAAAATAAAAATATAAGTCCGAAATATCAAGGAAATGTCGTACATTACTCCATTTTTAATTGGCAGTACAAATATCTGCACTTCAGCTCCTAACGGGCTGGATAGGTAGAGTCAGACTGAAAAATTCAATGCCATAGCCGGGATTTCAACCACGGATTTCCCGATCTCTATTCGGTTGCTCTGCCACTGAGCTACCATGGCAACATGCCGGCATAACATTGAATTTCTCAACAGACTCGCATGTTTCCCGGTAAATCACATGGTGATCTCAAATTATTTTGAGATGACAACTCTAATGGCGACTTACAATGTTGTAAGTACTCTAGGTCCCAGGATTCCTTGTATAGCCATTAAGTTTGTTTTATATATTTAAATTAAATAAATTTATGTTTTTGTAGAATAAATTGCTATTAAGGTCAAGCGTATTCAATGCTATGCCGGCTTGTTGCCATGGTAGCTTAGTGGCAGAATAACTGGCTAGAGGTCGGGAGATCCGTGGCTTAAATCCAGCTGTGGCATTGAATTTTTTCAGTCTGACTCTACCTATCTAACTACTGTCCCACACACGGCTGTGTGAAGAAGAAGAAAAAAAAATCAATATCCCAACGGGCTTTGCAAATAAGGGACTTTAATTGTTAAATGGTTTAGAAAAAACTGTATATAGATTGCAACAAGTAACAGCAAACTATAATTTGAACAGCTAAATCCAAAGTGATGACTTTTAAAGGATAGTACCCAATTAGAACCAAAATAGAATTAAATGGATATATAATTGATCAAGATAACAAACTTAATTATTTAGAATGTTTCTTTTTTATGATAAAGATCAGGATTTAGAACAAAACTTAGCTAAATTTCAATACATATGTGGTACTATTCGTAGAACATTAAGAAATAAAACAAGAATAGACAGACTTTTAAGCTTTCACAAAGTTTTAGGCTTTTCACTTCTAGCATATGACAGTGAGATTGGGCCTTAAATAGAGCAAAGAAAAGAAAAATCGAATCCATAGAAATCAGGTTTTAAGACGAATACTGGGATATATTTTAAGAGGTCATATATTCAACTCAGATATAAGAGACCAATAGAAATCAATATCTTACAAGAAAACATTTATATCTTGAAACAAGAATGGTACAAACATATTGAAAGGATTGGATTATGGTAGAATAACAAAACGCGTGTTTCTTTATACCCCACGAGGCACAAGAACAGTAGGAAAACCAAGATTGCAATGGGAAGAAAGTGTTTGAGACGGAACAGACCTTAAGAGTCTGTCCTTAGAGAAGAAAAAGAGGAAGATTATTATTATGTTCTTTTTTGTTTGTTTTTGGTAGCGTTTACTACTTGTGGCACCGCAGGCAATGACACTGGTAATACACGGAATGAAGATGGAGCATCGATTTAATGCGATGGCGGGGGAAACCGAAGAACCCGGAGAAAACCCGCTCCTCCGCCGCTTTGTCCAGCACAAATCTCACGTGTGGTCGCTTGGAATCAAACCCGACTAGGTGAGAGGCGAGTGGTCTACCCACGGTGCGGATGATGGAGAAGAAGAATTGTTAATTAGGTCATTATCTTTGGAATACTAATTTCTATTAAAACTTTAAGATAAACAACGCAGTTTTATTTGCCATATATATATATCCAAGAGGTGTTTGAAATGTCCCTAGGTATAAGGCTGTTTTATTGCCTTTTCTTCAGTGGCTGAATCGGGTAATTTGCCTGTCAAAAGTTACCGAATGGTTGCTTCTGATTGCTTGACTGCATTAACAAGACTAATTTTGTCAGCACTTTAGTAAACTCTTCCTAACCAGAGAATAGCTCGGAGATCTGTTTAATTTTACTTAACGTTGTCATGGTTACTAGAAAGCTGATATCTCACCATGTCAAAGAATTTGCTTTGGATGCCATAAAGAAGATGCGGGTCAAAATCCATTACGTTGCGAAGATTTGAGGATAATGGTGTGCGCAACACCTTCAGGACTATGAAGCCAAAACTCTACAGAAAATGGGGAAAGGACATCGACAGGATTGTATATGCTAAACATGGACGCTTACTGGATCGGGAATCCCAAGTAATTCTTGACTCTCCAGCATACAATATATTGCAGAAGTTCGGTGTGCCTGTCAAGATATATGTACATGCATGACGTTTCTATTAGCAATCAGTGCCAGATAGTTCAATAAGGGTCCGTGTTATGAAGACTGCGCCATTAATATAAATAAAAATCATTTATCTCTCAGCATAGTCCCCTTTTAGGAATATACGCTTCTGCCAACGTTCCTTACAGTTTTTGACATCTCCAAAAAAAGGAATTCTCAAGCTCTGTCTTGACAATGGCCTCATTTGATATAAATGTTTTTGCTCAGGCCATTTCTTTATGTGGAAACAAGAAGAAATAGCAGGGAGCCAGATCGGGTGAAAATGAGGGGTGGGGCAGCAATTATAACGCAATTCATGCATTTTGGAATCGACACTTTCAGATGTATGTGCTGGTGTGTTATCGTGGTAAGAAATATTTTTTTTTTCTTTCTCTAGAACGGGCGGTGTTTCATTCAACTACTCGATTAAGGACAATAACTTTGCAATGTCCAATAATGCTCTCAAATAATAAATATTAGTACAATCGTAATAATTGCTGTACATAATTATTGCTGTTGCAATAGCAATTTTTAACTTCAATATACTTTTCGCAGTCCTTTAACCATTATCTATCCAACTAAAGGTTTGTCAATGCACACATTCCCTTTAAGTTGGCACGCATATAAACCTGTGCCTTGCCGCAATTCCATGTGTTTCGGATAAACTCTGAAATAAGGGTGCAGCAAAAACATAGCAGCAGTGCATTTCCATGTTTTTCACTTAGGAACATCTGGCAGCATTGTGAACAAAACCCAGCCTCTCTGGTGAGAATAATTTAATATCCCTCCCTAAACTAATCCCATTAACAAAAGGATTCCGCGTGTGTTCGTTTGAATTCTCATGGCCTGGGTAAGCACAGCCTACTGCATTCCTGCAATTACTGTTTCTGGTTATCCGTTTGTTTCATAAATAATTCACACTAAGCATGTTTAATGAAACACCGCATCGGAAAGTCTAGCCAAAGTTCAACTGCACTGCACTTTACCAGCTTCGCTTGTAGAGAGAGCTGTTCTTAATAGAAACAGCAATATGAAGAACTTATTGTTGTGTATTTAAGTGTGTTTCTTATCAAAACAATGCGTATGTAATAAATATATCTTACTAAAATTTACCCCAATTATTATACACAATAGGAGTGGTATTGCCCCCCTGGGTAGTGTGGTGGTAGCGTGTCTGCCTCACATTCAAAACATTTTGAGTTCGAATCTCGCTTAGAGTGAGTTACCTGGATAAGGTTTTTCTCGGGGTTTTCCCTTATCTTGTAAAGACAAACATAGCGTAACTTTAAGCTCCATGGACCCCGAGATCATTTGAGCATCATTTCACCCATTTCATTCATCGTCCAATATGACCAACCAGTTTCAGTTGTGAAGTACCTATATTTTTCTCAGACAGTAAGTGTCCGTTTTTTTTTTTTTTTAGTTCTACTCCTGACCAAGCAAAGAGGCGATTTGCAATGACAATTGCACAACGACATCGCATATTCCTTTATTTTCTTCCGACTTATAAGGAACTAAGTAATAAGAACAATTAGCAAGGTACAAAAAAAAGAATAATCTTAGTAAGAAGTTTGTAGAACAGCTAGAGAAAGTCATGCGAGTATAACCATCAGATTTTTTACCATATATCCAACTTCTCTTGCATGATTATTTACAGCATACCTTTTCATTGTCCAAGTTCATTTTTACTTTTTCTCTATCCACTGTGTACAATGTAAGGTATTGTAAAAAAAATGGAAATGGCGTGTTATCTATAGACGCTCTTTATCTACTGTGGTTCTCAGCGTCCCATTCCAAATTGCGGATGAAAGACCGCTTAATTTTCCTCAGAGGCTTCTCTATTAGGCTTGAGGTTCTTTTACGTGCTGTAAATCTACGACACGGGACCAACGGCTTTACTTCCCTTCCGAAGGAAGCTATGCTAAGGATTTTTACAACCGAAAAGATTCATCGTCCTCCACCGGGTTATCACGGCATCCATTACACCACGGAGGGCGACAATGGTATTGTATTCCGTTAAAAAATTCGATGTTGAGATTTCACCGAAAATATATGTTTTGTAGTCCCCTGAGTCAGAAAAAAGCATTTTTAGATGAAGGCCCTGTGTGTCTATGGACAGCATAGCTGAAAACGAAAAAGCCGTTAAACACCAATCTTCTTATGTAGGTTTGGTGTCTTCCAAGGATGCGACACAAAGGTTTCAAGAAAATCGCCCCACCACAAACTACACTTTACATAGAACAATTTACGAAAATGTTACTTTTGTGAAAATGACTAAGGATTTTGTTTGAAATCACGAATATTAACTATATTTACATCCCAACTAAACTGTATATCTTGAATTTTCTGTTAATATCTTCGGAAGGCCTCTTTATTCTGCTAAACCGTAAGAGATAGACAATAACTTATTACACAAAAAATGTAGATCTCACCAAAACGCACGATTTATATATCTTTTACGTTTTTGCAGGTAACGGTTTCTGAAATATTCCTTGTTATTGGTTTCAGTTGTAAAAGACTTTTACTTTTCTAAAACAGGGAGTGTCCTTTTGTTTTACTCCTGGCCAAGCAAAGAAGCAATTTGAAAGGATAATTGCCTAAAATTAAGCAGGCTCAGCCAATAATTTATAAAATGTTAGATGTGTTTTCCTTCACACTTTATTTCCCAATGCTCCTTTCATAGTGCCACACACATAGTAAAATCTTTGTAATTTATTATTTATGTCTTTTTCTGTTTTGCTCCCTAATAAAACCACTAGAAAATTAAAATCTTTTAATTGTTCGAGTGTTCTTTCATTCAGCACTACTTTTTCTTTCTCTACACGTACTATGTACATAGTGTATAGAGAAGGTATTGTAATGCACCCAATAATTCGATACCGAGATTTCACCGGAAATACATGTTTTGGGTCCCCTTGAATCCAAAAAAAAAAGTATTTTTGGAAAAAGGTCCATCTGTGTGCGTGTGTGTGTGTGTCTATGGACGGCGTAGCTCAGAAACGAAAAGTCCATTAAATACCAAACTTGGTATTAAATTTCAGTATCTTCTAAGAATGCAACACGAAGATTTTCAAGAAAATCGCTCCACCCCCCAACTGTAATTTACATGGAAAAGTTTTCGAAAATTTGGATTTTCTCAAAACATCTCTAAAGATTTTTAATAAAATATCGTATATTAAAGATATATCCCTGACAAATAAAATATATATCTTGAATTTTCTGGAAATAGTCTCTGGATGAATTTTACGGAATTGTATATAACTGGCAACCTTTAAGAAATAGAGAAAAACCTTATCTAAAAGAAAATGTAGAGCTCATTAAAACACGCAATTAATGTTATATAGATTTTTTACCTGTAGTGGATCGTTTTTGAGACATTCCTAGTTATTGGTTTCAGCTTTAAAAATAATTTTCTCATACGGGAATTTGTCAACTCTGTCCATAGGAACTTCAGTCACATAGCAACCAGTTTTTGATTAATACTTTAGTCTATAGTATTCTGTTTTTTCCCTTTTACTTGCATGGAAACAAGTAATAAGACTATTTATGCTAATATTTTCTCGATGAACATGGAGTAAAAATAAGCATCAGCTTTTTAAGAACGATTTGTTACAGAGATGTAGAGAATGTCATGTGAATGGAGCACATCATATTTTTGTTCTTTGTATTTCTTTATCACGCATGGCCATAACTCTTGTTTTTGTTTTGAAATTTCTAAACTGAGTCTTCTGCAATTGTGCTTAGTTTAAAAATAGATTTTTGTACATCGTTCTCTGAGGAAGCCATTAAAACCTGATCGTCAGCAAAAATAAGTGTATCTACAGGGACTTTAGTATTAAAATTATTTAAAGCAGTTGCCATTTTTTGACAATTTCGTCTAAGCATAAATTAACCGGAGTGGGTATACAGGACATCCTTCTCTTAGTCCCTGATTTATTACAATCTCGTGATTTGATTTCTATTTTCTCTATATATACTATGTACATGGTGTATAGAATAGGTATTATATTGCATTCAAAAATTCGATTCCGATATTTCAACGGAAATACATGTTTTGAGACCCCTGAATAAAAAATAGCATTTTTAGAAAAATGTTCGTCTGTGTGTGCGTGCGCCTATGGGCAGCATAGCTCAAAAACGAAAAAACCCGTTAAATATCAAAATTAAGTTAAATTTGGTATCTTCCAAAGTTACTAATTATTGATAATACAAACATCAAAACTAAAAATAATAAATAAGATAAATTTAACATCTGCTATTATATAAACTTCAGTATATAAATAATAATGATAATATCGCATACAAGTTGTACATATGTTTCGGTTATTTTATGCAAAAGTTTATCACTGATCTGATCCGCTTTGAGCACGTTAGAACATGGTATCTGTCACATATATTGTCACAAGTATCACATACACGTGGATGGAATGACTTGTTGCTGCATACTTTTTGATGGTATCCATGTGCTGCCATGGATGTCGTGAAGTGTCGGAGCTTTTGGTTCGTGCCAGTCCAGTTCCGGTTTACCATGGCTTCCGTTGAATAGAATTCTGGCCAGATGTCCTCCCTCTTCATTATTCTTTCGTCGAGCGTCTTCTTCCAGTTGCGGGTCCAGGGAAGTCCAAATTTTGTCCTGATTTATTCTATTAAGAAGGCTTCTCGTGCTAGCAGGTAGACCACTCTAGATAGAGTGTGCTTCGACTTTCCCAGTGTAGTCTTCAGAAAGCGGGCTTTAACGTTCTCTAGAGTGTGGAAGTCTTTCGTGCTAGCAGGTAGACCCCTCTAGATAGAATGTGCTTCGACATTCCCAGTGTAGCCTTCAGGAAGCGAGCTTTAACGTTCTCTAGGGTGTGGAAGTCTTTCATGCTAGCAGGTAGACCACTCTAGATAGAGTGTGCTTCGACACTCCCAGTGTAGCCTTCAGGAAGCGGGCTTTAACGTTCTCCAGGGTGTGGAAGTCTTTCGTGCGGAGTTTGTCCCATGTTAAGTCTAGTCCGTACGTAAGTATGGGTACTAAATTGTTGAACAGTGCCATCGCGGATTTGAGGGATAATTTTGTTAGTTCTCGTATCGTGTACTGCTTTTGTGGCTAATGTGGCTCTTTGCTTAGTGTGTATTCTGAATGAGTTTGTTGTGGTCTGTAGGATTAAGCCGAGGTATTTGACTGTTTGCAGAGGTTCATTCTTCAAGTAGAATTTGTTCTCCTGAGATGTATTGCCTCCTTTTCTGAATATCATTAAGTTTGCTTTTCTCTTTCTTTATTTGTGGTTCGTTTTTGTCAGTCCATCTCTCCAGTGCGGTTAGTGCCTTCTGTAGTTCCTTTCTATCATGACATCCCAAAACCATGTCGTCGGCATAGATGTAGATCCTCAGTATATAAAATTACTAATGAAGAAATTAATATAACAAAACTTATAAATAATAAAGATATTCAATCCAAAAATAAAGTTATAACAATAGATGAAGATCTTAATCTAACACGAAGATTTTTAAGAAAATCCCCCCACCCCGATCTACCGTTTACAAGGAACATTTTTAGTAACTTTTCATTTTCTCAAAAAGTTAACCGTTTTCGAGATACTCTGGATTATTAGTTGCAATTTTATCCATTTAAACTTTTCTCAAACGGGAGGAATTCTTTCTTCTTGTTTCTCGTTTGTTTATTCCTGCAAAGCAAAGAGGTTGAAATTGCAATTGTTTCACGTACTTTTAAAGGATGGGACTATCGCATTAGCCGCTACATTTTCTTATTTCCCTTCTACTTACAAGCAGCTAGTAATAAGACTAATTCTGACTGTGCTTATCTAGATTAGCGTGGTGTAGATAGCAAATTAATCTTTGGAATACAATTTTTGTTTGCCGAACGGTTAGAGGACAGTCTGCGAATGGAAAACATTAGATTTCTTCCCTTCTATTTACAAGGGACCAAGTAATAAGGACAATTTCTGCTAATGTTTAATGATAGAAGAATAATTTTTTAACAATAAATTGTTACAGAGATGTAGAGAATGTTATGTGATTATAACACATCAGATTTTTATTATTTGCAATCTTTATTATATTGAAAGTAATAAGTAGAAGAATTGCTTCAAAATAATGTGGCGAACGTTGTTTGGTTCATAGATTATAACTACCTAAGTTTTCTCATTTCTCTACACTGTAGACATATTATCGAACCTCACCACAGATTTATGCTCTTTTCTAATTCTTCTGACGTGCATTACCGACGACCGCTACCTCTTGGATGGAAGAAATCTATGATATATGAGAGAAATACCTAGAACCAAAATGTTCCATTCCTTTGCTCGTTCATTTTCAGCTGGAACAAAGACTAGGAACATTACCCTATTTGGATACTAGAAAGCTCTTTAGGTTACCTCACAATCTGCTGAAACTTCGAATATTAAAATAAAATTGATGCTGTATCAATATATTCAAGAAAACCCAAAACTAAAAAGTAATGATTCCAGAACGGTTATAATAAAAAGCTGATATAAGACATAACAAAACTGCCGGTCTTACAGGCTAAGAAAAACGTAAACATACAGATTTATGTCATTTATACGCTGTACACTTTTGCAGCACATATAAGCTAAGAGTTTTACACCGTACTTTGCCATTAATATTCAGCTGTACTGTAGTAATTCTGGGAAAACTAATGTACAAAACATCCCAGAAGGAATCTTTAAATAAAAAAAGTTCATACGGCTTTGGGTAAGTTTTCTAAACTGAAAGAGTTTCACGATATTTATCAGAATCAGCTTCTTTTTATCAAACAGTCTTTGAAGGCGTATCAGATTTATCATCCATTAATTTTTAAGTTGCAGTTTGTAAACCCGGGTTATGAAGAAGTCTTCAGCGGAATTTACAAGAGAAATCAACATATGCATTTTATTTTCCATGTAAATATCTTTAGTATGCTGTGTTTTAATCAAACTCGTTTGAAAAATTTTTGAAAAAAAATCAAAATTTTTAAAAAAAAAATGTCTATGTAAATGGTAGTTTAGTGTGAGGGGGGGATTTTCCTCAAAATCTTCGTGTGGCATCCCTGGAAGATACTAAACTTAAATACCACAGTTTGTATGTAACGACTTTTCGGTTTTGAGTTTTGTTCACAAACACACACGCATAGTCACCCTTTCTCCAAAATTGCTTTTCTTTTTATACAGGAGACTCTAAAGCGCGTGTTTCGGTGAAACGTGAGTATGGAATGTTTGGTTGCAATGCAATACCTTCTGAACCTACTATGTGTATTGTACATCCGTACTAAATATATAGAAAATAATTTCTTTCTTCACACATTATCTTCATACTGAATCAGGAGATGTATCTAACTTACGATCCATCTATTCTTCGATCTGGATCCTGCTTACCTAAAACTTTTAAATCTCTGATTATCCTACTATTATCTGTCCTGAAGACGTGTACATTCCAGCCCATTATTATTGTTCTTATAAATGAAAATTGAGATGTTAATTAATTATTAGAAATTAGTATTATTAATGTTGTAATTTAAACATCTAAATGTAGCTTTATAGTATACATTTGCAAGTTGAAGAGCAAGGCAGGGTATGCTGAGCTACAAAGTTGCGCATTTATGGTAAAAAAATGAGAATAAGAGATCAAGCAAGCAAAGGCTGGAGTTTATGGTTCAGCCATTGTATTGGGTTACGTGCAACAAAGTCACTGCAAGGCCAAGAACATTCCATCAATTTTAATAAACCGGGCATTTCCCAGTAATTTTGATGTCCCGTGTATGATAGCAACCAAAACGATACAAATGCAGGAAAATATGATGATATGGCAACAATGTTGGCGCGAAAATATGGCCATTAACGAAACATAATATTTAGTATATAAGAGGGTGAAATTTAGAATGCAGCACTCTCTTCGATGTAACATTTGTATGTTACGCCCACGATGATTTGAGCTTTGAAATCGCGCTATTTAAGTGATATTTATACTTTGTGAACTTGTGCTTGTAAAATCAATGTTAATATTTTATTATGGCTATTAAAATCAAAAAACATTTTGAAGTATATGAATAGAAAAAGCAGACAGTGGTTTCTTTACTTACATTCATTCGTATCACCTCTGATTAGTCAAATTCCTTCTACACGACGATAGCAGTCGAGGCAAGAACCAGCGACTTACAGTCAGCAACAGCAAAGAGAGGACAAAGTCTTGATAAAAGATACATAGAAGATAAGTCACACAGCCGCAAGTCACTAATATGATCTTCACTATAATGAATAACCAACTTAGAATTTTCTTTTGCACACCATTGTTACTCTTCGTGCACTCATCTCTGAAGAAAATAAGAGTTTTAGTTCTAGTATCTACATGCAAATTTGTATTCCATTCCATGTTATCATTGGTCTTAGATTGACTTTCTAAACGTATGCAGTCTCTTCTTAGAGCATAGGTCAAAATGGTATTTCATTCCACCCAAATATTCGATACCGAGATTTCATCGGAAAAACATTTATACATATGCATTCTTAGAAAAAGGTCCACGCCCGCGAAAAGTCAGTTAAATATCAAACCTGATAAAAGTTCAACAACTTCCAAGGATGTGACACCAGATTTTCAAGAAAATCCGCATCCTAAAACTACCATAGACAAAGAATTTTATTTTTCTCGAAAATATTGGTTTTCTTAAAAATAGCTGTAATGATTTTTATTAAAATACTATATTAAAGATGTTTATGTAAAAAAGAAAATATGTGCTTGAATTACCTAGATATAGGCTCTAAATAGCTCTTTATTCTGAATGACTTTTCCAAAAATGTTAAACTATAGCAGATAGAAAAAATTTACTAATATAGTCTTCTTAACACAAAAAACTTAAATCCTTGCTTTTTATTTTTTGTGAAGTGAAAATATCTAAAATATTCCTTGTTATTGGTTTAAATTTTTAAAAAGTTAAGCCTTTCTCAAAGAGGAATTCCTCATTCATGTTCCTGATTTCTTTCTTCATTACTTTCTCTACGCATACTATGTAGATAGTGTATAGAGAAAACACCTATTGTGTTCCACCCAAAAATTCGATACAGAGATTTCACCGGAAATACATATTTTGAGGCCCCTTGAATGCAAACATATTTTTTTAGAAACATGTCCGTCTGTGTACGTGTGTGTGTTTGTCTGTCGGCAGCATAGCTCAAAAACGAAAATACTGTGAAATACCAAACGGTATTTAAGCTCGGTAACTTTTAAGGATGTGACACGAAGATTTTTAAGAAAATCCCCCCACTACAACTAACCTTTAAATGGAACACTTTTCGAAATTATTATTTTTCTCAAAAATGGTTCTAACGATTTTTACTATCCTATATTTAAGATATTTACCTGAGAAATAAAGTGTATATCTTGAATTTTCTGGAAATAGCCTCTAAAGACTACTTTATTCTGAATGAATTTTAACGAATTTGGCATAACTGATAAACCGTGAGAGATGGAAATAAACTTACCGCACAAAAATGTATAGAGCATGTTAAAACACACAATTTATGTAATAAACGTTTTCTTCGTGGAGTTGATCGTTTTTGAGATATTTCTTGTTTTTGATTTCAGTTTTAAGAAACTTATTCTTTTTTCATACAGGAATTTGTCAACTGTTGTTCATACAAACAAAGAAACTTCAGTCACATAGCAACCAGCTTTTGACTATCACTTTAACCTATGGTACTCCCTTATTTCGTTTCCACTTACAAGGAAGTAAGTAATAAGACTTATCCTACTAATGTTTTCTTGATTAGCGAGAAGTAAATGGAGACATAGGCTTATTAAGAATAACTTGTTTGCAGAGATGTAGAGAAAGTAATGTGAATGGGACACATCAATTTTTTTTCTCGTGACCATGCAAAGAGAACCTAATTTCAAACATATAACAAGTAGTTTTTGAATTTAGGTTTAGCCTAGTGTATTCGAGCACACACATACATACACATAAGAAATATGAGGAACGTGTATATAAGGAAGACAGACAAAAGTGGAGTAGGGAATCAATGAAAGGGGCAGTGCAGCATTTAAGAAAGGGACATTTTGATTATGCTGCTGCTAAGAAGTTCAATGTCCATGAAGATTTTTTACGTCACTATATACAAAAGAGTACAGAAGAGATAAGCATATGGTCTCATTCATATACAAATACATTTAGAATTCTCATTTAAAACTAATATTTAATATATACATATATACTTTATTAAAATAAAATTAAAACAATAAATTTTGTCGTTTAATGTTTCAATAATCTCACACTAGACAGAATAATGCATACTAGTCAGTTGCAAGAATTGCAACAATATGCCATTGATTTGGACAGAAGAGTTTATGGACTAACAAGATATGATTTTGCTCTAATTGTCTATGACTATGATGAATGTAAGAAAATAGAACACAGATTCAACAAAGACAAAAAGATGGCAGGGAAATTCTTTATTCAAATTTCATTACAGGGTTCATTTTTTCTTTTTGTAAACCAGACCTACATTGGTAGCTTGATTAGATGCATTTAATAAAGTGAATGTAGAAGGATTCTCTATTGTATACAGAGAAGTAGGAACAAAGTGCAAATTTGAGGCGTAACAGAATTTAATGTTGATAAGACAGTGTGAACAATTGTCCCCGTAAAGGTAACACTAATACTGTGTCCTAAAGGCAAAAGAAGGATAGTAAAATGTGCTCTGCTGAGAAGGGAACAAATGTCAGTGATGCTTCTGTATTAGCGCCACAGATCAGTTCATACATCCATTTTTTTAATTTTCCGAGAATTAGAATGTAACATGCATATCTAGATGGTGCACCACCTGGGTTTGTTGGAGTTGGCTATGAATCAGGCAGGATGAATTCTGAGAGAGAGCTTTGTAAAATGGCTAGAACATTTCATTAAACAAGCAAGACCATCAGAAATAAATACAATCATACTTCGCATATCACTTTGGAAGCTGTTACCATTTACAGAGATACTTTTATAACTTATCTAATTTTCTCCAGCTCACACAAGCCACAGGCTGCAACCGTTGTCATTTTACGGAACTCTGAAGACTGCCTGTGACAAAGCTGTACGGACTACCTTGTTAATCATCCAGATTAAGCGATAACAATACAAGTGTTTGGAAGTTTGCTTAACATTGCGTTTAGCAAAGCTGTATCTTTAATGCAATCAAGGGCCATTAAGTTCACAAGTGTTTATTGAGGAAGGCTTTGGGTCATCTCTAGCAACGGACAATGCCGTCAATGAAACTCCATCGGAAACAAATGCTTTACGCGGAATGACAACAAATCCTACTCAAGAATTTCGTCCGCAACCAGGGTCTTCATCTACTTCTTTTATCTGAGTTGAACCTCTGTCAGAGCCTTCATCTAACTCTACAGCTTCCTCTGTTTTTCATTCGTTACCCCGAGCAGAATTACCAATGCTTTTATCTACCTCAGACTCCACATCTACCTCTACTTTACCTCCATTACTCGAAGCTACAACTAAAGGAAGTCCAAGAAAATAAAGAAGCAAACTGCTATCTTTACACATAAACGCACACCCGTGGCAATATGGAAGAAAAGATATAACGAAAAGGAGACAAGGAGAAGAAATAACAAGAAAGAAAAATGAAGAGGAACAAAAAAGTAAAAGAGAATATGACTACAAAGACAAAAAGTTGAACAAGTGTCCTAAATGTAAGCTTGCATTCGGCAGAGTTCTTTTGCAATGAGGCAAAGAAAGAATCCTAAAATAGACTTGTTTGACTAATCTTCTAACTCGTCCATCGACTTTCAGTGCGCAGATAGTAATTCGGATTATGTGGATGAAAAAATATAATAATTTGTGGAGAGGTTAGATAGAGAGTAGCGTGATATCAATGTTGTCACTGACACTGTACGGACTTAAATCACACGGAAGCAAAGGAGAAGTTATATTTGTGACTTTAGGATAAATACATAGCCATCAATAAAATATATTTGTTTCGTAAAGTATTTTCTTTCAATTCGTCATCTTATCCACACCCCGAAGCCATTTTACCCCTACAGTACAGTAAATATATAATAGAGGTAATTGATCTGTTGGTCGAAGCTCGGAGCACCATTCCTTTACATTTTTTCAATACCTGGAAGAAGTTTGGACTGAAGAAGGGAAAAATAAAAGAAATTGCCATATCCGCAATAAGAGGTTCAATTTCTCTTCTTCGAAATCATTTGTATAATAACCATTTTTAGTATTTCCACGGTCTATAATTCTTTGATATCCGCAATAAGAGGTTCAATTTCTCTTCTTCGAAATCATTTGTATAATAACCATTTTTAGTATTTCCACGGTCTATAATTCTTTGATATAAATTATTTATTGTATGTTAATTTGATATTACGAATTACTTTCTCTAGCCCCAAATGTACAACGTGCATAAGGATAGAGAAGGTATTGTAATGCACCCAAAAATTCGGTACCAAGATTTCACCGGAAATATATGTCCAAAAAAAGAGCATTTTTAAAAAAAAGTCCGTGTGTGTGTCTGTGGACAGCATAGCCCCAAAACGAAAAGACCGTTAAATGTCAACTTGGTATTTAGGTTTAGTATCTTCCAAGGATGCGACACGACGATTTTCAAAAAATTCCCCTACTAAAAACTACCCTTTACATGGAAAAAATTTCGAACATTTTGATTTTCTTAAAAATGGCTCTAACGATTTTGATTAAAATCCCGTTTACTAAAGCTATTTATGTCCGAAATAAAATGTATATATCTCGATTTTTTTGGGAATAACCTCTTACGACCTCTTAATTCTGAATGAATCTTGCTTAACTGCTAAACCGTAAGAGATAGAAAAAAACTCACTCAGAAAAAATGTACATCACGACAAAACACACAATTTATGTCCCTTACGTTTTTGTTGTGGAGGTAACCGTTTCCGAGATATTCCTTGTTAACTCCATGGCACGACAGCTCACGGGGAACCTTGGCCTACCGCCCGGCCGCTGCGTCCCCCATCTCGGTCCACTACAGACGTCATGGATGGGGTGCAGTATTGGAGGGTGAGACGTGGTCAGCGCCTCGAGTCCCCCCGGCCGGTTAATGCGGTCCTCATGACCTGGAGCCGCTACTTCTCCATCAAGTAGCTCCTCAATTGGCCCCCCAGGGACCTTACGAGGCTGAGTGCACCCCGGGCATATTCCTTGTTACTGGTTTCAATTGTGAAGTACTTAAACTTTTCTCAGACAGGAAGTGTCCATTTTTCTTTTGTTCTACTCCTGGCCAAGCAAAGAAGTGATTTGCAATGACAATCGTATAACGATAGCATTTAAAACATTTGACAATCATTTTAGCATAGCGCCTTTCCTTATTCTGTTGTACTTATTAGGAACTAAGTAATAACATTCTGCTAATAGTTGTGTCTATTAGCATTATGTACAAAGAAGAATAATCTTTTGTAGGAGGTTTGTAGAGCAGCTAGAGAAAGTCATGTGAGTGTAAACATCAGATTGTTTTTTTTTAATAATCCTTTTGCTGCTTTTAGTGTCCTTTTTGATTGCTATAAAATGAAAACTGTCGATATTTCTTTATCTTATTAGAAGAGCTTCAAGTTGTTTTTTGTTTTGTTTACATAGTTAATTTATAATATGTCTGCTTTACTCTGTTCTTGTTCTCAGCCCATAAATATGCAGAGTTGTTATTGTTACTATAAATTATATATCTGATAAAAATAGGTCTACTGGAAAAATACGTAGTTATAGGAAATGTTTAAGAATGGGTATCTAAAGGGGAAGGATGGAGTAATCATATTTCCATAAACTATTATATTCAAATTAAAGGTTATAAAAGTCATAATAAACATTAATGTTGTCAGCTTACACGGCTCTACACTGTAGTACGGGCTAGAGAAAGTAATAAAATGGCACCAATATGAGCACTGCCGTTAAAGGCAGGATAAAAGCGAGAAAAAAAAAATTGTTAATGAACAACGCCATTATAAAAAGTATAACTGCGTCTTCCTTTTTACAAATAAAAAATGCTGTGCCTCTGGTTTTTTTTTTTTTTTTACTCTCTAAATTAGAAACTTTTAAATTAAATAGCATTCATATTATACTCTTTGTTTGCCGCTCAAAGCACTGTTTAATAACCTAATTATTCAAGCTAGTACTTCCTCGACGAATGCGTTTTCTTCACAGGGATATGTTAATTCATACGAAATGTCGAGATATATTTGAAAATGAACATGTAGGGTTATTGTGTTTCCATAAGGTTTCCTCCAATGCTGTGCACTTTTTCCAGCTTCCCCATTTTCTCCTGTAGTTATTAAAATTCTTCAGACGTTTTCTAGAGAGAACGTGCAATGTTTGTATGCGTTGCTGTAAATAGAACGTAGCTAGAGTAAAAACTCTGAGAGAGACCATGTAATTTTTAATTAAATATCCTTCCTTTGTCAGATTATATGAAATTAAACCTATGCTATAATGAAACATGGAAAGGTACTTTTGCTCATAATTAGGCGATTCTTAAAACAAGGATCAGCTAACCTATGCATGTTTATTGCTGAGTAAGGCAAAGAATTATTTCTTGTACCTTGGTACATCGGTCCTAAACTTTCTTTAACAAAAATGCATTTCATATTTATGTAATTAGGTTATATGATACATTCACTCGACCA
This sequence comes from Hymenopus coronatus, assembly GCA_030762935.1. Lineage (NCBI taxonomy): Eukaryota > Metazoa > Arthropoda > Insecta > Mantodea > Hymenopodidae > Hymenopus > Hymenopus coronatus. Next base: position 52,080,988 of record CM060885.1, read on the forward strand.
AAACGATTTATTTTTACTGTCTCTATCATCGGAAATATATGTTTCGAGATCCCCTGAGTTCAAAATAAGAATTTTTAGGAAAAGGTTCGTCAATGTGTGTATGTGTGTTGATGTATGGACATCATATTTCAAGAATTAAAATAAATACCAAACGTGGTATTTAAGGGTTTTATCTTATAAGGATGCGATTCGAAGATTTTCCAGAAAATACTCCCACACCAAACTACACTTCACATGAACATTTTTGAATGTTTTTTCTCCAAAATGGCTCCAATGATTCTAATTATAGACACATCACAAATCAAATCTCCAATTTTCTGGGAATAGCTTCTGAAGACCTGTTTGTTATGGATGAATTTTGTACAGCAAGTTAACTGTAAGAAATAGACAACAATCTATATACAAAAAATGTGTATCTCGTTAAAACACGCTATTTAAGCCCTGTGTATTTTTGTTTCAAGTTTAAACTACGCAAGTTCCCTCAAACAGGCTACCCTTCCCTATATCTCACCTTTGTTTACTGCTGGTCTTGCAAATCGAACCGATCCACAATTGTTCACATAGTGACCAACTTTTAAAATAAATAACGACAATCGCTTTAGTCATATTTCCCTTCTATTTACAAGGAATCATTTCTGCTAATGCTTATCCTGATTAGATATATAGATAAAATAATCTCTTTTGTAAGAATACTTTGTTTGCAAAATGGATAGAGAATGGAACACATCACAGTTTTGTTCTTGTTTTGTTATAATAATACAGTTATTAATTCTCAGTGACAATTTAAATTATTTAATATTTGTTTTTAATTCCAGTAAATGTTAAATTAATATCAAAATGTGTACTTTTTACATGAATTGTATAGTTTTAAACTTATCTTGGAAGTAATTTTAAAGCAGATTACCAACTAGTTGCCCACTGAGTAAGTAGCGAGAGAGCAATTTTGTTCAATATTCCTCGAATCGCCTAGTGTTCACTGCGTGACAAACTGCGGGTATAGCAGATACAAATACAAGAGGCGTTCAGTAAGTACTTAGAAATAGATAGAAAAAGAATACATTTTGGTAGACCTTTTTTATTTTTCATTATAATCTCCTTTTAGCTCGATACACTTTCTCCAGCGTCCCTGGAGTGTAATAGTTTATCCATGTGTCATCCGCAGTTCCATAGCGACACAGAAACTCGTCAGAATTGCAACGGGAAATTGCCAAACCAGCTTTCGCATCGATCACACGATTGCGTAAATTCTCAATTGGAAGCAAACACAATTCTCCATTGTTCGCAAGGAGATAAAGAGGCAACCCTTTCTTGATGAAACCTTTGTCAGACCTAATTTTTGGTGCAAAATTGAGAAATTTGTGATATGTCTGTGACGTCTACTATTTCCCGAACTTTGATAGGTCGATCACTCAAAACCATATCCTGGATTTGGGCAATAATTTCGGAGGAAGTCACTTCAACTGAACGTCCAGAACGATATTCATCATTTGTGGATGTACAGTCGCGATTAAGTACATTTATCAAATTGTAAATAGCTCAAATGTAAGAGCAGATGTGCTATGAACTTCTTCTAACTCGCTTTTATCTCTTTCGGTGGTAAGCCTTTTAAATAGAAGTGTTTAATCACCTCACGAAACTCGTTTTCGTCCATCTTCCTGAAGAAGCACAAGATTGTTGATTCAATTGCCTATGTCAAAGAAACTACTTGATAAATATAGTTGAAACTTTAACTGCCATCTAGTAAGACACGACGGTTACTAAATACAAACTTTTTTCGATACTACGAGTGTAATTTCTTGGATTTTCTAAGGACTTATTGAACGCCCCACATAACTACTCCCTTTAAGTGGAACTATAAGAAGTTTTAGCTTAAAATACGCAATCTCCCTTTTAGAGGTTGAAGGGAAAGCGGCGATATCATTAGAAAGACATACTTCACACCGAACTCAAAGCAGATGCTAGAATGTGCGGAGGCAAATGATATTGCTTTGATTTATCTCTCTAGTCACATCACCTGAGTCTCTGAGACTTGACTATCGCAATGATGAAGTCGGTTGTCCTTGCCCTTAGTACTGAAACCTTAGAGTTTCTTGTCACAATTATTTTAGTAAAAACGTCTTATCCCTTTATTTAAGGACAGAAGTTTGTCAAAAAACATTTTCTTTAGTAATATCAGCATTTGAGTTGTTTAAAACCTTTCACTGGATAATATACCTATTGTAGGTTCATGGTTAATATAACAATTAATTAGATTTGTGGTGGACAAAGCGGCGCAGGGGCGGGTTTTCTCCGGGTTCTCCGTTTTTCCCCGCCATCACATTCCACCGGTGCTTCATCTTCATGTATCATCAGTGTCATCGCCTGCGGTGCCAAAACAGTAAAAGCGGTCGTTAGACACTACAAAAAAACGTAATAAACCAGCAAGGTTTTTAGCTAGGTCAATATAATTACAATCGCTAGTAAAGCTAACAGTGCGAGATTAAATTGGAACCAAAAACATTCACACTTATAGCAGTTAAGTTGGCATCTTAGTAATTAATTTATATGTAATGTAATTCAAAAGAATCGTCATTCTGCTGGGTAAATGAAATATTTATCTGCATGGGTTGCGCACTGACACTCAAGCTGAGTGCAAGCTTTTGCCGCAAACTAAACTCTTATTCCGACAACTCTTATTGTTTTCTATGAACTTGTCTTTTATTTATGCCTAACGGAGGTTGAAAAAAAGAAACGGTCCTAGTAGATACCAAATGACACTGTTGGCGTGACGGAATTAAACATTTTAGTACTACGTAAAACTAAATTTGCTTTCGGGTTATTAATATAACCTCAAAGCAGATAAAGTTTTAAGATAAGCAGTAGGTACATAGTGAGCAGTGAATAATTTCAGGAAATTCCGTGTCAAAGCGTCTTCAAAGCAAGCCCAAACTCAAATCCTATACGGCCTAGCTATTTGCTACTTCTCAGACAGCGCCTTTCCATTATAGGTAATCAATGAAACTGGTGCTTTCAAATTATTTCACCTGTGGTGTACAGAAAGCTCTTGGTGCGGTAATATCGATTTCCCATTAGCTGCCTTTATACTTTCATGTCGGTTGTTTCGATAGACAACGAGTACACTTTATAACAGTGGAACGGAAATCGGTAAAGAGCTGTTCTATATGCATATTTGGTTTATTATTGACAAACTCGAAACACACATATAATACACCCGCCACTGTAAGGCCTCCGGCCACAATTCAATGAAAATAAAAGAGAGCTGATAACAGGAAAAACACTCCACGAGTTTGAATCGGAATGTATTCAAGTACCTATTTGAATACCGGTTCGGAAATGGGCTTAAAGCAAGATATGGTTTTCAGCGTTACCCACTATTAATCAAGGGACCATATTCCTCTATTTCTATCCAATACATAGTGCTATTTAGAGTTCTGTGACGTTGCCAGGCTCCGTTGAGTAGTCAAGTTCCCTATACCTTATAATTAAATGACATAATGGTGGAAGTTCAAACGATAATATTTGGAAACCAAGTGTTTTTTTACTTTCTCTACACTACTATGTACATAGTGTATAGAGGAGGTATTGCACTCCAACAAAAAATTCGATACCGAGATTTCACCGAAAATACACATTTTGGGCCCCCCTGAATCCAGAAAAAGCATTTTCACAAAACGCTGCGCGAGTGTGTGCGCAGACAAGCCGAAAAAAAAAAAACAAATAACTACTTTCATGTTGAAAAAGTATAAGAATGGAAAAAGTGAAACCAATAACATAAATATTTTGGAGATTGATCTCTATGAATAATATGTGTTATGACGATATCTACGTTTTTGAGTGGTAAGATTTTGTCTATAGCATTTATGCAAAAGTAATCCAAGAGGCTATTCCCTGAAAATTCAAGGTGTACATTTCATTTGTCATGAAAGTATCTTAAAATTATGGTATTTTAATCAAAATCTTTAGGAAATGTTTAAGAAAATAAAATATATTCGAAAACTGTTTTATGTAAAGGTATTTGGGTGAGGGAGATTTCTTTTTAAAATCGTTTTGTCGTGTTCTTGATAGATGAAAACGTAAATATAAAAATAGGTATTTAATGAATTTTTCGTTTTTGAGTTCAGATGTTCATAAACACACACATATACACACATTACATAAATACCTACATAGAAGTTTTTTCATAAAATATATTTTGCTTTTAGTAAAGTGACTTCAAAGCATATATTTCGTACGAAGTCTCGGCATAGAATATTTGTGTGGAATACAATTTTATCTATCGTACGAAATGACATATGTATCGGATCTAATACAGATATTTCAATGCAGGTAATGGGAATAACAAAAATGTAATAAATAATACATCAAAAGCTTGCAGACGAGGAATAATTTTGGCTTTGCGCTGATAACACAATGCCGTTGTGTACACAAAGCGGAAGCTTTCAAGTTCCATTAGGATAAAGAAATAATAATCATCGATAGAACAGCTGCATGTATTGCTTAATGTGGCACGTATTAGCAAGCACATGGCAGATGAATAATTTTATCCGTTTCAATTAACGAAATGTTGCCGAGTTCATACGAGACTTAATGGGAGCGCTGTGCAACGCTTTTACAGAACTGTTCGGTAATTACATGAATAAACATCTGTTTTGTCTACCGAAGCGTTTAGCTCGCATACCATGGGGGTAACGGACAGAACAGCTACGAACTATATACAGCTTCTAATGATTAGCAGCAGCCACCTAAATAGGGAATAAAAACATCTCTGATGTCTTCCATTCACACGAGTTTCTCAATATACTTCATGCTAATCGAGATAAACTTTAGCAGAAATAGTCTTGTTTTATTGTAAGTATAAAGGAAATAAGGGAATGCATTTAGCTAAAGCAATAGACAATTTTTACTTTCTCTAGCCCCATATGTACAATGTACATAGGGATAGAGAAGTATTGTGTTCCACCCAAAAAAAGCAGTTTCAGAAAAAGGTCCGTGTGTCCTTGGTATTTAAGTTTAGTATCTTCCAGGGATGCGGTACGAAGATTTTGAGGAAAATCCCCCCACCCCAAACTACCCTTTACATGGACATTTTTTCAAAAATTTTGATTTTCTTAAAAATGGATCAAAGGATTTTGATTAAAATATCATATATGAAAGATATTTACCTAACAAAGAAAATGTATATCTTGAATTTTCTGGAAATAGCTTCTGAAGACCTGTTTATTCCGGATGAATTTTGCTTAATTTGGCATAACTAGTAAACCGTAAGAGATAGACAAAAACTTACTATACAAAACATGTAGGTCTTGTTAAAATACACAAGGTATACATATACATACATATACATTTTTCTCGTGGAGCTTACCGTTTTCGAGGTATTCATTGTTATTAGTTTCAGTTGTGAAATACTTATATTTTTCTCAGAAGGGAGTGTCCGTTTTTCTTTTTTTCTCCTCCTGGCCAAGAAAAGAAGCGATTTGTATTGAAAATCGCATAACGACAGCTTTTAAAATACTTGACTATTGGTTCAGCCTGGTGTATTCCCTTATTTTCTTCCTACTTATACGGAACTAAATAATAAGAACATTGTGCTAATGAGTACCCTGATTAGCAAGGCGCAGAAAGAAGAAGAATCTTATGTATGAAGTTTGTAGAACAGCTAGAGAAAGTCATGTGAGTGTAACACATCAGATTTTTCTTAAAAGCTGTCTCTATCCTTTAACATTAGAGTTGCTAAGTCTCCTGTATTTATCGGGTTCTCCCGTATTTCAGCCTTATTTTATTGAGTCTACCGGCTCCCGTATTTTGTACCATTTCTGTCGTATTTCAAACACTGCCATGAATGTTGCGTTTTAGAAGCATATTTGGAATATAAGATATATTGAAGATAAGGATCAAGAGTTCTGGAGAACTTATCAAAGTTGAATTGGTTATTACAGTAAATTTTTAAATGAGTTGTAAAGAGTGATTTAACTAGGTGAGAACTGAATAAAAAAACTATTTTCCGGGCTTAGGCTATTAGGTCTTGAACTACACGATTAAAAGAACATGAACGGCACAGTAGACTACGATAAATGGAAAAATCTGTAGTAGCAGAACATTCTTTATTATGTGGACATGATATCAGTTATAAAGACTCAAAAATTCTGTCTTCTTCCGTTAGCTACCACGCCCTTTATAGGCATGGTAGCAATAGAAATATACAAACATAAAAATAACTTTAATCGCCAGGAAGAAGCTATACACCTAAACAAGGCATGGATTCTAGTGTTGGAAAGCAAACGAAATGACAGAAACAAAAGCAAAACACAAGACAGCCCACCAAAGCAAGCGGACCAATCACAGCTCAGAGAGCAGTAGGTTCCGCCCACCGGTCGGTAGAAAAGCGCGCTCTCCGCCGCGTGTTCATGAGGATGTGGACCGCTACTTGCGGGAACAGCCTCATGAAGCGGAGAACCCCCTACCAATCATCCGCCCTAGTGAAGTCCAAGGCGCACTCCGGCGTCTCAACACCAAAAAGGCTTGCGGGCAGGACGGGCTGACACCCGCCATACTCAGCAACCTTCCATTCAGAGCAGTGCTGTACCTCACCAAGGTATTCAACATGTGCCTCACCTTAGGTCACTTTCCGCGCGAGTGGAAGGTGGGACGGGTGGTGTGCATTTTGAAGCCTGGTAAGGACCCTGCACTTCCTTCCAGCTACCGCTCCATTAGCCTCCTACCCACCCTCTAGAAGGTCTTCGAGAGGTTAGTTCTACACCGCTTGTCGCCGCAGGTAGTCGACATTCAAGCCATCCCTCTCCATCAGTTTGGATTCCGTCCTGGGCACTCGACAACCCAACAGCTGCTGCGGGTGGTGGAGGCAGCCGCCCTGGGGTTCCAGGACGGGGCCTTCACGCCGGCGGTGTCTTTGGATGTCGAGAAGGCCTTCTCAACCACCTAGCATGAGGGTCTCCTGTTTAAACTCATCCAGATTGGCCTACACACACAGTTAATCAACAGCATACACAGCTTCCTACACCAGCGCACCTTTGTAGTTGCAGTTGCGGGGCAAACATCTACACCTAAACCCCTACGAGGCGGAGTCCCAGAAGGCTCTGTACTATCACCCACCTTGTTTAGCCTTTATATGGCAGACTTCCCTACGGTGCAGGGCGTCAACATGGCCCAGTTGCTGATGACGTCCTGCTCTACCGCACCGACAGGAACATACGCAGAGCCTTCAACCCCATACAGAGATACCTCCGTCTCGTCCAGGACTGGTGCAGACAGTGGTGGATGTCCGTTAATCCGGGCAAAAGTCATGCTGTTCTGTTCACCAGAAAACGCCCCGTAATAAACCAGATACCCAACTTTTCCTATCAGGGCCAAAGGATAGAGTGGGGGAATTCCATCAAATACTTGGGCGTCATTCTTGATAAGGGTCTAACTTTTCGTGAACACGTGCGGGGAACGTCGGACAGGGCGAAGGGGGCGGTAGCCTCCCTTTATCCTGTGCTGGCCTCCCAGATGCCGGTTCACTTAAAGTTACGCCTTTTCAAGGCGCTTATAGTCCCCCCTGATGCTCTATGCCTGCGAAGTGAGGGGTATGGCAGCAGACTCCTGGCTTCTCTGGTTACAGCGGGTGCAGAATAGAGGACTCCGGTCCATATATTCTGTATGTCGACGTTTCCCTTTGAGGCTACTACATGAAGCTTCGGCCCTCCCTTATGTGGAAGATGTTATTAGGCGCCGGGCTCAAAAATTCTACGCCAGATTGGGCGAACATGAGAACGCTCTTGTCAGATCACTGGGGGAGTACTTACCCTCTGAACGCCGAAAAAGGCGGTTCCGGGTTCTCCGCATGGCTTTTGGGCACCCCCGGTAACAACGGCTTTAAACCAGCCAACAGCGTAATAGCTGAACAAAGCATTCCCCCTCCCATAGGGTCTATCAAAATTCACCACCATATTTAAATAAATAAATAAACACCAGCGGAGCAGAGGAAAGGATGCTGCCCTGAAAATGCAACCGCTCGAGGAGCCTACCAGCGCTACCTCCTTAACACCAACACTCGAAACCTCAAACAAAACCTTAACCATCACCTCATTCCTGTGGTTAAACCCTTACCAGGGTAGGTACACAGCAACAACACCCAGGCTCACCACGAGCCTACCAGACACGCACGCACACACGCGCGGCTTCGAGATGCCGAAGAGGAAGCAACAACGCAGACCAGCAGCTCCTACAGCAGCCACCGCTTCTCCGGCAACCTCCGGTAGGAAGCGCTCAAAGGCATCTCCGCCACCGGCCGTTACGCCGGCAGTGAGCGCTGCACCTTTGCCGCGCTCACCATCACCACTAACACCGACCGCCGCCGCTGCTTCACCGGCAGCCAACACTACATCGCCGCCACCACTGAGCTCCACGCCGCCGCCACCCCGGTACAGTGCCGTGGTTAGGGGGGTCCCTCGGGATCTCTCCACTCGGCACCTCCTCGCCGCTGCTCAATCTAGATGGCCTTCATGTTCGAGGGCCACTAGAATTATCTGTGACCGGGGCCCGATACCACTAGTTAGGGTGGAGCTACAGGACCGATCAGACCTGGAGGCTGCCTTGGCGTCAGGGTTGCCCTTATTAGGGCGACTTCTGCACGTTGAGGCAAGCAGACAGGAAAGACACCGGCTCTGTCGTCGCTGCTGTGCCTATGGGCACAGCTAAGAAAACTGCTCTTAGCCGCCGAAGTGCCACTACTGTGGCACCAACGCATACACTTCGGAGTGCACTGGGCACGACCTCCGCCGCCGTCGCCGGTTTTGTGCCACCTGTGGTGGTACGGGACATTTCACCGGGCAAGCCCAGTGCCCCAGCTACCCAAAGAGCAGGCACTCATCGCCTAAACCAGCCCGGACACCATCATCTACACAACCATCTCCGCAGACTGAACAACCAACACCAACCATCCTGCAGCAGGAAATCCAGGGCCTATGTGAAGCCATTCAGGACCTCCACGCGGAGGTCCTGATTCTTACGGCTAAGCTGACGGCCTTGGAGGACAGGCTTCAGGAACAGGACAGCACCACTTCACACACAGAACTTCACCAAGCAATAGCAACAGCAGTCACCGATATCCGACTCATCTTCAGGGAGGAGGTGAGAGCTCTACTGGAGAAGTCGGCACCTCAAACTTCAAGTTCAACATCCAAAGTAGACGCCAAGGGCTTAGGCTCGAAAACGTCCCAGGATACGACTGGCTCAACAGAGTCAACCAGCACTAACTCCATCCTTCACCCTAGAATTCCTTCATTCCTCTCCCCCAATACTCCGCGGTGGTAGTCTGGGCCTCGGTCAAGTCTGTCTCCCGGTCCTCATTTCACCCCTCTGACTACACCCTGCTGTCAGTTACATTATCGCCTTGAATCCGCGGGTGTAATCATGCGGTACCGCCTCTCCTTTCTTCCTTCTAATACCGGTGGAGGTGTTTTTTAGTCGATAGGCCCACATGGGAGACCCCGACACTCCGGGCTTGCCCGGGTTAGTCCATAAGGTGGATTTTCCCCTCCACTCGAAAATTAAAAAAAAAAAAAAAATTCATTGAACCTCTGACCAGCCACCGGATCACTTATGAAGATGCCAAGGGAGCTTGATCTTCGAGCTGTCAACATGGCGAAGAAGAGACCCCGCAGAGCCGCCGCTGCTAAGGCAGCTACCGTCGCCTCTTCCCCGGCAGCCGCCGAGGAGGCAGCATCTCCGACGCCACTGGTCGCCGCAAGCCCTGCTTCGCCGCCGGCCGCCACCTCAATCTCCGCGCAACTGCAGCCGCAGTTGCCGCCACCACCGCCGCCTCCACCCGGTTCAGTGCCGTGGTACGGGGGGTCCTTCGGGACCTTTCCACCCGGCATCTGTTCACCGCCGTGCAGTCGCGGACACTCAGACGACGTCTGCTCTTCGTCGCCGCGATGCCACTACTGTGGTACCAATTTCACCTATGTCGAGTGCACTGGACACGATCTCCGCCGTCGCCGCCGGTTCTGTGCCACCTGTCGTGGCAGACACTTCACCGGGCAAGCCCAGTGCCCTCTCTACCCAAGGAACAGAACTACATCACCACTTCCTGCCCACCGCACCACATCACCGCAGACACTTATAACAGAGGCCTCACCACCTGCACTCTCAGCAGACGCAGCAACGCGAGACGCCATTCAGGACCCCCACGCGGAGTCGGCGCTCGACTAGCTCCCCTGGAAGAGACATGCAGCATCCTCACACAGAACCTACAGGAACTGCAAGCTTCAAACGCCGCAGCAGTCACCAGCCCGCAGTCCACAGCCAACGACCTGTCCACCAGGTTCGACGGCCTCACGCAGCAGTTGAGACAGGTCTTCCTGCAGCAAGCTGCTTACTCTGCAGAGCTGTTCCAGACGTCGAGACGTCAGCAGCCCAACATCGCTCCTCCTCCTGAACAGGCTGAGGGGCACGCAAGGCCAGCGGATCCTCGGTCGTCAACCAACTGGAAGTCGACTGGGAGCTACGCTGAACAATACCGAAGCAGATGGAACTCGCAAGTTTTCTACGTCCTATTCTCTCCTCAAATTTCCACCCTTCATTTCCTTCCAAAAATCACCTCCATTCCCTAGGTTGCAGTCAGGTTCCATGGCTGTCAACCTAAAAATAACCTTTCACTCGCTCCCGCACCACGTGCGGCAGCATCCCATCTTTCGTTTACTAACTCGGGTGCATCAGCGGGACCGTGCTAAGCCACGCTATACACAGCAAACTAATGTTATAACGTGGAGGGGTTTTTTAGTGGGTATGCCGCATGAGGAAGCGGAGAGTCCCACATATCCTCCCAGCCATTGCACTTCGGCTGGGGGTTGAATGCGCAATGCATTTTTCCCCTCCACGGTGTAAAAACAAAAATAAAAAAAATGCAGCCCTTGGCGAAACGTCGCGAACTTTAATCCTCAGTGGACCACGGCCTATAAGCCCAGAAAAATAGTTTCAATTTTCAAGATGTGGAAGCCGCAGTTTGTACATATGTGAGAACTGATGCCAAGCTTCTAGATGAGTGAAAATCAAATGCTAAAATTCACAGTAGTTTCATATCGTATTATAAATACTTGTACCTATTGGTGGTTTAAACTATATTAGTGTACCAAATATGTTTTCTTTCTATGTATTTTCTGCTGAAATCAACAAAGTAAAAGGTCGATATGTCGTGTCAAGATGTCGGGAAAACCAATCCTGAAATCTCTCTTATTTTCAGTTAGAAAACTTGACAACCCTAGTTGACGTTCACAATTGGTGTGTCTGTGGAAGCATAAATCAAAAACGAAAAGAACGTATCAAGTTTTGTATTTAAGCTTAGTAATTTCCAAGGATAGGCGGCACCGTTGGTGAGTGGTTAATTCGCTCGCCTTGACACCGACGCGGCCCGGGTTCGGTTCCAAGCGCCGCATGTGGGATTCGTGATGGACGAAGTGTATTCCACCAATTGCTCCAACATCACCTTTTCAATAATTAATTTTGCTTACATTTCATATCATCTACTTCCTCACGCTCATGCCTGACTATGGGCCGACTCCTCGTAACAGGTTCTCCATTCTGTGGTTTCGTGTCTGTGGCTCCCCGACAGGCTTCTGACCATTAGGCATTGACTCGTAAGTCCTAGAGCGGTGTCAGTCCTGTAAATAGGGGAGGGTAAGCCTATTACGAAACGAAACAAATTTCCAAGGATGCGACTCGAAAATTTTCAAGAAAATATCTCAACTAAAACTAACCTTTACATGGAAACTGTTTTGAAAATTTTGCTTTGCTCAAAAAAATTGACTATAATGATATTGATTAAAATTCTATGTATTAAAGATGATAAATAATACGTGTACATTGAATTTTATGAGAATAGTCTCTGGGGATCTCTTTATTAAGGATTAATTTTGCTTAACTGGTAAAACTTAAGAGATATGCAAAACATTTACTATACATACAATAAAGAGCTCTTTAAAACACACAATGAATGTTATATATATATATATACATATATTTATCCGTTTACGCCATATTCCTTGTTATTGGTTTCAATTTTAAACCAAATAGACTTTTCTGAAGTGGAAAGTTATCTATCGTTTCATTTCTCATTTTGTTTATTCTCGGTCATGCAAAAAGAGAATCGAGCTTCAATTGTCCACATAACGACAATCTTTTAAAAGGTATTTTCCTTCTACTTATAAGCAACTAATACAGGTAGTTCTGTTAAAGTTCATCTTGATTATCACGATATAGATAAAGGAATAATCGTTTGTAACCATAGTTTGCAGAGGAAGTCACAAACTATTTCTGGTGAATTTTACAAGCGTCTGAATTTTACAGAATTGTAATGATAATGATAAATAACATTGTTCAGGTTTTAAACGGTATCATTAAAACAAAAGAACTGGCATATTCTGTATTGGTTATGGAAAAAGGTAGAAAGGTGGTGCTCATTGATGCTCTATACTTCAAAAGAAACAAATCATTGAGCCCAATTTATGGTGAAATACCACATATATGATATTTCTTATAAACGAAGCAAAGGGAAATTTGTGTTAGGAGTACACAGGCAAACCATTAAAAAAATTGACGTGGTCCATTCTCACGACTTTCTCCACATCTCTGCAGCAAATTATTGTTAAAAACGTATGCTATTATGTACTTCATTCTAATCAAGAAAAAATTAGTCTAATTACTTGGTTCCTTGAAAGTAAACGCGAAATAAGAGAGCACCATAGAGTACAGTGATAGTAACAGCTGGTTGATATTTGACTGAAGTTCCTTTGTTTGTATGGACAGGAGTTGGTAAATTCCTGTATGAGAAAAATATTTTTCAAGCGGAAACTAATAACAAGGAATATCTTAAGAACTATCAACTCCACGAAAAAATGTTAATAACTGCGGTTATGTGTTTTAATGTGCTCTACATTTTCTGTGCGGTAAGTTTTTGTCCATCTCTTATGGTTTAGCAGTTACGCAAAATTCCGTAAAAGTAATCCAGAGTAGCTTTCAGAGGCTATTCCCAGAAAATTCAAGATATACATTTTATTTGTCAGATAAATATCTTTAATATACGATATTTCAAAGTCGTTAGAGTCATTTTTGAGAAAATAAAAATTTTCGAAATTGTTTCTATGAGAAGAGTAGTTTGGGGTGGGGGAATTTTCTTGAAAATCTTCGTGTTGCATCCTTGGAAGATACCAAACTTAAATACCGAGTTTGATATTTAACGATCTTTTCGTTTTTGAGCTATGCTGACCACAGACACACACACATATGTATATGGACCTTTTTCTGAAAATCCTTTTTTTTGTTGTTGTTGGATTCAGGGTGTTCTAAAACGTGTATTTCCGTTGAAATCTTGGTATCGAATTTTTGTGTGGAATATAATACTTCCTCTATACATTATGTACAAGTACATATAGAGGAAGTATAAATCTTTATTGTCAGTGTATTATAATAATAATATATACTCAATTATGAATTAAGGTATTTTACTTTGGGATAACCATTCCTATACTAATAAACTTTTTATTTTACAAAATAGAGAAATAAGAATAATATGTGGAATTCCGCCAAAACACATTGTAAAGGGCATTGTAAACCACATTTATTGAACTTGGAAAATTCAGTCTTCCTTATATATATATATATATATATATATATATATATATATATATATATATATATATATATATTTTAAATTGTTTACTATAATTAAGAAGCATATACAAGGTTATTATTCCTGTGAAACTGAATATAATTATCCCACAAGAAGGAGAATTAATATTTATTTTAGGACATGTAAATATAGTATAACGCAAAATAGTTTTGAAATAGTATCCATTAATTAAATCAATAACTTACCTGAAAAAAATTAAGAAATTTGCATTAAAAACTTTAAAAGAGAGATTCTAATTATGTTGAAGAACAATCTTCTCTATAAGGTCCAGGAGTTTTACAACACTAAATTTTTGTAAATTTTAATTAAAGCTAGTATACATGTATTATGTTCTTGGCAATAAACATCTAATTAAAAAACAAGCCGCAGGTTCAATTAATTAGTGAATTATTTTTATATAATTGTTTCTGAAATAATACTTAATAAATGTATATTAATATAAATAATAATAATATAAATAGTAATAATTATAATAATGATAACAATCATTAACTTGCAGATGAGTCCATTGTCTGCAAGAAAAAGTGCAATTGAAATCCCAGACTGTGTCTGGCTTAAGCTTCTAGACAGAGGTAATCCAGAAAAATAAAAAGAACAGCGCAGGGCACGTTCTTGTGTTTTAATTTTCCTAATGGAGAAAGCATTACACAGTGCTTGACGTCCAGCAGGATCATATAAATTTAGTGGAAACCCTTGTATGGCAGCAGCAAAATCGCTGTTTTCAATGAGATACCATAAAATCTCAGAGATAAATCACGGAACACCTTCAGAAATAAAATGTAACCGAAGTTACTACAAGCCCCTGTCACGTAGATATACTACCGGAGCAAAGACCCCCAGCGATTGCTAAATTATCCGCACAGGAAAGGCCTTAAAGAACTTCACTAACCTGAGGCTTAAAATATACTGTTCTCTTAGGGAAGATACAGTACCGTTGCAGAACCAAGTCAGTATAATTCCTTTCCCATATTATTAATATTTGATATAAAATGTGGGATTAAATAATAAATGAATTTGTAAATAGTACTATACACATTAATACTTACCTTATAATTATAATTATTATTATTGTTATTTTATTTTTCGGTCTTTGTGCTGAAGGGTTTTACCCAAAATTGGTTTGCCATATCAGTAAGAATAAGAAACTAAAATTGAACATAAAATATAAATTAAAATAGATTCATCGAGAAGAATATAAAAGTATTAGGTAGCTTCTATTCTTTTTTACTTTCTCTAGTCCGTATGTACAAATGCACATAATGTATAGAGAAGGTAGATATTGTATTCCACCCAAAAATTCGATACCGAGATTTCACCGAAAATATAGTTTTGAGACGACTGAATCGAAATAGAGAATTTTTAGAAGCATATCGTGTGTGTGTGTGTGTGTGTGTAGACAGCCGAGCTCAAAAACGAAAGGCTGTTTAAATACCAACCAAGACTCGACAGGAAGATTTTTAAGAAAATCCTCCACCTCCAACTATCATTTGCATGGAACATTATTTGAAAACTTTGATTTCCCCAAAAGTGGCTCTAACGAGTTTTATTAAAATATGTTTAAGATATGGCAAAGGAAATGTATATCTTGAAATTTCTGGGAATAGCCTCTGCAGACTCTTCATTATGGATTGACTATAAAATAACTTTTTTATGGTTGGTAAGCCGTAAGAGATGGGCAAGAGGTAATACACAAAAATCTGTTGTACTATTCACATGACTTTCTCTATATCCCTGCAACAAATTATTCTTAAAAAGCTTATACTTCTATTTACTTCATGCTAATCTAGAAAAATTAGCAGATATAGTCTTATTACTTTCTTCCTTGTAAGTAGAAAGGAAATAAGGGAGTAGCATTGGTTAAAGCGATAGTCAAAAGCTGGTTACTATGTGGCTGAAATTCCTTTGTTTGTATGGATGCGAGTTGACAAATTCCTGTATGAGAAAAGTTAAGATTTTCGAAGCTGAAAATAAAAACAAGCAATATCTAAAAAACGATCAACTCCAAGAAAAACACGTATATAACATAAATTGTGTGTTTTAATGTGCGCTACATTTTTTGTGTGGTAAGTTTTTGTCTATCTCTTACGGTTTAGCAGTTGTACAAAATTCCGGAAAATTCACTCAGAATTAAATAGTCTTCAGAGGCTATACCTAGAAAATTCAAAATATACATTTTATTTGTCAGGTAAATATCTTTAATATACGGTAGTTTAATCAAAATCATTAGAGCCATTTTATAGAAAATCAAAATTTTCGAAAAAAGTACCATGTACAGGGTAGTTTGAGATGGGGAATTTTTCTCAAAATCTTCGTGTCGCATCCCTGGAAGATTCTAAACTTAATTACCAAGTTTGGTATTTTACCGACTCTTCGTTTTTGAGTTATCATGTTCCCAGACACACGGTCACAGACGGACCTTTTTCTGAAAATACTTTTTTTTAGATAAAGGGGGCCCTAAAACATATATTTCCGGTATTGAATTTTTTGGTGGAGAGCAATTCCTTCTCTATACACTATGTACATAGTTCGTATAGAGAAAGTAAAAATGTAGATGTTTTGGAGATATTCTAAGTTATTGATTTCAGTTTTAAGGCAGTTACACTTTTCTCAGACGGCAAGTATCCTCCTTTTGTTTACTCCTAGCAAGCTAAGAGAATTGAGTTTAAATTGTTTCACAGGGTTTTAGTCTGTGCATACGTACACTATGTGCATAGTGTATAGAGAAGGTATTGCATTCCAGCAAAAAATTCGATACCAAGATCTCACCGGAAATATATATTTTAGGGTCACCTGTATCCAAAAAAAGTATTTTCAGAAAAATGTCTGTGTGTGTGAGTGTGAGTGTGTGTGTGTGTGTGTGTGTGTGTGTGTGTTCGTGTGTCCGTGTGTCAGTTTGTCCGTGTGTTTGTGAACAAGATAACTCAAAAACGAAAAGTCGGTAAAATACCAAACCTGGTATTTTGGTTTAGTATTCTCCAGGGATGCGACACGAAGATTTTGAGAAAAATCCCCCCACCACAAACTATCCTTTACATGAAATTTTTTTAAAAAAACTTGATTTTCTCAAACGTGGCTCTAACGATTTTGATTAAAATTTCGTATATTAAAGATGTTTACCTGACAAATAAAATGTATATTTTGAATTTTCTAGGAATAGCCTCTGAAGACTACTTTATTCTTGGTTAATTTTACGGAATTTTGCATAACTGCTAAACCGTAACAGATGGACAAAAACTTACCACACAACACATGTTGAGTACTTTAAAACACACAATTTATGTTGTATACATATTTTTGTGGAGGTGATTGTTTTTGAGATATACCTTGTTTTTGGTTTCAGCTTTCAAAAACATACTTTTCACATACAGGAATTTAACATCCCTGTTCACACAAACAAAGGAACTTCAGTCACATAGCAACCAGCTTTTGACAATCACTTTAACTTATGGTACTTCCTTATTTCGCTTCTACTTACAAGAAAGTCATGTGAATGTAGCACATCAGATTTTTTGTCTTCTACTTACAACACAGAAACAAGCAATAAGACAATTATGCTTATGGTTGTCATGATGTAGATAGAAGAAAGATGCTTTACTCAGAAAAGTTTGTTTGCGGAATATCTAGAGAAAGTCATGTGGATGGAACACGTTATATTTTAGATATATACCTATATTTTTAATGCTATTGTTATTAAGCTGATTTCATCATTTGTAATTTTACAATAGACATTTATTACACATTCTGGGACATTATAGATGTACTTAAACAAAATGTCAGACGCGTGGAACCTTTTGAAAATGTGAAAATATATCGTATAAAACAATATTCTATCAAACAAGTTAATTGTACGAACTTTAATTCGCTGTAGAGCCCGAAGGATGCTGATTCTCTATAAATGCTCAAAGATTCCAACAAATATTTGCATATAAACGTGTTAATTTTTTGACCGATGATAATCAAAATTTCACTGTAGTGTCCCTTAATCTCATATATTAAGATTAATATTTTTGATGCTCTTAGTCTAGCTGTTTATTATCCTTACCTGTTATACGAAATTATACAAAAAGCCTTCCAAACGAATAGGACTTCATTGATTATTCCCAGTAGATTCAGTATAATGTGCATTTTATTAGCAACAGAAATATATGAAAAAATATGCTGCTTTCGATTCTGCCTTGGCAGCAAATTATTCTTAGAAAACTTAAAGAGTTCTCTCTGCTTCATGCTAATCGAGATAAACATTATCAGAAATGGTTAATTACATTTCCTTGCAAGTATAAGGGAAATAATGGAATACAATAGAGCAATAATCATCTCTTAAAATCTGTCGCTATACGGTGGTCTTTGCATTGCGAGGAGTAAAGCAAATAATGCCTTTCGATTTTAGAAAAGCATTGTACAAAAACTCATGTGAATAGACTCATAATATTTTATTATTAATTATTATTATTATTATTATTATTATTATTATTATTATTATTATTAGTAATTTATTCTTTATTAAACACTTTCAATATACGTCTTCCAATACTTACTACTTTTCTTAAATAGTAATTCGTCATTCCTTTTTCTTTCTTTGGTTTTTCATCTATGTATAGCAAGTAGAGGAAGGATGGCATTCAAATAAAACACTTTGATACGTAGAAATCACCGGAAATACCTGGTATCAGACTCCCTGAATAAATACATGAGTAAATATATAAAAAAATAAATAAAATGCATATCTATGTCACAATAGCTCAAATATGAAGAGTTGGTTCCTAAATGCAGTGATATTTTGGTATAAATTCCTAATGATCCTGATGAAACTTATTTAATTTATTTTGTTTTCTAACGACGCTGTCCATTGCCAGGAACTAATCCGCACCACCGGTGTGGCGGAATTTTGTCCAACAGGACTTCTTTAACATGCCATCAAATATACTGACATGGGGCTGTCCCTTTTAATCACACTTAAAACCCATTGTTCTGGGCCAGGTTTGAAAATGAAATGAACTTTTTACTTGTGAACGTTCTTTAACTACTAAGGTTCTCTGCGTCCCATTCTATATTGGGCGTGAAAGACTCATTTCTTTATGAGGTTCTTTTACGTGCCCTAAATCTACGACACGGGTCCAGCGGCTTTACTTCCCTTCCGAAGGAAGCCAGGCTAAGGATTTTTACGCTGGAAGAAATCAATCATCCTCCATCGGGTTTGAATTCGCACCTAAAGCATATGAAGTTAACATGGTAACCATTACAGCACGGAGGGTAGGGCCAGGTTTGAACCCACGAGCTTGAGTTCAGAAGGTCAGCGCCTAAGCAACTGCGCTACCTTTGTTTTTTTGTTTTTTGAAGTGTTTAACGCGCACTTTTACTACTTGTAACACCGCAGGCGATGACACTCGTGACACATGGAATGAAGATGGAGCACTGGTGGAATGCAATGGCGGGGAAAACCGGAGAACCGAGAAAACCCGCTCCTGCGCCGCTTTGTCCACCGCAAATCTTACATGCGGTTGCTTGGGATCGAACCCGAGCCGTCTAGGTGAGAGGTGAGGGATCTAACCACTCGGCCATTATGATACTGGAGTAAAGTATTGGAACATTAAAGAGTTTCAATACTCTGGGTTTTTGAAACAAACTGCGGTTAATATGTTCTTTGTCTTTCACGACCGGTGTTATTATTGGTAAAATAATAAAATATAAAATTGGTAAAATAACCGTTCCTGCCCAGTTTCATTTCTGAGGACGCCCTCCACAGCTGAGGATGAAACGTCAAGTTTTAATAATTTTAATATTCGACCAAAGGCTACAAGCCCGGACATGATATATTTTACCAATGCGGTATATATTTTACTTTTGTGTCTTCAAAGCTACAGATGCATACATGGCCTTATAGAGCTAATAAAATGTGGAGCTCTTTTATTCGTGTACATGCTGCGAACCGTCTCATGAAATAGAGTGTCATTGGTGCAGAAGCTGCAGCCACGTGAAAGTATTGACTTTCCCTGTGTGTGTGTGTGTGTGTGTGTGTGTGTGTGTGTGGGTGTGTGTAAGAGAGAGAGAATGTGTGTATGTGTTTGGGCGCTAGTTATCTCTTCTCTTACATATAAAGGCATACAATCGTATCTTCCCTCTTCTTTAAGCCAACTTTATTGATCAAACAACAACAAAATCTGATGCGTTACATTCACATTACTTTTTCTACATATCTGTAACAAATTATTGTCAAACTGCTTATTGGCCGCACCGTGCCTCTCACCTAGACGGCCCGGGTTCGATCCCAAGCGATCGCAAGTGAGAATTATGGTGGACAAAGCTGCGGGTTTTCTCCGGGTTCTACGGTTTCCCCCACCATCATTCCATGTATCACAAGTGTCACCGCCTGCGGTGCCATGGTAGTAAAAGCGGGCGTTAATCACTATAAAAAACAGTTTATTTTCTATCTACTTCATGTTAATCGAAATAAACATAAAAACGTTTTCTTTTTCGTTATCTCTCTGGTAAATAGAAGGGAAATGAGAAAATATACTAGGCTAAAGCGATAGTCAAATATGTGGTTGATATCCGTGTCTTTGCATGGCAAGAAGTTTACAAATTCCCATATGAACTCGACTTATACTGGGTGCTTTGATCAGATCTTCATTTTTACTTTCTCTAGCCCCGTATGTACAACGTACTTAGGGATATAGAAGTATAGTATTGCACCAAAAATTCTATGTGGAGATTTCATCGGAAATATATATTTTGGGGTGAGTCCGAAAACAGTATTATTAGAAAAAGTTCCGAGTGTGCCTGTGGACAAAATAGCTCAAAAGAAATGACCAATAAAAAACAAACTTGATATTTAAGTTTAGTACCTTCCAAGGATGCGACACGAAGATTTTCGAGAATATCCCTCCACCACAAACTACCCTTTTCATGGAAAAACTTTCGAAAATTTTGATTTTCTCAAAAATGACTATCGATTTTGATTCAAATACCGTATGTTAAAGATATTTGTATCCCAAATAAAATGTTTGTCTTCAATTTCCTGGGAATAGCCTCTGAAAATCTGTTTATTGTGAATGAAGTTTGTCGAATTTTGCTTAGCTGCTAAACCGTAAAATATAGACAAAACCTCCTGCACAACGAAATATAGATCTCGTTAATACACACAATTTATGTGCTTATTAATTTTTGTTGTAGAGGTAACCGTTTACGAGATATTTCTTATTATTGGTTTCAGTTGTAAAGTACTTATATTTTTCTCAGACAGGAATGTCCGATGTTCTTTTGTTCTATTCCTGGCAAAGCAAAGAAGAAATTTGCTATGACAATGGCATAACGACAGCTTTTAAAACATTTGACTATCGGTTTATTCCTAGTGTATTCCCTTAGTTCCCTTTTACTTACAAAGAACTAAGCAGTAAGATAATTCTACTAATGATTATATAGATTAGTATGGTGTAGAGAGAAGAATAATCCTATATAAGAAAGGCATGTGAATACATCAACTTTTTTATGTAGTAAGCTGGTCTATCTCTTATTGTTTACCAGCTATAAATAAATCAACAAAATTCGGTCAGAATAAAGAAGTCTTCAGGGTCTATTCCCAGAAAATTCAAGAAAAACATTTTATTTTTCATTTAAATATCTGTAATAAACGCAATTATAATCAAAATCGTTAGAGGCATTTTTGAGAAAATCAAAATTTTCGAAGTTTTTATTCCATGATAAGTGTAGTTGGGGTTGGGTCATTATGCTCAAAATCTTCCTGTCGCATCCCTGTAAGATACTAAACGTAAATATCAAGTTTGGTATTTTACCCACATTGGGTTATCGTGTTCACAGACACACGACATACCCTTCCACCGTCTCACCCACACACATGTACCTTTTTCTAAAAATATGTTCTTTTTCATTTAGAGGACCGCAAAATATATATTTGTGATGAAATCTTGACATCAAAATTTTGGGTGGAATACAATGCTTTCTGTATACACTATGTATATTATACGTGTAGAGAAAGTAAAATCAAAAAATGGTTAAAAATAACAAACATGGTATTTACTTCAGAATCTTCCCTGAATCAAAAAAAAAAAAAATTGGAAAAAGATACGTTTGTGTGTGTGTGTGTGTGTGTGTGTGTGTGTCTGTGTGTGTTTGTGTGTATGGAGAGCATAGCTCAAAAACGAAAAGTCCATTAAATATCAAACTTGGTATTTCAGTTCAGTATCTTACTAGGATGCGACATGAAGATTTGCATGGAAATCCCCTCCTCTCCAACTACCTTTTATGCGGAAAAATTTCAAAAATGTTTATTTGCTCAAAAATGGCTCTAACGACTTTGCTTAAAATATCGTATATTAAAGATATTTACCTAGCAAATAAAATGCATATCTTGAATTTTCTGGGAATGGCCTCTAAAGACTACTTTATACTGGATGAATTTTCCGGATTTTTGTATAACTGGCAAACCGTAAGAGATAGACAAAAACTTACTAAGCAGAAAATGTACAGCACGTTAAAACACACAATTTATGATAAATATAATTTTTCTTGGTGTGCATCGCTATTTAGGATATTCCTTGTTATTGGTTTCAGCTATAAAATACCGATACCTTTCTCATATGGGAAATTTGTCAACTCCTGCCCATAGAAACAAAGGAAATTCAGCCACATAGCAATCAGATTTTGACTAATAATTTAGCCTATGTTATTTCCTTATTTCTCTTCTGCTTGCATGGAAGCAATTAATGAGACTATTTCTACTAATTTTTTCTCGATTAGCATGAAGTGAAAAGAGCATAAGCTTTTTAACAATAATTTGTTACAGAGATTGTACTCTGTCAATATTTTGGGTGATTTCACCCGATAACATTTATGAAATTGGAGAACAGGTCAAATTTGCAATAAAGAATCAATATGGGTACAATAGATACAAATTATATATATTGCCTCGACAACTATAATGAACAACATGGGGTGCAGAATAACTTAAATAACAGTAATTTATTTCATTAATAAACTATGAAATGTTAACAATAACAATACATAATACAATAATAATATGTGTAATATTCAACTCGAAATGAGATTACAGAGTTCCCTATAATTTACCTTTTTAACAAAAATGGAAATCAGTGAGATGCACTATAGAACGTGGTATAATGACATCTTATTTCCCGTAACTGGCAACGAAATTCAGATTCTCCCTGATTCTCCCAAAATCAAATGGTCTGTGATTCGTTTCAGCAAGGCAAGAAACAAATAAAACATTACAATCTAATAAACAATTTCTTCTAACTAAAAAAATAAAAGACAAAATTAAAGCTAATCTTACCTCATAAGAAATAGTCTGTGCTACTGCACAGACTAAATAAATCATGATGGTGAACCTTTTCAAAAAATGTAAATATTCATTTCACCAACCAATCGTGTCCACCTAACACAAAGGAGATTAGTTTAGCCCTTACAATAAAGGTGAAAACACTTACCGCTCCACTCTGAGAAGGCCGCTGCGTGTAAAGCACCCCAACCTGAGACTGACAGACAGACGTCTTATACCTCTTTAGCTCCGAAAATATAATGCAACTTACGCAGCAAAAGGCCGAACTACTTAACAAGTGCCTCCATATATAGCGTGGAGCCACATTATATTGTACCAGAATGGAACAATAATGGAACACATCAAATAATTATTATTATTATTTACACTAAATTATAAAGAGAAAGCGTGAAATAAGTAATTTAGGAAAACAGATGTAGGCGCCACGATGAATATGTCCTTTAGCGTTAATATTTATGTCCGAATCAAGCAGACATGAGCCATGCGTCTCAATACGCATGTGCACGCCCCTAATATGAGATGTGTATCTGGCAAGTTAGTGTGCCATTTATCACCAGCATCTGCCTCCATTTCTCTCTCTGCCACATTCCACGCATTCCAGCATCATAGAGATATTATTTCATGTCAACGCCACTTTCAGAACGGGCACTGCAGAACGGTCGAAATTCATTTGTTATGCATAATTTACTGTCACAAATTTCCCTACAGCGCAAGCTATGCTAATTCTGGGCGCTAGGAGTTGCGTTTATTCGAAGAGGAATTTCGGTTCTTTCATTAGCAAACGTCATCTGCTACTAACAACAGGGATACAAATTGTTTTGTAGATGATTTCGTGAAAATCTAAAATATTCAATGTTCACTGCAAAAACAATAGAACCTAACTCGCAGAGAAACGGAACATGGAATCAAAAATAGCTGTAATTTCACTTGAATTAATGCATATGTATTGACATACATAAACAATGAATGGACAAAGTTATGCGAAAGAGATGAATCTGCAGGACTCAAATAAAGAAGTGGAACCAAAGTTTGATGGTTTATTATAATATTAGCTATTACGGGAAACCGAAAATTTATGTGTAAAATCAATTAGTTTTTAATTTTTCTATACGAACTATGTACAGCATATAGAGAAGGTATTGCACTCTACCCAAAAATTTGATACCGAGATTTCACCAAAAATATATGTTTTAGGATCCATGTATCCAAAAAAAGAAGAAAAATTCAGAAAAAGGTCCGTGTGTGTATGTGCCTGATACCTCAAAAACGAAAAGTCGGTAAATGCCGCCACCCAAACTACCTTTTACATGGGACTTATTAAACAGAAAATGTAGAGCTCGTTAAAACACACCATTTATATTATATGCATTTTGTTCTTGGAGTGAATCGTTTTTTAGATATTCCTTTTATTGGTTTCAGCTTTAAAAAACTTATACTTTTGTCATACGGGAATTTTTCAACTTCTGTCCACAGAAACAAAGGAATTTCAGTCACATACCAACCAGCTTTTGACTAATACTTTAGCCTATGTTACTGCCTTATTTCTCTTGTACTTGCAAGGACGCAAGATCTAAAACTATGTGATATTTTTTCTCGATTAGCATGAAGTAAAAATAAGTATAAGCTTTGTAACAATAATTTGTTGCAGAGATGTAGAAAAAGCCGTGTGAATGGAACACATCAGAGTTTTTAATACAAAATTAGGTTTCAGGAGAATCGATGCGAGTGAAATTTGCAAACTGACTCAGCAGAATGCCGGTGAGAGGCAACACCTCATTTCGGGAAACCAAGGCTTGAACTATAACATAACTCCATGGCACGACAGCTCACGGGGAGCCTTGGCCTACCGCCCGGCCGCTGCGTCCCCCATCTCGGTCCACTACAGACGTCATGGATGGGGTGCAGTATTGGAGGGTGAGACGTGGTCAGCGCCTCGAGCCCCTCCCGGCCGGTTAATGCGGTCCTCACGACCTGGAGCCGCTACTTCTCCATCAAGTAGCTCCTCAATTGGCCCCCCAGGGACCTCTCGAGGCTGAGCACCCCGGTCCAGGTCTCCCAGCGGGGGAAAAATCCCCACGCCGGTACTGGGGATCGAACCCAGGTCTCCCGCTTGGTAGGCAGCTGCGCTACCACCGCGCTAAGGAGACGACCAGGCTTGAACTATACATCAACCTAAATAGCCAAATAATAATTTGATGAGGCCTTTGTCGTAAAAGGCAGTAATAAAATTTCACTCTCGTAAATACGAATTCTATGGACGATCATACAAGACCGGCTCGCTCGAATGATGCACACCTCGCAAAATAGTCAAATAATAATCTGATGTGGCCTTTTGTCCTAAAATGAAAGCGGGTAATAAACCTTTATCTCCTAAAATACGACTTTAATGGGGAATCGTATAACACCATCTCGCTCAAAAGATACCCACTACGCAAAACGGTATTTCTATTGCCTTGTTGTTTTAAGGCTGCTATTACGTTTTCCCGCAAATAGGAAAACAGTTTAAGTGCATTTAACTTAAAATATGCAGCAGATACACTTTATCGTTATGAAATGAAGTTGCTATACACAGTTTATATATGTAGGGCTTACATTTCAAGACTTCCCAGTCTAAATAACAATGTATTTTGATTTAATTTAATATAAACAGAAGCACATCACCTTAGATATTAAGGGAAGCTTCAAACTAGACTTATTTGCTTTTTAGGCTTCATCCCCTCACACCCAGCTACCCGTCTTGAACTTCTATATCTTTATATTTAAGATAATGCATGTATGAAATTTCTATAATCCTGGATGACTTATATGTAATTTTAATATAACTGGTAAATCAAAGAGATAGACAAAATCTTATACAACAAAAAAATGTAGATCTCGTTAAAAACAAATGTTATGTATATTTTTTGCGGATTTTGTTTTACTACTGTAAAGCAAAGACAACTGAATTTTAATTGTTTCACATAGTGACAAGCACTTAAAAGATTTGGCCATTGCATTACCTTATTACCCTTGTAATTATAAAGAAGAAAATAATAATACTAAACATTTATCTCGACTAGTATGATGTAAATAAAAGAATAATCTTTTGTAATAAATTTTGTTTGCGCAACAGCTAGAAAAAGACACGTGAATCGAGTACAACAGTTTTTTTTTTTTTTTTTTTTTTTTTTTTAATTCCTCTGATGTTGCAATTAAGATTGTTCCAGCAATGGTCTCTGCTATCTCATTTCCGCGACCAGTGCTTTCCATTTCTATTGCTGGGGCACTGTCATTATTTCAAATTCACAGAATAATGTTTCAAATCCATAGAAGTGTCACATCTTATTAAATTTAAGGACTACCTCTGTCTAACCCTTAATATTAGCATTTTTATTGTACCTAGTACTTGTCAAGCTACATCCTAGGAGTGTTGTTTAATTGTTTATCAATCATTTTAGCTCAACAGGTTTATGTATATATATATATATATATATATATATATATATATATATATATACATATATATATCGAGTGGAAGGAACATTATCACATTCCTAGAAATATGTGCTTCATAGAAGCATTACCAACAAAAAAGTCTATTGATGTTTTGTTCTTTGATCAGCCGACTTCGAAAAAATAAATGGTTTTTATTCCAAATTGGATGCGTATTACCACAAGGATATACGAAGATAATGGTTTGCTACTTGTGTGATGTGTAGATTAACGTATTTGTGACATTAGTTTCGATAGACATTATGGGAGGTAACACAGCATTTCGAAATAATTAATCACTTAAAAAAATGAAAGGAATATCCCGTACAGCTTTGTCACACGTGAAGTTATGTGAATGAATAAGTTTATTTATTGACATAGCAATATCATACATAGAATTTCAACAGTGGCACGGGTCCACAGACCGTACGTGCTTTTGCAATACACATAACAAGTAATATTAAAACAACAATAAAGAATTAAAAGAGTAACCACGAAAATAAAAAGGCAAAGGAAATACACAGTCAAAAGCAATTTTAAACAACAATAAAGAATTAAGAGTGAACCCAAAAATAAAAATACAAAGAAATTCAAATAAAGCAATTTAAATTTACAGCACAGAGTACACCTTCATAAATGCACCCTCTTATAATAGATAATTACACTTAAAAGACATATATACACATAATATATACACCATATATAAAACCATAAAGTAATGTGGCAACATTGTGTTGAGGTTGGTCAGGGATTTGAATTGCCGTCTGAATGTAAACACATCGGTCGCTTGCAAATACGACGCAGAGTGGTATTTTGGGAGATAACGATACAACTGGCATTCTAACTGGCCTAAACTGCTGTAGTAGCAGTAGTGAGGTACGTTTGTATATGTATTCACCTAGCAAAAGTGACACCTACACAACCTGCAGCGTTGCCAGCTTGTCGGTCTCTTGATTTCGACAAAACTAAAATATCTCCATAGGAAATGTTCAGAGACATAAACGAAAGATACAAAATGTATTTAAAATACCGAAATTTATCATTGGTTTACATTAATGTAATGACTTCCCTTCCATCCGGTATATTATGAATACAATTTCACTATATCAATGACCCGTGTCCCCAAGATATATTGACGATATAAATTAAATGTTAATAGTATAAAAAAAATCTAAATGGTGCTATTGATCTGCTTAGATGTTAGTATATTTCAGCCTGATATATTTAATATTTGACATTATGACTCATAAAGATAATAAATGTAATATTTTTGGAATGGGATAGGACAATCAGACTTGAAATATCGTTACCCTAGGCAAAAATTAAGGTACAAAAACCAGAGTGAATGTAAAAAGTTAAAAAGAAATGTTTTTAAATTAAAAAAATAATAATAAACATACGTTTCCCTAAAGACCTAGAGAAGATATTCCAGGAAACTGCAAAGAAACAGAGGCAAGACCTCCGCAATTTAGTAACTTGAGATCTTTTAGCTAGCAGTCATTAAAGGTACAACTGCTTCTACAATTAATGTATTTTACTTAAAATAAGTTTTGCATTATTACATTTCCAAGTTACAGCCCTTGAAGTAAGAATTTGAAAACTAAATTTTGCGATCAGAAACCGCCTGATTGTCCCGACTAGCCAGAAGTCAATATTTTGGATTCTTGCATATATTATTTTAATAATTTGGTTTATTGCAATGTATATATATATATGCATTGCATATGGTTTTAATAATACTATTAATATTCACAAAATTAGAAGTAAATATATATATATATATATATATATATATATATATATATATATATAAAATGCAGGAGAAACATAATATGATTAATTTTGTTTTTCAAATAATAAGAATTTATTTACCATAAGCTATTCAATCCCACAGTTTTGTCCAAGCCAAAAAAACTCACTTTTGCTTATCCTTGGCGGCTACGTAGCGAAACTTCACTATGTTCTCAAAGATGACTGTGTTCCTCAGCAAATTTCCAGCTAGATTGAAGAACTGTCTCCCAGGTTGGTCCACCGAAGAGCGGAAGGAATGAGAAGTTCGAATTTTTCCCAGCAGGTCACAGCGGAATCTCGTCGCATACGTCACTATGAAGATGTTGAGGAGGCACTGTTTATCCCATAAATGCGTAACAAAAGTGAAGACAACCATAATTGGGGCACAACTTGCGGAAGGGGATACACATACAGTTCAGACTTCCATTAGAAATGATATGTTATAGACGATTACATGTTTTCATCATTAATGGATAGAAGTCTTAATTAGCATGTCTGTTATTTATTTAGGATAATAGAGAGATAAATCAATTTCCAGGGTGCAGTAACGTGTGTGCCTCACCTACAAGAGTATGGAGTTCGATACTAGATTTCCTAGAATTTGATAATCCTTAAAAGTTGAGTTTCGGAAATTTGAAGCTCTGAGGACGTCAGGTTCATCGAGTATTATTTCACTAATTACATTCACTCGTCGTTCTTTAATTTATTAGGTTAAGGGACGTGGGAAATTTTGATTATGCAAAATCGGTCAAAAGATCAAAAATAGTTATTAGAAGATTTGGGCATCTATAGAGAGTCAACATTTACATGCACCCACTTGCTTAGGGCTCTCCAGCCATTTAAAGATCGACAATACACCTGTTACTTACCCCCATTTATGAAACATTGTTTTCTCACAACTACATTGTCACACATTTTACAACTCTCATTTTTTAATTAATTACAACTAATGGCAAAAGTATATAACACCTATTTTAATATTTTAGGCCTCAAAATTATCCTAACACCAATAGTAATTTGCTTTAAAATTAATATATAGTAATTTTAGATATCCAAATTTCTAACTTTGAAAAAATCATAGTTCACTAATCAAAGTTATGGAAATAACCACTCAGTAAATTTTTCTGTGCAGTTCAAAGCTCTGTTTCAAAAAGGCCATAAACGTTCTCAAATTTTGAGGCGCGTGGGATATTTTGATTATGAAATACTTTGGCAAAACTTTTATCCATTTGCATAAAATTTGGATTTTACATTAACATAACACTAATGCAATCACAGTAAATTGTTCGTAAAAATCTCTATAAAATATATACATTTCAAATTTCACTCCCACCATCTCTTAAAGGACAGAAAAAAATAGTATGTGTTCCATTCAATGATTTGCTCTACCTATTCTGCAAATAAACTATTCTTACAGAAGATTATCCATTCATCTACATCATACTAATTGAAACAAGATTAGCAGTAATTGTCTTATTATTTGCTTCCTTCTAAGCAGGAGGAAAATAAGTGATTATACTAGAATAAAGTGATAGTCAAATTGTTCAGTTGTGAAAAGCTCAAGTAAAAGAAAAGAACGATGGAAGGAAAGGTGATTTTTCGTTTGAGAAAAGTTGCAAAGTTTCTAATTGAAACAAAAAGAACGGTTATATTACATGAATTATGTGTTTTAATGATTTCTACATCTTTCTTTTCTTTCTACAGGCTTTTATCTCTTTCTTACGGTTTCTCAGTCAGCTAAATTCTTCCACGGTGAAGATATTTTCACTGGCTATGCCCAGAACATTTAAAATTCACATTGTATTTGTGACATAAATATCTTTAATATACGGCAATTTAACAAAAAGAGCGGGCCGCGCCATGGCCAAATGGTTATACCACTCGCATCTCACCAAGGCGGTCCGAGTGACCGCATGTGGGATTTGTGGTGGACCAAGCAGTGCAGGGTAGGTTTTCTCCGGGTTCTCCGGTTTCCCCCACCATTTCATTCACCTATGCTCCATTTTTGTTCCATGTAGTATCAGTGTCATCACCTGCGGTGCTATATGCAGTAAAAGTTGGCGTTAAGCGCTATAAAAAATAATAAAGTTCGTTAGAGGTATTTTCGAGAAAAATAAAATTTTCAAAAATTGTCCATGTAAAGGGTAGCTAGGGCTGAGGGAATGTTATAGAAAACCTTCGCATTGCATCCTTGGAAGATTATAAACTTAAATACCAAGGTTTGTATTTAAAGGTATTTAGGTTTTTAAGCTATTCTGTCCACAGGCACAATCACACAGATGGACCTTTTTTTAAATGCTTTTTTTTAGACTCAGTGGATCTCAAAACATATATTCCGGTGAAATCTCATATCGAATTTTTGGATGGAATGCAATATGTTCTGTCTGTCTCTCTCTCTCTCTCTCTCTCTCTCTCTCTCTCTCTCTCTCTATTATGTGTATAGTACGTGTAGAGAAAGCAAAACGATTCCCATCGAAGGTGGTCAGCAAGGCACTACACACACGACGGTGCCTGAGGAAAGGTTCAAATCTGCTCTGCTGCGTTTGCTTTTCTCTCAAGGTACCGGCTTAGCTGTCCTCGATAGCTCAATTCTCGAAGCTCAGAAGAATAATGAATCGATAAGGCACGGATATGTATGCTGGCTGTGGGGTGAGAAGTCTGAAAATGATGGCCCCATTTGAAGAGAGAAACTCAGACATGGCCATTGTGTGCCAAGAAAAGAGCACCCCGCCCCCATTTTCTGCTCAGCATCAGATATAACAAAAACGTGTTACGTGTACAGCGGTGACGAAATGTTTGAAAGAAAGAATAGGGGGAAGAGCGCCAGAACGATAAAGTACGAAAGGGGAAGATGGAAGGAACAAACATATCCTGTTTATGCGCTCCGCCTTTCCTGTGATGCTGGTTTCTACCTCTCGCGTTTTTTGTTTTGTTTTGGGTGGCAGCCAGAAATTGCCCAGCAAAGGCACCGAACTGGGTTCCTTTTCATTCTTCTCTTTAGCTGTTGGTGCCTGCTGCCAAATGGCCTTCGTCTCTTCCAGAAATGTAGGGTTGATATTCCAATGTCTTGAAATTTCGAATTCTTTCACCCGAAGCAGTTACTAGTGACCGCGCTGGGCCGAGGGTTAGACTATTCGCCTCTCACCTAGACGGTCCGGGTTCGATCCCAAGTGACTGCATGTGGGATTCGTGGTGGACAAAGTGGCGCAAGGGCGAGTTTTCTCCAGTTTCCCCCGTCATCACATTCCACCAGTGCTCCAT
This sequence comes from Hymenopus coronatus, assembly GCA_030762935.1. Classification (NCBI taxonomy): domain Eukaryota; kingdom Metazoa; phylum Arthropoda; class Insecta; order Mantodea; family Hymenopodidae; genus Hymenopus; species Hymenopus coronatus. Next base: position 52,112,511 of record CM060885.1, read on the forward strand.
CTTCATTCTATGTATTCATATATTCAAAGCCAAAATCAGCGCTTTAAAAATATGCATCTCCATTTGAACAACAATGTTACAGAAAGTATTATTATTTAACTTGTGATGGAACTGTTCGGTAAGATAGTTTTTAGGCGGTAGTATTAGTCTTTTAAAGTCTCATCCCCGAAACATTCTGTATTGACTTAGTGCCAAGCAAATGGTGTTAGAGGGCTGTCCAGTCTAGCAGCACTGTCAGCCGTAGCAAAAGGCTAATCTCCTCACATCCTACTTACCACGGCAGGCAGATGGGGTTAGGGTGCTGACCAGTCTAGCAGCACTGTCAGCCGTAGCAAAAGGCTAATCTCCTCACATCCTACTTAACACGGCAGGCAGATGGGGTTAGGGTGCTGACCAGTCTAGCAGCACTGTCAGCCGTAGCAAAAGGCTAATCTCCTCACATCCTACTTACCACGGCAGGCAGATGGTGTTAGAGGGCTGTCCAGTCCAGCAGCACTGTCAGCCGTAGCAAAAGGCTAATCTCCTCACATCCTTCTTACCACGGCAGGCAGATGGGGTTAGGGTGCTGACCAGTCTAGCAGCACTGTCAGCCGTAGCAAAAGGCTAATCTCCTCACATCCTACTTAACACGGCAGGCAGCTGGAGTTAGGGTGCTGACCAGTCTACTGTTTATACTATCTGTGGATATATGATAGAACAAAGGCAAATGCCATCTATTTTCGGTTTTGTTATTGTTTTAGACTAGACTTTTCGTTATGGAATTAAATATATAATCCAAAATTTACCCCGACCGCTGAGAGTAACCAGGAAGAAGCCCCAGCCAGATTGGTCATCCCATCGTATTCGAATCCAGGATCTCATGAATGCAGGTCGAAGATATTATCTCATGAGCCTTTCCGCTCAGTATCGTTATATCAAGGGTTGTCAAAATTCACGATATCTTATGGCTTGCGAGCATTTATTATCTTGCTACTGAAAACGTTAACTTGCGCGGCATCAAAGGCTGCGATAAAATTGCGGGTATTCAGTGACGCAGCAACGTTCTTGTTAAACAACATGAGTACTAAATAAACACCACTTACACGTGTTCAAGTTCACACGAAAACTACATGAATGATGGAAAAAACAGCGAAGAAGTTGCTACGCTGTGTTTTACTCCACCTGTGGTTGACGTCTATCTGTTAATTGTGATTTCTACGTATTCATTCGCTGAAGTGACGCGGTTATTGGTGCACTGCAAAACGTTGGCGACTTCCGAGAATAATCAGTGTGCTATCTGAGTGGTTTCTATTAACAAAGATAAAGTGTATGTTGACATTTTCATATGTAGGAGAATATGATTTTCAACCAAAGTCTGCATAAGTGTCAATAATATGAAAAATAAGAGTATGCGGATATAATTCAAGCATTTCAATAACTAAGAGAGAATCGTTGGCTAAATGGGGAGAATATTCTAAATGTAGTAGATTATAAAGGAAGCCATAATAGAATATGTATCTGTATATCTTTATTCACCGTTAGAAATGTTGTATTATTTCATACCTTCGTAAGAGTTTAACATATACATAATGTTAATAAAGAAAATAAAAATACGTCAGTGCAGAAATAATACAACACAAGCTCATTTTACTTAGTTAATTAAACTATCATATAAACCATTGACAACTGTACAACACAATAAGATATATCCAGTATAATTATTATATGGCATGAGGAACAAAAACTAAGGATTTAATTTGTGAAGAACAGAAATATTTTTAAAATGTTATTTATTATTTTATTTTTAGAAGATGCAATAAAGTTGAATATTTGTGGGTAACATAGATAAAGATAGACAGGAAAATAACATTGAGAACTGATTCACTACAGGTAAAATTATATAGTGGCCTGAATAGATATATGAGTAAGATAAATAAATCTAAAATATGTAGTAAAAATGTAAAGTGAAAAACACTTATATACATATATATATAAATATATAGGTAGGCAGAGAGAGAGGGAGAGAGAGATGAAACATGAAAGTTTAACACAAATTTAGAATTGTATGCGTCGCCAGAAGGTGAGCAATGACGGTCCACAGAGATCCTCGATGACCGTGTCATATTTTTTGGTATCAAAACCTGGCACTTAAACATTAACCTATGAAGATTAGTCGATTTCAGGGTCAGGAGTGAAGAAAAAGGGCAGAAGAAGAAAAACATTAAGTGGAGTGTTAGAACCAGGCACTTGGTGGAACATGGGCATGGCAAAGGCGTTTAGTATTTTCTTATCAATTATATGGGTATGATTCAATACTTTCGACCAAACGTATTGACTGTTAGAATTATTGCTTACTGGATAAACGCCTGGAAATATGCCATTCCTAACTGGCAAGCTGAAAGTTTGAACTTACTGTCACTGGGATCATTCTATCACATCATACACTGCCATTGCTGCATATTTTGTAATTTAAGACCGAATCCTTGCTGCTTCTACACAACTTTCTGTTATCTATATCCCCCTTTTTTATTGTAACATCATCTTGTCCGATCCTAGCATTCAGATCACCCATTATTATTAGTTTTACATCATGATATTCGTCCCTAATTTCTACAATTGCTTCCCCCAAGTCTGCAAAAAGTCATGGTCAGCATACTGGGACGTAACTGGTTGGCAATATACAGTTATAACAACAATATTAAAATGAACTATATTACAGTATATACTCAATGCTCGCTTAAACTGAATCTGTATTTCCCTAACAGATTGTTTATAATTGATCTTAAAGTATGTAGCAACTCCCCCTGGATATCTGCTTCTTCCACCTCGCATTTCTGAGCTATGATATACCGCCTCAAATTCACTTATGTCTATTGTTGTAATAGTACTATTTTGTAATTGTCAAAGTGAGTTATTTATTACGTACTGTGGTTAAATTATGATAGAAAGAAAATAATCAAAACAAAAACAGTCGCTTTTCAAGGTATAAACACTTTAGGAACCAAAATTGTAATTCATGTCATTGTATTAGGGCAACTCACGGGTTTTTAAATACTTAGGCATATATGTCAGTAATAAATATGAACATTATTTTAAACATAAATTACTTAAGTTCAAAAAAATATGCGGTTCAATAGAGGCCTAAAAACGGAAACCAGATAAGGAATGATCTTTTACGAAGTAATGGCCATGCCTGCTTTTATTTATGGTTCTGCAACATGGACGTTGACAAAGGCTGCCGAAATGAGATTCTTCAGATAAGTAAAAGGATTTGCACTTTTAGACAACATTTCAAATGTAAATATAAGCGAAGATAAGAACACAAATAAATTTTTTGAAAAGAAAAATTATAACCTATAAGAATGAATGGAGACAACATGTTGATAAATGCCAAGGGAGTGGGAGAGAGAGTATCTCAAGCAGACTGTTATACTTTATTTAGGCCTATGGAAAAAAGACATTCGGTAAAACCAGGTTAACAAATGTTTTGAAGCCGAGCTGGCAGCATTGTATAATTCAAACAGTGGAGAAAAAAATAAAGGGGAAGAAAGAGAGAGAAAGAGACAGAAGAAAGAAATTATAGGTATGTGTCTTCCTTTAGGATTGCTGAAGACAAACGATACAATTACAGTATGTAGCCCACGAAAATAATAAAGGAATAAGGATAAAAGTGCGTTATTTTAATATTATTAATGTATTCAACAATTCCGATTATAGCATATGTGATCTACCTAATATCATGTAACATTATATTATATTGAAATGTTTAAACTTTTCTGACAAATCAATAATATATCAATGGAAAGGTGCAGGTTTTGATAGTTCTGTGTTGAAGAACTGGACAGTTAATGATGCCATGATTGGAAGAAGGATAAGACCTGTTGCTATTCACAAATTACTACGTACCATTTCTGTTTTAATTCATAATGTTTTGAATTAAAGTTAGCAGCCATATTCCTTCTCCCATTTAGGGTTGCAGTAAGGTACATAACAATATGCAGAAAACAGAGCAGAGTAAAGTAGAGTGGAGTGCATATTAGTTTTAAACATTTTACATACTGCATCTCATATATCGCATGCATCAGATACAGAGCACATGTTTCTATAATACACTTTGGTTCCTGTTTCCAATATATTTATCACATTGAACTTTAGTGTTAGTGATAATAGTATTTGTTAATAGAAAAGGAAAGAAACACAAAACAGCATCACCAAAATCACAAAAACTTTATTGACAAAACATCAGCAACAAAGTCATACTTTAGATAACATACACGGACACACACATCACTAACTGAAGACATTTGCAGACACCTAATTATGGTGACTGGAAATCCAGACACTATATGTTCTATTTCCTATCAATACCTCACTGTCTCTCCCTCCCTACCTCTCTCTCTCTCTCTCTCTCTCTCTCTCTCTCTATATATATATATATATATATATATATATATATATAGTTGTTAGTAGTTCTTTTCGCTATTTTCTAAAGTTATGTTCATCAGGAAAATTGCACGATGTATTTAGAATGCTACTGTTGCCTATATCTGTCCTGCCCGATTTTAATATGTAAACACAGCAGAAACGCATCTCAGGTCAGTTCAGAACACATTAGGGCTGCAATTTGTTCTTAACTTATGAAAATGATATTAGTAAGAGGACAAAATGAGATACCTTTACGTGTTGTACTATCCTTCTCTACTAAATATGAAATTATTTGCACTTATTTACCTCCCGAACTGTATATACAAAGGGAAAAAAGAAAAATGCTTGGCGTGGACTCTCGTATGTATATTTAGGTGATATAGTATTACAATACTATATTACCAATCAACCCTCCATTTATGTACAATGCATAATTTCAATCTAAAACAATTTAATTAATTCATTTTGAATATAAATTAAAACAATACTATAATAAATGCATCAAGACTTCATTGCCACTGCTTTCATCTACATTAATTTAGCATCTACTGAAAGTGCAAGAACCTGATTTATTGTCATTTCTGATGTCGTTTGTCCGACTTGTAGCATCCAGAATAAAGAGCATATAAGAACGTGAGCGAGCGCTGGTTTTTCAGTGGCATTGCTCTACAAAGACTCTCCAATGCATAGCGAGCGAGAATGAAAGAGAGTACATTCTCTCTTCTTTCTCTGCGCAGGGACTTCAACACACATGTGTTTATCCGACAATAAGCAATTGTTCAATAATGCAAGGAGAAATATTCAATTGGAACCGACATCTGTGTTACCAGATTTTGAGCTAGGAATATCGTAAAGCATCGTTTCTAGGAGTAAATGCCTACGAAATAAATACTCCTTTTTCATTTCATGCAAAGTATGTACCGACAGGTATGCTGCAAGACTTACAGCTATAAAATGTCATATTTAGAAAAAGTTGACCTGAGATGTTCTATACAAATGTTGCTTGCCTTGAATTCTATTCAATTTACGAATAGATATTGGTGAAGTACTCGTAAAGTTATATTATATATACCTGACTTATAGTCCATAAATGCTTATATATATTTACTCAAATAAGTAAATATAGATGTAAAGATGTTCATTAATCTATTCTTAATTAAATTATCAATACACATATCTGCGCTTAAAGGTAACCCATATTAGCCTATATTGAGGACTTATAATTTTAATTATTAAGAATAGTATGTTTAAAGTTTGGTTAGAACTTCCAAGTAGACAAGTCACATGCAAGATATATGTGTTTATTTTTCCTGATACCTGACGGCATAACCTTGAGTAGGCAGGTCTCATTATAACGAATGCTGTATCGGAACTGAGTTTTAATTCTTTCTGCAAGGCCAATGGCCCTACACTACCTAGGCTAACTAGTGAGGTGTGAAAACGGATAGTCTTTACTTACAGGCGTTGTTTATTTCGCCTCCCAGTTAAGGCCATACACATTAGGTGGTAAATTAGGTGATTGATTTTTGATAAAAACTTTACAGGAAATGAAAAAAAAACATTATAGAAAAACATTAACGTGACATACCCTTAATGCCCTGTACATTACTGAAACAAGGTTTTGATTAATATGTAGTGCCACTGGTCTTTTTTATCAATAGGTAATGTTTGTTTCCTTTCTTCTCTCAGTCGAGAGTGGCGATAGAATTTAATCCAGGCAGTACGTATTGTATTATTACTTCCGTATTCAGTACGCAATGGAAAGGGAATTTTCATGCACCTGTTTTCCGAAGAATAATATTTGTCCCGTTGGAATAGTAAAGTGCCTCCCGGAAATCAACAAAAAAAAAAACTCACATGAATACTCACTCATGCAAAATACACAGACCATCCGCCTTTGTTTCTCTCTTGTTTTAATAACACATAGGTTTAATAACATTAACATTGGTTTCGTTAAAGCAGCGCATATTGCTAAGCGGTTCTATCTCTTACCTACAGATGGTATGATAGATTATCCTCTAATAATTATTATAATAAACTTCTTGTATTACTAATGTTTTTATTAATTACTGTATTTAAAATATAAAAAGGAGATACACTCGTTAACAGCCGGGAGTTAAGAGGATGAAGCGCCTATACGGTACTCAAATGTATGTATTTATTTTATTTTAACCTAATTTTAAACTCCGAACAACTTACAATATATATACTAACTGACCCGGAGAACTTTCTTCAACCTTAGAAGCAATAAATGAGCAGACTTTAGGATTTATTAAGTTCAATTTTTTCTTAGGATAATAAATATGAATGCAAAAAATCAAGTATTTTAATGATTATTTATTCGCCGTGTATTTTGGTGCATGGGTTACACTCTTCAGTGAAGCACCTTGTGATAAACGACATTTCTTGTTTTATTATCAGGCGCAAGAACAAATAACGCAAATGGTCTTCCGACCCGTGAATAAGTTACATAAAATTGACCGTGGGAAAAACATCGATTTTCTAGAATCAGACCACAAATTTTCAAGCATTGGCCTTGTGATTTGTTAATCCTCATGGCGAATGCAGGATGGATCGGAAATTGAAGTCATTTAAACTCAAACGGGATATCAGTTGGTATGATCGGGATCCTCGGAACGAGAACTTCCTCACCTTCAAATTTTCCTTTGAGTATCGTCGCGTAAATCACATTGTTCATAAATTTACTTACCACCAAAGGCCTTCCGTTGCACAGTTTTGGTTGGTTTATGTTTCGAAGCATGAATACTACGGAACGTCAATTGTGCGGTAGTAAGCCAGGCACATCCAAGGAGTTTAAAATTTTAATTGGATAGTTTCTTCATGTGCAATTTCATTCGCAATGTTTCGAATCCTATTTGCATTACGGCTTTGTCGGGAAAGATTCGATTGTCTTGGTCGCGGCATTGTTAATGATAATATCGGCACAATAAGTTAATAGAAACTCAAAATAAACACCATAGACAACAATGCGTTTAGCTGTCTGTTGCGTTTTGTTATACCACGTTTTATGGCGCAACCTACGGAAACAAGATAAAAAGTATTCTATGTCCGTCTCCTGGTTCTAAGCTACCTCCCCACCGATTTTCAGCCAAATCGATTCCGTCGTTCTTGAGTTATAAATAGTGTAACTAACACGACTTTCTTTTATATATATATATATTGTAAGGGACTATTTTGGTAAAATCTAGATTTAATTAATAACCCACTTTTTTATTCCAATAATTATATTTTGGGGAATGGGGGTTATTTTCTATAATCTTTTCTTATGTATTTTACTTTAAAAAAAGCATGTATTTATTCATTTCTATTGGAAAGGAAAGGATGCAGGTAACGTTTTTATTTTTTTTTTATAGTAAGGTAATTGCAGGCCTTGTCTTATTTCGGTACCTTGAGTCTCCTTAAATGTGGAGATCCAATTAAGGAGGAGTCCGCGTTTACAGTGCCAAGAGCTCTTTCCAGATAAAAATTTGGAACTCCGGTAGATGTGAAGCGTCTCCAAACGGTCATATCCGATAAAACTAGTGGCAAAGATGTTCCATATTGGAGTATCCGATAGTTACTTGTCTGCCTGTTGGAATTCCAAGGGCTAATAGGTCTTCCGTGAAGACATTTGTCCCTACACGGATGACATATCCCTGCCAAAATCCCAGTCCAACCCGCGCACGACGGCGCAGTCCAGTGGTGAGTGCCTGACCTCAGGACAGCGGAAGAAGAGATTAGAAGTTGATCTGCCATGTCACCACAATTTGTCTTCTGTGGGCACAACATCACTGAGAGCAAAGTACTGCAGCCTCTCAGTCTAGGGAATCTTCGGGTTCGTATATTTATTCCATCTGGAACTCCATCGTCGTAAAGGAAAATTCCTTTGTACCCCGGGTAGAACACTGAAGCCATGAGGTGTCTATAAAGGTAAGCTGACTAAGCACAGGGTATGCTTGAAGTATCTGTTAGAGGCGGGGTTGCAAAAGTCTGCAACCAGTGGCGAAAACGGGTATGCGCTTATACTCCTGCCGCTGATCCTTGTACTTGACAGTTCGGGTGGTTTCGCGTAAGGCTTGCTGCCTTTGCGGCGTTGCCAGAGCAACAAGTAAACATCAACAGCTGATGACTAATGTCTTTATCGTGTGAACAAGACATATAAGCAGTGTACATAGTAAATGAGTTCCGATGAATAATGAAACTAATTCGTTATTATTGATGTTAATTGAGAACAAGTGATACTAAACGCATATAGCATACATGCGTATTTACGACAACATTGAACAAAAATGCAAAATAGCTTGTTACAATGAGAGAAAGGTATAAAAAAATGGGTTTCCTGCGCCATCACATTCCTCCGGTGCTCCATCTTCATTCCATGTATCACTAGTATCATCGCCTGCGGTGCCTTGGTAGTAAAAGCGAGTATTAAACACTATTAAAAATCATCACCATGATCATCAACATCGTCGTCGTCACCAAGACATATCATTAGTGGTTCACATTCACTAATGATTCCGACTACTTCCTGTGCTTTTGTATTATTTTGTGCCAATGACTTACTTCCTTCTTCCATGAAGTCGCGTCCATCCTCGCCACATCTTCCACAAAAGACTATCCACCTCTATAATTGTGAAGGTCTTATGCTCCTTCACGTACAAACACCAACAACACAATCAACAATAACAATAAGCCCGCCTGGGTAGTGTGGTAGCAGCGTGTCTGCTTCATATTCAAAAGGTCGTGAGTTCGAATCTCGCTTAGGGTAAGTTACCCTGATAAGGTTTCTTACGGGGTTTTCCCGTCGAGTAACTTTAAGCTCCTTGGACCCCGAGATCTTTTGAGCATCATTTCATTAATTTCATTCATCGTTCGATATGACTAACTAGGTTAAAGGACGTTAAGCTACAAAAAACGTGGCTGTATAGAACAGCTCAGTGCATGTGTTAAAGTTCAAAACTGAGCACGCGTTTGGATATAGCCAGATATTGCAAAGGTGCGGCATCTAGATCAGTTTCCGTTGTCTGACAAACCGATCGGAATGCTGCTTTGTGATTGGTTCAGAAAGTCAAACGGGAGAAGCTTTTCATCTGTTTTCTGTCGATGTACCAACTTACTCCTGACTGTCAAGTGCAAGGATTCAGCGGCGGGGGTATAGCTGGGTGACGCAATTTGTTCTGCCTAAACATCTTGCTGAAGCGGGAGGATCTAACCATCCAGAATGAGCAGAAGCGATTTTCCAAGCAGTGCCAAACATTTCTCATCTGCTGCTATCAATCCACAAACACCTATATTATTTGAAAGATGCAGTGGCTCCCTAGCAATCTGATATGTAGCTCCAGACGATATAAAATAATGAATAAGACATTTAATCCTCTGAAAATGTAAAATACACGTTCATATTTGTACAGTTCAATCCTCTGTTGTGTTAGCTGCATTCAAATGACTTTCTCTATCTACTCTGAAACAAACTGTTCTTACCAGGACTTATTATTCTAATCGACTTATACTAACCTAGATAAACATTAGCAGTAATGATCTGGAGAAGAACCCAAGAAGGATAGCGGTTTTTAGTCAAGGATTACCATAACGGTACAGCCTACTCATCAGTCCAAATGGACAACGTTAGAATTATTGAATGAAGTCATAATGAATTTTAATATAATAATTGCACCTCACATGCTGAGACTGACTAAGAATAGGCCCTTCTGGAGATGCCCATTTCCAATAATTTAGTTAAAATACTAATTACAACACTAATTGTTGACATATTTAATGAACATACACTTATTATTGTAAAAGTTTGATTGTTTCACGAGGCCCCAAAAATAAATCAATAACTTTCCAGTTTGCAATACTGTTTTAATCAATTTACAGTTGAATTAATTATCCATCCCTTGTGGTTCTTGTGGACAATGAGAGCAGTGTCCACCTGTTTATGCGCTCACGAGTCTGACACACTTAAGTACAAAGGGATTAAAGTAATACAATATACTAGCGATTGTCAAGTATTTTAAAAGATGCTCGTATTAATGGTATTAAATTATATTAAAATTCCGTTTTATTTGTATGGCCGGGATGAAAAATGTGAATAACGACTTGCTATTTGCATAAAAGTATTAAAAAATATATGGCTTTAATTAAAGAACGTCTCGAAAATATATTTTACATAAATTGTGTGCTTTAAGGAAAGCTCATTTTATGTGTAGCATGATTCTATTGCAGTTTATCAGTTATATGCAAAGGTCATCCAGAACTTAGAGGATATAAAAGGTTCTTTCCAGAAAATTAAAGACATGTGTTTCATTTTCATGGAAGTATGTAACAATATGATATTTTATACAAAATTATTGGTCATTTTTGAGAAAAGCAACATGTTGCAACATTTCCTCATATATAGAATAATATGGCTTGTAGAGTATTCTTGAAAATACTTTTGTCGTATCCTTTGAAGATATTGAACTTAGAACCAAAGTTTTAATATTTTATATTTTTTTCGGGTTTGAGTATTTTTTTTTAAATTAGGGGGTCTCAATACATATTTCTGGCGAAATACTGAGCAGGAATTTTGGCGACATAGCTTTCTGCATGATCCCTTCATCAGAATCTTAATTACCAGCCAAAAATTGCCACACAATTTAACTAGGCAGTGCAACAGGAAATTCCCAAAAATCGATACTTATGTAAACACCACTGTCATAGAAACAATAGTAAAAGTTTAGTTAACATATAATGTACCTTAACAGCTATGTAAAAATCCTATCCCAAAAAAATACCAAAAATGTATAGTATTCTTAATTGGCTTAACATAATGTGTACTAAGAACTACGACTTTATAATATTTTATCGTATTAATAATGTTTTTTTTTTAAGTATATAGTAAATATATAAATATCAGCAACCCATACCCAAATATCTAAGTTGTCAAACGGGGTAAGTGGTATAACTGTTATATTTTATTTAGTTTTAAAGGTAAATGTATTATATTTAAAATGTTACAGGAATTTAAAATTACAACTACCCTTAATCATTTCCAATACCATTACTCACCACTATAATTATATGAAAATAAGATTTTATGATTTTATATTACATTAATTCAAATTAGTATTGCTATTTATACAGCAATTGTATTTAATTTACATTTATAATATATAATCACAATTAGTATTTTTGTAATACTATATCAATTATATTGTTTTTCTCATTTATTGTAATAGGTATATATTTTCATTTCGCTATTTATTTTATTATACTATTATAATATTATGTTATATATTTTTCTATATAAAATGTTTAAACAGTCAATTAAAGATATATATTCCATGAATGCATTTAGAAAGTTTAGGCGAATGAGAACGTTTACACTGGGGGAATGGCTCCAGTGGTTAGGTATATAGCCCTAATGCGGGAGGTTCCACTTCAAACCTAAGATTTTATTTCATTTATAGACGCTCTTTAAGTGCTGTGATTCTCAGCACTGTGGTTCTATACTGGGCATGAGAGACCGCTGAAACACACTCTCAGGTTCAAAAACACCGTGTACCCTTGACCTCCTTTTGAATGTTAAATATGGAATTTCACTAGTTAGCTTTGATTTCTGTCACTATTATAGAACAAGATTTCATGCTGGTTTGGATAACATTAAAGATACGAGAGAACGAACCAAAAGATAGAGAGAGAGAAGGAGAGAGAGAGAGAGAGAGAGAAGTGGCGAGGGAAGCAAAGAGGGAGAAAGAGGGAGAGTTAGATAAAACAAGCAGAGATGCGTGCTCTGCTAGATAAATATGCAAATAAATCAATCTGGTGACCACAATGTGGGAGAAGCCAAAAATGCCTTGCTTCCTCTATTCCGAGAAAAAATAAATATTGTCATTCAAGTTATCTAACATGTAATTTACAAAGTGAAATCAAATGCTCCGGTACTATAAACGGAAGCTGTGAAGTACGTCAAAATATCACGAAATCACTAGTCTCTACTTGTTGTAGAAAAAAAAAGCTGATGTGTAATGTTCACATGGTTTCCCTACCTATTCTACAAAACACTATTCTTACAAAGGCTTAGTTCTTTATCTACTTCATGCTAATCTGGACAAATATTAGAACATTGGTCTACTACATACTTTTTTGCTGGTACAATGGGAAAAGTAAAATATTAGTGACATTAAAATATTTTAAGATGCTTCAACGTAATGTATAAAATTTCACTCTTCTTGCATTTCCAAGATGAAAGAAAAACGAATAACGATTTCATATTTGAGAAAAGTATAAATATTAGAGAATTTAACCAATAATAAAGAATATCTGAGACTTTGTTAAACGCGACACACACTCACACACACACACACACACACACACACACACACACACAAAATGTATCTGACAAACTGTCTGTTTTAACGAGATATATTTTTTATGTAGTAAGATTGTATCTATTTTTATAGTTTACAAGTTACATGAAAGTAATTTAGAATGAAGAGGATTTCAGAGGCTATTTTGTCTTTACACACATTTTATCTTTAAAAATATTGAATATATGGTATTTTAATAAAAACTGTTAGAAGCATTTGAAAATCTAACATCACCTTAGTAAAGGTTAGTTTAAGGTCACATCTTTGTAAGACCCTGAAATAAAATATCAAGATAGACACTCACAAATATAGCGGTAGATAGAACTTTTTATAAAATTCTTGTTACATTCACATTGCTTTCTGTATCTGTTTTTCAAACAAACTTTTCTGACAAAAGATCATTCTTTTATATACTTCATGCTAATCGAGATAACCATTAGCAGAAATGACCTTATTTCCCGCTTTCTTGTAAGCAAAAGTGACATAAGGTAAAGCATTGAGCTATGGCAGTATCCAGAAAACTATCGCTATGTGAAACTATTGAAATTCGTGGCTAGGAATAAAACAAAATAGGTGTGACACGAAAGTTGAATTACACATTTACGAGTATGAAAAAAGTCTGAAGTAGGTACATAGTTTAAAATTTAAAACAACAATAAGGAATATTTTGGAAAGTGTTAACTCTACAAAAAAAATATATATGCCATAAGCTGTGTGTTTTAACGAGATCTATATTTTTGTGCAGTAAGTTTTTTGTCCATTGTTATGCCCTAACAGTTACAAAAGTTCATCTATAGTTAAAAGTCCTGAGTGGATATTGTCAGAAAATTCACGATATTGATTTCGTTTGCCATGAAAATATTTTAAATGTCTGGTACTTGAATCAAAATTGTTAGAGCCATTTTTTAAAAAATCTACATTTTCGAAAAATATTTCATATAAAGGGTAACTGGGGTGGGGGATTTTATCAAAAATCTTCGTATCACAACCTTAGAAGATACTCAACTGAAATATCAAGTTTGGTATTTAATAGACTTTTTATTTTTGAGCTATGCTGTCCACATACAAACACAAAATGGACATTTTTCCAAAAAGGTTTTCTGATTCAGGGGGTTTCAAAACATGTATTTTTCTGAATTATCTATATCTAATATTTGGGTGGAATGCAATGCTTCCTCTATCCACTATGAACACTGAACATGCGTGCTAAGGAAAGTAAAAAATTTCAGGTAGTCTGAAAAGTGTATTTCCGGTGAAATCTCGGCATAAAATTTTTCAATTGAATGCAATACATCCAAAAGTATCAAAGAAAATAAAAAATATATTTTGTATGCCTTCATTAATACATAGTTAGGTTCATATATTCATATATACTATTTCTGCACTCTAAGAGAAGAACAAAATAAAATTTTGAGAATGTGTAGATAGTAGTTTATCCGTAATGCTAATTAAAAACCTCAACACCATATTTTTTTTATCATTTCATTTGTTGTTGGATTATGAACTTTAAAAACAAATTTCAACCATTTGATTTATTACTTATCCCATGGTGTTACAGCTCTTGAAGGGCTAGAGCGTACCTCACTAGCGAAGCCCATTCTTTCCTATTTTACATTCTCCTCCTCCATTCTCTGATATGCAGTTCATTCATATCATCCTCAATATCATCAATCCATTTCTTTCTCGGTCTTCTAACACGCCTTCTTCCACCTGGTTTTCCCTGCCATATTCTTTGCAATATGGTGCCCTTATCACTTTTTTCTATATATTCTGCCCATCTATGTTTTGAATTTTTAACTAGCTTATCATAGAGCTTCTTTATTAGTTCCATTCCTCATTTTCATACCATAGATTCCATAAATTCTTCGTAATATTTTACTTTCCTATATTGCTAATCTAAGCTCGTCAGACTTTAACATACACCAAGATTCTGCTGCATAAGTCTCTATAGATTTAATTATATTCTATATATTTTCTATTTTCCATATCTGGAAACATCTTTGGATTTCAAAAGGGTAAGATGAGTCAAATAACATACATTTCCAATTTGTAATTTTTCTTTAACTACTTCCCCTATTGTGATATTTTCTGCTATTATTAAACTCAAGTATTTGAAGCTCCGAACCTATCTTGTATATGTATTTTAGTACTGTTATCCCATCCATGTTTTGTCCTTAAATGTAATTATATAATTTGTTTTATTCGTGTTTACACACAGTTTAGGTTTAGCTCCACCGTGTTGTATCTGAGAAAATCTCAGTTGTAGTTATTGTACTGTTCAGCAAATAGGACGGGTATCATCTGGATAAGTCAATATCTGTTTCATCTTATTATAAGCCTATCGCCTGTGTTAAGTTCCATTTCCCTAACTGCTCTTTCGAATACAATATTAAACAATAGTTTAGATGTGCATCTCCCTGCTTAACTTCTTGTTTAATATTAAATAATTGTCATTGGATAAATATTCCACCCATATTACCATAACATCCTACCATGATGATCCTTAGGATTAATATGTGGTTAATAGTGGATTTCTCTTTAATAAACATAACTTGATATTCCCAAACTGAATTCTCCATTATTTCTTGTCATTCTACCAGCTATTATTATTTTCTTTTGTAGCTTAACGTCCTTGGTCATATCAGACGATGTGTGAATTTGATGAAATGATGCTCAAATGACTTCGGGGTCCATGGAGCTTAAACTTTCTCGACATTCGTCTTCATGACCTTTTCAATGTGAGGCAAACACGCTACCACCATACTACCCAGATGGGATCTATTAATTTTGGCATTACTTTATATGCTATATTAACCCTAGAATGCATATGGAATCTGACCGGACCGTATCACCAATTTTATTGTTTAAATACTTAAGAGCCATAGTTTCCAGGAAATAGCAACATAATGCTTTTTCCTCTTTTATCAAACACTTTACTTTGAACAAGTGTCTGATGTTTATTTACAAACAATTCCACAATAAGAGAGCTATTTGATGTACTGGTTTTCTATTATCTTTATAGATTTACTATATATTAGTAGTTGCTTATAACTTTTGTTTCTTTTCTGGAAGTTTTTGTGTAGTGCATTATTAAAAAGTGTATTTAAAGATCTGAAGTGTTACAAAACACAGTTTTATAAAACTGATACACATAAACGCTCTTTCTTGTATAAACGTATCTTGTACTTTAATTTTAATTAAAAGATTTAACTAGATTTATTAAATGTATGAATTAATTAACATAAAATAATTTTAATAATGGGATTTTTAATTTTAACATACAATTGGTACTTCCCACGACCTTGTATGCAGAATGTGGTTTAAAAAACCGTATTATTGTAGAATTGAATAGTGTTATCCCTCTATAATTCTCGCGTATAGTCTTATGAATTGGTATTTAATTATTGTATCATCCCTCTGTGATTACGTACTTTTAGAAAGCAACCTAATCTACGTATAATTTCCCTCTTGGTTCTCTTGGGTAGATGCTCAAGTTTCTTGGGCAGACAGAAGAGGCAGGTAAAATCGTATTGAAGCTACTTGTTAACGGCCACTACAACCCAAGTTGTTCCTCGGAAGGATCATCCCTAAGGAATCGCTTCTTTATTCTCCAGCTGTCCTTTCCTCTTCTCTTTCCGTCTGCTCTACGTCTCCCAGTTCCTCCCTGGTGTCTTTTCTCCTCCTCCTTTCACAAGCAGTGCGAGGTAGGTAGCCTCGTCAAGCCCCAAGTTCTCCAAGGAAAGCCCAGAACTTGCTCCCCATTCTCTCCTTCCCTCCTCCTCCAGTGAGCCACTAACTTTGTTAGGACTGCCCCAGGAGACCCCTACGGTTGATGTTGTAGTACCTGCATAGGGAGGAGATAGCGTCAGTTCGTGTCTATCTTCCAGCGCTTAACTCCTATACCACATCTGGTTTCGTCAGGAAACCAATGCTGACTTCCCCCAACTGAAAAAGTCGTTCCGGCTTTGCGAAGCCAAAGGGCCTTTCTTCAGTTTCAGTTAAAACGATTAGCACGATACAGAAAGTGCACATAAAAATGTGAAGGAATTGATTTGGACATACAGCGCACAAAAACTCAGATAAACGTATTTCTGTTGGCAATTCTTATGATGTAATAAAAAAAGCTTCCTTGAATTTTATTCTTTATTCAGGTTATGATTTCTTTCCTTTCTAGTTTCTCTGGCACGTATGCAAATCTATATTGTAGACAGAGAGGAAACTGTTTACACCTAAAGTTTCGATACTGTGTTTCACCAGAAATACTTGTTTTACGGTCCTCTAAATAATAAAAAAAAAAAAATAGTTTTTCCGTGTGTGTGTGTGTGCGGGCAGCATTACTCAAAAACGAGTTGTCCGTTAATTATCAAATTTGGCAGTTAAGTTCAGAATTTTCCAAGGATGCGACATTGAGCGTTTCAGGAAAATATCCTTACCCCAAACTACCCTCTATATGAAACAAACATTTTGATTTTTATCACAAATGGTTCATGATTTTGGTTAAAGTACTAAATGTTTAAGACATACGAAATGTCCATCCCCAATTTTCATTGTTTCTAAATGTTAAACTATAAGTTACCTTCAAAAGATACAACTTATGTCATAGACCTTTTGTTTTACGCCTGATTATCAAGAGAACAGAATTTCAGTTGCTTCACTACCGATCCGCTTTTAAAAGATTTGACTATCATTTTAAACAGTGATAAGACAATTTCTGCTAATTTTTATCTGGAATGGCATTATGTAGATGAAGTAATAATATTTTGTAAGAAAATTTATTTATGAAGCAGCTAGAGAAAGTGATGTGAATGATGGTTTATTGATGTTATTGAAAATGTGTTCTTTTGAGTATAACTTCATTTAACTTAATTGTTGAAACGGTTTATTACAATCAGGAAAAGGCAAAATGCCCAGGTCATATCGGACGATGAATGCAATTGATGATATGATGCTCAAATGATCTCGGGGTCCATGGAGCTTAAAGTTACTTGACATTCGTCTTCTTAGGATAAGGGAAAACCCCGAAAAAACCTTACCCGAGTAACTCACCCTAAGTGAGATTCGAACTCACGACCTTTTGAACGTGAGGCAGACATGCAACCACCACGCTACCCAGGCAGGTATACCTAGGTTTATGTAATTTTATTGACACCGAACACTTTTCAATAAGAAATTTGCCCAAAACTAAAATATTTTAGAGAATTAATTCATATTCCTAGAGAACACAGTAATTAAAGAGTAGAGAAGTGAATAGGCAAAACAAATAAACTAGTATGGGTACATCAGGAGAGTGGCAAAGGAAAGAATACCCTAATTATTTGGAAAGGTTTCCATTTGGAAGACGCGTTAGGAGTAGACTAAAAAATGCCTGGATGCAGGAAATAAAGGAAGGTGATGAAAACAAAATTATAGGAGGAGGAAGAGTAGGAGGAGAAGAAGGAATAACAGATATACGCGAAGGAAAAACACAATTAAGAAACAGAAATTAATTTTTAATAAAAAATACTTAAATCTAGAATCAGCTTGGCAATGCGTCTAAAAACCAAAGCAACATTTCACTTTTCCGAATGCCGCGCAACTTTCCAGAGTTCATTTCTTTTATTTATGGTTTCGGTAAATTATGACTTTGGCATCAAAGATTAAAGAGGGTGGGGGGTGGATTGTTCAAGCGTCCGTGAAGTTGGCTGGGTAGCTCTCTAGACCTCAGACTCCCAGGTCAGGAGCAGAATACTTGACAGGATTTGACGAATGTGAACGCGGCGAGAGTGCACTGTAGTGCTGAGCCAAAAACATTGCGGTCTGTACGCGGAAACTTGGGAGCTGATCTGTCATGAGAAGGAAATCTGAAGATTTATGTTCTTCCTTCATAATTTATGTAGTGGGTTACATACTTAAGAACTGTTGCATTTAACCCTTAGTTGCCTGCATATACCGTGTCTCCTTTAATTCGAGTTTAAAACTGGAGTTCTAGTAAGAATATATGGGAATAAGCCTATAACATTATTATATAAAATAAAAGAAAAAATAGAAATCAAAATAAATGTAGATCTTATATTAATTCTTTTCTTCCCAATGAAGAGTTTAAATTCTTCTAAACCAGCTTTCATAATCCTGCCAAAGGCAATACCAAAATGTGGTTCAAATTGCCATGAGTGTTAGGTGACAGGTAATGGACTGTCCATCCATTCGAAGCCAAATATTGCAAGTTCAAATCCCAGTGACTGTGGTAAAGGACGGGGAGAGCCCAAGTAAAATAATCAGTGCGATGCTTGGAAGCTAATAGTGCTACATTTGACTCTAGTTACACCAGTTTTAGTCTTTTATTTATTTAAAAAAATCACTGCAATTTTAGGACAAACATTGCTTTTTTACAATATAAAACAGTTTTGATTACTTGTCGTTTAGGGTTGAAGGTTATTATAACATAAAATTATTCCTAGAGTACAGCTTTGTTTGTATAGTTACTCTTAAAACAAGCGAAACTTATAGGTATCGACAGGGAGAAAAGGGTTAAGTTAAACTCTTATGACGATGAGCTTTCTTTATGATTTTTGTACAGGGTGGGAGCTTAATGTTTTCAATTTTATTTCATAAGAATAGTGTTCAACTAAATATTAAAATAGAGTAATATGTGTTAAGGATAAGTGTTTTATTTAAGGCGACAAATCTCCGAAATTGTATCAAATTGAAAATAAAGTCATTATAAAATATTATTATTCCTAATCCTTAAGAGAGTATAACGTTTTTCCCCCCACATAACGTGTTTTAACTCCCAATTAATGACAGTTGTAAGTGAATACGCGTATGCACATAAATAGAAACGGCGAAAATTAATTTTGCTTTCTTTCCACCAAACATTTTATTAAATATTTTCCCATGCTGGTAATGGTTAATACGGTGACAGTGTTTACTCTATTTTCAGTTTCAAAATATTCAGTCTGCCTTTTAGCATATCCGGGTAGGAAAAACATTTTCATAGCCTATCAGCTGTTGAAAAAAAAACAAAAAAAAAAACGCTATTTTAATTTAATGACCAGAACTAAGCTTTTTATATCAGTTTCATAAGACCTGAGCTCATTGTCTCCCGCCACAGCATTTTTTCAAATCTCACTTAGAATAGTTTGGTCTGTTCCAAGCCTTCATACACCAGAAAAAAAAAAACCAATAAATGAAATCGGACCTAGCTCTTTCTTTTCCTGGGTTCTTTGTTTATTTAATACAAGCAGTGAGAGCTTGGTTCCCTGAAACTTTGTATTACGATTGTATCATTCCACTTGAGATGCGTGTAATAAAGCAAACACTTCAATGTTAGCTCGCATGCACAAGTTTTTCCTCAAGTCTTTGTAAGACTTATAGGATCCAGAATTTCTTAGCATATACAGTTAGGATTTCAAGTAATGTTGCAACGGATAGGAGAATATGGCTACTTATATAAATCTTAACGAAGAGCAGACAAGAATAAGAAGCTTTGGAATTGAAAAGAGGGGGGGGGAGGAATCGTGTAGCCTTCGGCGGAAAAGCAAACAAAAATCGGAGGAACATCAAGAAATGCTTTCTGTGTTCTCTTCACCTCAAGCAATGTCACGATGTAACATACTGTCAGGCAATGCATTGGGGAATTGTCTCTTCCTTTCAAGAGGATGAATCACTCTTTTTTTAGTTTATAAAGCCCATGTGTACTAGTTCCGTGGGTTAAAACCTGCGTTATCAAACCAAATGCTCACCACCTACAGGAGAAGTGAATTTGGATTAGTACCGATTTCCTCTTGTGTTACTGTGTGTTATTTCCTCTGTGGCACTGCAGCCATTAGCTCATTATACGTCAGACCTAAGGTAGTACATGTCGTTGGATAGTTAGAAACAGACTGAGAAATTCAAAGACATAGCTGGGATTTGAATCACGGATCCCCCGGTCTCTAGCCGGTTGCTCTTCCACTGTGCTACCATGGCAACATGCCGACATAGCATTGCATTTCTCCACTGACTCGCTGTTTCCCGGTAAACCACAAGGCGATCTCAAATTATTTTGAGATGACAACCCCAATGGCCTATCTATTCAACTGCTGTCCTACACATGGCTTGTGTGAAAAAACAATCTACTACATGCCGTGTCACGTGGTTAAAATTTATCTACCTTGGAGAGATATATATTATAGCCAATATAATATAAAGTATACTAAGAGGGTACAAATGTACATTGAAAATGACCAGGGAAGAAATATTGCAAAACAGTCTAAGAAGGCGAGTACGAACAGTTGTCACGAGCTGACAAGCAACCCAGGTAGGATAATACCGTTAAGGGAAGGACACTGAACTGAAGAGGTGAGGGTGGACAAAACAAGGAGGACAGAAACAATTCTTTTGCTGGTCGAGCGACACTTTTTCACTAGCCATGGAACATTCTTCCCATAACCGTAGTCTTTCACAATTGCTTCCAGTAAACTGATTGACTTGAAAATTAGCTTTACTTACAGTGGGGAAAAACCACATATGTAATCACATACCAGGGTCTGCTAAATCTCGCACACTACATTGTCACCAATATCATTAACATTTCTAACATTCTTCTTACCCAGAACAACAAAGCAGTCGTAACACTATACAATAAAGCCTTAAATGAAGGTAACTGGAATTGGAGTCTATCGCCATATTTAAAATGCTGGAGTATTCAAACACCCCGACAAGAGTTACAGAGTTAAACTAAAAAAAACTATAAAAAAAAAAAAAAAAAAAATAAAAAAAAGAGAGAGAGAAAAGAAGAAAAAAATAATCTCACAAGAATATTTTACGTTCTCTATACGTACTATGTACATAGTTTATAGAGGAAGTATTGTATTCCACCCAAAAATTCGGTACCGAAATTTCACCGGAAATACATGTTTTAGGACTCCCTGAATCCAAAAAAAAAAAAGCATTTTCAGAAAAAGGTCCGTGCATATGTGTGTGTGTCTGTGGACAGCATAGCTCAAAAACGAAAAGACCGTTAAATACTAAACTTGGTATTTAGGTTTGGTATCTTCCAAGGATGTGACACGAAGATTTCCAAGAAAATCCCCCCACCCTTTACATGGAAAAATTTGCGAAAATTTTGATTTTCTAAAAAATGGCTCTAACTATTTTGATTAAAATCCCGTATATTAAAAATATTTACATAGCAAATAAAATGTATATCTTGAACTTCTGGGAATAGCCTCTGAAGAGAGTTTATTTTGGATGAATTTTGCTAAATGTTGCTTAACTGCTAAACGGTAAGAGATATACAAAAACTTCCTACACAGGATATGTTGATGTGATCCAAACACACAATATATGTCCGTTACATTTTTCTTGTGGAGGTGACCGTCTGCGAGATATTCCTTGTTTTTGGTTTCAGTTGTGAGTACTTATACTTTTCTCAGACAGCAAATGTCCGTTTTTCTTTTGTTCTACTCCTGGCCAAGCAAAGAAGCGATTTACAATGACAATCGAATAAATTTAAAACATTTGTCCATCGGTTTAGCCTAGTGTATTTTCCTTATTTTCTTTCTACTTATAAGGAACTAAGTAGTAAAAACATTCTGCTAATGATTATCTCGATTAGCAAGGTGCAGAAAGACGAATAATCTTATGTAAGACGTTTGTAAAAGAGCTAGAGAAAGTTATGTGAGTGTAACACATCAGATGTTTATTACTTATGCATTGACCATCAGATGTTGTGCAAGATTCGTTGTAGTGTATTTATTTTCTTTTAAACATATTCTTGGTTTTACTATATGTTTACCTCTGTTATTAAAGATAATGTTTCAATCTCTGTTAAAACTAACTCGCCACGTGTATCATGTATAAATGTTGCATTAAGTTGAATATGAAAATCAGCAGCTGTATACTGTAAATAAGATCTACAATATTTATTTTATTATTACGATCATTGGTACATGTATTTACCTCATTTTCTTTTATAGTGTAATGATGATAAAAACCTTTCCAGAAATTCTTGTTTACCACATGGCTTTAGTGCAACATTTCTGGCACGCCATTGCCCCTGGAATAGCTTATTACCTCAGGGTGATATTTCTCTCCTGCTCGTTTACTCAGACTTGTGTCAACAGTAACGTTTCTACCTCGTAAAGTGAGTTGAAAAAAACAGGAACATGCATTTTCAGGTTTCCCAACAACCCAAGAAGCAGAACATATTCCAGTTCTACGATTTTGATCCTCAGTCCGAATACTTCCGGAGTTAGTTTACAAGGATTTCTTTGTTTTTGATCTCTAGGTTCAATAAGGCATTTACGTTTTTTCTTTTTCTTTGGTGGTACTTTTTTTTCTTCAGATTATGACTTCCATATTTAAATTTCAATGTTATTCTGATTAAGTAATACTTATATTGTGATAATTTTACAGAAAATACTCTGTAGTAAAGAAAAACTATTTTTACTCCTATAACAGTGGTGTAAAAATTGAAGATCATAACATGTTTTTATAAGTGATATGTCACTACCAGTGTACCATTTTATGTTTATGCGTGTAATATATCTATTAATACTGATAGTTTTATACATAATTCTATTTAATTAGAAGGGAAATGGATATATGCTGCATGAAATGATACTAGAAGCATTGATAAGCAAACCAGTGCTTTGAAATGCTGTTATATCGAAATATGGACAAATTTGGTTATTTTGGAAAGATAGACCTTTTTCACTCAACACACTCGCATACTTTTACTTTCTCTAGCATATATGTGCATGCAGTATACATAGTGACGTGAGAAGGTATTGTAGATATCCCTACAAAAAATCTTTTGTCGAGATTTCACCGGAAATGTATTTTATGGTCCCGTGAGTTCGAAAAAAGCATTTTTTGGATAAAGGACCTTGTGTGTATGTGTGTGCGTTTGTGTGTGGGTTAGTAGCTTCCAAAGATCTTCCATCACAAACTACCCATTACATGACAACATTTTTGAAACTTTTGTTTTTCTGAGAAATGCCTCGAAAGATTTGAATTAGAACACCTGATATTAAAGATGTTTACATTACAAATTACACGTATATTTTGATTTTTCTGAGAATAGCTTCTGAAGACCTCTTTATTTTGAATAAGTTTTGCAAAATTTTGCATTAGTAGAATTAGACAAAAACTTACAGCACAAAAATGTCGATTTCCAAAAAAAAACCAAAAAAAAACAAAAAAAACACAAAAAAAATCTGATGTGTACCATTCACATGACTTTCTCCATATCCCTGCAACAAATAATTCTTAAAAAGCTTATACTTCTATTTACTTTATGCTAATCAGAAAAAAATAGCCGAAATAGTCTAATTACTCGCTTCCTTGTAAGTAGAAGCGAAATATGGGACAACCGTAGGTTAAAGTGATAGTCAAAAGCTGGTTTCTATGTCAATGAAGTTCCTTTGTTTATATGGATAGGAGTTGTTAAGTTCCTGTATGAGAAAAGTATACGTTTTTCATTGCAGAAACCAAAAATAAGGAATGTCTCAAAAACGACGACTCCACGAAAAAAATGTATATAACATAAATTGTGTGTTTTAATGTGCTCTACATTTTTAGTGTAGTAAGTTTTTGTCCATCTCTTACGGTTTAGCAGCTATTCAACATTTAGTAAAATTCATCCAGAATAAACTACTCTTCAGTGGCTATTCCCAGAAAATTCAAGATATAAATTTTATTTGTCAGGTAAATATCTTTAATATCCGAAATTTTAATCAAAATCGTTATAGCCATTTTTGAGAAAATCAAAATTTTCGAAAAAAGTTCCATGTAAAGGGTAGTTGGGGGTGGGGGGATTTTTCTGAAAATCTTCGTGTCGCATCCCTGGAAGATACTAAACTTAAATACCAAGTTTGGTATTTTACCGACTTTTCGTTTTTGAGTTATCGTGTTCAGAGGCACACGGACACACGGACACGGACACACATACACACACACAAACACACACACGTACCTTTTTGTGAAACTGTTTTTTTTTTTGGATATTGGGGACCCTAAAACATATATTTCCGGTGAAATCTCGGTATCGAATTTTTGGGTAGAGTGCAATACGTACATATGTATTATGTAATACGTACATAGTGCATATGGAGAAAGTAAAAAACAGAATTTATGATACAAATTTTCATTGCAGATTTTTTTTTAGGTATTCCATGTTACTGGTTTCAGTGTTAAACTACTTAACTTTTTCTAAGTGAACCGAACTTCAATTATTCCACACAGCGACCAGCTTTTCAAATAGTTGACTAGCGCTTTAGTGTAACGTAATCAGATCAGTTCTGCTAATGTTTATTTCGATTATCAATATGTAGATAAAAGAATAATCTTTTGTAGGAATAGTTTGTATTTGGATAAGCTAGAGAAAGCTTGTGAATGGAACACAAGGGATGTTTTTGCTATAATGTTCCTAAAAAATGTGATGTGCTACATTCACTTTAACTTTCTGAACCTATGCCGCAGCAACTTTTCTTACAAAATATTATTCTTCTACCTACATCATGCCTATTAGGAAATAGTTGTATTACGATAGTTTATTTAAGATATTTCCTAGTATAAGAGGAATAGGAAATGTAATAAACTAAAATGATAGTCAAATATTTTAAAAGTGGACATTGTTGGATAGTATTGAAATTCTTTTCCCTTTGCTTGAGTAGGGCAAACATAATGGCTTTCCATTTCAGAAAATAATAAGTACAGGTAAATGTAAATCAATAATAATCGATATATTGGTAATACTTAGCTCCAAAATAAAATTGTATTGAACATAAAGTGTGCATTTTGACGAGATCCACATTTTTGGTACTAAACTTGTGTCTATCTTGTACGTTTTGCAAAAGTCATCCACAATGAATACGACTTTAGATGCTTTTACCAGAAAATTCAAGATATACATTTAGTTTTTCCTGTTAATATATTTAATGTATGGTATAATTATTCAAAATCGTTATATTCGTTTTTGAGCAAATTGAATATCTAGAAAAATCTGTCGAATAAAGCGTTAGTTTGGAGTTGAAGGATTTTTTTGAAAATGTTCATATCACATATTTGGAACACTTTGATATTAAATCTCAAGTTTGGTATTTTACCAACTTATATATAAGATAAATCTCCGAATAGAATGCAATTTCCTTTTATGCCCAACTACTCCGAATTTAATGTGGCTCCCATTGAGAGGGATAAAATGAAGATCACTTTTCACCAGTTCTTCACAAGGTAGAGACAGTAAACATTGTTTTTTGTAGATTAAAGGTACTTTAGAACAATGAAATTTTGGTATCGAGTGTTTTGGTGAAACACAATACCTTCTCTACTTACTACGTATGTACGTTGTAGTGGTAGGGAAAGTATAAATCTCTGATTTTATCTATTGTATTTTACAAGGAAACATGAGCATTTGATTTGAAAGTTTATGTGAATTATGAGGAAATAGATAAAAGGGTAAACGTTTGTAATAAGAATTTGTAAAAGACCGAGTATTTAAAAGATTTCTAAACACAATACATCGGATTTTTTATTTGGTATATATTATCCGAGATGTCTTATGTGTCAAGTCTTGGTTATATATTATTGATATTTCGTAATTCATATTCGTAGTTTGTAATAAGCATTACTAACATTATTCTGTGCATATAAGCCAAATTGCATCAACAGAAAAGTCTGATCGCGACACTTCCCTTGTTTGGGATACATAGTTTTTTTTGTAGCAAATGTGGAAGTTTACAAGCAGCCTTTGTGTGTGTTAAGGAAAAAGTCAGTTGCCAGAGATAGGTGCAAGAGAGATACATATACAGTATAACCCCAAATGTTTAGAAAATAGCATAAGTTTTCATTTTTTACTTTCTCTAGCCCCGTATGTACAATGTACATGGGGATAGAGAAGTTTGTATTCCACCAAAAAATTCGATACCGAGATTTTACCGGAAATACATGTTTACTGTGTCCAAAAAAGCATTTTCAGAAAAAGCTTCGTGTGTGTGTGTGTCCGAGTGTCCGTGAACACGATAACTCAAAAACAAAAAGTAGCTAAAGTACTAAACTTAGTATTTAAGTTTAGTATCTTCCAGGGATGCGACACGGAAGATTTTGAGATAAATCCCCCCACCTCAAACTACCCTTTATATGGAACTTTTTTTCAAAAATCTTGATTTTATTAAAAACTGCTCTAACGATTTTGATTAAAATATCGTATATTAAAGATATTTACCGGAAAAATAAAATTTATAACTTGAATTTTCTGGGAATAACTTTTTAAGACCTGTTTATTCCGGATGGGTTTTGCTTAATTTGGCATAACCAGTAAACCGTAAGAGATAGGCAAAAGCTTACTATACAAAAATGTAGGTCTTGTTAAAATACATAACTTATGTAAATCACATTTTTTTTCGTAGAGCTTACCGTTTTCGAGATATTCCTTGTTATTAGTTTCGGTTGTGAAGCACTTACACTTTCCTCAGACGGGGTGTCTGTTTTTCTTTTGTTCTATTCCTGGCCAAGAGAAGAAGCGATTTGTTATGACACTCGCATAACGACATCTTTTAAAGCATATGACTATCGGTTTAGTCTAGTGCATTCCCTCATTTTCTTCCTACTTATAAGGAACTAAGTAATAAGATTGTGCTAATGAGTACCTCGAAGAATAATCTTATGTAAGAAGTTTGTAGAACAGCTAGAGAAAGTCATGCGAGTGTAACACATACGATTTTTTAAACCATGTGACCAAGAAGTAGCCAACCAAATGTTACGGCGCGACTAAGGGAAAATTCATATTTGAAATTCACTAGATAGATGGACGGACGGACGACGGACGGACAGACAGATGAAGCTTGCATGTGGGCGAGTATTTATTACCACGATTTCATGCTGTATGTGGTTTCATATTTATGAAGGTATGTGGTTTTTATAGTATTGTAGGTAGGAATTGACAGAAAAGAAAACTGGTGCTTAGTCTACGAGTTAATCATTCTTCTATTGGAGTTATAGTGGTCAGTGTTGTTAATTGAAATTACTGTAACACATTCATCGTTTCGTCAGTCTGATTGGCTCAGTTGGTTAGACTCTAGTCCTAGATCTCAAGGCCCCGAGTTCAAATCCGACCCAGATCATGGATTTTAAGCGTGCTTAAAAGGGGCAGCCCCATTTCAATAAATTTACTGCCATATAAACTTCCTGCAGGACAACATTGGGTCATTGCGACAGCGCTGATATGATTCTAGCAATTAACAGAAAAAAAAATTCATCTTTAACATTACATTTTTGCAGCATTTTATCTCAGCTGTCTGTATGAATAACTCTCTTTCTCAGGTACCTGCTATTTCTGTGTGTGTGTGTGTGTGTGTGTGTGTGTGTGTGTGTGTGTGTGTGTGTGTTTTAACTTTCTGTAGTTTTATAAATGTTTCAGCAATTACGAGCTTCAACTCATTAAGTTGATATCTGAATTAATATATTTTCCTCGTAAGACATTGTATCTCCTTACGTAAAACAGCTTCATTTTATGGCCGCACTGTGGCCGAGTGGTTAGACCACTCACTTCTCACCTAGACGGCCCGGAGGACGATTGGAAGCGACCGCATGTGGGATATGTGGTGGACCAAGCGGCGCAGGGACGGGTTTTCTCTGGGTTTCCTGTTTCCCCGCCATCACATTCCACCGGTGCTCCATCTCCATTCCATGTATCAGCAGCGTAGGGGTGCCAACGTATAAAAGCGAGCGCTAGGTACTACTAAACATCAAACAAAGCTTCATTTTTCTGTCTATTTCGCAACCTGAAAATGTTTTACACTATTTAATACCTCTCTTCTTAAAACACTTCGATGAGATGTTGATTAATTCTTAATTCAAGTATCCATACCGAGTTTTCTCCTTTATTATTATTATTATTATTATTATCTTTATTAACATTCTTACTACTTATCTAATTATGTTTGATGCAAGTCAATTAACCGGATCAGCAATCAATCGGAAAGATTATTGCCTAAATTTTACTTAAAGAAACTTAATACTTTTATTCGAACAAAATACTGCAACCGAACGTTCAGCAAGTGTCGCCTTTGGCACATATTTGGAGATTCTGGGTTTAAATTCCGTAGATCTTACTGATTTTTTTTTTCGTGGTTCTTTTAAGTCGCCAAGGTAAATGTTGGACTGTGTATTTAATACCACGATTCAGAATATCACCTTCAGTCTAAAATAATGGTAAATAGATCCTAATTGCGATTGCGCTGCCATCTATCCACAGAGAGTGAAAGCTACTAGACCGAACGGCTCACCAGCGACATTCGTTTGTCGCGGAGCAAAGTAGCACGATGTATAAGGCATAAAACATTGAAAGATGGCTGCGTAACATATGAGTACAGATGGTGCAAAAGTAACCATACTGAATGGCACTTTAGCGCCATCTGCTTGGAGAGAAGCGAAAATGGTACGGATGCGGGGAATAACCATGTAGGCTACCGTCCTCCATAAAGGACTCAATGCACTCCGGATCAGGTCTCACATTGGGAGAAAATACAGGGAATCTAACCCAAATCTACCGCTAGGTAAACATGAAATAGGGCTTTATTTATGGACGCTCTTTAACTGTTGTGGTTCTTGGCGTCCCATTCAATACTGGGCGTGAAAGACCGCTTAATTTTGCTCAGAGGCCGTTTTTCAGGCTTGAGGTTTTTTTACGTGCCGTAAATCTACGAACCGGGACCAACGGCCAAAAAATCCATCGTCCTCTGCTACTATTTGAAGCTAGCATGGTAAGCATACACCGCTTGGTAAGCAGCTGCGCTACTACCCGCTAAGGGGACGACCTTTGAAAACAAACTATTCTTACAAAATATGTTTTTCTTAAAACTTACTTCATGCAAATCAAGATAAATATTAGTCAAAAAAACAGAAGGAGAAGGGAAAATAAGGGTGTACACTAGGCTAAAGTGTTAGTAAAACATTTTAAAAGCTTTCGCTATGCGATTAGCTTTGAATTTTAGCTCCCTTTGTTTTGCCAGGAGTGAAACAAATGAAAAACGATTGGCAACTCTTTGTTGAGAGAAAGTAAAATTATTTTAAAACTGAAATCATTAATCAGGCGTTCATCAGAAAATCATGTGTGTTTTAACAAGATCTATTTTTTTATTTTTTTTTATTTTTTGGCCTCCTTTTTCGGTTTACCAATTGTGCAAAATTTATTCAGAATGAAGATGACTTCAGAGGCAATTACCAGAAAAGTTCAAGATATAATTTTATTTGCGATGTGCATATTTAATGTACGTGTTTAAGAAAACTATATTTTTAAGAAAATCAAAGCTTTCGAAATTTTTTCTATGTAAAGGATAGTTTGTGAATGGGGATTTTCTTGAAAACCTTGGTGTCGCGTCCTTGGAAAATAGTAATCTTAAACATCAAGTTTGGTATTTAATCGTCTTGTTTTTGGAGTTATCACACGGATACATACACAAAAACGCAATTAGCCCGCCTGGGAAGTGTGGTGGTAGCGCGTCTGCCTCACATTCAGAAGGTCGTGGGTTCGAATCTCGCTTAGGGTCAATTACCCGGATAAGGTTTTTTACGGGGATTTCCCTTATCCTAAGAAGATGAATGTAAATAACTTTAAGCTCCATGGACCCCAACTTTAATCTCCTTCATATCACCAATTCCATTCATCGTCCCATATGACCAACTAGCTTAAATAACGTTAAGCTACCAAAAAAAAGTAATTTTTAAATTTAATTTATCATATTTACATAAAAATTGAATAAAAAATAATATCCCCAAAACAAGAATTAAATTTCAACAATACTCTACACAAATAATAATAGAAATCATGATAATGTCATTCTTGATATTAATTAAATAATGATGTATACATTAATAAACTTCGCTCCCCAAACCACATCCAACTTTTTTTTCTAAAACTGCCTTCTTTGATACAGGAGACGCTAAAAGGTGTTTTTATTTCATAAAAACGGTGTATTTAATATTTGGGTGGAATGCAGAGCATTCTTTACCTATCTGCTAGAGAAAGTAATAATATTTTGGGGTTGAAATTGAACAAAAATTAGGTAAAGTAATTAATGTAAGATGTTAAAGTGCTGAGAGTAATTCCTGCACGATATATGTATATTTTGAAAACCCGGGGGAATGAAGAAATGTTTTTTTTCTTAGACTCGCAGGTGTGCCACACCTTACCAGAGAGCAGGTGTCAGCAATGTCAGCCCGTATTAGCGTTGTACGCTATTCCCCATGGGTTTAGACCGAGACAGAATTTAGCACTCCAGGTACCGTCTGACATATTACATCTCCCTGTGTCATTTGAGTGGAAATTCGTCACCTAAAGATTATGTTCATATATGTCTCAAAGTACCCAGCGTATAGATACAGTAGAATTCCAATTATTCAACTCTCGATTACTCGACGTTCCTTATAACTCACAACTTCTCTCTTTCTCTCTTTATTTTAAACAAAATACTAGAAAAGTCTTTTAAAAATTATCCATCTCTTCTGTTTAGAAGTTATATTTTCTCATAAAATAAGAAAAAATATATAACTGCAATAAAACGTGAGCTGGGGGTCCAATTCTGTATCAACACTTATTCCGACTTTTTGGACATTCTTAAGTTTACACTTTAATTCTCCCAGGATTTGGAATAATTTCTTACAGTATTATGTATATAGTGTACAAAGAAGATATTGTATTAAACTTAAGTTTTGAGGTGCCCTGAGTCCCAAAAAATGTTTTAGGAAAATGTCCCTGTCTGTGTGTGTCTGTAGACAGCATACAAAAACGAAAACTCCGTTAGTTACCAAACTTGCTATTTAAGTTCAGTAACTATTAAGGGTACGACAGGAATACGTTCAAGAAAATACCACCACCCACAATTACCCTTTAATTGAAACATTTTTTCGAAAAGTTTTATTTTCTCAAGAATGGCTCTAACGATTTTGATTAAACCCGTATCTAAAATATGTTCACATGACAAATAAAATGTGTATTTTGAATTTTCTACCAGAAGTCTCTGAGGAGCTCTTCTGGTTGAGTTTTTCACAATTTTAAATTACGGTTAAACCGTAAGAGATCGACAAAATAGCCTCTGAAGGCTACTTTATTCTGAATGAATTTTACGGAATTTTGTATAACTACTAAACCGTCTTCAGAGGCTATTCCTAGAAAATTCAAGATGTACATTTTATTTGTCAGGTAAATATCTTTAATATACGATATTTTAATGAAAATCGTTAAAGCCATTTTTCAGAAAATCATGATTTTCGAAAAACGTTCTATGTAAAGGGTAGCTTGGGGTGAGAGATTGTTCTCAAAACCTTTGTGTGCCATCCCTGGAAGATACTAAAGTTAAATACCCTTTACATGGAACTTTTTTTGAAAATTTTGATTTTCTCAAAAATGGTTCTAATGTTTTTGATTCAAATAGCGTTTATTAAAGTTATTTACCTGACAAATAAAATGAATATCTTGAATTTTCTAGGAATAGCCTCTGAAGACGGTTTAGCAGGTATGCCAAATTCCGTAAAATTCATCTAGAATAAAGCAGTCTTCAGAGGCTAAATACCTATTTTGGTGTTTAACGGTATTTTCGTTTTTGAGCTATGTTGTCCACGGATAGACAGACAGACACACATGAATCTTTTTCTGAAAATGCTTTTTTTTATTCGGGGATCCTTAAAACATGTATTTCCGGTGAAATCCCGGTATCGAATTTTTGGTGAAATAAAGTACTTCATCTACATACTATGTACATAGTACGTGTCGAGAAAATAAGAAAGAAAAGGCTCAAAATAAGAGTCTTGGTGTGCGATACAAGGTTACGCATTTATGTATGAGATATGAATATGCTAGCGGCGGGGGACACCTCGGCAACTGCGAGCAAGTATTGATCTATTGCGAATTACCACCCCCTCCAGTAGCCGTGGCCATTGGTGGGTTTGGCGTTGGCGTCTGCCGCGAAAAGGCCGCGGGTTCAAATCCCACTATGGACATGAAAGTTTAGTGTTAAGGGTATCTGTGTTTGTGTTCTATGCAAGTCATTCATTCTCACTCCCTTGAAGGCTAATTAGGTTAATCATGAAGGTCAGCACAGGAGGGTAAACCACAGGATCAGACGCAGCCAAACGCAGAGACGCCGGAAGTGTATATGTTAGTGATTGGCATATAAACAGGCAATTGTACAGCTAGAGAGAAACTTAAAATGCTTAAGGGGTAAAGTTTCCTAACACAAAAGAAGAGTAAAATTATTATGAACCCTCTGGTTGGCTTCCTGGACCCATCAAATGGCCAATGCAATGCAAAATAACACAGCGGAATTCGTCTCAAAATAGGTTGTTTCATGAGGAATTACATTTTTAATTTGTGCAAAATAACCTGTGATTATTAAATGCGCTGCAATATAAAAAAGATACTTCTATGTAAGATATATTCAAACTTTACATTTACTGCAGACTGTGGAAGTCGGAGTTCCTTCGTAAAATAACAAACGAAACGAAGTATTAATCAAGATTAGCGTATTGAACGTTTTCTCCAAAAAGAAGGAAATGCCACATAAAGTCTGAAATTAAAACCTCCGCGCAAGTGAGGATTTAACTTGATTATGTAAATGGTTATAAATATTTTTATACTGGATTAAGAAGGAAAATATATTACCAGTGGGTAATTTAATACCAAAGTCTGCTTGGATATTTCACAATTTAGGTCGGTCGCCATTACTTTCAGTTACGTTAAAATCCATTTGCATACTGCCTAATTTTATTAATTGTAACGTAATGGTATGTATACCACCAATTAATGTACTTTATAGAACTCATTCGTAACTCTCGCAAAAATATAAATTCATTTTGTAAAGTGCAACGGATTGCAATGTACATTTATTTTACATTCAAAACATATCTGCATTTATTAAGCACTGTTTAGAAGTTTAGTGTGTACGGCTGCACATGTGTGTGTGTGTGTGTTTTGTGTGCACATTGATCAAGTAACAGAGATACCTGCACTAAATCACATTAGTAAAATGACGCAAAAACTAAAATAAGTTACATTGGTGTCAGGAGTGGGATTTAAACGCTACGATGGAGGAAATATAGAAACAAGATGAATTGGAATGAAGAACATGAATTGTGAAATGAACACTATGAAATGGTAATGAAAACTGAAATGGGGAAAGTGTAGAGGGTAAGTTATGTAATGTAGAAGGTAGACGCAGAAATCAAGTTTGAAATGTTGGAGATGGGAACGGAAACGAATAGTGTTAAGAAAGAAATGAAGAACGAAATGTAGAAAATGAAATCCCAACTGGGTTTTTACATCGACTTTGTGAAATCTAAACTAAAAGCTACGATGGGAGACTTAAAAAAGTTGAATCACTAAGGAGTTAGCAGATGTAAACCCTCAATGGAATAAAGAATTAATGGTAGAAGAACGGCTATTTTAGCAGGACAAATGGTTAGACCAATAGGCGATGGAAAGGGGCGATTGGTGTATGCTGTGGTAGAAATTGGAGAAGTTTCCTGATCATAAAACCGATTGATTCTATAATTTTCAAACCTTGGAATTCAAAGAAACTTCGTTGTGGATGTGCTTGAGCGGCAAATTGATACTTTTGCTATCCAAACTACACAGACCCCGGTCAGAAGACAACAGAGCATTTTCTCCGTCAGAGGCCGATAGCTTAATCTGTTGGAGGGGTGCTGTGAAGAAAATCGCCTTGCCGCCACATAACGGATACAACTGAGAGCAAAGATGCCAGAACCGGACGAGGCCTTTTAGGAATTTTTAATGGAGGTAAGGCAGCTGGCACCACGGAATTTTATTTCCGTTGAGACACCATACACGTTTACCAGCAAGATAAAAGGCGAAAAGGTGAAACGATAACTTCTCTGCCTTGAGGAAACTTAAATGATGGCCAGAACGGTCAATATGTGCCGAACGTGAATCATAAGAACTGGCACCAAAACAATAGCTTAACCGACACAGAATTTGGGAATAGAGCCTAAAGCCTGTACGAAGGAAAGGATAATAAATGCGTGAAGCTCTAGGCGGAGAAGAACGTTGTACCCTTAGAACCGGTTTCGGTCGGTTGGAACGAGATCTTGAGGAGGGAGCAGCCAATCGAGACATTAAGAGAATCTCTGTCGCATCCTGGCGACAGACCTACAGGGCGCACGTCGCTTCCAAATTCAGGCGCATAAGACTCCTGATTTCCAGGAATTCCAGGGTTTCTGGATCTAAATAAGTCATACAGAGGCTACGTCACCGAATGTATTGGTTACATCTACCAAGTGAGATGGTTGGTTATTACAATTCAACATCTGGCAAGTCCTGAGTCTCAAAATGTATTCGGAACCAATGAAAAGGTCGGTGCGGCAACGGAGAAGCCAAGAAAGGTACGACTTTCTGGTAAACAGAGACGCATTCCAGGAAGGCGATCTCGAGTGTTGCCATCGTCCTAAGAGGACTAAAGAAAAGTCGTTGTTCTTGCAACATTTTTGGATGGTCTTGCAAGGTATCACTAATATCAATGATTTAGAGTACTGTAGCGGTGTTATCTCCGATGGCGGTTGATCGCCTTGCTTATTATCGCGAAGGTCTTCTGTTCAGTCGCTCTGATGAGGCTGGTGTATAACGCAGCGGCTATCGCGTGTATATCGTTCTTCAGCGTCGACCCACTGGACCGTAGAAGACACAAGCAGGGTTGTTTTCTAAACTTATCGTTACGGCTAACTAGTAGCTAAGAGCTGTAACTACTAGTTACGGGCCGAACCTTACTTTCTAGCTCTCAACGATATCGCTATGTGACGTAATGATAGTTAAATCGTAACTACCGGTCAAGAGCTGCTGTTAAGAGATCGTTAAGCAGCTGTTGCAAGTTTTTCAACATGGATGCTGTGCTAGTAATGCTTTTTGATGAGTTTGAGAGAGAAGAGGAGCATGAATTGAGGTAAGAACTTAAGTTACAATCGAAAAATGGAATTTATCGAACGAAGTGTTGCAATCAATTAACAGGCTTCTTACCTACGTTTGTAGATTGGAATATTAAGCAAAAAAAAAAAAAAATATATATATATATACATATAACCTAACCTTTGCCAAATTTAGAATGTGAGTATTTTATGGAGTATACTGTTTAATGTGGATAATAATCTTTACATATTACGGCACAGAAGTATACAGAGATCACTGAGGGTCAACAGTGACCCATTTTCCATGCCAGACTGGAATTCTAAAACACTGTTTCGGTTTCCCAAGGAAGTGGCTCGCGAGCCGATTGACAGACTTGTAGTCCAAGTGATTTGGTTTACCAAGTAATTTTTTGCCTTATATATCATAAACTACTTCTATTTTTTCTTAGAGAATATAAAACATTATTATTTCAAATACAGATTTTGTGCTTAAGCTGTAGAAATATAATTTTATTGGCACTTTTATTAGCTTTCATACAGAAAAATGCAAATATGTGCTGTTTATTTCATCTCTATAACACTTGGCAGAGGAGCAATTTCTATCAAGTGAATAACACAGGTGACTTTTTTAATGTTTTCAGATCTGTGATACAAATTTAAGATTATTATCAATGAATGCACATTATCCTGGCTCAGTCCATAACGCAGCAGTTTGGACAATGAGCAGAATAAAATATCGCCTGGAGGAGAAATACAGAAATACAGAACCCATGAAAGTTCTTGGCTTATCGGTAAGCAATACTGTTCTCAAATATTAGGTACGAACACAGGTTCAATAAAATTTTAAAATGTTGTTTAGGGTGACTCTGATTATCCAACAGTCACGGCTGCTAACTCCTGTACTGCAAGCTCAACCTAGATCACCAGAGGAACGTTATAACAGCAGCCGGTGCAGGACAAGAAACTGTGTGGAGCGTTGCATAGGTGTACTCAAAGACAGATTCAGATGCCGCCTGAAAGACAGAGTTCTACACTCTACTCCACCCACGGCAGTTTCTGTAATCAATGCCTGTGCTGCCTTGCACAATTTTCTTCTTAACAGAAATATTCCTTGGGATGATGCAGTATATGAAGATGGTGAAATTGGAAATGCAGGTATGTTCCAGTTACGAACACCATTTTATTTGTATTTATATTCCTAAATACTGTACATCACAAATACATTTTAGTATTGTAATAATGATAACATTTTATACAATTTATTTTTTCTAGTTGCTGGTGAAGAACATTTGCTCTTAGAGGGCAGGCAAGTGAGAGCAAAAGTCATCAGGCAATATTTTGATTAACAAACTTTAACACAGCAACAATTTCTGTATTCAACACAAATATTTTACAGTTTTTTTAGATTATACATATTTTCTATTTGTGTTACACTGTTTATTTTCATTGAATTAATTAAGAAACTCATAGTAAAGTATAAAATCAATATGCACAAAGTATCACTTTTCTTTATCAAACAGTACTCTCTTTCTACAAGCACCACTCTTCAGGCATATGCACTGATGCTGAGAACTGATGCCATTGCATGCTTGAAACCAATTTGATCAGCTGACAAAGGTATAAGTAGTGAACTCAGAAAGAGCTTACCACATGTTACTTGTAATAAACCACACTAAATTCATTTACACAGCAATATTATATAAGTGGTGATAGTAGGTGATGCAGTCTTATTTCAAATGTGTGAAAGAAAATTCTTATACTTCTAGTTTTTAACTCTGTATTTTATTGAGGAAAATATGTAAGAGTTACCATTGTGAAAATTGACTCATCCTATTCTGTATGAGCAAATATCAATTGTTCTGAGTGCAAAATTTTATTGTCTGTTTTTATTTCATGCTGAGGTAGTATAGTGTTACTCTGCATATAATAAATACATAAAGATGGATAACAAAAGCGGTGATGTCATAAGTATTATTTTATATACTCTACTTCATTATTCATACTGTTTTAAAATGCTTTAAAAATATAGATATGCATAGATTACAAATGAGAGGATGCTACATATTCCTTCACAGCAAAGGGGAGTTTGTTAAACAATGCAGTTCCCCATTGAGAAAAGTTTGTATTTGAAAATTCAAAAATAATGATAAGGAATTTCTCAGAAATAAGTTAATTCAAGAGCATGAAAATTGACTTGAACTGGGGCTTAGTATTTCTTATTCAATAAAGTTTTGTCTATATCTTTATAGTTTACAGGCCATTGTAATTTATGGTGCCATTACAAAAATTATACTTATTTTGTTCCAAATCATCAGAAAAATTAAACAGTACTTTGTGAATTTTTACAACAAAAATTATTAATGAAGTTCATAGTTGGTAAAAGGTATTTATTTCAAATTCTCACCATTAAAATAAAGTTTTCAACTGTGTTTAAAAATGGAACATTCCAAACAATTCATTTTGGTTATCTTTAGCAAACTTTCTGGTGCTGAATTAAGAGGTACTTTAATTCAGATACCCAAAAATATCCAAATTCCATTTAGAGGTAGTGCAGACATTCCATATAAAAGAAGAAAATTTGTAAAAATTTAAATTTCATGATAGACAAATTACTTAAACGTTATGCTCACCAAAATATAGATTTTATGATTCTAAAACTCAAATTGGACAATAAATGTATAAGTGTTTTTTCCTATGTTTAAAGTCAATAGTTAGTGCTACAGAGATATTTTGAAGTAAAGAAAGACTAAACTGTTACACTGTTTGTCAACAATCAGCTCTCTCCTTTCAAATAATACAGCTAAGTTCTTCTCATTTCTGCTTCAAACAGCCTACACTTTCTTTTCACTAAACTCCTCCAATCTGTGAAGATCTAAAATATAAGAGGCGTCATACAGTAGCAGGCTGTTTCTTATAAACTTCAATTATGGCCAGCAGCATTGCTATAAACACAGAAATTCAAAATAGACAATTGCTGTAATTATGTAAACTAACAGCTCATAATACATAGCAGAAACTTATTTAACAAACTTTCCCAACATCTTTTCCTACATAGTATTAAATAAAACCTACTTAAAAAGATTGACAACAAAGTCAGACAAAATGTGTGATAAATTATATGCAATTTCAGATTGCGAATATTCTGGAATTTGTCTCCCTGAATCTCTCAAATTCCAAGGAAATAATGATAACACACATTGGTATAAATTAGCAAGTCACATCCCAACACTATAGACAGTTACTCGTATTATAAGCCAGATGGGTATTTATCCAGTTTTAGTTGAATTTAGTGATTGTTGAATCCAAAGGGAATTTAAACATAACCTACATTCTTAAAAATGGCGAAACTTAGTTATGGCCTACAATGCTTATGAAAATTCTAAAACTAACTTTTATCTGAAACTAAATGATAAATAGATCATACTATCGTATACTTATATGCTTCCGCCTTTTTACATTCTTTTGGGGTCCAATGTCGCAGCTGTTCAATCGTCCAACAATTGCTCCATATCTTTCGTCCTCATTTGTGGTGTGAAGCGCCCACTTCGCAGTACTTGATGAGTATTTAGATGATCTAAATATATTCTCTACTGCTCCTGGCTAGTTTTGGAACTTCGCTTCCGCTCCATTTTCAAAAACTGATTCAAAAGCTCTCGCAACATTACATACACAATGGTACCACGCGAAGAAATTTCATTGCAAATCTTCATCCTTTTTGTCCATATGTTTCTTTCAAAAACCGACCTTTTTTTTTTCGTTTTAAGCTTTATAACTATTTTTTTTAATGTTCTAGGCAATAATAGTTATGTTTAGTTTAGAATATTTAACAGAGCTGGTTTCAAAATTAAACTGCAATTAACCGTTTTTCAGCACATAATTTGGCAACACGGTATAAAAAATAAATGGCGAATGTATAACAAGCTAATAATCGATTACACTTTCCACGTACGTAAACGTTTCTCGTAACTACAGGGAACTTAGCGACAGTGTCAACGACTCGCAATACAAAGTAGTTAATTTCAACTACCTCGTTGAGATTATAACGATTTTGTTAACGACTAACATAGAAAATAACCCTGCACGAGATGGAAGAGCATTCTCAAACAGCATAAAGACAGAAGGTTGGAAAGATAACAAGAATTTTCTTTCTCCGTGACTTCCCCGAGATTTTTCAAGCTCTCCAAAGTATCCACCCAGTTTAAGTAGAACTCTTGTTAAAATTATTTAACTAAGATAAAATATAATGTTCCAATGTCTTTATGATTTTTTGTGAGAATATTCAGAATTTTTTCATACTATACAGCTTTCAGCGTTCTTGAACGACTTAGTGAAAAATACAAAAATATCAATTGTTCTTGTTACGAGAAAGTTCTGTTGACTCAGTGTGTTCTACGAGTGAGATTGTGACGCTAGTTGTGACATAGGCTAAATGTTGATTAAATAGGTCTTATGTTGGACGCTTATGGTGAAGATGAAGTATTTAATTACGCGTTACGCGCGAGAAATGACGACTTGCTGGTGAAAACTGAACTAAATCACAATGCTGAAGTGGCAGTGCAAACTAATGTAAGCCACATTGTTTTTTCAATAGAATTCCTACTCCGAAATAAATAATGAAAGTTCCGGTATTTATTAATTATGCTCTTATGTAAAAATATCCTACATTTTGCTCCAGAGTTGACGAGAGCATTGGAGACAGATGTCACTGTAGGATATTGGCCCTAAAAATTCCAGACCAAAAACTTTTTAATGTGCATTATGCACTTCCTCGGCATAAAATACGTATTGCAAACCACGGCTCACAGCCGAAAAGTGGTAACAAACTTTAATGAAAGTATCCTGGATTTTAGGAAAACGCCTAGATCTAAAAACACGAAATATATGTAACATCACATGCTATTATATGTGAAAGGTATTTTAGTTTCTACAAATTATTTATATTACTATAATTTAGACCAAAATAGCTCATTATACGCTTTCTTATAATAACACAGAAACAAATATGACCTCAGATGTTTCAAATACAATTCGCTGAATGCTGGGCCGATTACACGCTCCTTCTATGACCACAGGAGAAAAGAAAAGCATGGAAAATATAGGTTTCAGAAAGTCATTGGTTAAATATTTCAAAATCCACACCAATAGAAGGTAGTATATTATAACTTCTAAATCGTTATAAAATGTGATTTGTGAGACATTTATTATTTTATTGAATTCAACATTATCCTCAGTATTAGATTTTTGTCTAAATAGTTTGTGCTCACTTTCTTGGAATCGGCTATTTAAGGTAGCAATTATAGGGATGAGAAAGCTTGTTTATTATTTCATTATCTTAAGTGATATTACTGTGTTTTGTTTAAGTTTATTTTAAACAAAGTTTTGATATTGTCATTCACATTTAACTTTGATTATTTTATATCTGTTATAGTGTGTGCATATTAATGCAATATTTCGAATACATGACACAGCACCACATAGTAATAATAATAATAATAATAATAATAATAATAATAATAATAGTAGTAATAATAATAATAATAATAATAATAATAAAATAATATTAATAATAATACATCCTGCAAGTTATGAATCAGATATCAAAAGATTTCTTGTTAGATATCGTCATTCACAACTTATTCGAAACTATATGTGGTCTGCAAGTGGTTGCGTTTTGGAATGCCGGCTCCCTCGGCAAAAATTGTATGTGCAATTCGTACTCAAATACCCTTAATAGATTAGAATATGTACAAGACTTAAAGGTTCATTAAACATATTACCAACATTATCGGTGTGTTTCACAGCTATGAGATATAATCTTCAAAAAGAGGTAAACTTTATTACAGTTTTAAATTATGCTAGACTAAATATAACTTTTGATATTCACCAGAATTTTGTTTTTGAGTTGCAGATATTCGCAGATGCATATACACATTCAATATTTATATTATACAGGCTGTTATGGTTATATGTATATGTGTGAGTGTGTGTGTGTGTGTGTGTGTGTGTGTGTGTGTGTGTGTGTGTGTGTGTGTGTGTTTGTAACTGAGGACAATACAATCAACAGGCCAACTTTTAGTTATTTCAAACAGAATGTTTACAGGTTGGTTATCACCTATATGTAGGCTTGGCATATGTGTTTATTTTCCCCAAGATTATGGGACAGAAGTTTTGGGAGGCTTAAAGCAGAGTGGACACGCTTCGCGATGCCGAATGCTGTGGTCAGTTGCACGAAACTAATAACAAATGGGGGAATCAGTCTCCATTC
The DNA here is from genome assembly GCA_030762935.1 of Hymenopus coronatus. Taxonomy (NCBI): domain Eukaryota; kingdom Metazoa; phylum Arthropoda; class Insecta; order Mantodea; family Hymenopodidae; genus Hymenopus; species Hymenopus coronatus. The sequence continues at coordinate 52,154,406 of CM060885.1, forward strand.
TTAGGTGCTCAAATATTCATTATTTGTGTTATCTACAGCTCATTATTTCATATAGAAAGAATAATATTAGAAGTTTAAAGAAGTTTAGTCTGGGGTTTAGTGTTTTTGTTTTCATTTGCAATACTTCAGTTCCAATACACATTGTTTACTCTAATGTGTACATGAGTGAGACTGTTTTCTGCAAGCTAAACCCCTGCCTTAGCCATCATGAGGTACTGAAGTGTTGACATGGGATATTAAAAAAGGTTGTCTATACGGACGGGGCAGTTACGACCATGCAGGCTGTAAATGGTATGTGTGTTTGTGAAAAAATGTTAAGAGGAAGGGCAAAAACACAGAAGATAATACTTATTAATGAACTAATTATCAACCTACTCAACCAACCACCCACCTATCTACGCACACACATTACCTTACATATTTTCATGCCTTTCACACATACATTCATAGATACATACATTACACACACACACACACACACACATTATATATACATGGTCGGGATGTGGCCGAATGGTTAGACCACTCGACTTTCATCTAGAGGGCACGGGTTTGATCCCAAGTGACCGCATGTGAGATTTGTGGTGGACAAAGCGGCGCAGGGGCGTGTTTTCTCCACGTTCTCTGATTTCCCCCACCATCGCATTCTCCGGTGCTCCATCTTCATTGCTTCTATCACTAGTGTCGATGCCATAAGCAGTAAAAGCTGGCGTTAAACGCTATAAAAAATGTATATATATATAATAGTGCTAATTTGATCCTTCGATGTCAAAATCTGTATTTCGAGTTTAGTTTGATACACCACTTTTTCTGCCTAACATAAGTAATTTGAAGAGGAAGGAAATGGGTAGTTAGTTTGAACGGTTTTCTAGAAACGAACTGATTCTTCCAGAATGACCCATAGCATTGAGTCTCTGGCACCGGACCTTAACATTTTTGCTTTATAAATTACCAAGTTAATTTTAAAAGGGTTTTCGAATAAAAACTATGCACTTTCTATATACGTATGTACCACTCAGAGCAAGACAATATGTACGCAGTGAGTTTCATTAAACAAGTTTGGAAACGACCTCTTGCTTAAAACGATGGAACTTTTACATTAGCAGTAATTATTTTCATGATGGTTCCTACCTTGGCTACACCCCAGCTTGAAAACAAGGAAGAGAAACAGCAAAGTTTTTATCCCAGAGCATTTGTGGAAGGCCAGTACCCAGCATAAAGCCTTAATCCTAGCAGAAAGGAAGAACAAAGCAAAGCAGCAACAAAGGGTAGTTTCCAACAAAGCCATGTCATTAGAAACGGTGCACGGCCAATTCCCTTTAAGGATCTACAGCAAGAAGTCTATTCGATATACTGTGCAATCATATTCTATGACCTTTGATAAAAACCAGTCTGATGTCGGCTTTCAGACGAAAAGAGCGTTTGACAAGACGTTCTCAAATAAAGTAATATAGACATCTTTGTATTCAATATGTACAAAGTGGGCCAAAAGTCACTACCTATTGCTACTTCTATCCTATGATAGTGTTTAATAACACTTTGTACAAAAGTTAGTACCCAATAGTGACATTATTTATAGTACATTTTATAAAATTGTGTTTTCCTTTGTATTGACGCATCTCTGAACACGGTCTGGGACACTTAGGCAATTTTTTTGCACTGTTGTGGATGCGAGTCAGTAATCTGAAAAGTATTATCAATGTGTTCATTGTATCTTCGATTGTGGTAGGTTTTGACTTACAAAAATATCTATAATCAATCCCCTAAATTAAAAATCCTTTGGAGCAAAGCTTGGTGGTCTGGGAGGCGTTTCGACTGTCGTTCGTCTTCCAAGAAATCTTCCACCACACCTTTATGAAGTTAGTCTCTCACAGATTCAGGATAATGTGCTGGAGCACTATCGTGCTGAAAATAAATTGTTGTAGCTCATTTTAACCCTGTAACAATATAGGTAGTGAACATTTCTGATTACCTTATACCTGTTGCTGTTTCATTAAAATACCAAGGTATATATCATGACATGAAATAGCACCCTACACAGAGACACCAGTTTGGTTAAGATGTTTTTCAAAAGCACTGTCATGAGTTTCTGTAAACCATTACTTGCAACTATGTCTGTTGACGTGACCAAATAATTCAAATGTTGTCTCGTCAACACAAATGATTTTATGACAAAAATAACTGTAACGTGCTGAAGCTCATTCTGAATTGATTCCAAAATTGAAGCTTATGATCACTAACATCTGTTAGTAGACCATGTATGAGGCACGGTTTAACAGCTTAATTGATGTGTCCATACAATCGTACTCACCCTTCCATAAACTTATTACAATGGTTATAACAATAACATTACAATATGGTGTATTAGAAATTATATTTACAAAATCTTATTCCTCTACACTTAGAAAATAAGAGAAATTAAAATTTAGTATAGAATGTGTAGAAGTATATAATATTCTAAATAAGCTATTTTCCTTTTATAACTGTACTGCCTTTTAATTTGGTAAAAATTTATAATGAACACTTCATACACAGTTATTAATGAAAACGAAAGCTAAAACCATTGTAGAAGTATTGCATCATTTACACAAATATCAAAATCACCGTTAAAGTTATTATAACCCATTATTATGTCAGGCTTTTTAGTTTCAGGATAATTGCAGAATCGCTGTGCATAGTATAAAGTTTTTTTAATAAGGTCATTTTGCGCATCTAATGTAATGTAAAATACAAGATCATTTCAGTAAATTTAGACCTGTGTATAAGCTTAGTTGTTATTCTTTATTATCTAATTATTACATGTTGATCTATTTGTTGTTGTATCTGCTCGTAGCGGGTAAGAAGTTTAACTTGATGTACAACTCTCCGGATAGATGTTAGAGATACATTGTGGTCCTCAGCAAGCCTACGAATAGCTTTTTTATGACTCTGTACAACAGCTTGTAAAGCTTTCAAATTTGCCACCTCGCATAATGATATTGAAGAGTCCATTGCACTCATCACTTAATAACGCAAACCATTTGTGTACAATCTTTGAATACAAAAACCTCTTTCTTCATTTGACAACATATCAACAACACGAACACAGAACTATTTAAATAAAACAGATCTGTAAATAAATATGTGATAGTGAACTGATGCTTTAGTGATTTTATCTGGTATGTAACTGAATAACCATCATATGAACGTCACAGACAGTAATTTGAAATTTATGGAAGGTTAAACCCATAACAGAGTAGAAGCAGTGTCCATACTTACACAAAATATGTACATCTCATTAAAACATAATCTATTAATAGACCATTTCAAAGATATTCCCTCTTATAGATTTCACTTTTATAGTACTTAAACGGGAGGTCATCATTCGTTTCATATCGCTTTTGTTTTACTCACTGCAAATAGAAAGAGAACCGAATTTCAATGACAAACGCATAGCGACAGATTCTAAAAGGTTTGACTGACGCTTTAGCCTAGTGTGTTCGCTTATATACTTTCTGCTTATAAGGAACTAAGTAATACGATTATTTCTGGTAATATTTATCTTGATTATCATGCTGTAGATAAAAGAAATGTATTTTATAAGAACAGTTTGTTCACATAGTATGTCATGTAAATGCAAGGCATTAGATTTTTCGGTTTATATTTTTGGTATAAAAAGGAAGGTTTGTTTCTAACATACTAATGGCAGGTTGTATGAATATATCGTAAAGCACAACGCAAGTACACACACTGTAAGTATATATATTTTGGAGTAAGAGTATAATCGGTAATTTTAGTTACATAAAATTATTTAAATATACATTTTGAGGTTAGCGGCTGTGCCAGTTAATATTCCCATGTAAAGGAGATTTATATTCATGCTGAAGAATAACTTCCTTAGAAACTGTTAATTATTTTGGTTTTCAGGGCAATAAAACTGACGTTTCCTTCAGTTTAGTGGATTATTTACATTATTATTTTATAGAGAAGAAAAATAACGGAATATCTTTAAAATCAGTATACATCTGATCACCATTTTCTCATAATATTCTGTAAATTGCCACATTTAAAAAAAAAATCTATTATGTTTTTTATTGTTGCATTTATATAACCCCCTTTAACATCTAAGGTCATATCAGGGGCTATGCATTAAAGACTACTCGTTATATGTAGGTTTTTTACGTTGGGTTTAAATTGCTTTATTTTCCTCAAACACACACACAAATTCACCTTCACATACATACTTTCAGACTCTGTGGGGGATAGGGAATAATTCTGGATAAAAAAAAATTGTCCGCCCCAGCCGGGAACCGAAACCGGGACCTCCGGGTGAAAATCACCTCGCTGACACTCGACCACGGAGGCAGTCTGTTATAGTATATCTTCCTTTAATAACTAAAACTAAGAAATTAATTTCATAAAAAATATTATAATATACATATACTTTAATGGATGCATTAATTTAATAATTCATAGCTTAATTTTTGGTATTAAAATAAAACAGATTTTGACGTTGAAATTGCACTAATTTTACCAATAACTATTACTTTAGCTAGATCAAATATAAAAATAGTATTCAATCTTATGTATTTGCAGTCTTAAGAACACTTTATTCTAGAGAAGTTAATTAATGTCAATATATTAGTAGTATCACATTTTTGCCTTCTTTTCATTTGAATACATTTCCCTCTCAGAGACAGTTGTAATATTCACCCATCTACGATACAATTTATTTAACTTCAAATGAAACTCGTTTTTCTTATACATGGGTGATTTAAAAAAACATCCTTTCTAAATCATGCACAGTTGATTTAGTTTGCTTCCAGTTAAGCAGACATTTCAATGTAACAGAAAACATGTTTAACGTTCCTTAAATTAGATACTAAGTTATTTAGGATATGTGGAACTTAGTGTGAAAAGTTCTGTAGAAAATGTTCACACTGTAAATTGGAAAACTGAGAATTATATATTATGAAACGATCAGAGCATATCTAATAATTGCATATCATATCTTATGTTGAATTTAAATTTTGCTTTATTTAATCGGAATAGAAGACTATGTTTTTATTATCCTATGGTTATACCAAAATCAAACACAAATACGATACGTGAAAAACATACTTATTTGAAAACAACAGTTTTTTGGGTTTACAGCTATGCATTCTCTTAATCAGTCAATATGCAAGTAGTTCATGATGTGTTTCATTTTTATACCAAAATTGTTATCTATCCACTTCAAGGAATCGAGCCAAGGAAAGGAACAAGGCGACTCCTTTTCCTTGCTCAATTTCTATTTTTATTATATTTTATTTTTCTTTCGCCTGCTATTATTCTTTCTCCTTTCTCTCTTCGTGCACACATCCTGAATACCGTTATATGTTTGTGTTGCTAGTCCTGCACGTCACACTAGCTTTCCCATTTTTTGAGTTTTATTTTTCTTTTCTTTAATTTCCTGTGCTATCATGCGCTTGTATACACAGACATTATTCATAATTCAGTCAGCTGAGGGTTAAAAAATATAACGCGCTGGAGGAGCCACATTACAGAGCTTGAATATGTACAGTCAGTTCCAAAGTGTACACATCTGAACAGAACTAGGAACATAAGCTAAAGGATTTACAACGCTAATGTATTTTCTATGTGATTTTAACTACTCTGCCTTATCTGATGGATGTTATAAACTTTCCGTAATACTCAAATATCCAATTTACATCTAAAATGTGTGGCTTGGGAACTACAAAATTAATTTTATAAAATGTTACTGCATGAATATATATACGCAGGCTGTTTCAAGACGACACCAAACCAGATAGCAGTCGGTTAGCTTACACTTTGACTTGTCCGAAACTTCACGTCGCAACTTTCAAACTCTTCTATTTAAAGTATTTTGTGTGTTTAAAAATCGCACACATTTGGGATTAGGAAGCGAAGGAACAACGGTTGTCATACGTCACGTAAACAACCTCAGATCGTCTTATACGAAACACATAACAAAACCCACATGCTACGTTTTCCATTACTAATGTGACCTGTGCTGCGCCGGCGAGTCTATCAAACCACGCCTACACCACGCGACTGGGACCTTCGCTACCAACCGACATCTTCCTTGGAGTGGGTCAGGCACGTGCCATTTGGTTATGTACGACTGCTTATTCCATGGCGATTTGATGACAGTTTTTGTATGTGCCAAATTTGAGCTGAAAGTTATATTCGCGTATCACGTACGGTATGACCAACAAGTCCACATCTTCGTTTGGTGTAGTATTGAAACTTCCTGTATATATGTGCACACGCATGGTGTCACAGAGTTCAGCCACACAAATTGGATTGTAGAGGGGTCCTAGATAAAACAGTTTGAGATAGGAGACCCATCGCCCCTTTTGCCAAATGTTCAAGTTATGGTATGATTTCTGGATCGCACAACAATGACCGTAAATTAAAAGAATACGGACGTGTGTGTCCTATTTTTATTCAGAATACCTCATTTGTATGCCAGTAGTCGAAGGGTCGGCTGATAATTCCCGAGCCTCAAACACACATATGGCGCCACTAGGCCAGTTAGACTGTAATATCGTGAAGTTTAGCTCTAGATTAACTTGTATCTATAGTTACAGGTCAATAACGTATTTAGTTTTCGAATGACAGCATTTTAAACAAGACAACTTTAGAGTTTTCACGAAAATGGAGGATCTGGAGAAAAAAGCAGTGATTAACTACTTCCACTTGAAAGGCTTAACGCCTAAAGGAATCAAGGAAGAAATGAGCAGTACATTGAAAGACTGTGCACCTTCATATTCAATGATTAAAAGGTTTAAAGGTTTAAAATGGGACGTACGAGCACTAGTGATGTGCCTCGCTCTGGACGCCCTGTAGAAGTGACAACTCCAGAGATCATTGAAAACATTGGCAGACTGCAGATTAATGTTGTTTGAGATACCACCGGCTGTAAACATATCAAAAGAACATGTAGGTAATATTTTAAGTAATGTTTTGGGCTTTCACAAGGTCTCTGCAAGATGGGTACCACGTTTGGACACCTGATCAACAGTCGCAAAAAAAAAAAGTTTCTGTTAAGAATGTGGAGCGCTCTACCGTAAAATCCCAGTGAATTTTTGAGACGGCTTATTACCATGGATAAGACTTGGATACTCCAGAAAGTAAATCACAGTCAAAACAGTGGATTGCGCTAGGTGAACCAACTCCAAAAAGGCAAAGTCAATTTTGTCAGCTAACAAGGTTATGGCGAGTGTTTTCTGGGATGTACAGGGAATTATTTTTATTGATTACTTGGAAAAGGGTAAAAGTATCACTGGTTCCACTATGCAAGCTTACTGCAACGCTTGTGTGATGAGGTGAAAAGAAAAGAACTTCATTTTGCAAATAAACAAAAAAATAGATATATTTTTTTTTCATCATGACAATTTAACACCCAGTGACTACCACCTGTTACCAAACATCAAAAATGTCTTAGAGGACGAAGATTTTACAGCAACGAGGAGTCATTGATGCGGTAAACAGTTATTTTGAGGACCTTGATAAATCGCACTACAGAGATGGCTTAATTAAATTGGAACACCGATATGAAAAATATATTAGTCATTCTTTAAATTATGTTGAGAAATAAAGCAAAAAAATAAATAAATAATACTGTTTTCATTCAGAGGCCCGGAACTTATCAGCTGACCCTCGTGTTGGTGCTCAATTCATATGATATTTAAAATTATTGGACAAGAACTTTGGGAAAATTATCTTTGAGGGTGTGCACACCGCTGATAACAGTTTGGTTGACTTCATATCATGCGTAGTTTGCAAGAACGCTCCACTATAACATACTTACTAATATAACTGCATCACAAACTGTATATTTTGAAGTTTTTGAGAATAGATTCTGAGGAGTTGTTCATTCCGAATTAGTTTTTAAAAATGTTGCATATGTTTAAACAATAGGAAATAGACAAAAGCTTATTCTACAAAAATGTATATCTCGTCAAAACGCATACTTTATGTTATATACGTTTTTTATATAGAGCTGACCTATTCTGAGATATTCCTTGTTATCGATTTCAATTTTAAACTACTTAAACTTTTCTCAAGGTGGTGACGTTTCGTTTCAGCTCTCTTGTTTTAAGTCAGGCCATGCAAAGCGAGCCCAACTTCCACTGTTTCATATAGGACCAGCTTTTAAAGGAATTACCTATCGATTTAGTATTGTGTCTTTCTTTATATCCCTTCTACTTACACGGAAGCAAGTAGTAAGCTGTTAATATTTGCCTTAAATAGCATGTCGTAGACAAAATAATAGTATTTTATAAGTAAAGCTGTTTGCGTAACAGCTGGAGAAAGTCATGTAAATGGAACATATCAGATTTTTTATTTCTACACTGATTATTCTACTCCTTATAGTAACAAGAGAAAAGGAGAAACAGAAAGGGATAACAAACTATTGGACTAAATTTTGGCTATTGGATGACAGCCGAAGTAATTGCCTACCTGAAGCAAAGTTTATCCTTAACACAAAATATACTTTAAGGCTATACATCTTTGAAATTTGATCAAAATTTTGAAAAATTAAACACTTTTTAATAATAATATAATGTGAATCCTAAACTTTAAGTAGACATACAAGATTGAATCAAAAAATAACCGGAAAATTTATATAAAAATGTGTGTTACATCCATATGACTTACTCTACATAGCTGTAGCAGACTGTTGTTAAACAGCTCACCCAGAAGAATGATATGTTATAAGAATTGGATAGAAGTCCACTTTATAAATATCAAGATTAACGTTAGCAAAATTGTCTTAACTGTTGCTTCATTATAAGTAGGACGGAAATGAGGGAATACACTAAGCTAAAACAATAGTCAAATATTTTAAAAGCTGGTTGCCATGTGTTGAAATCCATTTCTATGCATGGCCAGAGCTTACAACTTTCCGTGAGAGAAAAGTTTAAATATTTTAAATCTGTAACAAATAATAGCTGTAATATCTCAGCAATGGTCAACCCCACGAAAAGAACTATATGACATAAATTGTGTGTTTTATCAAGTTCTACATTTTTGTGCATTATGTTTTGGTCTCTTACCGTTTACTAGTTCCGCAATATCCAGCAAAATTCATCCAGAATAAAAAGGTTTTTAGAGGCCATTACCAAATAATTCAAGATACATATTTTACTTACCATGTACATTTCTTTTATATGTGGTATTTTAATCAAAATCGTTAGAGCCATTTTTGAGAAAATCAAAATTTTCGAATCTTTTCCATATAAAGGCTAATTTGAGGTGGAGGGATTTTTCTCAAAATCTTCGTGCCGCATCCCTGAAAGATACTAAACTCAAATACCAAGTTTGATGGTTCACGGATTCTTCGTTTTTGAGTTATTCACAACGTGTATTTTTGGTGAAATCTCGGTTTCCAATTTTTGGGTGGAATACAATACCAATTCCATACACTAAGTACATAGTACGTGTGGTGAAATAAAAATACAAAACATCAACAAAGCGTGTGCATCTTAGTTATGTTTTGGTGGTATCCTATAGCTATTATCAGATGGCTTAATACCCCGCCTCCTGAACGGAATGCTGGTATTCAGTGAAAACAAGTTAAAGGTTTGCACCAGCGTAGAGTAGTGGAATGCCATTAAATTTTTGTCAGCAGAAGGGTTGAAAGCAATCAATATTCGCCGACGGATGGCAGTGCAATATGGTAAAAGTTGTTTGAGCCGAACACAAAGATGTATGAGTGGAAAATATGTTCAAATGAGGAGTTCCAAAACCAAAGATGGTGCGAACTGAAATAAGTAAGTTCATGTTGTGACCATAAGGGTTCTTGAATATTACATGCCAAGGGATCAAAATAGACGTACGCAAACCTAATGTGTCAAAATTTGAAAGAAATAATTTTGAGAAAGTGGCGTGAACTGATGTCCAGTGGCGTACTGTTACTGCATGACAACGTGAGGACACACACTGCTAGAATCACGTTAGATACCATCAAATACCTGAAGTTCGTTTCTTGCCCCACCCCCGAATTCTCCAGATCCGGCAACTTCAGGTTATCACATTTTTAACACACTGAAAGAAGCTCTTAATGGCTCAAGGTTCGCAGATAATGAGGAAATCTAGGCGGCAGTGCATGATTGATTACGCACTTGCCCCCCAGAATTTTTTCACGTGGAGCTTATACAGCGCTGGCATAAGTGCACAGAACTTGGGAGGGGGGGCAAAGATTATGATGAAAAATAACTGCCGTATTCCATTCTCGTAATAAAAAACTAAAAAAAAAAAAAAAAAAAAATAATCGGTTGTTTATTGAAAGACCCTTGTCTCTTTTCCCCACTTTACGTAATTTAACTATCAATTAACTGAATTTATAAATTTATACACGCATGCTTATTAATAGGCATATCCAGCTTTACACTTTGTTTTCAGATAAACTTTTTTCCCCAACACTTTTCCATTCCTCAAATGCTCCAAATGACAATTTGTTTCAAAATTGGTAGACTGTCTGACTATAGTGCTTTTAAAAAAATGATGAAATGCTTTTAGAAAATAATGCTGTAATTTTGATAAATAGGTCATTAAATTTTGTAAAATCAAGAGTTCTGAGGAACATGAAAAGTTATAATTTTTCTAAAATAATTAGATCTAATATTAATAAATATGGTTTGATAGATGTATTTTTAAAGTCTTTTACAGTAAAACTTGTATTTTAATTTGAATATTTTTAAGACATTGTCACTCGGTTCATTTTATTAAAACAATAAATTTGGACAGTAAAACATATCATTTATATAAGCATGATACATGACAAAAACATCAGTATTATTTGGTTTAACAACCGGTATAAACCCCAATTAGATATCCTACATAGGTGTTCTAGATCTAACTTTCCAAATTTCAGAAATGATATTCTTAGAGAGACTAGTGTCACAGAATCCTACCAAACTCGCGCTGAAGAGACAGAGGGGAACAAAAATTGTAAATGTCTACTGTCATTGCTGACCACGCGCTAACCCAGCAGCTACCATAGCCACGTCAGCATGAATTGTGTACTTAAGCTCTCCAGAACGTTCATGAGCTGGAATAATGGTGCTTCTAAAACTCATACGATATGCTCCTGCTTACTTAAGCATCCAAGAAATATTTAGCGATAATTCTCGAACTAACTTCTGGCTCCACTATAACAGACCACTGTCCTGAATATCGCAAATCATACATTTATTTATGACAATTTAATTAGTAAACCGCTAATGCAATGGCCGAGATTAGGCAATTTCAACTAACTGCGGTCAACTGAATGCAGCGATATTGTCGTAACATCTTATCGCAGCTGATGTTCAGTTCTTTTTCCCACTGACGTTCGTTTGTTTAAACTCCTGCCTTGGTTATTGGTAACAAGGTGACAATCCAGTCAGCCAACCTTCACTTTTAATAACAGTCACTTCCACAATTATACCTTCAATTAATGCAGTTACATTTTATCCAGTTCATAATTTACTTAGTTCAAAGAAGGAGAGAAAATAATCATTATTTGTATTTCTTAGCTGAGTGCAATAACCTCAAATAAAATAATGTTTGTTTCCATTTCATGTATTAGTTATTAAAAACTGAAATAAAATCATTATTCATTGTTTATATTTTGCTAGCGATATTCGTACATTGGGTGTAGGCCATATCGTAATTCAGGAAGCAATGAAAAATGAAAAAAAAAAATTGGTAAATAAACTTGGACGAATGCGTCATCTACCATTTGAGAACTAATGTAAGTATTACAATTATAACCTGATGAAATCTCCCTTCCTATATATTATAAATTATTAATAGTCTATTTTTCTGTATTGTCTTAACAAATATATCTCGTGTTTTCATCTCTTAGGAACAATTCACTCTCGTCGCTTCGCTCCGGTCGTGAATTAACGACAAGATGAAAACACTCATGATATTACTTATTATAAATTTATACAAATATAACCGATACACTATACTTACTCTGGAATAAAGCTACTTTCATTCATAGCGTGGCTTTTGCATAGAGGGCTTAAAAATTGTGATTTTGAATAGCCCATTCAAATAATAAATCTTCAAATCTGAAAAAATTACATTAAATATAACACATAGTAATCATGAGCATTAAAAGTGGCATTTACAATTTAGTTGCAGTATTAGTACTCATACATTTTCGTATTAATTTTTTTTCTAAACTTAATATTTAAACAGTTCATACCCGTAAAAATATCACTAAATATCACCAGTAACTTTCATATTATTAGCAAGAGGGGAATCTTAAGCTAGACTTATGTACCCACTTCGGATTTGAAAACAGTCTATTTCGAAACAGATGTGTGTTAGTTGAATCAATGCATAGAACGTACTTTTATTCGCTACTGGTACTAGCTGAAACGCTAATGTGTTCCATTCACATGAATTTGTTTGTCTATTTTGTAAAAAAAAAAAAAAAAAAAAATCCGACGACAAAAGCTTATTCTTATATCTACTTTATGTTGATCAAGATAAATGTTATCGGAAATTGTCTTATTATTTAATTCCTTATAATAAGGGTAACCACATCTTTTAATGTGCAATGTGATTGAAATTTGTTTTTTTTTATATGCACAGGAGTAAAATAAAAGAAAAAGGAATGACAACTTCTCGTTGGAGAAGTTGAAATACCTTAAAATGAAACCAATAACCAGAAATATCTCGGAAATGGGTTTATAGTTAACCATTTCCGAGATATTCGTGGTTATTAGTTTAATTCTCGAACGACGATTTGTCGATCCTTTTCCTTTTGTTTTACTCCTGGCCATAAAAAAGAACCAAATTTCAATCACATAGTAACCAACTTTTAAAAGATGTGGCTGCTCATATTACCCTAATGCTCAAAGAAAATGTATGCAACATAAACGTTTCTTATGCAGTAAGTTTCTGTCTCACTCTTATGGTTTACCAGTTATGCAACGTTCATCCAGAATGAAGAGAGGCTATTCCCAGAAATACTGAGGTATAACTTTTATTTGTCATGTCAATAGCTTTAACATACAGTTTTTTAATCAAAATCGTTAGAGATATTTTTGAGAAAATCAAAATTTTCAAACATTTTTCCATGTGAAGCATAGTTTGGGGTGAGGGAATTTTCTTATCTTCGTATCATTTCCTTGGAAGGTGATGCTTGTATTTACGAAGTTTTGTATGTAACCAACTTTTCGTTTTGAAGCTATGTTGTTCACACACACACACACACACACACACATTTTCATCTAAATGTGATTTTTTTTAGGAAAGGGGGACACAGAGACCCTAAAAGTATACTTCTTTGAAATCTTGGTATCGAATTTTTGGATGGAATGGAATACTTTCTATTTGTACCTACTATGTACTATATAGGTAGTTAGTTTCTGTGGCTCCTAAGTGGAGCATAGGGCATCGTTACAATATTTCATTCATTGGATTTGAATTTATAGATCGTGAGTACACCGCTACGCGCCATGGTTACAGATGGCTCTGTAGGAAGAATTCACGACTTGCGGACGCAAAATGGCGGAACATTTTGCGGAGGAACATTTTTGTTTCAACGTGCAAATAAACATTACACAGGACCAACGGTTTTACTTCCCTTAGGAAGGAAGCTATGCTAAGGATTTTAGCATCAAACAAAATTCATCATCCTTCGCCAGGTTTGAACCTGTAATCTTGGAGGCTGTCATAGTAACCATTGAACCACTGAGGGTGACTTACATACTATATGTAAAATTTGCAGTTATTACTGCTTCTAGTCTTACCGAATAGCAACGAATCAACCCTACATTTATTAAAATAAATCCAAAGTTTACCTCATTATAATCACCAACAACTTGATATGTCGATCTGCTCCCTCTAGACTCGGTACAGAATAAGAACAACAGTGTTTAGCATCCAAACCAGTGTACGGGTTTTGGAGAAGAACTGCTGTGTTGAGAATTTATTAATTAGTTGTGTTTATACCAAAATTATTTAAATGTTTGAAATTTCTTTGCTACACATTTCCCTGGCTTTATATTTTGACTGATTTTGTGAGTACATGAATTTTATTTGTCCTACTTTTTAATATTTGCATTTTCTGTTCTATGTCCATTTCCTATGGCAATTTGTATGAAAGGTTTTCAGTTTTGTTTGTCATAATCTTATATTGTTTATTCTGAACAAGCGTGCAGTTTAATGTATTTCCTCGGCAGCGACCTATTTATTTTCCAAAATATATATCTCTCCCAATTTTAAATGTACACGATCGAAGTAAGCTGCTGTAATGCTGGCGTCGCGTGTATCTGTACACAAACACATCTAGAACTATATGTTTTTATTGATACTGCGTTTGTTTTCCATCTCTGATTAATACAAAAATAAATAAATAAAACACATATTTGCTTGCAAAAATCAGCACACCACCACAAACGAGTATTCGTAAACAGGTTTAAACAAATTTTAAAATGTACACTAGTTTGCTTGTTAGTAACGGATCAAAAACAGTATGCGTCGGGTGACCAACAATAATTTATAAGGTTTAGAATTGACGTTGTTTTTGATGAACTGTTCTGCGTAATGGTGTTTCAGAAATTTCAAGGAATGTATGTAAGTTAGCTATGATGAAACCATCATCAACACACTGAGCATAAACAATAGCGTTCATGAGGAACACGTAGCCCCTTGCACACCTCAATAAAGGTACATAGGAGGTATAGAGGCTGCTTGATTATATATAACGTCATAAAAGGTAACTTACTATTCGACCTAGCATCCTTTCATTCTGGCTTCAATACCTGGAAATTCCTTAGCATCATGGTCACAAATTTCATTTACCTAATTAGGAAAACCATGATGCATGGAAATGCAGTTTCATACATCACTCAAACCTATGTAGTTGTTCAAATTTCAAAACCAAAAAACGATTTAAGATGATACGTAGCAGCACCAGCTATTAATTTTTACTTTCTCTACATGGTATATGGTACATAGGTAGAACAATTATTGCACTTCATATTGCACTCCAAGTAAAATTTCTATATCGAGGAAATACACGTTTTAGGGTCCCCTGTTCCAAAAATGCATTTTTAGAAAAAGCTGCGTGTCTTAGAGTTTCAGTGTATCCGGTGAACGCAATAACTCAAAAATGATAATTTTGGACATTTTGGTATTCTCAAAAATGAACCTAGAGATTTTCATTAAAATACTGTATGTTAAAGATATTTATCACAAAATATATATAGAATTTTTTGGAAATAGACTCTGAAGACCTCTTCATTCTAGATGACTTTTGTATAACTGGCAAACCGTAAGAGATATACAAAAGTTCCCACACAAAAAATCTAGATCCCATTAAAACACATAATTTAGTTATATACATTTTTTTTAGAGTTAACCGTTTTCACATAAACTTTTCTCAAACGGGAAGACATCTTTCTTCTCGTTTCTCGTTTTTTTACTCTGGAAGGCGAAGAGATTGGAATTTTAATTACCTCAGATAGCGACCAGTTTTTAAAAGACGAGACTATCGCTTAACCCCAGCATTTTTTATTTTCCTTTAACTTACAAGCAGCAAGTAATAATACTATTTCTGTTTATGTTTATAGTGATGAGTATGAAGTAGGTAACAAATTAATCTTTTAGTAACAGATTTTGTTTGCCGAAAAAATATAAAGAACATCAAGTGAATGGTACACATTAGACTTTTTACCTTTTATTTACAAGGGACCAAGTAATACGGACAATTTCTGCGAACGTTTATGTCGATTGTCTTGATGTAGATAGAAGAATACTCTTAACAATAGTGTGTTATAGAGGTGTTTAGAAAGTCATGTGAATGGAATACATCACATTTTTTATTCAGAGAGTTTTGGTGTACTTCCGATTAAATTTTGGTGTCAATATTTTGGATACAATTCTTCCCCTTCTTACTACTTTTACAATTACTGCACTGCGGATATAGAGAAATTCATAAGAATAATTCCGCGTTATAATTAAGAGTGTGGAATTGCAGGGTACACCTTGAAGTGGAAAAGTACATTAAGAAGTTACCCTTGGTATATTTCTTCATTAAAACTATCTCGCTAATTGCCACGGTTCTTTGAAATGCTGATTGCAGTTAATTAAGGATGGAGTGAATGAACTCAGGTATCAAAACTCAACTTGGCTTTGATTTGAAGAAAACTTGAGTGTCAAATGTTTTATAACACACAGGAGCAGAAGTTATAAGTCAACCGCATCTTCGAAATATATACTACTTTTACTATGCCATAACTTAGTAGGTAGAGGAAGTAGTGTATTCCATCTAAAATATTTATATCATGTTTTCAGCGTAAATCATTTTAGCGCACCTCAATCCATAGAAGACATTTTTACTTTCTCTACACGTACTATGTACATAGTGTATAGAGAATGTATTGCATATCACCCAAAAATTCTAGGCCAATATTTCACCGGAATACACGTTTTAGAGTCCCCTGTATCCAAAAAAAGCATTTTTAGAAAAAGGCCCATTTATGTCCGTGGTCAGTGAACACGATAATTCAAAATGAAACACCAAAACACCAAACTTAGTATTTAGGTTTAGTATCTTCCAGAGATGCGCCACGAATATTTTGAGAAAAATCTCCCCAACTAAACTACACTTTACATGGGTGAACATTTCGAAAATTTTGATTTTCTCAAAAATGGCTCTAACGATTTTGATTAGGATACCGTATATTAAATATATTTACATGACAAATAAAAATTATTAATTTTCTATGAATAGCCTCAAAAGATCTCTTTATTCTGAATGAATTGTATTGCATTTTGAGTATCTGGTAAACCGTAAGAGATAGACAAAAACGTACTATATAAAACAAACAATTTATGTCATATACGTTTTTTTTTCCCGAGGAATTGGCCATTTCTGAGATTTCTTGTTATTTGTTTCAGATTTAAAATACTTAAACTTTTCTCACATGGAAAGTTGTAATCTCCTGGCACTGTATAGAAATCGATTTCAACCACATGGCAACCGGCTGTTAAAAGATTTGACTATCGCTTTAGCCTGGTGTATTCGCTTAATTTCCTTCTACTTACAAGGAAGCAAGTAATTATGACGAGTCTGCTAATGTTTATCTCGATTATCTAACATTATATTGAAGAATATGCTTTTTAAAAATAATTTCTTACAGTGATGTAGAGAAACTCATGTGAATGGAACGCATTAGATTTTTAGAAAATAGTATACGTATGCGTGTGTGTGTTTTTTTGTGATAGTGTTAAACGCCCCTTTTACTACTTGTGGCACTGCAGGTGACACCACTGAAGATACATGGAATGAACATGGACACTGGTGGAATGCGATGCCGGAGAAATCGGAGAACCTGAAGAAAATAAGCCCCCTGCGACGCTCTGTCCCCCACAAATCTTACATGCCGTCGCCATCTAGGTGAAACCTTCGTTTTCTCCCGCCACTCATTCCACCAATTGCTCCATAATTATCTTTCCTATCATCCATTTCGCTTGCATTTATCATCATCCACTTCCTCTTGCTCATACCTGGCTACGGGCCGATCACTCGTTTCAGCACTGTATAGTTTCGTACCGTTGGCTCCCCGGCAGGCTTCTGACCCCTAGACATCCGTTTGTAAGTCCTAGGGGGGTGTCAGTCCGAACTACGGAGAGGGTCAGCCGACTACGAAAAACCTGTTGCTTATTTACATAATAGTAATCTAGATAAATATTAGCCTAAATGGTTTAATTGCTTGGTTCCTTGGCAGTAGAAGATAAATAATGAAATGCACTAGACTGAAGCAATAGTCAAATCTTTTATGCATTTGTCATTAAAATTCGGTTTTTCTTGCAAAACCAGAAGTAAAACAAAAAAAGATATGAAACGAAAAATCACTCCCGTTTGTGAAACATGTAGTACTTTAAAATTCAAACCAATAACAACGGATATCTCCGAAACAGTTAACTGTTAAAATATATTTGAAATAACAACTGTGTTTTCAGAGATCTGTATTTTTGCTTGGTAAGTATTTGTATGTTTCTTACAGTTTCCCAATTAAAGAATAGATACAATTCTCATAAATTTGTCATGAAAATGTCTTAAATATGTGATATTTTCATCATAATCGTTAGTCATTTTTGAGCAAATCAAAATTTCGAAAAGTTTTCTATTTAGAGAGCGGCTGGATTTGGGGGGATGTCAAGCTAAACTTTGTGTCGCATCCTTGGAAGATACTGAATTTAAATATCAAATTTGGCGCTTAACGAGCTTTTTTCACTTCGTATCTCTTCTGTTTTACTCCTATCCACGCAACCAGAACCGAATTTTAATTGTTTCACATAATGATAGTTTTAAAAGGTTTTATTATCGCGCTAGCCTAGTATATTACCTTTTATTCCTTCTCATTACAAACAAGTAAGAAATACGGTAATTTTTGGTGATGTTTAGCTTCATTAGCGTTACTTATTTCCTTACAGATAGAGAGAACTTAGGGAATATTCTAGTTCTAAGTGAATCAAATTTTAAGAGCAACCGCTACGTGATTAACATTGAAATTCGGTTCTAATTGCATGCAATTCCTTGTAAGTAGAAACGAAATAAGGGAAAACCATAGGTCAGAGTGATAGTCAAAATCTGGCTGCTATGTCAACGAAGTTCCTTTGTTGGTATGGACAGGAGTTGACAAATTCCTGTGTGAGAAAAGTTAAGTTTTTCAAAGCTGAAACCAAAAACAAGGAATATCTAAAAAACTATCTGCTCCACGAAAGTGTGTGGTTTAATATGCTCTACATTATTTGTGTGGTAAGTTTTTGTCCATTTCTTACGGTTTAGCAGTTATACAAAATTCCGTAAATTTCATCCAGATTAAAGTACTCTTCAGAGGCTATTCCCAGAAAATTCAAAGTATAATTTTATTTGTCAGGTAAGTATATTTAATATTCGATATTTTAATCAAAATCGTTAGAATCATTTTTTAGAAAATCAAAATTTTCGAAAAAAGTTTAATGTAAAGGGTAGTTTGGGGTGGGGAATTTTTCTAAAAATCTTCGTGTCGCATGCCTGGAAGATAATAAACTTAAATACCAAGTTTATTATTTTACTGACTTTTCGTTTTTGAATTATGGTGTTCACAGACACATGGGCACACGAACCTGAAAATACTCTTTTTGGATACAGGGGACCCTAAAACATATATTTCCGGTGAAATCTCGGTATCGAATTTTATGGTGGAGTGCAATACCTTCTCTATACACTATGTACATAGTACGTGTAGAGAAAATAAAAGTTCACTTTTGAATTCAGGAAGTCTAAAATCTGTCTCTCTTTTGAAACCTTGATAGGGACTTTTTAGGCAGAATGAAATATATTTTTTATCTATGTATTAAGATGTTTTTATTGAAGAGAAATAAATAATGAAAAAATAGGCCTAAATTCGAAATTAGCATTTTTAAATTTGTTTGCTACTATTCTTGGTTTAAACGTTTTCATTACGTTATAACATGAAAAACCTACAAGAGGAAAATAAGTTCGGTAATAGCTTTTTTGTCGCTGGGATATTATAAAGCTGTTAAGATATCATTCCACATTATTATTCCTTTTAGCCTCTGGAAAAACATTGACACGTATAATCCAAGAGTGTTACCGATACACTAATATCTCTCTCTCTCTCTCTCTCTCTCTCTCCTCTCCATCCCTCTCACTCAGACATACAAACACAAGGATGTATACGTGTCACATGCCCGAGGCAAACATTATACATACCCAATTTCTGGATCCACTGTTGCAGATGATTTGATCTCCCGACATAATTTACAATTGGTTATGAACCTTGACCATTTGCTAATTTACATAGGACTAACCATAGCAGTGATGACCTCTACTGAAGCTTAATAGGGGGCAGACACGATAAGTCAGAATCCTGTCTATGCTAATAAGAAAGTATAGGAATTCTTAAGCAATTGGCTTCAGGTGATCTGCACTAAACAACAACGAAGTTCAAGAAAACCCACCTATACCCTATTTACACTCTTATTTGCTATGATCAAGAATTCGCAGATATAATTATAATGACTAAGCAAATATATTATAATAAAATAATTAAAGGAAAATATATAAAAATGGAAAGAATACACAAATAGAACAGTTGTAAATAACAGACTTACTTTTTACGTTTGAGAACTGTCTGCCAGTATCAAGAGTTTCCATAATTGTAATTTTTGCATCTCTAATCTCCTGGTTAGCATTTGATTTCTATTCAGACTTAGATCATCTATTCTTTCTCCTGCCATAAGAAGACCATTCCAACAGTGTCCTCTCTCTTTCCTTAACCACTCGCTTGATAGATATGTCCATATAATTGTACCATCCTAGGTTGATCATTTCTATAACTATCTCCTCCATTTCCATCATCTGTCTTATTTCCACATTCTTTCTTTTTCAAGTCTCAATACTATCTTCCTCTACGGATTCCATCCATTTCTATCACCTGTATATTATTTTTTGTAGTTCTATTATGAACAATTCCTCAAATCCAAGGTTAACTCTACAACTGATAAACAATTCTCTTTGTTTGTCTATTTAATATTCCTGTTCCATAGAGTTCCATCAGGATTTTGAGTAATCTTCTTGCCTATATCACTCTATGGTCCACGTCTGCGCAGTAACTCTCCGATTCGTGGATTAAGGATATCTTATATTTATATTTCTTCCTAGTCACAAATGACAGAGATGCAGAAAATATCACTTGACCAGCATAATTGAAAAACAAAGAATATCATTTTGTAAGTATACAAGAAGCCTTCATATGGATACATTTTATTTCGAACTTGAACTGTAAGTAAATTAAAATTAATTGAATATGAGAATGAAATTGTTTAAGAACAGAATTTACTGAGTTTGGTCTCCTTTCGTTTCACATTCTGCTATTCATTTTGCAATCAGCATTGTCTTTTTGCTGAAATATGACTAAAGCAACCAAGTAACTCTATGAAAGTATTTTTCCCCTAACTCGGTGACTTCCTATTGTGTGTTGTAAAAAGGGGTTCATAATTAAATAAGAAGAATCACAAGGAAACAAATTGACGCAGAATTTAAGCTTGAAGCAATTTAAGCAACTAAAAATAAAACCTTACTGATCTAAAACAGTACTAAAAATCATAAAATAATATTGTTTGGCACGTGAAAGCCAAGGAAAATGTATGTGAAGAAATTACGTGACGTCCTCGCTCCATGACACCCACGAAAACTTCTTAAAATGGCGTGTTTAACGAAAGTGACATAGGTAAGGATATAAAATAAATATAACTTGTCATTATTATGTATAAAATATGTAAAAATTTGTGTTTATGAATGTTTATTAAGGAAAATAAACATAAATAAACATATAATATGGGGAAGGAAGAGAAGAAGGAAAACAAAAGAGATTACGATATACCGGATGTTACGATTGTTTACGAATGTAACGAAGGAGGAGCACAAAACTTAACAAATAAATAATTTAGAAAAGTTCATAATTTTACGAATATTACTATATACGTTATTTAAATTCATTAATTTTAATTGCTAGGAGCATATAAAATGTATATTGTATATGTATTTCACGAAAAGTGGGAACAAAGAAATCTGTCATCCCCATAGTGACGTGAAGATTACAATGCTTAAAAATAATGATCTTCAAGTTTATGATAGGAATTAACATTTTACAAAGTTCCAGTGTACAGCGTTTGATTAGTGAAGACGTAGCAACGAGTTCATCTCAGAAATCAAGGTTACTATTACAGTAAGTGTATATAAAATCATGTACTATAATAATTCTCAGCAATAATTCATCTAACTACCTACCATAAGGCAGATACTAAACACAATTTCTGTAAAGGAACTCAGTTCAAGTTGCATTTCTTGCTATGCCGCGTTAATATAACAATTTACATGAATAAAAATTTTAAAGTTGCTAAACTTACCAAATTACTTTTAACTTCACTTTCGCCTACAAGATCCTACCAACCAAGCATGGGGATTGACATTATTATACTCCCCGACAATGCAGCTAATATTTACTTAAAGTAAGCCAGGGCGAACACTAAATAACAAATTCTGCAACACGGAAGAAAGGTTAAAACCGTCTCAACATTTGGTTCGGTGCTAAACAGAGTTTCCAGTTCCGCCAACTGTAAGCGTGACCAACGTAACAGATCCAGCGGCAAATTCAAACATATAAAACACGTTTCAACATGGCTACCACACCGAGAGTCCAGGACGCACAGCAGCCCAGCCAGCTCTGAGACTACAAGTCCTACCAACAGCGCCGAAGAAATAAATGTCCGCACCAAAACAATTAAACATACTCTTAGCATATTTTCAGCCAATGCACGTATTTATGAATATCTGTGTGGAGCTTAGTTTAAGCAGATACATTATTTAACAAACTGAATGATGGTGCTCGGAGTTTCTTTAATAAAATATACCACACAGTAATCATCAGATGAGTCACTAATAAAGATGAAAAACTGGTTAGTTCCATTATGAAAACGATTGTTCTTAGAAAAGCTTATTCTTCAATTTAATGCAAAACTTACGTATTCCATTCACATGACTTCTCTTCATCTCTGTACCACATTATTGTTAAAAAGCTCATCCTTCTATCTACTTCGTACTAATCTAGATAAACATTAGCAGAAATAGGCGATAACGATAGACAACTCTTTAAAAAGTTGGTGGTTGAAATTCGCTTCTTTTTGTTGCCAGGAGTTGAATTCCTGTATTAGAAAAGTTTCAAGTATTTTAGAACTGAAACCAATAGCAAGAAATGCCTAAAAATGGCCAACTTCATGAACAAAATGTAATGGAAATGGTCTGCTATTTATGCACGCTCTTTAACTGCTTTGGTTCTCAGCGTCCCATTCTATATTGGGCGTGAAAGATCGCCTAATTTTTTCTCAGAGGTCTCTCTTATCAGGCTTGAGGTTCTTTTACGTGCCGTAAATCTACGACACGGGACTCACGGCTTTACTTCCCTTCCGAAGGAAGCCATGCTAAGGATTTTTACGCCCAATAAAATCCATCGTCCTACACCGGTTTGAACCCGCGACCTTGGGTGTTTGAAGTCAGCATGGTAACCATTACACCACGGAGGGCGACTAAACAAAAAGTACATGGTATAAGTTGGGTGTTGAGGAAATTATGAAAAATTCAGAAAAATTCAACTAGAATAAAGAGGTCTTCACCGGCTATTCTCAGAAAATTCAAAATAAAATTTTATGGTACTTTAATCGAGATTGTTAAAGCCATTTTGGGAGAAACAAAATGTTCAAAACGTTGTCCATGTAAAGGGTAGCTTATGGTAGGGGATTTATTTTGAAATTCTTCGTAGTATGTTGGAAGATATTAAACATAAACACCAAGTTTGGTTTTTAACGGTGTTTTCGCTTTGTAGCTATATTAAGGTAATGATCAATTCGTTTAAGAACTATTTACCCAGATTTAATAGGACTTAAGGTGATTGTGTTCATCAAAATATAATAGTAATATGTGTAAATCTTAGCAACGGAAATCTGGAACTTACATTGGAAGATTTCGACTTTCAATTTTGTGCCAATTACCAACATCTCCAGTGATTCCCGAGGTTAGGCGTTGCCTTTTGTATCTGGTTGTCTTTTTAATTGCATCATTCTCCAGGAATCCAGTAGTACGCTAGGATGTATTAAGCTACAAAATGCAATTATCATACATGCAAATAAAGAAGTATATCTTAGCAAAACGCTTGCTCTCTTTATCCTAAAACCTGGAAATTTCATCAGAGTTCACTGCCGAAACTGGAATTAAAACCGTGCTTCGTTGTAACAGATTCCGATCCACTAGTTGGCTACTACCGATATAAGCACCATTCAAACACTTATTGATTAAATTAGCTATATTTCACCGTAATCGTGGTGTTTAATTGCTGTTACAACATTAGCTGCAATCATTAACAGAAGTAGTATAGGAGTATTTGGTCATTATTAAAGCATCATTTACCACTTCGTGACTACAAAATGGGATTTGTTACCATTTATTATTATTTGCGAAGCTGAACATTGATGGCTTCAACTTCTTAAGGGAGTTTGGAACGCCCTATCTAAACAATGTTAATTTGGCTAATTTCATGACCTTTTTTCTCAACAAATATTGGGTGCAAAAAGCTGAACATTTTACCATATATTGAGACAATCATTATACATATTTTAGCTCAAGCTTTTATAAATGTTGTGATTATTATGACATTTATAATTTTTTAAATGAAACAGTGCAAAGACTTTACAAAATCGTTAACATTATAATTTTTTTCTCTGTAACTATCAAGTTTATAAGAAAACCCTTCTGTTAAAAATAGTAACCATGAACGAGGAATATGTAGTATAAGTTTTACTGCTCTATGTTTAATAGATTCTAAGAAAAAGGGGCATATATATGAAAAAACAAGCAACATTTCAAAAATTGCATTTGAAGTTTAAATATTGTTTCAGCTATTACTTAATGTAACTCTGTACCATAAGAAGGGTTATCAGGGTCTTCTTGCAGCTCATAAAGGTCCTCTAGCTTCCGCTTTGCCTTACTTCTCATCTGTCTTGGCTTCTTCTATATTTCTTCCATTGCTCGCTTACCTCGGTGGATTCTGATGTCATCCATCCGCTTCATGGCAGTGATGATTTTCAGGCCAATCTTCAGTCCTAGCTGTTTAAATACCTTGCACTTCATAATATTGCCTTCATTAAAGCCAGCAACAGTCTCATAAACACCAAAATGGAGCGTTTTAATTCCTACAAATGTACTTTTAGGTAGGCAAGACCACATAACATTGTGAATTGACTCGTTAGGATCCTGATTTCCCCCATGTAGACATTTCTTTTAAAGTTCTGTATTGGCCAGATCCTTAAATATACTTTTCATTTCTATGTCTCTAAATGTCCATCTATGTGCCGCGAATTTTATCTGTGTGCCCGAATCTATCTGTCTGTCGACTTTATCCGTGTGCCTTGAATCTGTGTGGCCCGACTTCTCGCCTTCACAGCACCCGTTTTGCGCTCCCTTTTGATTGGTTAAGAAAGAGCGCGTAAAGTGGAGTCATCACGTGATTTTTGGGGATTTTTCTTTATGTTACACCCACGTGACCATGTTCTTCAAAGCGAAAGTCCAACTCTCCGGTTTAAAAAGGAAAACACCTAGCTTTCTCGTCAGAGCTGTCACTTGTGTCTCTAATGCGTTAAATTGTTTGTTACTTTCAACAACGCCCGGAACCTTGACGAATACAATAGCTATTCTGCACCCTCCATGGCGAAGCTTTCCACTGAGCGCATATTTCCTATGTTAAATATTATGAATTAATAATTTAACTAATATTACATGCGTGGTACTAAAATACTTTCGCACTCTTACGGTTTACCAATTATTCAAAATGTATCTAGAATTAATAGAACATCAGGGCTAAATAGGATATACGCTTTAGTTATAATAAAATGCCTAAAACATGCATTTTAATAAAAATTGAAACAATCATTTTTGATAAGTTCAAAATGTTCAAACATTTTCCCATGCAAAGATACATTTGGGGTGATGGATTTCTTTTTAAATTTACATGTCGCGTCCATTGAAACCTTTTGTTCGTAGCAGGCTTACCGTCCCCATATGCAAGACTGGCCTCCCCCCTAGGACTTACTGGCGATGCATTAGGGTTCAGAAGCGGCAATTTTTTTTATTGATAAAATAATAAAGCAATTTATTCAGCAAAGTCCTTCAACCTGTCGAGTAGCCAACGGCGCAAGACTATAGAATGGTGAACCTTGGTCAGCCTGTCGCCAGGCAGGCGCGCTAGGAAGTGGATGACATGAAATGTAAGCGAAATGGTGATGAAGGAGCAATTGGTGGAAACCGAGGACCAGGAGAAAACTCGCTCAGATACCCCTTCGTCCATCACAAATCCTTAACCCGGAGGTGAGGGGTCTAACCACTCAGATACGGCCGCGTCGTCCATGTAAGATACTGAACTTAAATATCAAGACTGGTATACACAGTATTTTTCAGAACTTTTTCCTTCCAGAGACTAAATTTTGCGATTGGAAACCAATCCTCGCTGTTACCAAGTCTTCCACTTACTCTTAACTGATTCGCGATTCTCGACTTGCAAGCAGTGTCTCCAGGAAACAGCTTTTACCACGTTACCTCTCTCCCAGTACAATTTCGTCTTTTGTATGCTGATTGTTATTGCCTAGTGGTATGGGGAGCGGTTCCGTTTGAGGACCATCCTGTTTTGGAGAAAACTATAACTATAATCACTATGGTATTTTTCCAAAAAATGCCTTTTTTATTAAGTGGATAAAACGTGCACTTTCAGTGAAACATCCGTATAGATTTTTTCAGTGATATGTCATCTTCTCTACATGATAGAGTAAAAATGAATAATTACAAAACAGACATTTGAATAATAAGAGAAAAATGAGGAAAAGTACAAACATATCTACTCGGATAAGAGAGGTCACCCATCTCGAGGTTTGTTTCTTTTAAATGTCTCTTGTCTTATTTATCCTCCCATTTTCACGCATCCTTTGCTTTCCTTCCGTTTTTTCCACCATCTTCGTCGTGTTCGTCTCTTTCCGGTCCAAGTGGTAATTATGGGCCGTTACGGTGCGGAGCGTCAACGGAATTCTGTGACGTCTGCTGGGCTAGTCTACTCATAAATAAATAAGTAAATGGCCCTTGCGGATATGGCCGCAGACTGGGACGCATTAATATCGCAAGGGTCCACTGCAGCTTTGGGGAGGATGCAATTATTGTCTCTCTCCACTTTCCATCATCCGGTCTAGTGATCGCCATGGTAAGGTAATGGTGCTTGAGACTCGGCTCATTAATATCATTCCTTTGTGGTGCTTACCAACAAATGATCACATCCGCTTGCTGGACGATCCTACAAAGTAAACTCTCTATAACACTTCTTAACGGAACACATCTGGAAAAATCTGATTCACATGAATTTTTCTAGCTGCTCTACAAACAAACTGCTTACAAAAGATTATTTTTCTCTCTGCTCAATACTATAAACAATAGCAGAATGTTCTTATTAATTAGTTCTTTATATGCAGATGGAAACTAAGGAAATGCGCTAGACTAAAGTGATAGTCACATGTTTTAAAAGCTGTCGTTATGCAATTGTCATTGTAAATCGTGTCTTTGCTTGACCAGGAGTAGAACTAAAGAAAAACGGACACTTCCTGTCTGAGAAAAGCATAAGTACTTCACAAATGAAACCAATACCAAGGAATATCTCGGAAACGGCTACCTCCACAACAAAAACGCAAAGGAGATAAAGTCTGAGATCTACATTTTTTGTGTACTTACTGTTTAGCATCCAGATTAAACAGGTTTTCAGAGACTATTCTCACTATAAAATTCAAGCTATAAATTTCATTTGGAATGTAAATATCTTTAATATACGGGATTTTAACCAAAATCGTTACAGCCATTTTTGAGAAAATCTAAATTTTCGAAATTTTTTCTATGTAAAGGGTAGCTAAGAATTTGCTTGAAAATCTTCGTGTCACATTCTTAGAAGAAACAAAACTTAAATACCAAGTTTGTATCCAACCGTCTTTTCGTTTTTGAGCTATGCTGTTCAGACGCATTCACACATACACACATACAAATATGGACCTTTTACTGAAAATGCCATTTTTGGATTCAGGGGGCTCTAAAACATGTGGTTCCGGAGAAATTTCTTATCGAATTTTTGGGTGGAATACAATACATTCTCTAACCACTCTATAGATTGTAGACAAAGTAATTAGCAGAAATGGTCTTATTACTTGCTTTCATGTAAATAGAGGGGAAATAAGGAAATACCATAGGTTAAAGTGGTAGTCAAAAGCTGGTTGCTTTGTGATTGCATCACTTTGGATTGTATGGACAGATATTGAAAAATGTCCGTATGAGAAAAGTATAAGTATTTTAAAGCAGGAACCAATAACAAGGAATATCTCAAAACAATCAACTCCACAGAGAAAATGTGTATAATATAAATTGTGTGTTTTAGTGAGTTCTACATCTTCTATTCAGTTAGTTTTTGTTTCTCTTATGTTTAGCAGTTAAGCAAAATGCGGCAAAATTCATCCAGAATAAAGAGATCTCCAGAGGCTAGTCTCATACAATTCAAGATAACATTTTATTTGGGAGGTATATATCTTTGGTAAACGGAATTTTAATCAAAACCGTTAGAGCCATTTTTGACAAAATAAAAATTTTAACATTTTTTTCTATGTAAAGGGTAGCTTGTGGTGGGGCAATTTTCTTGAAAATCTTGAAAGATATTAAACCTACGTACCAAGTTTGGTATTTAACGGTCTTTTCGTTTTAGAGCTATGCTATCCACAAACACACACACATACACGGATCTATTTCTAAAAATGCTTTTTTTGGACTCAGGGGACCCCAAAACTTATATTTCTGGTGAAATATGGATATTGTATTTTTGGGTGGCATACAATACCTTCTCTATCCATTATGTACATTGTATATACGAGACTAGCGAAAGTAAAATTTTAATGTGATCCATTTACATGGCTTTTTCTACATCTGTATCAACTTTTGTTAAAAAGCTTATTCTTCTATTTACTTCATCATATTCGAGACAAACATTAGCAGAAACTGTCCTTACTACTTGGTTTCTTGTAAGTAAAAGGCAAAAAACTAATTGTACGTTTACATGATGTGCTCTAGCTGTTCGGCAAACAAACCTTTTATTCAAAACAATCTGTTTTGTATGTCATGCTAATCAAGATAAACATTAGCAAAATTAGTCTTTTTAGCTTCCTTGTAGGTAGAAGGGAAATAAGAAAATACACAGGCTAAAGTGTTACTCTCGTACTTTATAAGCCAGTCCCTATGCCAAACAGTAGAAATACCTATCTCTTTGCTAGCCAGGAACAAACAAACGAGAAACGAGAAGAAAATGTCTTCCGGTTTGAGAAAAATTTAAATGGCTAATATTAAAACAATAATCTGGAATATCTCGAAAACGGTAAGCTCTGCAAAAAATAAATAAATAAATAAACAAATAAATAAATAAATAAATAAATAAAAATTATGTATGACATAAATTGTGTATTTTAACCAGGTTTTCAGAAGCAATACCCAGAAAATTCAAGAATATATTTAATGTTTCTTAAAATATCTTAAACATAAGGTAGTTTATTCAAAATCGTTAGTAATTTTTGATAAAATGAAAATTTTAAAAAAATGTTCCAAGTAAATAGTAGTTTGAAGATTTTCTTGAAAACTTTGCTAAGAACAAAATGATAGAATGGATAGAAATAAATAAAATACAAATAAAAAAGCTGATGTCATCAATTCACATGGAGATCTCTACATCTCTTACAAATATTGTTATAAAGCTTACCCTTCTATCCACTTCATGTTAATCCAGATAAACATTAGCAGATATGGTATTTATTATTACTAGCTTTCTTGTAAGAAGAAGTGAAATAAGTCTAAGGACTTTGCTAAAGCAACAGTCATTTGTTTTAAAAGCCGGCTTCCATGTGATTGAAATCCTCTTTTTGCATTACCAGAATGTTATAAATTCCCATATGAGAAAAGTTTAAGGATTATAAAATAAACTAATATCAAGGAATAGCTCAAAAATAGACCAGAAAAACGTATGTTATAAGTAGTGTGTTAACGAGATCTACATTTTTTTTATGTAGTAAGTTTTTGTTTGTCTTTTACAGTTTACCAGTGATACAAAAGTCACACTAAGTCACCGAGAATTAAGAAATTTTCAGAGGCTATTTCCAAAAACTTCAAAACATACATTTTATTTGCTATGAACACATGTTAAACTTATGGAATTTTAATCAAAATCGTGTGAGCCATTTGTGAGAAACTGAATATTTTCGAAATATTTTCCATGTAAAGGGTATTTGGTGCCGAGACGATTATCTTGAAAATCTTCATGTCGCATTTTTTGGAAGATTCTGAACTTAAATACTAAGTTTGGAATTCGTCTTTGAGACATGCTGCCCCCACACACAAATAAACATGTTTCTAAAAATGTTTTACTTTTTTTTTTGATTCCTGGAATCTAATATGTATTTCCTCTGATATTTTCTTATCGAATATTTGAGTGGCATACAATAAATTTCCTTTTCATATATACATTGTATATAAGTGCTTATAAACCATTTTAGTACAGGTTGGAATGTGAAATTCCACCTTTAAATAAACTGTCGCAGACCAAATACTTTGATATAATAGATTGTTGACCTTGGCAACACGGAAGCCTGTTATTTCCGGTTTGTTATTACATGATAATAGAGCATTAATGTGTAAACTTAAACAAGTGCACATAAAACGAAAATACAGACTGCGTGCCAGTATGTGTATAATAATAGTGCATGTTTTGTGGAACCTGGAAACGTTTTCCTGCATTTTGCATGTGATAAAGGCATTACCTAATATTGACAGTAATTGGCTAAACTCACGCCAAAGGGCGCAGAGCATGGCTGATTCTGATTTGAATTCAAATGTGGTACCATAAAATGGCAATTTGAAAAGCACTCTGCATATGTGTGTCTCAAACCTTCCTTTAGAAATTAACTGCCAGTTATTACACACACACCTTTTACTAAAAGTACTTTTTACTTTCTTTAATACGTATGTACGTAGCAAGAGAAGGTATTGTATTCCACCCAAAAATTCGATACCGCAATTTCATCGGAAATATTCCTTTGAGATGGCCTGAGTCCTAAAAAAGCATTTTTAGAAAAAGGTGTGTGTGTGTAAGTGTGTGTATGGACATAGCTCAGAAACAAACCGTTAAATACCAAACTAGGTAATTATTTATTCCAAGGATGCATATTTTCAAGAAAATCCCCACACCACAAACTATTCTTTTACATGGATCATTTTTTGAAAATTTTGTTTTTCTGAAGAAGGTCTATAAAGATTTTGATTACAATATGGTATATTAAAGTATTTACATCACAACTAAATTATTTTGAAATTTCTCCATTTATCCTGGCCGAGTCTTTGAGAATTTTGCATAGCAGTTAAACTGAAGACATAGATGAAGCTTACTACATAAAAATGTATACCTCGTTATAACCGCATGTTATACGTCTTTTCCTTTAGAATTCCTTATTATTGGTTTCAATTTTAAGCTGCCTAACTTTTCTCAAATGCAAAGCGAAGCGGGTCTCAATTGTTTCACATGGCAACCAGCTTTTAAAGGATTTTACTTAGGATTTAATATATGTGAACCCTTATTTTCCTTCTACATACAAGGAAGCAGTAATTTCTAGTAATGTTTACCTCAATTAGCATGCTATAGATAAAAGAGTAATATTTTGTAAGAATAGTTGATAAACGTTTAATATCTGTAGAGAAATAAAAACTACTTCAGAAAATTTTATAGTAAATCCTATATTACTTCCACTTGACAAAGGTAGAAAACATTGTGGGTAGAATTGAAAAACCCAAATTTTTAGTAGGGTTTAGGTAAAATGATTCTCTACCAATACTTACCAGACGGTCTATCAAAATACTGGATCCAGCAGAGGAGCAGGCAATTTCACTTGTTTTTTCTTCTAATTAAAATATTAATGTCGGTCTGGCAGTTCAGTTGGTTTGGCACAGGCTTTTTGATCTCAAGGCTTTGGATTCAAATCCGGCCAAGACCCATGTTTTTAAGTGTGCTTAAAAGCGATAACACCCATATCAGAGACTTTTGTCTCTGGAGTATAATTTCATCCACATTTATGTATAGACGTAGAAACTAGTCATAATTGCTACGGAAAGTGCCAAACTAGCTTCAGAATCCACCATACGATTGCGTTTATTCTCCATTGAGAGCATTCGCGGCACCCATCTTGCCGAGAATTTTGCCAGACCTAATTTTTGATACAGAATTGAGAACATTGTACCTTGTGATATGGCTGTGGTCTCTGCTGTTTCGCGAACTCTGATTCGTCGATCACTCAAAACCATATCCTGTTTTTTGTAAATCATTTCGGAGGAAGTCACCTCTACTGCAAGTCCCGAACGATGTTCATCATTTGTGTATGTACGACCATTTTTAAATTCATTTATCCAATTGTGAATTATTTCATACGCAGCTGCATATGTACCATGAACTTCATCCAACTCGGCGTTTATCTCTTCGGTGTTAAGCCTTTTACATATAAATATTTAATGACCACACGAAACTTGTTGTTTTTCATCTTTCTAAAGAAGCACAATATTGTAAAAAACATGATGGATATAGCTTAAACTTTAACTGCGATCTAGTAAAAGTTGGTAGTTACCAAAAACAAACTTTTTTGATGCTACAAATGTAATGTAATTTCTTGGATTTTTAAGGACTTACCGCCCCTCGTAGGGCTAGGAAATATTTAGAATTTTATTTAATAGGTCATGGTGTAATATCGTCAATATTATGCTGGTGTTTCATAATAGTTATTAGTTAATTGTTACATTGTTACATTAGACATTTACTGCGTGAGGATTACTTTTTTTAATTAAAAGGAAAATCTTTTGTACACTTAGATGCAAAACAGTTGAGCTAAACGAGACGCAGTTCAGCAATATAACATATGGTGAGGTACTCCAGCAACAGCTCCAATAAAATAGTATAGAGAAAGTAGAGAAAACAAGCATAGAAGAATAAACAGAGGGCTAAATGTTCAGTCTGCGTTGTGAGGTTCAGGAGGAAGGTGCATATAGTGGAAAAGAGGGTTGCAGTGGCGCAGATAGGATTGATGAAGCCTCTCGTGGCAATGTGGAGGATACACATCACTTCCAATAGACCTGCGTGCAGAGTGGAGTTGCGCACGTACCAGGTAGCGTCAGTAATAAGCCGTAGAAAATGATTCTGTGCGCGTGGATCCTGGGAAAAATGATTTGTTGTTAACTTTTAGGGGGAATACCAGTTTACGATTAAATTGTAGTTCGTATACGTAATGGTTTTCCTTAGGACGTAGCGAATTGCCTTTCTGCCTTGACAAGTATTTAGGTTTCGCGACTTATTTCGCAGCCAAATATTGCCTAGTACCTTCTTTATAACAACATAGCCGTTATTCTTGTTATTCGTCTGGCGCTGTTACAACATAACTCTTTTTATTGTGTCAATAAAATTGAATCGTGTATTAATGAGATATTTATTTTTGAGGATAGTCAGGAGAGACATCTGAATTAGCTTGAAATTATTTGCTATAACCTCCGGCTTGGTCCAAGAGGTCGTACAGAGGCCTAAGACATTTATTAGATATCCGTTAATTTTTCAAATTCTTCAACATTTGGTTCGTTCTTTTAAAATCCTGTCGATTTCCAAATGTTTCTCGCGATTGCATAGAATTTTAAGGCCACCATATATCACTCAGTTCTTAAAAATTTGATTGTTGCCGTTTCCTTTGGATCTATAAAGAAATGTGTAACATAGCTATTTCTACAAATGTTTATCTTGATTGAAGTTAATTAGATAAATAAAGAAGCTTTCGTAATAATAGATCTGATAGACGCTAATAAATGATAAGAGGATACAGAAAGACATTTGAATGTAACACATCATAGTTTTTTAAGTCATATGATTAGTTTAAACAGAATGAGAAATACAAACACAAAATGGACGGTGTAACTAACGGAAAGTTTGCACTTTGAATGATTCTAGTTAAGCGGCGGGGAAAATAAAAATCATGTGTTGTTTTAACCAGATTGACAATATTTTTTGTTACTTCCATGCATTATTAAGCACATTGTTTTAAAAACAAGAGGGAAATTGAGAGAGCAGGGTTGTGTGTTTTATATGAGCGTATATTCATGCGACGTTTTCTGTTAACTTCCGGACCCATTCTGCTATTCCAACAGGGCAAACATTGTTCTTCGGATATACAGGTTCATGAAAAACAAGTTCTCTTCAAAACACAGCGTATTGAAATACGCAATGGCAATATGCAATGGCTTCCAGCTTTCAGAAAATTATAATACTGGTGGTAAAGAAAGGAA
Organism: Hymenopus coronatus; assembly: GCA_030762935.1. NCBI lineage: Eukaryota > Metazoa > Arthropoda > Insecta > Mantodea > Hymenopodidae > Hymenopus > Hymenopus coronatus. Next base: position 52,188,406 of record CM060885.1, read on the forward strand.
TACTGCATCAATCACAAGAGACCAGCGAGAATACGCATTATCCAATATACCGTGATTACCGTATATTAATGTATACGCACACAAAAATGTGATGTGTTCCATTCACATGAGTTCTTTTACATCTGTGTAACAAATTATTGTTAAAAAAGCTGATTATTCCTTCTACTTCATGCATATCGAAATAAACATTAGAATAAATTGTGTTATTACCTACTTCTTTGCAAGTAGAAGGGAAATAACAAAATACACAGGCTACAGAAATAATCTCGTGTTATGAAAGTCTATCGCTAAATAAAACAATTGAAATAAGAACTGAAGCTTTCCTGGCGACGTGTTAATTCAAAATCTTCTCGGGCTTCTAGCCAGGCTAAGATTTTGAATTAAAACAATTGAAATTTCAGTCTTTGCTTGCCAGCAAAAAACAAACAGTAACAGAGAAAAGATAGCTTCCCGTTTGAGAAAAGTTTAAATGGCTTAACATTGAAACCATTAATCCGGAATATCTTGAAAACGGTCATCTGTACAAAAAATATATATGACATAAACTGTCTATTTTAATGATGTTTCCCTTTTTTTGCGTAGTAAGATTTTGTATATCTCTCATGGTTTGCCAGTTATACAAAAGTCATCAAGAATTAAGAGGTCTTCAGAGGATATTCCCAGAAAATTCAAGATGTACATTTTGTTTGTCAAAGTTATTTTACATATTAGGTATTTAATAAAAATAATTATATTAATTTTTTTGAGAAAATCAACATTTTAAAAAAAAAATATTCAATATAAAGAGGTGGGGATTTTTTTGAAAAACTTCGTGTGGCAACCTTGAAAGGTACCGAACTTAAATACCAAGTTTAGTATTTAACGGCCTTTACGTTTTTTGAGCTACGCTGTCCACAGACACACACATACACACAGATACACACACACACGCACACACAAGGACATTTTTCTATAAATGATTTTTTGGATTCAGGGGGTCCCAAAACATATATTTGCGGTGAAATCTCGGTATCGAATTTTTGTGGGCATTATAATACCTTCTCTGTACACTATGTACATATTACGTGTAGAGAAAGTAAAATTTTCCATATTAGTAGCCCAGCAACTTGGGGACCGACTACGCACATATTTTACATAACCGTAGACAATGGGTCAGTGGCATATGGATGTCGCAGATTGAGCTACAATTTTATTGTGAAAATACATCGAAAACAAATATACCCGTCACTTGGCTTTCTCTCCCATAGAATCTCTATTCCCGAAAAAATTAACAGTTTTAAGGAGTATCGGTTAACTTTAGGTCTGTCTTCCACTCAACGATTAGCTGTCAGGTGCTCGAAATGAGCCTTGTGCGTACTGAAGCTGAAGTATCTGCATATAAACTAAGGATAAGTTGTAACCAAGAGTTCATTTAGCTCAGAGAGTGTCGGCCATAGATGGCCACAGCAATAGCTGGCTCCAAAAAAGAAAAATAAGAAACAAATGGAAGATATAAAAATATTTAGTTTCTGTAAGTTCTCTCGTTTAATCATTTTAAACGCCCATGCATGCAAAAAATTATTCTCATATATTATTATTATTATTATTATTAATTATTATTATTTATTACTATTATTAAATCTTTGTAAGAGAGTGAGAGAAAGCCCAGGCACAGGTAATTCTATTTTCGTTCTACTTTCAATAAATAGATCCCAGCTCGTTCTATAACATCAATGGGAGTAGAGGCAGACATGTATGTGTGTCTGTATCTATGTGTGTGTCTGTCTGTCTGCCTGCCTGCCTGTCTGTCTGTCTGTCTGTCTGTCTGTCTGTCTGTATGTATGTATGCGAACCGCGTCGTCCTGTCGTAAATGTTTTCACTATATGAGAGCATTTACTTGCCAATCGAAAAAGGTAATCACTTGAGATGTCATTTACATATCTTGAGAACATAGGAAACTGCGACATTTTGCACAACAGGAATTAATTACGTATCTTAGAATAGTGAGTTTAAGAAAATTTGTAGTATTACTGTTTACTGCTTTTATCATTAATTTAAGAATGTTGAAGATTAATTCTTATTTTCGAAGATTTTTAAATTTAATTTAAGCTGAGTATTAAAATTTTAGGTTGAATTTAAAAATGTTATGCAAAAATTAAGAGGATTGAAAAATGGTTCCTTTTTGAAAGTCACACCCAAAATGATCGCCTTCGATGCAGCACTTACAGGAAACTCACACCGAACCTGAGATAATTGGACCTATTCCACACAAAGGGGCGCCCTCAGGAGGGAGGAATGAAGTGAGAGGATACACCGGGCGGCCGAAACCAGGTGAGACGGCACAGCAATGACAGGGCCCCTATAGTTTCCTGATTGAAGCACCCCAAACGTTGGACGTTAGACCAGGGCTTCCTGCCGAAATCGGGGGACGGACATATTTACTCAGAGCATTTTTTCCCCTGCCCCATAGTGCGGTTTCAGGTAACAAGTGCCGTTACATCAATGTGGGATTTTAAGTATGGGCTAGCTAAGCGTAGCATGGATCTTGTGTTATGTGGATCTTAGGGCTAATATCCAATGCACCTCGTTGATTTTGTTTCCTGTTATTTACCCTTTATATTCCTATTTTGTTTGGTTAAAAGCGCCTCATTACACACGCACGTATTACACACCGTCATTTGTTGTGTTATTTGGCAATAATACTTCCTTATCTAAATCGGGGACGCGACTTAATACTTCACCCCTTGAGTACTAACTTCACTACTACGTACCCGACTCTTCAACGAGGAGTGTAATGGCGGACCCGCCTACTGAAGTGAGCTTGCGGAAGTTATATATCTTATGTGTAGCGTACTGTCTAACACGTCGCACCGGGCACCATTGCCGACACTTCACACCCTGAAAGAAGCCAACGGGATGAGGTAAGAATGAAATGACAATTGCAACGATATGGAGGGACAAGAAAATCGAGGAATGAAGGAAACCTACCGAGCATCCGCCAGGAGACCCCCAAAAAATGCATGTGTCAGGTTGGCCTTCCGCGGGAAGTGAACCCTGAACCTCCCGAATGCGCGTCATAGACAAAACCGCCTGAGTCATCCTGTTCAGACGTATACACCAACTCACACACAGACACACGCCCCTCATGAATAACTACTAAAGTGGTTCTAGCTACCTTCATCTTTTATTGAGAATTTCATTACACAATGAAAACTTGAAACAAACAGAATAAGAAGCTGAAGTAATAAATGTGTAACGTAACCCAGAAGCTTAAGATTCGGATTTTCTGATGTGCTCTTGGTCTTGCATGCATTTAAGATTTAATGTAGTAATTAGGAAAGCCGGCAAGTTAGCCAAAACTGAGCTGACAGCGCAAAACACGTTGCATACTTATTCACTATAAATGTAAACAAAAGACTTCCATAGAAAAATCCGATGTTTTCCATTCACTTTACTTTCTCTACATCCTTACAGTAAATTATTGTTGAAACTTTTATTCTTCGAATTACTTAATGCTAGCAGAGAACAAATTAGCAGAAAGGGTCTTATTACTTGCATCCTTGTAAGTAGAAGGGAAAAAAGGGAGTAGCAGAGGTTAAAGCGATACTCAAAATCTGGTTTCTATGTGGCTGAAATTCCTATGTATGGACACGAGTGGACAAATTCTTGTATGGGAAAGTGTAAGTTTTTTAAAGCTGAAACCAAACACAAGGAATATCTAATAAACGATCGACTCTAGGAAAAAACGTATATAACATAAATTGTGTGTTTTAAGGTGCTCTACATTTTTGTGCGCTAAGTTTTTGTCCATCTCTTACAGTTTAGCAGTTATACAAAATTCCGTAAAATTCATCAAGAATAGTCTTCAGATGCTATTCCCAGAAAACAAGATATACATGTTATTTTCTAGATAATAGGTAATGCCAGGTAATGTCTTTGATATAAGATATTTTAATCAAAATCGCTAGAGCCATTTTCGAAAAAAATAAACTTTTCAGAAATGTTTCCATATAGGGGGATTTTCTCGAAAACTTTCGTGTCGCACCCTTGTAAGATACTAAATTCAAACATTAAGTTTGGCATTTGACGGACTTTTCGTTTTTGCCAATTTTTTTTTTTTTTTTTTGGATCAAGGGGACCAAGACATGTATTTCTGGTGAAATCTCGGTATCGAATTTTTGACTGCACTGCAATACCTTTACACTATGTACTTAGCACGTGTAGAGAAAGGTAAAAATGTATCTCAGTATACCCACCTCTTTCAGCAACTATTGCCCATGGAGGACCTGCAGTAGGCTTCACTATTTTCTCACTACACCTCGCAGGTATTTCAAGAATTATAGAAGCTGTAAATCTCATCACTATAATTAATATAAAACCAATTTATATAACAAGCTCAAATACCTTTATTTGTTTCTATAGATCTACTTGTCGGTCTATAGATGGGATCTAAAACGTACGTCCTGCAACTTTCAGAGTACTAGGGCTTGAAAACGGAAAACCTGCATGATATTATAGAGCACTATCTAAAATTCGTTTGATTTTCTGCTAGAGCAAGTAAATGTTCTCCATGAGATGCAGTGAAAGCACATGCTATCAATCAGAGGTGACTCCAACTTTTATCTCATATGGGAGGAATCGTTCCTATTTATAAATAGTGGGGGAATGTTACACTGTTTAGTTAGCAGCACAGTTCGGCACTCAGCAAATTAATAATGCAGGTCATTTTGTAATCTGTGAGTATGACAGGTAACAAGGAGAAAGAATTTTGAATTGTGTTACACACTAATTAATTGTCAAGATTCCTGTTCACATTCACTGCTATAAATGTTAAAGCTTCTCGCTACAAATTAACGTCCATATGTGGAAGTTACAATAGATTAGAATAGTACTACAACGTTCGAGAGCTTGTTAATGCTGTAATATTCGTAATTATATTACGTAGTTATTTATTTTATGACGGCATATTCATTTTCCAAATTAATTTCACCGCGTATTTAAGACTCTGTAAGGCATTACGTAATAAATTATGTGAGTGTGGAAAAACTGTTATACGAAGAGAAAAGCAACTACCACACCACAGTGGGTTCACATTAAGGTACCATTTATCAAAATATCTGTAAGTATACCTCTAATATACACCGTTATATATAAATACATGTATACAGGATGGAACGTGAATAAGTGCAAATATGTGTTTCAGCCTTTGCATACAATGATTCAGTATTTGCAGTTTTTTTTTTTATATTTTCTCTACCTGCATGTACTATGTATATATTGCACCCAAAAATTGTATGTCGAGAGTTCACTGGAGACACCTGTTCTGGGGTTCCGTGAGTCCAAAAAAAATTAAGAAAAGGTCCGTCTGTGTGTCTGTCTGTGCGTGTCTGTAGACAGATAGCTCAAAAACGAAAGGACTGTTAAATACCAAACTTGGTATTTACATTTAGTGTTTTCCAAGGATACGACACGAAGATGTTCAAGAAAACCCTCCCATCCCTAAATACCCTTATATGGAAAACATTTCTTGGAAACATTTTCGAACATTTTGATTTTCTCAAAATTACTCTAACAATTTTTATTAAAGTCCCGTATATTATAGCCATTTACGTCCTAAATAAAATGTGTATCTTAAATTTCCTGGGAATAGCCTCTGAAGGCCTCTTTATTCTGGATTAAGTTTGCCAAAAGTTGCTTAACTGCTAAACTGTAAGAGATAGACAAAAACTTGCAACACAAAAAATGTAGATCTCGTCAAAACACATACTTCTTGTTGTGGAAGTAAACGTTTCCTAGATATTCCTTGTTATTGGTTTCAATTGTGAAATACTTACACTTTTCTCAGAGAGGAAATTCCCATTTTTCTTTTGTTACACTTCTGGCCAAGTAAAGAAGCAATTTGCAATGACAATCGCATAACGACATCTTTTAAAACATTTCACTATCACTTTAGCATAATGAATTCCCTTAGTTCCCTCCTACTTTTAGGGAACTAAGTAATAAGAACTTACTGCTAATTTTTATCTCGTTTAGCATTGTGTAGAAAGAAGAATGATCCTTTGTAAGAAGTTAGTTTGTAGAGTAACTAGAGGTGGATATGTGAGTGTAACACATCATAATTTGATTCGCTGTTTTCTAAAGTTCATGAATAAAATTTCACGATTTTTTACGATGGCTATTATTTCCGATATCAGACGTTCGTTGATTACTTCAAGGCCAAGGTTGACCCTACTCTGCCACCTTTCTTTCGTCCTGCCCGACTATAGGTGGAGTGATGTAAGTAAACACATCAGAGACATAATTGAGGACCGTTCAAAACACACTAGACCCTAATATTTGTACTTCATTTATGGAAATGCTATTAGAAAGCCGACAAAATGAGATAACATGTACCTATTACTCGAATTATTCTTTACTAAATATCAAATTGTTTGCATTTATTCAACATGTATGTATATATACTTATATTATATCAAGTTTAGTTATATTAATAATTACAGTTTACAGTGTTACGAAATCTTTCTGATTCTTCGTGTATTTCCAACTTCCGGACTGTAAAAATCTACAACTGTCCTAGGACTTCTTTTTATTTTTAAATTGTTATAATTATGTTTTAGAATTATTTGCTGAAACACGTTGAAATTGTAAGAAATCCTCAGAATAAACAGAAAGGTATTTTATGAACGTTATTACATTCACATAATTCTTTACTATTACATAACTTTTGTAGAGAATTTTTTGATAATACTGCTCTCTACATTGTCACAAAACTTTGTATGAAAAACTATTTAATGGAATGGGTTTATTAAGAGTAAGTATCTAAAGGTATTCAGTTTTCTAAATACTCCAAGTTGTATTTTAGTTTTTATGCAAATGCTCTCAATTTTTAATGTATCTACACGTAATATGTACATAGTGTAAAGAAAAGATATTGCTTTGCACCCATAATGCTATACCGAGATTTCACCAGAAATACATCGTTTTGAGACACCCTGAAACTAAAAAAAGCATTTTTAAAAAAAAATGTCCGTGACTGTTTGTGTGTGTGAGTGTGAGTGTGTGTGTGTGTGTGTGTGCCTGTGGACATTACAGCTCAAAAACGAAAATACCGTTAAATACCAAACTTAGTATTTAAGCTTGATATCTTCCAAGGATGCGACACGATTTTGATTCAAATGTCAAATACTAAAGATATTTACCTGACAAATAAAATGTATATCTTGAATTTTCTGCGAATAGCCTCTGAAGACTACTTTATTCTGGATGAATTTTACGGAATTTTGCGTAACTGCTTAACCGTAAGAGATGGACAAAAACTTAACACACAAAAAATGTAGAGCACATTAAAAAAGACAATTTATGTCATGTATATATTTTTCGTGGAGATCATCGTTTTTGACATATTTATTGTTTTTGGTTTCAGCTTTGAAAATTATATACTTTTCTCATACTAATTCCTGTCCATACAAACAAAGGACCTTCATAGAACTTCACATAGCAACCAACTTATGGTTATCATTTCAGCCTATATTACTACCTTATTTTCCTTCTACTAACAAAGAAGCAAGTATTAAGACTATTTCTGATATTTTTTTTCTGCATTAAAATCAAGTAAATAGAAGCATAAGCTTTTTAAAAACAATTTGTTGCAGAAATGTAGAGGAAGTCCTGTGAATGGAACACATCAGTTTTTTTTTAAACGTAGAAACTAAATCCAAATTCGCTTTTTATAATAAAGGATGCGATTTTTCCCTTCCCTTGACTTTCTCTACATCTGTGTAAAAACGTATTCTTAAAAATGTAGTATTCTACTTTTGTGTTCATCAAGATAACGTTTAGCAGATTATTATTTACATCCTTGTAAGTAGAAGGTAAATAATAAGCAATAGTCAAATATTTTAAAAACTGATTGCCATGTTGAAATCCGTTTCTTTCCATGGTAAGGAGATCACAAATTACTGAATGAGCAAAGTTTCATGTATTTTAAACTGAAACAAATAAAAAGCAATTACTCAAAAATTGTCAACTCCACGGAAAAAGTTATACATGTAACATACACTGTGTGTTTTAATAAGATATATTTTTTGAGTAGTAAGTTTTTTTTTATCCTTGCGGTTTACTATTTAGGCAATAGTCCTCCAAAATAAAGTGGTTTAAGAAGATATTCCTATAAAATTCAAGATATATAATTTGTCATATACATATATTTAATAAATTGATTTTAATCAAAATTGTCGGAGCCATGTTAAAGAACATCAAACTTTTTGAAATGTTGCGATTTTAAAGGGTAGTTCTGGGTGGTAGGATATTCCTTTAAATCTGCATGTCGCATCCTTGGAAGATCTAAACTTATATACTAAATTTGGTATTTTACCGACTTTTCGGTTTTGAGTTATAGTGTTTGCGTACAGACAGGCGCGCGCGCGTGCACACACACCACACACACGGACCTTTTTTCTAAAACATGTTTCTGTTAGATACAGAAAATCCAATTTCATTTGAAAACTTGGTATTGAATCTTTGGTTGGAGTGTTTTATCTTCTCTACCTAGTACCAGTAACTTAGAATACCAAGTAAAGAATAACTTCTAATTAAAAGAAGCAGTTCAATTTCATTCACTGGAAGTCACTCATAAAAGGTTGAAGGATTTTTATGAATAAATTGTTTTTTTAATATGTTATTAATGATAAAAATCCCATTAATATCAATTTTCTACATATTAACCAATAATTATTTCGTTCAATTCATAATTACTTTTTATGCATTTGTTGGGGCTATTGGTGGATTTAATCAAATTTCTATTCGTAAAATTTTATGTTTCTTATGAATTAATCATATGGAAGAGGTACATCTTAGGATTAGGCAGTCAAGGACTGTTCATTGACAAGTCTTTTTAATCAGTGCAATGAGCAAAGCCACAAAAACAATTTGTTATGCTTAGGTCGGTTATGTATTATCTCACCGTCTCAATTCTGATAACAAAAGAATACTTGGAACGGAGCTAGCAATAAAGCTCCACACCTCCCATCTCTCTCTCTCTCTCTCTCTCTCTCTCTCTCTCTCCCTCTCTCTCTCTGTCTCTCTCTCTCTCTCCCTCTCTCTCTCTGTCTCTCTCTCTCTCTCTGTCTATAATTAGCATGTGTCATTATGAGCCAGACGGTATATACTGACATTATTTAAAAAAAAAAGGAAAATAGAACTCAGTGTAATACTCCTTTCTTCTTCTCTTTGGCGTTTCTTCGAAAAACGAAGGCATTCGTACCTGAATTGCAAAGCCATGATGTTCTAATTATACTTCTTAATGCAGCCCTGCAAAGGTGGTAAGAACAGAACTGTTTCACTGTATCAATATTTGACGGCTCTTTATTGCCGCTTCTATCTTCTGCGAGTTAACTTTCTTTCAGCTTCCTCTACTTTAGCCTTTATTCTTCTTGCACAAAGAAACTTTCGTGTTTATTATACAGTTTCTCAAGACTAAAGATGAAAGGATCAAAGGAAGCTAGCAAGTTCTTCAAAACTGTTAACGGCAGGAATCTTTCTTGTCTACTCTTTAAATCCTTTTTACGTTTCGGCTTTTTGTTAAATTGTCTTCTGTGCAAGTTACTTATATTACAGCAGAACTGTTTTTTAAAATCTACGGAGCATAAACTGATATTTGGTACTGCAACTCTAAGTCCATTATAAGTTAAAAGAAGCTGCAAACTCTTAAAACCTTATTCATTTAGATATTTTGTAAACTCTTTTATATTTGCTTTCTTTTCCTTAATACATTATAAAACCTAAATTAAACTACATAATGCACACAAAATAAGTTTAATACTGAGTTAATATATTAAGCTGAAAATCTGCTTTATAAAAAACTAGCTGTCTTATTCGGTGTTGCATTGTAAGCCTTTACTTTCTCTAGCATGTGTATACATAAAATGTACATAGCAACTACTGAAGGTATTCTATTCTGTCCAAAATTCTATGTCGAGATTTCATCGGAAATATATGCAAAAAGGTATTTTTAGAAAAATTCTGTACGTGTGTGTGCCTGTGGACAGCACAAATCAAAACGAAAAGACTGCTAAATACCTAACTTAGTATTTACGGTTATTGTTTTCCAAAGAAGCGATAAATATATTTTCAAGGAAATTCCGTTACCACAAACTACCCTTCACATGGAAATTTTTTTTTTAAACAGCTGTAAAGAATTTCATTAAAATACCGTATATAAATTATTTATATTAAAATATTTCGAATTTTATGCAAATAGTCTCTCGATAAATGTTTATTTTGGATGAGTTTTGCTGAATTTTGCATAACGGCTAAACTATAAGAGTTAGACACAGAATTACTACACAAAAATGTAGATTTTGCATATAATTTATGTTATGTACGGGTTCAAACTCGTCGAAGGACGATTAATTTCTTTCAAATTTCTTTAGCATGCCTTCCTTCGTAGGGGAAGTAGAGCCGTTGGTCCCTTGTAGATGTACGGCACGTGAAAGAACCTCAAGGTTGATAAAGAGACCTCTGAGCCAAATTAAGCGGTATTTCACGCCCAATAAAGAATGGGACGCTGAGAACCGCAATAGTTAAAGAACATCCATAAATAAAACTTCATTTCATTTTTTATGTTATGTAATTTTTTTGTAGACTTGACTATTTTGAAATATTGTTTGTTATTTGTTTATTTTAAACTACCTAACTTTTCTTAAACGGAACCATGAAAGCGAACCGAACCTCAATTGTTTCACTAGCGACCAGCATTTAAACGATTTGAGTATCGCTTTAGCCTGTATATTTCCTTATTTCCCTTCAACTTACAAAGAAGTAAACAATAAGACCAATTCTGATAATGTTTATCTTAAATAACATGATAAAAGATAATCTTTCATAAGAAAATTTGTTTGTGGAACAGCTAGAGAAGGCCATGGGAATGGTACCTATCAAGCGTTTACTTTCTCTACATGCACTATGTACATAGTTTATAGAGAAATTAGATACCGAGATTTCACTGGAAATATATGTTTTAGGGTCCCCTTTATCTAAAAGAAAGAATTTTCATAAAAATCTCCGCGCGCATCTTCGAGGGACACGACACGAAGGTTTAGGGAAAAAAAAAACCCACCCCAATCTACCCTTTACATGGAACTTTTGTCGAAAACTTTGATTTTCTTAAAAATAGCTCTAAAGGTTTTGATTAAAATAACGTATATTAAAGATATTTTACCTGACAAATAAAATATATATCTTCAATGTTCTAGAAATAGCTTCTGAATACTAATTTATTCTGCATGGCTGGTAAACCGTAAGAGATTGACAAATATTTACCATACAACAAATGTAGAGCACGTTAAAACGCACAATTTAAGTAATATATATTATTTCATTGATTGATCGTTTTTTGAGATATTCCTCGCTTTTGGTTTCAGCTTTAAAAAAACTTATACTTTCCTTATACAGAAATTTGTCAACTCCTGTCCATATAAACAAAGGAGTCACATTGCAACCAGCTTTTGACTAACACTTTAACCTATGGTACTCCCTTATTTCCCTTCTACTTACCAGGAAACAAGTAATAAGACTAGTTTTTTCTCGATTAACATGAAGTAAAAGGAACCATAAGGTTTTTAACAATAATTTGTTGCAGAGATGTAGAGAAAGTCATGTGAATGGAACACATCAGATTATTTAAATTGCAGTAGTGAATTAGTAGATCGCATTTCCTTCCCCTGGTATTATTACATTATTATAAAATGTTCTAGGGTTTTTTTATACAGTGACTACGCCTTGCCGGTCCTAACAGGCGTACGTGCGTGAACGGCTTGTTTCGAAAGTCAGGTTTGAAGATGTCTGCAAACCAGCTGGAAGATGACAGTGATGATTGACGAATCACATTCAGGCAACCACCATCAAAATTAAATGAAGTTGCATAAAGAATGGACGTCCAAGGATATATAACATGAGAGCTTCACCTTTAGAATTGTTTCTACATATAACAGTCCAAGTGTTGTGCAATACCTCTAATACTTTCACAGCAATAAAGAAACCTATATATCGAATTATACTAGAGTCGCCTGATAGTTTCGGGTGCCTCAATAAAAACAACATTTAAAAAAATAATTGTTTTATTTCTCAACATAATATCCAGAAAGGCTAATACATTTGTCATATCGGTATTCTAATCTAATTAAATCGTCTCTGTAGTACAATCTATCAAGGTACTTAAAATGTCACATCAATGACCTCCTGGTTGCTGTGAAATCTTCGTTCAAGAATTTTTTTGAGGTTTGTGAATAGGTGGTAGTCACTGGGTGCTAGATCTGGCGACTTAGGTGAATGTTCAAGCAATTCCAACCTAAATTCGCACTTTTTTCCCATTGCAGTGACTGAACGATGGGCCGGAGCATTGTCGTGATGAAACAAGATTTTGCCAAATGAGGTCTTTTTCTTTTCACCTCATCACTCAAGCGTCGCAGTAAGCCTGCGTATTAGTCACCAGTGATACTTTTTTCAAGTAATCAATAAAAATAATTCCCTGTGTATCCCAGAAAACACTTGCCATAACCTTTTTAGCTGATAAAATTCACTTTTTGGAGTTGGTTCACCTGGCGCAATCCACTGTTTTGACTGTGATTTACTTTCTGGAGTGTAGTGATGTATCCAAGTTTCATCCATGGTAATAAGCAGACTCAAACATTTACTGGGATTTTCCAAATCCTCCATTATCGTGAAAATCCTAAAGTTGTCTTGTTTAAAATGCTGTCATTCGGAAACTAAATAAGCAGTTGACCTGTAATTATGGATACAAGCTAGTCTAGAGTTAAACTATACGATGCTACCGTCTAACTGGCCTAGTGGTGCCATATATGTGTGAAACCCGAAACTCGTATCTATAAAGATATTATATGTAGCTTCAGAATGCTGATAGATGAACTTCCTAAGGAAACTAGTGCTATTTTCTGTAGTTTGTAAATATACAGCAGATTGTATTCATGTTTCTCTTCTCCTATCATTTCCCTTGCTGTGTTAAGACCTTTGTGTTTATGTAGTGTCTTTGCAACAGTGGTGATCTCTATACTACCTCCCCGAAAACGAGGTTTAGCTCTGTGTGCGCTGCACCAACACCAGCTTGCTATTCACAACTTCATGGAAAGTATTGCATATGTAAGCATGTAACTTTAAACTTCTGACAGTTGAGGTTACGCCTTTAAGCCCTAAGTAGCTGCTAGCAGTTTAAGGGCTTAGTAAGTTCCGCGTACCGCTAACACACAAAAACTTCAGCCTAAGAGAGCCAATCAGTATTTCCCAAGAAACTTATAGCTCGGGTTCCAGCTTTCGATTGTCAAATATTAGCGTTTCATGTAGGAACCATTTCATATCTGTAATATAAATAGGAGTTCTCAATTATAGCTACTTCATACAAAATATTACACACCCCTAGGGTTCAGAAGCCTGTCGTGGAGCCAACGGCAAGAAACCACACAATGGAGAACCTGTTGCGAGGGGTTGGCCCGTAGCCAGGTATAAACATGAGGAAGTGAATGATATGAAATATAAGCGAAGTTGATGATTGCAAAGGTGATATTGGCGCAAATGGTGGAAGAGGAGTACCCGGAGAAAACCCGCTAAGTCGTCACTTCGTCCAAGACGAATCCCACATGCGGGCGCTTGGGATTGAACCCGCGCCGCCTAGATGGGAGGCGAGTGGTCTAACACTCACCCACAGCACCACCATACGAAATATTACTACTTATGTATGTATGTATGTATGTATGTATGTATGTATGTATGTATGTATGTATATATGCATGCATGTATGTATATATGCATGCATGCATGTATGTATGTATGTATGCATGTATGTATGCATGTATGTATGCATGTATGTATGTATGGAAAGAAATTTATACTGCAATAGTTAGCAAGAATGAATTTAAATTACAGCTATACCAACTTTGATTCCCACTTGAACAATAGGATTTTAGGTGTTATTATGTATCATAATATTATCTGAAAGTTTTTTGAATATTATGTTCATAAAAAAAATTAGTATATTACATTCACATGACGTTATTTACACCTCTGCAACAAATTATTGTTAAAAACGTATTCTTCTATTTACTTCATGATAATTAGGAAAATATTTTCAGAAGTAATCTTATTATTTGTTTCCTTGTAAGCAGAAGGGATATAAGGGAATACAGTAGGCTAAAGCGATAGTCAAATATTTTAAATGCTGGTTGCTATGTGATTGAAATTCATTCGATTTTTATGGCCAGGAGCTTAGAAATTCCCATATGAGAAAGGTATAAGTATTTTAAAATGAAACCAATAACAAGGAATATCTCAAAAACGGTCAACTAAAGAAAAATTCATATCACGTAAATTGTGTTGTTTAAAGATCTGTACATTTTTTGTTTAGTAAATTTTGTCTATTTCTTAAACTTTAACAGTTATGTGAAATTCCGCAAAATTCATCCCGAGTCAAAGGGATTTTCAAAGATTATTCCTAGAAATATAAATTTTATTTTTCATGTAAATATCTTTAATATAAGATATTTTAATCAAAATAGTTAGACCATTTTTGATAAAATCAAAATTTTCGAAAGTTTTTCCATATAAAGGGTGGTTGGTGGTGGGGAGATATTCTTGAAAATCTTCGTATCGCATTCTTGAGAAACAATAAGCTTAAATACAAAGTATGGTATTCAACGGACATTTTGTTTTTGATCTTTTTCTGAACATGTTTTTTTTTTCTTTTTTTTTTTTAACTCCAGGGAATCTCAAAACGTATATTTCCGGTGAAATCTTGGTATCGAATTTTTGAGTGCAATACTTCCTCTATACACTATGTGCATAGTATGTGTATAAAACTAAAAATTATTACGAACCACTGTAAAATAATTAATAGAACTGAGAAAGAACAATTCTTCAGTTGTAAACATGACTCGAGATGCTAAACGCTGCGTATAAATCGAGAAAAGGTTTTGCGTATAATAAATGTTGCTTAGTATTCAGCTTGCGGGATAAGACACTTAACTAGATTATTATTAGTATTATTATTACTATTATTATTAATATTATTATTATTAGTATTATTATTAGTATTATTATTAGTATTATTATTAGTATTATTATTACTATTAGTAGCAGTAGCAGTAGCAGTAGTAGTAGTAGTAGTAGTAGTAGTAGTAGTAGTAGTAGTAGTAGTAGTATTATCATCATCGTCATCAATAATAATATTATTCATATTGACTAATGTGAGTAAATGTAGGCAGTTAATATTATATAAAACATCCAGGGGACTGTGCTGAACCGTCAACCAGAAATTATACTAATCGAGTATTTTAATTTACAATGAAAACTAATATTTAGTTATGCTGGACAGGACGATGGATATTAAACTCAGCTCTTTTAAAGACATAATTTTCTTTTGCAAAGAAAAAATTATCCCAATATATCATTAAGAATTAATTTTTTTTCTTCGGGTGGATAATATCGGATGATGAATAAATGAGATGTGCGAAATGATGCTCAAATGAGCCCTGCGTACAACAGAAGTCCCTAACGGTTGCAAGTTTGATGAACAATCACACCGGTGGGCTGCTCAGAGAAGGCTTCCCTCTGGCGGAACCGGAAAAAACCTACCTGAGCCGGTTCAGCGAATGCTGCAATATTTTGAGACCAAAAATATGTTTACCACGAATAAGCATCTGCGCCATCTGTCTGACCCAGCTAACACCACACCTGAAACCTGAAAGGGGTATGAAATGATAGGAAATGACCAACAATAATAAAAGTGGCAGACCCAAGTGACAGGACTTTCTGATTGTGTGTCTTAGTCGGTCTAACTGGCCTTTAAGCATACCAGAACACAACTATTTTATATAGCAACACAACTCGAAGTTATGTGATCTTTCTTAAGCTGGAACATCTGAATTTCAAAGTTACTTTCCCTTTTCTTCATTCGTGTAGTATCACAAGGCTTATGAATTCTAAGCAGTTGGCTTCAAAGATTTATCACGTCAAACAACATAAAAATAGCAGCAGCCAGACTCATTGATTTGCATGTATAAACACGTAAGAGTGCTGCCTGGTTTGTCATCTGCAAAGTTCCTGTCGCAGTGTTATAGTATAAATTTATTTCCCTCCTATTTTTGGTCATCAGTATCAGTGCCTTATTTGTGTAGTAAGAAGGGCAATTAAAATTATTAATGTTGATTAATATTTGTATACTATTTCTTCGCTCTTATCAGCAACTAAAAGACGACCTAGATTCTTTGCAGAATATCGTGGCTCATTTTGCGTGACAATATGATACAAATGTGTTTATTGACTGAAAAGTTGGTTATGAGTAAAGTGTTTAGTTCACTACCTCGAGGCTTCGACGTCTAGTCAGCTGACAGCTTTCTCACATCACGGAATTGCATTTCACTTACTTACAACTCACTTCCAATTCCTCCTTTTTCTTCATAGCTAACATGACGTGACAAAACTTTCTGGAAGCTTGTGGAAGTCGAAATTTTCTGGCGTTACAGAATAATTTCGAAGCTCTCTGAAAAATTCAGATCTCGCATTCCTAGGCTTGCAGTTGATTGTCGGCACATCGCTTCCTTGTTTAAGAAGTCCGGCCGACTAATCTACCAAGGAGAACGTGGGCCCCTAGACGGCAATGTCTCAATGCCTTCTATTTTTCCAAAACATGTTCTTTTTTATTTCTTCTTGTTCACCTGCTTGCCCTACTCGTATGGAGGTCTTACACTTTCCAGGACTTACAAGCTAATACTCGTTGAGGACAAGCAGAGAATGGATATGATAGAGTCTTCAGGAATAAGGGATCAGCGCAATTCCTGGTATGAAAGTGAGATAGTGTGTGATATAAAATGAAGGCGAAATGGATAACAGGAAAAATGATGATAGCAGCAATTGATGGAGTGAATGGCGACAAAAACCGAGGAATCCGGTGAAAACTGGCCCAGACTTCGTCCACCACAAAATCTACTTGTCATCTGAGATGAAACTTGATCTGCCCAGATAAGAGGCGAGCTATTTAACCACTCTGTCACAGCTTTGTTGTCAAGTGCTTTTTCTTGTGTCCCCCCTTCCCATAAAAAAACATCCTGAAGGATTTTCGTACATTTCAGCAAATGTCCTCTCTTTTTATAAATTTGAACTTAAATCGCCCAATCTTCCCATTGAATGTCTACAATAAACAACCCAAAGCAAAGATTGTAGTATTTTTCACTATGCTCTTTGGCTATAGCACACTCCTTGGCTAATAATTCGTTTGCTACAATAATGCCATTCATTCTATGCTTTCGGGCCGCGCTGTGGCCGACTGGTTAGACCACTCGCCTCTCACCTAGACGGCCCGAGTTCGATCCCAAGCGACCGCATGGGGATTTGTGGTGACAAACCGGTGTAGGGTTGGGTTTTCTCTAGGTTCTTCGGTTTCCCCCGCCGTCACATTCCACCGGTCATCGCCTGCGGTGCCACAGGTAGTAAAACGGGCATTAAATACCACAAAAAAAGCTATGCTTTCTATGACGCATTTCCTTTGTCTCTGGCTTCCTCTCTCGAAGCTATCAGAATTCCTTTCAACTTCCCTAACCGCAATGCAAAAGTTGAAATGCTTTCTTTTGTTAATATCGAATGCGCCAAAGAGAGGCAATTGAAATGTTACCACAGCCAACTTATAGTTTTTAAATATAATTTATAATAATAACTTATCTTATTTGTCAAAGAATAATACAGTGCTTTAAACATGGTCAACAATGAACCAACAATAGTACACAGAACTGATCAAATATGTGAAATGTGTGAAAGTCAGCATCGATCCACTACTATTGAGTATCACTGTAACACTAGATAAAAACAATTTCAGATAAAAAAAAAAAAAACAGCATGTTTTTTTTATTGTAAAGCATTGTAATGTTGCTTCCTAATCCCAAATATTATAACCTAATAGACGTAGAAATATATAAAATTTACAAATCACTTATGATTTGAGTAGGATTTTAGTGAAAGTGTCCTTTTTTCCATACATGAGATACATGCTGTTAGGGGTATAAGTGCAGATATTTGTATTGGTAGTTAAGAACGGTGTAATGCTTATATTTGCTTTATATGTGGACTTTTACTCAAGAGTAGTTTGTTTACAAGTTGGTTAGGACCTCCAAGTAGGTGTGGCGCACACAAGACATACGTGTTTATTTTCCCTGAAAACCTGGGTCGAAAAGTCGGCGGTTCTCGCTATAACAAATATTTTATTGGGACTGAGTTTGAATAATTTCTGCAAGGCTAATGCAAACCCGGCGGAGGACGATGGATTCTTTCGGGCGTAAAAATCCTTGGCATGGCTTCATTCGGAAAGGAAATAAAGTCGTTGGTCCCGTGTCGTAGATTTACGGCACATAAAATAACCTCAAGCATGATAAAAGAGGCCACTGAGCAAAAGTAATTGGTCTTTCAAGTCCAAAATAGAATGGAACTCTGAGAACCACAGTAGTTAAAGAGCGTTCATAAATATAACCCCCATTTCCATTTTTAAGGCCAATGCCCTAGCCCAGCAGGGCACGTATTGAGGTGAGAAAATGTGGAAGCAAAACGGATAATCTAACTGACAGGCGTGTTTATTTCACGGCGCAGTTACGACAACGCAAAACACACCAGATAGTATATGATGGTTTGTGGGAAAACTGTTGGGCGAAGAGACAAATCACTATACACCGAATAATTGAAATTGAGCTCTGTTTTTGGACGCTCATTGACCGGTGTGGGTTTAAACATCCCAGTCTATGTTGGGCGTGAAAGACCACTCATGTTGCGCTCAGAGTCTCTTTATCAGGTTTGAGGTTGTTTAACGTGCCCTAAATTTACCACACGGTACGTCTACTTCTTTCCCGAAGGTATCCAGGCTAAGGTTTTTTACGCCGAAGTAGATTAACACATCTAAGTGGATTCACATGAGGTACCATTAATCAAAATATCTGCATCACCTAATAGTATCGTCACACTGGCTAATTAGTCTCTAAGGGATCACTTATTTGTGTCCATGGATCTTCGGTTCACCTTCTCCGTAAAGCAGCAGTTAGTCTTTGGAACGTATGGCTTTTTGTCCACGGGGATGGGGTTTTCTCTGCCTTTCCCTTAACGTGATCTATTTTTCAGTGTAGATTTTATAGTCTGCTATAAAATTTCGGGTCTACAAACACGATGAGTGCAGTAATAATTAATAGGTGCTCAAATGAGATTGGGGTTTACAGAGCCGAAATGTACCTCACCTTTGTTATTCACTATACCAGGAAAGCTACTAACCCAAAAGGAAATTGTAGCTTGGGTCCTTTGCAAGTAATACAGAAACATTAGTCGCTAAACCAAGAAGAGGATACATTTGTTTTTCTTCTCGTTTAATCATTCCAAGCGCATGTTGGCAAGTCCACCAGTTTGCGTGGGCCCAAAAGGCTACAAAAATCTTAGTCTTAGTATTCAGGTTCTCGACCGGAAGACATATCCATCCTCGCCACTAAAATATGCCTCATAATGGAACAAACGTGACTGCTTATTTTATACTCACTCTAGCACGTATACACAATGTACATAGTTGGTGAAGAAAGTAATGTATAGCACCCAAAGTTATGTTACCGATATTTCATTGAAAATATATGTTTTCATACCTCTTGAATCCAAAAATATTCATGTTTAGAAAAAGGTCAATATGTGTGTTTGTCTGTCTGTGTGTATATGTGTGTGGACAACATAACTAAAAAAAGTCTGATGTGTTGCATTCACATGACTCTCTCTACATCTCTAAGCAAAAAAAATTATGCTTCTATTTCATGCTAATCGAGACAACATTAGCAGAAATGCTTTCTTGTAAGTAGAAGGGAAAACGAAATGCACTAGGCTGAAACAATAGTTAAACCTTTAAAAAGAAGGTTGCCATATGGATGAATTCCATGTCTTTGTATTGCCAGTAGTTGGCAAATTCCCGTATGAGAAAGGTTGAAACCATCATAAGGGATATCTTGAAAACGAAAAAAAAACAAAAAAAAAAAAACGCTTATAACATAATTTGTGTGTTTCAATGAGCTCTAACGTTTTGTATAGTAAGGTTTTGTCTATCTCTTACTGTTTACCAGTTGTGCAAAATTCTGCAAAATTCATCTAGAACAAAGATGTCTTGAAAGGCTATTCTCAGAAAATTTAAGATATACATTTTATTTGTCCTGTAAGTGTCTTTAATATACAGTATTCCAATAAAAACTGTTAGAACTGTTTTTCAAAAAATAAAAATTTTCTAAAATTTATACATGTAAAGGGTAGTTTGGGATGGGAGGAATATCCTGAAAATCTTCTTGTCGCATTCGTAGCAGATACTATTCTTAAATACCAAGTTTGGTATTTTACGGAATTTTCGTATTTGAGTTATCGTGTTCACAATAACGGACGTTTTTCTAAAAACGCTTTTTTTGGATACAGGGGACCCTAAAACGTCTATTTCCGGTGAAGTCTCGGTATCGTAATTCTGGGTGGAATGCAATACCTTCTCTATACACCATGTACATAGTACTTGTAGAGAAAGTAACTTAAGTCCGTTAAATATCAAACAAGATATTTAAGTTTAATATCTTACAAGGATTCCATATCACCTTTTACATGATAAGGTTTACGAAAACTTTGATTTTTTTTAAAAATTGTTTTTGTGTAAAATACTGCGAGTTTAGGATATTTACACGAAAATAAAATGCATATCTTGAATTTCCTAGGAATTGCTTTACAAGTTCCTTCATTCGGAATGACTTTTCGTAACTTGTAAAAGTGCGCTTTATTTAAAGCTTACGCTGGCTTAAACACGTGGGAGGACGTTACTGACAAACTGGAAAACCCAACTTACTATGCACGAAACGATCATCCGTTCAAAATTAAGGATAGAAGATACAGAACTGACGTGGGAAAGTTCTCCTTTGTTAATAGAAACATAAAAGACTGGAATGAATTGCCTGGAGCAGCCTTTTGGGGTTATCCTCTGACTCTGAAGAAATTTAGTAAAAATCTTGATATTAATGGATAAGTTTTTATTAATTGGATAATTTTTGTGAATATCCCTTAAATAAAATGCTTGTGATTTTATATTGTTGTAAAT
Organism: Hymenopus coronatus; assembly: GCA_030762935.1. Lineage (NCBI taxonomy): Eukaryota > Metazoa > Arthropoda > Insecta > Mantodea > Hymenopodidae > Hymenopus > Hymenopus coronatus. The sequence goes on from CM060885.1 coordinate 52,209,522, forward strand.
ACAAATGTTAAATTGGTTGGTGATTATACTTATGAAATTAATTAATCTGAATTGAGAAAAAAATTAATGTCTTCATATTTGTTGTAAATAACTATTATATCCAGCTTAAAAAGCCATAAACTGGCAGCTGTGATTTATTGTTTATATATCGTGTAACTCTGCCACCAGGTGATACCCACTTGCAGAGAAATAAATACATACATACACATACATACATAAGAGATAGACAAAACTTACTACACAAAAAACTGAAGACCTTGCGAAATGGAAATGCAGTTTTATTTCTGGACGCTCTATAACTGCTGTGGTTCTCATTTCATTCTATACTGGGCGTGAAAGACTGCTTAATTTTGCTCAGAGGATTGATGCTTTTTTAAGTGTCGTAAATCTACGACATGGGACCAACGGCTTTATTTCCCTTCCGAAGGAAGCCATGCTAAGGATTTTTAAGCTCGAAAAATTTCATTGCCCTCTGCCGGGGATAAGCTCGCGACATTGGGTATATGAAGTTAACCTTTACACTATGGAGGGCAATTTTAAACTGCGAAAACACACAACATGTCATACACGTTTTTGTTGTGGAGCTAATCATTTATGGTTTGCTGCTTGTTATTGCCTTCAATTTTAAAATAATTATACCTTGTATATAACCAACTTTTCGTTTTTAGATTATACTGCCTTTTACATGGGCGTTTTCTAAAGATGGTTTATTGCACTCAAGAGATCTCAAAATATATATTTCCGGTGAAATCTTGGTATCGAATTTTTGGGTGCAATACAATACCTTCTCTGTACACTAGTATATAGTACGTGTGGAGAAAGTAAGAATCTGATGTGTTGCATTCCCGTGATTTTCTCTACATCGTTGTAGCGAATTACTGTTGAAAAGCATATTCTACTGTCTGCTTTATGATAATCGAGATAAACATTAGCAGCAATTTTTTTATTTCTTTCTTCCTTGTAAGTAGAAGGAAAAAAGGGAATACACTAGGTTAAAATGATAGATCTTTTAAAAGCTGGTTGCCATGTAGTAGAAATCTGAAGGAATTTACAACTTTCCATGTGAGAAAAGCTTAAGTGTTTTAAATCTGAAACAAATATCAAGAAATGTCTCAGAAATGGCCAATTGTACGAAAAAAAAACCTATATGACATAAATTGTGTATTTTAATGTGATCTATATTTTTGATGTTACAAGTTTCTGTCTATGTTTTATACTTTACCAATTACGCAAAATACAGCAAAATTCATTCAAAATAAAGAGGTCATCAGAGACCATTCCCAAAAAATTCAAAATGCACATTTTATTTGCCATATAAATATCTTTAATATGCGATATTTTAATCAATTTTGTTAGATATGTTTCAGAAAATCAACATTTTCAAAAAATTTTCCTGTAAAGGGTAGTTTAGGGTGGAGGAATTTTTCTCAAAAGATTCGTGTCGCAACTTGGAAGATACTAAACTAAAATACAAAGTTGATATTTACGGGACTTTTCGTTTTTTCGGCTATGCTGCCCACAGCCACACACGGACCTTTTTCTAAAAGTCAAAATATATATTTCCGGTAAAAACTCCGTATCGAATTTTTGGGTGGAGCGATATACCTTAGAAAATTAGTAGTATAATAATATGTTAAATGATAACTTAAATTTAAAAAAAAAGATTTATATATATATATATAAATATACATATATAATTTTAAAATTTTAGGCAGTAAATAATTTAATACATAAACATTTAAATACTAAACTTAATTTTGATTTAATATATACGTTCAGATGTATAATTTAAGCTATTTACGTTATTATTCTGACAATTCTATATTTATTTTAATTTGTAAAATTAAAAAGAAATATTTGTTAATAAAGAAAATAAGGTCTGAGAGATTTGCCCTGGTATAAGCAAATAGATATCCGAGTATGGTATAGAGATTTTATTTTTAGTTTCAGATTTTATTTCTAATTTTTATTTCTGTATACGTACTAACGTATATAGTGTATAGAGAAGGTATTGTCCTGCACTCAAAAATTCGATGCCGAGATTTCACCGCAAATATAAGTTTAGAAAAATGTCCGTGTGTGTGTGTGTGTGTGTTTGTGTGGAGGGGGGCAGCATAGCTCAAAAATGAAAAGACCATTAGAAACCTATCTTGGTATTTAAGTTTGGTGTGTTCCAAAGAAGCGACAGGAAGATTTTCAAGAAAATCCCCCCACCCAAAACTACTCTTCACATGGAAAGCATTTCGAAAGCTTTGATTTGTTTAAAAATGGCTCTAATGATTTTTATTAAAACCTCGTATATTTAGGATATTTATTTTATAAATCTTGAATTTTGTGGGAAGAGCCTCTGAAGACTACTCTATTCTGGATGAATGTTACGGAATTTTGCATTACCGCTAAACCGTAAGAGATGGACAAAAATGTAGAACACGTTAAAACACATAATTTATGTTATATAATTTTTTTTCGTAGAGCTGATCGTTTTTGAGATATTCTTTGTTTTTCGTTTCAACTTTGAAAAACGTATAACTTTCTCATACTTTCTCATACTCCTGTCCTTATAAGCAAAGGAACTTCAGTCACATAGCAACCAGCTTTGGACTATCACTTTAACCAATATTGTTTCCTTGTATCGCTTCTACTTACAACGAAGCAGGTAATAAGACTATTTCTGCTAATTTTTTCTCGATTAGTACAAAGTAAATAGATGCATAAGCTTTTTAACAATAATTTGTTGCAGAGATGTAGAGAAAGTCATGTGAGTGGAATACATCAGATTTTTTATTTAAATATTTTTAATGCCTGTAGAGAAAGAATAAATCTTATGTGTACCATTCACATGACTTCCTCTACTTCTCTGCAATAAATTATTCTTAAAAAACTATATTTCTATTTACTTCATGCGAATCAGAAAAAATTAGCAGAAATAGTCTTATTACTTGCTTTCTTGTAAGTAGAAGCGAAATAAGGGAGTACCATAGGTTAAAGTGTTAGTCAAAAGCTGGTTGCTATGTGACTGAAGTTCCTTTGTTTGTATGGACACCAGTTGGCATATTCCTGTATGAGAAAAGTATGAGTTTTTCATAGCAGAAACCGAAAACAAAGAATGTCTCAAAAAAGATGAACTCCACGAAAAAATGTATATAACATAAATTGTGTGTTTAAACGTGATCAACATTTTTTGTGTGGTAAGTTTTTGTCCATCTCTTACGGTTTAGCAGTTATTCAAAATTTCGTAAAATTCATCCAGAATAAAGTACTCTTCAGAGGCTACTCCCAGAAAATTCATCATATACAGTTTATTTGTCAGATAAATTTCTTTAACATACGATCTTTTAATCAAAATCGTTACAGGTATTTTTGAGAAAATCAAAATTTTCGAAAAAAGTTCCATGTAAAGGGTAGTTTGGGGTGGTTTTTTTTTTTTCAAAATCTTCGTGTCGCATCCCTGATAGATACTAAACTTAAATACTAAGTTTCATGTTTTACTGACTTTTCGTTTTTGAGTTATCGTGTTCGCAGACACACGGACATACGGACCTTTTTCTGAAAATTATTTTTTTTGGTTACAGGGGACCCTAAAACATATATTTTCGGTGAAATCTCGGTATCAAATTTTTGGGTGGAGTACCTTCTCTATACACTATGTATATAGTACGTATAGAGAAAGTAAAAATGACTATTGGGCTGTATATCTCTTCAGATTTTTCTGAACTTCCAGAAACATACACTTGTATATAGTGTGTATAAGGTTTACATAAAAGGAAAGCTCTTAAAATATGTATTATGCAAAACAAACAGAAACGTTGAGATGTGAAAGTTTGGAGCCAGTAGCTTCTTTGTTCCATTTATTTTCTTCTTCTCCAGTTGCACTTTCCTCTATGGGTTCTTTATTCTGTAGTCTCAGACATTGATGTTGCTACAGGAGTGCCAGCTCTCGTGTGAGCAAGAGAAGGAGAATATCCGTGGAAGATTGGAACTCGATATCGTTTCTGTAAGCCAGGGCTTCTTAAACCAAGGGTTGTGCTCCTGACATATGTGAGACGTGCCAAGTCTTTCTTCTTTAGTTTGTAACTTTACATTGCTGTCACGTGGGCCACGTCGAGGCAACATACTTAGACTGGTCAGTAAATCCCGCTGGCTCTTCTATAGCCATAACATATTTTGATTTTCAGGAAATACGTGCCAAGGTAACATCTAGCATAATTCCACTTTAAAGGCCATATCTGATGCGTACCATTCCCTTTCTGTCACTGTTCTACAAAAAAAAAAAACAAAAAAAAAACTGTTTTTAAACTGCCTCCGTGGTCAAAGAACTGATTTCTCACTCGGGGGTCCCAGTTTCAATTCCCTACAATAGCGGGGATTCTTTTTATTTACTTTCTCTACACGTACTGTGTAAATGGTGTATAGAAAAAGTATTCGAAAGCGAGATTTCACTGGAAATATATGTTTTTGAACCCCCTGAACTCATAAAATAACATTTTTAGAAAAATGTCCATGTGTGTGTGTGTCGGTCTATGTAAGTAAGTGTGTGTCTGTGGGCAGCATAGCTCAAAAACGAAAAGACCGTTAAATACCAAACATGACTTGCAATGATGCGACATGAAGATTTTCCAGAAAATCACCCCACTCCCTACTACCTTTACATGGTACTTTTTGGAAACTTTTGATTTTTTCAAAGATGTCTCTATTGGTTTTGATTAAAATATCGTATATTAAAGATATTTACCTGACAAATTAAATGCATATCTTGAATTTTCTGGGAATAGCCTCTGAAGACTATTTTATTCTGGATGCATTTTACGGAATTTTGCATAACCGTAAGAGATACACAAAAACTTGCCACAAAAAATGTAGGGCACGCATTACATTTTTTCGTGGGGTTTATCGTTTTTAAGATATTCCTTGTTTTTGGTTTCAGCTTTGAAAAACTTATAGTTTTCTCATACAGGAATATGTCAACTTCTGTCCACACAAACAAAGGAACTTCAGTCACATAGCAACCAGCTTTTGATTATCATTTTAACCTATGGTACTCTCTTATATCTCTTATTCTTACAAGAAAACAAGTAATAAGACCATTTCTGCTTTTCTTCTGGATTACCATGAAGTAAATGGAAGTATAATCTTTCTAACAATAATTTATTGCAGAGATGTCAAGAGTGTAATGTGAATGGAACACATCTGATTCTTTTTAACATCTACTCCCCACCCCCCACAGAGTCTGGAAGTATGAATTTGAGAGTGAATGTGTCTTTGATGTATTACATTCACAAGCCTTTCTTGACATCGCTGTAACAACCTTATTCTATATACTTTATGATAAGTGAAATAAACATTAGCAGAAATTGTTTTAATTGCTTGTTTTCTCGTCAGTAGGAGGAAAATAAGGGAATACACTCGGCTTAAACGATAGACAAATGCCGTGTGGCTGAAATCCGCTTCTATGCAGGGTCAGGAGTTTACAACTATGTTTAAGTATTTTAAATCTGAAATAAATAAGGAATATCTCAGAAATTGTTAATTCTACGAAAGAAAAAGTATACGACATAAATTGAGTGTTTTAACCTGATCTATATTTTTGTGCAGTAGTTTTATGTTTAGCTATTAAAGTTTGCCAGTTATTCAAAATTCAACAAAATTTATTCAAAATAAAGAGGTCTTTAGAGGCTTTTCTCAGAAAATTCAAGATATACATTTTGTTTGTCATAAAAATATCTTTAATGCAGAGTACTTTAATCAAAATCGTTGGAGCCCTTTTTGAGAAAATCAACATTTTCGAAATTTCTTCCATGTAAAGAGTTTGGCGTAGGGGGAGTTTTCCCAAAACCTTCGTGTCGCAGTTTGGTATTGGAATTTTACTGACTTTTAGTTTTTGAGTTATCGTGTTCACACGAACCTTTTAACCTTTTACAAAAATACTTTTTGGATATACGGGACCCTAAAACGTGCATTTCCGGTGAAATCTCGAGTTTTTGTATATACCTTCTATATGCACTGTGTACATAGTACGTGTTCAGAAAGCACAAAATAATTACAAAGGCTCTAAAGAAATGCGCTGCAGTTTCCTCATGGATAAAATGCAACCTTTATGTTGTAGGCTAAAAGATAGAAGGAATATATTTTCCAATATTAGGTTCTTTAGCTTTTACCGGAGAACTCTAAGCTTGTTGTCAGGACCCGTTTCTCGGAAAGCGTATTATTGGCGCACCCTGGTGAAGTGGCAGGCATGTGCAGAGCCCTTATTTTCTCTGCAAGTTCATCAACTTCCAAAACTGTGAGGGGAAGCAGATGGTTGTGGAAAATAAGGACCCCGGTGTGCTTCTAAGCAGAAAACTCCAACCTAATGCAAACGATACCAGTTGCGCGCTAGCAATATGTGTTACGAGACAGAAGCAGAACGTGCATGGTTTTCCTTAACCTCGTATAAAGTGCTCGTTTCGCCTCGGAAAGGAACCAACAAGGCGCCTTCGAGTTTACGTACATAAAAAATTATTTTAAAACTGTTATAAAAGAACAGAAGTTACAGAAATAAAATACTTACGATTTATGGTAGAATATCCTTTAGTGGATAAAAAATGAAGTGAAGATATTCGCAACGAATTATAAATATTTAGCCCCAGATAAAAATTTAAGAACAGAGGTGACAATAGTATGAAAATGTTTGCAGAATGGATAACAAACATCTAAAAGGTTTCAGGAGTTTTGGAGGGGCTTTTTTGTATGTTTAACGCCCGTTTTACTGCTCTGGCTCCGTAGGCGATGACACTACAAGATGGAGCGCCGTGGAAGGTAAGGGCGGGGGAAATCGGAGAAAACCCGCTTCTGCGCCGCTTTGTCTAACACAAATCTCACATGCGGTCGCTTGGGATCAAGATGAGAGGCGAGTGGTCTGACGGCGCGGCCTTGGGGGGGAATATAACTTCATTTATTATTTATTCGCCAATTCTTTCAAATATAATTGCAATCCTCAAGATGCAATCCAAATAAAAATATCATTTCATCTACCAAATCTTAATAGCAATAGCTATTAATAAACCAACATCAACAACTCGATTTGATAAAGTATCTAATATTCCAGCATTATAAGGCTGCAGGTTGGAGCTACCTATCTCTGAGACCAGACAATATTTTCGTTCCCTTATGTTGGCAAACATAACAACAACATCCCCGCACCTAGTTGCCACACTGCTTCTTCCCTGCAGCTACATGCGACATTGCCGATTCTAGTTCAGTTTCAGATTTGAGCTCTACGATTGATCGATTGACCAACATGGGTGTGTATGCGCAAGCAGACAGAACGAACGATCTGTTACAGAACAGATACAGAAAGTTATACGAGTGTAACACATCAAGTTTTTAAAACTAAATGACAATAAATAAAATTATTTATTTTTAAAAGGAAATAATTTATTGTGTGTATCACTAGACAATGTAAAATTATTTTACGTGCTTAAGATAAAGAAATGGTCACAAACTTTGTTTTAATTTGCTTAAAGACAGTAGTTAGCTGAAATTGTTAATAAAGGAAGATAAAGAATAGGTTTATAAACTTGAGAGTTATCAATATAGATGTATTAAGGTTTTGATGAGTTAAAAGTATAGTAATAGCTTCAGCAACTACTGGGATAAACAATAATAGACAAAGAGGAATAGTTCCCCCTGATGAAACAAGTAAATATATTTGGATTTGATTTGTATACATTGGATTTACATTAATTATAGTATTAGTGAAGTTTGCAGTTGTTATTATTCTTGATATACTTGGAGAAGTATAGAGAGTGAACTCATGCTTTCAGATATTCTTTAAATAAAATTTGGGCAAATTTGATATCGGGAGGATAGACCTTTGTTTCTTTTTACTCAAAATAATCCCTCACAGTTGATGGCTGTAATAATCATGTATGAAACTTATGCTTAGTATAAACAAAACACTTGTCTACAGTGGCGAAATTATTACCGGCGTACAGAGTGGGACAAATCCACCACTGGAGCAAAACAAGTACGTTGCTGCTCGCCTCTCGACAACAGTAAGTGGAATGACTAAGCCACGTTTCCCACTACTTTGCTGCTAGCCCCTATGCCTGCACACTTATGTTACATTCTAAGTAATTATAATGGAAAAGCTATTGCAGGGATTTTGTTTCTAAGCTTATCTTTGAGTAAACTAGTGTGCCATTGTTTTACTTCTCTTGCAACATTTTAAATTACATTCCTTACTTATTATTTTGGGCAGCGCCGTAACCGAGTGGTTAGACCACTCACCTCCTACCTAAGCGGCCCGGGTTCAATCCCAAGCGGCTGCATGTGGACGAAGAGGCGTCTGGGCGGGTTTTTCCGGGTCCTGCAGCTTTCCCCGCCACTCATTTCACCAATTTGTCTATTATCACCTTTCCTATCATACATTTCGCTTGCATTTCATATCATCCACTTCCTCACGCTCATGACTGGCTACATGATCGCTATTCTATGGTTTCCTGCCAACAGGCTTCTGACCCCTAGGCATCCGTTTGTAAGACCTAGAGCGTGTTGATCCTAAATACGGGGAGGATAAGCCAGCTACTTATTATTTTTCCTTTAATATAATAGCCAATTGACAATATCTGTTACTCTATTAAATCTAATTTCGAAATTTTATAAAAATTATGCAAAGGAAGTGGAGCGAAAAACAGTGCATAAATTCTATACTTCTCATCACCTGAGTGCATCATTGTACAATATTTAATTATTGTCCTAGCCTCTTATAGTACGCTTATAATGTATCTTTTGAAGTTCTTAGTTTTGAATCTCTCGTTTAAAATCTCGTTTTCGTTATTCTTGTAAGTATTACCCAATTAAGTTCATTCTACAGCTCGAATGCATTTCTTTGATAAGTTGTTAACATTTGAAAATATCTTCAGATCAATTTTGCACCGTCTTATAAATATGATGCTTCTTAACATTTTGAGGTGGGAATTGGTGACGTACCTGGGTGTGCTGGGCTGCGCAGCGACGACTGGTCCTCTCTCCGGAGTTGCAACTGCTAAAGCCGGTTCTCGATGCTCCTCGGCTATTGGTGGACTCAGCGACGAGCATTTGAGACCTATTTATATCTAGCTCAGGTATTTAGCTACGGCGATCTCCAGGGGGTGGTACGGAAATTAACTTAAAATAACGTCGGCACTTTTCGTTCAGTCGAAGGTTTATTTCTCTTCACAAGCGTTCCCGAGAATGTTCCTGGCGCGTTTGAGTTCCGATAATTTCCCTCGAACATGGGCGTAACGCGCATAAAGGTAACTAAAATTTACGTGGCGACGACTGCAACTGTTACGTGTAGAAAAGTTGTAGACACCTTAAATTTCCGCCGTGGCTTCCTTGTTTCCGGCGTCACAGGTTACGCGTGACACTTATTTCAACTGTGTGAATCACTGTGTAATAATTTTACTATACAAATGAGGATTCTTGTTTCGAGCATCACAGATTCTGCGTGTAGTCACATTCCAACTGCGTGAAAATTGCGGCGAATACTCTATATTTATAGCAAATTCTACCCACGCGCAAAGCTCTCAACTTGTAGTCTCATTGGCCCATTTTTAGCGTCGAAAGCAGCTTGGGGTGCGCTTCTGCCGTGACGTGATTAATTCTAATTCATCAATGCGTCTTTCATATGATTCTGAACCTAAATTTCCTCGTGGTTCCCCGGTTTATATAACACCATCGCTTTGTCTTGCGGAGAAGTGACCACACAATAGCGTCTTTCCCCTCTTTCAATATACAAAGAACTAGCATAAACAACTGAATTTGTCGCTTGAGAACTCTCGGGTTGAAGTTTAGAACGCATTCCAGGGACAATCTCTCTGAGCATCCAATATACAATAAATACATGATATCTTACTAACTAATTAACCTAAACAATTTAATCAATTAAGATATAGACTGAGCTTATTCATCTGGGCGACAATCCGTCTCAATTTGCAAATAATGCAGACAAAATCTTTAAAAAAGTATGGTTATATTTCCACTCAATCCTTTCCAGACATACACAAATGTTTTGTTTTCACTTCCGGAGCTTCTTCATATAAGTAAACTAATTATTTGGTAGATGCTCTAGATATAATGTTCATTTTAAAATATCTGATGTTGCAGCCACATGATTTTCCTTACTCATTCTTCAATTAGCTACTGTTACAAATTTTTATTCGTCTATCTACCTCGCCTTGTGGCCGAAGCGTGGCCGAGTAGTTAGACCACTCGCCTCTCACCTAGACGGCCCGGGTTCCATCCCAAGCGACCGTGTGAGATTTGTGGTGGCCAAGCGGCGCTGGGTGGGTTTTCTCCGGTTAACCCCACCTTCGCATTCCACCGGTGATCCATCTTCATTCATGTATCGTCAGTGTCACCGCCTGCGTTGCCATAAGTAGTTACAGAGGGCGTTAAATACTACAAAAAATTCACCTTGTAAATACATCGAAAATAAGGCAATAGGTAGGTTTAAGCAGTAATAAAATATTTTAATAGCTGGCTTTAAAATTTGTTAGATTTGCTTGACCATGAAGAATAACAAAATTAATAACTACTTTTTATTTGAAAAAGTCAAAACTATGTTTAAACTGGTACCAATAACAATAAAAACCGATTTTATCTACGTCTTACTATTTAAGTCATGTAAAACTTACTACGAATGAAAATACTTTCAGAGGCTATGCCCAGAAAATTCAAGATAAAAATTATAATATTATGAGGGTCAGTCCATATCTAATGCCTCCCATATTTTTTTTTTAATTTTCTTGCAAATTAAAAAAGCAGCAACCTTGAGGATTAAATTGCAACTTTTCCATGTTATATCCGTCTTTTTCCACAGTTTTGGTCCACCTTTTAACAAGGGAATGTATTCCAGTGAGTAATATGCACGACCTTGCTTCCGAAACCATTGACGCACAGATGTTTTCACGGCCTCTGGATCTTCCAAGTGAATCGCAGGATGAGCTTCCTTTAGCGGCCCAAACAGATGGCCGTCTGCTGGTGCTAGGTCAGGGCTGTATTGGGACGAGGCAAGACTTCCCATCCAATTTTCACAATCGTCTCAGTGGCGCTCTCATGCAAAACAAGAACATCCGCCGTGGTTTTTGTTGGGCGAACTCACCGAAGACATGCTTTAATATTTTTAGGGGGCTGACGTATCGGACAGAATTTATTGTGCATTCCTGCTCCAAAAATTAGCCAGTTTCACACCAAGTGCATCCCAGAACACTGTCGCCATCACTTTCCCTGCCGATGGCATAGTTTTGAATGTTTTCTTCTTCGGCGAGGTTTTGCGATGCCACTTCATTGACTGTCTTCTTGATTCAAGTTCAAAAAAATGAACCCAAATTTCGTCTCCAGTCACAATGTTTTCCAAAAACTCCTCTCCCTCCAAATTGAAACACTGCAAGAGTTCGGTGGCTATTGTTTTTCTTGAACTCTTATTCTCGTTGGTTAACATTCTTGGTTACACATAATGAACAAACTTTGGAGTACCCTAGTTGTTGAATAATCATTATCACTCTGCCTTTACTGAAGGACATAATGCAACACAATTTATCCGTTGTTATCCGGTGGTCAGTTTGCATGCTCTCATCTACAATTTTTGAAATTGTTTATATGAGGTATATTTTGGATGTTATATTATTTCTAATATTTGTGAAATGGAAGGATACACCAATTACAACATAATTTGTCATTTTACATGTTTTACATGTAGACGAAGGTTAAAACTATTACCGTGGTTGAATCTAATTGATATTAAGAAAACGGTAGCGTAGCATGAAAGTACAATACGTAAGTTGTAATGTTACCCTTTGGCAGTTCGGGCATATTTTAGGGGAAGTAAAGAATCCTAGCAAATCAGTATGCTGGGGAAAACGAGATGGTCTCATCTGTAAAGGTTGGAGAGAGGTTTTGTCAATGTATACATAAACACTTCCGTTCTATCAAGGGTTACATTTTATACAGGCGATTGCACGTGGTAGAGATTGCAATAATCCTCGTTACCGGACTATTCATTGCATATTTAAATTCACTTCTGTCATCACTCAGATCATTTGGAACACTATTGCAAACTCAGGTGGATCACTGTATCAAACACACTCACAGGTATATTAACTGTTGGATCTTATCAACAAAGCAAATGCATAGGTAATAAAAAAAATCAACTACATCATAGATACAAAACAGGCCAAATCCGCCCATCATACTAAATGCCTAGTGTGTTATTCTTCTTATGTACAATGGTATTCATAAGAGAGCAAAATAAACTTACCGTGATATTGGTACACTATAGTGATTTTCTTTATTTAATGCTGTCATAATTTCCTTAGCAATACCTCTTATTAGACTAAAATATGAACGACGAAAGAGGGGGGAAATTGAAGTACATGAGTTAGTGACTGGAATACATTCTCCTTAAGAGTCCCTCTCCTGTTGGTTTTATTTCCATAATTTGGCAAGCAATGGCAGAATCCATTTTCCTGGTCAGAAGTAAAGGAAAGCTGGCCGAAGGCAAAGAGGTTACGTGAAATTTATTGTAAACATTGCCCTCTTTATTATGTGTATCAAAAGGAACAAAGTGCTTGGACAACAAAACCAAAATGAGTGCCCTTATTGAGCAAGTTTATAGAACTGCGGAGCTAGATAGTGTGTCTCCAAGAAAAGCGTCAAATTGATAGAAAAAATACCCGAATGGGTTCATTGGACAATTTTAGTATTGCAAACAAAAGTAAAAGGTCTACTAAGGAGCTGAAGCATGTAAAACGAAGAAAAATTACAGAGGCATCGACATAACTTGTAAAGCATTTGTTGGAAACCTTTTTTATTCTCATTTTGTTAAAAAGCACCAATACTAAAATTTATTAAAATTTCCAAGTAATTTTGAAAAGGCAGAATCAGAATAAAACATTCCGTGCCGCGCTTAGGATCCGCAACACCAATATTAAGATTTCCATCATTTTTGTCTTCAAGGAAACTGAACTTAAATATTCGTCAGGAAAATCTCAGTTCTTATTTTAATTTCTTTTGCGGAGTAAAACCCACCATATATTTAAACACAGTAAGTTTCTCGCGGCAAAAAAGGAAAGTGACACAGCAGAAAGCACTTTTATAGAGATTTGGAAGAATTAAGAAGTTCCTTAGCGTAGCCGAAAAAAATCAAATTTCATATCTTAGTTGGTACTGCCTTCAAGCGCATTTATATGACAAATAGGGCTGTAATTCTTCCCCCACAGCCAGCTTTCCAGAGGACGACTATGGATGTCTTGGAAACAATTTGAAGGTTAATTTTTGCTAGAAAATGCGAATATTTATTTTAAAAGGTATATTATGCTATTTTAGATGATTCGTGATAATTTATCATAGGTAATATAAATAAATTTATGCAACCATTTATTATAGTAATTATTGGAAATATTTAATAGGTGTTAGTGTAGCAGAAGTTCGTCTCCTTAGCGCGGTGGTAGCGCAGCTGCCTACCAAGCGGGAGACCTGGGTTCGATCCCCAGTACCGGCGTGGGGATTTTCCCCCGCTGGGAGACCTGGACCGGGGTGCACTCAGCCTCGTGAGGTCCCTGGGGGGCCAATTGAGGAGCTACTTGATGGAGAAGTAGCAGCTCCAGGTCGTGAGGACCGCATTAACCGGCCGGGAGGGGCTCGAGGCGCTGACCACGTCTCACCCTCCAATACTGCACCCCATCTATGACGTCTGTAGTGGACCGAGATGGGGGACGCAGCGGCCGGGCGGTAGGCCAAGGTTCCCCGTGAGCTGTCGTGCCATGGAGTTATAGTTATAGTGTAGCAGAAAACATGTTAAGCTGTAAAAATTTAAAAGTTTTTATTATGCAATTTATTAATCGGTGTAGCTATCACTATGCATAGCAGGTTATACTTTCATTAGTCGCATGACAGTAAACACGTGAGCTATGCAGTTAAATCCATGATAGAATGATGCAATGTTGAGTAATGAATCGTCTTACACCGCCCTTTGATTCAGGTATGGGAATTCTGGGTCACGCGTGTTATTGATGGTCAGACAACCTGCATACCTTACCTTTTGTTATTGTTTTTAACACATAAACAGTCATCTAACTCTTGGTATATCACTGTTGTGCACAATTAAGTAAATGTATTTCACAAAGGTTAGTAGGACATTGGGAATAGGTTTCCTACAAAAATGTTGGAATGTATATTTGAGAGCAAAAAACAGAAAAATTGCTCATGGTCTTGGTTTCCTAACATGAGTTTCTTTATTTAATGTTAGCAAACAATTGTGTTACACAATTATCTAGTTGTCCAGATTATCCGTACTGGTCCAGATAAAGTGAGCGCAAAGAGTTGGGGAAACTGATACATTTTACCTGGAATATATTCGTTAAATGTGCCCATCTCCTATTAGTTTGATGTCAAATGTCAGGCACTCCCCCCTGACCAATGAACTGAGGTAGATATCCAGATTAGGAGCGAAGGAAAGGTGGCGTAGCACAAATGGAATGGATGAATGAAATTGTCTTGTAGACATTGTTATCTTTATCATGCAATGTCGATTGAAAGGAACAAATAACAAGGTGACATACAATTTACAATGTCATTAGTACAACCACTCCGTGGTTAAAATTCCATGTATAACATTGAATTCTTCAGTCTGACCCCACCTATCCAACTCCTGTCCTGCACACGGCTTGAGTAGACAAACAATTAAACCAACATTAACTGACTTAATATGAAGCTCGGGACTTTATTACTTACGACATTGTAAGTCGCCAGTGAGGTATGTCTTCTCAAAATAATTTGAGATAGCCCTAAGGTTTCCCGGGAAACATGCGAGTCAATTGAGAAATTTAATGCCATGCCCGCATGTTACCGTGGTAGCTCAGTTTTTAGAGCAACTGGCTAGACCGGCTATGGCATTGCATTTTTCAATCTCACTCTATCTACCCAACTCCTGTCCTACATATTCTTGTAAGAAAAACACACTTATTTCTATAGTTCACACCTAAATTATGAAGCCATAATCAGAATTTGGAAGTTCGTACCAATTTCCTTATGCGAAGTAAGACCGGCTGGGCTAGGCAATACCATGCGGCACTAATTGTACGAGCAAAGGTCGATGTAGAGTACAACCCATTACTGCAAAACAGCTATCACTGCATAACACAGAACCACGTCGGTTTGTTGGAATAACATCTTTGTTCTGCTCAAATGTGAGCAAAATTAATTTCTTTTACAAGCATAGTAAGCTTTCTGGCAGTGTACTTATTCATGTATTTATTTAGAAACCGATGGCAGTTCTAGTATACAAACTGTCAAACGTCTAGTAACAGAACAGATCCACAGAAACATATTATTGACAGCAAATTTGTTCAGAAAGTTACCCACAACAATCACACTGTTACAGTCCGGAGGTGTGGAGCTGAACTGAATTTGTGCGGCATGTGGAAGGGTTGTCAATACGGATCTACTAATCCACGAGCATCCTACGGTAATAAAGATGAAAATGAAAATTGTAATTGAAAATAATGCAGGGTTCAGTGTGAGATATCTCATACAAGCTGCACTTTTTGATCCCAACAAATGTTTTTTGCTTGGTGATACTGAAACGGAACTGATAAAATATTTCAAATATGGCCTGATCACATCGTGCGAAGTGGAATCAACTTTTTTTTTGCATTACAAATATTGTTTGTTGGAACGTAGAATGAGGTTTCCATTTTAAAGGTTTCAGAAGTACATATAGTTTTCAGTAATACAGCTGCAGACGAGTAAATATTTAGTTTAATTTCTGCTTTAGTTTTTACCTAGTAAGGATCTGAAGTTATTTAAGAAATTAATTTTATTATTTGGAAATTATTTAACATTTGATCAGTAAATATTTCAATCCGTGTTGTATGTAATTGCTTGGTTATTTTTATAATGTAGATATATAGAAACCAGCTAGAATCACCCTTATGTATGTAACGATTTGTATGTTGCACATTATTAGGCACGTGATAATTAAAAAATTCACCGCACTACCTAGGAGGAGAAAGAGGTACACAATTTCCACAGGCGATATACACACCATTTATGTACTCTTACAAGAAAATTCAAGCCTTGGACGTGCAAAGTTCTCTTCCACTTAACCGGAGTGGAATTTAAAGAATCGCGGTAAATATTTTTCCTTCCATTCCTCCGTACCCCTGCATCTTGCCAAGATATGGGTCCACGACTCTTCCTCCTCGCAATTGGGACAGATTCACATACCATTCTCGTCAGCAAGTTTTGTATTCCTCCATGCTCCTAGTCTAATCCACGGGAGCCCCTATCTAAAGAGTTTGGTACCTGTTTTGATGTAGTGTTCCATACTCCACTTCGATTTTAACCCAGACTGTACTTCTAACGAAACCTTCTCCGTGCATTGCTCAATTATTTGCTGTCTGTCAATATCACAGTGACGGTTCTTGATTTTTCTCCAAATGATCTGAGAAGGCTGCCAATATAAAAGAGGGGGGGAGGCATAAGAACAACTAAACAAAAGTGACTACAATGTTTTACATAGATATATTTTATGTCATACTTAGGTCATTGTTGTGTTATGGTTTTATATATTGTGTATATATGTATTTCTTTTAAGTGTATTTATCTATTATAAGTGGGTACATTTATGCTTCTAAATAAGGTGTACTCTGTGCTGTAAATTTAAATTGTTGTAATTGAATATTTTTGTCTTTTCCTTTCGTGTTTACTCTTAATTCTTTGTTGTTTTAATACTGCTTTTTAGTGTGTATTACAAAAACACGTACAGTCTGTGGATCCGTGCGATTGTTGAAGATCAATGTATGATATTGTTATGTCAATAAATACAATTATTCATTCACATAATTATCTAAATAGGTGTGCTTATATTAATGTATCATAAGTAATTTTTGTTCCCTGGAAATAGTACCGTTTACTTGACAACGGGTTTGTTTACCTCTTCCGCCTGCGTTCTTATAAATGACTTGTTTTGATGCGGCAAAATGGTCGGTCGCAAGCTATATAAGGAACGGCGAACGGTACTAACTTCCTGGCTCAGATCATAATTAACAACTGTTTACTTGAGGCATAGAACAAGACGCTTATGGCCACTGCTATTTAAATACTCACGCAAAATGCTCACGACTCGCCCAAGAGTCTGGCAATTCAAAAGAACATAAAATAAGCATTATCGGGCAATATAATCGCTACTTTCCTAAAACTGCATTCGCTATTAGAGCTGCGGCATAAGGATTCCAAAAGCACACGCACATAAATTTGGAAAGTATGGGGAACTAAGCATTCCTATCGGCGCACGCTTAATCGAAACCAGATCTATGTGGCTGGCATACAGAATGGTGGCGCAGCACGAGAATGCCGCATTAAGCCCTTCTCTATTACGGCCTGGCTTCTGATTCCAAATATTCTGCCCCACTCTAACGCTTAAATGCCCTCATTCCAGTATCACAGACGTACATTAACCCAAGTGCTGGCACTTGGTAAATTGGTGGAAAAATTATTCTTCCATGATAACGTAGTGATTTGGGGGAAATTCATTCCAAGCAATGCATGGCTAGCATAGAAGCAAACGCTACCTGAGCTTCAGAGGAATTAACGGAAATGCTACACGCAGAACTAACATAAATTAGTTTACAGCACAAAGAAAGCAGTAAAGACAGTTTAGTTAATAGATTTCAAAGAAGTAGATAAAGTAGTAGTACCTGAATCAATAATATGTAAGAGAATTAAATTAACAATATAACCTCTTTTATAAAATGCCAGAAACTCATCATGTATGCTGTTCCAATATCTGATAGAGATATGCAAA
Source organism: Hymenopus coronatus (assembly GCA_030762935.1). NCBI lineage: Eukaryota > Metazoa > Arthropoda > Insecta > Mantodea > Hymenopodidae > Hymenopus > Hymenopus coronatus. Next base: position 52,227,349 of record CM060885.1, read on the forward strand.
ATATTTCAGAATAAGGAAAATAGATGTTATTTATTTTATTAAACAAGAAATACCTCTAAAACAGCCAACAGTATATGACATAAATCGCGTGTTTTATCGTGATCTACATTTTTGTGTAATAATTTCTTATCTATCTCTTACAGTTTAGAAGTTATGCAACATTTCCCAAAGTTCACCCAGTAAAACCAATCTTCAGAGGCCATGCTCAGAAAATTCAAGATGTACATTTTATTTGGCATGTAAATATCTTATAAATATGAGATTTTAATTAAAATCGTTAGTAATTTTTGAGATAATCAAAATTTTCGAAATGTTTTCATGTAAAGTGTAGTTGGGGTGCGGGAATTTTCTTGAAAATCTTTGTGTCGCATCTTTGGAAGATACCAAACTTAAATACCAAGTTTGGTATTTAGCGGTATTTTCGTTTTTGAGCATGCTACACACAGACACACATGAAAATGTTTTATATGGATACAGGAGGACCCAAAACATCTATTTCAGGTGAAATCTAGGATTGAAATTTTTGGGTGGAATGCAATATATTCTCTATACACTATATACATAGTACGTGTAGAGAAAGTACAATTAATATTATATGCATTTATTACATAGCGACGATTCTTATATGTCCCACTCACATGACTTTCTCTAAATCTCGGTAACAAATCATTGTTAAAAAGCTTATTCTTCTCTACTCCATCCTAGTCGAGATAAACATTAAAAGAAACGGTCTTATTTCTTACTTCCTTATAAATAGAAAGGAAACAAGGGAATAAACTAGGCTAAATAGTGAAATAGATGGTTCCATTGTAATTGAAATTCGTTTCTCCGCATGGCCAGGAGCTGAAAATTCCCGTATGAGTAAAGATCTAAATATTTTAAATGAAACCAATAACAAGAAACATCTCGGAAATTGTCAACTCCACGAAAAAACTTATATAGCAGAAAATTTTACCTTAAGGAGATCTAAATTTGTTGTAGTAAATTTTATTCTCTTATGATTTACCAGTTTTGTAAAATTAATCCAGAATCAAGAGGTCTTCCTAGGCTATTTCCAGAAAATTCAACATATAATTTTATTTTTTATATTTATATCTTTAATATATGGCAATTTAATCAAAATCGTTAGCTTTTTTTTACTTTCTTTATACGTACTATGTACATAGTGTATAGATGCACCCAAAAATTCAATACCGATATTTCACCGGAAATATATGTTTTAGGGTCCCCTGTATCCAAAAAAAAACATTTTCAGAAAAAGGTCCGTCTGTGTGTGCGTGTGCGTGTGTGTGTGTGTTCGTGCGTCCGTGAACACGATAACTCAAAAACGAAAACTCGGTAAAATACCAAACTTGGTATTTAACTTTAGTATCTCCCAGGAATACGACACGAAGATCTTGAGAAAAATCCCCCCAACCCCTACTACCTTTTACATGGAAATTTTTCGAAAATTTTGATTTTCTCAAAAATGGCTCTAACGATTTTGATTAAAATATCGTATATTAAAGAAAAATAATATGTATATATAATAATATGTATATCTTGAATTTTCTGGGAATAGCCTCTGAAAACTTACCACACAAAATTTAAGAGCACAATAAAACACACAATTTATGTTATGTACATATTTTTCGCGGAGTAGGTCGTTTTTTTAGATATTCCTTGTTTTTGGTTTCAGGTTTAAAAATCCTTTACTTTTCTCACAGGAATTTTTCAACTCCTGTCCATACAAACAAAGTAACTCCAGTCACATATCAACCACCTTTTGACTAACTCTTTAACCTATAGTACTCCGTTATTTCGCTTATACTTACTAGAAAGCAAGTAATAAGACTATTTCTGCTAATATTTTTCGATCAGCTGAATTTTTAACAATAATTTGTTGCAGATATGTAGAGAAAGCCATGTGAATGGAACACATCAGATTTTTTTCTCAGAAAGTCAACAGGTTTGAAAATGTTTCCATGAAAAAGTAGTTTGTGGTAAGGGGATTCTTCTTGAAAAATCTTAATGTCGTGTTTTTGGAAGTTGCTGAACCTAACCACCAAAATTGGTAATACTTGTTTTAAGTTTGGTGATCTTCGTTTGTCAGTTATGTTACTCATGGACATACACGGAGACTCTGACACACGGATACATAAACACACAAGTGCCTTTTTCTTAAAGTTCTTTTTTTATACAGGGGACTCTAAAATGTGTTTTTCCAGTGAAATCTTGGTATCGAACTTTTGGATGGAATGAAATTCCTTCTCTATCTACCATTTCTTATCTTGTAAGTGCAGAGAAAGTAAAACAAATTACTTTAAGACAATACATTTTCTCTACTTCATTAAATTAAGTAGTAGTTGCGGGATATAAACATTTAAGAAAACTTTTTTTTTTCTGAAGACCTTTGAACTCTCAAGCTTTCCTTTTATTCCTGTAAAGGATTCGTTGAAATGCTTGAGTAAGGAACTTCATTAGACAAAAAGCTGTTGAAAATGCTACCCCAACTGCAGGTAATTGCTTTCTTAGTGGCATAAATAACGACTTTAAATTGACCAAAATGACCCATAAATACCAATTATGGCTTCCATGCAGCGGAAACTGCGTCCATCTAGGAAACTGAACTTTGCTTGAGTAGGAAAGTTTGGGTATAATAAACAGCCTGAGGGTAAGCTGCTTCTAAGTGAGAGATTACCTGCTCAGTGCAGAGGAAGTGATAACTCAGCAATTTGTAATCTTTAAGATATCCTATCGCGACCTTATTATTCTTACTGGAAAGTCAGAAGTGCTTCTAAACCAGAAAAAATCTGATGTGTTATACTAATCTACAAAGTTCTTAAAAAGATAATTCTTCTTTCAACAACACGATAATCCAGATAAACATTATCAGAATTCTATTACTTTGTTCCTTATAAGTAGACTGGAACTAAGGGAATGCACTTGGCTGAAGTGATATTCAAATGTTTTAAAAGCTGTCGTTATGCGATTGTCATTGCAAATGGCTTCTTTGCTTGGCCAGGAGTAGAATAAAAGAAAAACGGACACTCCCATCTGAGAAAAGTATAAATACTTTACAACTGAATACCCCGAAAACTGTAAGCTCCACAAAAAAGATGTACAAGACATAACTTGTGTATTTTAACAAGATCTACAGTTTTTGTTGTTGTAAGTTTTTGTCTATCTCTTACGGTTTACTAGTTATGCCTAATTAAGCAAAATTCATCCAAAATAAACAGGTCTTTAGAAGCTATTCCAAGAAATTCAAGATATATATTTTATTTATGATAGAAATGGATTTAATATGTTGAATGTTAATCAAAATTGTTACAGCCATTTTTAAGAAAATCAAAGTTTTCAAAACTTGTTCCAGGAAGATAGGAAACTTAAATACCAAGTTTGGTATTTAACCGTTTTTTTTTTGTTTTGTTTTTGAGCTATGCTGTCCACAGACAGACACACACACAAACATACACATTAAACACACATACACACACGGACCTTTTTCTGAAAATGCTTTTTTTTTTTGGACTCAGGGTGTGCTAAAACATGTATTTCTGGTGAGATCTCGATATCGAATTTTTGGGTGGAATACTATACTTCTCTATCCCTATGTACATTGTACTACGGAGCTAGAGAAAGTAAACAACGATGGGCTGAATAGATCACGCTGAATAAAAAATGTAATATATTTTCTACATCTCTGTAACAAATTATTGTTAATAAGCTTATTCTTCTATCCATTCCATGGCAATAGAGGTACACGTCAGCAGAAACGGTCTTATTACTTAGTTCCTTATAAGTGGTAAATAAATAAGGGATTACAATAAACTAAACCTACAGTCTGATGTTTTAATAAGTGGTTGCTATAGAATTAAAATCCGTTTCTTTGCATGGTCAAGGGTTGACAAGTTCCCGTATGAGAAAAATTTAAATATTTTAAAACTAAAACCAATAACAAGGAATATTTCGATAATGGTTAGCTCCAGCAAACAAATGTATATGATATAAATTGTGTGTTTTAAGGAACTCTACAGTTTTTGTGCACTAAGTTTTGTTTTATCTCTTGCGGTTTAATAGTAATACAAAATTGAAAAAAAGAATCATACAGAATAAAAAGATCTTTAGAGGCTATTCTCAGAAAATTCAAGTTATACATTTTATTTTTCATTTAAATATCTTAAAAATGACAACTTTTAATTATAATGGTTAGAGCAATTTTTGGGAAAATCAAAACTTTCGAGTTTTTTCCCATATTTTCTTGAATATTTGCGTGTCGCATCCTTAGGAGATACTTAAATATCAAGTTTAGTATTTTACTGACTTTTTATTTTTGTGATATGCTGCACACACAGATAAATACCTTTTTCTAAAAATTCATTTTTTAGATTCAGGGGGATTTCAGATATTTTTCCGGTAAAATCTCGGTATCGATTGTTTAAGTGCAAAACAGTATCGTCTTTATATACTACGTGCATACATAGTACATGTAGAGAAAGTCACATGACAAGCTGTTCCCAGAACATTCAAGATACACTTTTCCTATGTCTTGAATTTATATTACTCATATAGTATTTTAATCAAAATCGCTAGAGGCATTTTGAGAAGATTACATTTTTGAAAAATGTCGATGTAAAGTTTTGTTGGGGGTGGGGTTATGTTCTTGAAAATCTTCGTGTCGAGTTTTTAGCAGATACTGAATTTAGTTTGGTATTTAATAGACTTTTCGTTTTAGCGTTTTACTGCCTACAGGCACGCACACACACAGATATACACACAGCCAGTTTTCTAAAAAATGCTTTTTATGGATTCAAGTAGTCTCAAAATATTTATTTCTGGTGATATCTTGGTATCGAACTTTTGCATGGAATACATACCTTCTGTATCTAGTATTACATCGTAGACATTATATCGTGAAGCATATGAATCATAAACTTAAAATGAAACATTCACTACGCTGGAAACACTGGTACAATATAAACGCCGCAAGAAATGAACACAAATATTTTATTGAGATTTGCTCTTAGGTATCAATAACACTCAGTAACTAATATGTACATAATGTATAGAGAAGTTATTGTATTGCACCCAAAAATTCGATACAGAGATTTCACCGGAAATAAATGTTTTGAGACCCCATGAATAAAAAAAAAGTATTTTTAGAAAAATGTCCGTGTGTGTATTTATTAGTCTGTATGTACATGTGTCTCTGTGTATGTGTGCGTGTGTATGTCTGTGGGCAGCATAGCTCAAAACTAAAATACTATTATTATAAAATTTGGTATTTAAGTACGGTATCTTCCAAAGATGCGACTCGAAGATTTTCAACAAAATCCCTCACCCCCACCTCCTTTTACATGGAAAACAATTCAAAAATTTTGATTTTATTAAAAGTAGCTAATGATTTTGATTATAATCTCTTATATTTAAGATATTTATATGACAAATTACATCTTAAATTTTCTAGGAGTAGTCTCTGAAGACATGGTTATTCTGGATGAATTCTGCGGCATTTTATATAACTGGTAAACCGTAAGAGATAGGCAAAAACTGTAGATCTCGTTAAACAATTTATGTTATACACATTTTTTCGTAGAGTTTACCGTTTTTGAGAGTTTCCTAGTTATTAGTTTCAGCTTTAAAATACTTATACTTTTCTCATACGGCAATTTGTCAGCACCTGTGCATACAATGGTATCTACATCTATCACATAGCAACTAGCTTTTAAAATATTCTATTATCGACTTAGCCTACGGTACTCTCCTATTTTCTTTCTACTTAAAAGGAACCAAGTAATTAGACTCTTTCTGCTAATTTTTTCTCTATTAGCATTAGCATTAACATTAGCTTTTTAGTAATAATTTAGTGTAGAGAAGTAGAGAAAGTCATGTGAATGGAGCACATCAGATTGTTTTCATTCAAACCAGGGTTGTCTGTAACTGGGATTTTGGAGGTCTGGTAGCTGATAGCTCGGCGGCCTGCAGGCACTTGGCCCGGATACTGCGTGTGCAAGATCCTTCACCGGCAGCTCTTGAGGTTTCCGGTTGGGGCCCCAAAAAGTCGCTTCGGCGACTTCTATCGGAGTTGTTTCCCTGCTGGTGGTTCAAACTAAAGTGTTTAAGAACTTTCATGCGTCTCTTCGTTTCCTAGGTGCTGGTCTGTGTGGTTGTCTTTGATTCATACCTTGCGCCCGGGGCTGTTAACCACAGCAGGACATTCAGGTCCGCTGTGAGGGAAATTTGGTTCCATGCCAAATCCCTTACATATCCATTTTTCCATTGTTCAATATACTTCATAGTCATTTCTTTATGAAAGCATACCAATAATAGCAATTACCTACTTGTTATTTCCATTATGTAATTATAGTAATAAGTTTCGTGGCTTATAGAGATAAGGTGAATCCATTTGTTTACTTGGTTTCTCTAGGCAACGAAAATATAAAATCCTCTGTATATTATTAATCTTTTATTGCGAGTATTTTAATGTCATATATATAGTTTTCACTATGGATTATCTTCATCTTCTGATGAAACTACCTTAAGAATGAAGTGGTTCGCATTGACAATCCCATAACGACAGCTTAAAACATTTGACTGTCTCTTTAGCATAGTGCATTCCCTTAGTTCCCTTCTACTTATAAGGAACTAAGTAATAAGAACATTCTGCTAATGTTTATCTATATTAGTATTGTGCGGAAAGAAGAATAATCTTTTGTAAGAAGTGTGCAGAGCAGTTTGAGAAAGTCATGTGAGTGTAACACATCAGATTTTTTTATTAAGTTACTCGGCATTCGTCTTTTTGGATAGGGGAAATCCCCAATAAGAACCTTATCCGGGTAACTCACCCTTAGTGAGATTCAAGCTCGTGACGCATTGAATATGAGGCAGATATTTTACCACCAGTCTATGCAACACTTATTAATTCCTATCAATCTTTAAAAATAAAACTACTCTCCTTGTCAATTTTTTATTTCTATTTAACCATTTTCTACAAATCAGTTATTTCCTCCAACGGTCTGTGCCTCAACATTACATAATAAACAGGTTTCATTTTCCTGCATTTGCGTATTGGACATATTTTCTTCAACATATTCCTCCTTTCATTCAATTTCCATATTTCCAATTTCCCATATTCTCTTTCATTCTGTCCACAAATATGAGGTTAACAAAGCTCTCTCTGGTTCGGTTTTCATTCATTATAAAAAAGTCTGATCTGTTCTTTTTACTTTCTATAGCTGTTCAACAAAAAACTTTTCTTTTATCTGCCTCATGTAATCGAGATAAACACCAGAATTGTTCTAACACGGCTGAGAACGTTGGATTTTTTCGGGTGTAAAAATCATTAGCATGGCTTCCTTCAGAAGAGCAGTAAAGCCGTTGGTCCCGTGTCGTATATTTACGGCACGTAAAAGAACTTCAAGCCTGATAAAAGAGGTCTCTGAGCAAACAGCGGTCTTTCACGCCCAGGAAAGAATGGGATGTTGAGAATCACAACAGTTAAAGGGCATACATAAATACAACTCCATTTCCGTTTCTAAAGCGATAGTCAAATCTCTTAAAAGCCGGTCCCAACGTAAACATTTGAAATTCGGTTCTCTATGCTTTCTAGGCGTAAACAAAAGACAGACGGAAAATCTCCTGTCCTAGAAAAAATTAAGTAGCTTAAAACTGATAACAAAAAATTGCAATATCTCAAAAAACGGCTACCTCTTCAAAAACTGAAATGACAAACTGTGTATTTTAACAAAATTTACATTTTCTGCGCGGTAATATTTTTTTATATTTCTTACGGCTTACCAGTTATACAAAATTTATACAAATTTCATCAAGAATGACTTTAAAGGTTATTCCCAGAAAATTTAACATATACATTTCATTGGTCATGAAAATATCTTAAGCATATGGCATTTCAATCAACATCGTTAGAGCCATTTTAAGGAAATTAAAATTTTCGAAACTTATTCCATGTAAAGAGTAGTTGGTGGAGGGGTATTTTCTTGAAAGTCTTCGTGCCTCATCCTTGGAAGATACTAAACTAAAATACCAAGTTTTACCGGACTTTTCGTTTTTAAGATATGCCGTCACACAAACATACACGGACTTTTCCCCAAAATTGATCTTTTTTGGACTCAGCGGGACCCAAAAATGTATTTCCGTTGAAATCTCGGCATCAAATTTTTGGATGCATTACAAAACCTTCTCTATATACTATGTATATAGTGCGTGTAGAGAAAGTAAAAACAACTATGCATGATTATTTTCAACAATATTTTTTAACTATTTAGAATTAGTGTGGCTCGGTAAAAGTTATACCAAACTGAGCGAGATTCGAAATATCACTGTGGAATTAAAATATGAAAATGGGGAAAAAAATGAACATGTGACTCCCCTTAAAACGTGTATTTCTAGTGTATCTCCGTATCAAATTTTTGGATGGAGTGCAATAACTTCTCTATGCACTACATACTAATTAGAGAAAGTAAACATTAAAACTCTGTATATAAATATTTTTAAAAATGCACATATTATTATTCTCCTGAAACAACAATGCTTATGTATACTTGCTGCAACATAACATAGTTGTTCATTTTGTATTGTGGTGGAAGTCATTGTTGTTGACGCTCTGGAATGGGACGGGTACACACCACAGGTGCATATTCACGAGGTGCCTGCTATTGTTAAAGTGTTGCCATGGGGAGAAGTTTGTTCTCTCGCTGCTGTTGAAATTGCAGGCACTCCATAGAGTTACCCTAGGTTTATTCAGTAAAGGGATTACAGGAAATTTCTGAAAAGTTCCTGCCTAACGACTCCTAACGACCCAGGAAACTTCCACAAAATGTTCGCCTTAGTCACCTGCAACCACTCAGATAATGACATGAAAATTAACCAACGGCAAGGCAATTCAAATCGTCTTCCAATATTAAATTACATGTGAGAGAATTCCGATAACATGCCAAAAAATCTGATGTGGTCCATCCACACGACTTTCTTTACATCTCTGCAACAAAGTATTGTTAAAAAGCTTATTGTTCTATTTACTTAAGGCTAATCGAGAAACGGATCAGCAAAAATAGTCTTATTACTTGCTTTTTTGTAAGTAGGGGCGAAATAAGGGAGAACCATAAGCTAAAGTGATAGTCAAAAGCTGGTTGCTATGTGACTGGAGTTCCTTTGTTTGTATAGACAGGAGTTGACGAATTCCTGTATGAGAAAAGTATGTTTTTCAAAGCTGAAACCAAAAACAAGGAATATTTCAAAAACGATCAACTCCATGAAAAAACTGTACATAAAGTAAATTGTGTGCTTTAAAGTACTCTACAGTTTTTGTGTTTCCCGTAAAATTCATCCGGAGTAAAGTTGTCTTCAGAGGCTATTTGCAGAAAATTCAAGATATACATTTTATTTGTCAGGTAAATATCTTTTATATATGATATTTTAAGCTTAATCCTTAGAGCCATTTTTAAGAAAATCAAAATTTTCGAAAAAAGTTCCATGTAAAAGGTAGTTTGGGGTAGGGGGATTTTTCTCAAAATTTCGTGTCGCATACCTGGAAGATATTAAACTTAAATACCAAGTTTGGTATTTTACCGACTTTTTGTTTTTGAATTATCGTATTCACAGACACACGGATACATGCGCAAGCACACACACATACACACACGGACCTTTTTATGAAAATGCTTTTTTCGGATACAGGGGACCCTAAAATATATATTTCCGGTGAAATCTCGGTATCGAATACACTATACACTATGTATGTAGTACGTGTAGAGAAAGTAAAAATATGACTTTAAAAAGTTAATTCTTCCATTTACTTTATGGTAATCAATGGAAACATTAGCAGTAATTTTCCTTATTACTCAGTTCCTTGTAAGCAGAAGGAAAAAACGTTTAATGTGTTTCATTCACATGATATCCTCTATCTGTTCAGTAAACAAATATTTGAATCAAAACATTAATCTGTTATCTACACCATGCTAATAATGATAACCATAAGCAGAAACAGCCTTATTACAAGCTTCCTTGTAAATAGAAAGAAAATTCACAGGCTAACCGATAGTCTCGTCCTTTAAAAGCCGGTCGTTATGCAAAGCAATTGAAACTCCAATCTCTTTGCTTACCAGCAACAAATAAATGAGAAAAACGATAACTACACTATGTGGCTTAAACTTGAAAAAAATAATCCGGAATATCTCAAAAATGATTAACTCTATAAAAAATGTTGTTGTTTCAATGATATCTACATTTTTTGATTAGTAAGTTTTTTGTTTTTTGTTTTTTGTTTAGCTTAACGTCCTTTAACCTGCTTGGTCATATCGGACGATGAATGAAATTGGTGAAATGTTACTCAAATGATCTCATGATCCATGGAGCTTAAAGATTCGTTATCTCAGGATAAGGGAAAACCCGAAAAAAACCTTACCCGGGTAACTCAAAATTGTCTAAAACTGTTCCATGTAAAGGCAGTTTGCGGTAGGGGGATTTTCTTGAAAATCTTGGTCTCGAATCCTTAGAGGATATCAAACTTAAATGCAAAATTTGGTATTTAATGGTCTCTTCGTTTTTGAGCTATCTTGTACACACACACGCACGCACGCACGCACGCACGCACACGCACACACACACACACACCACGCGGAATTATTTCATAATATTTTCTTGTTTTATACCGCGGACTCTAAAATGTATATTTCCAGTGAAAATCCGGTATCGAATTTTTCGATGCAATGCACTACGTCCTCTATATATTATGTATTAGGTAGTTAAAGTAATTAATTGAAATATTGGGAGATGTTTTAACTAAACATGTCTACTATGTTTATAAGTGGTATAACAAACTTTAAAATATTAATTTCAAAGAGTTAAAATGCGATATTAAAATTTCCCAGTAGAATTAAAGAATAAAATAAGTCAGCTACTCTCACTGAGCTTGATATTCAGTAGAGAGCAAGAGAAAATCCATTTTAAATATCCAGCCAGTATATAGCTATACCCATTCATTTATCCATCCATCCGTTCATGCTTTTTGCCTCGTACATATTTACAACGAAAACAGCTACATTACTTGTACATGCTATTCAATATAATGTGTGTACATAGAGAGTGTGCGTATGTTTGGATGTATGTGTAAATGAGCAGCATAGCTGAAAGACGAAGTGCACTTTTTGTTAAAACCATTAAAAGTATTTAAGTTCAGTACAATCCGAGGATGCTACATGGTTTCCAAAAATATTCCTCTCATTGGTCTACATTTTACTTGGGAGAAGTTTCTAAAATTCAAATTTTCTGAATTGGGATTATTTTTAAGATTTGAATTTTATGGGAATACACGTTGAAGTAATCTTCATCCTAATTCTTTTTATGGTCAAGTTAGCCATTTCCGAGATATTTCTTTGTTATTGCTTTCTTACAGACTTTTCTCAAAGGGGAAGCTGTTAATCGTTTTTACTAGCAAGTTTAAGACACTGGAATTTCAAAACCATCATAGATATAGATTATATAGATCTACTGTATTCCTCTAATTCCAATGTACCTACAACTTCCTGGTTAATAACATTATTTCTACATATACTTTTAACCCTAGATTAAAAAGTGCACCCGAAATTGTTTATTTTCTCTTTATTATATACGAACATAATGGATATTTATTTTTAGGTGTTGGCAAGTTCCTGATGACACTTATTTCAATTTTAATGCTAATAATGATTGTTGTCTTTGCTTGACAACTAATTTTTTGTGTATACATGTTGGTTTATTGAATTACATAATTTCGGCAACAGATTAACATAAAGTTTTGTGCTGTGTTAAAAAAAAATGTCCGTCAAAGACATTGAGAATGATGGAAGAACCTCATGGTGAATCACCGATGAAGAAAACTCAAGTGTGTGAATGGCATAAACGTTTAAGTCAAGGTTTTGGGATGCTGAAAAATACTAGTGTACATGCGACAAGGGAACTACGAAAGGTATCTCTTTACAGGCGGTGGCTTTGTAGTGTGCAACCGGAAGGAAACTTTTTTGAACGAAATGTTGTGTTAATTGATTTATGGCAAATGGTGTCTATGTTATTTGCACATTCCGGGAACTTTTTGAATGTAATATGTATATTTGACTATCTTAGGTCTACTGTATTCCCCTAATTACATTAGATATAATTAGTTAATAAAGGCATTTCTACATATGCTTATCTGGATTAAGATGAACTAGATAGAATATTAGAAGCACAAGGTTTTAGTGGGAATCGGTCGAGAAAGTCATTTAAAATACAAGACATCAGAGTCTATCCTGACTCTTAGTTTATGATAGTGCTGACGAGCTTGGGTAGTCTGAAAATATTCGCCTTGGACGAATAAAGATATAAAATGTTATTATTGGCAGATAAAGGAGAACCTAGCATTGATCCTTGAGGAGCTGTGAAAATAGCATTTGACATATCTATAACCATTTGCATTGAGTTAGAACACGGTTATCAATACGTTCCTTATGAAATAGCTGCAAAGGCTGGAAGTCCAATTGAATGTTTACACAAAAACAGTTTGTTACACAGACAATGAAAATGTGACTGATAATGTTTTTTTTGTATCCGGCAAACAAAACACATCAAATGTTAGCGAACAGCTAACATATTGCTTTGCCATTAGCACTGCTTTGTCATTGTCAATGTCAGTCATTAAAGGGAAAGCTACATTATAATTACTGCATAATCCCTTTGGGATGAATGTTTTTATGAAACTCTCAATGACAATACCACCACAGAGCCCATGTAGGGGCAGGCGATACTGCAGTATTCTCAAGTACATAAACTAGACAGCATTAAACAAACGAACAAACTAAGCTAATGATGCCGTAATGTAACAAACAATAGTTTCGTTGACGTAATATATTGGTTATCGAGATTAGTAATGCTCTGTTGAAGGCAGGGGAGATGGCAAGTAAAGTGTGTGAAGAATTTAAGTTTTAATTTATATCTGTGGTATTATGGTGATTCTTGTTTATTATTCTTTTGTGATAACATAATAGTAACAATGTCATCATGAGTATTTAAATAGTTGGGTATAATAATTAAGGGTATACAGTTATGAAGTGTGATAGAATTTACGAAAAATTAAAAAAAAACAAAAAAAAAAAACGTTTTCTTCATAATTAAATAATATCAATCTTAAATTCTAGAAAACATTTCTTTTTCTTCAGTTGGCGCAGTTGAATTGTAAATTTACTGTAGCCATAAATTGGAAGGTAAATGCCTATTAATAGGCAATCCCATAGATAAACCTTTTTTCGTGTTCTCGAAAACTTTTTCCAAAGCCTTTCCATACTCAAAATGCTCCAGCCAATGCAATTTTATATGAATAAATCTTAAAAATCAGGAGTTTTGAAGGGTACCAACAGTTTTTTGATACAACAATTAAATTTAATATAACATGTGATAAATACATTTTATATGCATTTACTGTAAAACGCTTAATACCTATTTAATGTGAATATTTTTAAAACGTATCGTCTACTTCAGTTTTATTAGAATATTGAATTTATAAGACAAACATTAATTAAACAATCACCCAAGCTACAATTTCAGTACGTGTCAAAAATATCATTTTTAAAGTAACTGGTATATATTTCAATAGAATATCTACATACTGTGGATTTTCTACATTTCAAAGATGCATAACTTTAATAATTGAATTATAGCTCGGTTATCATTACATGCAAATTTTGCACGGAGTACGCTCAAGTGTCAAACGAGCACAGATTAGCAACATTATTTTAACTGTCTTTCATTATTCTTCACATTTTAACTCATTTATACTCAAATGCATAAAATGTGATCCATAATTAAATGAAATTCAAATTGAGTATTATTTATGTGAGCTCCTTAAGTACTGTCATTCTCTGCGCACCACTCTGTGTTGGGCCTCAAAAACCGCTTAGTTTTGCTTAGCGATCTTTTAACAGACCTAAGGTTTTTAACGTGCCGCAAATATAGATATTGCTTTACCTAGTTATCGAAATACAAAGTGAACAAACCAATTTAAATACTTCAATAATTGGCCCAATGCGAGCCTGGGTAGCAGCATAATGCTTTTTTAAAAACTCTGCCAGCGCCGTATATGCCCTTCTTGCACGCAAAACGCTTCAAGGTCACGAACAGCCTCTCGCAGCCTAGTACAGGCAAAATCGCGTACGCAAGTATTAGGTGTGACGCGGCGCGCTTCCGCTACCGCTGATAACTCGTTCAAGCTTGCCATTCCTGCACCAATGCCTCCACAGGCGCAGAAATATCGACACAATAGACAGCAATTTGCAAACAGATCGATACCACTGCATTAAACTGTGGACGGTGCCCGATTCTGGCACATTATTGGGCTGGAAGCTCCATTTAGACTACATGTCGATATTTCTGCGCCTGTGGAGGCATTGCTGCAGGAATGGCAAGCTTGAACGAGTTATCAGCGGTAGCGGAAGCGCGGCGCGTCACGCAAGTAGTAGAACACGTAATACTTGCGTACGCGATTTTGCCTGTACTAGGCTGCGAGAGGTTAAGTTCGTGACCTTGAAGCGTTTTGCGTGCAAGAAGGGCATATAGCGCGCTGGTTTTACTTTATTATGAAGAAAGCCATTCTAGGGATCCATCGCTCTCTTCGGTTAACGTCTGTCTAATATGCTTTTAAGAGCATAGAAAACAGTTGAAAGATGGGTGGATTCAGTTAAATTACCATGTCTAATAAACCAGGCGTATTTTTAATGTCGTTGAGGCGAAATTGGGCGTGTAGAGAGAGGAAAAGCTATTCATATCTGAATAGATACAATGAACAAATTCTGAGGAAAAAGTGGCCGCACAGAGTGATTAGACCATTCGCCTCCCATTTAGGTGGCCCGAGATCGATCTCAAGTGACCGCATGTGGTGGACAAAGCAGAGTAGGGGCGGGTTTTCTCCAAATTCTTCGATTTCCCTCTTCATCGCATTCCACCGGTGCACCATCTTTATCCCATTCATCATCAATGTCATCCTCTGCTGTGCCATTAGCAGTAAAAGTGGACATTAAACCCTATAAAAATAAATTCATTCTTACAAATATAAGGAAGTTATACAGTTATGACAATTTTAAAAGTATGTTTGTCAAAGAACATCACCCACTTGTAAACCGTCAAGAAAATTACAGTGGAATGAGAGGTTTTAGGATTTTTTGGAGTGTATGTATAACTACTTGTGCACGATAGCCAGATAAAGAACAATTACATTCCTAATTGCATTCAATATGTTCTAGATTTTCAAGGTTATATGTATATTAGAAATTACTAATTAAAGATGTCTCTCATTCAAAATAATTGAGTTGTGTTTATAGAGAAAACTCGTTCAAACAATTTTCAATAGATACGTTTAATTTCTTAAATATTTTCAAGAAACCAAGGAGAAATTGCAGCACTCATGTATAAATACCATACATTTTGAAAACTAAATTGGTAAAACTTAAAAATAGCATCTAAATTTGAACTCTTTTCAAAAATCTAATACTATTAAAATTAGTGTATTATTTATTAAAACAGCACCGATAGAGAGATCTGGACTATGAAATGCTGGATCATCCACTCTATTCACCAGATTTGGCTCCTTCGGATTTCCATCAGTTTCCTAAACTGAAGAAATTCCTCACTGGTAGGCGCTTTTCGTCCAATGAAGAAGCAATTGCGGTTGTAAATGGGTACTTTGCAGCACTTCCAGAAGAACACTACAGAGAGGGTATAATGGTATTGGAACACCGCTGGACAAAATGTATTGATATTAGAAGAGACTATGGCGAAAAATAAAATTACTTTGAAAACATGAATTGTCGTTTTTCACTATCAGGCCGAGAACTTTTCAGACCACCCTCGCATATCAACAGGTGAACTGGCGTTATTTAAAAGCTTTATTTTACAAGACAGATATAGAGGAACCTATGCTCTAATGCTCCTCGAAGAAATTACTAAAAGTTATTACAGACTGTCCTGCTTAAGTTAATCAATGTCAATACCCTCATAATTATTTCTCAGATTGAATAGTTTGATTCGTTTCACTCACTCAAGGGATCTTGGTCTTTTATCCATCGAGTTCAATAATTGTACTTTTTTATGAAGCATTCATCTGCGCGCCCCGTTACATTAATAACATTTCATGTATTCAATACATTAGTTCATGCTATCAACATATAAGTTATTACATTTGTTTTTCATTATACCAATAATAGAGATAAGTGAATATTACAATAAATAATAGTACTCATTGCAGGCAAATATTGATAAACAATACAATAAATAAAGTAATAATAATACATAGTAATATAGGTACACTTAAATGTTGTTTCAGAAATAAACTCATTGCGGTAAAATGTCATTAAAATAACTTTATAAAACTATATTTTACTATCTCTCAGACGCCACTCGAGCAGAGCAGGGTTAATATTTCCTTGATTAGCGAGAAAAGGATTTAGTCACTGCTCCTTCTGTGTTACTATTCAATATAGGCTTCTGTTCCTCGATACCTGCCTTTTTAATCTGCGATTTGATGGTGAATTTGGGAACTTTATTGCATATGGTTACTTCTCCAGTACAGGCTTCTTTAGCCAATTTGTCAGCCAGTTCATTACCTACGATGCCAACATGGACCTTCACCTAAATGAAGTGAATCGTACAATAACATCGTTGTAGCACCATACCAACATTATGAATACTATTTAATAATGTATCGCGTTTCTGTTTTTTTTTTTTTTTTAACAGAGATCGTGTGATTCTACTGTCGGTGTAGACTTCTGCAATTCTATCTTCTTTCGATCGTTTTTCCATTGTTAGAAGTTCCTCTAGGCCTATCGAGATAGCTACCTGTTCAGCTTGGTTGTTAGTAAAGTATATGTTTGATATAGAAAGAAACATGAGCATTACTTGAAAAGCTAAGAGTCAGACTGAAAAATTCAATACTGCAGCTGGAATTTGAAGTACGGATCAACTGGTGTACGTCCGATTGATCTTACCATGCATCTACCATAGCAACATGCCAACATGACGTTAAATTCCTCAGCTGACATGTTTCGCGATAAACCACAAAGAGAGTTCATATTCAATTGCTATGGCATATCTCAAAGTCAACATGCAATGTCAACATACAATGTCGTAAGTACTTTAAGTCTCTGGCTTCATAAACCAACTATTAGGTCAATCATTGGGGTATGTCTTCTCAGTATAATTTGAGATCCTCTTATGGTTTATCGCGAAATGTGCCAATTAGACGGGGAATTTAATTTCATGGCATGATAGTGGTAAAATCAACCAGACGGAGACCGGGAAATCCATGCTTCAAATCCCGCTGTGACATTGAGGTTTTCAGTCTGATTACCTTTCCACGTGTTACTTACTTGAGCATGTTTTAGGATTAGTTGAATTTTTTGAGAAAATTAGATTGGGAAGTAATGGGAACAACGAAAGTGGCTGTGTTGTGGGCTTCCTACAACAGGTCATGACAAGTTTATTGATGAAAGAAAAATGATGACCGTACAGTGTGTCGCAAGGAGAACAGTAAAATATTTTGGCGTATTTAATAGGATTTGATTATGGAAGTGTGTCAGTGCATTACATTTCGATCCGATTCCGCTTTCTAAGAGGATTGGATCCAAAATTCAATAATCTCTGAATATGTGTTTCTACATAGTATTAAATACGAAATTGTACTCAAATCGATTTCAATTTACTATAGACACGTGATATGTCAGCTACTCATCGTGTTCAACAGATGAAATTCATACAGAGTGAAACAAGAGCATTATTTACCTATGAAGTGATAAATTATAGAAGAGTCCTGGTAGTTCGGGCAAATTATGGTCGAGGTTACCTGGAATACCAAAATGTAAAACGAAAATTGTACGGAAATATTACTAAGTCAATGGGTAAATCATGAACAATTGTTTAATGAACATAGTAATGGTTAAAAACGTAAATAAAAACAATATGAAAAATAGGTAAACACTTCCAAGTTTCAAAAGCATAAGTTGGATTTTAAAGAAACTTTCCCATATCGGGGACTTACAAAATGGGAAGGTAAAACATTTAAAATGAACATGATGGGGGAAATGAAATGAGACTGTGTTTTATTTATGGGTGCTCTTTAACTGCTTTGGCTCTCAGCGTTCCATTCTATATTGGGCGTGAAAGACCACTTAATTTTGCTCAGAGGCCTCTCTATCAAGCTTGAGGTTCTTTTACGTGCCATAAATCTACGACAAGGGACCCACGGCTTTACTGCCCTTCCGAAGGAAGCCATATTAAGGATTTTACGCCCGAAAAAATCCATCGTCCTCCGCGAACTGGGTATGTGAAGTTAGCATGGGAACCATTACACCACGGCGGGCGACATGATGGAGGGCTCACCATAGCACAGTATATATAATAACGGCCAGTCTACTACTGCTGTAAAGCTCCACGTATTTTTACTTAACCGTATTTCAATGACAACTTCGCTGAGACGGGATCACTATACGATTACGATTTTTCTGACGATAGTATCCATTGTACAATTTATTAATACATGCTCACAATTAGTGAAGGGCTGACAAAGAAAGAGCAAGCGCGTTCTTACAAATATAACGATACTGCCAATCTGTAAGAGAAATGCATTAGTCTGAGGCGAAGGTTATGACGAAACCCACGTGGGATAGTTTTAACTGTATTACATAGACAATTAAAAGAGAATTCAAAATGTAACTCATTCGGAAGTGCGTAAAACGTACATGTGGATAGCATATAAAAATGGGATATTACTCGTTTTATGTACAATTTTAATTTTCTTAGGACCAGCTCGAATTAAAGGGAACCCTGAAATACCGGGGATCTACTACATTCCCTTTCTGAAACTAATCAGCCTTAACCTCTAAAACCACCTCCGTAAGGAAAACACAATTAAATATTGAAAAGGGAATTTTTCCCTTCGTCAATGATTGCAGCACCAACTATATTTCGAATTCATTCAACCGCTCTACAGCTCAGTGAAGCTCAGGTTTTATTGACAGGAGCATATCCTACACCTAACTGAGACCATGCAACATGGCGTGCAGCAGAAGCTTCCTTCTAATAGCTGTTGATTGCCTCTAATGCAATGTGCCTTCCCGTCTATGACATTCATTGTGGTGAAGCCTGGTAAAGGATGGTGTATCTTAAGGCTAGAGTTTACTGTCTCTTTAAACCATATGGTTAGAAAATTCAGTAAAATGTGTCAAACAAAGGAGAGTTGAAGATATTTATTCATCGTATTTAGTATTGTGTTGGCAGCGTCTTACATTTTGTTTGTTATCCATAAGTTTGTAATAGCCCTTTTAGATTCCTCAGTCCCGTAATGTGGGCCATTTTTGGGATGTAACCTAACATGGAATGTGATAAATACTGAGCAGTGAGAGCGCAAAATGTCGGTTAACATTCTTCAACTCCTTAGACCCATTCTGAGAATGACATAAATTGTAACCACAAAGTCTTTGTTTTTGGGAGAACCATTGTTTCTCTTATGTATAAAGTTAGGGGTTTTCTGTGATCCCATTACCAATTTTGTGTCTGTCGTGATTACTTTTGTGTTTGTGTGAAAATGGTAGCAATATATTGGTGGAGGCGCCGGGTTTTGATTACGGCTGTCGTGATTTCTTTTGTGTTTGTGTGAAAATGGTAGCTTAGATAGTACTTTACAGAGGGGTTGCGACAGTATCATTAAACTTTTCATACCGGCTGAGAGGCTCAGGGAGCCTTAACTTCAAATTTCTATATTCCCGTATAGATTTTATAAAACATACTGTAAATGAATTGCTGTTGTGTTAATACAAATTTCAACTTTCATTAAAGTTGGATAGATACTTTTCAATACATAAATTATTTAAAAAAATGTTGTATGTAAATATATAGCACAGTAAAAATGCCTTACGTGCCTCAAAATGTGAGATAACTGGTTGGCATTTTCTGAATTGGAGTTTTAAACCACACACAAAAACGTGAATGGGCAATATTTAACTCTTTTTATTACTGATTTTTTTCTTCTTAAAGTTGCGAATTTTTATCTCTAAAAGTAATCATTTTCTCATAAAAATATAATGTTCAAAAGTTTCTATTAGTCATAGGGTAATTGGCGTTTGTAATATTACAACATATACTTCTGCACATTCGGGAAAGTGTTACTTTTACTCCTGAGCCATATGTAACATTTTGAAGGTGTGAAAGTATAGTTTTGAGGAAAACGTCTTTTTATGAAATAATAAGATAGGAAACAAGTCTACTGTAAGATGTTTAAATGACTGTAGAGCCCGAAGTAGGGAAGGATGACTAGATATAGATCTTACACAGATGACAAAATATTCCAAAATTGTTTTCTATAACATAACAATTTTCGATTTAGAATTGGAATTCTTTCTGTATAAGTCCGTATTCTATCTTACTGAAGTATACTAAAATGAACACTAATCAGAATAAAGTTTGGTTCAGCCGTTTGAGAGTGAAATTGGGAGACAAGGACATTGGGTGGCGGAACACAAAAATGCAGCCCTGTGTAACAGACCTTGGGCACTTGTTTGCTATCTTCTCTTTCTACTGTCTGAAAATACTCTGGACATTTTACCCTTTTCTGGATCACAACAACACAATAAGCGAATCTGCACACTGCAGGTCCTACGGGTCGTCAGATGCACCATTAAGAGCTGCATCGCGGTGTACCCTGCCAGGGTTGTGGAGATACTCGACATAAGTGCTTACTGGCTAATGAAGCTTGGAACCAGTTGGTGGTGATATAACTAGAGGACTGGTTGAGAGAGCAGTCTCCTGCGGACGAGATTGTGGTGACTGTGCACAATGAATGTCATTTAAATATTTCACGCTAAAATATTCTCTATAATTATGAGGTGTACAGGAAATGAGTGCAGATTTATGAACAGCCATAATAGTTTTTATGTAGTACAACTTAGGACCAAAATACTTTATAAATGGAACACTTACTGTGTTACTTATACGTTTGAAACAGCAAAGCTTTTATATGCAATTTTTGGAAAAAATCGTCTACTGAACGGGTCCATAGATCCGTGGATTCACCACGGCGTGGTTGGATACTTCTGTGAGAGCCGCAGTGCACCAACGTCTTAAAACATTCATAGAGGCCAACAGCGACTATTTTTTGGGATGATTTAGGTCTGTAAGTGAACGCAGCATCTAGTAAAACATCTGGATTCTCTCTTACACTACGCTTCAGGCGTCAGTCTAAGAATGCAATACAAAGCAGAGTAAAATAATACTTCCCATGCTAACGTGTTGCTTTATAAGTAATGTAATCCTGTTTAAACTAATAGGAAATGACGTTTTAAGTTCCTTATTAAGTCAGTCTTTTGAAACATATGACCATCTAGAAGTCAATAATAAATCATGAAGTTAATGATAAACTAATTATGACAGGCAAATAAGCTTAAAATACCATATTTTTTCAACTGAAACCTTCAAATTAATGATTATCACAAAGTATACAAATCGTATAGCTCAATTTTAGAATCAAAACATATGAAATTAATTCCTATATATGTGAAGTATACAACATGCCTTCAAATATTAAAAAAAAACTTGTTCTTAGTTATTATGTGTTTATGTACAAAAAAGGTTGATTATTTCTTTTTAAAGCGTGACTTTATGTTCCCGTATTTGAGGACTAATAATAGCAGCATAGTAATACAAATGGTAACTATTACTAGCAGCAACAGTAGTAGCAGCAGCAGCAGAAGACTTCAGAGACTATTCCTAGGATATTTAAGATATACATTTTGACATGTAAATATCTTTAATATATCTTTAATATAGGGCGTTTTAATTAAAGTTGTTACAGAACTTTTTGATAACATTAAAAATTTCGAAACATCTTCCATTTAAAGGTCGTTAGGGTGGGTGGATTTCTCTGGAAATATTCTTGTCATATTCTTGGAATACAGTTAACTTAAATATAAGTTATGATATCTAACGGGTGTTTATGAGTTAAGCTCACACACACAGACACCATGTGACCTTTTTCCATTTTTTTTTATTCAGGAGATCTCCAAACACTTATTTTCAGTGAAATCACGGTATTTAATTTTTGGATGGAATACAATACCTTCTCTAACTAGTATGTAATACATACATAACATTCAGTAGAGAAAATAGCAAATCAATCAAACCTATTGATAAAGTTCTCATTTACAAATAATTTCTGACAGTAGATCTATTAATACTTTTTTGAAAAAAGTCAAACCCAAATTAGTATCGACAGTGGCACAAAATTGCTAAAAAAATTATTAATTAATAGTAATCCGATTGTCTTCAAGGCTACTACGTCCATTCTGTTTTAGTTGTTTTCTTCGCCGATTGTGTATTTAAATGTGTATCTTTACTTTCTCAGTTCATTATATATCGCTTCCACTTTTATTTAATTTCTGTTATAATTCACACATATACATATTCAATTTTTCTCCATTACATCATTCTGTATTAAAGTTCACGATGCCTCTAAATTTAAAACTTAAAATTCTACTAATTGTATTTAGTGTTTATTTTGTTTAATTATAAGGATAATAATATAATAATAATAGTTTGATTTAACATTATACTTCTTAGTACACAAATAGGTTGAATGTTGAAACATGTACTCGGCCAAATGTTAAATCCCAGTATAAGTCAGGTTATGTTATATTAAATTATAATTAGTTAAACAAGCCACAGTATTACCACACAACCAAAAAGCACTCAGTTTTTGCCCATAATAGCAGATGAGAAACCAACATTATGTTTCTGTTGCTTTAAGTTCCTTCCAGATGACAAGAGAACATAAAACAGGGGTTTTAAAATGTACTTCAGATTAATAACCGTTAATTTGTTGAAGCATGTACCACAAATGGAAGAATGAGCGGTTTGAAAGCACGAACGTTTGCATGTTTTCACAACGTTGCTCTAATTACGTGGAGTTTACGTGTGTGCTGTACATAATATAAACTTTGAGAGAGTACTACGCTTATACCAATGCCAACGTTTTGGGTTTAAGAGATACTTCAGTACTTATTCTTCTATAAGAGCCCAGAGGACTAATTTATTGATATAAAGTTGTGTTATCCTGTTTGTAAAAGGTTTAAAAATACTCCTAATTAGCGTACTGCATGAAAAGGAAAACAGAAACCCCTGCTCCTTGTGTCTTTATAGGATGCAAGGCGAAGATATATTGTCCTGCCTAGAGCTCTTTAATAATTTTCATCAAAGTATAATGAAGGTTTCACATGAAAACCAAAAATAATAATAAAAAGAATATATTATATCGACAGGATAATAGAAATGCATGAACATACAGTTCTTAGGTTATCTCCTTATATGTGTTAGTTGAACGCTATAGCTTGGGCATGGGCAGCAACAAAGCGACATGTAAGAGAGCATAATGTAACCGGTTAAAGTAATCTACAGCAGGTGTGTGAAACTGCCGTGAACTCTGTTTCAACAGCTGATTGGGAGGGATATGCTCAGCACGTTAAGAAACTTGAGGATGAGTTCAGGCAAAAGAATGGGCTGGTGGAAGATACAATAGACAGTTTTATTATATCAGTTGGAGGCCTGGAGTCTAGTGACGAAGATGCAGAGAGTGGCAGCGACATCAGCGAAGATGAGGACTTCTTCGACTTGGATCTTGCACAACAACTGCACTTCTAGCTAAGTGTGAATAATGTGACAACACTATCTATCTTAGATGAACCTAACGTCCTTATCATATCCAGATGTCGAGCATAAACATCATGCGGACAGCAAAAGTGTTTACGTAAGTGCTTACTTACGCATTCCTCTACTTTGCCTTCTTGTGGCTTATTCCGGGTTCTCCAATTTCCCCCGACATCGTATTCGATTGGTGTTCCATCTTCATTCCATATATCATCAGTATCATCACCTGTGGTGCCGTAAGCAGTAAAAGCGGGCGTTAATATAAAAAAATGTGCCTATACCCTAACAGTCTGTATATACAATTACAATATTAAATAAGAGTATAATAACATATTTGACATGATATGTACAATATTTCTATTACTGTTACTGTTTCCTATTTATTCCCTGTTTAATGGAACATTGAAGTGATAGAAGTGATTTTCTAAAGTATTAAAACTAGATCTTTAATTTCTTGTGCTTACAGACATGAACCGGTAACAAAGGAAGTATACCCCGCCGCTGAATTCTTGCACTTGATAGTTTTTTTTTTTTTTTTTTTTGTTTTTTGGTTTGTTTAAAAAAAAACAGTACCGGAGTATGGTCAGGACTCCGGCGCTGTACCCCCTATTTACATTCCCTCCTGTATGATTACTATATGATTACTGGTTTTACTGTTCCTTTTCACAAACATATACACATTGCACAAACATATAACACCCATGCCCAAGGCGGGACTCGAACCCACGAACCACCAAAGCGAGACGTCTTAGCGAGCGTGGCTATGGGGACCGGCCTGATAGTTGGGAGTTAAGTTGGTAAACCCACATACAACAGATGAAAATCTTTACCCGTTTGACTTTCTGAACCAATCACAAAGGAGCATTCCAGTCGGTCGGTAAGACAACGGAAACTGATCTCGATGTCACACCGTTGCAATATGTGGCTATTTCCAACCACTTGCTCAATTTGTGATCTCCTAACACGTGCGCTGAGCTGTTCTGTGCAATATACATATTATTCGTTGTTATTGGTGATAGTGTTGTTGGTGTTTGTTTGAACGTGAGGGAATATAACAAGACTTTTGCGGGAAGGTATGGTATGGGTGGCCGTGGCTTCATGGAAGAAGAAAGTGAATCATGTGCACAAAATAATACGAAAAGCACAGGAATTAGACGGAATCATCAGTGAATGTGAACCACTTGGTGACGATGATGGCGACGACGATGTTGATGATATTCACGATGATGCTTCCGTGAATGATGACGATGGAGACTTGCATGGAATTGAGCCATTAAAATTCTAAACCGGTGAAAATCACAATAAGAGAAAGGTATAACAAAGTAACAAGCTACGTTGCATTAATTTGTTATATATTTTTGTAAATACGTAATAAATGCTACATACGTTAGAGTATCACTGTTATTTTCAATTAAATAAATAATAACGAATTAGCTTCATTATTCATCGGCATTCATTTACTATGTATATTCGTCTATACACACGATAGAGACATTTGTAATCAGCTGTTGTTGTTTACTGGTTACTCTGGCAAGGCCGTAAAGACAGCATAGAGAACCTTACGCGAAACCATCCGAACTGTCAAGTGCAAGGATTCAGCGGCGGGGGTATAGTCATATTAGGTTGCACTCAAGAATACATTAATTTATTCGATTTCGTCGCTAAAATCAAAATCTATCTTCTTCTACTCTTTTGAGCTAAATGCATCATTTTCAAATTAAATTGTTTTATTTTTGTAACCAATTGTTCCTTTGAAATTGTCCTAAAGTGGATACTTTTTAATATTACATATCACAGAATGTAAAAAGCATAATAAACAGCATATAATTATAATAATTAATTTTTGAAAACTAATCTATAACCATTATCACAACTCCAACACATTTAATTACACATATTCTGCGATTCTTTCTAAAAAAAAAATTCAATGCTCTACAAGAGATTTTGAATTCGTGAAAAAAAGCAGCAAATTTGAGCTTGCCAAATGGCTTTAATATGTCTTATATCCCCCATAGGAGAATCGAATCGTGCACCTATATAGTTTGAAACATGGTGCTTTTGAACCAGAAATCCAAAAATCGACCTCTTTAACCAAAGTCACTAAAAAGCACGTCTGTGTATCTTTGGTGTGTTCTCAGTTATTTATATTCCTGATCGTTTATTAACACATCTGTGGTCATATTCTTAATATTTACTTCTGCGTGCTAATTATAGGTAGATGTTCACCTAAAAACTACACAAACATTAAAACATATAATATAATTATAGATAATTATACAATTTGCAATTTTATATTGAAAGGATAGATTCATTGTGCTCACTTGAGGGATACTTGTTTCTTATATATGCTTGAATGCTAAATATCTGAGAGGCAAAATTTAACTAAAAAGCGAATGTCTTAAAATTGAGTTTGACCGATTTTCAAATGAAGTAAGACAGTTTCAACAATTGTTTTAAAATAAATGTTCAGAACTTTTGAAGACTGAATACTTAAAAGCATAAGGAAAATTTATTCAAAATATTATTAACACTATTTAAAATTGGAGGGATTGCAACAAATGCGAACGATGACGCCATTTTGTGTAATTTGTCAATTTAGATTCTGGAGGTTATGTATACGCAGAATTGCACTGAAACTGATGATCCGGTATTCAGGGGGGGTGAGAGAACAGACAATGATTACCAGTGCCCTCTAGAGCTCCATTTCTAATCAGAGGTTAAAGCTAAATCATTTCAGAACGAATTCACAATTTCTGCTTGTTTACAAAGTGTTTACATTCCAAACGCAATACAGAGTTGAATTCATTGTCATTGACTCTCACTTATCTGGTAACTGGATGACATGTGAAGCCATATTGCTGCAGTTGAACACAATCAACAAACAATAACACTCTGAATGTCGTTGTTTTGATTCAGAATTTGGAGTTGTATTTTAGTCATGGCATCACTGAAATATTTGCATCATTAGGAATGGGTTCTATTTTAACGTAGCATACTAAACTTTTACTTTATCTAGCCCCATATGTACAATGTACATAGGTATAGAGAAGTATTGTATTCCACCCAAAGATTCGATGTCGAGATTTCACCGGAATATATGTTTTAGGGTTCCCTGAGTCCGAAAACATTTTTTAAAAAACGTCCCTGTGTGTGTGTGTGTGTGTGTGTGTGTGTGTGAACAACATAGCTCAAAAATGAAATGGCCGTTAAATATCAAACTTGGTATTTAGGCTTGGTGTCTTCCAAGGATGCGATAAGATTTTCAAGATTTTCGAACATTTTTATTTTCTTAAAATTGTCTATAACGATTTTGATTAAAATACCGTATATTAATGCTTTTTACATCCCAAATAAAATGTATGTCTCGAATTTTCTGGCAATAGCGTCTAAAGACCAATTTATTTTGGATGAATTTTGCAGAATTTTGCTTAACAGTTAAACCGTAATAGATAGACAAAACCTTACTACATAAAAATGCAGGTCTCGTCAAAACACATACATTATGTATTTGTTGTGGAAGTAACCGTTTCCAAGATATTCCTTATTATTTATATCAGTTGTGAAGTACACTTTTCTTAGACATGAAACGTCCGTTTTTCTTTTGTTCTACTCCTGGCCAAGGAAAGCAGCGATTTGCAATGACAATCGCATAACGACAGCTTTTAAAACATTTGACTATCACTTTAGTCTAGGACATTCCCTTAGTTCCCTCCTACTTACACTTATAAGGAACTTTGTAATAAGAACATCCTGCTAATGCCTATCTCGATTACCGTTGTGTAGAAACAAGAATAATATTTTGTAAGAAGTGTGTATAACAGCTAGAGAAAGTCATGTGAGTTTAACACATTCGATTTTTTAGTCTGTTGACAACCTTATAACGGACAGTTTACTTAACCTCTGGGCAGAAATTCTATTATCAGTCATTTAAGTTGACAAATAGCGCAGAGATGGCATAGTTTGCGGAAGTATTTTTGTTTTGCGTTATTGCCCCACGTTATGAGCCATTGCAGCGGGGATTTTAGTTTGTTTATTTTATGCCTAACTTTAGGTGCTCGTGTGCAGCGTAACTATGTGTCACTTCCAATCAACTCCACTACACTCACGTACCTGGTACTGAAGCTCTTTTGGGATGGGTTGCCACGGCGTTGCTCAGTCTTGCACGAACATTGACTCTCCCAGGCGTGGATTTGGCTAGTGGAAGGAGTTGTAGGAGTGATCTTGTAATTGTTAAGAAAACACTTGTAGCCTTTTACTGCTGTTTATTCTAAAGGAGTTTTGAGGTCAAGCACCTGGTTATACACTTTTATACTGCTGACAGATGTTCTTTAACACTTACTCACAAGTACTTTCAATTACACTATTTTAGTTGGGTACATGGCACAATTAATTCACTTTCACGTAATCACGAGCCGACTGTTAAATAGGTGAGCGACTTTACTTTACTTCACATACATTTTCTTATTATAATAAACTTACTTCGCGGACAGTGTTTTATTACTTCGCGAACCTCTTAGCAAACGACCTTGCCTCCCACACGGGCGAATTCTTAACATGCGACGACGTTGCCTCTCTCACGGGTGAATTCTTAACAAACGACTTCGATGTGCCAAACCTTACTTCTTATATACAAAAACGGTGTCATGGTGACTTCTTTCTGATTGGTTGGAAGGTCCGCCAAAATGACACCATCGTTACCCAAAAACCATTGCAAATCTCCCAGAATGCAACAAAATAATCACGTGATACTACGAATATAAAGAAGAAGTCCCCTTGTGTGCTTTAAACTGTGGTTTCCCCTCATACTAAACTCGAACGTAACTTTCACAAAAGAAGCAAATTCTCACCCCTCTATCCAATCTGGCGTCATGATCCTGGGTAACTTTGAAGTAAACAACTGACTTCTTGGATCTTATGCATACAACTTATTAAATATTAACTTTCTTTACATATATATTTAGATAATTAATAAAAATGATTGTTGTTATTACTACGAGGCTAATTAACGGTCTCAAGTTACGTGTATAAATATCTTTAATGTGTGGTATTTTAATCAAAATTTAATTTTAAGAAAAGCAAAGCTGTTCAACAATTTCCCTTGTTAAGATTAGTTTGAAGCCGGGAGAGTTTATTGAAAAACTTCGGGCCGCATCTTTGGAAAATCTGAACTGAAATATTAATTTGGTATATAATCGACTTTTCTTTTTATAGTTCTGCTGCTCACAGACGCTACTTTAAAATAAAAACTTGAGGGTAACAGAATTCCAAGCTGGCCCAATAAGATATGTATTACTTAATCTAAATGGAGTCGAAACAGTTTAATAATCTAGTCAGTGCAGAATTATATTTTTATTTGTCTATATATGGTATCTAAGTTCTCTTTATAATTGCTTTCCATTAGTTTAGTTGCTATTCTAAGTATATACGTATTCACTCGCATAAAAAGTCGGTGTAAAATTATGTCTTCAGAACTTATCTAAGCCAACTTATTACAAGGAAACGGCGAAACACTGTTAACGTTTTTAGCACCACTGACCCTAACAGCGTCTCGCGTCGCAAGTAGAATATAAGTTCAAAGGTCTGAATTGCACAAAAGCGCTTCCAATGTCTACCTTTATATTCTTGTGAGGTTCAGATACCTCTACTGTTAGTAGATCTACTTATTTTTTGTGTCATTGACTGATGTTCTGGGATTAATTATGCTTAAAATAAAGTGGCTGGCAGTCATACATAGTAAGACTTACACATTCAGCAAGATTCAACATATTTGGTAAGATTGTACTTATGAAAATTCAAGGAAGAAAGACACAAAGTAATCAATAATTATTATTCCAAAGCTTATACCCTAAGGGTATCTGAGGGAACTTCTGAGTAGGGAGTGCGGGGGTAGTGTGTGTACCTCAAATAAAACATCATGAGTTCGAATCTACACTAAGGTTCGATACCGGATAAGAATTTAGTCGGGTTTACTAGCAGGTAACTTGAAATTGAATGTCATTTCACCAAATTTTTCTCTTCTTTTATTATCAAGACGCTTAGTGCTTGCAGGGGCAATTATTCATATATCTTAACAGATCGTAATATCTCTTCATTCTCATCCGATATAAGAAAGAGAAAAAGTGTCTAAATCATACACGAATTTGAGCTCGAAAACTTGAAGATCCTTAAGCTTTAAGGAGTCAAATAAAGCCATTGGTATATAATACCAATAATATCGACATATTATCATGGCTTTTACTTGTGAAAAATTGGTCACCAAAGCAGGCTATTGAAGAAACGGTAGATAACTCGAGCTAGATCAACATCTTATATAGTCACCTCTACGCCTTCCCCCATTGCTTTGCGTGTCTTCATTTAGACACCCGTGTTTATGGGACCCTACAATCACTTACAGGAAAGACGGCCAAGGTCTATAAAGAACTGTACTTCAGCAAGGTGTGAGGAAATAGCGTGAAGCTCTAATCTTTTCATTCCTTATACAGCATAATGTAAGAATGTAAAACTTAATATTAATTTAAAGGTATTAATGATTTTTCTCAATATATTAATTACACTTCGACAACAAACAACATCCAAAGTTCTGGAGTGTAAAAGGAATCAAGGTCCCATTCCTAAATTTTAAATTACGTATAACCTCCATCAGCGAGGTTTGTGAATATTATACACGGCTGAATGGTTCTGTAAACAAGATTGTGTTGTTTATTAGCGTGGGTCATGTATAGTAAACCTGAATAAACATGTTGAAGTTTGCATGGTAGAAAATACATAGCAAAATACATGAATAATAAAGGTAGTAATAAAGCGTTATATTTAGAATGTAATTCAGGACAAAGCGTTGACGCATTATCACTTAAAATTCCTTTAATCTCCTGTGATCTTGCTTGTTAATTATTAACTATACCCATTTATACATGCCTCAGACCACCAGTAACACCTACTTAGCGGTTGGCTTCTGGTATATTGTACTGAATACAGCTTTATGCAGTATTATCTAATCTGTAAGCAATGAAATTTTACCACGTTCTCTCACGCGAAACTCTGTTTGACAGGGTTACCATTATTTGGTGATGGTAGATCTTTCTGCAGTATATCTTTTATTTAAAAATATCTTTGTTCTACTTTAACATCTAATACAAACGTTTTTTTTTTTTTTACTTATCCACAATATTTAGTCCAAAAATTCTGAGTTTAACCATCTAGTGCACCAACTTTCGTTAGCATTTTTTGCACTTATGTGATTATTTTCATTTATACAGAATGACCCATGTTAACTGTTACAGCTAACTAACTCTTAAATGAAAAGAAAAGAAAAAAACCCAAACGCTAAGATTTTCAAATCTTGAAGCCTTCGTAATTGTGACATATAAACTATTTCCATTTGCTTCTAATGGGGTCCATGGGGATCAGCTTTAGAATTTTAAATGCAACCTAGTTGGGCATATCAGACGATAAATGAAATTGGTGAAATGATGCTCAAATGTTCTCGGGGTCCATGGAGCTTAAAGTTACTCGACATTCGTTTTCAAAGGATAAGGGAAAACTCCGAAAAAAACCTTATCCGGGTAACTCACCATAAGCGAGATTCGAACTCACGACCTGTTGAGCATGAGACAGACATGTTATCAGCATGCTACCAGGCGCCAGGAGCCAGGAGCAGGAACTAGTCGCCCGAGTGTACTCGGGCGGGGGCAAATCACCACAGTACCTATCCGCTTTTCTCGCGGATTTACCCCTGTGATATAAAAGATGTAGTCTTATGCAAGCGTTTATGTCTGTGTCGAGCGGGCTTCTTGTCAATTGTTTTGTATATTGTGGTTTTGCAATAAACTACGCAACTTTTATTAAACATGTTTTTTTTTCCTAAAATAAATTGTTGAACTTTTATAAATGCTTTCTTTTAAGTGCCAATAAATTAGTAGAAAATAGTAACAAATAAATAATCAAATTACTCCGGTGATTAATTTAAAATACTTTATTAAATGATTATTGTTTGCCTTCATTAACAACTATATATTTGGTAATTCCTTTGGAAATGTTTTCTCTGTTAACAAAACACAGGACTAATAGTGCCACAAGCATCACTTATTTGAAATTTCATGTTCCCTTTAGTTGTAGGTTCTTTAAAATGTTCTTGTTGTTTGATGTATCACCATAAAAGGAAGTCCAAGGGTGTTAAGTTGGATGAACGTGAAGGACAGATGGAACGTCCAGCTCGTATAATCCATCTATCCCAAATTTATCATTTAGAAGTTTACGTATGCATATTGTAAAATATAGTGGTACACCATCCTACTGGTACCACATTTCTCTTCTTAGTTTTTCAAATAAGGGAGGTAATTTATGGTTAAAAAAATACAATACGAATTCATCAATAACTGGAGCCCATGACAAGGTTATCGAGAATTGCACATCAAACATTTAGCCACCAACTATAATTGAAATATACAGTTCCCTTCCATTTGAAATTTTCAGATGCCCAAAAATGTCTATTAATTTGTGCAACATTTGACAATATTGCTTCATCGGAAAATAATACGTTTGCCAAGAATGAACCATTCTCTGTAATGACTTTGGATAAGCACTCGCAAAAAACAGTTCAATGATGAAAACCTCCTTGTGTGAGTTCTTGATAAGGATGATATTTCTGCAGCTTTAGTATCCGCTGTATAGAAGTGTGGCTAATTCCGCTGTCTTTGAACAATTAACGTTGTCTCTTAATTTAGTTCTACAGCAGCAAGAATATTAATTTCATCATTCATTTTTTATTTCACCTTTCAACAATTATTGTTTTTGCGTGTTTTCAATCGTTTCGAGTGTCATATGTGACATTCCCATCCAGTATTTCTCATTCAACACTCACGTTGCAATTCGATAATTGCTGCTGCATTCATCTAGTATTAAAATCATATCCACTTCTACATCAAAATCTTCCGTTGATTTTACTTTCTCTAACGAACTATGTACATAGCGTATAGAGAAGGTATTGTATTGCCCCCAAAAATTCGATACCGAGATTTCACCGGAAATATATATTTTGAGACCCCCTGAATCCTAAAAAAGCATTTTTAGAAAAATTTCCGTGTGTGTGTGTCTGTCTGTCTATCTGTGTGTGTGCCTGTGTGTATGTGTGTGCCTGTGGGCAGCATAGCTCAAAATGACTTGGTATTTAAGTTTGGCATCTTCCAAGGATGACTCACGAAGATTTTCAAGAAAATCTCCCCACCACAAACTACCCTTTACATTGGAAAACATTGATTTTATTAAAAATGGCTCTAATGATTTTGATTAAAATCTCATAAATTTAAGATACTTACTTGACAAGTAAAAGTTATATCTTGAATTTTATGGGACTAGCCTCTGAAGACTACTTTATTCCGAATGAATTTTACGGATTTTTGCATAACTGCTAAACCGTAGGAGATAGACAAAAACTTACCACACAGAAAATGAAGAGCATATTAAAACACAAAATGTGTGTTATATACATTTTTTTCGTGGAGTTGATAGTTTTTAAGATATCCCTTGTTTTTGTTTTCAGCTATGAAAAACACACTTTTCTCATACAGGAATTTGTCAAATCCTGTCCATATAAACAAAGGAACTTCAGTCACATAGCTACCAGCTTTTGGCTATCACTTTAATCAATGGTACACCCTTATTTCACTTCTACTTTTAAGGAATTAACTAATAAGACTATTTCTACTGTTTTTTTTTCTGGATTAGCATAAATAAATAGAAGCATAAGCTTTCTAACAAAACTTTGTTGCAGAGAAAGTCCTGTGAATGGAACACATGCTTTTATATATGTATTTATTAAGTTGTATAGAACTTTTTTTTTATTCATTTATCATTGATGTGTTGAATTTGGTGTTTGGCCTGGTAGAGAGGAAGAGAAGGCATTATGGCCTTAATTCCAATGGGGATAAATGAATAAAAATGTGACCTCCTTACTATAGGTACGAAGTAAAGAAAGAATAAATAACGAAATGTAAAGTGCTAACTGGTGCCGGCGTTTACAAGAAGAAACAACAGACTAATTTGACTCAGTGCTTATTTAAGTGGTTAATATTCTGTGTGCCCTTTTCTGCATGGCGTTCCATTATATCAATTACATTTACTGTTGATGACAAATTATATCTGTATTTCCCTGAAGGGAGAGTACCATCTCTGACGTCACTTGTGCATGCCTCTCACACTCAAATGACAAATAATGAATATGCTACAAACAAATGGAACAAACTGGGGATTATAGCAGGTGTCCGGCAAAAAAATTACTATTTTTGTAGAAAATGTAGTATGCGAAAAAAGAAGAAAAACAATTACTGTAAACATAGGTTGTAAAACAAAAAACTTCAGATTTAGGGTTTTATTTTCTGTACACGTACCATGTAGAGAGTGTATAGAGAAAGTATTGTAATGCAACCAAAAATTGGATACCTAGATTTCACCGGAAATACATGTTTAGGGTCCCCCTGAATCCAAAAAAAGCATTTCTGGAAAAACTCCGTGTGTGCGTAAGTGCGTGCATGTGTGTGTGTGTGTGTGTGTCTGTGGACAGCATAGCTCAAAACCGAAAAGACCGTTAAATACCTAACTTGGTATTTAAGTTTAGTATCTTGCAAGGATGCGACACAAAGCTTTTCAAGAAAATCCCCCCACCCCTAATACCCATTACATGGAATTTTTTCGAAAATTTTTATTTTCTCAAAAATGGCTCAAACGATTTTGATTAGAATTTCGTATATTAAAGATATTTACCTGACAAAATGTGTCTTGAATTTTCTGGGAATAGCCTCTGAAGAGTACTTTAATCTGGATCAATTTTACGGACATTTGAATAACTGCTAAACCGTAAGAGATGGACAAAAACTTACTACACGAAAAAATTTAGAGCACGTTAAAACACACAATTTATGTTATTTACATTTTTTTCGTGGAGTTAACCGTTTTTGAGACATTCCTTGTTTTTGGCTTCCGCTTTGAAAAACTTATACTTTTGTTATACAGAAATTTGTAAACTGCTGTCTATACAAACAAAGGAAATTCAGTGGCATAGCAACCAGCTTTTGACTATCACTTTAATATATGGTACTCTCTTATTTCGCTTCTACTTACAAGGAAGCAAATAATAAGACTATTTCTGCTATTTTTTCTGATTAGCATGAAGTAAATAGAAGTATAAGCTTTTTAGGAATTATTTGTTGCAGAGATGTAGACAAAGTCATGTGAATGGTACACATCAGACTCTTTTTAAAGGCTACTACTTGTTCAGGGAGAGCCAGTACTCCCTTACCGTATTCCTGACCTCAACTATTTATATTTATATTCTTGGGGTATTTAATGGCCATGGTATTGTCATATTGCCCACATAAAAGTGTATGCACTATGAAAGCCCCTGTGAACGTAATCCGGCGACGACCAGATATGTTCCCAAAGAAACATGATATGCTGCATTGCAATGACTACTGGCCACATCGAGCACATATTGAGAAGAGCAGATCAATTACATCGTAATCAGCGGATATTAGGTTTTCGACGAATGCTTATGAAATAGTATGCAACAAATGAAAAAGCTCCTCTGTAAATATTGAACTCTTTTACTCGGACTCTCTATTATTTGCCTTGATGATCGAGAACATAATATTAGAATTATTAGTTAGATAAATCAAGTAATTCAAGTAAATTAGTTTAAAATTAGTTTCACCAGCTGCTCCTAACTAAATTTAAATAACGTTGTAACATGTAAGCCACAAGTTTAACACATTATTCAGAAACTTAATTAATAATTCACATGGTGCAATAAGCAACGCCATCATTTATCTGTGCAATGAGAACATTAAATCACTTCCTTCCTGTTAACTCATTTCATGCGTGGGCAGAATGTCATAGGTTGAAGATGAATAAAGCCTAGCATACCATATTTGGTTATTTCCTGAGAGGAGGCGTTTGCCATCCAATATATAATCACCATGTAACTTTAGACCTTAGAAACGTGTGATGGTTAAGATGGCATGTGTTTTGCAGCAGAGAGGAAACGAGCTCAGGTACTCACTGACACCATAGCTTATATATTTTACTCTGCTCTATGTAGTAATCATTTCGTTTATAACTCTTGTAAACACAGTTGCTTGCTTGTATAAAATGTAACTCTCACCCAATTACTCATTATTATTATTATTATTATTATTATTATTATTATTATTATTATTATTTATCATCACATTTCCACTATTATTACATATTATTATATTACATTATATTACACCAATAACTTTTGTTGACTAAGTTTATTCGTGCACGTTGCTCTAACCCCTCATACACTTCCGCGTGACGTCTTTTGCTACCCCCAAAGTATAGATGTCATAATGCTTTGTTCATTGCAACATTTATCTTAATTAAAGACTCATATTTGATTTCAAAAACTTGGATTGTGGGGTCTAGAAAGAACTTTTTTAAACGGCATGTATGTTTCATTTTGGTTATTATAAATTAGACGCTTATTATGGAATTATTTCATTGTGTAGTTTCATTTCTTTTTTACAATTAATGCCATCATTCATCACATGTGGTTTCTTAAGATTATATCACTCTTATTTATGCGTCTTAATTGTTGTGTTGTGCCGTTTTTCTTTACAAATTGTTATGCGTGTAGAATTCAAAAATAAGAACAAATTCTCATCGCTAATTACAGCACTTCTTGTACTTCATGATAAGGATTGTGAACATATTTTAACTCAGTGGCTATGAGTCAAGGTTATCGGAAGGTTCGAGCCGACCAATGAAGAGGTAAGCGGCGGTAAATATCGCGCTCAGCCAGTCGAAGCGATATCGCCAGATAACCATAATTTTCATGGAAGTTTCTCCCTTCTAGAATGTTCTTGAACTCTAACCAGCTACAATATAAACGAGCGCTTTCACAAGTGAGTTAGTGAGTAAGCGAGTTAAGGCGAGTTCGTGTGTTCGTTTCTGGTAAAATAAAAGTGCTGTTCGCCAAGCGATTTTTGGACTACTATTTCTTGTAATGCACAATGGCATTGGAGGAGTCTTGATCTTGACACCTTTAAAATTGAACTGTCTTGACGAAGACTCTATATAGTACGAATTTTATTACTCCGTTACGTTACGAAGAAAGTGAAATGATAGACAAAACAAAACGAGTCACAGAGAGAAATTCAGCTAGATCACAATGACAGCATAGTTTAGTGACTATGAAAACTGGACACATTTATAGCATTATTCTGTGAAGTTCATAATTGGGATTAATAATTCATAAGCTTAGAGGGAATTTAGATAGGTAGAATCAGACTGAAAAAATCGAATGTGTTCCATTCACATGACCTTTTCTACATCTCTGAAACAAACTATTGTTAAAAATCTTATTCTTCTATCTACCTCAGGCCAATCGAGATAAATATTTGCAGAAATACTTTCTTACAAGCAGAAAGGAAATAATGGAATACACTAGGTAAAACAACAGCAAAATCTTTGAAACGCTTGTTGCCAAGTGGAAGAAATCCGTTTCTGTGCATTGCCAGCAGTCGAGAAGTTCTCGTATGTGAAAAATTAAAGTATTTTAAAACTGAAACCAATAACAAGGAATATCTCAAAAATGGTCAGCTCCACGAAACGAATGTATATGACATAAATTGTATGTTTCAACGAAATCTACATATCTTGTGTAGTATGATTTTACTATTTCTTACGGTTTACAGTTATGCAAAATTCCGTAAATTTCATCCAGAATAAAGTAGGCTTCAGAGGTTCCCAGAAAATTAAAGATATACATTTTATTTGCTGTGTAAATATATTTAATATAGGGTAATTTAACCAAAATTGTTTCAGCCATTTTTAGGAAAATAAAACTTTAGGAATATTTTTCCATCTTTAGGGTAGTTTGGTGTGGGGATTATTTTGCTCAAAATCCTCATGTCACATATACTATACCACATTTAGCATTTTATCGACCTTTCGTTTTTGAATTATCGTGCTCAAAGACACACACAGAGACCTTTTTCTACAATTTTTTTTTTTGATACAGGGACCCTAAAACTACTATTTCACTTCCGGTAAAATCCGGGTGTTGAATTTTTGGGTGGAATGCAACACCTTTATTTGCTATCTACATAGTACGGGTAGAGAAAGTAAAAAGCATTGTTATACTCGGGATTTGTTGGATATCCCGTACCCGTCTGGGTGCTGCAACCACTAAAACACCATGACAAAATATCGACGCAATATTAAATTCCCCAACTGACTCAGTATTATTTTCTCTATACGTACTATGTTCATAGTGTATAGAGAAGGTATTGCATTGTACCCAAAAATTCGATACCGAGATTTCACGGGAAATATATGTTTTGAGACCACCGGAATCCAAAAAAAATCTGATGTGTTCCATTCACATGACTTTCTCTATATCTCTGTGACAAATTATTGTTAATAAGCTTATCTTTTATTTATTTCATGCTAATTGAGAAAAATTAACAGAAATAGCCTTATTTCTTGCTTTATTGTAAGTAGAAGCGAAATAAGGGAGTACCATAGGTTAAAGTGAAAGCCAAAAGTTGGTTGCTATGTGACTGATGTTCTTTTGTTTGTATGGACAGCAGTTGACAAATTCCTGTATGAGAAAAATATAAGTTTTTCAAAGTTGAAACCAACAAAAAGGAATATCTCAAAGACGATCAACTTCGCGAAAAAAATGTATATAACATAAATTGTGTGTTTTCACGTGCTCTACATTTTTGTGTGCTAAGTTTATGTCCATCTCTTACGGTTTAGTAGTTATGCAAAATTCATCCAGAATAAAGTAGTCTTCAGAGGCTATTCTATGATTTTACTATTTCTTACGGTTTACAGTTATGCAAAATTCCGAAAATTTCATCCAGAATAAAGTAAGCTTCAGAGGTTCCCAGAAAATTCAAAATTTACATTTTATTTGTCAGGTAAATATCTTTAATATATAATATTTTAATCAAAATCGTTAGAGCCATTTTTTAGAAAATAAAAATTTTCGAAAAAATCTCCAAATAAAGGGTAGTTTGGGGTGGGGGGATTTTTCTCAAAATCTTCGTGTCGCATCCCTGAAAGATACTTAACTTAAATACCAAGTTTGGTATTTTACCGAATTTCCGTTTTTGAGTTATCGTGTTCACAGTCACACGGACACATGGACACGCGGACACACACACAGACACACACACGGACCTTTTTCTGAAAATACTTTTTTTGGATACAGGTGACCCTAAAACATATATTCCCTAAAACATATATTTCCGGTGAAATCTCGGTATCGAATTTTTGGTGGAATGCAATACCTTCTCTATACACTCTTTATTCTGGGTGAATTTATCTGAAGTTTGCATAACCGGTAAACTATAAGAGATAGACAAAATTTTATTGCTGCTCAAAAATGTAGATCTCATTAAAGCACACGATTTATGGCATATACATTGTTTCGTACAGTTGACCGTTTTCGAAATATTCCTTGTTAATGGCTTCAGTTTTAAATTTTTTAAAACTTTTCTCATGCAAGAGCTTGCCAACTCTGATCACGCAAAGTAACAGATTTCAAACCTATAGCAACCATAATTTAAAACATTTAATTGTCCGTTTAGCCTAATGTATTCACTTATTTTCCTTCTACATAAGGAGTTAAGTAATAAGCCAGTTTCAGATAATGTTTATTTATATTAGCATGAAGTAGAAGAATAAGCTTACTAACGTGCCGTGGCATTTGTTAGATATTAAAATTATACAATATATTCCAAAACCTTGACTTCCATATTTGTAGCTAATGTACAGTACTGTGCAGTAAAGGCTTAATAGCCTATGTTCCATTGCGTTGACGCAATTTCTTTCCCCCTAAGTCTGAGACAGTTTCTCATACTTGAACACACGCCCCATGCTTGCTGGATAGGCACTCAAGATTCACTCTTGTACTGTGTGTGCTTTCTTAATGGACGCTGAATTTATAATGTTGTTTAAGAGCCTAAAGTGTTAGGGTCAAGAGCAGAAGAAATACACTGAGATACTGGTCTTATCCGAGCAAATGTTCTACCCAGAATTGTTGTGTTAATTATTAATTAGGTCTACAGAAAGTGGACCGTTTGTAGCCTTTTATGCTATAACACATTCTCCAGCAAAGATGATCCAAAGAAAGCGTAAAGCTGTTACGCTAGAAACAGTTGCAAGGTTATCTCCATTTTTTCTTATCATTGCTCATAATAGACCTCTTTTTTACTTTCTCTACACGTACTATGTACATTGAGTATAGGGAAGGTATTCTATATCGATATTTTACCAGAAATACATGTTTTGAGCACCCTGAATCCAATAAGAATTACAAAAAGGTCCGTGTGTACGCGTATGTCTGTGAACAGTAGAGCTTAAAACGAAAAGGCCATTAAATACCAAACTTGGTATTTAAGTTTGGTATTTTCCTAGATGCGACATGAAGATTTTCAGGAAAATCTACCCACCTCAAACTACTCTTTACATGAAAAAAGTTTGGAAAAATTATATTTTCTTAAAAATGGCTCTAACTATTTTGATTAAAATCCATTATATTTAAGATATTTACATTCCAAATAAAATATATAGGTTGAATTTTCTGAGAATAGCTTCTAAAGACTTCTTTATTCTGGATGATTTTTATTGAACGTTACATAACTGGTATACCGTAAGAAAAACTCACTACACAAAGCATTTAGATCACGATAAAACACAATATTTATAACATATACATTTTTTCGTGGAGTTGGCCGTTAATCATATATTCCTTGTTATTGATTTCAGTTTTAAAACATTTAATCTTTTCTCACACGGGAACTTGTCAAATTTTGGCCGCACAAAACGGTATTTCAATCCCATAGCAACCCCATTTTACAAATTTTGAACTAATATATACCCTTATTTCTCTTCTACTTATAAAGGGATTAAGTAAAAAGATCGTTTCTACTAATTTTTTGGCATTACGTAAATAGACGAATAAGCTTATTAACAATAATTTGTTACAGAGATGTAAAGAAAGTCATGTGAGTGGAGCACATCACATTTTTTTTTCTTTTGTAGTTTATGCATAAATGAAATCGGTGTGCTCAAATGAGCCCGATGCTTATGGAGCTTAATGTTACCCGACATTTTTCATCTCTGATAAAAAAAAACCTATGGATTAAGCCTTGTCGGGTAACTTAGCCTAACCAAGATTCGAAATCGGGACCTCTTGAATGTGAGACAGACACGCAAACACCACACTACAGAGGCAGGATTGAGTTTGTCTTGCTGATATAATGATGGTGAACTTTGTTTACATTCATAAATATATAAACTTTCATTTCTTTATACATTGAGCTCTGGATACTTGAGCACTCATTATTTTGCTAAGTATTCATGGTTACCAAGAGAGATGGAAGCACATTAAAGTGTGAGGCTCACATTCGGGAGGTATGTTTCGAAACCGTTGACCATTTACTCTGGCCTAAGGTTTTCATGGTTTTTTTTTTTTGTTTTTTTTTTGATCGGTAGCCAGATGCTGGATCAGTTTCTTGTATATCTAAACATAAGTAAAGAGTAATTGAAAAGTGCCTCATACTTTCTGAGTTTCTACTTTTTGTCAAGCAGCCCTTCAATTGTCCCCCGGGGACCTCAGTAGGCTGAGTGCAACCCGCCAGTACTGGGAATTGAACATTTCAGCTCCACGTTTCCTCTCTGCGAGTCCTGTGAACACATGTCGGCGGTGTGCGAGCTGTACTAAACACAGGAGCTGTCGGTGCATCATGTTTGCAAACACAGGAAAAATATAACGCAGGGTTGTTCAAAACATATTAGATCCTGAAATTTGTTCTCCATTTTGATTTCGTGTGATTGAATTTAGAATGTTTTACAAGTGTTCAAAATCATTTTAAACATGGACCAAAAATGGCATTGGACGATCTCCCATTTGGTAACAGTTGCGCAACTACGCGCTAAGGAGACGACTAAAAATTTTTGATATGCACAAAGTATTTACCTCATCCATGCTCATATGCAAGTAGAGAGAAGGATGATCACAAATTTCGTGCACTGCTTATTAATTTTTATTTAGTTTTTTTAACTAAATAGTTCATTTTTTAACATTTTGATTCACTCATATTTAGTAAAACAGCATTTCCTTTTAAAATATAAAGAGTTTTGTAAAGACCACACATTTAACAAGGCACCCTCTATAAAAATTAGTTTATAGTGCTACAAAAAAGTGAATAACTTTGAAATAAAATTAACCACACCCAGACTATGACTTTAAACATACGTATCAACAGAAATATTACCCGTCACAAAATATGAATTATGAATAATTTTATATACACCAGCATGACACATTTTACGTTTTAGCTAATTTCATGATCGTTAATTTTATCTAATTTGAAATATTTTACCTTACAAATACAATAACTAGAAAAAATGTAATTGTATCCCCAAGTTGTAATTTTTTTAAAAAACATTGACATTAAAATTGTATTATTTCTATCAATAGCTATTTTGAGGAAGGGAAACTTGAAGAGCACTAAAAGAGATATTTCCTAAAGATGGTCATATTCGGCCAAAGTCAAAACTGGGACAAGATTTCTATAATAAAAAATAATAACGATGGGTGAATTGGATTGGGTAATAAGAGGTGAATTGATCAAAATAAAATAAAGGTCCTTCCTTTCAAAAACGAGAATTTGGGCAAAATTCGATTTCTTACACAAAACTATAAAACATTGGTTTATTAACAATACTAGTATATTTTCATGCTCAGATTTTTTTTTTAAAATGGAATCTTAGTATGAAATTACACTGCAAGTATATAATAGTGCTCAATATATATCACTTATAAAAACATAATTGGAATGCACATATTATGTATTTATTAATCTGACCCTTTTCTATTTCTCGTTGAGACGGATTGTCGCCCAGGTGAATAAGCGCATAGCATATATTTTAGTCGATTAAATTGTTTAGGTTAATTGGTAAGTAAAATATATTTATTGTATATTGGATGTTCAGAGAGATTGTTCCTGGAAAGC
The DNA here is from genome assembly GCA_030762935.1 of Hymenopus coronatus. Lineage (NCBI taxonomy): Eukaryota > Metazoa > Arthropoda > Insecta > Mantodea > Hymenopodidae > Hymenopus > Hymenopus coronatus. The sequence goes on from CM060885.1 coordinate 52,270,089, forward strand.
GTTTCTAACTTCAACCCGAGAGTTCTCAAGCGACGAATTCAGTTGTTTACGCTAGTTCTTTGTATATTGCAAGAGGGTAAAGACGCTATTGTGTGGTCACGTCTCCGCAAGAGAAAGTGAAGGCGACATATAAACCGGGGAACCACTAGGAAATTTAGGTCAAGAATCACGTGAAAGACGCATTGACCAATTACAATTAATCACGTCACGGCAGAAGCGCACCCAAAGCCACTTTCGGCACCAAAAATGGGCCAATGAGATTACGAGTTGAGGATTTTGCGCGTGGGTAGAATTTGCTATAAATATAGAGTATTCGCCGCAATTTTTAGGCAGTTGAGATGTAACTCCAAGGGGAAATCTGCGACACCCAAAACAAGAGAACGCATGAATTAGCCGAGTTATTATAGTGATTGATGTAATCCAAAGGGGAACCTGCGAAGCCCAAAACAAGAAGTATGCGCGAATTAGCAGAGTTATTATAGTGATAGAGGAAGTTGGAATGTAACTACACGTAGAATCTGTGATGCTCGAAAACAAGAAATCTCGTAAATATAGTAACGTTATTACAGTGATTCACACAGTTGAAATAAATGTCACGCGTAGCATGCGACGTCAGAAACAAGGAAGCCATAGCGGAAAATTAAAGTGTCTCCAATTATTCGTCACGTAACAGTTGCACTCGTCGCCGCGTAAAGTTTAGTTACCTTCATGCGCGTTACGCCCTTGTTCGAGGGAAATTATCGGAACTCAATCGCGCCAAGAACATTCTCAGAAACGCTTGTAAAAGAGAAATAAACCTTGACTGGATGAAAAGTGCCGACGTTAATTTAAGTTAATTTCCGTACCACTTCCTGGAGATCACCGTAGCTAAATACCAGAGCTAGATATTAATACCTATGTCTCAATTGCTCGTCGCTGGGTTCACCAATAGCCGAGGAGCATCGAGAATCGTCTTTAGCAGCTGCAACGCCGGAGAGAGGACCAGTCGTCGCTGCGCAGCCCAGCCCCACCAGGTACGTCCACCAGTTCCCGCCCCATCGTGTAGGTTACATAACTTGCATAAATAAAGATGTTAATTTATACAAATAATATAAACATCTTATCTGATGAAATCTTAATATTAGTAAAATATGTACATTTATTGAATTCTTATTGTAATATGCGTGCACTTTTTACTTAAATTAATTTAGCTTAATTATAACTACAAAAAATTCCAAATTCATTCCAATAAATAAAGAATTTCTTAAAAGGTAAACAACTGCAGAAAAAATAACCAGTAAAATCTCTGATTTAACAGAATAATCATGATAGGACAAATAATGTAATTTTATTACCTTTACAATTATTGTAAATTAATTTATAATTATTTTACAATTATTGAACAATGTACCACGTTTAACAGAATACAACTATAATCCTAAAACATCAAAAGTTACTCACAAATGTAGAAAAGTAAGCTAAATTTAAGTTAATGGGTTCATACCCGAACTATAGAATTAATCTCTCTTTTCTAATGGCCAATAATTCGACATCATCCCTCTTTTTAATCTTATGATAATCTGTTTTATTTCAGTGGTTTACAATTTACTAAGCCCCACATAACCTCTCTTTGTGTATTAGCACCATTTTGATGCTAATTATAATCCACTATGCAGATATTCTACCTAATGTTGATAGATGTAAATCATTTCATGATAGCACTGGGTGATCCAAAACAAGTTTATTCATATTGCTGTAATGATTATGCAACCGGTTTGCAATCAGAGTAATCTAACTGGGCCCAATAACGTTTCTAGGCATGAGCGTATGCCGCAGTGCGTGATTGGCACTCCAATGGGGTAGAGTGTAGTATGTGTCATCTCAGCAAATCGTTGTTAAGAGTAGGTCCTGTAATTAAGTAGGAGATCAATAACTTGAATTCCTGTTGTCATTTAATACACAATGTGGTGTGCTAGTTGGTTTGGTGGAGGTCACATGATAAAATGTGAAATACGCCCGTTAGCATATACAATGCGTTATCAAACTCTGAAGCTCCCCAGTGACCAAAGCATATTTTTGCGGATAAGGACCACCCTTTTGAAAATTGATTACTTTGCCGTCCCTCACGACACTAAACGCTGTCGTATGTTTCGAATCACACTGAGTAAAATGATTCGCGACGTATATTACTAGCCCGTCGTTAGTCGATATGTGAGCGCTACACTCACTATTGAAACATGCTACGTTGGCCTTAAAATGCGTAAAATCAACGCGGGCAAACAGAGGTGCTGTATAGCTTGTCAAGGTATTTAAAAATATTACCTGTTTTCAGTCTGCGCAGCTCACGCCTTCAACTGCTTCCCCTTTTACTGCTTTAACAGGCCACGTTCACTGTTGTAGTAAAGATGGGAATGGAGGAAGAGTTTGCCATCACTACCATACCATTGCTGCAATACGCGCGAGCATGACTGAATGTAGGATGAAAACAAGCTTTCGCAAGTAGTAATATTGTAAACAGTCTCCCTATCCTGTCCTTCAAGAGCGTGAAAGGTCCCAACATTGCTGTTATAATTTTCAGTTTAAATACTTTTACAATAAAAATTCAGTATGATTTTTGTTATCATCCAGTGCCACCAGTGCACTCTCTTCCACCACTAACAAAACTCTTGTGGTGCGCACGCGTGTCTGATGTTACATGGACATTCGGGAGAAGGCAGAATGAGGTAATCGGTAATAATTGCGTTCTGCGCAGCTTTTTCATTATCTTGAAAGTGTATACTGTGCTTCAATTGAACTCGGCTCAGCCCAGACACTTCACAGTGTGAAACAAATAGCGGAGGTAAGGGAGGAGGAGACAGCGTTATACAGAATTGGATAGGTAGAGTTAGACTGAAAAATTCAATGCTATATCCGGAATTTGAACCACGGATCTCCCGGTCTCCAGCAGGTTGATCTAATCACCAATGACCAAATGCCGGCAAAATGACAGTTCTAAATAAATTGTTAACAAAATGTTGCTGCAGATCATTATATTCATTATGGTGTTTTGTAAGGTGAAAATAAACATCCAGATTATATTATTCAACGAAAATATGCGCTAAAGTAATTATTTAATTATAAATATATATCTAGTATGAGGATGCACTGTAATAAGCGCCATGCACCTACATGTCAAACAACACCTAGAAAACTAATAGCCTTGTACATTTAACAAGAAGTAGCAGTATAGAAAAGATGTGATCGTGCGTTGACAGATCGGCCGGACGTTCCCCTTGGACTGGGTGAGGTTTAGCACGCCTTCCACCAGGTACCGTAAGTGATCGGCAAGTAAAGGGTACGGAACACTAGCTGCGGTATTAAATTACCTTAGGCTTAGTAATATCACAACGATGTAGAAATTGAAAACTTTGAAGCGAAAACGTTCCCTTTATATCCGAAAACAAATATGGTTTACTCGGAAAAGTTCGTGTTGACTGCCTGTGTTTCTCCCGTGAGATCGCCCTACAGTTCTTTTAATGGTGTGGGTTTGATGCATACACTTCATTTTTTAACGTTCTCCATAAATATAAATATGATGTGTTCCATTCACATGACCATCTCTACATCACTGCAACAAATATTATTAAAAGGCTTATGCAGAAATAGTCTTATTACTTGCTTACTTGTAAGAAGAAGCGAAATAAGGGAGTACAATAGGTTAAGGTAATAGTCAAAAGCTGGTTGCTATGCTCCTTTGTTTCTATGAACAGGAGTAGACAAATTCCTGTATGAGAAAAGTATACGTGTTTTAAAGCTGAAACCAAAAACAAGGACTATCTCAAAAACGACCATTTCCACGAAAAAATGTATATAAAACATAAATTATGTGTTTTAATGTGCTCTACATTTTTTGTGTTATAAGTGTTTGTCCATCTGTTACGGTTTAGCAGCTATGCTATTAGGCTATTCCCAGAAAGCTCAATACAATACAAAACATGTAGATCTTGTTAAATTATACAAGTTATGTTATATACATTTTCTTCGTGAAGCTTACCGTTATTATTCTTTGTTATTGGTTTCAGTTGTAAAGTATTTTACTTTTCTCAAACGGAAGTGTCCGTTTTTCTTTTGTTCTACTCCTGGCCAAGCAAAGAAGCAATTTGCAATGACAATAGCATAACGACAGCCTTTTAAAACATTTGATTATTACTTTAGCATAGTTCATTCCCTTAGTTCCATTCTACTTATAAGGAACTATGTAATAAAATTCTGCTAATGTTTATCTGGATTAACATGGTGTTGAAAGAAACATTATCTTTCATAATAAGTTTGTTTGTAGAGTAGCTAGAGAAAGTCATGTGAGTGTAACACTGATTTTTTCCCCATCTATGGCAAGTATATAATGAGTGTGTTTGAAAAATTACAGTTCAATATCTAATTCAATTCTTTAGATATTAAACAATTAATATTAATTTTATTCAAATAATAAAAAAATCTATCTTTGAAGGATATCTAATCAGATATATTGCAATCCTTTTCACGACTAAACAAATTCTTAGAGAAACTTTTATGCAGTTAATAGATTTTGTTTAGAAATACTTTAAGAATAAAATGTGAAAAGAATTATAAAAATCGGTGGAAGGTTATAATGATTTTTTCAAAATAAACTAGGCGTGACATAAAATTCTAATCAGCCATTTTTATTACTTATTATTGTGGCAAATGTTTACATCTCTACCTATATTTTTATGTAGGAAAGTTGAAAAAATAACGAATAAAACAATAAAATAAAAGAAAATAAACTTGAGCTACGTACGCACTATATCTGAACAGACTGTAATTTAATTGACACAGGGTGTTAAAAACTGCGCCAAAGTCTATACTACATGCGCTTTAGGGGAGCAAAACTTCGTAGATATGTAGATTATAGTAGGGCGCGTTTTTGTACCAGAAATCCTATAATGTTTTCTTGTATTTTTTTGTTTCCACAATGGCTAAAAAGCATTTTGGTGTTCCCTTAATGTTTCATAAATTCTTGCTTTTTATTATACTGACTCAGATTAAAAGAGAAGGACCCTTGCAGCAGTTGAAATAGTATCTCAAGACTAAAACATATAAATATAAAGAAAATAAAACCAGTGTAAGAGAAAAAGGCAGTAAGACGATCAGCAGTAGAAACGGAGGATAAACGCAATTTAAGTCTGGCGCCTGAGTTTATCGCCTATATCTGTCTGTATCCCTCTAATGACAGGCCTTACGCAGATTTGTGACCCTCTTAAAGATGCTATAGTAGGCCGATTCTAAACAAACATTTATTGGGTTTTATTCCTCGTCTTTGCAAAGCAGAACAGAATAGGTGTAATGTATGTCGAAGCTTAAGAGTTTTGTCCCATTCAGAAGCAGTTGTGAAGAAAATATGTTATTGCATGAAATTGAGAACACCTTAACAATGGAACAATCAGTTCCAGTTTCTTACAAAGCTAATAATGTAGAATGAAAATGTGCAAATATAAATAATATTAAATACATTTTATAATACTTATGATGGTATAAATTAATATTCCAATATCAGTTAGCCATTTCCTGTAAGTAAGAATCATGCCTCTATTAGATGAATTTAATTTTGGAATTCATGTTTTCACTGCCCCTACTACATATATTAAACAGGGGAAGGATTACATTCCGGCTAAAAGCTCGATAACGAGATTTCACCTGAAATACATGTTTTCAAGACCTTTGAATAAAAAATTTCAGAAATATTGCGTGCGTGTGTGAACACCATAAATTAAAGGCGAAAACCGAGATGTTTTAGTAACTTCCAAAGATGCTGAACTAAGATCTTAAAGAAAATGGTACCATCTTCCAGCTATTTTTAATGCGGTACGCTTTTTAAAATTTTTGCTTTTCTCAAAAATGATATAACAGTCTTGTTATACATTAAAGATATTTATATTAAAATAAATTGTACATCTTGATTTTATGGAAATGTCATGTAAAGCCCTCTTCAATCGGGAGGAATCTTATATAATCTTGTACTTCTCGTATAAATGCAAATATTTGTATCAGCGTTTTAGGACGATTGATGGCTCAGTATTTGCAGTTTTTTCGTTATTTTTAAAGTTAATGAAGAAGGAAATCTTCACGATGTTTATAGGATTGTCATTACTCCCTTTCTGTTGTTTACGTAGCAGGTGACACAGTTGATCCTCCTCTGCACTTTGCCCTGCTCGACTATAGGTGGAGGGATGTATATAAACACAATAGAGATACAGCTCTGGTCGTCCAAAAAATATTAGACACTGAAACTTGTGCTTCATTTTCGACAATGCTGTTTGTAAGCGGAGAAAATGAGATGGACATTTATGTGCTATATGCATTGTCCTCTAAAAATATCTAACTATTTGCACTTATTCGTCCCCCATCTCTATATGAGCTTTAGACGAAAAGGAACTATACAAAAAATTTAAATACATCTAAAACACAGTTTATTTCAAGTGACCTTTATAGGGTATCAACGATTTCCGCGATAATTATTAATAATTTGACATTCTCAACTGTTGTCATTGTTTTAAAGTCCATTCAATTGTTTCTCACGATTGCACGTGACCACCCTGTTATAATGTCTTAATCATTTGATTGTCATTATATTATTTGTTATAATACAGTAACTCGGCAGACGCTGGGGCGGTTTTCTCCGGTTTCTCCGGTTTCCCCCGCCATCGCATTCCACCGGTGCTCCATTTTCATTCATGTATCATCAGTGTCACCGCCTGGGGTGCCATAAGTAGTTAAAGCGGGCGTTAAACACTACCAAAAAAAAAAGTAAGTCGGCAAAAGCATACTTTAGTAAAATCAAGTAATATAATTTTTAACCGTTAATAAACTATAGCGCATAGAGAAATTCATGTGAATATAATGAATGTTTATTTTTCCATTACTGCCCCGCCTGTAATAGTCTTATTGGCCGGTCCTTAACTTTTGCAGCATTTGTATCTCTTTTTTTTTTTTTGGCAGTGTTTAACGCCCGCTTTAACTACTTATGACACTGATGATACATGAATGAAGATGGAGCACCGGTGGAATGCGATGGCGGGGGAAACCTGAGAACCCGAACCAGCGCCGCTTTGTCCACCACAAATCTCACATGCGGTCGCTTGGGATCTAGGTGAGAGGTGAGTGGTGTACCCACTCGGCCACGGCGCGGCCGACAATAGATTTAAGTTACATACAACTGTCATTGACTTTCTGGTTCTTTTAAGGGGGGTTTATGCAGTGGCTTCTCTCATACACACACACATAGAAGCACACACACAATGTCTGTAATTCATGCGTACGGACTCTGGGAATGATAATGAATAAATAAATATGACTGGAGAAATCACTCATCCTCAGCCGGAAATCGAACCCCCGCACAGTAGGCTAGTTTTCTACCACTGAGCTTCTGTTCTAGCCTTCATGTTGGAAAAGATAATGTGGAGCTTAGAAAACGCCCCTATTTAATCCCTAAAAATGCGACGAAGGACATTAAATTAAAAATTTTAACTGCCCACTTTTTCTATTATGTGTTTATTTATATGTTTATTTAATCTTGATGTCAGTTTTATACTATTTATTAATCTCATCCTGAGAAAGCTTTCCGTTCTCTTCTTCCATACTACAACTTGTCTTGGGAATCTTTTTTCCATTGCTTCTAACTTTTCTGAAATCTACTGTTTTATACCCTGTTGCCTATACCAGCTATTCATTGTTCGTGAACATTTTTACTTTCTCTAGTTCATAGTGCACTCCACCTAAAAATTCCATACCGAGATTTCACCAGAAGTATATGTTTTAGGGTCCCTTTTATCAAAAAAAAAATCTGATGTGTTCTATACACATGACTTTCTCTGCATCTCTGAGACAAATTATTGTTAGAAAGCTTAGTGTTCTATTTACTTAATGCTAATCGAAGAAAATTAGCAGAAATAGTCTTATTACATGCTTCCTTGTAAGCAGAAGCGAAATAAGGGAGAACTATAGGTTAAAATAATAGTCGAAAGCTGGTTGGTATGTGACTCAAGTTCCTTTGTTTGTATGGACACGAGTTGCAAATTCCTGTATGAGAAAAGTATAAGTATTTCAAAGCTGAAACAAAAAACAAGGAATATTCTAAAAACGATGAACTCCGAGAAAAAATTGTATATGGCATAAATTGTGCGTTTTAATGTGCTCTACATTTTCCGTGTGATAAGTTTTTGTCCATCTGTTACGGTTTAGCAGTTATGCAAAGTTTTGTAAAATTTATCCAGATTAAAGTATTCTTCAGAGACTATTCTTAGAAAATTCAAGATATACATTTTATTTGTCAGGTAAATATCTTTAATATACGATGTTTTAATCCAAATCGTTAGAGCCATTTTTAGGAAAATCAAACTTTTCGAAAAAAGTTTCAAGTAAAGAGCAGTTGGGTGTGATGGATTTTCTTGAAAATCTTTGTGTCGCATCCTTAGAAGATACCAAACTTAAATACTAAGTTTGGTTTTCAACGGTCTTTTCGACTGTGGGCTTTGAAAGACAAACGGCTCTAAAGAACAAAGATAGTGAAATTTGCAGACAAGTGAAGGCCTCGGATTTTCTGGGATGCACGCAGAATTATCTACAATGATTACTTGCAGAAAGGAAGAGCGAGAAATGGAGAGTGGTATGCATCGTTATTGCACCGGTTGAAAGGAGATGCCAAGAAAAACGCTCTCATCTATCAAAAAAAAAAAAAAAAAATCTCTTCAAGTTGATGCAAGAGTGCACACCTGCGCAGTTTCAATGGCGAACATTGCGGAATTAAGGTTGAAATTACTACAACATGCACCGTATTCACTAGATTTGTCCCCAGTGACTTTGGTTTTATTTCCAAGCTTGAAACAGTTGCTTGGCGGAAACGATTCAAACGAAGAGGTCTCTCCCGAACAGATGCCTAACTTGAGGACCTCCCGAAATCCTTCTTTTTGGAAGGCCAAAAATGTTTGGGCAAATGCTGCGAAAAGTATATCGAGCTAAAGGGAGATTATGTTAAAAAAAATCTACCCAAAATAATTGGCCTTTCTATCTTTTTTCTATGGACTTATTGAACGTCCTTCATAGTTTCAGCCAGTTCGTAGTCTCCCTATTTGGTGGCATCCTCTAGATGTATCATTTAATACAGTGCTTGATAATCGTTCGTATATCATTAATATATGCTGGTTCGGCTATTCCAATCTTAATCGATGTTTTCAATTCAGTTATGTATATTTAAGCACTTACAAATGATTTAAATTGCTTGCGAGTGTCTAAGAGGGAATATCCTGCTTCTGCTCTTAGAAATCACATCTCTGTGTTTTCTTTTTTTTGTTTTTACCGGTCCTAATCATTGTCCAATTTTCGCATGGATACGACATTACTTTAAACAATTTAACATGCGTTGCGTTTGACGTACTTTTCTTTAATGTTCCGTTTTTTATTCCATTCTTTTGTCTAAAAATGTTTAGACTTCAATTCAGATCTTCTGCTTTATATATATGATGCTTATGCTAAAATCTAAGTCAAAATTAAAGACTTACTGTAAATCATATTAATTTATATTAGTTGCACAATTTTCCCCGTAATTGATATTAATCTTTTCTTGGATTTTCAAAATTATACCACTCCATAATATCTTTCAGGTTATTGTCATTTATTTGTACTCCATCAAGATGCAGCTGTTACTATAAAATAGTTTTCTAATCTTTTACTTGAGTGTATATATACACCTATACATTTTATGATGATGATGATGAGGGTGACTAAGTTAAATGTTGGTTGGAACCGGGACGGACTCATGGGAGAGACCGCAACCCGACCACTGCAACTAGACCTGATAAAACCACGCTGACCCCTTCCGCGGGATAAAAGTGAAGGGGTACAACACCAACGCAGGCGAGGAAGAGTTCTGGTCGTGAAAAATATATCGTCGAGATGATAAACACACCCTTTTTGGTTTACTTCTTCAGCTTCTTTCTCATTTTGGCTCCAGTGTCAATCTGCATTCCTACATTTTCATATTGGCTGAATGATCTTAATTAAATAACGGCAATATTCTGTATATTGCATTGCATCTAACATTTTGCTTCCTATTTTAATGTTAAAAGATATAATAACTATCTAAAAATAATGTGATAGTAGGAAAATCAAATTCCTTTCTCTTCTGTATTGTGTATAATCCACAGTCAACATAAGCACCCACCAACAACCATTACTACCATCACCTCCAATAATTATAATCATAGTAATAATAATAATAATAATAATAATAATTATAATAATAACAATAACAATAATAATAACAATAATAATAACAACAACAACCATTTACAATTATATGTGGTGCCCAAAAGCAAATACAAGATGAATCTGACATCAAAAAGGAAGATTTTGATTGGTTTATGTACTTTCTACAGAAAGTATTGCGGATCTATGTACACGTGTGAAAATAAGTTGAAAAGGACGAAAATCTTCATTAATCTAAGCAAAAGTAAAAGAGCAAAACACAATCGAGGGCCGATATGACCTTAGTAGTTAAAGAGGCCTACACAAATGGACGAAGAAACAACAAATTCTCATTAAAATGTCCATTGTCATGAATGTGTAGGATGTAGTTTTACATTTCAGAAATACTCCAATGAGCATTTTGGGGAAATTGTTTGGAATAAAAATGTTAATTGCTCAGGGAGCTGGGTTGTTCCCTGGAGGTAACCACAGTTGACAATTGCTTTTTTTTTACATATCAACGTCACCAACACGGGCTGTCACTGCGCACGAATATCTCCAAACATGAATATCTACAAATAACACTAAAACGACATTTTAGTGAATAAATCGCTCTTAATGGAATGCGTTCTTTAAAAGAGGATTATTTAAAAAAGGCCGCCAACAACAGACTGCCAACATGTCCGTTGAAAGAAATATTATATATATATATATATATATATATATATATATATATATATATTATTTTATTTGTTTTGTTAATAAAGCATGCTTCATAACCGTAATAATACTAGAAGATAAACATAAATCACTTATATAATTGGCTTTTAGTATACAATTTTACAATTTTTAACAGATGGCTATTTGATATTGTAATTATTAGTCTTTCAGAGTTTGTCAAAATCAATGGAATCAATAAATGATTTGAAATGTTTGAAACAAGAATTGACTAATGCACTCTTATTCGCCTATGAATTCATTATGATTCTATTAATCAGCTTTGTCTTTATTTAACACTGGACACACGTAAATTAGGTGATATTTAGTTTGTTCTTGTATGTTTCATGGACAGTTTGGATTATCTAGAATCTTAAGTCTGTGAAGGTAGGCACTTGTTTTTCGGTGTCCACTGGTTATTGCTGTCCGATTTGGAAAGTTAGTTATTTTTATTTGCAGCCTTTTTTTCCACGCATTTGTGGCATTGTCCTAGTCGTTTTGCCATTTAGTTAAACTCTGTTGGAGAAACTACCTTTTCAGTGTGTTTTTGGTGTTTTATGGTACATTTCATCTTCTTGGCTCATTGCTCCTTGTTTTGCGAGTTGCTCAGCAAGTTTGATACTTATGTGTGCTTCAATCCAAACAAAACCTAGTTCCCAATTTGCTCTTTGAAGCTTTATATGTTCTCTTCTTATCAATGCTATTATTTGGTTGTGGTTGTTAGTGATTTTTTAAGGAATCTATTGTTATTTTACTTTTTTCCATGTTTTTCCTTGTTGTATTTCAAGAACAAATTTTAAAGATTCCAGAATGGCAATTTATTCGGCCTGGTTGTTGTAACATTTTCTTGGATAATTTGTATTTTTGGCTAACGAATTTATCTTTTATGAATATGGAAACTCCCGCTACCACCCCATATTCATTCTTGCAATCATCGGTAAATATTTGAAAGTTTGGTGGTTTTGAGATAGCGTCTCTTATTTCAAATATATCAGCAGGATGAATCCAATATTATGATGTCAACTTCGAGTCGATAATGTGGCCTTTGCTTGGAAATATTGTACAGTAGAACAGCTTCACTGATTTCATACTTAATGGGAGTAATACCTGACAGAATATATAATGCTCCCCGGAAGTAGGGCGAAAGGCTTTAGCTATTTTGATATTTATAAGTCGCTGGACCCTGTTGAGTTTTTGATGCTGTTAAATTTCATGTTCATAGCTGCTATATATATATATATATATACTATCTGAAAACTGATATTCAAACAAACTGTTAAAATATATCTGTCATCCAGAAAGCAAATCAATGTTATGCTTACAATATTTGGCTACAAAAAATAAATACTTCTATATTAAATATAAAAAGTATATACTATTATATAGGTATAAATGCTATAGCAAGCAGTTGTAAACCAAAATTGTGACTTTGTTTACCTATGTACATCGAAATGAATTGCTTCAATCCAACGTAAGTTAATGTAATCAGAAACGTGAACACTTTATATATCTCATAGCATGTCAATGCACTTTCTGTGTTATAATCTACAAACGTTCTTTATTTCTTTCCTATTGTTCTTCATCCAAAATTAAACCATTCAAACTTTTCCAACCATAAATTTTTCAATTTCCCTGAACCAAAGAAATTAATTTTATAAAAAGATTTACCTCTGTGTGTACACACATTTTTGATAAAACATCAAACTTTGTATTTAATTTCAGCAACTTCCAAACATGAGATACGATTTAAAGAAACATCCTAACTCCAAAATGTTTTTTATATTGCAAACATTCCGATATTTCTCATTTTCTCAAATATGTTCTCGTGATTTTTATTAAAATACATAAAAGATATAAGCATGAAAAATAAAGTATGGGTATTAAACTTTCTGTTCATAGTCTGTGAAATCGCCTTAATTTTGAATGACTGCTGTGTGCTCGTATACCCGTTAAACCATAAAATATACACAAATACTTGCTACCTTATTTATGATAGAAAATTATAAGGTAACAAATTATATCAAAAGCTTACCTTTCTGTAATAATTATAATACATTCCATATTAATGATTTCAGTTTCAAAACAACCAATACTTTCCTTAAATTAGAAGTAGATGTTTATTTGCTTCCTTGTGATTAAAAGAGCAGAGTTTTACCGCCTGCATAAACTGAGAGATTTTTAATTTTTGGACTACCAACTTAGCCATCTGTATCCCTCTTGTACACCTTGGATTAATCGTCGTGCCACTCCCGGTCCTGAATCATAATTGCGCAATAGCACTAAGCAGCGCAATAGCGCATATGGAGTGTCACAGCTTTTCATACATGCTGTACCATTAACAAAATGTGTAATTAAAACATCTTATCTCGATTGAAGTTAAGTAGAAAATGAGCTTATAGAGCAATGCTTATAACAGAATTGATAAATAATGCGAATGACTGCAGTATACACTTTTTTCTCTTTTTGTTTGTTTCTTTTCAGTGGGAAAATTTTTACAAGGAATGAGTGGAGTATTGTTTCAACAGGTTTACTGAAACCAAGCATTATGTTTTTAATTAAAATCCTATCTACCTGCATCGTTAGTAATGTCGATACAATAATCATTTTATATGAATATCATGATATATAAAATATGTTACGAGAATTTGTAATGGCTACAGAATTATAGTATGGATGTCCCACATCTGATTTTCTTTAATCTAATTGATGCTAACTGTATAAAAATTTGCAGAAAAAGTTCAATGAAACATTTTTATTGTAGGTACAAGAGGGTAGAGGCATCTAGTTTTCAGTTACTTTCTTGCTTGTGTAGGCGTCATTCTTTTCTGCCGTGTGTAGAGACAATATTTTATATTTTCAAATTCTCTTCTTAACCTTACCCAGTGCAGTTCTATTAGATGCTTTTACATTCATATAGAATCTCTGATATTTCTGAAACCTTAAGTATGTGTGAGGCAACATAAGTTTATCTGCCACAGCTACACTGGAATTGGAATGTAACAGAGCTAAATTTTAAGATAAATACGAAGTTAGTTAAGCTCAAGCATTATTAAATATTCGTGCTTGATGTGTACACGGCATGATATTTTATCTAAGTTATTGAGTAGCAAGAATGTCTTTCTATTTTTTTTTATTTTTAAACATTGAGAAAGACATCTTTATTAAAATTATCACTACTTTACAACGTTTACAGCGGCATCAGAGTTCGGGAACCTCAAGAAAGTCTATGTGATGGCATTCAAAGCTTTTAATTTGCTGGGACTTTACTTTAAAGATTACATATGTTTCTTATATCAAATTAAACTCTCTTGGCACTTCAGACAGGAGGATTTATGGTGTAATAGTGGAAGAAGATTTTTTTCTTCTTCTTTTTATTAATAGATATCAGTACTAGAACTTATCGAAGAGTTATTTTATTGTCATTTACAAAAGTTGCCTTTTCTTTGTTACGATAGAATGATGTTAATTCTGTCTATGCAAGCATCCGTTAAATTATTTAAGTGCCATGGAAATTATAAATTTCTTTGCAAGGCATTCTCATAAAAAATACTACATTTTCCTTGTCATTATTCAAAAATATAAAACAAAACATGCAAGGAATTCTCTTCCTGATCCTAACACGTGATTATATTTGCAATACACATTAAATAATATACGATAGCGTTCTAATACTCTTTGAGGTTAACCCTTGACATAAACTTTTCAGGGGAAGTTTTATTTAATTTGTATATTAGTGTACATTTTAGAGGATTGTTTCTCCCCTTGACAAGCATTTTTGCATGCATATATAAAGCAGTGACGTAATGTGATTTCGAAAACTGGTAATCTGCTTATATTTTTTATAATCTCCATACATCCTCTTTTCAAATATGGTGGTGAAGTTCCTATCACCGCTGTGTATTTAATTATCAATTCTAATCTGTAAATCACTTAGCACTAACATAGCATGTGCAACTTTATTGCTTTGCGTAAGTTATTTTAGTCATTAAATCTAGTGCCCAACCATACATATTCCATCAATACTAAGGAACATGCAAGCACAACAGAAAGTATTATTACTTCTTGAGAGGCCATTTGGCTAAAGGGTTTTTATGCAAGTAAACAGCCTTGTATACCCACTATTCTTGTCTTTGTATTAGGTAAGGGTTAATTATAGCTGTGGTTGATATTTATATATTATTATACACCGTTTGTATGCAAAATTCTCCAAAGTAAATGGTTTATTCTTTATTTCCTCAAGGGCATGTCATTTGAATTGATGATCTGATAGGTAACGCTACTGTATTAATTTAATGCTATAAGCTAACTCTTATTGCACGAGCAAATATATCTGCTTTTCATTAACTGGTCTGGATTCTCTGCTTAACGGAGATAGACCTTCAACTGAAAGTTATTGTATAATCTTGAAATTTAATGTGGTCACCTGTAATTTGTAGTATTAGTAGTTAAAATGGATAATTTACGTATAAAAGGTTATGAACAACGAACGGATGTATATTATTGTTTATAAGCTTTTTTCCTTAAGGAAAGTACAGCAGCTTTTGTTTAAATTGCCCTTAGAGACGAAAATCAAATAAAACAAGAAGCTAGATACATAGGAATGATTTTGTTGAATATCACGAAGGTTTATCGCGAAAATTTATAGAATACTTAATCTATTAAAGAAATATATTTACTAAAGAAGATATGTGCAAAATTGGTGGACATAATTTAACCTGTTAATTGTGAAAGATGAAAATAATTTATAAAGGAATTGAAGTGGGTATTAAGAGAACCAAGTGTGCGTATTAAACACGTTATTGAAAAAACTCCATCGACCTATAAGTTATATTGATATTGTATACGATATTATTATGTTAGCAATGTATTAACTTAATTTAAGTTTCGTTCCTCAAGGTTCATGAGTGTAATAAAATCTTAGAAATGAGTTCTAAAGCTTACCTATTTTATTCGGCAGCATTTCCTCCTTGTACTAAAAGTCCATGCAATTAAATTAAACTTTACATATACCAGATGGCCATAAATACAACAAATATAAATGTTATAACTATAATTGAAAGCTGCTGAAAAGGCATTTTGAAACGGAAACGAATATTATTGGACGGAAAAAGTTTTAGCATTTCTCAGGTAAACCAACTTGCGGATTCTTAAAAAACCCTACCAGATCTGTCAGTCTGTACTAGTAAGTGGTTCGTATGCGTAGCTTACCTTCGGTGAGAATCTATCGCCAATCGAGATAGCGTACTGCAAACGTGTCTTTCCCAGAGGCGATCTGGTGCCACGAAACGTCAATATTTATTTAAATGACCCCTAAAGACATTGGAAATTAAGATTATAACAATATTAAAAATATAATACACCAAAGAAAATGGATAGTCCATCTCCGATCCCTTAGATTCTTAAGTATATACGCCACTGATTGCTAGATTATGCAAACATTGTGCAAAAAGGGAGTTCACTGTCAATGTTTCTGCCACATAGCCTGTAAATCTCTTTGATGTATGTACCATAAAATATTGTACAAAACACTTCCCCGTGTTCTTGTTCAAACTTTAAAGGCTTCAAGAGTAAAAATGTATTTTAATACCACTATATCACTTTGTCGGTCGTCTCCTTAGCGCGGTGGTGGCGTAGCTGCTTAACAAGCGGGAGACCTGGGTTCGATTCCTCCTCTGGGAGACCTGACCTGGGGTGCACTCAGCCTCGTAAGGTCCCTGGGGGGCCAATTGAGGAGCTACTTGATGGAGAAGTAGCGGATCCAGGTCATGAGGACCGCATTAACCGGCCGGGGGACTCGAGGCTGACCACGTCTTACCCCATCCATGACGTCTGTAGTGGACCGAGATGGGGGACGCAGTGGCCGGGTGGTAGGCCAAGGTTCCCCCTGAGCTGTCGTGCCATGGAGTTAGTTATTATACCACTTTCTCTTGAACGAATTTCAATATGATGTTATCCGTGATGGATAAAAATCCAAACTTCAACAAAATTGCATTAATACATTATCAAAACATCTTATGGATATTAAATTTTATTTATTTTAAATTCTATTTAAGAACACTAAATGTTTAAAATATCCACTGTTTTATTTAAATTATATTAATTTAAACATTAAAAAGGATGTTCAAACCTGAACATCTATTTCTTACACGTGCTCCACTTGGTCATGGTTTGGATGGAGTGCACGTGTTGGAAATAGATGTCCAGATTTGAACAAAATTGATAGCTTCACTGTATGTAATGGTCTTTTTTAGCATTTTAAAATTAAAAAGGATGTCTTAAACAGTTTGTACTATTAATTGATACTAAAGAACTAACATATTAAGTTATAACTAATTGGGGAAAAACACAAGGGTGTAATATTTCAGTCACATAATTTAAAATATACAGTGACCAGATCGTTATATTAGTTACAGATGACCTTCAGTTATACAATAAAGAGAAGAGGAATTTAAAATATCTGTGTACAGACTTGAAAAAGGTGTTAAATAATATAACTTAGAAATATTAGTATCTAAAACTAAAATAATAGTATCCCAGTTCATTCACAGATAGTTATGAATAAAACAAACATCTCTTCTGCTATACAGGAAAAGGTATGTTACAATAAAGATCGAGATAGAGAAATTAAGATACAACAAATTGAGACCATATTTGAACAAGAGAGTAGAAGGATACTAGAATCGAAGTACTATATAAACAGAGGAAATTTGAATTTTAAGAATGGTTATAGATTTCCAAAGATGAGACAAAATACGTAACGAATACATAAGAAAAGAACTAATGCTAATTTGGAGCAGGGCCAGAAGAAAATAAGAGTTTATTAACAAAATGAATGAAGACGGATTGCTAAAACGCATAAGAACAACTGGAAGGCCTTCGAAAAATGGCAACAACTCTAAATGTGAAGACGGAACAGACATTTTGCTTAAATCATTAAATGCAGAAGAAGAAGAAGACCTATTATAATATATATGTGAATATTTATTATAGATATTAGCAATAAATTTGGCAAATAAAAAAGCGTAGTCCATATAGAATCAAGTTTACAAGTTTACTACAACCCTAAGTTTAAATTTATGTTTAACTTTCATATGAATACGATTTCCCCATTTGAAAATGTGAAGATATAAAACTTTGTAATTTCATTATAACGTGATATTGCTTATACTATTTAACGGTTTGATATAAGATGGTTTCATACCTGTCTATAGTCTTGATGTAATAAAAGTTAGCTTTTCAAAGCAATTGCAAGATATAAATATTTTATGCGCTAAAAGAAAACATTATCAATGCATAATGTTGGGTTTAATATGCTCACATAAAAACACATGCAGTGTATGAAAATATACTTACGTTTAGTAATAATATATCATTGTGATTTGTTGTCTCTGTAGGGAAATTGTGCTCACCTACCTGGAAAGAACAAAAGAAACGATAATTAGTTTTGTATCTGCAGTGAACATAAGTTCGTGAAAACTAGATTAAATGTAATATATCCATTAAGACTAACATAGTAATTAGGGCCTCTTGTGAGGCCTTAAGGATACTTCAATAAATTTATTAAATATATATTTTAAGTTATAAAATGCAGAAAAGGTCAATAAAACCAAAGTCGGTTCTTTGTAATTTCACACTGGTTGTGTATATACAATGATTGGAGACTCAATGGTTATCCTTACTAAAGCTTTATTGTTGAGCTACAGCGACTTCAGCGCCGAATGTGTAGTGGAACATCTTACACCAATATCTTTAATGTGTGAGCCGAGATGCCTCACAATTTTTGGTTTTCACAATCACAGGCTTTGCAAGTACAATTTTGAGGAAGTTTTTTTAGTTTAAGTAGTCTTTTTACTGACCTATTCGAAAGCCCAAATATTGTAAACAGTTTCTTGCAGGGTGATAACGCAAATAGTTCACTGTTGAAAAACAATAATAAGGTCTATATACGTTTCCTTCTTTCCACCAGCTACTCAATAAAATGTTGATGTTAAAGAATAAGCTGAAAGGTGTGTTCATCAACCACTTATCAAGAGTTTAATCCTATTTAAGAACACCTCTCAATATATTAGAGGAAATCATTGCAGTAAAGTGCTAAATTGGTGCAGTTGGATTTGGTATTATACCAGGAAATGGTGTAGTGTTAAACTTCTACCTTCGTCGTATATCGCTGATGAAAGCTCTTTAAGTGCTGCGACTGTTATCCCTTCTTCCTCGAGAATGCCGAATTGTAAAATAGGTTTACCCTTGCCTTTCCTTACCTTACCAATCGTAGCGAACCCTTCATAGAGACTATATGCTACTCATCCCTAATCTTCTTCTTGTTGTTAGTTCTTATCTATCTGTTTGTTTTCAGGCTAGGCCATACAGAACTGATACCGGTTGGATGAATATGGAATTCGTAGGGAGGGAAAAAGCTTTTACATCGAAGTCAATGGGTCACTTTTTGCCCATGTGTACGACTTCATCATCCTGCAACTATTAAGCGTTTGGGGGGGGGGATCCCAGGGATCTTTTATTTTGGTAGTGTTTAACGCCCGCTTTAAGTACTTATGGCACCGCAGGCGGTGTCGCTGATGATACATGAATGATGATGGAGCACCGGTGGAATGCGATGGCGGAGGAAACCGGAGTACCCGGAGAAAACCCGCCCCACCACAAATCTCACATGCGGTCGTTTGGGATTGAACGCCGGCCGTCTAGGTCAGAGGGGAGTGGTCTAACCACTTGGCCACGGCGCGGCCATAGGGATATTTTGGCTTGAGAGTGATAACGAACAATAGCTCTTGGAATTCCATGAAATGTTTCCACTAAAGCTGGGCCGACTAGTTATTCTGGTAGTTTTGTATATGATAGAGAAAATTATCTTTTAGCCGCACTTTGTGTACTCTGCTATATGGCGTAACATCACATATCATTTAACTGTAATCTACATTCATTTCTTGTTCGTATTGTCCAGGCTTCACCACTAAAGCTTAATACTAGTCTTGTGAGAAACTTACAGTGGTGTAGTTTTGTGATAGTTTGCACTAAAATAATTTGAATATTAGTTATCCCCATAGTTTTTGCACATTTAATAATTTTGTTTGCTATATCAGCTTCGTTCTGGGGGATCAAATTAGAGCACAACTATTTAAATTTATATACCTTTTCTAAAATAGGATTGTCTAAAACAATTTTTTTAAGTATAGGATATTTTCCACAAAAGGACCTCATTTTAAAAAACGTATGTGTTCCTTTCACTAGTCTTTGTCTACCTGTTCTGCAAACACACTGTCTTAAAAAGCATTATTTATTTATCTAGTACATGCTAATTGAGATAAACAGCATAAAATGTCTTATTACTTGCTTACTTGTAAGCAGAAGGGAAATAGAAGAATACTCTAGGCTAAAGTTGATAAAGTCATTTAAAGTCTGTTGCTATGTGAAACAATTAAAATTCGGTTTTGTTTGCGTGGGTGGGACAAAAATAAAAGCGGTATGACAAGAAAAATGACTTGCCGTTTGAGAAATGTTTAAGCAGTTTTAGATTAAAACCAATAATAAGGAATATCTTGGAAACGACTAACTCTACAAAAAATATATGTTGTTTTAATGAGATTTAAGAGTTATGCAAGAGTCATCAAGAAAGAAGAGATGTTCAGAAACAACTTTCAGAAAATTCGTCTTAAATAAATGATGAGCCAGCGTTGATAAATATATTTTTTTAAAAAATGTTCCATGTAAAGCTACTTGGGATAAGGAGATTCTCCTCAGAATCTTTATGTCACAGCCTTGGAAGATACTGAACTTAAATACCAAGTGTAGCATATAATGGGATTTTCGTTTTTGATGTACAAGGATGCGCCCCTTCCACCATCCCCCCCCCCACACACACATGCGTGGAAATATTTCTAAAATGCCTTTCTTTTTATTTTCTTCTTTTTCTGATTCAGTGGATCTCAAAACATGAGTTCCCGGAGAAATCTCGGTGTTGAATTATTGAATAGATTGCAATATCTTCTTTATCTACTACATGCGCTGTACATGAATGCTAGAGAAAGTAAAAATATGAGAACATCTGTCATCATTCTTAAATAATTCTATCTACGTATGTCATGAACAATAATACAAGTGTGTACGCTCAGTCATACAAGTCATTGTGAATTAAAATGAATTATGACAATTGGATTATATTTGTGTATGTCAAAGGAGTAACTACTAACTCTGAGTTAGAGAAATTAAATATGACTGTGCTGAATTTTAAACAAGTCACGTTTTGAAGTTTCTTCGTGCGCTAGACATCGATGTGCATTCACAGGACCTGGATGGTATGCAACTTCTTTAACACGTGTGATGCTAGCATCGCGTAGTAGAGTTCCCGAAGTTTAGTACTGAGGTACAAAAAAACAGAAGATAAAAAGAAAAACTGGTGGCGTACTCGTGACGTGAGTACAATATTTTTATGTGATCCGCATGCAGTGACTATCTTTTGACCAGAGTCCGTAAAAATAATGCCACCGTTACATAGCTAGATGCATCGGGTTAATTATTATTTTAATTATTATTAACAGAGTTGCCAATAGATTGCATCCCTGTGTGACACATTTATTAATTATAAATTCTTCCGAAAGTTCTCCATTTATTGATATTCTATTCATTGTATAGCCATAAACACAGGCAAAACTAAGGTAATGAAGTTCAGAAAAGGAGGGAACATCTCCAAAATTGACATCTTTTATCTGTGGTAGCAGAAAATTGGAAATTGTAAAATCGCATAAATATCTAAGATTAACGATGCAAGTAACAGGTAAAGTATTTACTAAACATACAGAAGAAAGATGTTCATCAGCAACCAAGGCTATGCTTGACATAAAGGAGATTCAGAAACTCTTCCTGGTTAAACCTCTTATACATCAAGATCGTGCCAATTGCAAGCCATGCGCTAAATAAGATATGGATTTATCTGACTACTGCGAAATTCAGGAGACTGGAAGCAGTGAAAGGTCTTACCTAAAGAAAGCACTACATTTACCAAGAACAACACGAACGAGGACATATATCTAAGAGCTCTGTGTAAGAGGGTTAACGCTGAACAATGGTCTGCCAATCACACCAGCATCACATCAGAGACATGGAAGTCAAAACAGCAGACGTAGATCCAGAATTCTTCTTAACCCAGCCATGACCTCAGAAGAATGGAAGAAGGCAAACTTCGAGCATATCAGAGACAGGGAAGTCAAAGCAGCAGACTTACTCGTAGATCAAGAATTCTTCCTAACCCCAGCCATGACCTCAGAAGAATGGAAGAAGGCAAACTTCGAGCAGCGGCATGTCTTCACGAGGACATCGGCCCACGGATTTCATCATAAAGTCTGAGAGCAAAGAGGATACCACCCGACTTCAGAGCAGTATATCTACACACTGTGTGCACACAGCTGTTGGCAGAATCATCTGCTCACATGTCCAATAAGGACAAAATTACTGACGTTTTATGAAAACCAGTAACATTTTATCTATAACCATGTACACATTGTGTTCAGTAATTCAGTAATTTCATAGTTTTGGAATAGATCGAATTTATTGCATCAACAATTAAATACATAAACATACATTAAATACAATATCACTTATGATTATGACAAGGATGTTAATGTTAAAACACAACGTATGTGGCACAATTGCCATGAACTTAAAGAAGAAAACAAGGAAAGAGACGCAAATAGAATTGTATAAGACAATAACTGTACTAACTCTTCCATATGGATGTGAAGTGTGGAACGTGAAGAAAATTATATTAATAGAACACAGTCAGTGGAAATGAAGTTTCTCAGGAGTGTAAACAGATGCACAAAATTTATATGATTAATAAATAATCATATAAGAAATGAGTTAAATAAACTCTGAATTATAGATAAATGCATACAGAAGTTGTTGGTAGAACTATCTAACAAGAATGAACAAGGAACGGTTACCGAAACAGGTATTGGATTACAGGCCACAAGGGAGAGGAGATGGCGGTCGAGGATGATTTTAGCTATTATTTATCTATATAAAGCAGGATCAGTGTTGCATTACACCCAAAATTTCCTACAGAAATTTAACTGAAACACAAAATACGTTTCAATATTAAAATGTATAAAAAATCAGAATATGCATCTGTAACCATTATACCTAACAAAAACATTCCGATGTGTTACTTTCTCATGATTTTCTCTACTTATTCCACAAGCATACTCTTACAAAAGATTATTCTTGTATCTACTCCATGCTAATCGAGATAAATTTCATCGGAATGGTCTTATTTCTTAGCTTCTTATAAGTAGAATGGAATACACTATGCTAAAGCGGTACTCAAAGCTGTCGTTATGCACTGTCATTGAAATTCGCTTCTTTGCTTGCCCGGATTAAAGTAAAAGCCACTTAGATGACCTCTTATGCGAGAAAAGTATAAGTATTTTAAAAATAAACCTTATATAACAAGGGATATTTTGGACATTTTTAAGTCTAAAAAATGTGTATGATATAAATTGTGTTTCAAAGAGATCTTAATTTTTGTGTAGTAAGCTTTTTGTCTAACTCTCGCGACTTACGAGCTATACAAAAGCCATCCAGAAAGAATAGGTCTCTAAAACTATTCCCAGAAAATTTAAGTAGGACGCGCCGAGGCCGAGTGGCGGGTTTTCTCCGGGTTCTCTGGTTTCCCCCGCCATCTCATTCCACCGTATGTATCATCAGTGTCATCGCCTGCGGTGTCAGAGCAGTAAAAGCGGGAGTTAAACACTACCCAAAAAAGAATTTAAGATATAAATTTTATTTGTCATTTAACATCTTTAATGTACGGCATTTTTGTCATATTTTGTCACTGTTGAAATTTACTTCACTCCAATTACTTCTTTTCTATTTTCTTTACTCTAATTCCTTTATTGAACACAGCGAAATTATATTTGTTTATATTTATTTATACCCCTCCTTCTGAGCATAATTACTTAATCTTTCGCTGTACGTAGTTTACTTAAATGATACTTTAACGTGAATAAGTCTATACAGACGTTATTTGCTTAAAAGGTACAATCAGATTGTGTCTGATAAGAGATTTTTATGCAATATGCACAGTAAATAGTTTTAAAATTACCTTGAAAAGTTACATAATCTACTATAAGTGTGGAAATGTAATATGTTTTGATTTTATTTGTTTGAGATTTTTTCTTCGTGAAATGTTTTATACCTTGTTTATTATGTTTGTGATTTCAGATGATTTATTTAATTAGGTATATATTACTACGAAATATTTTTATTAGGTTCTACATGACTTAAGCACTTAAATTTAGGGTAATAGTCTTTTAACATAGGAAGGTCATATGATTTGCGTTTTAATTTCAGTTAAAGTGACTGGTTCAGTAGTTTAGTCAGTAGTGCAAAGGACCACAGTTTAGGTTTCCGATTATGGAAGTGGAAATTTTTCTCTACCCAAATTTATTCCCCATTCTCACGGGAGTCTGGAGGTACAAATGAGAATATGAATGAATGTGTATTTATTGACATAACAATATTATACATTGAGCTTCAACAATTGCACAGGTCCACAGACCGTAAACACGAAAATAAAAAACACAGGTAATACACAATAAAAACAATATTAAGACAACAACAAAGAATTAAAAGAATAAACACGAAAATAAAAAGACAAAAATATTCAAATACAGCAATTTAAATTTACAGCACAGAGTAGGTACACCTTATTCAGAAGCATAAATATAAAATCTTATAATAGATAAATACACTTAAAAGAAATATGTACACTTATAAAGAATATCTAGACTCATAATACAATGACCTAAGCATGATATAAAATATATATATGTAAAATATTGTAGCAACTTTTGTTGATTTGTTCTTATCCCCCCCCCCTCTTCTCTATTTGCAGCCTTCTCAGATCGCAGCCGTCTTGCCTTAATTATAAATCTAGCTAGCCCGTCTGCATTTTCCGTGCCTGCCAGTAGCGTCCAACATGCTTCTAGCTCTACATTCGCGGTGGTAAAGGTTCGCGGTAAATATTTTTCCCACCATTCCGCCGTAACAATAAATCTTACCAAGATAAATGAGAATAAGAATGTATGCGTGTATAATTATAAATATTTAACTATATATTAACAATAACAGTAAAGGAGTTAAGCATTGCTGTGAGCAACATAACCTAGATAGTAAAAGTAACACATGGAAAGAAAGAATAAATTCTATGTATTCCATTCACATGACTTTCTCAACATCTTTTTAATAAATTATTGTTAAAACTTATTCTTCTATCAATTTCATAATTATCGAGATAAACATTAGCAGAAATTGTCCTTAGTACTTGGTTCCTGTAAGTAGAAGCAGGAAAAAATATAATGTGTTCGATTTAATAATGTGTTCCTCTAGCTGCTCGGTAAACAATCCTTTTATTCAAAACGTTAATCTGTTACGTACAGCATGCTAATCAAGATAAACATAAGCAGAATTAGCCTTATTACTAGCTTCTTGTAAGTGGAAGGGAAATAAGATAATGCAGAGATAATCTTTAAAAGCCGGCCGCTATGTGAAACAATTGAAATTCCAATCTCTATGCTTTCCAGCAGTAAAAAAACGAGAGACGAGGAAAAATGTCTTTCCGTTTAAGAAAAGTTTAAGTGATTTAAAATTGAAACCAATAATCCGGAATATCTCGAAAACGGTTAACTTTACAAAAAATGTATTTGACATAAATTGTGCGTTTTTTGTGGGATCCATATTTTTTGTCTCTAACAGTTTGCCAGTTATATAAAAGTCATTCAAGATTAAGAAGTATTAAGAGGCTATTTCCAGAAAGAAAAAATTAGATATACATTTCGTTTATCATAAAAATACCTTATACGCAAGGCATTTTAATCAAAATGGTTCGTCATGCCTGAGAAAATAAAAACTTTAAAAAAATGTAAATTGTAGTTTGGGGTTGGAATGATTTTGTTGAGAATTGTCGTGTCGCATCCTTGGAAGATACCAAAATTAAGTACTGAGATTGGTATTTAACTTTTTTGAGCTATGCTGTCCAAAGACACACACACGGACGCTTTTCTAAAAATTCTTCTTTTGGATTCTGGGGTTTCCAAAACATGTCTTTCCGGTGAAATCTCGGTATCGAATTTTTGGGTGCATTAGAATACCTTCTGTGTAAACTGTACACTATATATTTAGTACGTATAGAGAAATTAAGAAAAAACTGTTGTACTGCTGAAGAAATATAACACTAATATAATAGGGTTTTTTCAAAGTCACTTCAAGCTTAAAAACTTTAGAAGTATTAGAATATTTGATATTGGATAAAACAACAGAAGTCACATATTAGGCAAACGATATGGTTTTATAGAACATTCAGAATATGTCTTCCGTTCTTTTCTTCGACATACATTCTGCAACTCCAAGCACAGAATTTTGCAGATGATATCTTGCGAAATAGCAGCTTTACATTTTTGTAGGGTTGTGGCATGTGTCACGAAAACTCGTTGTTTAGGGTAACCTCACAGATGAAAGTAGCTTGGATTGATATCTGCGGATAGTGGCGGCCATTTTGTTTGAACTTAACGAATGGAACATGAAGCTGCTCTTAAACTGTTAAAAATGTTATCAGACCTTAATAAAAACGTCTCCTGCTTTCATAATAGCATTGAATAAGCTATATTCTTTCATTTAGTGACAGAGTCATGATTTGTAACTTACAAATTCTTACAGTAATATGAAGAAAATACTAATATTGTATTCCACAATTTTTTGTGCTATACATTCTTGTGCATCTCTTTCATTTCTATACTCAACCATTTATATGTATCCTTGTTAACGTTTGTATTTGTTAAATTTTTTCCATGATGCAACCTTACAATAAAGGGAGCTATAAAACAATATTATACCTAATTAATTCAGAGTGTGGATGGACTTCAGGGATGTTCACAGAAAATTAGAGATTTTCCATTTATATGTCATATAAATATTTTAAAATATGTATTTTTAATAACATTGAAGTAAACCATCAAGCACTACGGACCTTTTTTATTTTAATGACATATTTGTGGTGAGTGAATTTATTGAGAACTTTTATGTTGTATTCTTGAAACGAAATACTAAATTTAAAAATTATCCACATTCCACTTTTTAGTGATTCTGTTTACAAACACGCACGGGAATTTTCAACTACAAAATTAATATATTTGTTGTGTCTTTTTGGGACAAAGCAGCAGTTCCGGGGAAATTATAGAATATAATTAAAAAAAAAACAAAGTATGAATCAGCCTGCTACATCCACTTTCCACCATTATATCGTTTCTGGTGTCAACTGGAAGGATCTGAAAGTATTTGTGTACGATTGCACATACAAAGATCAAATATCTTGCTATGCAGTATCAACAACATAATGATACAAATAGAATAAAGCCTATTTGAAAAGAATTGGTTACAATTTCTTCTAAAATCCGTAATATACTGCCCAAAATTTTTCATGTTACTCATGAATGTAACTGCTAAATAAATAAATTTTTCATAGCTATACCTATACAGAGCATTTTCATTTAATAATTCTACATACGGGATTATTAAAATTCTAAAATTGGTATTTGCGGTTAAAGCCTCTCAGGCAATAGCTACGGGTGAATCGATTCGGGGAAATAGGTTTTTGGGTTGTCGGGATTTGTGTAGGACTCCGTGCAATCATTCATTAGTTCTGAATTATCAGCTCAAGTTATAAGGTAAGTCGTTAAACAAGTATTGTCATATTTAGAACTTTGTGTTGAATTTTTGTTAGCATTCAAGTGGGGAAACTCTACCTTTTAAGACTCTTAGCGGAAAAAATGGTACATTCGAGTTCACAGGATACTGCCCATGCTTTTAGTTTTCTACGTGTTTGTTTATTTTAAGTTAGTAGAAGCTCCTTATTATGTGTGTTCAACATTATCTTTGAGTGGTCTCTGTTGGTTTAAATTCAATTCTGATACAGACGCATTAGTATATGCGCAAAGACCAGGCCTAGATAAGCAGCGAAACGTATGCTTTGCAACGAAAATCCACTCCGGCCTGTGGATGAGTCCATCTCGTATTGGTTTGACTTCAAACGTCTGGCACTCAAACATTAATCTAAGAACATAGGTTTCAGGCTCAGGAGCGAAGGGAAAGGAAGCTGTAATACAAACATTAACGTCAGCATTAAAACTCAGTAAGAAAGTGAGATTGGATGTGACAGAGTGAGTTAACATTTCCTTATCAACCACTGGATGTTATTATATCAACACGATTGCAATTCCTTATTATGGAAGTTTCATGTGTACAGCTATGTTTCGTTTACCCTCTTATCATTCCTGAAAAGTTCTAAATAAATCTGGAACCTATAAAACTCCATTGATTTTTATTTAGGTTTATAGCTATATTTCATGTGATATTTCAATTTCATATATAGTTTTAGTATTTCATTGTACATTCCATTTAAATAGCATAATTTAATGGATGAAAAGTTTAGTTCTCATCTTTATTTATCTCACATGTTAATCTTTCTATGCTATACACACAGGCTATTGGATATTTATCAGCAATAGTAGCATCTTAAATGTATTTTCCTAAATGCTCTTTTGACAGATATATTCACTGGAGAAAGGCAGTTGAGATATTAGCTATTTACTTAAAATACCATTATATATAATAGGGATTTTTAAAAATAGTTTGGTTGTTAAAATAGTAATTCACATTCACTTATTATTTAAATATCTTTGATGGTCCTTGGGGAATCTGAAGGCAGTGGCGTGATCTAAACGGAAAGCCAAAGTAGAATCGCAAAGAATAAAGGACGGTAATGGTCCAACATCGCATCTCCCTGGGAGTCCTACGTTCAGGGACTAGGGACAAAGAAGCCTGGCGTCCACGGTAATGACCCCCAGGGACATTATTCTTCTGCGTTGTCTCGAACACGCAAGCATCCATACAACAAACTACTGCTATTTGCGTCCTAATGGGCAAGTCGAGAATTCGTTGCAGGAGATATCGTATATCACCTTGCCCATTTCCTATACTCTGCAGTTTTCAGAAGCCATAGAAAGTAGTGGCCGCTGTGAAGAAAAATTACTGCGACGTTTTCTCACGTGATGGAAGGGGTGGCGGAAAAACAACAAATTGCTTTGTGTTAAAAAAAAAATGCACACTATTAGTCTTGATGACTGAACATCACAAGTTTTCTCGCTATAATAATGATTCCCTCATAAACAAACCCTTCAACTTACAGATATACTCGCCTAACGTCTCACCCCATTAGAGCGTTTATTCCACTTTTGTAGACAAAACTTAAGTCTTACATTCACATACACATTCTTTTCTTTATTCCGCATCGTCTATTAGTGTCTATAAAACTCTTCTTACTAAAGCTTTTTACTTTCTCTAACACGTACCAAAAGTGCATAAAGAAGACACAAAAGGTATTGTATTTCACCTAAAAATTCATTACCGAGATTTCACTGGAAATATATGTATTGAGACCCTCTGAAAAAAAAACAACAACAACAAAACATTTAGGCGCGAGTGTGTATATGTGTGTATGTGGGCAGCATAACTCAAAAACGAAAATTCTGTCCAATACCACAATCGGTAGGTATTTAGATTCAGGGATATGACACTAAAATTTTCAAGAAAACCTCTCCACTCCCACTTACCCTTTACATGGAATATTTTTCGTAAATTTTTATTTTCTCAAAGATGGCTTCACCAATTTTGTTTAAAATATCATACTTTAAAGATACTTTCATGCCAAAAGAAACGTACATTATGAATTTTCTGGGAATAGCCTCTAAAGGGGTCTTCATTCTGGAAGACTTCTATATAAACCGTAAATAGACAAACTACTTCTTTTCTCTTCTGGCTCTACAGCCCTTGGTGAGTTTTGCCCTCCTCCACATATATCTATCTTCTGCTTTACTTTTCCACCCTCTGATTCCAATCACATCACATCATCTAACCATATTGTTTTTGCTTTTCCTTTTTTTTTATTCCAACGTACAATCTTCTTTTCAGTATTCTTTTTGACATTCTTTCTTATATCTTTCTATAAATTTCACAATATCTTATTCTCCATTGGTCTTTATCCTTTAGAGGTCCAAAGATTCGTCTAAGTATTTTGCTTTCAAATCTTCGAGGTATTTCTTCATCTTCATTGTTTAGGGCCCAGGTTTCTGCAGCATACGTTACTACTGGTTTTATAAGTGTTTTATAATCTTGTATTTTGTCCCTGTACTAATAAGCGTATTTTTAATAGATTTAAATTTGTATAATAAGCTGCATTTCCACTTTGAATTCCTTCTTTTATGCACTAGTTTAAATTGTTATCATTATTTACAAGTGCTCCTAAATATCTAAATTTGGATACCCCTTCAAATGTTTTCTCTCGAACTACTGGATTTGAAATTATTCTTTTGCTTTCGTCTGCTGTCATTTTCAGGTATTTAAACTTACTACACAAGAAATATACTCGTAGATTCATTACACACAATTTATGTCGTATACAATGTTTTTTTAAATATTCCTTGTTATTGGTTGCAGTTTTAAACTACTTGGACTTTTCTCAAGCGCGAAATCAACTTTCGTTCCATTTTTTTATTCCAGAGATTGCAAAAGCGAACCGAAGTTATACTGCTTCACATAGCGACAGATTGTAAAAGATTTGATTGACGCTTCTGCCTGGTATGCTCCCTTATTAAACTTCTACTTTCAAGGAAGCAAGCAATGAGACCATTCCTGCTAATGTTTTTCTCAATTACCATGTAGTAGATAAAAAAATATTTTATTGTGAAAGCTAATTTGAACAATAGCTAGAGATAGTCATGTGAATGAAACAGATCAGATTTTTTCTACCAATTTTATGTTATTGCAAAACCCGTCGTATCTATTACGAAATGTTTAACTATATATGCGAACAAATGAGTGATGGTCAAATATTTCAGAAGTGGACGTTCTATCCTAACCTTAAAATGCCATATTCCTTCTATGCAATCACAAGAACTTTGCCGAGCAGCTAGAGACATTGGTGTGAGAGTAATACATCAGAATTTTTTGTTATAAATTATGTTTTTAGTACATTACTTTTGCCCCATCTAGTTGGGTTCTTTGGTGAGGAAGTATCTCTTAACAGGGCGTATATGATAAAAGGAACTATTTCAGTGATAATGAATTTTTGTAAGCTTTAATTTAAACAATTTAAGTAAACAAAAACATATATTTCCAGTGTCAAATTTTTGGGTGAAATATAATACCTTCGTATACTCTATCTACATAGTATGTACGTGTAGATAAAGTAAAACGTATCATAGCCAGCGCAAAATTCCCTCATCTAACAAACAAACAGGGGACATAGGAAACCAGAGACCATTATAAATATTACAAATAAATCAGGCATCTCGAAAATCAGTACAGAAAACATGTTTTTATATTAAAGATGTCCTGCTAAAGTTACTTTGTTTTATTTCAGTTCACTAATTCACATCCATTTAATATCCTTTAAAAGATTACACGGACTTTATTTTCATTACTTACTGCAAACAGTTTTTACTCACACAATTCAAAATTTCCCGAAAGAGAACAAAGGTAGCAGATTCTAAATGGAAAAATCACTCGCGCTACGATTCTCCTTTTGTGTTGCTAAGTATATTAACCTAAAGAAAGCGAAGTCCAAAGAAAAAGCAAACATCAAGTTCATAAAAGCCTCTCCTGTGTACAATGTAGATAATGCGTCGGCAGTGGCCTCTTTGGATTTGAAACTGGCAAAGAAACGCGTTGGTTTAGGTAGAATGAGGAAACTAATGAAACAAAGACATCCCCGTGCGGATCATCCCCGTCTTGTTTAATGTCGCAATCGCGTTTCCCGCTTCCTCTTCTTCCAGAAATAGGGAGTTCTGTGCAGAGAGAGAGGAAGAGAAATTGGGAGGACATTATCTTCAGTTTTGTGTGTCAACACCCTTTACATGGGGGAAGAAAGGAATTAAGTTTGCAGCGCAAAGAAAGGAAGCAATGCACGCCTGGTGTGTCGAGTAAGATAACAGGGTTTTAGAGTGTGTGTGCGCGCGCATGCAGACGGCGCGGCATGGCTCTAAAAGGACGTTGATAAACGGCCTACATAAGTGAGGTTAAAGACATTGTAATTTGCATCTATTTTACGCTTTCATCGTATTCCACATTTATGTGAACAATAATTCTTCGTAAGGGCAGACCAGCATTTTCCTTTCTTGGATCACACAGGTGACCACCGGCTTTTCTGAATCTTCCTTTCCATAATGATTCGTGCTATTGAAATGCAAGGTGCTTTTAATCTTCATCATTACCTCGTTCATCCAGAGCAAGGTTAGTCAAACTATGGCCCGACGGTCCAACTCGACTCGCGAGCTGCTTTTGTTTCGCCCGCCTACATTCCCATGACTTTTTCTACTTCTGTGTAGCAAAATATTGTCAAAACGCTTTTTCTTCAATTTATTTAATGCGAAAACATTAGCAAAAACTGTCTTATTACTTAGTTTCTTTATAAGTAAAAGGGAAATAAGAGAATACACTAGACTAAACCGACAGTCAACTGTTTTAAAATGTGGTTGGTATGGGATTGGAATCCGTTTCATTGTGTGGCCAAGTGTTGACAAGCATTCAATAACAAGGAATATCTTGAAAACGGCAAACTCCACGAAAAAAAGTATATGACATAAATTGTGTATTTTATCTTGATCTACATTTTTTGTGCAGTAGCTTTTTGTCTATCTCTTACGGTTTACCAGGTACACAAATTCAGAAAAAAACTTTCAGTGTAAAGAGGTCTTTAGAGCCCATTCCCAGAAAATTCAAAATATGGTACATTTTATTTGGCCCGTAAATGTCTTGAATATAAGAGATTTTAATCAAAATCGTAACATTTCGAAATATTATCCTTGTAAAGGGTAGTTTGGGAATGCAGTATTTTCTTGAAAATCTTCCTATCCCATCCTTGGAAGATAGCAAACTTAAATACCAAGTTTGGTATTTAGCTGTTTTTTCGTTTTTGAGCTATGTTTTCCGCAAACACTCATACATACACATACACACGGACCTGTTTCCAAAAATGCTTTTTTTGTTACCGAGGAACATAAAATTTTTATTTCCAGTGAAATCTTGGTATCGAATTTTTGGGTGATTTCTCTATACATTATGCATTTAGTACGTACAGAGAAAGTAAAACTATATGTCTATTATACAAACACCTATTTTACACCTCCGCATTGTTGCAGATATATGAAGAGAACTTATGTAGTCGCAGCATTGTTGCAGAGTTGAACATCTGTGCGGACGGCTGCTTTAATAGCTCTCCTGCACTGTCTCAAAAGTGAGCCAGTGTAATAATAACCCTCCGTTTCGTTGGACTAGAAATCAGCCGAAGGAGTAGACAACTGGATGTCGAAGCGATGTAAAGGAGAAAATTGTAAACAGCTATTGAAATGAAACTATTTATTTACTTGGTGTCAGGAGTGGGACTGGACGTCACAATGGAAGGGATGATGAATACAGTACTAGCTCAAATCTAGACCATGATATTGCGAATAAGCAAAAATACGGTGTGAAATAAAGGAAAATGCCATCCGGAATGGAGTTGAACACGAAACTTTTGAACGAAAATCGACAAACAACTGGCAAGCATATAGTTACAATTTCTTCAATTAAATAAAAAACGGCCTACCTGTATTTTGTCAATTTATTGATCAATTTTGAGGATATATTAAATTAAATTGATATACAGTGTAATAAACATTTGAAGGAAGAAAAACTTTACACGAGCACTAATATTAGTGCCACATTATTGTATATGTTAAGAGATATTTTCAAAAATTAAATATGTTAATATAAATATACTTAGATCTAATTATGTGAAGAAATGTAAAACTGATGATCATTTAGAGCTGTTTTGATGCTGTGCGCAGCAAATCTTTGTATACCAAAAACAGACATCTCTAAAGTGTATATTTAAATTAATCAGAGTGTTACGGTACAAACAGATACTTTTAAGAGTGATATTTTGCATGGTCATAACTGCGCCGCAAAATGTAATACGCCTGTCAGTATAGATCATTGTTTTACTTTCGGGTATTCACATCTCAAAATGCGGTTTAGGTAGTATGGGGGCATCGTAAAGAATGAATTCGAGCTCAGTTCCGATACAACATTCACTAACGCGACTCCTAACTTATTCCTCATTTCTCTTTTTTTAAATACAGTCCCGGAGTCTGGTCAGGACTCCGGCGTTGTATACCCCTGTTTACATCCCCCCCCCTAACTTTAATATGTGTACTGTATGATTACTGTATTTTTACGTTCCTTTATTCAAACGTATACACATAACACCCATGCCCAAGGTGGGACTCAAACCCACGATCCCCTGCCCACGAAGCACCAAAGCGAGACGCCTTAGCGAGCGTGACCATGGGAAACGGCCCTCGTTAGGCCTTCCACCGGCGCACTCGGGGAACATGAACACATATGTCTTGAGTAGGCATTGGCTTCTTGGAGTTACTAACAAACCCTCAAACATAATATTAAGTAAAATAATACAGGGCTAGCATATTTTGGGGGTTTCCAAGATTGTGGATCAGTTAGAGTACCTTTTAGCGCTCTTTACGAAAATGTAATCTGTTTTATTCTAGCACCCACAGTTTTTACGGTATTCCTAAAACTTCCCATTTTTAAATTTTCCACATAATATATACTGCAATAGATCGTAAAGTGATTCAACATGATCCACTGTGAAAATATCGATATTTCTCGAGTTGTTTAAAAGTACACAAAAGCATGACAGTCATTTTAGTATAAATTTTAAATGGAATTTATAAGTGCGAAGTTTACAGGGTTTTCTTTTTATATCAGCCTAGAGAGAGAGAGAGAGAGAGAGAGAGAGAGAGAGAGAGAGAGAGAGAGATAGAGAGCGTAACCTCATTTGTGAAAAAAATATACCTATCTTATTTCGTTGCAAAGTTAGGAGATGAAGATACCACTTCACCGCCACATACTGTTGGTCATACTTTCATTGCAGGCTTGAGGAAATGGACACAAGACAAGCAGAAATGTTTAACATTCGCGATTCCATTGGTATGGAAAGAACAAGAACTATGTAGATGGCTGAGATTTTTGTATGGTGAAATTTGGAAGAATTTGTTTATTCAAACTTAAATCAGTCATAATACCCATACCTCACAGTCCTAACACTCCCGTGGAATGTTCACTCAAGAAGAATTCAATGGAATGTTAAGAACTCTGAATCTCTCAAGAAACACGATTTTTGGGGTCTCGATTAAAGAGAAAACATTTGGTCACCCCGGGTACAACATTTTACTGGTTTTGATCAAGAGAATCAGAATTTCATGGGTATTTCACTACATACGGTTTTCTTGTTAATTGTAAGATCATTGAAGGTGTGTTATCAAGATTTGGTGTTACATACAACACGAATGAACTTAAAGATTCGAACTAAAGAAGCCTCAATGTCCTACTTCTACACATTGGAAATACGTATGGCTTAGGACCAGTAACATATTCTGTGCACTTAAAAGAAACCTATTAAGAAATGGAGATACTGTTGAAGGCATCAAATATTCGAAACACCAATGGATTATATGTGGAGACCTGAACGTATTATGAATGCTGCTGGGACAACAGTCAGACTTTACGACATGTCCTGGTTTCCTGTGCCTCTGGGATAGTCGAACCCTTGAATCGCATTGGATTAGAAGAACACGAATGAATCATGGGGAGAAAATGAGATAAGAAAATCTCTGGTGAAACGAGAGAAAATCATCCTGCCACCTCTTCATATTAAACTGGGAATCATGAAACAGTTTGCCTATTGATGGTGATTGTTTTAAATATACAGGTTCCAAAGTTTTTGTTCTGTCTGAGGCTAAACTTAAACAAGGAATGTTTGTAGAACCGAACGTTAGTAACTTGACGAAAGATGAGGTATTTGAAATTGATGAAGTATCTGCAACAAGAAGAAAGACTGGCTTGGACAGGATATAAGAATGCAGATGAAAATTTATTACGGAATAGGAAAGAATCAGATTTCAAAGCAATAGTGGAAAATGTATTCATAGGTCTAAAAATTTGGGAGGCAATAGGCACCTTAAAATGCATTTTCTTCATAGCCATCTTCAGACTTTCCCTAACAATTCAGATCCACTATTAAAGCGCCAATGGAATGGCCGAGATTAGGCAATTTCTACCATTCGTGGTCATCTGATTGGAGTCATATTGTCAAAAAATCTTATCGTAGTTAATGTTCATTTCTTTGAAATCTTGTCACACCTGACGTTCGTATGTTTAATCTCATGTGACAAACAAGGCAACCAACCATCAGTTTTAAAAATTCTCAGTTCCAAAATTGTACTTTCAATTACACAGTTACAATGCTTATTTAAAGTTGTATTAGTTCACAATGTATTCCGTTAAAATAGGAGGAAAATAATCATTTTTGTTTATTATGTATGAGATGACTGCAATAACCTCAAATAAAACAACGTTTGTTTCCATTTCATGTATAAGTTATTAAACACTGAAATAAAATAATTTTTCTCTATTTCTATTGCTGCTCGATATTGTACATTGGATGTCGAGAATCTCTCTATATACTATAAACTATTAATATTCCATTTCGGTGAATTGCCTTATCAAATACAACTCGTGTTTTCATTTCTCGTCGCTTCGCTCCAGTCAAGACAAGATGAGCCACTCGTGGTATTACTTATGCCAATCTTTGAGCTTTTAGCGAGCAACATGTGGGAAGGGTTCATCAAGACATCAAAGAAGCAGAATCACGTTGTCAGAGAAAGGAAAGGAAAATGGTTGACTACTATTGAGATCTAAAAAGAGACAATGTGGAGTTACAGCATAAAAGAAAATCTCAAAGTTAAAATTTCGATATGAAGAAAAAGTGGCACTGAAAAAGTGCAGTATCTCCCTAAGACATGGAACAGATTGATCTTAAATTGTAATTAGTCCTAGGAACAAACAAGTGCTGTTTGATTTTGTTTGCTGCATACATTTGAGCACATTTTACAGGTTACTATTATATCTGTAGGTGCCTTGAATGAATATATTAAGTGTCTTAATATTGTATAAATATTACAACTCTTTATAACATTATTAAAGATTTCTCACACATGATAGCCAAAGTATAACTTCACATTTTTAAAAAGACGCTATAAATTAATACAAATCAAGGGTTAAAAGCTTTGAGCAAACATTTTTTTTTCACAGCCGTTTACAATCCAATTAACTCGCCATTTTATTTGCTAAAGTCATTATTTTAATTCATTTTTTCAGAGTATTAACTCAACTTCTACTCTACACAGTTACCACGATTTAATTGATTTAAATGTCATTCTTGTAGAAAACCAATAAAAAACTGTATACTTATTATTCTGTAAATGAAATATAGCCTAAGCTGTAAATACAGTTATGTAGAACTTGTTATAGACAGCTTTATTATACAGTAACACACATATTAATATGCTAACATCTATACAAGATTTTTTTTTTAATCAAGGTAGTCTTGTTAAGATTATTCTTATAGAAACTATATACTAAAGAAACTATTTACAACTAGTTACAAGACATTTTTTTCAACGAATAATCCACATTATTTGCAGATTGCAAAGATATATATTTTAATTTGGATTCCAGTTGCTATATAATTCGATATGGATATTTCGGACAGTGTTTTGTTCTCTACTCTTAGCATTACTAACAAGCTCGACACAAAGAAGTTTGCCTGTGGACTCGGTGGTTACAAAGTAACGTTGAGACTCTTGACCTTAACACAAGAACTGCATTAGAGGTTTGCAAACATCGCTAAGTAGAATTACACTACGACAAAACTTCCCACCGAGGTTTGCGGTTTAGACATGGTAGCAAAGTGCTCATAGCTATTTCACATCTCAGAGCTCCCTTTTCAGCAACATTCATAAAGGTATAGCAGGTATTTTAATCTATGTTACGTAATTATTATCATTAATATTATTATAATCATCATCATTTAAGATTTCTATAGACAGGAGGCTCAGGCGTTTCGTCTGCAACTAGCATTCGAGAGATCCGAGTTCTGGCCCTGCTTTTTTCCGGTTTAACTTTCCTTCTTTATCGGCAGGTGTGACTCGAGGCTTTGCAGGCAGCTGGCGTGGTTGCAAGTAAAACTCATCCCTCTGGTTGCACTAGTTGAGGCTAGGTGCCGGTGCATTGGCATTCTTCCGAAGACCTCTCGGCGCCTGTATAACCTCTACGGCGCCTCATAGATGTCAACTAGTGAACCTTTAGGGATTTCCGTGCGTCTCTGAGCTGAGCTACATCGTTTTCTGTGGCTTTCCCTCCTCACAGCTTTCCTCTGGGGGGGGGGGGAAGTCCGCAATAGATGAATACTTGGTCGCAGTTGCCGAAGGGTTCCCCTCACCGCTAATATACTCTTACCTCCTACCATTACTATTAGACTAATAATAATAATAATATGTTGGCTCGCATTCTGAAAGTCCTGAATTCGATTTTCGAAACAGACTACTCTGATCAAGTTTGGTTTTGTTTGCTTTTGTTACTTTTTTGGCTTTCTGTGGTTTAAAAAAGCACATGAAAGATAATTTCTCCTCCGCCAGTAATTTATTTTCCCTCATTTCTCCATCCACAGTTCAGGTGTTCTCAGGAGCTGTGCAGGTTTGGGCGGTATGCTTGTTCGCCGGAAAGATCATCACGGCCCCGCCAGTTGGCTGCTTTATCTGAGCCGTCTCCGGTGGGACGAGGGAAGACATTCTGAGCAACTCGCTGGTGCGACCGGGTGCCGATCTAAATGTCTCGGTTGATTAAACGTTGACTTTCTGATCCTAAGATCGCTGGGTCAAACTTGGCCCAGATAGATGCTTTAAATTGGTAGTTCTATGTCATATTATTTACCGATATGAGAAGAACTTTTGTGACAATATTCCGACACACCGGAGGCAGTGAAGTGGTTGAGCGTCGATAAGATACAAAATGAATTTTAGATCTTCAAACATGGAATCGTTCAAGACCTCTGCGCGTCGCTGTTGACCGGCCTTATTACGACCAATAGCATTTTACGATTCCTTCAAGAGATGAAGGAGGAGGTAACCACAAAAGTTCCGCGTTGGGTCGAGGTGCCAGGTGTCTCCTACATGCTCTAGTCATACCCATTACCAATAATTACAAACGGCACAACTTACGTAGGCAAAATTGAAATTTTTGTATGAAAACTATACGGCTTAAAAATGATTTCCAAAACAAGTTATTTTTTCCAGAAGAAGCGTTCATTATGGAATGACCCACTATATTAATATATCTTGCAGGCTTTTGCAATTAATGTTAGCGATAAATTTCAATACAGAAATATGGTGATTCTTGGAGTAACAACTAATTTGTTATTTGTATGTTCCAATAAGATTAATAAACCTGCCGCTGTAAAGTGGTGAAGGTGTCTGCCACATTCAAGAGGTCCACGGTTCCAATCTTGGTTAGGGTAGGTTATCCGGATAAGGTTTCTCTGGAGTTTCCGCTCATTCTGAGAAGACGAAGGTCGAGTAAATCTAAGCTTCATAGACCTCGGGCTCATTTGAGCATCAGTTCTCCCATTTCATTCATCGTAGAATAAGACCTACCTGGTTAACGGTCGTTAAAACTTAAAATAGTAAAGTCTAGTGTGTTCCATTCACATGTCTTTCTCTGCCTATTCTGAAAAAAAGTTATTCTTACACACGATCATTATTTTGTCTACAACATACAAATAGAGCTAAACATTAGTAGAAGTGATCTTATTACTTGCTTCCCTGTAAGTACAAAGGAAATAAAGGGAACACGTTAGCCCACGCGATAGCCAAATCTTTTAAAAGCTTTCGCTCTGTGAAACAATTGAAAATCAGGTGTCTTTGCCTGGCTAGAAATAAAACAAACTGGGTATGAAGCGAAAGATGACTTCCCGCTTGAAAAAAAGTTTAAGTAGTTTAAAATTAAAACAATAACAAAGTATATCTTAGAAACAGTTTACTGCAAAAAACATGTGTAGGAGCAGAATTAACGAGATGTATATTTTTAATATAGTCAATTTTTGCCTGTCTCCTTCAGTTTGCCAGTTATACAAAACTCGTCCAGAATAAATAGGTCTTCAGAGACTATTGCCAAAACAGTGAAGGTTTACAAATCGTTGGTCATGAAAATAATTTAAACATGTGGTATTTTAGGCAAAATTGTTAGAGGCATTATTTAGAAACTAAACATTTTGGAAAATTGTGCAATGAAGTGGGTAGTTGGGGTGGCGGATTTCTTGGAAAACTTTGTGTCGTT
Organism: Hymenopus coronatus; assembly: GCA_030762935.1. Classification (NCBI taxonomy): domain Eukaryota; kingdom Metazoa; phylum Arthropoda; class Insecta; order Mantodea; family Hymenopodidae; genus Hymenopus; species Hymenopus coronatus. Next base: position 52,310,373 of record CM060885.1, read on the forward strand.
TCCATGGAAGATATTGAACGTACATAACAAGTTTGGTATTTAACTAAGTTTTTGTTTTTGATCTATGCTGAAAACGTATTAAAAAATAAATATTTGTTTAAAACACAGTTTATTTAAAATAGTTTTTGTGGCATAGGAACTATATTAATTGTTCAATTTTTACAAAATTTTTATCGTTTTATTTCATGTTCTTTGTTACAATTCATGGAAATAGTATGGAATTTTCAGGTCGATCATAAACGTCCAGTCCTCACACCTTTGAATATCCCTACTCGATTACATTCTCATAAGAACATGTGTCATCTTAGTCTGATTTATATGAATTTATATTTTTTATAAAGTCAATTTTGTTGCTTTTTGGATGCATTTGATGCAACAGCCTGAATAAGAAAATATTTTAATGAGGCTTTTGTGGAAAGTATATTTTTGTATGAAGAAAGTGAATGAATTAATAAGAGCTAAATGAGTTATATATTTATTTCTCTAAAGGTTAATGTCATCAATATGAAGAAGATAAAATAAACCTGTGTAAGAATAATTTGTATCACCGCTAATATAAGATATTACGTAGAGCACAATTTATGCAAATTAAACTTTGAGTATTCATTTATACCATTTAGAAATATTTGCGGGTATATATACATTTTATTTATTTAAAAAAATCTAATGTGTGCCATTCACATGACTTTCTCTACACCTCTGCAAAAAATATTCTTAAAAAGCTTATACTTCTATTTACTTCATGCTAATCAGAAGAGATTAGCAGAAATAGTCTTATTACTCCCTTCCTTATAAGTAGAAGAGAAATAAGTTAAAGTGATAGTCAAAAGCTGGTTGCTTTGTCACTGAAGTCCTTTGTTTGTATGGACAGCAGTTGACAAATTCCTCATGAGAAAAGTAAAAGCTTTTCATAACAGAAACCAAAACCAAGGCATGTCTCAAAAACCATGAACTCCACGAAACAATGTATATAACATAGATTGTGTGTTTCAACGTACTCTACATTTTTTGTGCAGTAAGTTTTTGTCCATCTCTTACTGTTCAGCAGTTACGCAAAATTCCGTAAAATTCATCCAGAATAAAGTACTCTTCATAGGCAATTCCCAGAAAATTCAAAATATACATTTTATTTGAAAGGTAAATAGCATTAATGTACGATCTTTTAATCAAAATCGTTAGTCATTTTTGAGAAAATCAAAAGTTTCGAAAAAAGTTCCAGGTAAAGGTTAGTTGGGGGTGTGGGGATTTTTCTCAAAATCTTCGTGTCGCATCCCTGGAGGATACTAAACTTAAATACCAAGTTTGGTACTTTACCGACTTTTCGTTTTTGAGTTATCCTGTTCACAGACACACAAAGCTCTTTTTAGATAAAGGGGACTCTAAAACATATACTTCCGGTGAAATCTCGGTATCGAATTTTTGGATGGAGTGCAATACCTTCTCTATACACTATGTACATAGTGCGCATAGAGAAAGTAATAAAAGGTGTCTCAATTATAATCGTTAGAAATATTTTTGGCTAAAGTTTAATCTATCTAAACTTTAACCTGTAAAGAATTCTTTTGGTGTACAGCATCATTAAACTGCATAATGCGTTAATTACTGTCCACCATCTAACTAAATAAGGCATTGGACAATACATTGTCCAAATCCGAGTGTGTGCAAAGTTTTTCACATTTCGTAGTGTTGAAGAAAACTAATTTCAAGTTTCGCATTCTGTTTCTTTCCCTTGCTCCTTTCAGCAACTCAAAATAAAGCGAAAACATTAACAGCATCCGAAGATATAAGAAGAATGAAAAGCAAGTTAGAAGGTTTGCATTGACACTATAGTCTTTTATACGCCTTAATACGGAGATTAGTTCATATATACTTTAATTTCCTTTCGATAGAAGAACAAAGTTTCTGGACTAAAGTTCTTAAGAATTCTTCGAGCGAAACAAGTTTCTATTTTCAGAATCCTTCCTATATTTTGAATGCCATTGTGTGGGAAGTTATAGCGAAGAGGGAGGCGATAAATAGCTAAACAAAAGTGGCTATAATGTTTGACATACATATATATTATGTCATACACATGTCATTATTGTGTTGTGGTTGTACATATTGTGCATATATTTCTCGTAAGTGTATTGGTCTATTATAATAGGGGACATTAATACATTTGAATAAGGTATACTCTGTGTTGTAAATTTAAGTTTGTGTATTTAAATACCTTTGTCCTTTTATTTTCGTATTCACTCTTTTAATTCTTTATTGTTTTAATATTTTGTGTATTGTAAAAGCACGAAAGTTCAATAAGCAACTGTGAGAGGAATGAGGATGCCATTTATTCTAACTCATACTTAAACATTATTACTTCTCTAGCACGTATGTACAATGTGCATTGTGGTTTGAGTTCAATGATGAGATTTTACCAGAAGTGTATGTTTTAAGGTGTTCCGAGTCAGAAACAAACATTTTTAGAATAAAGTTCGTGTGTGTATGTGTATGTTTGTCTGTATATGTGTGTCTTTGGACTGCATTGCTCACAAACGAAACGACCGTTAAAAACAAATCTTGGTATTTACATATAGTATCTTCCAGGATTCAACACGAAGAACTCCCCCACCACAAATCTACCTTTCACATGGAAAATTGTTTGAATACGTTGTTTTTCTCAAAAAGACAATATATTTCTATTAATAACCGTTTGTTAAAACATTTTTAAATAAAATATATATTTTGTGAATAGCCTCTGAGGATTTCTTTACTTTGGGTGAATTTTACAGATTTTGCGTAACGGTTACAGGTTCAAAGATAGTCAAAATTAAAACAATTTATGTCATACACGTTTTTATGGTAGAGTCGATCGTTTTCGAGATTTTCCTTGTTATTGGTTTCAATTTTAAAGCATTAGATTTTCTCAAACGGCACCATGCAAAGAAAACTGAAACTCAATTGTGTTAAATGGCGACCAGATCTTAAAGGATTTGACTATTCCTTTAGACTAATGTAGCCTCTTATATTCCTTCTGCTTAGAAGGAAGCAAGTAATAAGTCCAATTCTGCTAATGTCTATTTCGATTAGCATGATTTAGATAAAATAAAAGTCTTTATAAGAATATTTCGTATATTAAATAGCTAGAGATAGCTATGTGAATGTAAATATCGGGTTTTTAACCCCCTTCAACAATAGGAATTCTAAAACTCTATAAAATACATTGTTGTCTCGACACTGAGCTTCGTATTTGATTTAATTTTGTTCCTAAATTTTGTTTGGGAAGAAAAAGAAATCACAGCGATACAGGTCCGGCGAACATGAGAGATGCGGCACCACTTCATCTAGTAATGCACGAATACTTCGGATGAATGTGCTGGTGCGCTGTAGTGAATGAAAGAACACATTCTTCTTCGACAAATAGGGCCGCGTCTGTTTCAAGTTCTTGTCAAAACGGGTCAGCAGCTCATTTTGTATTGTCTAGTAATTCTTCCTCTTTAATAAGAATTCAATCAGTCTGAAACCCTTCGCATTCTAAAAAATAATCACCACCATTTTTCCAAACGATAGGATAGTCTGTCTTCTTTGGAGCAGATTAACCTGAAGCAACCCATTATTTTCATTGTTGCTTGTTTTTTGGAGTATAATGCTGAATCCAGGTCTCATTGGAGGTAAAATTTGGCGCAAAAGAACTGATTTCGCTTCACTATCTCCAAACAAACTGCACCCATTTGTTTTGCACTTAACAAATCACGGCAGTAATTGGGTCAGCAAGTGGGCTTTGACATTTTTGGAACTTTTGCTTGGCGAACAGAGAGAATCATATCTAGGTGCTAGCCTTCGCAGTTTCAAACCGGTTCAGATCGACAGTTTTTACGTGTGCTTAAAAGCGACAACCTCATATCAGTAGATTTATTTGCATGTAAAATAACTACTTTGGGACCAAACCCGGCACACCGGTGGCGCTGATATGCTCCTGGCACTTGATATTTATGTATTTATTACGTGAACTTTTTCAATGCTTTTCTCGGCTACTCTACTGCCAGGAATTCTGGACTTTCTCATGAAAATGGTTGTTTGACGATGTATTAAGGTGTTGAATCAATATCTAAATGCTGTCAGAGATAGCATAGATTGGAAGCTGTTTCTTCATCAGCGAAAAACTTACTTAGCAAACATGTCATTTCCCTTGCACCAGAATGACGAGTTTATTTTGCTTTCCAGTACCCGCTTGGAAAATACAAGTTTAACAATATAAAGAAGCTAAACACAATATAAACATTTATATATTTCCCTGTCAATGAAAATCAAAATCAACAAACCTGGTCATCAAACATTTTACTGTCCGACTAGACTGGCAGGGACGGATAGTTGCGCATGACCTTTGCCACCCCTTCCCTCTTACAGAGTGATGTAGTGAGGGGTAGATCATGTTTCAAGATAACCCAGCAGACTATAGGTCACCGTGGTGCTTCCACTTCCCGATGTTACTTACTGGTTTGGTATGGCATCATCTTCGCCGTGGGTAGCTCAGGCTGGCTCTTCCGATAATCAAATCAGTAAGTTGTGTTTGAATCCTCAGTCTGAGTGGATTAGTCTTAATGAGTTGCTCCACACGTTTGGTATTAGTTAATGTAGATAATTCTGGTCAACATGCTGTCTTGCCAATTTATTATTTGCTGATTTGGTAGGCCAAGGAATCGTTAGAGCGACTAATTTTGATATTATATTAACATAATAATTTATAAACGCTAAGACATTAAGAATTAAGTGAATCAATCCAATTATCAAAATATTTTTTTAAAAATTAATGTGACACATGCACATGACTTCCCCTAACTATTAAGCAACAAAGTATTCTTAAAAAGGGTTGTTCTTTATGTAATTCATGATAATGAAGTCCCCATTAGCAGAAATGGCTTAATTAGATATGTCCTTAGAGATACAATGGGTATAAGCAATAGAACAGTTTAAGAGTGGGTCACTATGTGATGCTTTGGAATTTCATTATCTTTGCACGATCAAGCTGAAAATATGTAAATGACAACTTACCATTTGAGGAAAGTATAAGTATTGCAACATTGAATATCCAGGTTGCGTGCTTTAACGATAGCTACATTTTTGCGCACTAAGATTTGGTCTATATCTTACTGTTTTCCAGTTTTTAAAATGTCATCCAGAATGAAGAGGACTTCGGGGGATATTACCACAAAACTTAAGACATGAAATTTCATTTGTCATGAAAATATGTTAAACATATGTTATTTTAATTAAAATCCTTAAGTCTTTTTAAGAAATCAACATTTTCGAAAAAAAACTCTATTCAAAGGTTGGCTAGGGTTGAGAGAATTTTCTTGAAACACTTTGTTTTGCATCCTTGGAACATGCGAAATTGAAATATTATGTTTCGTATAATTTGGCACATACTTTCGGATTAGCTGTTCATAGATACACACACTCTTTCGATATCCAAATTTTAAGTAGAATATACGTAGTACAGAGCGAGATAGAAGAAGAGAGAGAGAGAGAGAGAGAGAGAGAGAGTAAAGCTATCGAAATAGTAGTCCTATGCTAATTGATCCCTGAAGCAAATTGTAACGGTTAATGTGCGGCCGTAGTATGTACCACGCTCGAGACGCCAAGTATGAAGCCTTTGGGAGCCAAGTACGCAGCGGTTTAATGTGCACCACTTTAAAGAGCCTGTATGTGGGCGTCTTATTGGCCCCGTGCTCAGATGTGCGATGACGTTGGCGGTGCTTCAAAATTCACTCCACTCCAGAAGAGTAGATCTACGTACCTTATGTTGTGCAGATCTACTACTGTTGATGTGCCTCAGCTAGACACAGCCTGCATACTGGTTTGACTCACTCGGGGTAGAAGCAATGAGGGTAGTTTAGGGAGTGATATTTTAAATTACTTGGACACACGTTACTTTTCCTTCAATTTATTGTCACTAGAAGACACGAGATAAGCACTTTGCTTTACAATCTGCCAGGTCAATTATTTACTAGGAGCTTTTTTATAGACAATTTACACATATTTTACTTATAACTCTTTTCTCTTTAAGTTAGTTTTACATAATTCAGTCTAGATGCAAGTCACTGACTAACTATCCACTAGAGCGCTGATAACTAAGTGTATATGAGAGTGGCGTTGTTTAACTTAAAAGCCGATGTAGCTATGAGACAGCCCCGATGTGCGGCAATTTTCTCCTTATATAACAAAATAGCTAACATGGCGGCTCCTTTCTGATTGGTCAGAAAGGCCGCGAAACTGGAGTGGAAATTACCCAAAATACAGGATTTTCTTCCTAGGATGCTACATAACACCCACAGGACAAGTGTTATACAATGAAGAAAAACTCTTCTCTAAACTAAAAGGGTCTTTACCTTCACATGTAGCTCGCACGTGCGTGGACAAAAGAGTATCTGCTAACAATGAAAGCCTCTCACTCCACTCTCCAAGTTTGGCGTAAACAACACTCCACTGCTCTTGCTAAAAACTGATTTTTACACTCTTAATACATGAAATAATCGAGTATTGGCACTCTTTAAATATAAACTGATAAAGAATTAATAAGATTACAATGGTTATCATAGAGAAGCCAACTAACAGCTTCAAAATTTCCTGTCCCTAAAAGTTATATTAAAGATCTAGTTATATCCTAATTATATGCGATAAAACCCAATCCAAAGCAATGCTTCAGAACGCATTTGCCAGGCTGTTTGGCCGCCTACATACTGACATGACGGACAGAGACAGATGAAGAATTTTCTCTCATGATGCTGAAATGGGACAATGGGACAAAGGGAGGAAAGGAAACCACCAAATACTGTACTGCAAACCGGAAATAACGGAGAAATTTATAGCAGGTGAATTGAGCGCAAACTGGGAGAATACTGTAAGCACCGAAGCCATCTACATCTGTCACAACCTTTTCACACAATGAAGACCTCATCAGATACATAATTTTCACAGAGGAACGCCCGGAGGTTAACACAATTTGGTTTCCGAATTCGGGAAGTACAATCCTACATTGGGAGTAAATACTTCAAAGAGTTTCAATTTAGATGTGATCTTGAAACACAAACAGGATAATGAAAATTGCATCTTCCAACATTTTCATAAGACTCTTACTAGTATTGGAATCTGTGATGTAATGACACTTGCGCGTTAAGCGAGTACACATAGGGCGCATTATAGATACAAATATTTTGCTAAGTTATACCTTAATGTGTGGGCCGCCCCGGGACAGTTCGCCTCTCACCTAGACGTTCTGGGTACCTCTCAGGGGACCACACATTGGAAGAAATGGCGCCTAGGCAGGTTGTATCTGAGTTCTCGGTTACTCCACTATTCATTTCAACAAATGCTCCAAAAACATCTTTCCTTTCACCAATTTTACCGTCACTTCATATTATCCACTTCCTCACCTTCATTCCAGAGATCGGGTGATCACTCATTCTGGCCTCTCTCTGATCTAGAGCCTCTAACCCTCAACAGGCATTTGACCCCAGGCGCTGGCTTTTGTCTTTCTAAGAATTTTCCCTTAAACCAATTACATAATTTACCCCCAGATGTATTTCGCCAAGTCTTAACTGCGTCGCGAATTAAACAACTCCTGTGAGCATAGTCTATATACTTGCAAGTTTTCACTCCTCATTACTTCACCTACTGACACAAGTGGCGTGTGGTCATCGGCATTGAATAAAGTATTAAAACTCAGATCCGATACAACAGTCTTCAGAATGAGGTCTACCTACTGAAGGTTATGCATTCCGACCAGTATTTAAAGGGAAAACAAACGCCTCACCTACTTCGTGATAATAACACATCTCAAAACAATCGACTCCGGGTAAAATTAAAACTACATAAATGGAGCACATACTCATGTAATGCAGTTTATTAAACTGTTTTTAATTACTAATGCAAATATCTACAACGTCAATAAAACCTGTTTAGAGATAAGATGGAACACATTTATGCTACCGTTTGCTTATGTAATTCTTTATACACTCAAAGACATTAAAAATACGCCTGGAAATACTTATCGTAAGGCTGATTCTATTCATGTCTTCTAGCTGTGTACTAAGATCTCAAATGCGTATTGGTCAGGTCATTTTACCGAAGGCATGAGGATGGCCATGAAGCGTAACTTGTGGCAAATAAAGTTCTGAATTGCGAACTTTAACTGGACAACAACCACCTTTCTCAACGGGCGATACAAAATTAGGTTAACCTTTTTTCTGCGCTACTTGCTAAAGTCCTAATGCCAGGGTAATTCGCGCACGTAGTTAACCAAATTAATACACCACTTATACAAGTCAACATGTTCTGATGGAGCGTCGAGCGGGTTTCAGGGATAAAGGGACGGATTACCCGATCGATTTTGTATTTTCTTACCCGCACAATATGTTCCAGAATGGCACCAATGAAAGTCGAGTTAAGACCTGAGTCTACGTCAAACGTTCACACTTTCAGCAAAATCGCAGTGCTAGGCGTATTTTTATTGTCCTTGAGTGTACATATGAGAAACAAATTATAACATACATTGCAGTAATAAAGAACGAGCTTTAAATCTCTATCACACGCGTTTGCTCATAGTGAAATATTTTCCGTTATTATTTAAATTGAAGGTCACTTTACAGCAATTAAGGCTATCAACGATCACAATAATATTCCTACATCACAAAGAGGAATGTATATAAAAAAATATAATAAACGTATTCGACATGTAGTCATAAACCTTAGTAACATATAATTTAGTGCATGTATATTGATAAACAATTTTAACAGCATCCAAATCTGGCTTTAATAATTAAACTACGTTATATAAAAAGAATTCTCTGTTCACTCTCCTCGTATATAGAACTTCCCTCAGGAGTGCAGCCTATTGAGAAACAAAGGATGCGAATCACAGAGAATCTAGGATGGATGATCATAGCGAGGAAGAGGATTACCTGACAGGGAAAACTGGAGAACCCGGAGAAAAACCCAACTTGGCACAAATTTTGTCTCACCCTTCCGCACTAGTGGGCTAGGTAAACCTAAAATATGTCGAACTGTCGAAGATTAACGTTAAAGCTTAATCATTCTTGTTTTTCATGCTACCCTTCGGTTTTATTAATATTGATTTCTTACCTCCCATTTGATAATGGTAAACTTTGTCCACAAGTCGCTGATGAAAGCTGATATATATATATATATATATATATATATATATATATATATATATATCGTAGATGTTCTTCAGTTTAACAATACATACAAATTATCTTCTATCCTTTCCTCTAGAACGCCGAATACTGTAATTGGTTTAGAATTTCCTTTTTATTTTTTTTTTGTATATTGTTATAATCATTTACACGCAGACCTTATAGTGGCCATACTGTTGTATTTTTATGTTTGGAATGCATTATTGTCTTTCGACAATAGTGTTAATTTGTGAACAGCTCTATTTGGATTTTATTTCTTTAGATTTTGTACATTAGATCACACACAATCACATTCTCATTCATACTTCTGAGTTCTGGAGAGGATAGGGGATAATTTTGACTGGAGAACATTTCCCGACCTCATCCGGGAATTGAACGCAGGGTCGGCCAGCCTTGCTTTGTGTACCACTCGTAGTGATGCTCTTTCATAGAGAAGATGTGAGACTCACGCCTACATTTCACAAAGCTTATAAAGCTGTACATTTGTTAGTTGTGTGTTTTTTCAAATTAGACATGTAGAGAACTGACTGGAAAGGAAGAGTCAAAGTTTAGTTACCTGAAGGTGGAAACCTTACGAAGAGAAAAACACTACTACAATCTAGAGGAACGGGCCACTTTTTATGTCCGGGAGTGTACATGTTAGTATAGAAGTATTACTTTATACCAAACATCTGATACAGAGATTTCGCTGGAATAGAGATTTTGAGGTCGTTTAGAAAAAATTCCGTGCGTTGTGCGTGTGTGTCCTTGAGAAAAATAACTGAACAAAGAAAAATCGGTGAGATACCAAATTTTAAATCTTACGTAGATTTTCAAGAAACTTCCCAGCTGCCAGATTGCCTTTGCATAGGAATTGCTATGAATATACGTTAACGATTTTGTTTAAGATATTTGGGTGACAAATCAAATGCATATCACAAATGGTTTTTCAACTTCAATTTGTTATACTTTTTTTTTTTTAATCCTTCTACTTTCTGCACTACGAATAGAAAGTACGGGAGCTGTATCTCACCCAAAATTATTTGAACTTAATCTGTTGTTTTGTAATGAAAAGTAATAATAATAATTATTTTTGCTATTATTATGTTTATTATTATCATTATTATTAATAACAACAATGTAAAATTTCAGCGTAAACACGTTTCACTGTTAATATTGCGCTATGTGCCAACTGATTGAAAACGTTATGAATACTTTCCATTCTAACTCGCAATGAAAGGGCATTGCTTTAATTTTTTGCTTTTATTAACATTTTGAATAATTAATCCTCATCAATCCAGTTCAATTGCAGACAGAGTTGTTGAAATAAATTTATAGTGATCATCATTATATAAAAACGCTACGGTAGGGGAAAATATTACTATTATCCGCTATCCGCTTCCCTTTGTTACTTTGTATAACGTGTTTGAATGACTTTCCGTTTTGTATAACAAACATTTCAAAAGGAGGAAAAGTAACTTTAATTACAGACATTATTAAGCCGGGCCTTTATCAAACGCACTCCAGCGAGATTATGAATCTATAGACATTATTTTTATGCTACAAAGCTTCCAATATTCGCATTTTTTTAAGTTGAAAAGCTTGTTGGGAAAATATGCCTTTGTCTCATTCAAATATTTCTAGTAATTAATACAGAATGAGACAAACTTAATTAACGATATTATAGGTTACTGATAATATAAAACTAAGTGCTTTTGAGAAAAACATTCTTCCATTTCATCAGTCAAGAAATAAAGTAACAAGGAAGCAAAGTTTCCTTACATGTAAATAAAATCTGATGTGTTTCATTTACACAACTTTATCTACCGCTTCTGTAAAAAAAAAGAAAGAAAAAAAGCTTTATATTTTATCTACATCATATTAATCGAAATAAATATAAGCATAAATTGTCTTATTAATTGCTTCCTTATAAGCAGAAGAAAAATAAGATAGTACAGAAGGTTAAAACAATAGTCAAACTTTTTAAAAAGCAAACGCTATGTGAAACAATTGAAAATTGCTTCTCTTTAAATGGCTAGGAGTAAAACAAAATAGATGTGAAACAAAGCATGACTTCCTGTTTGGAAACGTTTAAGTAGTTTAAATTTGAAACTAATAAAAAGGCCATCTAGGAAACGGTAAAGGCAACGAATATGAAATACATTGTGTGTTTTAACAAGATTTAAGATTTTTTGTGAAGTAAGTCTTTGTTACGGCTTACCGGATTCGCAAAGTTCTTCCATAATGAAGGGATCTTTAGAGGCTATTTTATTTTTCATATAAATATGTTTTAATTTGTAGTATTTTCATCAAATTCATTACAGCCATTTTGAGGAAATATTCCATGTAAAGAATAGCTTGGGGTGCGGGGAGATTCCTCAAAATCTTAATGTTGTATTCTTATAAATTTAAATACTTTTCGTTTTTGAATTACACTCTCCCTGACCTTTTTCTAGAAATCTCTTCTTTTTATTCAGGACCCTAAAACATACATTTCCTTTGAAATATCGACATCAAAATTTTGGGTGGAATACAATACTTTTTATGTCCACAATACGCATAGTACGTCTAGAGAAAGTAAAAAGATGCATCCTGCTATGTAAGGAAAGCGAACTCCTTGAACTGGCAAAACGTCAAGTCATTGGTTTATACAAGCTGTTAGAAATTTCAGTGTAAACAATTACATTTGAAATTCAGATGGTATAATCTGCATTACATCAATATTTGTCTCATTTTGAGACTAATAATTTTAGTTATTAAGAGTGGTAGGTTTTAAGGTTGGTTGATACCTTACAACAGATGCGGCACACTAAGATATATTTGTTTATTTAATCTGAGAGTGTGGAACGGAAGTGTTTGGAAGCGTTGGGCAGACCTTGCGAAAACGAATGTCGAGATCTTTTGCCCGAAACTAATTATTCAGGGTTCGTAATAACGAAACTATTCTGTTTTGTGGCATTTAAAGAATTTACAAGGAAATAAAATGTAAATGAATGTTTAAATAAGTTTTAATGTGTATGTTATGTTTATGCACACATTTGCAATACATTTATTGCTTATTTTATTGTATAATTGAGCTCAAATCTTTCTTCAAGGTTAATGACCCTGTTTGAGTTAGCAGCAGCCATTGAAGTGTAAACACATGAATATAGATAGTCTATATACACAGTTTTTTTTATTTTCTCTACGCGTACTATGTCCATAGTGCATAGAGAAGGTATTGTATTGCACCCAAAAATTCGACACCGAGATTTCACCGGAAATATATGTTTTGGGTCCCCCTGAATCCAAAACAGAGTATTTTTGGAAAAAGATGTGTGTGTCTGTACAGCATAGCTCAAAAACAAAGAGCCTGTTAAATACCAAGCTTTGTTATGATAAGTGATAATCAAGTTGAGCAATTTATATGTAGATTTTCTTCAATATAAATAGCCATTAAAAAGAAATAATACAATTATCAGAATTACGTCATTTAAGAATTTATCACACTAAGATATACATTATACTCTACAGCTTGCGAAAGAAAAGGTTAAATACTTCGAACAGTTTTAATATACCGATATATATTTTTTATAACCGATTCCATGTATTCTTTTACCCATTTTACACATTTTTAATATATTTTTCCAGAACAAAAGAATTTTAGATGTCTTAACTTCTTAAAGCAGGACCATTCCCTCGTAATGTTGGAGATCTTTTATGAAACAGTTTAAAGGAGGTGTAATACTTCAAATGAGCGAATCTTGGTTGAATGAAAAAGAATAAATAACCAGCAGAGTAGTAGCCGAGCACAACTTCTTAACCACAATTAGTTTCTGTGCCAGAATTTGCAAAATTTAGAAATAAACAATGTATTTGTAAGGTATAAGCGCAGTACAGACAGCTACATTACGGATAGTCTAGTGAACGGTAACATGTTGATTGCTTTTTGTTGTATGTTTCTTTATTTAATGTTATCGATGAAATTGCATCGCGGTAAAGCGTAACTCGCAAGAAGGGAGGTCTGGGGTTCGATCTCAGGTGGTCATCCGCTTTACTCATTCATTTCCGGTGGTCGGTAGGCAAATGATGGGGTGATTTCTCATTTAGGATTTCGTTTCCTTCAATTCCTACACTTCCCTTTCTTTCTAAATTTTTTAGGCGTGTTCCTCCGGTTTCTCGTATATGTAAGCTCAAATGGAAAGAATATTCGTAGTGGCTACTAGCGAGCTGCTTACAAGTCATCAAGGCGGTTACATCACTGGGATGGGTTATCGGATTTGGAAATGTTAAAGACATCCACGCGTCTGTGTGGCCTGTCTGCTTGCGGTTAATAGACTCCTTTGGTTTCCTCATTTGTTTGCTAACCAAAGGGGTGATAACCACAATATGTGCATGTATATTGCAGATAATAGGTGTCCTCCTCCATTGTCTGTACACCCTTTACCTTTTTTACTTTCTCTACACGTACTATGTGCATAGTGTATAGAGAAGGTATTGCACTCTACCAAAAATTCAATACTGAGATTTCACCGGAAATATATGTTTTAGGCTCCCCTGTATCCAAAAAAAGTATTTTCAGAAAAAGGGCCGTGTATATTAAAGATATTTACCTCACAAATAAAGTGTATATTTTGAATTTTCTGGCAATAGCCTCTGAAGACTACTTTATTCTGAGTGAATTTTAAGGAATTTTGCATAACTGCTAAACCGTAAGAAATGGACAAAAAACTTACTACACAAAAATGTAGAGCACATTAAAACACAAAATTTATGTACACATTTTTTTTTCGTGGAACTGATCGTTCTTGAGATATTCGATGTTTTTGTTTTCAGCTTTGAAAAACTTAGCTTTTCTCATACAGGAATTTGTCAACTCCTGTCCATACAAACAACGGAACTTCATTCATATAGCAACCAGCTTTTGACTATCACCTTAACCTATGCTAACACCTTATTCGATTCTACTTACAAGGAAGCAAGTAACAAGACTATTTCTGCTAATTTTTTTCGAATAGCATGAAGTAAATAGAAGCATACGCTTTTTAACAAAGGCTTCATTATATGCGCTCCACATCATGATTTTGTTGGTTTAAGTTCAATTTTAACACACAAGGAAACGTCAAGTCTATTTGGGCAAAGAAAGGGTAGGAATACGGAGACATTGCATGTGAGTGAGTGAGTGAGTGAGTGAGAGAAGAGCACCCTTCTTAATGGAGACACATTCCAGCACCTCAATGATACCCACCTTATTGGTTTGATATCAAAAGCTCAACACTATGGACACAAGTCGATGTCCGGCTTAGGGTCAAAAGACCAGTTCATGGGTGGTGGCTGGTCGTGGTAGAGGTGTGGCGCAGTTCATTGCCAATATAATCGGCACTCTTCCATGCAGTCGACTCCACTTCTGTTCCCAATCTATATTTGCGAAAGTATAAAGATTTAATAAGGACATTGTGCTTCTCCATTATTTGGATCAGTAATCATGAGGAGGAAATTAGTTTGTAATTAGTACGTGCTTGTTTAACTTAGTTTCAGGATTCTCGCAGAACAATAAATAGTTTAAGAAATGTGAACGTTTCTCCTACAGATGAGCTACAAGCCAATATTAGTCACAACGTGACTTCCCCCTTGTAGGAGAAACAGAATTGCGAGAAACAAATCCGCCCATTATTTAAAGCTTGTGTTTTCAAATTAAAAGGGAAGACATTTTAAATTGGAAAACAGTAAAAGTACCCATAAATGAAAGGACATGAACATTTACTCCGTTATGAACAGGTTGAACATTAGATCTCCGAAGAAAATGCTGCTTATACTTGTATTAATAAAAATGCTCCAGTGTAGTTATGCTGGTATAATTAAATGAATAGTCACTATTCTATATGCCACTGAAGAGGGTAAATGCATTTTACTGACTTCTTTCAATAACGGTCTTAGGTGAACGGACAACACAATCAGCATAATGATGTTTATGGTACTTTCCATACACACATATTGCGTACATAGTGTAAAGAGAAGCTATTGTATTGCACCCAAAAACTCAATATCGAGACTCACTGGAAATGCATGTTTAAAGACCCCTAAATCTAGAAAAAATCATTTTTAGGAGAAGTTCAGTGTGTATATCTATCTTTGTATGTGTGTGTGCTCCAAAAATGAAAAGTTAGTTAAAATCCCAAAATTGGTATTTCAGTTGAGTATCGCCCATGGATGTGATTAAAGTGTAAATAGCGATGTTTCCGTAAATAGCCCACTATTTTTTTTCTTTTTAATGTTTAACGCCCAATTTTACTACAAATGGCGCCATAGGTGATCATATATGAAATGAAACTTGAGCATTGGTGGTATCCGATGGCGGGAGAAACCGGAGAACCTGGAGAAATCTCATCCTCGCGCCGCTTTGTCCACTACAAATCCCACATACAGTTGCTTGGGATCGAACCCGGGACATCTAGGTTAGCCGTGAGTGGTCTAACCACTCAACCACAGTGCAGCCGGAAATAGTCTCTGAAGACCTCTAAATTTTGCTGAATTTTGTATAACCGGTAAACCGTAAGACAAAGGCCTACCAAACAAGAAATATAGATCTTATTAAAAATACATAATTTGTGTTACACATTTTATTTTTTTATAAAGCTGATTTTTCTGAGATATTCCTTGTTATTGGTCTCGGATTTGAGATACTTATACTTTTCTCATACGGGAATATGTCAACTTCTAGACATACAAACAAACGAAATTCAATCACACAGCAAGCAGTTTTTAAAATATTTGACTATCGCTTTATCTATGGTACTCTCCTATTTTCCCTTATTTTCATCTCGATTAGCACGAATTAGAAGAATAAACTTTTTAACAATACTTTTTAACATATGTAGAGAAAGTCATGTGAATGGAACATATTTTTTAGAATATTAGTGCGTGAGGAAAATGTGAAAAATGCGGTAGCAAAGGGTATGAGGGTTGACTTGACATTATTGGTTTCATATTTCACGCTCATTACACCAAAGCACATCACAGCTTACATTTCTGTTGTCAAGGCCCTCATTGTAGTCCTCTGTAACATCCACAATGGCTGCCAACAATATGAGAGACGCTGACCACTTTCCTTTCAAATATACTCACGCGTTGTAAACCGACTACCACGTATTTGTTCTTTTATCTTGCCTATGAGGTCTTAACATCACATGGGGCCAGATCAAGATAATGGTTCTTCCAATTCTTCCCATCTTCAGTGCTGCAGTAGTCATCCATCACTCTGTTTTAGCTACTCCACCTCGAAGATGCCTGGTATGGGGGCATTATTTCCAACAGCTTTCACCTATTTTCTGTGACATTCTTTGGTAGCTCTCTCAGGGCATGTGTTACATTCATCTGGAATGGCGGTCGCCGGACACCTGATGTCACATTGCTCAGTGGCAATTCCAGCAACTTCTGAAGGGTTATATATATATATATATATATATATATATATATATATATATATATATATATATAATATATATTAGGTAATTAATGCGGATTATTATGCGAAATGAACAAAGTGTCCTGACAAACAAGCATTTAATTTTCATTTCAGCAGCGATAACATATAAAAACCAACATGGGGTGCACGTAAGAGTCAACCATAATTTACTCTTGGCAAATGTGGGCTACTCTAGAAGAAACTACATTTATATGGGCTAGATAATGTATTGCTAAAAATAAGCCTTAAGAATCTCAGTTTAATAAATTCAAATTAATTAGGACTAATAATTAAAAATATTGATAATACAAATATTAAAACTAATACATTAAAATGATTATGTGCGTTATCATATATTCGTCAATATTTCTAGAAATGTGTAATATAGTATCAGACCTAGAACTCAAATTTAATATCAATTCATTGTTAGAACAACATAATAATATTGTTAAAATATAAACCTTTCTTTGAGATTAATTTGAGCCCAATACTTAAAACTATCCTGAAAGTAACCCACTCCAAGCTATTCAAGAATTTCTACCACTTTTCGAAACAATTGTACCCCTTTTCCCGTAGTTTTCCACTCAATGCAACATAGTTCAAATCTCTTCAAACTGAAATGAATGCTGAGGATCTAACATGCGTCACAGAGACAAATAAAAATTTGCGTAAATAGCAGAGATTATCAAAGTGGCTTGAGAAAAAAGGTTTACTAAATGCAGGCTAGGGAGAAGTGCTGCAAATAGAATAGCAAATCTAAGTAGATTTAAATTCAATTTAGATTCTTCAATAACTGTATTGCTACATAATGGTGTTGCTAATATGCAATTAAATAAATATGAAAATGTATAGAAGGAGTTTTCTTGCATCTTTATAGTTGTATAAATCTATGTCGTATTACGTTACGTTTTTAACTGGGACCTAGGGAATGAGAAAAGAATCAACAAGAAGTATACACTATAAAATATGTAAATATAAAAAGCATTGCTTTATATATCTATTCAGAAAAAAACTACTCTTAATAAAGTTAATTGTTCTAAGCACTCCTTGCTAATCGATGGAGACATTAGGAGAAATTACATATTTATATATTTCTTTCTAATAGGTCCAATATTTTAAAACCCAGTAACTGAGAGAATTTCAATTATGTTGTGACAATTGTCAAAAGAACTTAACTATTGTAAAAGGATGAAAAATATGAATAACGACTTCCCATTTGAAAATGTACAAATATTTGACATTTTAAAGCAGAAACAAGGAATATTTCTGAAATGGTTAACTCCACAAAAAAGGTATTTGACATAAAATAAATGTTTTAACTAGATGCAGCTTTTATGTACTATTATTTTATCTTTATCAGTTGCTTTACCATTTAGACGACAGTTATAAAAAAAAAAAGTAAAATAAATAAAAAAAAATTCACAGACTAATTACGCAAATTCAAGACATGTATTTTGTATGTTATGTAAATATCTTTAATATGTATGTGGACTTTTTTTCAAAATCTGTTAGGAAATCGAACATTTTGAAAAATCAATCATCCAAAGGGTATTTGGCGTGAGCGATTTTTCTGAAATATTTTTTGGGGCATCCCTTAAAGATACTGAACTTAAATATCAAGTTTTTTTGTTTAACCCAATTTGAGTTTTCGAGTTATGCTGTTCACATACACACACCAAAATGTTTTTTTGTATTTAGATATCCTCAAAAATTTATTTCAGATGAAATATGTTAATCAAACTCTTAAGTGGAATGCAATACGTTCTGTATCTACTATGTATGTTGAACGCGGTAGAGAAAGTAAATGTTTTACATAGAACAAGAAGCAATAGATTGAAGTATTTCAACTGTGCAGGAAAGCTATAACTGAAAGTGCTCGTCGTCCTGCTGTAACGATCCCCTTTTCAGAAAAAATCCAAAAGGAGGAAGAAAAATCCAGGAAGGACCAATCAGATTCTAGGAATTCACAAACAACAAAAGCGAGATCGCTGAATGTATTCTGTCAGTATACAGAAAACGAGATACGCAATGGTCATCGACCTATTATTATACAGAAGGGAGAGTTGGGTCTGAATAGCGAGGGGATCAACATTTCGATAGTTACCATACAATCGTAAAGCTACAAGGATCGAGATGGAATAAAGAAAATGCACAGAATAATGGAGAGGGACAGGAACTACAGTGGATTTCACAAAATCTGAAATATTCAGCGAAATATAAAGCTCACGGCATAACAGTGGCCTTTCACAAACCTTCCAGGGCATACGAAGTGAAGAAATAATGAAATATATCCTTAAAAATTGACTTGTTTATTCATTTTCAAATGGACGCGGTAATTATCGAGCGGGATGACCCAAGTAATAACGTCTGTGGCGCGCATTTGGGGGTTCTGAGTTCAAATCCCATGGGTCGACGAATGTGGCTGGAGTTTTTTCGTTGTTTCGCTCTGTCGTCATGGTAAACACCACATTGATTGTTTAATATGAGGTGCACTATTTATATTTTCAGCTTAATAATAAAAACAGAAATTTGTCATTGAGAATTGCTCAAAATGTTCTCCTTTATGAGCAATAGCTTTTACATGTGTTCGATACATTTGTCACAGCAGTTTTCCAATCTGCTTGAGGCACCTCAAAAACTTGGTTTTTGAACGCATCAACAGCTCCTTCTGCTTATGAAAACTCGTTGTCCAATCATTTTATACTTGATATTTGGGATTGAAAAGAAGGCATCGGTTACCCAGTCAACACTGTACGGCGAACGAGTTCAATTTTTGAGCGTGCAAACCAGGCGCAACCAGTAGGAAGAGAGTAAGCGACCGTGCCATCTACCTGCAAAGTCCCGAACAAAACCTGCCGCCCGACATGAAAGATGAAGAACGGAAATGAAATGAAAGAATCAAAGGAACCATGTAGCTATACAGCATCCCAGCATACGGCTAAGTGGCCCAGAAAAACGTAAACTTAATATCAACTTCATACAACATCTCCTTTTAAGATTAATAAATTCAAAGGTAATCAATATAACATAAGAAATAAATATTCACGACAATAGCCAATTATAATATTAAATTTTAAATAGAGTCTAACTAATCACGTATAGAAAAATCCATAACCAGAATGCGCGGTCGTCTGGGAGCGAACCCACACCTTTTGAATGCAAGTTACAAACAAAACCACCTGAGCCTTCTGGCTTTTTCGTCTCCTGTATTTTATGTTATCTTCTTCTTGGTTGTAAAACCAGTTCGGAGAGCACACGAAGCTTGCGTCTTCATGTAATAATAATAATAATAATAATAATAATAATAATAATAATAATAATACTAATAATAATTCTATGCCGGGATGTTGCCATAATAGCTGAATGGTAGAGCAAATGGCTAGAAACCGGGATATCCGTGGTCCAAGTCCTGGCTATGGCATTGAATTTTTCAGTCTGACTCTACCTGTCTAACTCCTGTCCCATACAAGGGTTGTGTGAAAAACAATTTAACCAATATTAATAATAATATTAATAATAACATTAGTAATAATATTAACAACATTAACAATAATAGTTTGTTAAACTTACAATACATTTTCAAATGTTAAATAAAATCGTGAAATTTTACTTAAACTGTATTGCTTATCCTAAAATACAAAGGTTCGAGTACTACTTAGGTGCTACATGCATCCGCATAGCACTCTGGCTGTTAGCTAAAGTTGCCTCCTTGCCTCTTTTGTTTATTCTTTTTATAAGAAAATACAGTTCCGGAGACTTGTCAGGACTCCGGCGCTGTATTCCTTTTTTCTCCATTTTTTCCCAGTTTCCTATATTTCCTTAGTAGACCTTATTATTCTTAACGTTTTCCTTTTACATGTACATACACAAACATAGACACATTTACAAACACAGAAACACCCATGCCCAAGGCGGGACTCAAACCCGCGATCCTGTGCACCACGAAGCGCCAAAGCGAGACACTTTAGCGAGCGCGGCCGCCGGGATCGGCTATTATTTGTGTCCCAACCCACCTCATATTCTGTTTTCTCTGCTGTCTTCTCTCCGCTTTTTTAATGTCTGCTTTTCTTTTTGTTTGCCAAATAGTTTCCTATTTATTTAATTCTTCTCTGTTCTTTGACACCCAACATTTTCATCGCTACCGTTTCTTCTGGCATACTGTCCCATTTGTGTTCCCAAATGTCTTACCTCTTTACATTAAGTTAAATAGTGAACAACACTGCTTTTCCCTCCGTATAAAATGCAACGTGATAATCCATTGCCTCTTATCCCTTTCAACAGTAATGTTCCTGGCCTCATTCACATTAATCTTTCCCTGTGTTTTTTATTACACATATCTTCATACTTCTTTCTTGACCATTCTTTTTTATTTTTTTATTTTATTCTTCGCACATTTCCTGTTTATGTCTTTTGTCCTATTTTTCAACGATGCAGAAACAATTTTCATTTTCTTCTCCTTTTGTTCATCCCTTTTTACTTTCTCTACACGTACTAAGTACATAGTGTATAGAAAGGGTATTGTATTGCACCCAAAAATTCGATACCAAAATACATGTTTTGACGTCCCCTCAATCAAACAAATTCATTTTAGAAAAAGGATCGTGTTTCTGTCTGTCAAGTGTGTGTGTGTGTGTGTGTGTGTGTGTGTCTGTGTGGGCAGCGTAGCTCAGAAACGAAAAGTCTATTAAATCCCAAACTTGGTATTTAATTTTAGACATTCTAAGGATGCCACACAAATAAAATCGTTCCATCCCTAACCTACATTCCAAAAAAGTTTCTAAAAGTTGATTTTTCTCAAAAATGGCTAACAATTTTGATTAAAATGTCGTATATTAAGGATATTTACACGACAAATCAAATTTTTATCTTGAATTTTTTGGAAATGCCCTTTGAAGACATTTTTATTGAGGATGAATTTTACGGAGTTTTGCATAATTTGTAAACCGTAAGAGATAGACGAAAACTTACTTAACAAAAATGTAGAGTTCGTTAAGACACACACACACACTTTATGTTATATATAGTTTTTTCATGGAGTTGACCGTTTTTCAGATATTCCTGGTTATTGGTTTTAGTTTGAAAATATTGTACTTTTCTCATACCGGAATTTGCCAAATCTTGGCCACACAAACAAAGGAACTTGAACCACATATATTTAATTGTTTCATTTGTATGGTCTCCTTTTACTTCAATGGTTATATCGGGGGCTTTGAATTGAGAAACAACTCGTAATACTGTAGGTTTGAAACATTAGATTAATTAATTAATTAATTAATTAATCACTAAACACACACGCATTTACTCTCATTCATACTTTCTGACTGTGGGCGATAGGGAATAATTGTGATTATACAAAATTTTCCCGCCCAGTCGGGAATTGAACCTGGGACCTCCATATGAGAAGTCAACTCGCTTAACACTCGACCACGGAGGCAGTGTTTTAAAAGAATTGACTATCGCCTTAGCCTGTGGTACTCCCTTATTTCTCTTTTACTTACAAGGAAGTAAGAAATAAAACCATTTCTGCTAATTTTGTTTCGAGTAGGGGTAAATTGGATTGGTATGTGTGGGGTCCTCTCGTACTAAGATATTTAATATTATTAAAGATAGAAAACAACCTAGCTCACGCCGGTTTAAACTCAGATCATGTAAGATTTTAAAGGTCAAACAGACCTAGTCTAAGAACATCTACACCCATAACTAATCTTTATCCAACATCGAGGTCACAATATTTTCTTTCGATAAGAACTCTTAAAAAAAAGTATGCTATTTTGCCCAAAATTAAAACTTTTAAGAACAATCAAAAACATTGCTTCTATTAACAATAATTTTAGTTTATTTTTATACTCATAGATGAATTAAAAGTAAGAATAAGTTTTTTAACAATAATTTCTTGCAAACATGTAAGGAAAGTCATGTAATGGAACACATCAGATTTTTTATAAAAAAAAATTAGATTTCCTCTATCTTAATTATCTTGAGCAGTTGCATATATAATGTGCTGGGAACTTCTGTCTTAACGTACCCCAAATAAGGTCTATAGTCATACATACGTATCTAAAATTAGTAGCAATATGGCACAAATATGCGCGCACTAATGTATGGGTTCTATTTATGCTAATGGACAAACAATCTAAATGGTGCATTTTAGCAACATCCATGTCCTTAATACCTTATGAAAAGAACAGATTAACACACATGTATACAGGTAGCGCACGCACACGCACACGCACACTTGCTTTCTTGAACCTAAAATAAATCCCGAAGGGCAAAATTGAGGTATACAAAAACCAAGATCTTATTATTGCACTCCATATAATAACAGTGTGCTATTCGTGAGAGACACGAACCCCTAATAAATAAAAATATAAAGGGAAAACAAAAATGCTATTCACACAAATTTCTCTACTTATTCTGCAACAAACTATTCTATCAAAAAGAAAGCTTATATGAGCAGAAATTATTTTATTTCACAGTTACTTTTAGTTATCAGGAGAATAAATAGATACTAGCCTATATACTCAAATATTTTGAGAGAGAGAGAGAGAGACATAACGTATAACTTTTAAATTGGCTCTAGTTGTATGATCAGGATTAAAACAATATGCCTATTTTAAATTTGAGAAAAGTGATATTGGAAGTATTTAAACAATAACATAAATAGAGTAAAAATGTTTAAATCCACAAAAAATACGTGTTACATGTTTACTTTAACGAAATGCACATATTTGTGTAGTAACACATTGGAAAATTGTAAGGTTTACCAATTATGCAAAATAATCCCAAAATGAAGAAAACTTAACGGGTATTTGTAAATAATATAAGAAATACACATCATTTGTCATTCAAATACCTCAACATGTGGCAGTTAAAGCAATTTTGAGCAATTCAGAACTTCTCATAAATGCTCCAAGTGCCAGGTGGTCCAGCTACCCCATATTTGATGTTTGCAGATATCTCTTAGTGCGCCAAAAGAGTTGCGAGCAACAGATATATACGGAGCAGCAGGACCATCTGGTATATCATATATTTTTATAGCTTAAGGTTATTTAGCATAGGTCATAACGACGGTGCATGCAAGTGGTGAAATGATGCTGAAATGAACTTGTGGTTCATGAAGTTTCAAGTTATTTGAAAGTTGACTTCTGAGAATCAAAAGAAAAAAATCTTATGTGTTCCATTCACATGACTTTCTCTACCTCTCTGCAACAAATTTTTGTTAAAAAACTTAAGCTTCTGTTTACTTTATTGTAATCTAGAAAAAATAGCAGAAATAGTCTCATTACTTGTTTCGATAGGTTAAAGTGATAGTCAAAAGCTGGTTGCTATGTGACTGAAGTTCCTTTGTTAGTATGGACAGGAGTTGACAAATTCCTGTATGAGAAAAATTCAAGTTTTTCAAAGCAGAAACTAAAAACAAGGAATATCTCAAAAACGATCAACTCCATGAAAAAAATATATGACATAAATTTTATTTTTTGACGTGCTCTATATTTTTTGCGCGGTAAGTTTTATCCATCTCTTACGGTTTAGCAGTTATGCAAATTTCCGTAAAATTCATCCAGCATAAGGTAGTCTTCAGAGGCTATTCCCAGAAAACTCAAGATGTACATTTTATTTGTCAGGTAAATATATTTAATATATGATATTTTACTCAAAATCATCCGAGCCATTTTTGAGAAAATCAAAATCTTCCAAACAAGTTCCATGTAAAGGGTAGTAAGAGGTGGGGGAGATACATGTCGCAGCCTTGGAAGATACCAAACTTAAATATCAAGTTTGTATTTAACTATCTTTTTGTTTTTGAGCTATGTTGTCCACAGACACATAGACACGGACCTTTTTCCAAGAATGATTCGGATTCAGGGGGACTCAAACCTATTATTTCCGGTGAAATCTCAGTATCGAATTTTTGGGTGCATTACAATACGTTCTCTATACACTATGTACATAGTACGTGTAGAGAAAGTAAAAACACAAAAGACCGTATCAAAGTGGCCCCCCATAACTGAGTACTGAAATCAGGACCTTACGAACATGAGGCAGGTACGCTACTGTGCCGGTAGAGTTTGGTTTCAGGCCGCGCCGTGTCCGAGAGGCTAACCACTCGCCTCCCACCTAGACGGCCCGAGTTCGATACGAAGCGACCGCATGTAAGATTTATGGTGGACAAAGCGGAGCAGGGGCGGGTTTTCTACGGGCTTTCGGCTTCCCCCGCCTACACATTCCACCGGTGCCACATCTTCATCGGTCTATTAACAGTGTGATCGTCTGCTCAGCCAAAGTAGTAATTATATAAAAAACAAAACAAAAACAGTTTCACACTTTTGAGTACGTTTGAATGAAACTTTGACTGTCTCCGTGGTCGAGTGTTCAGGGAGCTGACGTCTCACCCGGGGGTCCCGGGTTCGATTCCCGGCTGAGGCGGGTAATTTTTCCGCGAGTGTGAATGTGTGCGTGATTGAGTAAAACAAAATGATTTAAACCAACGTAAAAGAACCTACAGACAACGAATTGCTTCAAGTGGAAAGCCTCCGATATGACCTTAGATGTTAAAGGGGGGCTATATAAATAAAACAATAAAAAAATATGAAAATTTACGCTACTAGGGGAATTAAGTTCATATTATTAAAATTGAAGTGTTGTTATGTTGCAAAATAGTCATTTATTATCTTTACGTCTACTTAATCGGTAGAGGTTACTATGACTTAGCTATTTAATTGAATGTTTTCTCATGTTGATGATGCTTGAATTAAATTATAACTTAATTAGCAGTTGTTTCGGTATATACGACATTTTTAAAGTTTCTAATCATAATGGCAAAATCTCGGTTGGTGCGTTGTTTGTTCGGTAACTGCTTTAACCTGTGCATACGTTTAAAGTCATTTATAATATAAACAGATTAATGGCTCAGTGTTTCGTTTGTGGTGCTCATTCGGGATGTCGCTAGTTTGATCCCAGGAACCGCCCTATCTGACCCATATATTTTTGGGGGCTTCCCCGGGTTGCTGGGTGGATTTCTAT
The DNA here is from genome assembly GCA_030762935.1 of Hymenopus coronatus. NCBI lineage: Eukaryota > Metazoa > Arthropoda > Insecta > Mantodea > Hymenopodidae > Hymenopus > Hymenopus coronatus. Next base: position 52,336,008 of record CM060885.1, read on the forward strand.
TACTATATCGGCGATGATACTTAGCAAGGGCAGAGAATGCTCATTGTAAATCTCTGACCTCAGACTTCGGATGGTAGTGGGGAGTGGACCCTATGTGGTCCCAGATCTGGTTGTCAAGCTATCGGGGGTGCTTCAATCTGGAAATCGTAGAGAATCTGTCATTACTCTGCCATCGCTCGTGGTGTAGCCCCACACCTCATCTCTCCCTCCCATGGGGGCCCCCCGAGGCACACGGGTACAATTAACAACTCTACGTCTGTATCCTATTTCTTAACGGGTGAAGCAGCACCATGGCATATCTATCTCACAGCCACTCTCTTTTGGAGCATATTTTCTTCAAAATAAAGTAAATGGAGGCAGAAAAATAATGTTATTTAGTGTATGTAATAGTAATGATGCAGAAGCTGCAAATTTGTGTATCTAGTAGTAAGTTGTGTATGTAATATCTTAATGTGTACAGTCCAAAAACAGGATATAGTATTGTAACTGTTTATGAGCTAGATGAAAAGCCTTTATCTATAATGGAATTTTTACTAAGCGAGATACTATTTACTGGCTCCACGGTAATGCATTCTGAAGATCCAGGACTCGACTATCGTCTACTGCTCAGTTTGATCTTGTGTATTTCATCGTTTTCCTAGTCGGTAGGCTTATGCTGCATACCAAATGTGGATAGCGATAATATCTAGCATGATTTTATCTCCATCATATCCCCTTCATTCTACTTCATTGTCATTTTTCAGATGTGTTTATTGGTTTTGTGGTGTGAAGTGACAAAAAAAGACCCAATACTGCTAAAAGGAAGGAATACGTCCGAGATGGGAAGATTCAGTACTCAATCGGCAATTCCTGTGGCAATACATATTGGATTTTAATATTGCTTATAAAATTTAATATTTAATTAAATTAAACTTTATTTCAAAGGAAAATTAATTTTGTGTTACATTTAGCTTACATATAAAATTAAGATTATATAATTTTATAAAAAGAGGCATCATTCAAACCCCCTTAAAGGAAATCAAAATAATAATTATCATTAAAACAATAATAGCTATAAGGTATTACGTTAAACAGAGTTTTTCAGAGTAATTTCAAGTCAACAATACCTTTGGAATGCAATGATAAATCGTGAATTCAAAAACCATAAATGCATAACATTTAATGCAGGCATCTATAAAAGATTCCAGTAACTTTGCCCTCTGCAGTAGCCAGCGGACTTGTACATAGGCATACATTCATACCCAATGATTAGACATAAACAAAAACCTATATTGTCAGGCAGGACTCGAACACGCAGTTCTCTAGCTATAAGAATGCGTATTCTTAGTGCGAATACAGGGAGCGCCTATAATCTAGCTATCCCGCTGAACATTACTGTCAAAGGATTTACCATCTTCAAAATACTTGCATTGCCCATATCAGACGAAAATTGGAGGAGGCCTAATGTCTGTATTCCGGCAACCGTGTTGTACAGTACTGGGGAAGAAGTTGCCTAAACAAGAAACTGTAGGATGTACCCAGTCCTTTCACTTTTGGTATATGTAATAGATAAGATATGGTTTGCCGTTTATATCAGATGCATTATATTCGAATTGAAATTCGCATACAAAGTTTTAGTAAAGCTAAGAGCATTGAGATATCAGACAATCAGGGTGTAAAATTTTCTTTGCATTTGTGTACGTGCAGCGAACTCAAAATTTAAAATCCGTTTCATTATCGAATTCTGCAGCAAAACTGACTCGCAAGCACTTCTCTGCGCTATAAACATAAGTGATAGAGATAATAGAGGATAAGTGTATCATTAGGAAGAAATGTAAATATAATTCGCATATTAGACGATACAATAAACTAATACAAATAAAACTTATAATATTAATTTAATATTCGTTTTAATAGAACAGGTTCTGAGAATATTTATATTTCTTGGCACTATACCTTAACCCATCCCAGCCCAATGGTAACATGAAATCATTATGTGTATTTGTTGTTCGAGATTCATAATTATACATTTGAACCTGGGAAGTTTAACCTTAAATAATTCCCTACCTTTATTGGTATATATTTTGGTCTTTCCATTAAATTTGTTGAATTTACATAGTTAAAACAGACAAAAGTGAAAATAAAATATTTCAGTTGTACCGTTTTCTAATACAAACTAAAAGTTATATTTTGCTACAATGCTACCGAGGTCTAGTATAGTTGGATATAAATCAGTGTTTATTTTACTTGGGACTTTTTCTTTATCTAATTACAGCGTATATTTCAACCTATGTTTACTTCACACTGAAATCCTGATAAGTAATTCAGCTATTAAAAAGAAACAGGAAAGTATTCACCCTATGCTTTCATTTTCAAAAGGCAGTTTCAGCGGAAAATAAATTAGGCTGGAAAGCGTTAAGCGGGGACCGATGGCAGCAAGTCTCATTGTTATTTTGGGATACACTAAAATTTTCTTCCTTGAGCATAGATTTGGGGAGGGGGTAAAGTAGGAGAAAAAACGTCATTATGGCAAAGCAAATAAAAACTAAAACTAATAATGAAAACCGTGAAACGTCGTGATTTAATGTATTATCAGTGAACAAGGCATTAAAAATAATTATTTGTAATGAAAGTATATAACTAGATTGCAAACACTGCTAATTCAGCAGCTATGATAGAAGTAGGAAGTGTTAATTTGAGCGGACTAATCAAGGGAAAATAGAAAATATTTACTCCAGATTCAAACGTAGCTCAAACAGATGGTGATCATATGCCTGAAATATCAGTAAGAAAACCTAGATGTACTGAATAAGACCTATTGAAGAAAATGAGATGAAAAGTATTTTAATGCATAGCTAGGACTTTTTTTTTAAAAAAATCGTATACTTCAGAAGCGGTTTCTGGAGGAAAATGAGATTGAGAATGGACACGGATTATGTAGAAATCATTTATTCAGATTAGGGACAGAAGGTCATTAGCTTATTACAAACAAAATAAAACCGAGAAAGGGAGATGTACATTTTAGGTGACAACAACAAAATATAAGGAATACGGTAGCCTAATTTACAGTTGATATTTATAAATTAAATGGAAGTAGGAGAGAGGTTTTCATAAAAGCTATATAATATTTCAATTTAAGGACAAACACGATTTGAGGGAAGGAATAATTGCCCTCCATGGTTACCATGCTAACTTCATATTCTCAAGGTCACGGGTTCAAACCCGGCGAAGGACGATGAATGTTTTCGGGCGTAAAAATCCGTAGCAGGGCTTCCTTCAGAAGGGAAGCAAAGCCGTTGTAGTACCTATGTCCTAGATTACTGGCACATAAGAGAACCTCAAGCCTGAAAGAGAGGCCTCTGAGCAAAAGTAAGTGGTCTTTCACAACCAATATAGAATAAGACGCTGAGAACCAAAGCAGTTTAAGAGCGTCCATAAATAAAACTCCATTTCCATTTCAGGGAAGTATAATGAGCAATAAATGGATAATGACAAATAAATACGTTTTGTTTTAAAAATATGTTTGACATACGCACATATATAAATTATAATTTCTGTAAAAAAGGCAATAAAATTGAAATCCTCATTGGAAATATATGTGTGTTACTTAGATAAATTAAAGGTTATTTTGGAAGTATTTGATCCTTCTATGCTGCGTGAATATACACTAATTAGTATTAATGGCCAGACAATAACCATCCACTGCCGCATACATAAATTGTGATCGATAATGGACGGGGCCATTTAGGAGTGTAGTGCTCAAAACTTGCCCCCTTCGCTACAAACCGCATCTTTTTCTGGAGCATAATTTTAACCAACGGAACTCAGATTTAAACTGGATTATTCTTAGCTATACAGTATTCAATACATTTAAATTCATAAATAATTTGAGCAATTTTAATTGATTCAAAACATAACTACCCGAATTCAATAATATAAAGAGTACTTTATCTACTCAAAAATGACGAAAAGTAAAATTAAAAGCTAATATTTATATTTTAATACAACATAGTCTTCTTAATATTGGTTTAGTTATTATGCTGTCGTGATCTGTGGTTTAGCGGTTAACATACTAGCCACCAAAATATCAGGTTCAAACCTGGCTGAGGGTGATGGATTTTTTTCCAATACAAAAATCTCTAGCATGGTAAAGCCGGAGGTTCCAGGAATTATTATTTGCACGTGAATGTTTACCACACCTTGAAAAAAGAAGATTTCTGGGCAAAATTCTGGCATTTCGCGTCTACAACTTGTGCCATTTATGGGCGACAGGTATGCGATCCAAAACCAATTGAAATTTTATAAAAAAATTCTCATGTGTTTCATGCATATGACTTTCTCTACATCTCTGTAACAGATTATTGTTAATAAGTATATTCTTTAAACTTCATGCTAATCGAGATAAACATTAGCAAAAATGCCTTATTACTTAATCCCTTATAAGTAGAAGGGGAAAAGCGAATACACAAGGCCAAACCGATAGTCAAATGTTTTAAAAGTTAGTTGCTATGGTGTTGAAATCCGTTTCTTTTTTTGGACTAGTTGACTAGTTTCCTTAGGAGAAAAGTTTGAATTATTTTAAAACTGAATCCATTAACAAGGAATAGCTTCTAAGTGGTTAACTGCACGAAAAAAAAATATATGATCCAAATAGTGTGTGTTAAGAAGATCTACATTTTTGTACAGTAAGTTTCTGTCTATCTCTAACGGTTTATCAGTTATGCAAAATTTAGAAAAAAATCATCAGAATAAAGAGGTGTTAAAAGGTTATTCCCAAAAAATTCAAGATATAAATTTTATTTATCATGTAAATATCTTGCATATATGAGGTTTTAATCAAAATCGTTAGAGCCATTTATGAACAAACCAAAATTTTCGAAATTCTTTCAATATAAAGTGTAGTTAGGAGGGGAGATTTTCTTGCAAATCTTCCTGTTGCATCCTTGGAAAAAACTAAACATAAATATTAAGTTTGGTATTTAACGAACTTTTCATTTTTGAGTTATACTGCCCAAAGAAACACAGACTGTCACATACAGGGACATCAATTTTATAAAATGCATGTTTTGTATTTCGGGTGTCTCAAAACATATTTCCGGTGAAATCTAGGTATCAAATTTTTGGGTGAAATTCAACTCCTTCTCTATAAACTGTGTACATAATACGTGTAGAGAAAGTAAAAAGTTAACTTTGGAGAATAACATTTCTAATCTATTAAAGATGCCATAATTCAGTAACAAAAGTTATAGAAATATTGACATGTAGATTTCCTTTTGTGTAAATCAAAAGTTCTATATAAAAATGCCACAAAATTTTCTAAATTGGTAAGGTACATGAATCATTTTGGTTATCAAATGTTGTATATTTACATAATATAATTTATGAAATAATATCTTGCAAAGTATTTATTAAATTTGAACGAAATTTGCTATTCGTATGAACATAATAGTAGTACAATCTCAATAAACATTTCATAAACATTAATGCAAAAATATGCAAATTTGAAATTTCACTTCTCTCTCTTAATGCAGTTTTGTATTTGACAAGTTTTGCTATCACTGAGGAATTTGCTTGGAAGTTATGGTCTTACAACAAAACTATTAGTTCAGATTAAACGTGTTATAATTAATAATCTGATGCTAGAGGTTATTACAAATCCTTTATGGAATTAATGTGTATTAACTTAAGCTAGAATTGAAACATAATGTACATTTTTATGGGAAGAGAGTAAAAGTACTTATTTTGATCATAGGTGTACCTCCAAATGGTCATAAGTTACTCGGTTTCTAAATATGTGAATTTGGAAAATTTTACTTTCACTACTACATATGTAAAATGTATATAGTAGTAGGAGAAGGTATTGCATGTCTCACAAAAATTCGATATCGAGATTTCACCAGAATCCAAAAAAGAATTTTTAGAAACGTTGCTGTGTATGTCTGTGGAGGCATAGTTCAAAAACGAAAATTTAAGTACCAAGTTTGCGATCTTCCCAGGATGCTACTTGATGATTTTCAGTAAAACCTCCACCCTTAATTACCTTCATATTCAAAATTATTCGAAAAATTAATTTTCTCAAAAATGCCTTTGTCCTATGTTTAAGGTATTTCCATGACAAACAAGATGCATAACATGAATTTTCTGAGAATAGCCTCTGAAGACCTCTCAATTCTGGGTTACGTTTCTAAAACTTTGTAAAACTAGTAAACCGTAAGAGATGTGCAAAAGCTCACTGCAAAAATATGTATGTCTCGTTAAAACACACAATTTATGTAATATGCATTTTTTGGTAGAGTTAACCGTTTTCGAGGTATTTTGAATTATCGGTTTCACTTTAAGCTATTTAAAATGCTCTCAAACAGAAATACTTCTCTTTTGCTTGTTTATCCTAAAAAACGAAGAGATCCGAATTTCAATCGTTTCATTTGGGACGGGTTGTAAAAGATTTGACTATCGCTTCAGCCTAATGCATTACTTTATTTCCATTTATTGTTCTAATGGTTATGCAGATAAAATAATATGTTTTAAGAAAACTTGTATGCAGAACAGCTAGAGAATGTTATGTGAATGGAACACATCAACTGTTTATTTATCGATTTTCATAATAGGTAGATATACATAGTAGTTATAAAGACTTTTTAAAAACGTTCAGATGTGCACCGAATGTGCCAGTTTTATATCAAAAGGTTGAAAAACGATGCAGCTCAGAGTAAAAAAAAAAAAACTGATGTGCTTCATTCACATGACCTTCTCTAGATCTCTACAACAAATTACTGTTAAAAAGCTTATTCTTATATTTACTTCATGATAATCGGGAAAAAAGCATAAATCGTCTTATTACTTGCTTCCATATAAGTAGAGGTGAAATAAGGGAATACCTTAGGTAAAAGTGATAGTCAAAAGTCTTTTGCTATGTAACTGAAGTTCCTTTGTTTGTATGGACAGGAGTTGACAAATTCCCGTATGAAAAATGCATAAGTATTTTATAGCTGAAAACAATAACAAAGAATATCTAAAAAACGATCAACTCCACGAAAAACTATGTATAGTATATGATATAAATAATGTGTTTTAACGAGCTCTACATTTTCTTTCACGGAAGCTCTTTCCTATCTCTTACGGCTTACTAGTTATGCAAAATTTCGCAAAGTTCATCCAGAATAAAGCTTTCTTCAGAAGCTATTCTCAGAAAATTAAATAAATAAATTTTATTTGCCACATAAATATCTGTAATATACGACAATTTAATCAAAATCGTTATAGCCATTTTTAAGAAAATAAACATTTTCGAAAAGTTTACATGTAAAGGGTAGTTTGGGGTGGCGGGATTTTCTGAAAATCTTTATGTCGCATCTTTGGTAGATACTGAATTAAAATACCAAGTTTGGTAGGTAACTTTTCGGTTTTGAGCTATGCTGCTCACAGTCACACACACAAAAACACACAGATATAATTACATGTTTCTAAAAACGTTTTTTTTTTTTTTTTTTTGTATTTGTTTTTGTTTTCAGGAAGTCTCAGAACATATATTTCGGTGAAATCGCGATATCGAATTATTGGTTCCAATATACGTACACAGTACGCACACAGAAACTATAAATAGCTTTATATAAAATATCCAGAGAGTTCTTTGGGTACTTTATAGGGCTTATTCAATGAGTATTTGCGTGCCTTTTCACATTAGTGAGAGAGGAATAGATACTTAAAGGCACATTCACGGATTAGAATGTTAAATAAATTAAACAACTCTATGAGCTGTTGATTCATTAGTATGTGAAGCACATTTTGCATTGTGTTGATTCGATTTTAGGTTATGAGTAAAACGCGTAGTTTCAGAAATATTGGAGCAAAAACGGCTTGGCTTATTAATAGAATTGTCAAGTGACTTCATTGAGAGCTCAAAGCTTACGGAAATTCAACTAATGAGTGCTTGATTGATGAATGTACTTGGTACAGATACAATCCTGCGACTGCAAATACATATTTATTTGGAATGTTTGAAGTTCTCTTTATTCTCTCTACCGTGTGGTCACAATTCCGCACACACGCAAAGCCAGTGCCAGTACAAAATTTTGACACTATCACTACTCAAACTTTCTGCTTACACATTAACTGAGATGTAGTGTTATTTTAAATGAGGAACAGTTCCACAATAAAAGAAGTAACTATTGAGGTGTTTTTAAAAATATTTAAATTAAAACTAAATATAAGTTAATCTATTTCAAATTTCAATCAACTATTCTCTGCGCTGATTGTAAAATATCTTGGATCTGCCGGATTCATTTTTACTTTCTCTAACCGCACTATGTACATATTGTATAGAGAAGGTATTACATTCCACCCAAAAATTCGATAGCGAGATTTCACCGGAAATATTTGTTTTAGGGTCCCCTTTATCTAAAAAAAGCATTTTCGGAAAAAGGTTTGTGTGTTCGTGTGTCTGTGAACACGATAACTCCAAAACGAGAAGTAGGTAAAGTACCAAACTTGGAATTTAAGTTTAGCATCTTCCAGGGATGCGACACGAAGATTTTGAGAGAAATTCCCCCACCCCAAAATACCCTTTATATGGAATTTTTTCGAAAAATTTAATTTTCTCAAAAATGGCTCTAACGACTTAGATTAAAATTTCGTATATTAAGGATATTTACGTGACAAATAAAATGTATATCTTGAATTTTCTGGGAATAGCCTCTGAACAGTAGCTAATTCTGGATGAATTTTACTGAATTTTGAATAACGGCTAAACCGTAAGAGATGGACAAAAACTTGCTGCACAAAAAATGTAGAGCACGTTAAAGCACACAATTTATGTTATATAATTTTTTTTATGGAGTTCGTCGTTTTTGAGGCATTCCTTATTTTTGGCTTCTGCTATGAAAAACTTATACTTTTCTCATACAGGACTTTGTCAATTGCTGTCCATACAAACAAAGGAACTTCAGTGACATAGCAACCAGCTTTTTACTATCGCTTTAACCTACATTACTCCCTTATTTCGCTTCTACTTACAAGGAAGCAAGTAATATGGCTATTTCTGCTAAATTTTTACTGATTAGTATGAAGTAAAGAGAAGTATAAGCTTTTTAAGAGTAATTTGTTGCATAGATGTAGAGAAAGTCATGTGAATGGTACACATCAGATTTTTTGAGTCATTCAGATAATCCATAATTAATTAGTTGATGTCTTGTTATACGGACTTAAATTTCCATTACAGTAAACAACTATTATACATTTCTTTTACTATTAGCGTTATACTCTTGATTAGTTTCGAGTATTAAAAGCTCAACTTTCAATGTCAGCAGTAAAAATATTTATTTATGATACAAGTGGAGTTTTAATCTGTGAGCAGGACTGTTGGCGGAAGGAGAGTAGCGAGTCGAGCAAAATTACGAATAGAATAACATTGCTTTAAACAGAAGTGACATACACTATTTATACTTTCTCTATACGTACTATGTAAAGTGTATTGAGAAGGTATATGATGGCACCCAAAAATTCCATACGGAGATTTTATTGGATATACATATTTTGGGTTCCCCTGAATCCAAAAACACATCTTTAGAAAAAGGTCCGTGTGTGCGTGTGTGTATGCGTGCAGCATTTGTGTCTGTGTACAGTATAGCTCAAAAACGAAAAGACCGTTAAATACCAAACATGGACTTCAAGTTTGGTATCTTCGAAGTAAGCGTCACGAAGGTTTTCAAGAAAATCCACCAATTCCAACTACCCTACATGGAACTTGTTTCGAAAATTTTGATTTTCTCAAAAATGACTGTAACAATGTTGATAAAAATTTCGCATATTTAGGATATTTAGCTGCAAATAAAATGTTTATCTTGAATTTTCTGGGAATGATCTCGAAGACTACTTAATCTGAATGAATTGCACGACATTTTGTATAACTGGTAAACCGTAAGAGTTAGACAAAAACTAACAGAAAATGTAGAACTCATTAAAACACACAATTTCCAATATATACATATATATTTTTTCGTGGAATTGATCGTTTTTTACATTCTCTATTTGTACTATGTACAAAAATTCGATACCGAAATTTCACCGGAAATATATGTTTCAGGGTCACCTGTATCCAAAAAAAGCATTTTCAGAAAAAGGTCCGTGTGCGTCCGTGTGCCTATGAACACGATAACTCAAAAACAAAAAGTCGGTAAAATACCAAACTTGGTATTTAAGTTTAGTATCTTCCAGGGATGCGACACGAAGGTTTTGAGAAAAATCCGCCGACACCAAACTACCCTTTACATTGAACTTTTTTAGAAAATTTTAATTTTCTCAAAAATGGCTCTAACGATTTTGATTAAAATTTCGTATATTAAAGATTTTTACCTGAAAAATAAAATGTATATTATGAACTTTCTGGGAATAGCCTCGGAAGAGTACTTTATTCTGGAGGAATTTTACGGATGTAAGAGATGCATAAAAACTCACAGCACACAATGTAGAGAACCTTAAAACACACAATTTACCTTATATACATTTTTTTTCGTGGATTTGATCGATTTATAGATGCTCATTGTTTTTGCTTTCAGCTTTAAAAAACATACTTTTGTCAAACAGGAATTTGTCAACTCCTGTCCATACAATCAAAGGAACTTCAATCACATAGCAACCAACTTTTGAATATCACTTTAACCAATAGTACTCCATTATTTCGCTTCTACTTACAAGGAAGCAAGTAATAAGACTTTCTGCTACATTTTTTCGATTATCAGAAAGTCAATAGAAGCACAAGCTGTTTAGCAATTTGTTGTAGAGATATAGAGAAATTCATGTGCATGGAGCACATCATATTTGTAGATATACCTTGTTATTAGTTTCAATTTTATATACTTATGCTTTTCTCATAGGGAATTTGTTAACTACTATCCATAGCAAGTAATAAGACTATTTCTGCTAATCTTTTCTCAATGAAATAAATATAAGCATGAACTGTTTAACAATAGTTTGTTACAAAGATGTAGAGAAAGTCAGGTGATTGTAAAACAACATTTTTTAGACATTCCTGAATATTTCATGAGATATTATATATTATAAATATTTTTTTATCTATTTTACGGAGTGGATTATCAAAGTGCTGGGATGATCAGTTGTTTTGCTTAGCATCAGCGAAAAATGTGGCTTTCAGATCCACAAATCCATATATAATGGAGACAGTGGAAGCCATAAAACGATGAAAATAATGTAACAACATTTTCATTTATTATCAGGTTACAATTTTCAATAACAACGTTTTAATTGATTCAGAGATTACAAGTTTCACTATACTAACTATAAACCTTACTGTCACAATTTGAAATGGTTGTTTCTTGAGGAGAAGTGGACGCTGTATAATTTGTGTAGGTTACTATAGTCTCATTATGTCGTATTGATAGTTTAGACTTTATTGGAAGCAATAATTGCAATTTTGTTCTGTCCACTCCTTGCAAAATTTCGTCTGGTGCTGTACATTCCATACTGACCATATTCTTATCAGCCGCCATTTTATCGATTTATTCGAGCATTCTAAACGTTAGATTTACAGCCCCACTGGATAGTGTGGGGGTAGCGTGTCTGCCTCGCATTCATGTTGGTCGCGAATTCGAATCGTGCTTAGGGTGAGTTCCCCGGATAAGGTTTTTTTCGGAGTTTTCCTTATCCTGAGAAGATAAATGTCGAGTAGCTTTAAGCTCCATGGACCCCGAGAGCATTTGAGCATCATTTCACCAATTTCTTTCATCGTCAGATATGATTAATCAGGCTAAAGGACGTTAAGCTATAAAGTTGCACCGATTGCATGCATTAGCAAATACATTAAATGTCTGAAAAACTATACGATTAAACACCCGTGGTACTCTGGACACCATACGTCATGTGCAATCTTGGGTAAGCAACATTAGACACGCTCGCATGAATTACACGATAGCATAGCAACTATCATTAGACAAACCGGGGTGCTATGCGGGACCCGACTATCGCATGCATAAGAAACTACAAATAAGAATAGCACACTAACAAAGTGGAGGGGCTTTATAGTGGGTATACCAGATCATGGAAAGCCCTAAATATCCTCCCAGTCATAGAACTTCGCTGGGGGTCGAATGCAATAATGTATTTTTCTCCTCCACTCAAAACAAAAACAACAAAAAATATCTATAAAATGTCAGATTCAAGGTCTACTTGAATGATGCCGTCGTCACATTCCGTAAAAAAACATAGTTGGTGACAGTGGAGTGTAATAAACTAGGTACTGACATCTGGAAAACGTCCTACTTTTAACGCAACTTTCTAAAAAGTATACTTTACAGTTTCCTTGATTTGCCAATGGGAACGTCGAACCCAATTTTTAAAGAGATATGTCATAGTCTATACCAGGCTTGGCGAACAGTGCTCGGTGGGTGTGATAGTTTTTCCCCTACTTCCCCTCTCTTGTGACTATCCAAGCATAGCGACTGATTCAGTAGTGTGTTACCATAGCACTCACTGGTTAGTTCTCAAAGCAAACAGTGATGGCTTCACCTTTCACTTCAACCAATACTCCAAAACGAATGGGAAAACAGATACTTTTTCATTCTACAAAACAGTAAGACCCTCTGCCTCATATGTTCATAAGAGTTACAGCTTATTACACATTTTAATATCAGAAGACACTTTGTGCTCAAGCATAAATATCCATATGGAGATGATAAACTATTGGGGAGAGATAGGCAAACGTTCTCGACGTATTGAAAAAATGTAGTTGGATAAGACGATGCAACTTCTTCTGTTGTAAATATCACCAGGGCTGTGCGTTAGCTACAAAATTGCTAGGGACATTGCTGGGTCAATGAAAATGTTTGCACAATGTGAATTTCTGAAGAAATTCCTACTATAGCTGCAGAAGAACTATGTGTCTCAATGGTAAATTCTTTCAAAGCTATTAATCTCGGCAAACTGTGGCAGAACTGCCAAGCAACACATTAATTCATTAATACTACGTGAATCCACTTGCAATTATAATGCTTATAAACCATTTATGGAGCAAACATTAAGTAGTCCTGTTTGTTCTGAAATAAATGGCAATAGAATAAATAAAGTCATAAAATCTTTAATATGTGATTTCTTCTCAAGAAAATGTATCCAAATCTGAAACTATACACAGCCCTCCACTGCGAGAGAGAACCGGTTGTTTCTGGTAAGGATGGGAGCCTAATTAATTCACACCTTGCGAGTAAAGTTTGTCATGCCTGGTCTATACGCTTTAATTTATAATTGCGTTCCCTTTACAGCTCTGGCCATTAGAGATTCCTAAAGAAAGCAGCGACAAGAAAGAGCTCATAAATGTTCTTGTCTTGTTTCTCTCTGTCTTTTTTCTTTCTACGACTCCCAGCAGTCTATATTCTAACTCACCGGTGTTCATTCCTTAGGTTACAGGACACTCGGATGACACTAAATTCATTTAAAGCGACGTGTACTTTTGATTGAAGGAACCATTGCGTCCACATTAAACACTAGCGACGTAAATCCTAGAAACAGAATGTCCTGTGCTAAAAGGACGGACGACATGTCATTAGCGAGGAGCAGCAGAGCTTAAGTAGAGAGGTTGTGTTAGAGCTTAACAAACCTCACATTACAGTTTCAGCTGGATGCAGAACCTTGGAACTAGCAGCTGAATTTAGGACATTGTGGCACATGGAACTGTTGATACTTTTGGACGTCAACCGGGACAGTAAAGGCAAAAGTCCTTTCTAATGAGTCCCTGTGGATAGTAATTGCAAGAATAACTTCCGAAAATTCTTACCCTTAGAGAAATGCAATACATGCATAGTAAAACACTCACATAGTGAAGATAAAAACTGATATACTACATTTGCACGACTATCTCATCTCATTCCCCAAGAAACCAATCTTAAAAATGCTCATTGTTTTACATACTCGTACTTCTAGCTAATCAAGATAAACATTAGCAAAACATATTTTATTACACATTTCGTTTACTTCTTCGACTGCTCATATGCAATGTACTGAATACCAAATTTTGTATTTAAGGTATACATTTTTCAGGAATTTTCAAGAAAATCCTCCACTACATATTACCCTTTACATGTAATTTTTTTCTAAAAGTTTTATTTTCTCAAGAACAGCTCTATTTTTACTAAACTGTCATATACAATACTTAAATGAAAAATTTATATCTTGAATTTTCTGGGAATAGTCTCCGAAAACCTTCTGCATAATTCTGAAACGTAAAAATTATACAAGAAGCTACTACAAAAAAATGTAGATCTTGTTAAACCACACAAGTTAGGACATACACACCTATTTTGTGGATTAACTACTTCCAAGATATTCCTTATTATTGGTTTCTATTCTATAAGACTTAAAGCTTTTTTCAAACACGAATTAGTTTTTTTTTTTTGTACTCCTGGCCACACAAAGAGAAGTGAGCTTCAATGTATCACGTAACGACTAGCTTTTGAAACATTTCACTAAAGTATTAGCTTAGTGTATTACGTTATTTCCGTTCTAAACGCTGCAAACTTTCAATATTAGTTTAGTTGTTAATTATTTGCTTTAAAAATAGATAGATATTATTTTTATACATCAGTGCTACATAGATATAGCGTTATTTCAGAAACTTCTGTTCTTAGGTTAGGTTACATTTCCTTTACTAGCCTTCCAGTCTACGGAAAAAGACTTATCAATGTCATTAATGCCTCAGGAAATGTCTGTCAAGTCTTATGCTGCATGCTTCACGTTTTGTGTTCATTTTGTAGATTATGTCGACTACTCAAACATTTGTGTATGTGGAATATCACACCATACATAACTTCAGCTATAAATGAAGTGAATCCTAATAGCGGACAGAAAAATGTAAAATAGCTGTGTTTTTACTTTCTCTGATCCATATATATATCTATCTTATTGGATAGAGGAGGTATTGTATTCCTCCCAAAAATTCGATACTGAAATTTTACATGTTTTGAGATCTCCTAAATAATACTAAAACAAACACATCCATGCAGAAATGTTAAGCAGTCTGCATAGTAATACCAAGAGTTGCTTAAATCAATGCAACCAACATGGCTTTGAAAATTTGCAGTATGAATAATGCAATAATAAGAATATGTCAGTCTATAACATAGGTTTCAATAAATTATATTCATAGCTCTTTATTGCAATCAAGGATATAATAGAATGTATTTAACATTTCTATTAGTGAAACACAAATTGTTGCATAATGTGTCGTTTATAATTATCTGTCAGATTTTGATGTAACTTGAAACAGATTATTAATATGCTTTTGGCCATGTGTGTATACGTTTGTTAAGAGAGAATCATTGTTATACGCAGAAACCGTTCTTGAGACCAGGAATCGAACTGGCAAACCACCACAGTGAGCAAATGCTCTAGCGACGAGCTATGGGACCAGTTATAGCAATTAAGTGTTAGTTTTCAAGCTCTTATATTAGGGTTAGCAAGGTTTCCTCTCAATTGGAATCCCGACCCTTTACTGACATGCTTAGGCAAACCTTTCTGCGTCCGGATTATCCGGGAGTAACTAACTTCAGTGAAGAACGGCTTGCGTGGGCCACCTGGTAAATAACAGCGGAAAACTCTACAAGGCATTTGGTGAGTCAAACTGCCCATTGCCAAAAGTATGCTATTGTTGGAGTATGGCTGGATCCGCTGGGTGCTTTCTCTCGCATGTGGTTTAAGATGAGGTGCGGCCAGGTACAATAATCGGGGAGACGGCATGCCTAGAATGACGAGATAAAGAACAAATGCTGCTTTGTAAATATTCTAAAAATGTTACTGTACTCATTTTCAGTAATACTGAGTTTTCATAAACTACAGTAATTCTAAATTATAACTAGAAGAATTTTCCGGGCTGAGAAGCCGTTGTCTGCTGGAGTTTTGAGATCCAGACGTTTCGTTCATTTTCAGTGGTATGGCTAGATTACAACGTGAAGCAATAAAAATGTATAAACATGCCAATAATTTTAATAGGAAAGAAGAGACACAAAACTAAGCAAAAACTGGCATCTGCTACTTCATAACATCAAACAGGCACAAATCCAACAGGAGAATCCGAACCAATCGGAATCAAACGCACCATCCCCGTACATGCAAATCCAGCCAGACCAATCCCGTGAGAGCAGCCTGAGTATAAATACTGCCGCTATTTCAGTCAGTTGCGACCAGACCTTCACCGAGAAGACTTAGACCACGCCACTGAAGGTGTTCACCGCAGTCGTGAACGAAACGTCTGGACCTGAAAATTCCAGCACACCACGGCTTCTAAGTCCGGAAACTTCTTCTAGTTATAATTTGGACTCCGGCCGTGAAAGCTTACGACTACTACAATAATTCTAATGAAAAAAAATGCATTTCTATTCGATAAAAAAGTTCCCAAAAATTGGGCGTAGCACAAGCTGCTAGCATACCCAGCATATATAAAATTGCATCCTCAAATTCTGAAAATTTAAAAATATGGTGCATATGGCAGTACCTGAGTTATTCCAGTAGTTTCATTATAAACGCTGTGTAGGTAGCAAGGGGAAAATACTAGAATGGTTACAATAGAAGGCACTATGCCTGAAAGGGACCCTATTTGACCTTTGTAGCACCCTTAATTTTCTTTATATTATTTGCATACACTATGGTAGAAGTTGAATAAATATTATTTGATTACTCGTGACAGTGACGAAACTAATGTAAAATTTATTAAATGTGTACCGTATGAACTAAAAGTCTGGAGTGTTTCATTCATATTAATCTGCGAAAGAAAACCATTCTTACAAAAGATTATTGTTCTCTCTACTTTATGGTAATGACAATCAACCTTACTAGAAATGTTATTATTATTTAATTCCTCTTAAATAAAAGGTAAATAAGGGAACACACTGAGAAAAAACGATAGAAAAATCTTTCAAAATATGTTGATATATAATAATGTTGAACGTCGTTCTCTTTTCATGGCCAGGCATAAACAAAATAGATATGAAAAGGATAACTGAGGATTATTAAAATATTTTAAAATTGACACCAATATCAGAGAATATCTCTGAAATAGTTTTAGGTCTATGATAAGTCTATATGAAATCAAAAATAGCATTATCATTAAAAGAATATAACTATAATGTATTGAGGCAACAAAATATTTGGAATGCAATGTTAAATAGTGAATTCAAACACCATAAATGCATAATATTTAATGCAGGCATCTATAAAAGGATTCCAGTAACACCGCCCTCTGCAGTAGCCGGCGGACTTGTACATAGGCATACATTCATGTCCAATGATTAGGCATAAACAGAAACATATACGGTCATGCAGGACTCGAACACGCAGCCGGCTAGCTATAAGGATTCGGATCTTTAGAGCGAATGCAGGGAGCGCCTATAATCCAGCTATCCCGCAAAACACTACTATCAAAGGAGTTGCAATCTTTAAAATACTTGCATTGCGCATATTAGAGGTATATTGGAGGAGACCTAATGCCTGTATTCCGGCAACCTTGCAGTACATTAGTGGTGAAGAAGTTGCCTTAACAAGAAACTGTAGGATGTTCCCAATCCTATCACTTTGGGTGTATTTAATAGGTAAGATATGGTTTGCCATTTACATCAGATGCATTATATTCGAATTGAAATTCGTATATAATGTCTTAATAAAACTACGAGCATCGAGATCTCAGAGAGTGAGTACGTAACATTTTCGTTGCATATGTGTACATGCGGCTAGCTCAAAATTTAAAATCTGGTTCATTATGGAATTCTGCCCAAAACTTCTCGCAAGCACTTCTCTCTGCTATAACCATAAGTGATATAGATAATAGAGCATAAGTGTATTAGGAAGAAATATAAATATAATTCCCATATTGGACGATACTATATACCAATACAAATAAAACTCATTATATTAATTTAATATTTGTTTTAATAGAAAAGTCTCTGAAAATATTTATATTTCGCGGCACTATACTTTAAGCGCAGAACGATGGCAGCAATCTTCATTTCAACAGCCGAACATTTTCTTCCTAGAGCATAGGTGGGAGGGGGCAAAGTTGAAGAAAAAACAGTCACTATGTCACAACAAAAAAAAAAAAAAAAAAAAACAAAAAAAAAACAAAGAATGAAAACCCTGAAACATATCGTAATTTAATGTGTCATCAGTGAACAAAGAATTAAATATAATTATTTGTAATGGAAGTATGTAGCTAGATTGCAAACACTGCTATGTCAATCGATCAATATCATTGATGTTCAACAGCTTTTAATGTAAAGTTGCTCTGGAATTTTTATAAACTGAATTAAGGATTCGAAAACGTCAGAACGATAAGAGTTAAAACTATCTATACTATTAATTTTTACTAAAGGAGTTAGACCAAATCCTGTAATAATGAGTATTTATTTGAGGCGATTAAATACAGTTTTAATTTTGTACTCGCTATATATTAAAGATTCCATTGGAGGTCAATGGAGTACGTGAGAAACTCGAGTTTCAGTTACGAATTTCAACCGTATGGCAGAACAATAAAAGTTAAAGTTATTTATACCATTAATTTTTAGTAAAGGAATTAGACTAAAGCCTGTAACAATGAGTGTTTATTTGGGGTGATTAACGACAGTCTTAATTAGGTTCTCGTTATATATATATATATTATAGATGCTGTTACAGGCCTATGGAGTTCGTGAGAAAAGTTTGGTACTCGAGTTTTTGTTACGAATGCCAACCGTATGCTGTCCCTTTAAGAATACCTTAAGCTTTCTAACCTTAGTGTACACGCGAACATGTAAAAGAGAAACCAAATACCTGCCCACAAATCCGGCTGACTATTACTATTTTGCAAAAGAGGAACTAGTCTCTGCAAATCAAAGAAGGTATTCATTCCAACAGCTTCTAGTGCAAAAGAATAAGTTCCTCTACTTTGTTCGCCTACTGTGTAATAAAGCGGTCAAATTTCAGAATACCAAAATAATCGGTATACAAGATAACTGGAGTAACCACTCAGGTATCCTTAATGTTAATCGGACTAACATGGATAGTACCTACGCACTTCCAGCAATAGACGTACTAAAAAGGAAAAAATAAAGATAACAAGTGTCTTAAATGTGTCTCCGCAGTCAGATGAATGCGCTGGCGCGCTCTCTCATTACAGTTCGGTTGGTAACGGATTGCGCTAGTTATTTTTGGAAACGAAGGTGAACTGAAACTGTCACAGAAAATGCTGTAAATACTGCCCTCATTCCTGAAGGCAGAGTTCGATTATTTTATCTTTATTTGAGACGCTATATGTAGGGTTTCCCACGTAAGTTTGTGATTTCCTTAATTTATTATTTTTATTTCGGTGCAACTGCACATTTATAGGAATGCAGTATCATTTTCTTACTAATGACCTGATATTCTGCCTGCCCAGAAACATTTTTCCTGTACCAATTTCTACATTCATTTAGTGGGCTTCTCAACATTACATCCGAAATTTCGTCCATTTTAGCTGTTAAAAGCTTAGTCTACCGCTTTTTGGAGTATCATTCTGTTTCAGGAAGTTTGGAATGTAATAATTAAATCGTATATAGAATCACAATGAAGATATGCTGAGTGAGGAAAACATTCAAAAATTTACGTTTTACGTTTTCATATCGCCATTAAGGGATATGTCCGAACTGATAGCTCGCTTTTCAATGGTCAACATTTCAAATTAACTTCACAAGCTCAACCAGGCAGTATTAGCTTGAATTAAACAGTTCTCAGAGATTATTTCAAACTGAATAGTGCTCCTCCTTCATAGCCCAGTCCCCAAATTAACTACAGCAACAAGCATCCGAGTGTATTACGGAGACTCTTATGAAACACCCTTTACATGCTTTTATATAAAGGCAACTTCACGGCTACTTTTTGTTGAGGGTAAAAATTAACTCAACTATACCATCCTTTTTAATGAACTCGAGAACAAATTTAAATGTTTATGGATGTACTGGAGATAGAACACACGACGTTTGAATGAGGTATACAAATATAGGGAGGACGTGATCATATTGCGTGACTTTTCTGACTTCCTTGTTTACCTCTGTGTAACATACTTTGAAGCTCTTTAGCAACTAACAGATTCCGCAAAAAGTTTCTTGGACATGCATTTAACTGTTTAACTTATATTCTTGGGAAGTCATTCAAACAGTTTTTCTTCTTCTAACTCTTCAAACAGTCACAGACATTCATTTTCCATATAGATGCAGGAGCTCGCATCAATTTTACATTCTACTTTCTCTACATGTACTATTACATAGTGTATAGAGAAGGTATTGTATTGCACCCAAAAATTCGAAACCGAGATATATGTTTTGAGGGTTCCCGAACCCAAAAAAAGAGCGCTTTTAGAAAAGCATCAATATGTGTGTCCGTCTCAGTCTGTCAGTGTGAGTGTAGGTGTGTGTGCAGCATAGCTCAAAAATAAGAAGTTCATTAAATACCAAACTTGGTATTTAAGTTCGGTATCTTCCAAGGATGCGACAAGAAGATTTTCAACTACCATTTACATAAACATTTTTTCCAAAACCTTGATTTTCTGAAAAATGTCTTTAGCGATTTTGATTATAGATTACGTATATGTTTAAATGACAGATAAAATGTATATCTTAAATTTTCTGGGAATAGACATATTTATTCTGGATGAATTTTGCAGATTATGCAGAACTAGTGAACCATATGAGAACGTTGGGCGCAATTTCTGTGTCGTCGGACTGGGGACGTACCTTTGGTGCTGGGCTACGCAGCGACGACTGATCCTTTCTCCCCCTTCCTCTCCCGGTGTCACAGCTGGTGAAGACAATTCTCGACGCTCCTCGGCTATTTGCGAACTATGTGGCAGCAATAGACCTATTCGTTTAGCTTAAGCTATAGAGCGACGGTAAACTCGGGACGTGGAACGGGAATTTGGTTCAAAATAGATGTCGGCACTTTCATTTAATCAAAGGTTTATTTCCCTTCATAAGTGTTGTTGAGACAGTTCCTGGCGCGATTCTATCTCCGTAATTTCTCTCGTAATGGAGCGGAATGCGCACTAAGGACACTTGAACTAACGCAGCGATAAACGCAATTGTTAGGTGCGGAACTATTATGGACATTTTAACTTTCTACGCAAGTTCCGCGCGGTATTAACTCGCGACAGTGGTTGAATCAATATTAAAACATTCAGACATTTTCTATACACTTAATTTCTTTAGCGCGGATTTCTGTTTACAAGCGTCGCAGGTACCGCGTGACGTTTCATCTCACAGTGCATAAAAATTACAATAATAAAACTTTTACGGACACTTTACTATTTAGCGCGGATTTCTTGTTCTGAGCGTCGCAGGCTCTGAGTGACGTTATATTTCACAGTGTGAAAATTATGGCGAATACTCTACATTTATAGTAAATTCTACCCACTCGAAAAACTCACAACGTGTAATCTCATTGGACTATTTTGGCGCCCAAAAAATAGCTTGGGGTGCGCTTCTGACGTGACGTAATTATTTCCAATTGGTCGATTTGTCTTTCACGTGATTTTTGCCTTCAATTTTCTCGTGATTCCCCCCCTTTATATGTCACATTCACTCTCTTTCTCTTTCCAAGACGTGGCTATACAATGGCTACACAAAGACAACCGTTCGTAAGCAACTGAAATCGTCGCTTGAAAATTCTCGGGTTAAATTTATAAAATGCTTTCCAGGAACAGTCTCTCTAAACTTTCAATATACCTTATGACAAATACATTATATTATACTTTGCAATTAACTTAAACAATCTAAAGAATTAAAATATAGGCACTACGCTCATTCCGCTGGGCGACAATCCGTCCCTACATTAAACACTCAAAAAAAAAAAAAAAAAGTGTACATCGGTCTTTACTTAATAGGTAGGTAACTGGTATTGCCATGTAACTCGCTATCGGTCCCCAAGTTGATATATCCATTTATAACTAATACTTCAAGCTGACGGATATCGAGCCAGTGTTTCGAGTTGTCAGGGTGGTTATAATTCACCCAAATTTCTTCACATATGTCATTTTTCCTGATAAATCTATCAAACCAGAGATTAGTGAAAATCTGAGGACATAGATCTACCTGCGTTGAGCCTGATCAAGTATCATTTCATATGCTACAAGTCTACAGCTTCCGAAATATTTTAAGTGTCTTAATATATAGGGTATGTCATATTTTGAAGGAAAAGCTTTTACTGATAGCCTTCGAGTGCTTGGTTCTGAATTTTCTTCTAAAATTCTACATGTATTCTGAATATTCCCTAACTTGGGTCTGCCAGACGTAAATTTACATTATTTAAGTGCTCAATAATAAAAATATGAAAACATCTTTGTGATACTCGCTTAAGTTCACCTTCGTTTCACATATTTTTCAAGCTGCGGCAGCACCAGAAGCTATAATATCCAGCTTCAGTAGGGCGGTAAGCTTAAACATTGGCACCTGCATTTTAATATGTTATATTATCATCCGCTATGTGCTAATATATTAAACATGCAAAAGAATAATGATAGCTCCGTGCATATTATTTTAACAAAAATAAAATAATGCATACATGTGATTTAAACCGAGTTACTTATGAGGTATCCTAATAATATTATTTTATTTGCAGGTTTGGCTTTGTTATGGTATTATAGAACAATAAATTGAATATATACAAAAATAAGAACTGAAGCTTTCCTGGCGACGTGTTAATTCAAAATCTTCTCGGGCTTCTAGCCAGGTGAAAACTTGGCTTGACACCAACGTTTCGAAGAAGTGCATCTTCCTCGTCTTCTAGAAGCCCGAGAAGATTTTGAATTAATGAATATATACAGTTTAATTAAAAACTAAATGGAAAAAATTACATTTATAGACCTTGTGTATTTTTTAATTTGATATTTTCTCCTTAAATTTATACATGTACACACATTGATATTTTAAATATTTTTAAAAATGAAGATGCATCTGGCATTTTGTAATCCGAATTCTGTACCGCTCCACAAAGAAAGTAATAACTCCTACACTTCTAGAACAAGTGGGCATGTTTTATATCAGCCATTAGGGGAAAGTTTGCTATGCAACCACTTTTAAATATTACATTTTCTGTACGTCTAATAAATATAATTTTTGTCGGTTCGTTTATTACATTTTTCTTTGAAGTATTTTCATTCATTGAGTTTTTCTTAGGAAAATTACATCATAGAAAACAACTCAGTGGCGTTATTTCTCTACTATTTATATAATAAATTAGTATGTTTTCAAAAATGCTAATCAACATTAATGACACTCTGTGGATGTTTTTTGTTAACACGCCACATAACATTTTAAAATAGATTATTGAATTAGAAGACATAATCTCCATATAAGACATAAGCTTTATGTTAATAATAAGTAGTAGTAATACTTTCCCTCCATGGTTTAATGGTTACCATGCTAACTTCATATACCCAAGGTCGCGAGTTCTAACCCGGTGGAGGACAATGGATTTTTTCGGGAGTAAAAATCCTTAGCATGGCTTCCTTTGGAACGGAAGTAAAGCCGTGGATTCCGTGTAGTAGATTTATAACACGTAAAAGAACCTCAAGCCTGATAGAGAGGCTTCTGAGCAAAATTAAGCGGTCTTTCTGGCTCAGGATACACTGGGACGCTGAGAACCACAACAGTTAAAGAGCGTCCATAAATAACACATCATTTCATTTCAGTGAGGGTAATTTTTTTTTGACAAGGTAAATGTCTTAGAAGCATACCCTAATGGAAAATTTGATTCCCAACTAAAAATCCGAGCAAGTCAGGGTTAACTTCTTGGAACCACCTATTACTTCATGAAGAATAGTTGTGGATGGTTTGCTTGCCAGTTATCAATATATTGTGCTTATGTATTCATTATTCAGTTTCGTTCTTCTAGTTGATTTAATGTTTAGGTCGTTTGATGTATAATCTCCCCATTCTTGCCCAAGTATAGCATTTCGGAACAAAAGTTAGTGGTTTAACTTCCGCTGCCTGATCTCTGTCTGTCTCTCTCTCTCTCTCTCCCTCTCTCTCTTTCTCTCTCCCTCTCTGTACCATCTTATACGTAAAATAATTATTTCACGGTGTCTTCCTGACCACAATATAAATATACATCTGTTTCGCAAGGAAGAAAACTTTGTAGGGATGCCTTAAGAGATCCATAACTTGCAAGAACTTGCAGTAGGCGTTGTCGTTGTAATAGTAGTGAAAACGTAGTGGACGTTTCATGTTTGAGGCCATAAAGGCAATCCCATTTTGACCTAGAGATTTTTGAAGTATTCAATTTCCTATTACATAAATTTAATTCCTTAAATTTAGATAGTAACGTAACTCTCTATCCTAATAAATGGTCGTTTGACATTCCAAAATTAAGGTTCTAAACAGGTTCAATTTTCTTTATATGTTAAATAGTTTCTGAGATAATGGGTCGTGGAGTTACAAACTTTGACTTGGATGGCATATTAGTTTTAATCTTCTCTTAAAAACTTATGCATAATATCGGGAATGTTCTGCAACCAATCTAGTAAAAGATATTTACACAATTTTATTACTGAAAAATGTTATTTAACTAAAAGTAATAGTTTCTTAAAAATAATAGATGTTATTTAATAATAAATAACCTTGACAGCACAAGTTGGTAGAGGAAAGAACACAAGGAAATTCTACATACAATATCGCATCAGAGAAAAGGTTCAAGAGGGCGGAAACATCTGCGCTGATTGCCGGGAAAACTTTTCAGCACATTCAAAAGTGATTTTATACAGTGCACAAGGTGTACTAAATGGCTCCTTGAGACATGTACATTGTATGGAGAATTGCGTGTTGGGGGAGAGAAAGTGACATAGAAAACAAAAACTATATACTCTAGAGCCTCTCTAGACGGTGTAAAGATATTTTCCTTTCTTTGTTTTGAAACACATTTTTTATATTTGCTCTTTCTTTACTTCATACGTAAATAGAGAAGGTTTTACATTAAATCTCAAAAAGCGATATCAGGATTATATTGGAAATACAATCTTTGGATCCCCTGTATCTAAAATCAACAATTTTAGAAAAAAATATCCGTGCGTGTATGTGTCCTTGTACATCATAACACAAAAACGGAAAGTCAATCAAATCCAAACTTGATAACTGAGCTTAGCATCTTCCAGAATGAGTCATGAAGATGTATAAGAACATCCCCGACCCAAACTTTTCAAAAATTTGGATTTGCTCAAAAAAGTCTGATTATTTTGATTAATATTCTGTATATTAAAGACGGTTACATGACAAAATGTTTATCTTGAATTTTCTAGGCATTAAATCAACTTGGAATAAACATGTTAATCTACTTAAAATTTCTGCTACTAATGTAATAGATAACCAAAATACATTAATGAATATATTAATTCGAATTAAATATTCAAATATCCATAATAATTTATCATAATAAAATAATAACAAATGAATGTATTCATTTTATTATTGTTAAAATCTTATCAATATTTATAATTTGTTAAAATATCTTGTATTAGGGTATAGCATGAAGCTGTTAAGATAATTTTTATCTTAGAATATACCTTTTTTGTTATAAACAAATAACATATACGATATTAATTGTTACAAATTCAGAAGCCTTTTGGACCAAAACATTTACCTCTTCGTTCCTGATGACTTTTGCACAAGAGGTGAAACTTAAGAGATAGACAAAAACTTACTACACAAAAATGTAGATTTCGTCAAATGTATCTTCGTGGGCATCAAAATTAAAAAAAGGGTTGGAAACATTTGGGATGGGATACATTTGGATGGCGGGGCAGGCAAACAGGCGGAGTATTTGGAGAAAAATTAAGAACCGCCTCTGTGATATTGACAGACAGCAAATAATTGCGCAATGCACAGAGGTGTCATTAGAAGTACAATCTGGGCTAGAATCTGAGTGGGGTATGGAGCATCAAACAGCATCAAACAGGTACCAAACTCATTACAGAGGGGCTCGCGTGGACTAGACTAGAAGCACGGAAGAGCACGAAAATTTCTGACGAGAATGGTACGAGAATCTGTCCCATTTGCGAGGAGGAAGAGTCGTGGACTCACATTTTGGCAAGATGTAGGGGTACGGAGGAATGGCGGGAAAAATATTTTCCGCGATTCTTGACCACTGCGAATGTAAGGCTAGAAGCATGTTGGACGCTACTGGCAGGCACGGAAAACATGGATGGGCTAGGTAAATTTATACTTAAGGCAAGACAGCTGAGATCTGAGGAGGGGGGGTTGAATATCTTTTTATTTTTATTTTCGGGTTCACTCTTAATTCTTTATTGTTGTTTCAATATTGCTTCTGACTGTGTGTTACCTTTGTCTTCTTATTTTTGTGTTCACTCTTTTAATTCTTTGATGTTTTAATATTGTTTGTAATTATTATTATTATTATTATTATTATTATTATTATTATTATTATTATTATTATTATTATATTTGAGATAGGAGAAAAGAAGTCACACACTGAGAAAACAATGAAGTTTTATAACATATTAAAAACATGTCCTCCGTTCTCTTCTTCAACGTACACCATACTTTCTGCGACTCCATGTATAGCATTTTCAGATGCTGTTCTTAGCATGTTAGCTGTTTCTTAACATAGCATCTTAGAGTTGCTATCGAATTGTTGAATGTGTCAGGAAAACTCGTTCATTAATGTAACCCCAACAATCAAAAATCAGTGAAATTGAGATCTGCAGATTGCAGTGACCACTTTGTTGCACTTAACGAATTGAACATAGGCCTGATATTAAATTCTTAAGAGTTCTAACTGTTCTTAAACATGGAGAAAACCTCCTCTTATTTCATAATCAGTTGAATTATATTATTTAGTGATAGAGCAATGATTTGTAACTCGAATTCTAATGGCAGTAAAAAATGATGTTCTCGATTCACATGACTTTCTCTACATCTCTGTAACAAGCTATTCGTAATGCGCTTATTCTTCTGTCTAACGCATGTTAATCGGTCTTATTACTTAGTTCCTTATAAGAAGAAGAGAAGTAAGCGAGTGCACTAGGCTAAACTGACAGCCATAAATTTTTCAAAATGTATTTGCCATAGGATTGAAATCCGTTTCTTTGCGTGGGCAGGTGTTGACACGTAACCGTATGAGAAACGTTTAAGTATTTTAAAACTGAAACCAATAACGGCCATCTCCATGAAAAAAATGTATATATCATTAATTGTGTGACTTAATGAGATATGCATTTTTTTCGTATTGCGTTTCTGTCTATCTCTTATGGTTTACTAGTTATGAAAAATCATAAAAATGCCTCCGGAATATATAGAGGTCTTCAGAGGGTATTCCCAGAAAATTCCAGATGTACATTTCAGTTTTCATGTAAATATCTCAAATATAAAAGAATTTATTTAAAATCGTTGGGGATATTTTTGAGAAAATTAAAATGTTTGCAATTTTTTTCCATGAAAAGAGTAGTTGAGGAGGGAGGGTTTTCTTGAAAATAATCTTGTTGCATCTTTGGAAGGTACTAAGTAAAATATCAAGTTTGGTATTTAAGGCACTTTTCGTTTTTGAGTCATGCTACCCAAGGACACACACACATTAACATTTTTCTAAAAATGCTTTTCTCGGATTCAGCAGGTCCCAAAATATGTATTTCCGGTGAAATATTGGTGTCGAATGGATGCAATAGAATTTAATAGAAGTACGTGCACTAAGAGATAAAATATTTGTGTAAATATTGTATAGACCTATTGGTGCTTGACTAATACGTGGTGTAGTTGTGAGTACAAGTGTGTGTGTGTGTGTGTGTGTGTTTTATCAATGTTCTCCTTTTTATATAGTTCTGTGGTTCTGTTGTCACCGCGCGCGTTCGTGAATGTGTGTGTGTATGTGTGTGAAATATATCTATTTCCAATGTTGTTAAGAGATATAAAACATACAGGTAGGTAATATTTTATACTCAAGTATTTTTCAACAGCATGTACGGTCACTCGACCCATCGACTGTGTGACGCAATTATTGTATTAGTTTAAACTTAATAAAGTACTACTACTACCACCACCGCCTATATACACTATATGCACATTACGAGTGGAGAAAGAAATTTATGAAATTAATAATGCTATTCAACTAAACTGTGCCCATGGTGTCGGCGAACTGAAAAAAAGTTGATTCTTCTCCTTCTCATTATTATTATTAATTATTATTAATATTACTATTAGTATTTTATTATTTGTAGCGCTTCATTTTTACAGACCTCTTAGTTCAATTCATACATTGGGACTTTTGGTTTAGGACATTAGGTGTATCATTTTATATCATTTAACACCCGCACATTCACTCTTACTTTAATATTTCCAGATTTTGTGGGGGTTAGGGAATAATTCTAGTTAAAGAAAAATTCACTGTCCCAGCCGGGAATTGAACTTGAAGCCTCGGGTGAGATGTGAATTATTTTGTTTTTATCTTATTTCAAATGTTATAATATTTATTGCGGGTTAAAGGTTTAGTTGACTTTTGAAATACTCTATACATTTTTTGCTGGACTTAACCATATCCGAGATCTTTCTTGTTAGTGATTTAACTTTAAAGTACTTAAACTTTTCTCTAATGGCATCTGTAATTCCGGTTTCATTTATTTTACTCTTGGCTATGCAAAGAAAACTGAATTTCAATCACATAGCAACCAGCTTTTAAACCTTTTGACTGTGGCTTTAGATTCGGTGTATTCCTTTATTTCCCTTCTGCTTCAAAAGAAGCAAGTAATAAGACCATTTTGCAAACGTTTATCTGGATTTATATGACATAGATAGAAAATATCAAGCGGGAGACCTGGGTTCTATCCCCAGTACCGGCGTGGAGACCTGGCCCGGGGTGCACTCAGCCCTGGGGGGCCAATTGAGGAGCTACTTAATGGAGAAGTAGCGGCTACAGGTCATGAGTACCGCATCAACCGGCCGGGGGGGGGACTCGAGGCCCTTACCACGTCTCACCCTCCAATACTGAACCCCATCCATGAAGTCTGTAGTGGATTGAGATGGGGGACGCGGCGACCGGGCGGTAGGCCAAGGTTCCCCATGAGCTGCCGTGCCATGGAGTTACAAGATAGAAAATAATGCTTTTTCAAGAGTAGTCTGCTGCAGAATGTCACACATTGAATGTAACACATTAGATGTTTTAAAATATCCATTTTATCCGTCCCGTTAATGCAGTATTAGTGCATCTGCTCTGGCACAGGGCACCCGGGTTTAATTCCCGGTATCAATGTGAGTACGGCGGCGTGTGAGTGTGTTTGTGCTGTTTCAGCATCTTCTCGCTCTTTCATCATCTCCAACCGGCGGAAGGCGACATAACACCTGTATCACCCTTGCTGAATCTGAGGTCCGGTTGGTCACTCCCACAATTCCGTCCCGGCTATTGACCGATCTTTTGGTTGAATATTCATCTGCATTATTACTATGATTTTAAGAGCTATTGTAACATAAAATTGCTCAATGTTTCTACATGTTTTAAATAAATGGATCAGAATTAACTTGAGTTTAGAAAATATATAAGTGCAGAAATCCTTCTAAGTGAAAGTGAAAATAGACAACTACAATCATACGCCTATTATTTTGACTTGTTACATAAAGTTATATAAAGTTAGCATCTTTGGCGGTTAGATTATCTTATAAACGAATAAGACTTCTAATTAAAGACGATGGCTTTTAGTCTTTGGTTTTCTCTGCGATAGAGGCATCTGAGAGGAAATGCCAAACACTAATTAAGTAGATCTCCACTTCTCTGAAAACATCAAAGGCTTAGAGGAAGATGAAATTTGGAACAAAGCTTATTACCAGCTTTTGAAATGGAGAACAAGTATGGTATAATTTGCTTCCTTACTTCATTATAAAGATTAAACGCTCAATAACCCGTTTTCAGAACACTTGAGCAATTTCTCTTCTTGGCACATAAGGGGTTTAATGAAGGAATTAAAGCAATAATAATGGTAGAACAAACCTCTATAGATATAGTCATATTTTCCATTCTAGTAATTAGATTCTAAGCATTAATCATTAGGATACCTATCAAAATGACACATACCCAAAAAATCTTATGTGTTTCATTCATATAACTTTTTCTAGCTCTTCAAAAACAAATGGTTATTACAAAACATTATAATTATATAATATGGGTCAGTTCTGTCAAATGGGTAATATTTTATTCAACTACAGACAAAAATCTATGTCACCATAGCGAGAATTGGCCCTTAAACGTTTGGATGCACTTTAAAGTTTTGCGCTTTAAGAGTTAGTTATATAGCTTCTTTGTACTTGTGCTATATTTAATATTATCATTTAGGCATAGGGGACGAATATGGCAAGTAGAGTAAAAAATCATTTTTTGTTTTTGGTTTTCATATTTTCAAGTCTGAGGATTTCATGCCCATGCTGACATTGACGAGTTTTTAATTTCATTTCAATTAGTTCTCACTGTATCTTCGTTAATGTGAACTTCACACTGGAACTTCACTTGTTTATCAAGTTATCACTAACATTTAAGCCACTTTTTGCGCATCGCCGCGGTGTAATAAAGTACGAATGATATAACCTCTTCCTCCGGATGATTCACCCGCGAGGACACTGGTTCATATGCCACAGAACTTTCTGTAAAGGTTCTATAAGCGGGGGAAAGGAACTTCCAGTTTCTTCTTATAAGCCGCTGCTTATCTTTGTTTATCTCTTTTCAGCCCGGCCGGTCGGCATCAGCTCGACAATTAATTGCGTCACACTACATAACCCTTCCGCCATACCGAAAGTGTTTTGGTTTCATTTTATGTTTCATAGCGATTTTAAATGTCGTTAGACATTCTTTCACTTTCTGCTGAAAAACAGAAACTTCAAACAACCTTACGAATCCAGTATTCCTACTGTGAGAATATTATGAATAGCGAATATCATAAAACTGATTTCAAAACAAATACTCGTTATTTTCATGTCAGCTGAATTCCTTCTGCATATAGCATAACCGGTTTTAATTTTTTTTCAACTGCTAATTTGTTCTTACATTTAATTCCTAAAGTCTGTAGGACAACGAAAAGAAGGCTAGAGGGGTTCGATGTACGAGAGGGGACAACCTTCTCTATAACTGGAGCTATATACTAGGAAATGTATGTGTTTGAGAATATGAGTCAGCTATGCTGCTGCATCTAGTTACTAAAATTAGTTGCGAAATTCCAGGGGTTCATTGCTAGCAAGCTATTTGTCAACATGTACATTTTTTGGCACGAGCATGTGAACTCTTTATTGAAAAGTATGTTGCTATATAATTCACAGGTTTAAATGTCGGTGAATTTTGATGATCCATAATATTTACTAATTAATCTGTTATTCCTTATTTAGGTAGTGATGCAATACTCATATAATGAATGAATGAATATGACGTTACAATATCATACATTGAACTTCAACAATCGCACGGGTCTACAGATCGTAGGTGCTTTTGTAATACACGAAAATAAAAAACAATATGAAAACACAATAACAACAACAAAAATTAAAGGAGTAAACACGAAAATAAGAAAAACAACATATATTCAAATACAGTAATTTAAATTTTCAGCACATATAACACCTTATGCAGAAGCATAAAGTACCCTCTTATAATAGATAAATACACATAAAAGGAATATACACACATAACATACACCAATATATAAAACCACAACACAACAATATCGTGAGTATTACATAAAATACATATATGCAAGATTTTGTTGTCAATTTTGTTACCTGTTCTTATACCCCCCCCCCCCGCCTCACTATTGGCGGCCTTCTCAAATCTCGGCTGCCTAAGTATAAATTTACCTAGCCCGTCCACCTCTTCCGTGCCTGCCAGTAGTGCCCAACATGCTTCTAGCTACATTCGCGGTGGTATAAACTCGCGGTAAGTATTTTTCACGTCATTCCTCCGTACCTCAATATCTTGCCAAGCTAAGGGTCCACGACTCTTCCTCTTCGCAAATGGGACAGATTTTCATACCAATCTCGTCAGAAAATTTTGTGCTACTCCATGCTCCTAGTCTAATCCACGCGAGCCCCTCTCTAATGAGTTTGGTACCTGTTTTGATGTATTGCTCCATACTCCACTCCCATTCTAGCCCAGACTGTACTTCTAATGAAACCTTCGTGCGTTGTGCAATTATTTCCTGTCTGTCAATATCACAGAGGCGGTTCTTAATTTTTCTCCAAATATTCCACCTGTTTGCCTGCCCCGCATCCAAATGTATCGCATCCCAATGGTTTCTAACTATTTTTCATGCCTATGTCGAACTACCTTCCATTCGCAACGGTTTACGGTAGCAGACTGCCCTAATTAGAGATTGGTTTCCGTTAACGATGCTCATCCAATACTTAACTGCTCTGATTTTGCACTCTATCGTTTCACTATGTGCCCCAAATTCCCTCATTATTCCGCGGTTTGGCGTACCCCTCCCTACACCCAGAATTCCTTTCAAAAATTGGGTCCTCACTTGCTCCAGGTTCCCTATTTGTTCTCACCCCCATATTTCTCCTCCATAGTCCTCGTGAATCTTGCAGAGTTATTAATTATTTTTGATGAACATGAAAAAGGAGTTTTAGAGCTTATCGTCTAAAACTCTACACAATGTTTGCATTCTGTATTGCAATGAAGTGCATTTACACAATTAACCGTTTATGGTCATTCCCTAAACGCAATGGCACATGAAAGTTACAAAGCCTCAACAATATGACACTGAAAGTGGCCATGGCATATTCGCAATTGGCGAATGTGTTTTTATTCTCCTTTAAAGTATGTCCCTTTGTCCCGTCACGCTGTGCGAAAGCCAATTCAGAAAAGGGATTCCAGATCTCTCTTTGGAGTAATTTATTATGCAGCTGGCGTTAGTCATTAAGCTAATTGCGCCTAACGCTGGGGAGGAGCGTGAACTCCATTTTCTGTGCACGACCCCTACACCTAATACCACTACCCGGAATATATGACTTAGAACTGCAGATATAAATGAGTGTACCAGATTTTTAATGATTTAACATCCAACATTACAGGGTAATTGTGAGAAATGGCAAGAAAAGTGCCAGAGAAATATTATTGATATATGGTAAAAGAATATTTATTAAGAATATATATTAATTAAAAATCTGATGTGTTTCATTCACATGCCTTTCTCTACATCTCTGCAACAAATTATTGTAAAAAACTTATGCTTCAATTTACTTCATTCTAATCGGGAAAAAACAGCAGAAATAGTCTTATTACTTGCTTCCTTGCAAGTAGAAGGGAAATAAGGGAGTAGTATAGGCTGAAGTATTAGTCAAAAGCTGGTTGCTATGTGTCTAAAGCTCCTTTGTTTCTATGGGCAGGAGATAACAAATTCCCATATGAAACCAATAACAAGGAATATCTAAAAAACGATCCACTCCACGAAAAAGATCGTTTTAATGAGCTGTTTAGTAAGTTTTCATTCATCCAGAATAAAGTAACCTTCAGGGGCTATTCCCAGAAAATTCAAGATATACATTCTATTTTTCAGGTAAATAGCTTCAATATACGGTATTTTAATCAAAATCGTTACACACATTTCTGAGGAAATTAAATTTTTCGAAACTTTTTCCATGGAGTGGGGAATTTTCTTGTAAATCTTCGTGTCGCAAACTAGCAAGATATTGAACTTAAATAACAAGGTTGGTATTTAACGGATTCTTCGTTTTTGAGACATACACACAGGCACACACCCGGACCTTTTTCCATTGTTTTTTATTCAGGGGGACCCAAAATATGTATTTCCAGTGAAATCTCAATATCGAATTTTTGGATGAATTACAATACCTTCTCTATATACCATGTACAGAGTACGTGTAGAGAAAGTAAAATGATGTTCAGATAAAAAACTGCAGTAAAAGATTGTAAGGCATATATATATATACTATTTATGGAAGGATACAAATATTCTACATGGACTATGCAATTTGGACATAAACCTAATTTATTAACAGCTACCAAAAATGAATAATTACTGTATTGTCAATGAATTACTTTTTCACATGAGCCGTGAATAGGACAGAGCTGTTTATAGAGTCAAACTGAGAAATTCAATACCATAGCCGGAATTAGAACCAAGGACCTCCCGGTCTCTAGCCGTTTGCTCTAATCACTGAACTACTATGGTAAAATGCTGGCGTAGCAATACATTTCTCAATTGACTCGCATGTTTCCTGGTAAATCACAAGGTGATCTCACATTATTCTGAAATGACATACCCCAATAGCGACTTAAAATAGATAAGTTATGTAAGTCCCGGGTCCCATAGTTTAACCAACATATATTTCAGAGAGTAATTTAATGCCTTGCCAGCATCCTGGCAAGGTGATTGAATGGTTAGAACTAATGGCTAGAGACCGGGAGAACCGTAGAACCTACATATCCAAATAAATGTATGTATATTGAAATAAACGCATCAAAAGCAGAAAATATAGTAAGTTATCATAATCTGACTTGTTGCTAAACTTCAATTGTTTAATACTTCAGCCACGAAACAGATTTTAATGCTCTCTGTTTTGTACACTGCATTTAAGTATTACGCTTGCAAACTTTTAATTTTATATATTCTCTGTATTAATCTATGTAAGTGTTTACGAGGAGGATTAACTAACTCCATGGCACGACAGCCCACGGGGAGCCTTGGCCTACCGCCCGGCCGCTGCATCCCCCATCTCGGTCCACTACAGACGTCATGGATGGGGAGCAGTATTGGAGGGTGAGACGTGGTCAGCGCCTCGAGCCCCTCCCGGCCGGTTAATGCGGTCCTCACGACCTGGAGCCGCTACTTCTCCATCAAGTAGCTCCTCAATTGGCCCCCCAGGGACCTCACGAGGCTGAGTGCACCCCGGTCCAGGTCTCCCAGCGGGGGAAAAATCCCAACGCCGGTACTGGGGATCGAACCCAGGTCTCCCGCTTGGTAGGCAGCTGCGCTACCACCGCGCTAAGGAGACGACCATTTACGAGGAGGATAAATGTTGTTAATGTTTGGAGGATCAGTAAAGATGAAGCGATAGTAAATGCATGACACAACGAGAAACGAAGCAACATTTTATAAGCGACTGTTGTTTCAAAAAGTTTCCAAACCGTATTTGTGTATTTTATCAATATTTTATTTTTATTTTCTCTAGCACGTATGCACAATATGCATAGTAGACAGAGAAGGTATTGTATTCCAACCGAAAATTCGATACCGAGATTTTACCGGAAATCGGCGGTTTAGTCCTCTGAATCAAAGAAGAAAAAAAATGGAAGAAGGTCCACGTGTATTTGTCTATGGGCAGTATAACTCAAAATGTCCGTAAAATACTAAACTTGGT
Source organism: Hymenopus coronatus (assembly GCA_030762935.1). NCBI lineage: Eukaryota > Metazoa > Arthropoda > Insecta > Mantodea > Hymenopodidae > Hymenopus > Hymenopus coronatus. The sequence continues at coordinate 52,371,341 of CM060885.1, forward strand.
AGATATTTAAGTTGCCTACGATCCAAGGCTGCAACACAAAGATTATCATGACAATGCCATCATCTTCAACTACCCTTTACCTGGAACATTTTTCGAAAATTTGAATTTTCTTCAAATTTTTGCTTAAATTTGATATTTTCTTAACCAATGAAATGATTATCTTAAATTTTTATGGAATAGCCTCTGGATACCTCTTCATTCTGGACAACATGTGTAATTTGTGAACCGTAAGAGATAAGCAAATACTTACTTATTACACGAAAATGTTGTCATTATAGATCTCGTTAAAACAAAATGTAGGTATCTTTCTTTTCATCCTGCTTTTGTTTTACTGCTGGCAAGTAACTGAATATAAATTGTTTCACATAGCGACAAGTTTTTAAAACATTTGACTAGCGCTTTAGCCTATTTCCCTCATATTTACAAAGAAGTGATACGATAATTTCTGATCATGTTTATCTCAATTTGCATTATGTAGGTAAAATAGTTAACTTATTGCTATAAAGGTTTGTAGAAAGCTAGAGAAACCCATGTAAATGGAACGTATCAGGCTTTTTCGTATAGGAATTTTCGTGTAAATACCTTTGTTTATCAGTTATATAATATTAATAGAATAATTTAGAAGAAATGAAATTGAGTATATACATTATTAGTCTCGAAATATCATAATCATTTAGCATTTTATGAGAACGGTTGAAGAATTTTATACAATAAAAAATAAGGAAAGTGGTTACACTTAAACTGTAGTTTGCTGTGGGGCTTTAGAAAAATAAATCATATTCTTTCTTGGAAGGCGCAGAAACTAAACACAAACTTCCAATCTGAGTTTCAAATTTCTTAGAAACACACGCCCGCACATTTACATTTTCGTAAGAATCGTTTTTGTTTTGTTTAGAACTTCAGAATAAGTTTACATTAAATTTTATTACGCATTAAATGGTCGCTTTAATGCGAAAAAAGTGAGGATTTACAGCATACTCGCATCAAACTTTGTGAGTCGGCTTTTGAATATTTACTCCGATACCACCAAACATACCCACCGAAGTGGCACCGCGGTAACGCCTGCGACTTGCAATTGGAAGACCCCAGGTTCGATTCCTGGCAACCGCCCACTTTGACCCATTGTTTCTTCCTGGGTTCCCGTGCGATTTCCTTCTCTTTTATACCGTTCTAATATTATTTTAATTCATCTTTTATCTCGTTCGTTGAATATGTCAGCGATGATGCTTTTATTGAAGTGTAGCAGGGAAAAAGTGTGTTTGTCTGTGGAGCATCCTCTGCCCCTCGGCCTGAAGATAGTGGCCGGGTTATACGGAGCGCTCCCTTGGAAAGGGCGTCGGGACCTTTAGGTGCGGCGGTGGTACCTGGTCTTCCTATCCGGCTACCGAAGCCTCTTAATTTGGAAACTGTAGGCATCCGGTCACTCCTGATGCCTCATATCATCTCATCCCTCCCTTCTGGAGAAGTCCCATCCTAGGGCGTAGATACAATGTATAGATAAATGCCGAATCTCCTCCGAAAACGCCCTTTACAACCAACAATGCATGCAGACAAGTATAGGGTTTTTATATTCTCGCTTACCTGCATGAATCTTTTGTAAAACTTTTCTCAGAAACTAAACTCAAACAATGATCGTAATGTAATTAACAGCATGTGTCTCCTTTGCTGACTTATAACTTTAATTATTAAGAGTAGTATGTTTTCAAGTTCATTAATACCTCAAGTAAGCGAGGCACATACAAGACATACGTGTTTATTTTCCCTGAGACCGCGGGTCGCAAGGCGTAAGCTTGAGTAGTCAGGTCTCTATATAACGGAGTTAAATTTGGGTAATTTTTGCAAGGCCAAGCAAGGCGTCACACTATCTGGGCTAGCAGGCTAGTATTGAGATGTGAATAAGTAGAAACAAAACCATTAGTCTATACAGACAATCATTGTTCATTTCGCCGCTCAGTTAAAGACTATTCAAACCACATCAGGAAGTGAATTATGTAATTAGTTTGCAGTAAAACTGCTAGACGAAGAGAGAAAGTAACTTAAACACCGACTTGGATACACATTATATAGGCAAGACTTATCTGTGTCTATACCCTGATACTCTGAACAGGTTCTCTGCTGCGCCAACTTTCAGAAGACTAAACATGCAGTCTCCTGCACAACGTGTTTGAAACGTTGCTATAATTCACTATAAAATCTGAGTTATCCATAGCCGATACATAACTGTGAACTATGAAGATTTAGATGACACGAAAGTGAAATAATAAAACTGAGCTAAAGTCCACAACAAAAAGAAAAGGGAGGGACTGTCTTGGAGAGGAATCCTTTTTCCGGGTCATGCCTGCGTAACTTGGTTATGCATATTTTATTCGGTAGAAAGATATTCGTTAAACTTCACAGCATTTTTGTTTCCATATTCAGATATTTGCCTTTTTTATTTTTATTTTCTAAGTTAAGACCATTTCTATTCATGATTCCTCCTCCCTAGGTTTTTCGAGCTGCTTCTCTTATGTTTCTTTCTTCAGCTCTTGCCTGCCACTTCTACCCCTCGCACATATATACGCCCAACATTCTGTCTTCTTTTCATTTTTTATCTCTACGGGAGCCAAATGAACAATAAAAAAGGATCTTTACTCGTACACCCCTAGCCAACTTTAATGCATGAATGTGATGGCTTGAAACAATGCCTACGTGGTACATATATTTGGGATTTTGCACAATAGACTTAGCAACTTTTTTCTCAAGTCATCAAGAGGCCTTTTTTATTTCCTTCTTTTTGTAACATTCTGTCGACGAATAATAATTATGTGGCTGTTGCCCCTTTCCACTACTAGTATTTTACGTCTAACCAGACGCTCGTTAAAACTAATAACTCGAAACCGAGGGAAGAGAAGCAGGAAAGAATGTAAAAAGGGGGTGTAGGAAGAGCAAGAAGCTCTGCGAAAAAGGGACAAAATAAAAACGAGAGTAGGGAGACAGAGGACATAAAAAGGGATGATACAAATGAGGTCGAGAAAAATCATGACTTAACAATTCCAGGTCATAAAATTCCAGACTCTGAAAAGACGAATGGAGCTGGCAAAGAAGTGAGATGAGCTAGCATGGAAAAGTATTTTGCTTATCATCGAAACGGATAGCGGCTGGAATATTCCTTTACCGAACAAGCGAGCTCGTTGCAAATCTCATTGCAGCGTAGGAATCCCACCAATGTTCTAAAGTGTATACAAATAGGTACGTTAATTACTTATAAATCTGTTGTAGAGCAAGAATCTCTATTTTTACTTTCTCTAGCATGTACATAGTCCGCAGGAGCGAAGCTTTTGCATTTTATTCAAAAACCGTCTGCCAAAATTTCACTGAAAATATACGTTTTAGAGTTCACTGAAAAAAAAATCTAATGTGCTCCATTCACATAACTTTCTCTACATCCCTGCAACGAATTATTGGAAATAAGTTTATTCCTCTATCAACTTCAGCTCGATAAGCTTTAGCATAAATGGTTATTACTTAGTTCCTAATAATTAGAAGGTAAATAAGGGAATACACTAGGCTAAACCGACAGTTAAATGTTTTAAAATGCGATTCCTATGGGATTGAAATCCGTTCTCTAGTGTAGCCAAATGTTGTCAAGTCCCCCTATGAGAAAGTTTTAAGTATTTTGAAACTGAAAAGGACAACAAAGGATATCTTTACTAAGAGCTGTAGCTTTCCACACAGAGTAAATCTTCGTGCGGGCCTAATCACGAAACCTACGAACATATCTATATAAGAAGACCACATCAGTTCAATTCATTCAGCAATCCTGAAGACGGGAACAATGTATGCTCCCGAAACGTTGGTGCCTCGCCGTATCTACACCTGGCTAGAAGCCCGAGAGAACTTCGAAGAAAGGATATCTTGAAAATGATCAACTACAAGAAAAAATGTGGACTTCTCATCCGGAGGTCCCGGGTTCGATTCCCGGCTGGGGTGGGGAATTTTTCTTTAACCGGAATTATTCCCTATCCCCCATAGAGTCTGGAAGTATGAATATGAGAGTGAATGTGCGTGTGTTTATTAATATAAGGTTTAACCTAATGTTCCGAAACTACAGTTTCACAAGTGAAAGCCCCCGATATGACCATTGATATTAAAGGGGGCTATACAAATGAAGAAATAAAATTTAAAAAAATGTATATGAGGGGATATTCAGGAGTGCAGCCAAAAGAAGTCCACGCCTTACGCTCCCAAACGTACCAAATCCCCATACTCTAGCCATTCTAACTACTCCCTTCTATAAGTTGTTCCTAGCTCGTGGACCCGAAACAAATGCGTATTCCACACACACATGAATGCAGATAAGGTGACACTAGCAGATAGAAGTGGTACTGAAGAATAACATTAATAGATTATTGGTTGTGTCAATTCTGTGTGCAATTCTGTTTCATTTTCGGAAGAAGAAGAAGATTAGTTTTGTGTGTGTGTGCGCAAATGTGGGCGGCGTAACTCAAAAACGAAACGCTCATTTAATACTAAACTTGGTATTTAAGTTCAAAATCTTGCAAGGATGCCCCAACAATGATCTTCAACAAACCCCCCCCCCTATTACCCTGTACAAGTGACAATTTTTTGAAATAATTTATTCTATAAAAATTAGCTTTAACGATTTTCATTAAAATACCATATGTTTAAAATATTTTCTGGCAAACCTAATGTATACTTTGAATTTTCTGGAAATAGACTCTAAAGATTCTTCTTTCTGGAGACTTTTGTAAGTAAGAGAAAGACAGAAACTCATTACACAAAAATGTAGAACACATTAAAGCACACACTTTATGATAAAGGCGTTTTTTAAACAAATAAATATAAAATAGGTTAACCGTATTATTCTCCGAATAACGGTAGCATTGAAATCATTGAATTGCGCAACAGAATGTTCAGGTCTAGCTTTTCTTCTTTTCCCAGAAGTGTCCAATACACTATTTTCTCCTCTTGACCGCAGCTGTTTCTTCTAACGAATTCGCTTTATCGTTGACACGGAAACACAAGTATAATATGCATCTAGTTGTGAACTCGTGGCATTGAATATAAATACCGTTTATTTGGAACTGCTACTTCTAATTTCACGCCCTTCTGAATGCACTACCGTATATTTCTTAACTTCAGACATGGTGAAAAAAATACGAATCTTCTTACAACATTGAACTACTTCTGCACACCTTATGCTAAGTAGCTGCATGACAGCACACCAGGTAACTAGATATCGCTTTCCCCTCTCCCCACACCTCAGCCTGCAGAGCTTACGAGCCCAGAACACAACTATATAACGATCAACTTCGTCTCAACAGCAGAAGGTTAATGTCAGCAGTTTATCGTCGATGACCTCATACTACAGCCGCTCTCAATGCAAGCTGATCCGACCCCTAAGCCATCCCACGATCTTCCAGTTCACTGCCGGATACCACAAACACCTCCTCAATACCAAGTAAATAAAAAATAAATAGAACGACTACAGCATTAATAATGTTATAGCCTCTACTGAATGTTAATACATTAGAGAAACATATCTGATGTGTAACACTCACATGATTTTCTCTAGCTGTTCTACAAACTTCTTACATAACATTCTTCTTTCTGCACTTTGCTATACTAGATAATCATTAGCAGAATGTTCTTATTACTTAGTTCCTTAGTAGGAAGAAAATAAGGGAAAACACTAGGCTAAACTGATAGTCAAATGTTTTAAAAGCTGCCGTTTGGGACTGTCATTGCAAATTGCTTCTTTACTTGGCCAGGAGTAGAACAAATAAAAAACGGACACTAACTGCCTGAGAAAAATATAAAAACTTCACAACTGAAACCAGTAACAAGGAATATCTTGGAAACGGTTACCTCCACAAGAGAAATTTAAATTCAAAATCTTCTCGGGCTTCTAGCCAGGTAAAAACTTGGCTTGATACTAACGTTTCGAAGAAGTGCATCTTTCTCGTCTTCATGGAAGATGCACTTCTTCGAAACGTTGGTATTAAGCCAAGTTTTTACCTGGTTAGAAGCCCGAGAAGATTTTGAATTAATACGTCACCAGGAAAGCTTCAGTTCTTATTTTAGAAATTAAAGGTCATAATTGTGCGTTTTGACAAGATCTACATTTTCTGTCTAGTAAGTTTTTGTCTATCTCTTAAAGTTTAGTAGTTAAGTAAAATTCGAATAAGTTCATCCAGAATAAAGAAGTCTTCAGGGGCTATTCCCAAAAAATACAAGATATACATTTTATTTGGTATGTAAATATATTTAATACACGGGATTTTAATAAAAATCATTAGAGCCATTTTTTATAATACCAAAAGTTTCGAAAAATATTCCATGTAAAGGCAGAATGCCAAGGTTGATATTTAACGGTGTTTTCGTTTATGAGCTATGCTGTCCACACACACACACACACACATACACACGGCCCTTTTTCTGAAAATGCTTTTTTTTTGACGGGGGGATTCAGGCGGTTCTAAAACATGTATTTCCGGTGAAATTTCGGTATCGAACTTTTAGGTGAAATACAAAACTTCCTCTATACACCATGTACATAGTACGTGCATAAAAAGTAAAAAGAAGAAAAAATTGCGGACGCAGTTTCTCATGCACGGGACTCGCTGAGCTCCTATGCTTAGACATTTTCTGTTTTATGACTCGTATATACTTCCTCTGGTTTATTTCCTGGTCACGCGTGTCTTGAAGCAGATCATAACTCATTTTGGTTGATTCCTGAATTTTAGAATTTCCAGGGTTATTTCATCTGTAAATAATTGTATTATTTTCGCTTGACTACATACTTCGTCCACTCCAATAATTTTATGTGACCTTTAAATTTTGTGTGACCTTTGTTCCCTTATATTGTGTAAACTTTCAGACATATTAAACGCTTTCCTTCACTCTTAAGTCTTGGGAGCTTGGGAGCTTGGGTTCACATCCCTTAGTTCTCTTGCTATTCAAATACATATTCCTGCCGTGATAACACTTTTTAATATAAAATTATATCCATACTTATTCTTTTTAATAATTACCCTTTGATTATTGTGATTTAGCATTCTTTAGTTCTTTACATTGATCTATTTTACTTATTTTACTTCTTGAAAATGGACTTTTTTCCTGCATTTTAATTTTTTTTTTTCATTTTGGCAACTCATGTATTAGCACTCACTCACTTTCCAGTTTTATAAAATGTACAGGTTATTTTACTTTTGACACCCCACTTCACTATTTATCCAAACTAAAATGTTCAACCTTTTTATAGGTTTAAATCATTCGTAAATTACTAGTCTTAAAGTAAGTAACATTGTTCATTTATATATCATTTTGAAACTTATCAGGCAGTAAATGATCGAATGGTTTTAAACCAAATTAGAAATTCTGTTGTTATTTTAAATTAAAATACGTGCTTTGAATTAAAAAAAGAAAAACATGTATGTTCCATGGACATGGTCCTTTATGCCTTTTCTGCAAAGAAAAGTCTTGAAAAGGAGTCTTCTTCTATCCACTTTATGCTAATCACCGTAAGCACAAGCAGGAATTAATTGTCTTATTACGTAGTTTTAAGTAGAAGGGAAGGCAATAGTCAAAATATTTTAAAATCTGTCACTATATGATTGACGTTGAACCGTTTCTCTTTGAACATTCAAGAATATAAAAAAAACAGTTTCAGAGAGATGCGAATGTTTTAAAATTTAAAAAAATAACAAAGAATTACACGAAAATGGTTACCTCCAAAGCAAAAATGAATAGGAGATAAAGTGTGTTTGAAAGTGTACTTTTTTTATTACTTTCTCTATACGTATTGGGTACATAGTTTATAGAGAAGATATTGCAGTCCACCAAAAATTCGATACCAAGATTTCACCGGAAATATGTTTTAGGGTCCCTTGTATAAAAAAAGAGTATTTTCAGAAAAAGGTCCGTGTGTGTCCGTGTGTCTTTGAACACGATAACTCAAAAACTAAAAGTCGGTAAAATACCAAACTTGGTATTTACGTTAAGCATCATCCAGAGATGCGACACGAAGATTTTGAGAAAAATCCCCCCCACCCTAAACTACCCTTTACATTTTGATTTTCTAAAAAAATGGCTAACGATTTTGATTACAATATCTTATATTAAAGATATTTACCTCACAAATAACATAATTTTCGGGAAATAGCCTCTTAAGACTACTTTATTTTGGGTCAATTTTACATTATTTAGCATGACTGCTAAACCGTAAAAGATGGACAAAACCTTACCACACAACAAATGTAGAGTACTTTACAATACACAATGTATGTTATATATATTTTTTGTGTAGTCGATTATTTTTTAGGTATTCCTTTTTTTTTTTTTTTTTTTTTGTTTCAGCTATGAAAACCTTATACTTTTCTCATATAGGAATTTGTGAACTCGTGTCCATACAAACAAAGGAACTTCAATCACATAGCAAGCAGGTTTTGACTATCACTTTAACCTATGATGCTCCCTTATTTCGCTTCTACTAACAAGGAAACATGTAATAAGACTATTTCTGCTAATTTTTTCTCGATTAGATGAAGTAAATAGAATAGTTTGTTGCAGAGATATAGAGAAAGTCATGTGAATGGAACACATCAGATTTATTAGTAAGCTTTTCTCTCTCTCTTAAGGTTTATCAAATATGCAAACGTCATTCACAATGAAGAACAATTCAAGGGATTTTACTAAGGTATTCAGGATATTCATTTTATTTAACGTATAAATATCTTTAGTAAACGAAATTTTAACCAAAATGATTAATAGCTGTTTATGAGAAAATCGAAAATTTTGAAAAGAATTCCACGAAAAGGGTGATTTTGGGTGGGGTGATTTTTCTGAAAATCTTTATGTGACATTCTTAGAAGATATTTAACTTAAGTTCCAAAAAAGCGCACGAAATATTTTGTAAAGATGAATTTTTGGATTCAGGCGTCCTCAAAAAAAAAGAACATTTGCGGTGTAGTATCAGTATCGAAATTTAATACAATACCTTCACTACCTAATATGTCAATGCACATCTGTTAGAGAACAACAGCTGGTTTCTTTGAAATATTTAAGATATACATTAAATGCATGTTCAGAGAAAGAAATTGCATTGAAGTATGGTATATTTACATTTTTGTAGATGATATAGTGTTTAAAAATATGTAAAATGAATTGGATTATTATTTTCAAAAAACATGCTTAATACTTTTTACAAAAGAAGGCATTATATTCCACCCAAAATTTCAATGCCAAGATTTCACAGAGAATATGTCTCTTCAGTTCCACTGGGTCCTAAAAAAGCATTTTTAGAAAAAAATACGCACATGCGTGTGTATGGATGTGTGTGTGAGTTTGGACAACATAGTTCAAAAACGAAACGACCGGTAAATACCAAACTTGGTTTTTATGTTAAGCATTTTCCAAGGATTCGACATGAAGGTTTTCAAGAACACTCCCAACAGAACTACATTTTACATAGAAAAACTGTTTAAAACTTCCTTTCTTGTTTCTTTTTAAATACCTCTAACGATTTTGATTAAAATACCGTAGATATATTAAATATAGTTCATCACAAAAAAGATCTATGTTAAATTGGTGGAAAATAGCCTCTGAAGACCTCTTTTATTTTAATGCATTTTGCATAACCAGTAAATTGTAAGACATAGAAAAAAACTTATTGCACACAAATGTAGACCTCATTGAAAAATAATGTGCTCCTTTTTTTTTTAAAAAAAAAAATATTGTCATTTCCAAGATATCCAATGTAATTAGTTTCAATTTTAGACTACGTAACTTTTCTCAAACGGGAGGTCATCTTTCTTTCATCCCTCTTGTTTTACTGTTGAACATGTAAAGCTAATCGAACTTCAACTGTTCCACATAGCGACCAACTTTTAAAACATTTGACAAGCGTTTTAGCGTGGTGTGTTCTCTTACTTTTGTTTGCTTTCAAGGAAGTAAGTAATAAGCACAAGTGTGCTAGTATTTTTCTCAATTAGCGTGATGTAGGCAAAAAAAAAAACAACAACAAAAAACAGTCTTTTGTTAGAAAAGTTTGTTTGTGGAACAGCTAGAGCAAACCATGGGAACTGAACTCATCAGATTGTTACTTTCTCTACACATACTATGTACAAGGTGCGTAGAGAAGGTACTGAATTGCAAATAAAATTCGATACCAAGATTTCACCGGAAATATATGTTTTGAGGCCCCCAGTATCCAAAAAAAAACATTTTTTAGAAAAATGTCCATATTTGTGTCTGTCAGTTTATTTGTATCAGTGCGCAGTAGAGCTCAAAAACGAAAAGTTCATTAAACACCAAACTTGGTATTCATGTTCACCATCCTCCAAGGACACTGGGATTTGCAAGAAAATCCCCCCTCCCCTCTCTTAATCTTTTATATGCAACATGTTTTGAAATGTTTGATTTCTCAACATTGGTTCTAACGATTTTAATTAAAATATCGTACATTAAAGATATTTAAATGTCAAATAAAATGCATATTTTGAATTCCTTTTTAAATAGCCTCTGAAGACATCCTTATTCAGGATAAATTTTAAAGAATTTGGCATACCTGGTAAAGCGTAAGAGACAGAGAAGAAGTTATTGAATATAAAATGTAGATCTTGTTAAAACACTTTATGTTATATATATATATTTTTTGTAGAGTAAATAATTTTTACTTTCGCTACACGTACTATGTACATACCAAAAAAAAAAAGGATTTTCAAAAAAGGTTCGTGTGTGTCCGTGAACACGATAACTCAAAAACGAAAACTCGGTTAAATACCAAACTTGGTATTTAAGTTCAGTATTTCTGAGTATCTTCCAGGGATGCGACACGAAGATTTGGAGAAAAATCCCCCCACACCAAACTATCCTTTACATGGAACTTTTTTCGAAAAGTTTGATTTTTCTCAAAAAAGGCTCTGACGCTTTTGATTAAAATACCGTATATTAAAGATATTTACCTGACAAATAAAATGAATATGTTGAATTTCCTGCGAATAGCCTCTGAAGATTATTTTATTCTGGATGCATTTTACGGAATTTTGAATAACTACTAAACCATAAGAGATTGACAAAACTTATTATACAGAAAATGTAAAGCACGTTAAAACACACGGTTTATGTTTATTGATGTTTTTCCTGAAGCTTATTGTTTTCGAGATATTCCTTGTTTTTGCTTTCACCTTTAAAAAACTTACATATACTTTTCACTTATCATACATTTGTTAACTCCTATCCATACAAACAAAGGAACTTCAATCACATAGCAACCAGCTTTTGATTATCACTTTTAGCTATGGTACTCCCCTTATTTCGCTTCTACTTAAAAGGAAGCAAGTAATAAGTTTATTTAAACTAATTTTTTCTCGATTAACACGGAGCATAAGGTTTTTAACATTAATAATTGTTGTAGAGCTGTACAAAAAGTCATGTGAATGGAACACTCAGATTTTTAGATATTTATATTCCTTGTTATTTGTTTCAGCTTTAAAACACTTACATACTTTTCTCAATAGGGAATTTGTCAAATTCTGTCCATACAAACAAAAGAACTTCAATCACATAGCAACGAGGTTTTTGACAATCACTTTGGGCCATAGTACTCCGTTATTTCTCTCCTACTTATATGATAACAAGCAATAATAATATTTCTGTTATTTTTTTCTGGGTTAGCATGAAGTAAATGTAAGAATAAGGTTTTTAAGAATAATTTGTAGCAGAGATGTAGAGAAAGTCATGTGAATGGAACACTTAAGTTTTTTCTCTCGAAATGTTGGTCAAAAATACAGCTTTTCATCCGAACGTCTATACGTATTCTAACGCGTTGTTTCCCTTTTATTATATTTGTTTTATAGTAGTTTTATTGTCAATCTGACGAATATTATAAACTCAGCTGGTTATACATTTCCATTGTCCAACAGACGTTTTTGCAATGAATACGTTTTTAAGTGCGTGTAAAATGTGTAATGGAACTGAAACGTTTAAACAATGACATTTATGTTTCTTGGATACTTCTTCCTTAAAGTGGACCAAGTGAGTTGGGATTAAATTCCTCTGCTAGTTGTATTTCGTCACGTTGTGGTCTTCCTGAGGGTTAAGCAACAGGTGGTTTTTGGGTGATAATCCTGCGGATAATGTTGTTCTTCACCTGGATTCTAACTTGCCCTGTTAAGCTACTTCAAGAGATTTCCCGGAGCTTTCACTCTGTGGATACAATCCGTGAAATATCTGCCTACGTCTGCTGATGCGTTGAAATTCAACAGTTGACAGCAAGTTTTGTGAACCCTCGATGTATATTATGTATATGCATATTAAGTTAAATACTAATTATTATTATTAAATAACTGTTTTAGGAATTATAAATTTATATTGAAATTATACCTTAATTTTATTTTCAGTTAATATTTGTAGTTTATTATCTGTACTAAAAGGTATGAAATGCTTCATCCATATGGTTTTTCTATCTTTCTGCAACAAATTATACTTACAAAATCTTATTCAGGTATTGTTCTATAATAACCACAATAAATACTACATAAAAATTCTTGTTACTTATTTCCTTGTAAGTACAAGAAAAACGAAGAATAAACTACACAAAGCGATACTCAATATTTTAAAAAGCTACTGGCTAACCATAACTTCAAATTCCTTTCTCTTTGCATGGACAGGGGTATAAATACTGGAAAGTTTAAATCAATAATAACGAAAATGTCAACAGAAATGTATATGCGTGTTTTAATGAGACCTAAAAATTGTCTGGAGTAACATTTTGTCTACACCTTACGGATTATCAGTTATGGAAAACTTCTTCAGAATGAAGATGGTTCAGAACTTATTCTCAGCAACTTGCAAGTATTTGGATGTTAATATATTTGGAACATGGTATTCTAATAAAAAACGTGTAGCTAGTTTTTATTGAATCGAAAATGTCGAAAACTTTTTCATATAAAAGGTAGTTTCTGTTGAGAGGATTTTCCTGAAGCTCTTTTTGTTCTATCCGTAGAAGTTGCTGAACTTAAATATGAAGTTTAGTATTTAACGGACGTTCCGTTTTAGAGTTACTATATTAACCAGAGATAAACATTAGTAGACATGGTTCTTATTACTTGCTTTCCTGTATATAAAAAGGGAAGTGAGGGAATACATCGGCTAAGGAGATAGTTAAATCTATCAAAACTGTGTGAAATAATTGAAATTCGGTTATATTTTTTGGCGAGGAGTAAAACAAGCGAGATATGAAGCGATAGATGACTTTAGTGTTTGAGAAATGTTTAAAATTGAAACCATTAACTCTACAAAAAAAGTGTATAGCACATAGATTGTATGTTCTAATGAGATCTGCATTTATTGTGCAGTGAAGTTTTCTCTGTCTATTACGGTTTACCAGTTATGCAAAAATCATTCAGCATGAAGCTATTCCCAGAAAATTCTAGATATATATATATATATATTTTATTTGTCTCAAGAAGAGCTACTATAGACTAAATTTTAGAAAACTGTCTGTGAAATTCTTTTCAATCTGAATGATTTTCGGAAGCTGCGTATAGTTCAGCTCCAGCCAAACGTGAAACACTCCACTGTGCAATGTCGCATTTTGTATCATACAACGATGTTATAATTTACTGTGTATGTATGCCCAAAAACCTACCTAATACCTCCAAGGACTCCTTAGCACAGCTCACTAAGAGCCTTGGCCAACCGCCCGGCCGCTGCGTCCCCCAGCTCGGTCCATTACAGACATCATGGATGGGGTCAGCGCCAGTTAATGAAGTTTTTAATGTCCTGGAGTCGCTTCTTCTCCATCAAGTAGCTCCTCATTTGGCCCCCCAAAGACCTCACGAGACTGAATGCACCCCAGTCCAGCCTAATACCTAGGTACTACCTAACATCCAAAACCTACCTAAGTACCCACCTAATACCTATCCACGTACCTACCTAATACATATCCCTCTACCCCTTCTAGAAAATACCTGTCCACCTACCCAAATAATCCTAATATAATACCCAATACCTAATGCCTGCCTACTTACCTATCTACAAATAATAAAATTCAGGTTCCTCCATTGCATACTAAGCAATAAAGACTTAAATGCATAATTGAAATTATAAGTAATACTAAGTATTGTTCATAGATTAGAAACTATGTATGAATGAATAAGTGTATTTATTGGAATAACATCATCATACATTGATACCTGAAAATAATTATAAAAATACATATATGTATATCAAACTAGATATCTATATACTTATCTAAAATAAATAAATTTGGATGTAAGAATATTTTAGATTATCAACATATCTCACAAATGAAATTTTCAATATCTTTATTGACCCTTTAATAGCACCGGATTTAATAAATCAGTTGTTCTATTTATATTTAATGCAATATAATACAAAAGCTTAGGACATTACCTTCGGATCCAATTAGACCAGGTTACTCAAACCAAGGTAATGTTTATTTATTTCAAAATTGTAGCTATTGAGTATCTTTGTTTCATTTTCCTGCAAGCTTTTAAGCGATATTTTAGTGTTATCCTCAAATTGATATGAGGTAAAAAATATTTTGACTTTTAAATATTTACTGTATAAATAATAATAATAATAATAATAATAATAATAATAATAATAATAATAATAATCATAAATAGAATACTTGAGCTGTTGTGGTCATTTAACGAACACCTGGCATCTTCATAAATAAGCACTTAATGTTTTCAAATCTTAGAATTGGTTTACGTCCACTTCTCCAAAAGACAAGTAGATGTGTTACATCTCACTACCGCTACATGCTCCTTCTTCCTTTGATTTGCACGCGTTCGGACACACTTATATTAAGGCATTATATAGACAGGAAATGTTTTAAAAATCTGATGTGTTCCAATCACTTTATCAACTTAGATATTGTTAAATATCTTATTATTTTATCTAGTTCATGCTAATTGAGATAAATCATTAGCAGACTTGATCTTATTAATTGTATTCTTGTAAGTAGGAATGAAATTAGGGAATACACTAGGCAAAAGCATTAGTAAAATCTTTCAAATGCCAGTTGCTATACATTGAAATCCTTTTATTTGAATTGACAGCAGCGGAAAATTTCCGTATGAGAATAGTTTAAGTATCTTAAAACTGAAGCAAATAACAAGTAATGTCTAAAAATGGTCAACTCCATGAAAAAATGTATATATCATATTGTGTGTGTTAACGAGATATACAAGTTTCGTCGAGAAACTCTTGCGGTTTATCAGATATGCAAAATTCAGCAAAATTAAGTTTATTCTCAGAAAATTCAAAATAAGCATTCTATTTTTCATGTAAATAAATTTAATATACGATATTTTAATAAAATTCGTTAGAGCCAACTTTGAGAAAATCAACATTTTCGAAATTTTTTCCTGGTAAAGAGAGTTTGGGGAAGTTTTTCTTCGAAATCTTCGTGTCGCATCCTTGGCAGATATGCTAAACTTAAATACCAAGTTTAGCATTTTACCAACCTTTCATTTTTGAGTTATCGTGTTAACAGACATACAAATAGGCACACGGACACAGATACACATACGCACATTCATACACACAAGGACCTTAAAATGCTTTATTTTGAGTTTAGGGCCCTAAAACGTGTATTTCCGGTAAAATTCGGTATCGGATTTATGGATTGAGTGCAATGCCTTTGTTTGTTTCTTTAGCCCCATACGTACAATGTGCACAGGGACAGAGAAGTATTGTATTCCACCCAAAAGTTCAATGTGGAGATTACCCTATTTAAAAACGTATAATTGTTTACTCTGCACACCCTTTAACTGTCTCAGTATTTTTTTTAATTTTTTTTTTTTTAAATTTCATGACATTTCATTAACCTGCATGACAGAAATGTTGTGCTTTACATAGATCTGCATTTTTTGTGCGGTAAGTTTTTGTATACTTCTTATGATTTACCAGTTATGCAAAATTCAGCAATAGTCATCCAGAATAAGGGAGGTTGTCAGAGGGCATTCACAGAAAATTCAAGATATAAATTTTATTGTTATGTAATATTTATACTGAATGTTAATATAAATCGTTAGAGGAATTTTTAAGAACAAAATTTTTGGTTTTCACTTTCCCTACTTGTACTATGTACAAAATGTATAGAGAAGGTATTGTATTCCACCCAAAATTTTGTTTCCGAGATTTCACCAGAAATGTATGTTTTGAAATCCCCTGAATAAAAGAATCATTTTTGGACAAAGGTCTATGTGTGTGTTTGTCTGTTTATTTGTCTGTCTGTCTGTCTGTCTGTCTGGCTGACTATCTTTGGGCAGTATAGCTCAAAAACGAAAAGAGCATTAAATACCAAACTTGGTATTTAACTTTGGTATCTTTTAAGGATGTGACGCGAAGATTTTAAAAAAAAAATCCCCCACACCAAACTACCCTTTACATGGAAAACATTTCAAAATTTTTGATTTTCTCAAAATTGGCTCTAAGGATTTTGATTGAAATCTCTTATATTTCAGATATTTACATGTGAAATAAAATGTATATCTTAAATTTACTGAGAATAGCCTCTGAATACCTCTTTCATCAGGTTTTTTTTCTTATGTAAAGGGGCTGAGGGAATTTTCCTCAATCACTTCGTGTTGTTCTGGATACTGTAGACCTTAAAACCTGTATACTCGGTGAAATCTCGAATTTTTTGTTTGAATGCAATACTTTTTGCCGATGTATCATTTATTCTATTTGTTTGCAAATTGGTACTTGTTCGCGAATGGAAATGTTTCTACAGTATCTTCTCGTCATTATCAAGAGAATCAGTTTAATTCTTCATAATACTCCTCCAAACAACAGCACTTGAGCCGAACAACAGACTCCTTGAAGCTTCTGTGTTGCACAATACAATAGGTTTTAAGATACTTAAGGTTTTAAGAATATGAAACTTGCAGAAATTATGGACAAGCGCAAAGATTTTGCCAGGAAGAAAGAATCTAGTAGTTTAGTAAAGCAGAGCATTTCTTAGTAGTACTAAAGGAAATTATACACATCTAGTAAGAATTTAAGTTTGGTTCTTTGACTTACTGGAATTTATAAAAACTCATTTTTCAGAATATGATAACATTGTCGCAGTCCGTGAATTTAAAGTGTGCGATTAGGATATGTGAGGCTGGAAATCAACCCTCGCTGTTGTCAAGTCTTACTGGTTACTTAACTGAGGCGCGATTCTAGAATTGCAAGCAGAGTCTCCAGGAAACAGATATTACTACCCTGCCTCTCGCCCTTTTTATAGTGTCGTCTTTTGTTTTCTAATGGTTGTTGTCCAGTAAGAAGCGAGTGATTCCGTATAAAGACCGTCATGTTTTGAAGAAAACTATAAATTTACTTTCTCTACATAGTACACGGTACGTAGGCGGAGAGGGTATTAAACTTCACCTAAAAATTCGATACCGAGATTTCACAGGAAATACACTGTATCAAAAAAATCGGATGTGTTCCATTCACATGACTTTCTCTACATTTCTGCAACAAATTATTGTTAAAAAGTTTATGACTCTATTTACTTCATGCTACTCGAGAAAAAATGAGCATAAATAGCCTTATTACTTGCTTCCTTGCAAGGAGAAGTGAAATAAGGGAGTATGAGAAAAGTATAAGTTTTTCAAAGCTGAAAGCAAAAACCAAATATACCTAAAAAACGATCAACTCGACGAAAAAATGTATATAACATAAATTGTATATTTTAACATGCTCTACATTGTTTCTGTAGTAACTTTTTGTCCATCTCTTACAGTTTAGCAGTTATGCAAAGTTCCATAAAAATTGATTCAGAATAAAGTAGAGCCTATTCTCAGAAAATTCAAAATAATACGTTCTATTTGGCAGGTGAATATCTTTAATACACGATATTTTAATCAAAATCGTTAGTCATTTTAAGAAAAACAAAATTTTAGAAAAAAGTTCCATATAAAGAGTAGTTAGGGGTGGTGTATTTTCTTGAAAATCTTCGTGTCGCTTTCTTGGAGAATACCAATCTTAAATACAAACTTTTGTTTTTAATGAACTTTTGGTTTTTGATTTATGCTGCCCATAGACACACACACATTTTTCTAAAAAAGCTTTTTTTGGATTCAGGGGCCTCAAAACATCTATTTCCGATGAAATCTCGGTATCAAATTTTTGGGTGCATTCCAATACGTTCTTTATACACTATGTACATAGTACGTGTAGAGAAAGTAAACACATCTGAAGAGAACGGTCCATGTGTGCGAGTGCCTGTGTCTGTAAGCACGATAACTGTAAAACAAAAGATCGGTAAAATCCAAACTTAGTATGTAAGGTATTTTCATAACAAACGAAATATTTATGTGGAATTTTATGAGAATATCTTCTTCATCCTAGATGTATTTTGTACAACTAAACCGCACGAGATAAACAAAAAATTACTGCTTAAAAATGTAGATCTCGTTAAAACATATTATTTATAACATACACACTTTTTTGTAGAGTTAACGGTTTCCAAAAGGAGATCATCTTTCGTTTCATATATTTTTTATTTTACTTCTAAGCGTGCAAAGCGAAATCCAAAGTTTTATTTTTTCACATAGCGACCAGCTTTGACTATTGTTTTAGACCAGTGTATTGCTTTTATTTCCCTTCTCCTTAGAAGAACTAATACAACCATTTCTGTTAACGTTTTACACGATTATCATAATGTATAACAGATCGCTTCATAACTATAGTTTGTAGACAAAGCTCTGTATTTAGAGGAAACACATCAGATGTTCTATTTTTCAATTATAAAGATTTTGACAACTGTGAATAATTATTGATAGTAGGATCTAATATATTTGAGTAACATAAGACGCTTTCGCTTCAAATCCGCCAATAATAATAATAATAATAAAAATAATAATAATAATGAAAATAAAAATAATAATAAAAGTTATAATAATAGTTATAAAAATTGCTATTAGAATAGTTATAATAATACAATTTATAATAATAACAATAATAATAATAATAAAAGCTATAATAACAATAAGAATAACAATAAGAATACTTTATTTTACTAGGTTACATTTTCAATTATTTACAAATCATGACCTATTACTTAAATTGCCTTACTTATTCAAACATACGTTTGAGTGTTTCGGCATAGCTCCTGTATAGTAAATATTCCAACAAGCAGAAAAGCTGCAATCAGAGTAGAATCAGTTCCGTATAAAGCATTCTCTTTACAGTAAATAATTTAATTAACGTGTGGCCTTCATATAATGGATAGTCATAAAATATAAATCGATTTAATTAATGGTGGCATAATTTATTAACACGTGGTTGCGGTTTTATATTCAAAGCGTTTCACCGTTGATATATTTGTCCACAATTCAGCCGATGTTTCAAGCGTTCAGCAATTACAGTAATGCACAATTTTTGCAGCTACCTTCAGAATGGAATAACAGTTGTAAATAAACTACTAGTTTCAGGATAGTAAGCGACAATACACTAAACATCAACAACAAATGGTCTTGTACTGATTTTTATCCTAATATACTTGCACATATTAATTCTAACCTTTTCATAAAAATATCATACTTGTGAGATGAACAGTGATATTTTCACAGATATTTTAACTCGCGCATGAAGTAATAAAAACAAAATTTTTTGGAGGCTATTACTCACGTTGTTTGATAAACGAATAAAATATGTTACATGCACACGATTTTCGCTATCCATTCTTCTACAAACTATTCTTACAAAGGTTTATTCTAATTTTATGATTTGAGATAATCATTTATAGAAATGTCTTTATTACATATTTTCTTAAATACAATGCAATTGGAGAATATGGTAGGCTTAAAGGATATTCAATTCTTTTAAGAGCTAGTAGCTATGTAAAATGTTTGAAGTTCTGTTTTTTGCTCCAGGAAAAAGAAACATTTTCCATTTTAAGCATTTCATAATTATGGAAAATTAAATGCGCTTTAACGATATTTACATATTTTGTATAGTAATACTTTATCCATATTTTGTAGTTTACCAGTTTTGCAAAGTACATTCAAAATGAGCATGGTTTTAAAGGCTTCAACTTACAAATATAATTTGGCATAAATATATGTACAAAATAGCATATTTTAATCAAAATAAATACAACCATTCTTGAAAATCTAATTTTCTAAAACTTTTGTGAGGGTGGAGGGGTTTTCCTAAAAACCTTAGTGTCGTAAGCTTCGAAGATGCGGATATTAAATTTAGTATTTAATGACACAGAGCGAAATTTATAATTTCATATATTACTGTATAGATATTTCTGAAAATTTACTGTGACAGCTCTGATGTTATGATAATATGAATAAAAACTGACATTCAAACTGGATAAATTCAAAGATATAAACTGTTTCATAACATTTGAGAACATTCACTGGAAATTTTGAATTGGAATTTTCAGCCACACAATAAAATTTACGCATCGATATTCAAATAGCTTAGATTGCTGAGTTATGAAAATGTCTAAAAGTTAGACATTTTAAGGTCTAAAATTCATAGTTTGTTTTATCAAAATATCTTCTAATAATTACCATTGTTATTGGGATAAATTTGTCGAGTAATATTAAAAGAGATACTGCTGTGCATTGTAGGAAATTTTAGTTGAAATTAAATAAAAACTAAAACACCTTAAACATTTTAAGCTTGCAAATTTAATTTTGAGGAAAACACTGTTTTAGAAAACAGTATACCTGGTGATTGTACCATGTTTAAATGACTGCACATCCGGTAAAAATAGGTACAACTAAGTATTTATTATCTGTGGATCCCCAAAGGTTCCAGCAATCATTTGCTATAAAAAAATTATAGCTTTTTATAGCCAAATTTCACTCACAGCGTCCCTTAATCGGTTCTTCGTTTTTTGAAATATGCTGCTGAAAGATATGTAGACAATATACACAAACACAACACTGAAATTTTAACAATATGGATTCTAGAGCCTCAAAGCACATATTTGCGGTGATACTCGACATCAAAATTTTGGGTCGCCATCCGTGGTATAGTGGTTACCATAACATACCCTAGGTCGCGAGCTCAAATCCGGCGGAAGAGGATGGATTTTTTCGGGCGAAAAATTCTTAGCTTGGCTTCTTTCGAAAGGAAAGTAAAGGTGTTAGTCCCGTGTCGTAGATTTAGGGCAAGTAAAAAAACTCAAGTATTATAAAGAGACCTCTGAGTAAAATAAAGTTGTCTTTCACGCCCAATATAGAATAGGACACTGAGATCCACTTTAGTTAAAGAGCTCCACAAATAAAACTCTAATTTCTTTCATTTCGAATTTTTAGGTGAAAACAGTAGACTATAAGGAGTGTTCTGCATACAGATTTTATGGCTAAGCAGAGCAGCACCAAAAGAGTTAACAATGGTAGAATAAGGAAGACTGGGAAGAAGTGGAGTACTTCTAGAGAGGATATTAAAGTATTGGAATAAGTTTATTAAGCAGAAAGATAACCTACTAAAATATGTATGAAAGAGCTTAAGAGTTGTTCGGAACAAATAGAGGAAATCCTGACAAAAATATTAATGGGAGATATGTGAAGAAAGGTAGAAGAAAATGAAAAAATAACCTTGGAAGTCAGTGAGATAGAGGATAGAACACATATCAATAGAAATTTGAGGTGAACTATAAAATAAAACGTTGCATTTTTTATATAGAAGATTAAAGAAAGAATGGTCAAGAGAAGTGTAATGAGCAGAGGTGGAAAAATTAGTGTGGATGAGGACAAGGGCAATACTTTTAAAAGGAGTGAAAGGAAATGAACCGGAACGTTGTCTTTTATGCGGGGAACACAGGTGGAATGTATGCCACAAGAAATAATATCAATGAAAATGCTTAATGTGAAGTGAAACAGAGGAATAAAAGAAATAAAGATAGATAAAAGAACAGAGAGAGAGAGAGAGAGCAACAGAGAAAACCAGAGATTGAGATGAAATAGGTAGCACCAAATCAAAAGTCAAAACTCGTTAACAACCAGATAACCCTGTGGATGTAGTGCCTAAACTTCAGTAGCTCAAAAATGTCTATACATTCGTATAAGTAAATAATTTTAAATGTAATCTAAGAACAATACATTTTATCTGCTATACTAATAGATAAAGCAAAAATAGGAGCTTTTCAAATGACCATTATTCAGAACTTGGGCAATAAGAGCCTTTGCTTATTACTTTATACATATAAGTTGCAATACAGTCACAAAGTTACTGTTTTACGGTATAGGTATGTTGAGGAAGTTTCATGATGTCATATTAATCTCTTACCCACATCTCCATTACGGATCACTTCAGAAATATTTGTTATGACTAACATGTGCAACGCATTTCTTCACTCAAATGTATGCTGAGCGACAAGAAATTGCCAGATAGCGAATGCTAAACTTTTTCCATAAATTCTACATTTATGTATTCGAAATGAGATAACCGATAAAGAATATGGATTCCCTTCGATTTATTGCTGTTATGTGGGGTAGTTTCAACCTATAGCGCCATTTCCTCAGCAAAAATGTGTAATGACTGAAACCATTTTGTTTAGTGCTAAAACTACATTGGAAGTCATAACAAATGTTTCTAGCGGAGGATCTATCTGTTCATTTTATTTCACATTAGTATCCTTGATAAAAGCTTTTTTCATATGTCAGCATCTTTCTTTTCTTCGTTCTTTACCACAGCTTCATTATCTTCTGCAGCACTGCTTTACAGATTCAATGTTCTCATTATAGTGTACATTTTTTAGGAGCACAGTAAATGCTTTCACCAATGTGTCAATACTACTATTTACGAGCATCTAATGTATTAATTTTATTTCCATTAATGATATTCCTGTCATTTGAGTCTCATATGTACTGCTTAAAATGTTTTAGTTGGGAAGGGAGACATTTACAGTTTAACTCTTTTTCGGAATGGAATTTTTAGATAATTATTTAAATAAACTTTGTTTCCAACAATTGTCTTTTTACAGTCAACTATAATTAGTTCACCTTTGTACTGATTGCACATTTTTTTCACACCAGTTTTCTGAATAACTTTTATTTAGTTCTCCTGGTTAAGGCTGTGCTACTCTATGGACGATGTTGGATCGTGGTGCCAATGTAGTCCGGAGTTCTTCCCGCAGTATTTCCTTTTCAGCAAGATTTGACACTTTATTAAAAGTGTCGCTAAATGGCAGCACAAAAATACTAC
The DNA here is from genome assembly GCA_030762935.1 of Hymenopus coronatus. Lineage (NCBI taxonomy): Eukaryota > Metazoa > Arthropoda > Insecta > Mantodea > Hymenopodidae > Hymenopus > Hymenopus coronatus. The sequence continues at coordinate 52,394,540 of CM060885.1, forward strand.
ATCTACACATCTAAAGAAGATTACATGATATTCACACTCCGAGGCCAGACTCCACTATCATTTCAGCCGTAAAGATCAAGTTGTATTAACCCACCTACGTATTAGACATACTTCTTTAACACATAAGCACATTCTCAACCATGAACCTCCAGGTGCATTTGACCTCTGCAGAACTAACCTCACAGTTCATCGTTTCATCACAGCCTGCCATCGCTATCTAGAACATGGAGGCTAATGCGATGTCCCCCAAAAGCCTATCAGACGCCCTAAACTCTGCACAACGAACCACAAATTTCATGAAAATTTCAAAATTGTACAAAAAACCTTTTTCATATATTGTAGATTTGATTGTACGCAATTTTATTGTTTTCTCAATGTAAGTTTCAGATAAATGCACTATTGTTTCAAAATATTGGAATCCTATTGTAAATTCCTGTTTCATTGTAATCGCTTAGAATAGTCGCGATACGGCTTTATTGTTGAAGTAACATTAAATAAATAAATTAAAAATACTAAAAATACCGAAAAATGGCATGCTTTCCAATTCAGTTCCATCACACCACTATATACTTTTTGGATTTCTTGCCGCAGAATTAATAAAAAAAAAAAAAAAAAACAGATCATATGCAAAAGTTGCTTATGGTATTCAAGGAATTTCTGTATTTAAAAAGTTTCAATTGTTAACTTATATCCACATTATTTATTTAGTCAATTGACTCTTTTTGCAAAATCCAACAGGCCTGCAACCAGAAACTATTAAATAACACTGTTCAATCTGATATTAATATTTTAAAGAACAAAGCACTAGATAGATGCATATCTCAACCACTACCTAAACTTTACGCAGAAGGATTTCTTCAGATAAAGGTTACTATATTTACTAAATTAAAGTTTAACTCTCATCTCTCAAAGAATATATCACTTTATAAGAAGTATTTTTGAAGATTCATTATCCTCTTTTTTCCTTTATCCATACGAAAACCAAGTAGCAGAGCTAAAAATGGATGTTTTAATATGGGACTTGTTGTAGAGAAAGGGTTATTTATTACTTTGTATGGCCTTGGATAGAACATTGGTTAAATTTAATCCATCTACATACCATAAAGAACATAATACTTAAACAATTGCTATAATTGTATGGTAATAGGAATTAAAATCACTGCTAAGGATTTAAGGTTTTATGAAGAATGATACGGGCTATCAATGTATTATTTTTTGTATAGCTACAACCGCTTGTTCGTAATGTATACGCGATGAAAACTAATTTAAATTATTATTAAATAGCGTAAATCTCTGAAGCGAAATTAACATATGAGGATTCATCAGGCCTCTTTTGAACTATGTGTTCACTACAACGTCGAAAAAACATAATTTGTACTACAATATATAGAAGACTATTCCTATTCTATTCTTGTGTGCACTTCAGAGCATAGACACAGGAGAAACTGGGCAAAGTTCAATGCATGCGCTTGCATTCCAACGTTTAATTCAGTCATGATGGTCAGTTGCCCTCAATACCGAGGCGTATTGCATATAACGGGCACACCCCTGCGAGTAATGAGCAAGTCTTTGCTGTTTAGGGACCAGCAAAGCGGGAACAATAAAATGAAGCTAGATTTACAAGTAAACTTTTAAATTACTGCATGCCATGATTTAAGTCTTCGAGTAATTATAAAGACTACAACATTTAACATTACACTTATTGTGGCGCTTACAGTTATTTACAACATTATATCCCTTTGTTCTAATGTACATGGGTTTGAGTACCACTTAGGCACTATATTGGCATTGACTCCTGTGTAGCTCTTCGATTTCTGCTTTTTATTTCATTCCGATCTCTCCTTTCCTCTCTTTCTCTCTCTACCCACTTTTCTTTAATCATTCCCAAATTTTCTTATTTCTTTAGTTCTCTTTCCCTTGAGATTGAAAATTTTCATCGCTACTATCTGTCCTGCCATACTAGCCCATTTGTGTTCCGTATTTTCTTACCTCTTTATATTCTCTTTAACCATGGACAACATTGTCTTTCCTCCGCATAAAATACAACAATCTAGTTGATTGTCTCTTATCCCTTTCAAAAGTAATACTCATCCAAGCTAATCTTTCCCTCTCTTGTTTATTACATACGTCTACATACCACTTTCGTGACTATTATTTCTTTATTTTTATATAAACAAAGAGCATTTTTATTTTCTAGTTCAATCCAAATTTCTTGTTTATATATGAAACCATTTTCATTTTCCTCTCCCTTTCTCCATATGTTTCCCAACACTATTTTGTCAAGATTTTCTCTGACTGCCTCCATCAACTCTTCGCTCAAGCTCTTGTCATGCAAAGTGAACAAAATTTCAATACCACCACTTAGCGATCAGCTGTTAAAGGCTATCGGTTTAGGCTGGTGTGTATCCTTATTCCTTTGTACAGTAGAATCCCGATAACTTGACCTAATGTGAATTGAGCAGATGTCGGGTTACCCAAATGTCTAGTTGTATAGGATAAGGAGTATGTTATGTACAACTATGTACTATATTCAAATAATATGCACTGCAAATTAGATTAATGCGTAAATTTGTTTTAGTACTCGCTCTTTTCACACTTTCACCGTATCATATTAGTTCGTCCAAATCTCCAACCCATGGCAGTTTGAAAAATTATATTTCCTGTCTCTTTTACGCATCCAAAACATTTCGATTGGCATGCTAGCTTATCTGTTCCTCTTGTTCAACACAAACACAACTCAAAACAGCACTAATAACGAGCTGAATCCTGAGACACAGCACTAATACGCGTGCCCTGTTTTGTATATTTGGAATTCCAAATGAATGCACGTCTACAATGTATTCAATTACACAATAAAGTTACCTTAAGAGAAAAAAAAAAAACAAACTACGTACTGAATGAAGCAATAAATCTTCAAACCCTACACAAAGTATTAGCAGCAGGCTTTTCATCCCTTTCGTTCTAATGTAAACAAAACACAATGTAATCCACCGCTTCGTTACTCTAATTACAGAGTAACGAAACTATTTTTGGAACCAAATGGCGCCCAGCTAGATAACCACGTGAAACCTTGGAACTGTCATCGCTTGTTATAATACAGGGTTACTGCAAAAGAAATAGACAACTTCAACTGTCTGTAAAACAAAAACTGTTAGAGATATCAACCTAATTATTTTGGAGGTATGTTCAAAAACTCCTAAAGTTTCGTTTGTTACTATTGGTAACGCTGTAGTGGTTTGTTTGTTGTTGCAGAAGCTGAAATGGCGGAAAATCCAGTGGAAAAGGCATATTGCGTGTTGGAATTTGCTAGAAGGCAATCAGCAACTGTTGTCCAACGACATTTTAGAACACGTTACCACAAAAAGCCACCGACTAGATAGTCAATCTACGACTGGTATAGAAAAGTCGAGACAACGGGATGTTTGTGCAAAGGGAAGAGCTCGGAAAGACCAAGAGTTTCGGAAGAAAACGTTGAACGTGTTCGTTCTGCCTACATAAGAAGCCCACAGAAATCGACATCTAGGGCAAGCATGCAATTACAAATTCCACAGCAAACTGTATGGAAAATCTTGCTGAAGTGACTGCACAGACTGCCTTACAGATTACAGATGTTGCAGTTTCTGAGTGAAGAAGATAAGGCCATACGGCATGACTTTTGCATCGACATGTTGCGACATGATGAAGACGATGCTGGTTTTTGTGAGCGCATCATTTTATTTTTGTGGTAACGTGTTCTAAAATGTCGTTGGACAACAGTTGCTGATTGCGTTCTAGCAAATTCCAACACGGAATATGCCTTTTCCACAGGATTTTCCGCCATTTCAGCTTCTACAACAACAAACAAAACACTACAGCGTTACCAATAGTAACAAACGAAACTTTTAGATTTTCTCAACATGCCTCCAGAATAATTAGGTTGCTATCTCTAATAGTTTTTCTTTTACAGGCAGTTGAAGTTTTCTATTTCTTTTGTAGTAACCCTGTACTAGTTTATCCCTTAGCGGGATGGTTAGAAACATGTTACTGATTAAATAACAATTGTGATAGCAATCCGAAATAAAAATATGAATAAGAATTATAACATTAAAATCACTATACGAAAACAAATACGAAAGACATTCCTAATATGAAGATAGTTATGTGAGTGCAAAACATTTGCTTTTTACTTTCTGTAACACGTAAAGGAGGTAGAGAAGGTACCATTTCCAAGAATTGTACATCGCGATTTCACTGGAAATATATGTTTTGTGAACACGGGAACAATCCCACCACCCAAAAAAATAAAAAATTAAGAAAAAATATCCATGTTTGTGTCAATGGACAAAATAACCCAAAACAAAAACTCCATTAAATACTAAAATTGGAATATAAGCTTAATATCTTTCAACCTTTACATGCAATGTTTTTCGAAATAAATAATAATCTCTTACGAATTTGATTAATTGTCGTATATTAAATATGTTTACATGGCCAACAAATGCATATCCTGAATTTCTTGGAAATAACCCCTTATGTGTTCTTCATTCTGAATGACTGTAAGAGATAGACAACAGCTTACTACACAAATATACAGAGCTCGTTAAAACACACATTAAAATTCTAGAGATATTCACTGTCAGTATATCCCTATTTCAATTTTAAAATGTTTCAACTTTTCTCAAATGGAAATCATCCGGTTCATCTCTTTTAATTTAATCCTGGCTCTAGAAAGAGCACCGAATGTTAATCGTAGCGAGATTTTTTAAGAAAATTGTCTTTCACATTATCCTAGTTTGTTCCCTAATTTCCCTCTAATTATAATGGACTAAGTAATAAGACCATTTTCTATCTTGATTAGCGTTATGCAGATGAAACAAGAATATTTTATAAGAATGGCTTGTTTGCAGAACAGATGAACACAGTCATGTGAATGAAACACATCAGGTTTTTACTTTCTCTTCACGTATTATGTACATAGTGTATGGACAAGGTGTTGCATTCCAATCAAAAATTCAATACCGGAAATATACGTTTTAGGGTTTCCTGTATCAAGGGAAAAATTTTTTTTCAGAACAAAATGTCCGTGTGTCAGTGAACACGATAAATCAAAAACGGAAAGTTGGTAAAATACAAAACTTGGTATATAAGTATAGATCTTCCCAAACTACACTTTTTGAAAATTTTGATTTTCTAAAAAATGGCCTTAGAAGACCTATTTATTCTGAATGAAATCAGCTGAATTTTACGTAACTGGTTAACCATAAGGGATAGACAAAAACTAACTACACAAAAAATGTAGACCACGTTAAAACACACACTTTATATCATATACTTTTTCGTAGAATTGACGATCTGTATTATTCCTTTTTTATTTGCTTCAGATTCAAAATACAGAATTCCTGTATAGAAACGGTTTTCAACCACATGGCCATAAGGTTTTAAAATATTTGACTATGGTTTTAGTCTAGTATATTCCCTTATTTTCCTTCTAGTTACAAGGAATCAAGTAATTAAGACAATTTCTGGTAGCGTTTATTTCGATTATCATAAAGTATATAAGAATATGCTTTTTTAACAATGATTTGTTACAGCGATGTAGAGGAAGTCGTGTGAATGCAATACATCAGATTATTGTCGTTAAGAATTTCAGCAAAGGAGAAGGAGCAATAAGGCTGTATTATTAGGTGTATTTTGTATTAATTAATTACAAAATATAATTTTCCATATCTATTTGTATAGTATGTATTTTAGTTAAGCAAGTTCAAAAAACATTTCTCTGATCCTAAAGGTGTTCATTTTAGTTGCAAATGTATTCACAGTGAGGATTGTATACGAATAGATATCTACGTTTCGTTTCGGTATACCCTTACCGCCCACATCCGAGAAACGTACATTCAAGATAGCGCTTGATTCTTGCAGCCCTTTTGGAGACAACTTGAAATACTCATTTTGCAATTCAAATGCTTTTTTTACCGTCCTCTTTTTCTCTCAGAGTGGCTTCCGTAGTGAATGAGGTAGAGGTGGAATGAAGAGGCTACGAAAGAAGTAGAATAAATATTAGACTGCATAGAATCCAGAGATGGAGGGTTCAAAAGTTTACTCTTAGAACCAACCGAGTGGAATAAAAATAAACAAAAATAATGAGAGATGGGCAGATCAGAATATCATTCAAACGATGGACGAGGTTGGTGAGAATTTAGGTATGCTCATGCACAGAATGAAGTTTATTCTACTGATTCATTTAAGAATACAAATTTCTAATTATTTTATTACATTGCATCTTAAGATCTATTTTCATTCTGTAAATTATATTATATTATTAATAAAAGAATACTTACCTTTCCCTCAAAAGTACTGAGCGGGACGGCTTAAGCAGTTTCGTCTGTGGACTGCATTCACTTCCCATGGCCAGCCTACCTGACCCATGGGTTTTTAGGAAGTTTCCCTGGGTCGCCAGGCAAATGCTATGTGGTTTCTTTCAGCCCCATATTTCCTTCATTCATCCTTCATCCCGTGGGCTTCTTTCAGAATTGGGAGTCTTAACAAGGGTATTCTGTGTGGCCAGTCAGGAAAAAATACTCTGAGTAAATATCTGCGTCTCCCGATTTCGGTTGGATCCTGGGATACCCCGCTTGCGAAGGCGTTGGATCCTATGTGCGTCGGAAGGGGTGCTTCAATCTGGAAACTATAGGAACCTGTCATTGCTATATTGTCGCTCCTTGTTCCAGCCGCCCGGTGTTACATACGGATAATATATACAACATTAATAATTACAAATACAGAAATTATTTGAGGCATTTTAATTTCAGTCAAATAATTTGTACCCCAAAACAATTATGTTTTCATTACTAATTGAAATTAAGCACTATTTCAGTCTCTTACCAGACAAAACCGAAAGCAGGAATTAAACTAAATCTTTACTCATCTGCAGTTGTATTTCTGAAAACTATATGTACTTCTGAAGCCTTTCAAATGAAAACCTCATTCTACGTTCCGACAAGCAAGATGTGTAAAGCGAAAAAGTTGGTTCTTCTTTGCATGATGTATCAGTATCACCAAGCAAATAGCATTTGTTGGGATGTAAAGTGCAGCTTGATGCAAAACATCACACTAAACCTTGCATTCCCTTTCATTTACACTTTTCATTTTCATCTTTATTTCAGGTATGATGCTGGTGAATTAGTAGATCCGTCTTGACAGTTCTTCTACATGGCACACAGATTCAGGTTAGCTCCATAGCTCTGGACTATAACAGTGTGATAGCTGTGGGCAATTTTATGACAAATCTGCAGTCAATAATATGTTTTTGTGAAGCTGTTCTTTACCAGACGTTTGGCAGTTTGTTTACTAGAACTACCATCAGTTGTTGAATAAATACATGCATAGTTCACAGCTAAACAACTTACTATGTTTGTAAAACAAGTTAATTTTGCTCACATTTGAGTAGAAAATGTGTTATTCAAAGGCCTTCCTTCTTACCGACGTGGTTCTCTGTTATGCAGTGATAGCTGTTTTACAGCAATGGGTTGCACTCTACGTTGACCTTTGCTTGCGCAAGTTGAGCCTCAATGGTATTACCAACCCTGGCCGCTTTTACTCTGCATAAGGAAATCGGTACGAAGTTCCTAGCTCCGCTTACAAGAGAACAGAAATAAGAGAATGCACTAGGCAAAAGCGATAATCAAATATTTTAAAAGATTTAGCTATGCTGTGGCTTTAAACTTCAGTTCTCTTATCATGGCAAGAAGTAAGATAGAGAGAGAGAGAAAGAGAGGGAGGAAGGGAGAGGGAGGGAGGGAGGGAGAGATGAAACGATTGACAAATTTCCGTCTGAGAAAACTCGAGGTATTTCAAATTTGAAACCACTAACAAGGAATATCTCGGAAATGGTTAACTTTACAAAGAATATGTGAATGACAGAATTGGTGTTTTAACGAGATCTACATTTTTTGTATGGTAAGTCTTTGCCCATTTCTTACAGTTTACCCCGGTTATACAAAAGTTTTCATCAATCAAGAGGTCTTCAGAGCTGTTTTCAGAAAATACGACACATATACGTATTTTATTACGTAAATTCATTAACATGCTCTCTTTCCTTTTTTTTTTTTTCTGTCCGTATTTTTTTTTATTTTGACCTTACTAGTATGAACGACTTATACACCAAGCTTTCAAGCCAACGCAAGTTCAATTATTGAAGAATAGATGTTGTGGATCAAAGAGAAGGGTGATCAACCCTATATCTGGTGTGAAAGTGAGGAAGTAGGCGGTATGAAATGACGGTAAAATATATCACAGCAAATATATAGTAATTGATGGAATGAATGGCTGAGGAAACCAGATATACCCGATTCTTAATCACAAATTCCAAATGCGATTCTCCGGGATAGAACCTGGGCGATCTAAGCAGGAGGCGATCTAAGGCAAGGCGCCCTCTATGTCTTTAATAGTCAAAATCGTTAGAGCCACTTTTGAGAAAATTAGAATTTTTAAAAACGTTTTCAAATAAGTGCTAATACTTGGAAGATGCTGAACTGAATTTTCAAGAAAGCTGTTTAACCTACTTTTCGATTTTGAGCTACGACGTTCACGGACAAACACGTTTTTTTGTTTTGTTTTTCTTATTTACAGGTATACAAGAGACCCTTACTTGTGTATTTCAAGTGAAATGTCGGTATGAAGTTTTTTGAATATAATACAATATCTTCCTTACCTATACACTGTGCAGGTACTAAGTAGAAAAAGTAAAAGTGCCGTTTTAGTATTCAAAAGTCCCCAAAGCACGTATTTCCAGTGAAATCTCGGTATCAAATATTTTGGCGTAATGCATAACCCTCTACCTGTACTGCTAGAGAAATCAAAAGTAAATAAATGCAAGTAAAATATACTTAATCTACAAAAAGGACAAACTACACATATCAAAGGATACTTTTTTCTCTATATTCAATTTTTTTTTTGTAAAAACAACATTTTTCTTTAAATCGTAATTCTAACTATTCTGTAAAATATGATTGAGTAAATGAAACTGCCAGTAATATTGAGTTGCTATAGAATCTTCTGTTTTGACTTCAAACAGCCACTCTCTTATGGTTTGAATTCAAGTCCGCATTATTCTATAAGGAAAGTTTAAACATGGGTGAACAGCTACATAGGAGATGTACGAAAACATTTCACTTAAATGGCTTAGCTAAGATGGTCTGCACAAGCCCCTGAGTGCATTTTCCTCTTGTGGTTTAATGTTACAAGTTTGTAGTGTTGGTTCTTGATTATGGGACATTCTTTCGGGAAATAGTGCACTTACCGCAGTAGTTGAGGCGTAAGTTTTATATCGCGTAATAGTGAAGTAAGCGACAACTATTGACGACCGTGGCAATGAGAAACTTTGTAGGTAGAAGAAATAAGCACCAGTTATAAGCATATATTACCAATCTACAAGAACTATGTCGGGTGTCACTCGATGGATTAGTGCCTCAATAATAATAAGTATGAATAAACAGCATCAATTCTGAGGAATTTAAGTGAAGTACTTATTTTTGTTAGTCTACCAGTGTAACATACATATGTCATTCTTCCTCCCCTCAGTGTAGTCGATTTAGTGTGTTCTAATATCGATGAGCCTAGCCGGCGCATCACCGAACATCAACGAGGTATGTACACACTTAGTTTTAAAGTATATCAGACAAACTCCAAAGTAGACGAAAGAGTTGCGATAACTGTTTCATATTTTACAAATAACTTTGTTTATCCATCCATCTATTTATTTATTTTTTGGTTCCCGACTTCACATTATATGTGAACCCTTGCCAACCTAATGGTGCCACATGACATCATTATGTGTATTTGTTGTTCGAGGTACATAGATTAAAACTTAGGACTTTGAAAGGTTAACGTTCAATAATTCTGCCTTTTTGGTCTCTTCTTGTAAATTATTGATATTAACATTGTTTAAACCAGGCAAAAGCGAAAACAAACTCCTTTCAATGATACGTTATTTCTAACACAAATACAAAGCGGTATTCCGCTACATTCAACACTTAGTAATGCCAATTAGCGTTTATTTTACTTGGAACCATCCCTTCCCTTATGCACTTAGTAGCACAACATCGAGGATTCCAATCTAAGAAACCTGATCAGTAATGTTCAGTGCTCTAGAAGTTTAGACAATGATCTTCCAACAAGAGACATGTTATGAACTTTTTAAGACCACAAGTAAGCATCCTATTCCGTCAGCTTTCAAAATGTAATTTCACTCGAAAATAAATTAGATTGGAAATGGTTAAAGAAATATCTGATGTGTTACACTCACATGACTTTCTCTACTGTGCTACAAACTTCATACATAAGATTCTTCCTTCTGCACCTTGCTATTCGTGGTACTCATTAGCACAATGTTCTTATTATTTAGTTCCGTATAAGAAGGAAGAAAATAAGGGAATACACTAGGCTAAACCAATAGTCAAATGTTTTAAAAGCTGTCGCTATAAGATTCTCATTACAAATAGCTTCATTTCATGGCCAGAAGTAGAACAAAAGAAAACCGAACACTCCCGTCTGAGAAAAGTATAAATATTTCACAACTGAAACTAATAATAATGAATACCTCGAAAACGGTAAGCTCCACGAGAAAAATGTATATGACTTAACTTGTGTATTTTAACAAGACCTACATGTTTTGTATAGTAAGATTTTGTCTATCTCTTACGGTTTACTAGTTATGCCAAATTAAGCAAAATTCATCCGGAATAAACAGGTCTTCAGAAGCTATTCCCAGAAAATTCAAGATAAACATTTTATTTGTTAGGTAAATATCTTTAATATGTGATATTTTAATCAAAATCGTTAGAGCCATTTTAAGCAAATCAAAATTTTCGAAAATAGTTCCATGTAAAGGGTAGTTTGGGGTGGGGACATTTTTCTCAAAATCTTCATGTCGTATCCCTGGAAGATACTAAACTTAAATACCAAGTTTTGAGTTATCGTATTCACAGACACACACACACACACACATACGGACCTTTTTGTGAAAATGCTTTTTTTTGGATACAGGGGACCATAAAACATATATTTCCGGCGAAATCTCGGTATCGAATTTTTGGGTGGAATATAATACTGCTCTATCCCTATGACTGTTGTACATACGGGGCTAGAGAAAGTAACAAGACATCAGACTGGTTTCAAAGTTCCAGGTGGCAGCAGATGTCTTCACTGGCAGAGTCAAAAAGGAACTGAATGCTTTAGTATCGCTCAGCTTGGCGAGTGAATGAATGAACAGCTTTAAAACCAAACAGTCACACTTTTAACTGCATCTTTAAAGAGTTCTATTCCATACAACAAGCTGTAGCAAGAACTAATATTAGCAGCATACTCCTTCCAACTCACAGCTAAAAGAGGGAGCCCTACCTTATATAAGTATACGATAGCATGAAGCCCTAATTAATATCCCTTCAACACGAGTGTATAAAATAATACTGGTATCTGGGTCCTTCCTTGGGCAAACCTAAAGGTCAGGTCATAACCCAACCTTGCTCGTGTTACTTCCTTATCTTTATGCAGCCTTCCGCTCTGCAGCGCTAACTGATAAGATTTATTTTGCATACATCTTACGATGAATATGTAATGTCGCAAGGACATTAGTCTTAAAGTACTCTAATATGACCTAGTTTTAGAAACACATAAGTGAGTTTTTGTATGTCCTGAGCAGAAATGTATCCTCTACAAAACCACTTCGATTGCCAAAATTAATTATTATCGTAAAATAAGTTTCCTATAGGTGAACAACGGCGGAAAGAAGAACGTTTTGCGCAAGCGCGCCTAAAGTAAGCAGAATGTTTCCTCCCCATTTTTTCTTCACTAAGCTCCCGCATTATTTTTTTTTTTTTACTTTCTCTATACGCACTATGTACACAGTGTAGAGAAAGTATTGCACTCCACCAAAAAATTCGATACCGAGATTTCACCGGAAATATATGTTTTAGGATCCCCAATATCCAAAAAAAAAAAAACGTCTTCACAAAAAGGTCCGTGTGTGTGTGTGTGTGTGTGTGTGTGTGTGTCAGTGTGTCCGTGTGTCTGAACACGATAACTCAAAAACGAAATTTTGGTAAAATACCAAACTTGGTATTTAAGTTTAGTATCTTCCAGGGATGCGACACGAAGATTTTGAGAAAAATCCACCCACCTCCAACTACCCTTTACATGGAACTTTTTTCGAACATTTTGATTTTCTCAAAAATGGCTCTAACGATTTTGATTAAAATGTTGTATATCAAAGGTATTGACCTGACAAATAAAATGTATATCTTGAGTTTTCTGGGATTAGCCTCTGAAGAGTAGTTTATTCTGGATGAATTTTACTGAATTTTGAATAACTGCTAAACCGTAAGAGATGGACAAAAACCAACTACACAAAAATGTAAAGCAGTTAAAACACACAATTCATGTTATATACATTTTTTTCGTGGAGTTCGTCGTTTTTGAGACATTCCTTATTTTTGGTTTCTGCTATGAAAAACATACTTTTCTCATACAGGAACTTGTCAACTCCTATCTATATAAACAAAGGAACTTCATTGACATAGCAACCAGCTTTTGACTATCACTTTAACCTATGGTAGTCCCTTATTTCGCTTCTACTTACAAGGAAGCAAGTATTAAAAATATTTCTGCTATTTTTTTCTGATTAGCATAGAGTAAATAGAAGTATAAGCTCTTTAAGAATAATTTGTTGCAGGGATATAGAGAAAGTCATATAAATGGTACACATTAGATTTTTTATTTTTGTTTTTTTTTGTTTGTTTTTAATTATTTCATTTTATATTCTTTTTACTTGCTGAACCTATTACGGTTTGGCGTCTAAAGTCTCTTTAAATGTGGAATATCCATCGGCAAAGGGGTCCATTTTCCCAATTTCCAGCGTTTTTTCCAGATAAAAATCTGGAAGTCCTGTAGTTTTGCCTCATCTCCAACCAGCAGAATTCGATTATATGTGGCGAATATGATCCAGGTCAGGGTATCTGACAGCCACCTGTTTGCCTGTTGGAATTCCACCTTTTCTTATGCCCCACAGCAGATGACAAATGCTGCCATATACCCAGCCCCAAATAGAGCGTATGATGGCGCAGTCCACTGGTCTATGGTGCAGTGTTTCCACCTTATTACAGAGGGAGTAGATATTAGAAGTTGATCTACCTTGTCGCCACAATTTGTCTGCTGTTGGTACAACCTCATTGAGGGCAACATGTACTGCAGCCTTCCAGTCTGCGGGAATCTTCGGGTGCGTAAATTTCTTCCAGATGGTACTCCACTGACGCAGTGGATCGTTCCGTTGCACTCGGGAGTAGAACACTGCTTGAAGCCATGAGGTGTCTATAAAGGTAGGCTGTCTGCTTAAAGAGTAGCTGTGCGGGTCTGTTTGGGACAGTGCTGCAAAAATCTGCCACCAGCGTGGAAATGGGCTCAGGCGCTTAGCTGGGTGATGTAGATATTCTGTTCAAATAGCTTGCTGAAGCCGAAGGCCTTCACCATCTAAAACACCCATCCCGAACTATGAATTTTTTACAAATTTTAAAATCATTTACATATTCATCTTGAAAGTACATTAAGTATAAGCATATACACCTTTTTGAAGTAATTCTTCAATTTTGAGAAAAAAATATAAGATTTGAATAATCAAGAGTTTAAAAAGAATCAAAGCATATATGTCACATGTCTATAATAATTGGAAAATGTATAAAAATCTGATATTATAAAACTGTTTGTAAAAGCATTTAGGCACTATCAAGCTTGAAGCTTTGATGTAGATATTAAAATAGATATATAGTGAAGCTTTGGTAATAAAAATGGGAACTAGGCCAATAAAAATTATTATTTAACTAATCATGAAAGCTATAATTTTAAACAAGGCAAGAATATTGCAATTATTTTATGTATTAACTGATAAAAATGATAAACAATAACAATGAATATCTCGGAAACTATTGACTCTAGAAAAAAATATGCCACACTGTGTGTTTTAACGAGATCCACATTTTTATATAGCATTTTCTCCTAAAATTTGCGAGTTTTGCAAAATTCGTTCAGAATGAAGTATTCAAATACTATACCCTGAAAATGCAACATATACTTCTTGTCACTTAAACATTTTTAACATGCAGTAGCTTAATCAAAATTGTCAAGAGTCATTTTTGAGAAAAATAAAATGTTCGAAATATTTCCATGTTCCTCTTGTCGCATCCTTGATAGATACTAAAGATACAAGCTTGGCATTTAACCCACTTTACGTTTTTGAGTTCTGTTGTTCACAGACACACACACACGCACCTTTTTCCAGAAATGCTTTTTTTTTTTGGATTCAGAGGGTCTCAAAGAATGTATTTTTGGTGAAATCTCAGTATGGAACTTTTGGGTGGAATACAATACCTTCTCTACACACTATGTACATAGTAAGTATAGAGAAAGTAAAAATTCGATATTATGTTTGAAGTTTTAGTGAAACATATGTTTTGAGACACTCGGAACCAAAAACAAGCATCCAAAAAAAAAAAAAAAAAACCTACCCCTCCCTATAAATTTGAGTGAGACCTGAATGTATGTCTGTGTGATATATTTAGTAAATCCCAAAGCGAAACAGGAACCCAAAATAAAGCACACGAGTTAACATCATTGCCGATAGGGAACACGATCCAAAAGTAAAAAGACCGCATGCAGTTAAAGAGAGGTTATAAATTGAACAGCAAAAAGATCACAAGCACGCAAGCTTGTACAGTATAAACCAAAACAGCAAACTAGGTATATAAATTCAATTACTTCCAAAGATGTAAAACGAAAATGTTTCAAGAAAATAATTTTCATTCAAAATTATTCTTTATATAGAGCTTTTTTGGAACTTTAAAATTTCTACGATGTTATTAAAATACAACATATTTTAGATATTTGCATGCAAAATGAACTATCTCAAATTTTTGGGGAATACCTTGTGAATTTCACTTCTTTTGGAAGTAATTTTTTATAGTTTTTTTAATTCGTAAACTTAAGAAATAGACTAAAACATATGACATAAAATGTTTAAACTTTTAAAACACACTATTTGTTGTGTCAGCAATGAATGTACAAGAAATATACTATGATTAGTTTATATTTGTTGATAAATTGTCATTTGTTTCCAGTGATTGGAATTATTATACGAGCACTTAACGTCTAGCTTTTAAATATCATTTAGGTTCCTTTATTCCACTTCCACTTTGTAACAAACTTATCTCTTCAAATGTATATCTTGATTAACAGGAACTAGACACAATATTTTTTTAGAAATAGTGTGTATAAATAAACGATATTGGTCGGAGAAATCATATGGTTTTAAAATATTAATGTTTTTGACATATGATTATGTAACTTGTCTATTCCTTTAATCATCAAATTCTATATTAAATAGTTATAATTATATAATTATTTTAGCTATCATCTGGAAATTAAAATATTTATTTATTATTTATTTGTTTTACACCAATTTTGCATACATTATAAAAAAGAGTGTTCTAGCACCGTCCCTAAATTTAAGAATATCGTGCCCAAGGGGTACTCCATTCAAGCATACATAAATGATTAATTTCACCAATATTTTCAATAAGAGCGGAAGAAATAAACATAAATTCAATAAAATAATTATTGGTTATTACATTACTTTCTCTATCTGTTCTACAAACTTATTAAAACATTCTTCGTTCTACTCCATGCTAGTTAAGAATTAACATGTCAGAATGCTCTTATTTAGTTTGTACGTAAAAGGAACTAAGGAAACTATTTAAAGCTATAATAAAATCTTTTTAAGCTGTTGCTAACAACAATACAACTTGTTTTAAGGTCTATTTCAAAGGCTGAACATTTTCGCAGAACTTCATTGTGAATACATTTACATGCTCATGTGCTTCCTCATCAAAAATCGCAATACTTTGCAAAAATGTAAATATATATAATATAAATACTAAGCAAGGGCTAGCTTAACTTGTTACCAAAAATGAGTGTTTTATGAATGTGTCAGATATTCTGTGACCAATATTGCTAATTTTTATATGATTTCCAAATAAAATAAAAGTGTTGTTATTATGTTCGGAAAAAATAAAAAGGTACAAGTCTGGTCTTATAAACTACATATACAGCAAGGTCTATTACTCGATAAAGAATTTGTGTACGGTCATTAAAATATCCTCTGACATAACGGAAATAATCTGTCGTTGTACTGATTTTAATGTCTTGCACATATTGTTAGTTTGAATTACTTAAAGTATCTTTGTACTTGTCTGGTGTTTTGGCCAAACTGGTCCGTGAGAAATAGCCAAGGGTTTACTTCAGAAAAAATGAGGAGCTTATCAAAACACACAATTTATGAATTGCTTTCAGTTTTAGACCTAACCGTTTACGAAGTATTCCTTGTATAGGAATTCAATTTTAAAATACTTATATCTCTCTGAACAAGAGGTTGTATTTTTTTTTTTTTTTTTACCCCGGATCATGCAAAGAAGCTAGTTTCAATGACAATCGCATAGCGACAGCTTTTAAAACATTAGCCTATCGCTTTAGTATAGCGTATTCACCTGGTTTTCTTTTACTTATAAGGAACTAAGTAATAAGAACATTCTGCTAATGTTTATCTCGATTAGCATTGTGTAGAAACAAGGAGAATCTTTCATGAGAAGTTTGTTTGTAGAGCAAAACTACAGCAAAGCCATACGAGTGTAACACATTAGATTTTTACTTTCTCTATACAAGCTATGTACATGGTGTATAGAGAAGGTATTGTAATGCACCCAAAAATTTGATACCGAGATTTCACCGGAAATTCATGTTTTGAGAGCTCCTGAATCCAAAAAAGGTATTTTTAGAAAAATTTCCGTGTGTGTCTGTGAATGTGTGTGTGTGTGTGTGTTTGGGCAGCATACCTCAAAAACGAAAAGTCCGTCAAATTTGGTATCTTCCAAGTATGCGATACGAAGATTTTCAAGAAAAGACCCCACTCCCAACTAACCTTTATATGGAACTTTTTTTCGAAAATATTGCTTTTCTAAAAAATGGCTGTGACGATTTTGATTAAAATAAAATTTATATCTTGAATTTTTTGGGAATAGTCTCTGAAGACTACTTCATTCTGTATGAATTTTGCATAACTACTAAACCGTAAGAGATGGACAAAAACTTAACACACTAAAATGTAGAGCACGTTAAAACACACACTTTATATTATATACATTCCTTGTTTTTTGGTTTCAGCTTTGAAAAGCTTATACTTTTCTCATACATGAATTTGCCAAACTTCAGTAACATAGCTACCAGCTTTAACCTATGGTACTATTTCGCTTCTACTTACAATACGACAAGAAATAAGACTGTTTTTGCTAATTTTTCTCGATTAGCATGAAACAAACAAAAGAATAAGCTTATTAACAATAATTTGTTACAGAGATATAGAGGATGTCATGTGAATAGAAGTAATATCTATAAGCAAATTGAATAAAATAACGAGTGCCTGAGCAATCCATGTTCTTGTGGACGGTCGCTTTTTGTAATTTAATTACATCCGGATGCACTTATTGTTGGTTCAGTAAAACGTGAGACTTTATTATCGAGCTGCACGCACACGCAGGAACGCACACATTTTCTTCCTGATATGTATCACCTACATTTCCGGTGTCGTGACGTGCAAAAGGCTGATTATGGATTACTGCACGTAAGTACGAGTATGTTAGCTGTCTAGTACCACACAATAATCACCAGACAGTTGGACTCGGAACATTTGTTGGTGTAAGTGAATATACGTATGTCAGTTTCAAATTCTTGGCAATTCCGTGACATAAAAATCAAAGTAACATTTTAAATATTCATTTTTTTTTACTTTCTTTACCAGGTATGTGCATTGTACACTTAAAGACATTAAAATACACCTGGAAATACAGGGTTACTACAAAAGAAATAGACAACTTAAACTGCCTGTAAAACAAAAACTATTAAAGATAGCAACCTAATTATTTTGGAGGTATTTTGAGAAACTCTCAAGGTTTCGTTTGTTACTATTGGTAACGCTGTAGTGCTTTGTTTGTTGTTGCAGAAGCTGAAATGGCAGAAAATCCTGTGGAAATGGCATATTGCGTGTTGGAATTTGCTAGAACGTAATCAGCAACTGTTGTCCAACGACATTTTAGAACAAGTTACCACAAAAATGAAATGATGCGCTCACAAAAACCAGCATCGTCTTCTTCATGTCGCAACATGTCGATGCAAAAGTCACGCCGTATGACCTTATCTTCTTCACTCAGAAACTGCAACATCTGTAATCTGCAAGGCATCATGTGCAGTCGCTTCCGCAAGATTTTCCATACAGTTTGCTGTGGAATTTGTAATTGCATGCTTGCCCTAGATGTCGATTTCTGTGGGCTTCTTATGTAGGCAGAACGAACACGTTCAACGTTTTCTTCCGAAACTCTTGGTCTTCCCGAGCTCTTCCCTTTGCACAAACATCCCGTTGTCTCGAATTTTCTGTACCAGTCGTAGATTGACTGTCTAGTCGGTGGCGTTTTGTGGTAACGTGTTCTAAAATGTCGTTGGACAACAGTTGCTGATTGCGTTCTAGCAAATTCAACACGCAATATGCCTTTTCCACAGGATTTTCCGCCATTTCAGCTTCTGCAACAACAAACAAAACACTACAGCGCTACCAATAGTAACAAACGAAGCTTTGAGTGTTTTTCAACATACTTCCAAAATAATTAGGTTGCTCTCTCTAATAGTTTTTGTTTTACAGGCAGTTGAAGTTGTCTATTTCTTTTGTTGTAACCCTGTACTTATAGTCAGACACGGTCTTTTCGCTGACGGGAAATCGCCAAACTTTATGCTTTAAACACACTTGAGCCTCACTGGGTGATACAAAATTAGATTAATCTTTTCTCTGTTCTACATACTGAAGTTATAATACCAAGGCAATTCGCGCATATAGTAATCTAAATTAACACACTGCTTATACAAGTCAAACTGTTCTGTGGAGTGCTGAGTAGGGTTGAGGGATGAAGGGGTGAATTTCCCAATGGGTTTTGCATTTTCCTAATTTCGTGGCACGTTGTACGAGAATGGGACCAATCAAGCATCCACTTTCAGTAAAATCACAGGGCCAGGCGTATTTTTATTGCCTGAGTGTACATAATAGATAGACAAGGTATTTTATTCCATCAAAAAATCTATACCAAGATTTCATTGTTTTATGTACCCCTGAATCCAAAAACCCTTTTAGAGGAACCTCTGTATGTTAACCTGTCTTAATGTTGGTTAATAAAAAACTTGGTATTATGTTTAGTATTTTCCTATGATACCACACGAAGAATTTCAGAAAATCGGCCACCTTAAACTACACTTTACACGGAACATTTTTGAAAATTTTGAGTTTTATAATTTTTCATTTAATGGTATATTTAAGATTTTTACAAGGAAATAAAATGAATATCACGAATTTATTGGTAATTTCCCCTGCAATACTCTTGTTCCTGAACGTAATTTGTATAACTGTTAAACTGTAACATAAAGAAAACCTTATTGCACAAAAAATGTAGATCTCGTTAAACACACACAATATGTAATTCTTGAAGTATCCATTCTGTGTTATTGGTTTCAATTTCAAAATATCTAATTTTTTTTCAAACGGCAATCCTCCACCGTTTCATATTGCTTTTGCCTTAATCATCCTGGCCATGGAAACAGAACAAACTTTCAATAAAAACCGCATAGTAACGGCTCTTAAAAGATTTGACTATCACGTGAGCTTAGCGTTTCCCCTTATTTCCCCTTTACTTATAAGGAACTAGGTAACAAAATCATTTCTGGTAATATTTATATTGATTAGCATGATGCAGATTAGAGAATATTCTTTTATAAGAAAAGTTTGTTTGTATAATTGATGCAGAAAGTCTTGTGAATGGTACATATCAGTTTTTGTGCAGTTTAAAATCCTTTAACCGTATAGGTCACATCGAACGACGAATGAAATCGAAGAAATTATGCTTAATGAGCTTAGGACCAATGGAACTTAAGAATTGCTTGACATTCGTCTTCCCAGCATAAGGAGAAACCCCCGATAAAAAACCTAATCTGGGTAATTCACCCTAACTGAGATTCGAAATCGGGACTTCTTGAATGCAAGAAATGGTATTCAATGTTGACTTGCATTTTTTTGTTTCGACTACAGCATACATCGAGCTATTTCATTCCAACTTTTACGGCAGTGATAGACTGCATAACTATGGGATTGTACGTGGGTCTATCAAAAGAAAGAAAGACTGGAGATGAAGCAAATATCGAGAAATGTAGTAAATGAAAGCAAAAAGAGACACTTCTAAAGAAGTCTTGTAGCAAATGAAGCAACAATATGTCTAAATCCTATTAGCTTTAATTTTGAAACGATATTTTAACTGTCATATGCAGTAATCCCCTCTCATTGGCTGCTGTCGGTGAATATATAGTTGGGTGATACAAAATAGCTCCTTATTTGACATAAATTTTCATAACTATACGAATCAAATTACTAAAATAGTGATTGCATCTAGAATGCATGTACATTCTTATCAACAAATAGACATGAGAATTCTTTGGTTTATATCCGCTTTTCAAGATAACAAAAGCACATCTGAGAGTACATTATCGCCTT
This sequence comes from Hymenopus coronatus, assembly GCA_030762935.1. Classification (NCBI taxonomy): domain Eukaryota; kingdom Metazoa; phylum Arthropoda; class Insecta; order Mantodea; family Hymenopodidae; genus Hymenopus; species Hymenopus coronatus. Next base: position 52,415,196 of record CM060885.1, read on the forward strand.
TATCGTCTGGCCTTGCATTCCCTGCTTGTTATATATCATCATTCAAAGCTGTACGTTAGCTAATCAGAAGAAATAAGAAAAGAGAGCGCGGAAGAATACATGGAACTACCGCAAGGTTATAAGAATCAGTGTTTGCTGATAGTTACTTGCTAGTTCTTATTTGTGGTGAAGATACTCATGGGCAAAATGTTTCAGAATCTCAAATGGAGTTACGAGAAGCAGGATAGTTGACATGATCAGCTTTGCAGTTTAATTTGTTGTTTACAAAGAGGCAAAGATGGATTGTTATATTTTAAAACAATAAGCCGCATAATTAATTAAACGATGAAAATCTGATATTTAAAAGCAGTTGTACTGATTTATGGGCGGCTTGAATCAGTGTGAAAACAGTATGTAAAATAGCGATAAAGAGTAAGATCCTATGCAGTAAAACTCATAATAAGGAAGACGTTGAATAGCTCAGTAAAATGTCAAAATACTCAGAGTAACAGATATAATTTACACGTATGCAAAAATATTATTAAATAATTTTATTAAGATAAAAATAACAACAAAATTTTCATTTAAAGAGTAGTTTAGTTTGGGTGATTTTCCTTAAAATCTTTTCGTTACATCCCTTGAAGACACTGACCTTAAAACACTAATTTTGATAGTGTTTTGTTATTCTACTCAGAGACAGACAAATTGGAGAATGCACTTATTCTATATTACTTTCTCTACATGTACTATTTACATAGTGTTTAGAGAAGGTATTGTATTCCACAGAAAAATTCCATACCAAGATTTCACCAGAAATGCATGTTATGATGCCCTGAATCCCCCCCCCAAAAAAAAATTAGAAACATGTCCATGCGTGTTTTTGGGCAGCATAGCTCAAAAATTAAAAGTACGTTAAATATCAAACTTGATATGTAAGTTCGGTTTTTTGAAGGATTACAAGGAAGTAATTTACAAAGTTTGGTTTTCTCGAAAATGGCTCTTAACGATTTTGATTAAAATATCGTATATATATAAGATGTTTATACAAAAAATAAAATCTTATTCTTAAAGTTTTTGAGAATTGGCTCTGAATATCTCTTTATTCTGGATTAATTATTTCTGAACTATGCATAACAGGTAAAAACTTAACAAACAAAAACTGAAGGTCTCGATAAAAAACATAATTTATGTCAACAACATGTCAACTCCTGGCCATGCAAAGAATCGCATTTCAATCCCAGAGCAACCACATTTTAAAACATTTGACTGTCGGTTTATTCTCTAATTTCCGTTCTAGTTAAAGGAATTAAGTAATGAGACTATTTCTGCTAATGTTTATCTCAATTAGCATGAAATGGATAGAATAATAAACTATTAAGAAGCATTTGTCACAGAGATGTTTTAGAAAGTCATGTGAATAGAACACATCAGAGTTTTTAAAATATTGGTATCCTTTTTTTTTTTGGTACAATTCAAAACGTAAATTTTCTGGACAATATAAGGTTAAAACAATAAAAATCTTAAGTGCAACATATAAGTGTACCTTCAGATCCTTATTCTTATTGGGTCGAGGGGGGTTAACCTAATGACTGAGATGACGACCACAGCAGTAAGGAAAGTCATGAGAAAGGACTACATTTTATTTCAACATATTTTCAGAATGAGGCACAAATTTTTTCAGTAGAATCCCCCTATCTCAAGGTATATGTAAAATGTTTTCAATAATTTTGATTCTACTGTCTACAATAATTAAAATGCCAAATATTTAAAAAATTGGAATGATAAATGAACTTTATACAATGAATTTTCTGAGGGTAGCCTCTGAAAAGCTTTCACTTTTTTAAAAATTGCATAACCGAGATTCCCAAGTCAAAATTATTCTACTTCTTAAAAAAGTCTATATATCATTAAAGCAGACAATTCATTTCAATTACTATTTTCGGTATGGTCATTACTATTAGTCTGAATTTGGTAATATCAATAATTTCCTCGAGAGGATAATTCACATTCGTGGTTTCTTCGCCTTCTTGTCTATTTAAAGGCAACAGAGTTTCAAAGTCATCTTAAAATCTTTTAATTATAGACTAATAAATTCCCCTAATCCCATTACTTAGAGATAGATAAATAAGTAAGTCAACTTCTGCATATGTTTGGTAGGTTAACATGAAGTATTTATATATAATAATAAGTCTTTGTGAAATAGTTTGTCGAAGAAAGGCAAAGAAATTCGAGACAATGTACCACTTAATACTTTCTGAAGGATTGTCTAAAATCCCTTAATTTGTTGAACTATTTTAGCACCGAAAACTAAGTACTTCCTTTCACCCCAGTAAGCGCTAGACTTGTCTAAGACAGCTTAAAGAGTGTAAAAAACAAAGCAATTAAGCTAGCGGTAAATGCCATCTCGATAAAAGCTGAATACAATCCCAATATAATTGGAAGTATGAAAGGATAAGTACACACAAGACTCTTCCAAGTAACAACCGACCTGTTAAATAATTAGTCTGAATCTTTTACCAGCTGTTTCCTTCATATTTTCTTCAATCTCGAAGCTTGAAAACCTAATTAGGTAATTACAAGTTGTAATTGCGTAAAACCTACTCATATGTATTCCAATAATGTTAGTAAACACACTCCTATAATGGTTCTTGTTATCCGAGTACAAATTTGGATTTATTTTATGTTTACTTTGTGATGGTTTACACTTTAATAATATATTTTATAATCTAAAATTTTCGGGCTGTTTTGCAGTGGTGTGTAGATTAAATGTTTTCGTTTGTTAAAATATTTCGACTAGTGTTTCCACTCTCTCTGCGAGGAACATCCTCAGAGGTATTATACTATTTGTGTCAATAACTAAATAGATTGTGAAATAACACCGCTATATATACTCCTTATCAAGGAAAAATAACGAAACTTTACAAGTGCAGTAAATACACAAGACCAATTCATACGGGCCGTTACTTTATTTCGGATTCAAAACATCTTAAACAAAAATAAGTGTAAGTGTAACGAGCAAAACTAATCTAACTCGGAAAATCTACCCCAGGAATAAATACTTACACAAGGCGCTACCGTGTGATGGGTACGCTAAGAAAGATACCGATCTATATCACTCCCAGAAAGAACAGTAATCGAAAAAGGACGTATATAGGTACTCATAAAAAGAAAATGTTTCTGCTTTATATAAAAATAAACAAATCGCATTCAGAAAATTTTAAGAAACGACATGTCAAACTATTCCAGCAACAAACTAAAGCCAAATCAATCAAAGATCAACTCGGCCAATTTTCAAAAGCAAATATTTACAAGATGCAGTGCAATGTGGACAAGTACACATTGGCAGTACAAAACAAAGAATCAACACGCACATAACGCAACACAAAAGGAACTGACAAATAGATAAATCATCCGTGAACCATGTTTTATTCTTGGACGACTATTGAAGGAGTACGAGGTTTTAGCAAGAACGGGCATTATCATCCCCGTTTAAACAGAGAGACCGTTGAAATCTACAGCCACGCAAACAAGTTTAATAAAGATGAAGAGTTCAGACGAAAGCAAATATGGTTGCCCATACTTCACAAACTCCGAGACCTTCATGCAGGAAACAAACAACAGCACAACCCATTTCCCTTGACACCGCCCGCCGGGCCAGGAGTACTTAATATATTATAGTGACTTTATTTTGCAATGTACGTGAACACAACCCTCATGAATAGGGACGAAACATCAGGTAGAAGTATTTTAAGCGACATACCTATTTTTAACCTATAGACCCGGAAAGTTTATATTATAAAACTATGGACACCGGTCGTAAAAACGTATCATAATATTTAGTTTAAGTAAAGGTGTATCAGTGTCTCACAATACTAAGTTTTATTAAATGACTAAGGCTTCTATGATTGGCAGAAAGGTATTAGAATGCGGTTACAATGTACACAGTTATGGAAACATTATTATATTTCGTGATGTGAATATTAAAGAAGATAGGACAGAATATGCATTATAAATATGAAAAGCATCCTTAAATAAGAAGCAATGATGAAGTAGTCATTAAGTAAGGAATATTACACAAGGCTAATGCAAATAGCAAGGAACATAGTTGTTTTCGATTCTGAATTCATGGTGTGCAATGTGGCAGTTTTATCTGCTCAATTAAAATATGAAATAAGAAAACGTTGTAATACATCAAATTCCTTTAACTATAAACCTAAAGACTTCAAATACAACGCGTTCCATTTACAGCTAGGCCGTAGATCACATATACCTGTAGTTCGATTACACTGTAGTGACCTCGGTATTTTCCCGCAGCGAACTAACCGTGATTCACTCAAGGTCATTTTATCAGTGACATAATTCTGAATCAGCTGCGCCCTTCACTTCGAACTGTAATAAATAGAGTTTCTTTCTTGCGCATCCCAAAAGTGAAAACACATTCAAGATATCGCTGTTATGTGAGCTACATCGTATTATTTGTGACACTACTGAAGCGTCTACCGAAAAATTAAGGCTTGAACAAAGAAATTTTACGTAAAATGCAAACATACAAACAGAATCATGTAGACAATAATAATAGCTGAAACCTGCTGATAATAAAATGCATTTAAGACAAACTTAAAGTAATATTTCAAAGTAATTGCAAAGCAGAAACGGAATAAAATATGTAAGGACAGAGTTAGAATGCGACTATTCATTTATGTTTCACCTGCCACTTCCCCGCCAGCTGAGCTAAAAGTTGTATTACTTCATGAAAATTTCGATGCGACTCGAATTTTCTCATGAAATAAACAATAAAGCGTTTTCCATTCTCTTGAAATAATATGCCCTACTGTCAACTTACATTACATTAAATTCTAGTTCCCTCTTTCCCTGATAGGTAGAACAATTAATAAACCTAAACTGATTATGTTTTCTTAATTAATCTGATGCAATCTGCCATTGAAAAATTAGCACAAATAGTCTTATTACTTGCTTCCTTGCAACTAGAAGCGAAATAAAGGAGTAACATAGATTAAAGTGATAGTCAAAAGCTGGTTGCTATGTCAATGAAGTTCCTTTGTTTATATGGATAGGAGTTGACAAGTATCTGTATGAGAAAACTATAAGCTTTTCATAGCAGAAATTTCTGAAAATACTTTTTTTTGGATACAGGAGACCTTAAAACGTATATTTTCGGTGAAATCTCGGTATCGAATATTTGGGTGGAATGCAACACCTTCTCTATACACTATGGATATAGTGCGTATAGAGAAAGTAAAAAAGGGTGTGCCATCAACTTGGTTAGTCAGAACTGGGCTGTGATATGAATGTGGGAGGAGCTGTTTAACTAATGTTTACCAAGACCGAACTCATTATATCCGTATTGTTTATAATTTTTATTTCATTTATTTATTTATTTTTTGCTCGCGAATGTATGTCACTTTCAACATTACTATAAGAAGTTTAGTATACATTACAGCACAGGTTACCACCACTCATGAGTAGAGCGAACAGTTTTATTCCCGATCTGGTTTGGTAGCTTATTGGTTAGTGTTGGCTGGAAGGCGAAAATCAAACTTAGTCTCTGACGAACTGTTTCGCTAAACTATGGAAGACATATTTTGGTATGCTACCCAAAGTTTTATCGCAGCAACATTATAAATAATGCCCACCGTTGTATACTTCTGTAGTAATTATTCTTATACCCTACAAATATTCTAAGACTAAGAAAATTACGTTCTAGAGCGCAAGAATGAAGTACAAACTCAAACAAGAATTGCTTTTTGAGCATTAAGCATTAAATTGAATCCTGAGATAAGTGTTTGCCAACATAAAATGAATGTGAAAATTTACGTCAAGCAGGACAAGAAGAAAAAGGTTGAAGCTACATCAAATGAATGCATGAAGTGTCTGGAAGCACAGCAAATAGCACTCTAAAGGAACTGTTCCTTCTCTGCAGAATCTCTAATGAAATTCTATTTAAGCTCCGAGTCAGCAATTTTCCTTAACCATCTCATGTCATAAGCGAAGAGACGAATTACACGTTGCCATGTAATGACCAGAGTAGAGCAGACAGACAATTTAAATTAGAACGCCACTCTAATTGTGTACTTCGTTACAAAAGAAAATCAACCCACGTCATTCGAGAATACAGCAAGCGAGATAGAGACTCACTAGGACGAATAAACAAACTTGATATGTTCACTGTGGAAGAATATTGTCATATTTTATCTGCTTTACACCACCTATATCACAAAAAGAGCAGGGATTTATGATTTTAAAACAAATATTTCGTTAAGCTGATTTTACCGGAAATATACTTTAGTATTTTCTGTGTCTAAAAAGTAGTACTACTGGTGGTGGTGGTCGTGGTGTTGGTTGTGGTGATAGAGGTGGTCGTGGTCGTGGTCGTGGTGGTAGAGGTGGTCATGGTCGTGGTGGTCGTGGTAGTGGTGTTCGTGGTGGTCGTGGTCGTCGTGGTAGTGGTGTTCGTGGTGGTCGTGGTCGTCGTGGTAGTGGTGTTCGTGGTGGTCGTGGTCGTCGTGGTGGTGGTGGTGTTCGTGGTGGTCGTGGTCGTGGTGGTGGTGGTCGTCGTCGTGGTGGTGGTGGTCGTCGTGGTCATGGTGGTCCTCGTGGTGGTCGTGGTGTTCGTGGTGGATGTGATGGTCGTGGTGGTCGTGGTGGTCGTGATGGTCGTGGTGGTGGTCGTGCTGGTCGTGGTCATGGTGGTCCTCGTGGTGGTCGTGGTGGTGGTGGTGGTGTTCGTGGTGGTCGTGGTGCTGGTCGTGGTCGTGGTCGTGGTCGTGGTTGAGGTCGTGGTGGTGGTGGTCCTGGTCTTGGTGGTCGTGGTCGTGGCGCCGCCAGCAGCAGCAGTAGTAGTATTTATTAGTAAGTATACAATAAAACAATATTTGCGTCACCCAGTCGCTTAGGTCGGGTGAGTGTACATGCTGTCTAAAACTACTTGAATTTAAAATATTATATACATATCTAATTTATATATCTGTACAACATTGGAAATATACACACACATATATACACAACAGTACCGCAGAATAATAAAAGAAAGAACACTCTGATATCATACACATACACACACTCTCTCTCTCTCTCTCTCTCTCTATCTCTATCTCTCTCGCATTCACAACTACACCACGTATTCACACATGTAGATTACTCAACACCAAATAAGTCTATACAATATCTACACAAATAGTTTATCTTTTAGTGCACGTACTTCAATTAAGTTATCGCTGTTTAGAGTTCAAATCCCTAAAAATTCTACGTCGCGATTTCATTACAAATGCACGTTTTAAGGCACCTTAATTCCAAATTAAAACATTGTTAGAGAAAAGGCTCGTATGTTTGTATGTGTCTTTGAACAGCCTAACTAAAAATGAAGTGTCGGTTAAACACAAAACTTAAGTTCAGCATCTTCCAGAATGTTACACAAAGGATCAAGAAAATCCCACACAAATTATCCCTTACATGGAAAATATATAAAAAATCTCCACGGTCTCAAAAATGGCTCTAATAATTTTAATTAAATGTCATATATTAAACATATTTACATGATAATAAAAATGTGTATCTTGAATTTTATGGGAATAGTTTTCGAAGACCTGTTCATTCTATATCAATTTTGCTGAACTTTACGTAACTGGTGGACCATAAGAAATAGACAAAATACACAAAATTATAGATCTCGTTGAAATACAAATATCATATAATTCTTCATGGAAGTGACCATTTCTGAGATATTCTTTTTTATTGGTTTCAGTTTTAAATAATTAAACTTCTTCAACTCCTAGCCATGCAGAGCAATGGATTTAATTACATTGCAGCCGGCTTATAAAAGACTGATTATCTATCGCTATGGATAAAGCGTAACCCAATTTTGGTGAATATAGAAAGTAAAACCTTATCCGGGTAACTCACCCTAAGCAAGATACGAAATTGTGACCTTCTGAACTTGTGCTACGCTGCCTCCAAACTACCGAGGCGGGCGGGAGGATTTAGTTGAAAACTTTCATGTCGCATTTTTGAAAGATGCTGAACTTAAATCCAGCTTTGGAATTAACTGACTTTTGGTTTTAATTACACAAACAGATATTTTCTAAAAATAATATTTTTGGATTCAGTGGAACTGGAAATATATTTCTTGTAAAATATCCACATCATTTTTTTTGGAATGCAATCACTTTTCTACCTATTGTGTACATATAAACTTGTAGCGCAAGTGGTAAAAATCGGGTGTGTACCATACACATGCCTTTCTTTACATCTCTGCAACAAATTATTCTTAAAAAGCTTATACTTCTATTTACTTTATGCTCATTAGGAAAAATTATTAGAAATAGTATTATTACTTGCTTCCTTGTAAGAAGAGGCGAAATAAGAGAGTTGGAAGGTTAAAGTGATAGTCAAAAACTGGTTGCTTTGTCACTGAGGTTCCTTTGTATGGACAGCAGTTGACAAATTCCTGTATGATAAAAGTATAAGTTTTTCAAAGCAGACACCATAAAAAAAGGAATGTCTCAAAAACGATGAACTCCGAGAAAATAATACATATAACATAAGTTGTGTGCTTTAACATGCTTTACATTTTTCTTGTAGTACATTTTTGTCCATCTCTTACGGTTTAGCAGTTATTCAAAATTCCGTAAAATTCATCCAGAAGAAAGTACTCTTCAGAGTCTATTTCCAGAAAATTCAAGATATACATTTTATTTCTAAGGTAAATATCCTTAATATAGGAAATTTTAATGAAAAGTGTTACAGCCACTTTTGAGAAAATAAAAATTTTCGAAAAAATTGCCATGTAAAGGGTAGTTGGGGGTGGGGGGATTTTTCTCAAAATCTTCGTGTCGCATCCCTGGAAGATACTGAACTTGAATACCAAGTTTGGTATTTTACCGACTTTTCATTTTTTAGTTGTCGTGTTCACGGACACACGGACACACACACACACACACGCACACACAGACCTTTTTCCGAAAACGCTTTTTTTTAGATTAAGGGGACCCTAAAGCATAAATTTCCGTTGAAATCTCGGTATCGAATTTTTGAGTGGGGGGCAATACCTTCTCTATACACCATGTACATAGTGCGTGTAGAGAAAATAAATACCAATTTTAATAGTGGCTTGGCAAGCGTTTGATAAATATCAAAATTTCATTCTAATTAGTATGATGCAGGTTCCCCGGTGACCTGCCTCTAAAATTTCCCAAGAAAATTGATTGCTGGTATATGTTCTCAAAGGGCCGTAAGTTTTGTACCAAGAACTCAAGAAGGTAAAGGTTTCTAAAAGTAAAGAAAAAGAGGGCAAAGGTGAACAGAGGGTTTGTAGCGGAAGATCTTTTGGAAAAGACACTTGAGAAACCACTCACAGACCACCGAAAACTACCAAGAAACAACACTTTATGGTAAAAGTGGAAGATACGTTAAAGGAGGTAAGCGCAAAGGCGAGGAATTCGAAGTGTGGGAGAGGAAGAAAGAGGAACAGCGGAAGTTGGTAAAGACTTTCCGGAATGTGAGAACTTCACACAGTAAGAGTTACTGAATCCTCTTTACCGCTTTCCGTTTTTTGAAATAAAAGACTGCGATCGCTTCCCTATGTTCTAGAACAAAAGAAGGGGGAAACCTGAAGTGAAGTTTCAAGCCTCAGACTTTAGCAATGTAAATTTCTTTACCTGTGTCGATTTAGAAGGTTTCTCCATTGATCTGCTACCCCCAAGAATTGGAAAAAATGATAAATGGGATGAAGTGCCGTAAAAAAGTATGACTGTTAAAAGAGGAAAATCAAAGGAGAAAGGTGCTGAGGGTCTTAAACCATTAAATTACTACAAGAAAGTACTACAGAATCACAAAAGGCGTCTTGTATTTCAACACGAGATGCTTTTAACGGGAGGCATCAACCGTTACTCATTTCCTACGGTTTATTTAACGTTTTCCAATAGCCCCTGCGAGCAATAAAGTCACTTAAATTCCTCGTTACGGCGACATGGTCTAGAGCGGACTGCGTGGTTTCTGTCCACGGAACGCGTGCGAGTTCGCTCCCACCCCTTGAGATCAAATTTTAAGTCCCGAATATAGGAGCGGTGCCCCTTCAGCATCGTGACGAAAATGAAATGGCTCAGGTTAGAAAGGGTACTTTCTGTCTGGGGGAAGCGCAATGCTGACCAATCACCTTCCGTATCGGTTGACCCATTTCTACCTAGCGCACTGGGCATGAGGTCAGCAGTAGTATTCCAGTCAGCAACGTATTTAGGCCGAAGAGTCATGGGCTTATTATAATGCAATTAATGTAAATAAAATATTAATACTTCAACGCATATCAACACAATCAAAAGAATCACTATATCAATATATGATAAAAAATCTGATGTGTAGCATTCACATGACTTTCTCTACATCTCTGTAACAAATTATTCTTATAAAGCTTATACTTCTATTTACTTCATGCTAATCAGAAAACATTAGCAGAAATGGTCTTATTACTTCTTCCTTGTAAGTAAAATGAAATAAGGGAGTACTATAGGTTAAAGTGAAAGCCAAAAGCTAGTTGCTATGTAACTGAAGTTCCTTTATTTGTACGGACACGAGTTTACAAAGTCCTGTATAAGAAAAGGTTGTTTTTATAGCTGAAACCAGAAACAAAGAATATCTCAAAAACAATCAACTCCACCAAAAAAATGTATATAACATAAATTGTGTGCTTTAAAGTGTTCTGCATTTGTTGTGTGGTAAGTTTTTATCCATTTCTTACGGTTTAGCAGTTATGCATAATTCCGTAAAATTGACCCAGAATAAACTAATCTTCAGAGACTATTCCCAGAAAATTCAAAATGTACATTTTATTTATCAGGTAAATATCTTTAATATACGATATTTTAAATCAAAATCGTTGGAGCCATTTTTTTTAGAAAATCCGGATTTTCGAAAAAAGTTCCATATAAAGGGTAGTTTGGGATGAGGTGATTTTTCCCAAAATCTTCGTGTCGCATCCCTGGAAGATACTGAACTAAATACCAAGTTTGGTATTTTACCGACTTTTATTTTTTGAGTTATCGTGTTCACAGACACACTGACACGCGGACACACGGACACACACACACCTTTTTCTGAAAATACTTTTTTTGGATACAGGGGACCCTAAAACATCTATTTCCGGTGAAATCTCGGTACCGAACTTTTTGGTGGAGTAGAATACCTTCTCTATACACTATGTATATAGTACGTATAGAGAAAGTAAAAATCTGATGTCTTCCATTCACATGACTTTCTCTATATCTCTGTAACAAATTGTTGTTAATAAGCTTACTCTTAGATTTATTTCATGCTAATTGAGAAAAATTAGCAGAAATAGTCTTATTTCTTGCTTTATTGTATGTAGAAGCAAAATAAGGGAGTACCATGGGTTAAAGTGAAAGCCAAAAGCTGGTTGCCATATGATTGAAGTTCGTTTGTTTGTATGGACACGATTTGGCAAATTCCTGTATGAGAAAAGTATAAGTTTTTCAAAGCTGAAACTAATAACAAGGAATATCTCAAAAACGATTAACTCCACGAAAAAAATGTATGTAACACAAGTTGTGTGTTTTAACGTGTTGTGCAGCAAGTGTTTGTCTATCTCTTACGGTTTAACAGTTATGTAAAATTCATCCAGAATAAAATAGTCTTCAGAGGCTATTCCCAGAAAATTCAGGATATACATTTTATTTGTCTGGTAAATGTCTTTAATATACGATATTTTAATGAAAATCCTTACAGCAATTTTTGAGAAAATTAACATTTTGGAAAAAAGCTTCATGTAAAGGGTAGTTGGGGCTGGAGGGATTTTAGTAAAAATCTTCGTATCGCTTTCTTCGAAGCTATCAGACGTAAATACCAAGTTTGATTTTTAACGGACTTTTCCTTTTTGAGCTATGCTTCCCACGGACACACACACACATTTATAAAAATGTTTTTTTTTTTTTTTTTTTGGATTCGAAACATGTATTTCCGGTGAAATCTTGGTATCGAATTTTTGGGTGCATTACAATACCTTCTCTGTTCACTATGAACATAGAGAGAAAGTATAAAATTATGGAGCATAACATATTACAAACAAAAGAAAAACTATGATATGTAATAATACTACCAGAATCAGTACACTATCAAGAAGGTCCTCTGTAGCAACTTTTAGACTCCTAACAGTAAACGACTGTCTCAAAAAACATTTATTCAGGATTGGTATATCAGATCTACTCTGTCCTTTCTGTAATCTTAAAGAAAATATGGATGTAAACCACTTATACCGCCCTCCAACCTTTAGTCAACATGAAAATATGACATCAAAATACTGGAATGCAGGTGAGCGAATGGCTTCACTGTTACCTGCTCAACATTAGATACCTACCATATTTAATTGTAGGAGCTCTGAAATCAACACCATCTTCTTCTGCTACCACATTGTAAATCTGTTTCGTCTTCTAGGTATAGATACTTCATCTTTTAGCTGGTCGTCTTGGCTTGCATATTTCTTGTGAAATTATAATATAGGTTAATTTTAGACAGTGAGTTATTCTACTGATATTTTGAAACCGCTTATTATCACATTATTCTATTTTTGTTACTACTCTAATTGAAGATCTTTCAGGGTATTGTATTCTTATGCTTAACCATGCACATGTAGAATTTACATTTCTGCTGCTTCTAATCTTCTTAAGGTACAACATTTCGAACCGTACAACAAAACAGAATGCGTCAATATTCTATAACATTTAGGGAGATATTCTCCACAAGGTATCTTTGCTAATGTTATTGTAATTTAACTTTGTCTTGGCTCAGATCTTTAACGGTGAAAGAGTACAACATCTGCGTTGAAAAATCGGTACCACGAAGCAGTAACGATCCAGAATGAAGAGGTCTTCAGAGACTATTCTCAAAAAATTCAGCATATAAATTTCGTTTGTCATGAAAATATCTTAAACATATAGCATTTAAAATGGTTAGAACCATTTTGATGAAATAAAAATGTTTGAAAATGTCCACGTAAAGAATAGTTGGAGTTGGGTGACTCTTCTTGAAAACCTTCGTGTTGCATCCTTGAAAGATACTGAACCAAGTTTGGTATTTTCCCATTTTTTTTTATTCAGAGAGCCTCTGAAAATGTATTTCCGGTAAATCTCTATCCACTACATACGTTATAAATATGTGATATACATAGTAAAAATCATAAATGAGGTTGATAACTCAGCAGCATTTAACTCAGTATAAAGACACCTAGTGCGGTCGAACATCTCTGTTACCCTTTGTAATACTTCTGCAACCTATTAAGGCTGTTGCCATAACTAAGAATAAAATTACTACTACTACGCGCCTTGTGGGCAGCATAAGCTCGAAAACGAAAAGTCTTAAATACCAAACTTAATATTTAAGTTCAGCATCTTCCAAGGATGCAACACGAAGATTCTCAAGAAAATCTCCCCACGCGCAACTACCCCTTACGTGGAAACAATTTCAAAAATGTGCATTTTATAAAATCTCATATGTTTAAGATATTTACTCGAGAAATAAAATGTATATCTTGAATTTTCTTGGAATAGCCTCTGAAGATCCCTTTATTTTTAATTTTTATAAACTTAAACACAAACAAATGTAGATCTCGATAAAACACACAATTAATGTCATATACATTTTTATCTTGGAGTTGGCCGCTTTAGAGATGTTCCTTGTTATAGATTTCAGTTTTAAAATACTTAAACTTTTCTCATACGGGAACTTGTCAACGCTTGGCCAGGAAAGAATCGGATTTCAATCCCATATCAACAGCATTTTAAATAATTGATTTATTTCCCTTCTACTTATAAAGAACTAAGTAATAAGAAAATTTCTTGTAATGTTCTAATGTTTGATTTCCTATTACTATTTTAGAACGATGATCCATTACTTTTTTCTTCATTGATATTTTTAAATTAAATGTTTTCTAATTTATAAACTGATCCCTGCAATTCTTTTTCATTATTTTATATATATATATATATATATATATATATATATATATATATATATATACTACATTGTAGGCATACAACTAAACATTCAAACTTTCGTGTATTAAGTGGTATCCCTGGATTAACCCCTTGCTTCCATTGTTCTATAATATCTATATATACAGGTGTTTCAAAACGATACCAAACGAAGATGTGGACCTTGTTGGTCGTACCTTACGTGATACGTGAATATAATTTTCAGCTCTAAATTCAGCACAGACAAAAATGCCATAAAATCACTATGGATTAGGCAGTCGTACATAGCCAAATGCCAAGTGCCTGGCCCACTCCAAGAGAGATGCCGGTTGATAGCGAATGTCCCAGTCGCGTGGTGTAGGCGTGTTTTGATAGACACACCGGCGCGGCACAGCTCACCTTTGTAATGGAAAACGTAGCATGTGGGTTTTGTCATGTGTTTCGTATAACACGTTCTGAGTTTGTTCATGTGACGTATGACTACCGTTGTTCCTTCGCTGTCTAATCCCAAATGTGTGCGATTTTAAAAGAACACAAAACTTTAAATAGAAGAGTTTGAAAGCTGTGACATCAAGTTTCGGGCATGTCAAAGTGTAAGAGCTAATGACTGCTATCTTCGTTTGGTGTTTTGAAAGAGCCTGTGTGTGTATGTATGTGTGTGTATATATAGTTAAAAAGTCTTGCCTGGCTCCCTGCTTTGCATTGAAAATATAAATAAAATAATTTAAACGAAACTTAAAACAAGATAAGCCATGAAATATTCTTGTATTAATTAATGCTTTTGGATACAAATACTGCTTCTCCTCTCTTTATTGTGAACTGAAAATGACTGATATAAGATGCAATCCCATTTTCCGTGTCAAACCTCTAAAAGATGCAAAAGTTTGTGTGCACTCATGTTTAACTACTAATTGGAAATTTCTTTCAGTAGAATTTATTTTCCTGTTTATACGAATGCTCACATGAGCGTGTCTTGCTGATGCAGCAACTTAAATGCGGATGGCGCCTTTGAGCAGCGTGTTGCGTTAAGATTTATGTTAGCAGAGCGGGTAAATCCCACGGAAATTTATTGCCAACACTGTGGCGATACAGCAAAGGAGAAGATAGAAGTAGGGCACATGTTCTTTTTCTTTCTTTTTCCACATTTAACGTTAATACCTGACGAAGCTGTCAGAGGTAGTAAACGTCACTTGGATTTAAAAGCGGTAGCTACTTTTCACGAAGCCTTTCCCAAGTGTTTGAGAATCCCTCTTACTGAATAGATTCGATGAACATATAAATGCGATCCCACGAGTTTACCTGAAAACTATTCATTTTAAAGGTTTATTACTCTCACAATCCCTTTAATACAATGTACATAGTAGCTACAGAAGCTGTTGCATTTTGGGTGGAGTGCAATACCTTCTCTATACACTATGTACATAGTGCGTATAGAGAAAGTAAAAAGGAGATAGATATGAGAAGAAATATAAAACGCTCAGATACGATTTTGGAGCATTAAAACTTATTCATGGTGATATGTGGAAATAGACAACGCTGAAGGAAGGTCCTTTTCAAGTCTTTGACACAAATGATTCTCCTTGAACACCTACGTCATAGATCCAACATTCACACTCGTGAAACAATCAAATCATGGATAAGGACATCTGAAATATCTGGGAATGACAAAGAATGAATGCAAAAGAAAAGGAACGAAGAGCGGCTTAAAACAATGACGACCCAATCTAGTATGTGAGAGAAAGTGTGATTGAGGTACAAAGATATCTGCGTGAAAGTGACGAGGAATGCATCGGAGAATAGAGAGGTTCGTTGAAGTAATCAGAGAGATGACGAAGAAGAATTAATGAGGCACGGATAGAGATGAGACCTCCACATCGTTGCTTTGATAAGAGACAAGCAAGATGATACCGGGTCATCCTTAGAGAAATTCTTAGAAAATGAGGAGAAGACGCATGCTCCAAGATAATCATTGGTGTTCATTAAGTTTATTTTTGTCCCAGCGAGGTATACCCTGTTCAAATTACAAAGTTAATGAGCGCAGCTCCTGTTCTGCTTTTGGAAATGAAATATTACTGTTGCCGTCTCCTTCTTCAAATAGCTTCAGCACGTTACTCCATCATATGCACACTATAATAATTACAAACGAACTAGGGGTGTATTGCAATACAGGTGTATAACCTGATTAATTTCCATATATGCAATAGTAGCATTTGTTCCCTCAAATGTTTTGTTATACTTACTTTCAAATTTGAATATTGCATTCAACTCTCATTCAGAATCATTCTGATCTGATAAATTATAACTAGGATGTGTTACTATAATAAATTATTGAACCTTTTTCAGTTATTTTGGTCATTAATGGGCTACTTTGGCCTACCTTTGGAAGATACATTATTTTACAAATGTGCACATATTTTATTTTATATTTTATTCAATGTAAAACCCGAAATTATTATTCTCGTATTATATAGAGGGGCTCAAATTTTGGGAAGTCTTGTAATTTTAGGATTGTAACATTTCAATATCATGAGCAACAGCACGAATATCATAATCTTTAAAATACCGTAGCCGTTTCCCTAATTTTAAACACACCTATTATATGAAAGTAGTAATGTATGTATTTTATTTTTTATTGAATGAAAAGTATATTTTGGAATTTTACCTTTTTTTATAAAATATCAAATATGAAATGTAATAAATTATTTTCATATAACAAGGCAAAATCTGTTATTTATGAGATTATAG
This sequence comes from Hymenopus coronatus, assembly GCA_030762935.1. NCBI lineage: Eukaryota > Metazoa > Arthropoda > Insecta > Mantodea > Hymenopodidae > Hymenopus > Hymenopus coronatus. The sequence goes on from CM060885.1 coordinate 52,431,914, forward strand.
TGTTCCTGGCGCTTAATTGTCATAATAAAATATTAACAGATTAGGTGTTGAGCTGTGTTGTATGTAATTGACAGCAGTAAACGTTTTTATATTGAATAAAATACAAAAGAATTAATATTTAGAAAATAAAACATTTTCCATTACTGGGGACAAATGAACTACATTTATGGTAAAAGATTCAATACTTTATTACGGTAACCCTTTTTGAACTATAATTTATCTGATAAGAATGATCCTGAATAAGAGATGAATATAATAATCAAATTTGAAAGTTAATTAAAAAAACTGTCCACAAAGAATGCTACTATGGAGCTTGAAATGGGTAGAAATTGAGGCTTCTTTTTTGGCCCCTCTTGTTATGTGGCATGATGCTTCTAATTTTTCTTTTAGAGCAGCGAGTACAGATATTAATCGACAATTTTTAAATGTGGTAAATCATGAATTTATAACAATTACATAAAATTGTACTAAAAGTATTAATCAGAAGTTTAACAGTTTCATTACCTTGAACAGGAACACCATGACATTTATGCTGAAACTGTTTACACACAGCTGTCTACAAAATTACATAAAATGCGTTGCGCATGAGTGAATTCGTCTGTTGGCATTCAACTCTAATTATAATACAAGTATAGAAAAATACATTTTATTAAATGAATAACAAGATTAAGATCTAGAATTTATGCAAAAGCTAAGCAGCAATCAAGAATAAAAGGATACACAAGACAGCAGTAAAGGACAGGAAAAGGAAATTTGAGGATCAAACCTACCAACCTGGTGGAGTTTAATGTGCACAATGCATTAATATCTTTCCATGCTTTCTCAATATTGATATTTTCAGCATTTTTCTTCATGTAGAATGCTCCTTGCGCAGTAGTTTTTCTGTTACACAAATAACATTCTCTACATGTTTACAGAGGTAAAATGAACAGATTTCACTGCTAATTATACTTAAAAATATTTATGAAACTTTCAAACACAAAACTTTAATTTCTACGACAAAAAAAACCACATTTATAAATTTATACTTTAATTTCTACGACAAAAAAAAATTACATTTATAACTTTATACTTTTTTGGAGCCTAAATTAAGAGAGACACATAGAAACCAAGAACAATTTCAAAAGTTAAGTTTATTGTAAACTAGAGTTAAAATATTAGACAAAAGTTTTAATTTTTTGTCACAAAGGACTTCTTAGTGACGTGACAAAGTATAAAAAAATGTAACGATAACTTCAAAAACATTGAGCCAAATGTATGAAATTTACACAGCAAGTCATTACTTTCTCTACACGTACTATGTACACAGTGCATAGAGAAGGTATTGCATTCCACACAAATATTCGATATCGAGATTTCACCGGAAATAGGCGATTTAGGGTCCCCTATATAAAAAAGAGTGTTTTCAGAAAAAAGTCCGAGTGTGTCAAAAACGAAAAGTCGGTAAAATACTAAACTAGGTATTTTAGCTTAGTATCTTCCAACGATGCCACATGAAGATTTTCAGAAAAATCCCCCACCCCAAACTACCGTTTACATGGGAAAAGTTTCGAAAATGTTGATTTTCTCAAAAATTGCGTAACGATTTTGATTAAAGATATTATGGCAAATAAAATATGTAACTTTAATTTACTGGCAATAGCCTCTTAAGACTTAGAAAGGGTTGGAAACCATTGGGATGGGAGACATTTGGTTGGCGGGGCAGGAAAACAGGCGAAGTATTTGGAGAAAAATTAAGAAACGTCTCTGTGATATTGACAGACAGCAAATAATTGCGCAATGCACAGAGAAGGTGTCATTAGAAGTACAGTCTGGGCTGAAATCGGAGTGGGGTATGGAGCAATACATCAAAACAGGTACCAAACTCATTAGAGAGGGGCTCGCGTGGATTAGACTAGGAGCATGGAGGAGCACGAACATTTCTGACGAGAATGGTTTAAGAATCTGTCCCATTTGCGAGGAGGAAGAGTCGTGGACTCACATCTTGGCAAGATGTAGGGGTACGGAGGAATGGCGGGAAAAATATTTGCCGCTATTTTTTACCACTGCGAATGTAGGGATAGAAGTATGTTGGACGCTACTGGCAGGCACGGAAAACATGGACGGGCTAGGTAAATTTATACTTAAGGCAAGACAGCTGAGATCTGAGGAGGCTGCCAATAGAGAAGGGGGGGGGGGAATGAGATCAACTAAACAAAAGCGACTACAATGTTCTACATACATGTATATTATATCATACTTAGGTCACTGTTGTGCTAGGGTTGTATATATTATGTGTATATATGTCTTTTAAGTGTAATTATCTATTATAAGAGGGTGCATTTATGAAGGTGTATTCTGTGCTGTAAATTTAAATTGATATATTTGAATATCTTTGTATCTTTATTTTCGGATTCAGTCTTAATTTTTATTGTTGTTTAATATTGCTTTTGACTGTGTATTTCCTTTGTCTTTTTTTATTTTCGTGTTTACTCTTTTAATTCTTTGTTGTGGTTGTTGTTTTAATATTGCTTGTAATGTGTATTACAAAAGCACGTAAGGTCTGTGGACCCGTGCGACTGTTGAAATTCTATGTATGATATTGCTATATTAATAAATACACTTATTCATACAAAAGTAGAAGCGAAAAAAGGAAAAAGTGATAGTCAAAAGCTGGTTGCTATGTGACTGAAGCTCCTTTGTTGTATGTATGCGAGTTCACAAAGTCCTATATGAGAAAAGTATAAGTTTTTTTATAGCTGAAATCAAAAACAAGGAATATCTCAAAAACAATCAACTCCACGAAAAAAATGTGTAATACAAAACTGTGTGTTTTAAGGTGCTCTACATTTGTTGTGTTGTAGGCTTTTATTCATCTCTTACGGTTTAACAGTTATGCAAAATTCGGTAAAATTGACCCAGAATAAAGTAGTCTTCAGAGGCTATTCCCAGAAAATTCAAAATATACATTTTGTTTGTGAGGAAAATATCTTTAATATACGACATTTCAATCAAAATCGTTAGAGTCATTTTTTATAAAATCAATATTTTCGAAAAAGTTTCTCTGTAAATGATACTTTGGGGTAGGGGGATTTTTCCCAAAATCTTCGTGTCGCATCCCTGGAAGTTTGGTATTTTACAGACTTTTCGTTTTTGAGTTATCGCGTTCACAGACACAGGGACCTGTTTCTGAAAATACATTTTTTGAATACAGGGGACCCTAAAACATATATTTCCGTTGAAATCTCGGTATCGAATTTTTTGGTGGAGTGTAATACCTTCTCTATATACTATGTACATAGTACGAATAGAGAAAGTTGAAATGTAGCAGTTTAAATAACACAACTATGTCATATACGTTTTTTTCGAGGAATTGACCATTTTTGAGGTATTCCTTATTATTTGTTACTAATTTAAAGTATTTAAACTTTTCTCACACGGAAAGCTGTAAACTCCTGGCCCTGCCTTTCAACCATTTAAGATATTTGATATTCGCTTTCACGTAGGGTATTCCCTTATTTTCCTTCTACTTACAAGGAAGCAAGTAACTAAGAGAATTTCAGCTGATTTTTATCTCTATTATCTTAAAGTAGATACAAAAAATGCTTTTTAACAATAATTTGTTACAGCGATGTAAAGAATGTCGTGTGAATGGTACACGTCCAATTTTTTGTTATGTTACATCTGTGGTATAAATTTAAAACAAGTAGTATTATTTGTTTGGAATTTCATACCTTCAGTTACACATGTCCTGAAGGTATTACCAGTTCTAGCTTTCTGCGTGGTTGGTTAAAGTACACAGTAGGTGATTGGCAGGAGCATTGAGCAAATTTGCTCTCTTTGCTTTACTCCAAGTGCAACCCGTTGGTGACTTCTGCCAAAGTAGTTAATCTCTTAGCTTAATTGACGAGTAAAATTGAAGTTTTTAAGTTAACACTATTTCATTGAGGCAAATTATGCTGTTTACTTTATGTCTTCTTTCAACATTCAAACTGAACAAAATACTTCCATTAAACACATCTCTTTGTTTGCAGAAAATTTGAGCTCTTATGCCATCCTTTTTGAAGAGAGCTTTTGAAACAAAATTAACTATTTCTCATTCCATACACCAGGCTGTTTCAGTACTCGTGCCTTTCAGAAGTCTGCATCCAGTACTGGAGCAAGGTATCACGGCGAATTTAAGTGTTGTATATTATATATATTTCATTTCCTCGTCGAGTTTGGGACCTCAGGAGGTCTACTGGAGTCCGCTATTTTTGGTAAACAAAATCTAATCCGCCCAAAAGATGTCAAGAGCTTGACATTGTGACATATGTAACAGAAACGAATATATTATCAAAAAATACTGCCAGATGCGCAAGGACTTCTGCTATGTCCTTCCCCAATGATGTATGGACAATCTCGCTCCCCCTCCAATCGGACTATGAGCACTATTGCTGTGATCCGCACTTAGTTGAGCAGAGTTGGAACAGGCTGCCATAAACTATTCATTGTCCTAATTTGCTCAAGTAAACACTTTTAAGGTTGCATAAGTAATTGCATGGCTATTTCGTGCTAGATTGAAGAGGAACATGGGAAATCGAAGCGACAGTTTAGTATTTAAAAATGGGTCATTATGTGCTATCCGTGAGCTGCAATTTTCCTTGCATGATATCGCCTGAAATAACTGAAGGCGTTAAAACAGGTAAAGCTACTGTAAAAATCATCGATGTTTGAGAACATCAAATTTTTTCTAAAAGTTTTCCATGTAAAGGGTAGTCAGGGTTATGGGAATTTTCTTGTTGCATCCTTGGAACGTACTGAACTTAAAGACCAAGTTTGGTATTTAACAGAGTTTTCATTTTTGTGTTATGCTGCCCACAGACACACACACACACACACGGCCATTTTTCTAAAAATTCTTTTTTTTTTATTCAGCAGGTTTCAAATCATGCATTTCCATGAAATCTTGGTATCGAATTTTTGGGTGCAATACAATACCTTCTCTATACACTATGTACATAGTACGTATAGAGAAAGCAAAAATGCAGAGCAATAGCAAAATGTATGTCCTAAATGAATGACACCACAAAGAAGTTATTTTAAATATATTATCCAATTCAATTAATTTAAATTATTTGTGAGGTGTTTTTAAATTTCTTGTACTTTATAGTTATATAGAAACTATTAAACAAAATTCTTCTGAATGAAGACAACTTCGTAATTTCATAGATTCCAAGACGCGCATTTTATTTCTCATGTGAATATCTAAAATACGTGATATTAAACTAAAACCGTTAGATCACTTTCCATTATTGTTTTAAAAAATCTACGGAGTAATTTGGAGTTGCGGATATTTCTTGAAAATTATTTATGTCCAGGTAAAATAAGTTTATTTCTCCCCTCAAAGTTTTCTGAAACTAATGTTAATCTTTCCAAAACAGCTGTCCATTCTTCAGTGGTTACTTTTGATTCCTATCCGATATAGAGATCTATCATTCCAATGTCTGTCTTCCAGCTCAAATTTGGCCATACCTTGTTCACATATACGAAAGTAAATTGCCTCCTGTTTTTTCTTCTTTCTGTGGAAAACCAATCGGTCTGAGCCATCTCTCTTCTATTTTTTGACATATCCGTACTACAACAATCTCCGTTCTTCATTTATCTTTGTATTTTCTGCTTCCATCTCTGTTCAAGTAGCATAATTTCTTTTGTGCTTGTAGTCGAGAAATCTCATAGGCAACCCTCCATTTCGATACTCTCAACGTTTTCTTCCATCAATCATTCACAAGCCAACGTTTTGACACGTGTATAACACTATTTTGCACCATTGTTTTAGGATATTCTTTTTATTATTGAAATTTCACTGTCATGGGATGTCATTTATTAACAATTTTATTTTCATAGCCTCGTTGTTGCTACTGTCAATTTGCTTGTCACAGATGCCAGAAATATTTATGATTGTTCCCAGATATTTCAGCTTCTCAATTTTTATGTCACTAACAGTCAATCTCATTTCTCCAATAGCCATATATTACGTCTGCATAAAATTCTGTTACAAACGTTTTTACTTTCTCTATGAGTACCATGTACATAGTGTATAGAGAAGGTATGCACTAAAAAATTTGATACCGAGATTTCACCGAAAATATATGTTTTGAGACCCCCTAAATTCAAAAAGAGCGTGTTTGGAAAAATGTCTGTTTGACTGTCAGTATCTCTGTGTATGTGTGTGTTTAAGGGCAACATAGCTCAGAAACGAAAACTCTGTTAAATACCAAACTTGGATTTTAAGTTCAGTATCTTCCAAGGATGCGACACAAAGATTTTCAAGAAAATGTACCCTCCAATTACAATTTACATGGCAAAATTTTCGAAAATTTGGACTCAAAAATGTCTGTAACGATTTTGATTAAAATACCGTATATTAAATATTTACATGACATGACAAATGAAATGTATATCTTGGACGTTATGGAAATAGCCTCTGAAGACCATTTTATTCTGTATACATTTTGCGGTATTTTTCATACGTGGTGATAAAGAGAGAAAGACAAAAACTTAATTAACAGAAAATGTAGCGATCGTGGACACATACAATATGTATGTATATACATTTTTTTCGTAGAATTGACCCTTTTTTTTTTTTTTTTAGATATTCCACTTTATTGGTTTCAGTTTTAAAATATGTATACTTTTCTCATACATGAATTTTTCAAGTTCTGGCCAAACAAACAAAGGAACTTTAATCTTAATGCAACCAGCTTTTAAAATATTAAATACCGCTTTAGCCAAGGCACTCCCTTATTTGCCTTCTATTTACAAGGAAGTGAGTAATAAGACCATTTCTGCTATTTTTTTCGACTAGCATTAAGTAAATAGGAATTTGTTTTAACAATATCTAGCAGAAAAGTCATGTAAATGGAACATATCATATTTTGAGACATTTTATAGTCTTGGTCTTGTCCAAATATTACTTTCATCGTCGAGTAGCAGGAAATGAAATATACGGTAATAATTAATCTCATACCCGCGTATGAGAATCATCAAGATTCCAAAAACATATGAGGCTCCTCTGAGGTTGAGTGGTCAGCGAGCCGACTTCTAATCCTGAGGTCACGGGTTCGATTTCCGGCTGGGACGGGGAATTTTTCTTTAACCAGAATTCCTCCATATCCCCCACGGTCTAGAAGTATGTTTGTGAGAGTGGATGTGCGCGTGTTGATTGATATAAAAAGTCTTAACCCAATATTCTAATACAAGATGTTACACAAGTCAAAATTCCCGATATGACTATTGAAGTTAAAGGGACTCTACGAATGAAACAAATATAGAAAAAAACTTGCCTCAAAACCTTTATGAAATAGAATTCTGTTGACATAGAGTTACTGTTTTGACAATTATACCGTTTACAGGATATTGGGGGATTGAAGACGATATTTTGTAAATTGTAGCTTAATCCTTGTTGAATTTATGCTACAAAGATAACTAATCAAAGTTTTTAGTATTTTCAATGGACTTCTTTCTAATTTCGTATTACACTAATCTTCAACAATAAAATTAGCCTAGTTATACTATCTTATACAATGAAAATGTTAACATCTATGCGACAAAACTGTATTGGTTTTATAATAAAAACAGCAACATCCACACAACTGTAGTACTATGTAAACCCGTCAGCACCCAAGCGTTCCATCAAACCGGTTATTTTACTTGGGCCCTCCCCTTCCTTTGCCTCAGGTATATTTTGCTTTGAATGAATGTCCAGTCCAATTCCTATTGCACTAACGATTCGGCTGTTCCAAGTCGCTTTACTGGTGATGCCAATGAAAGGGTTATAAATACCGGCTTGTGAATTGGAGGAAGAACGGCATATGTAGCAAAATAATTCATTCAATTAAGAGTTAATATATATAAAAACATATATACATTCACTTCGGCGAGTCAGATGTTCTTCCTCTTCGTCTAAATTTTTTTCTCTTCAACTAATTATATATTTTATTACTTTTACTGTACGTAATATATACATAGTGTATAGAGAAGGTATTGTATTGCAACCAAAAATTCGATATCGAGATTTCAATGGAAATACATGTTATGAGACTCCCTGAATCCATAAAGGAATTTTTAGAAAAATCTGTGTGTGTGTGTGTGTGTGTGTGTGGGGGGGGGCAGTAAAACTCAAAAATCAAAAGAATACCAAACTTGGTATTTAACTCTGATATCTTCCAAGGATGCGACACAAAGATTTTCAAGAAAATCCTCCCAACCCCAAACTACCCTTTACTTGGAATTTTTTTCGAAATTTTTGATTTTTCAAAAAAGGCTCTAACAATTTTGATTAAAATATTATACAAGATTTTAAACCCGACAGATAAAAGGTATGTCTTGAATTTTCTAGGAAGACCACTTTACTGTGAATGAATTTTACGGAATTTTGCATAACAAAGAGATGAATAAAACCTTGCTGCGAAAGAAATGTAGAGCACGTTAAAACACACAATTTATGTTCTATACATTTTTCCCCTGGAGTTGCTCGTTTTTTAGATATTCCTTGTTATTGGTTTCAGCTTTAAAAAACTTATACATTTCTCATACAGGAATCTGCGGTTGATACAAATAAATAAACTAACAACCAGGTTTTGACTATCACTTTAAGCTACGGTGCTCCCTTATTTCGCTTCTACTTACATGGAAACAAGAAATAGGACTATTTATGCTAATTTTTCTTCGATTAGTGTGTAGTAAAGAGAATCATGAGCTTTTAGCAGTAATTTGTTGCAGAGATGTAGAGAAAGTCACGTGAATGGAACACATCAGATTTTACTTTTTTTATTGCAAGGTCTTAAGTGCGCTGCGAAATGAACAACTCCAGATAATTATAACCTATTCGTGTTATACCTTTATAGTATACAATTAATAAGTTAGTGAAAATAAATCTTCAAGACTTGATTGAGATTACTTTCTAATAAGATTTTAAAAGCGTTGACTATCGTCTTAGCCTAGTTCTTATTACCCTTCTATTTACAAGTAACTAAGTAATAAGAGCATTTGTGCTAAAGTTTACCTGGAATAGCATGTTGTAAATAAAAGAATAATCTTCTGAATCATCGAATTTTTATATGCAATATTCATCAGTTATTCTTGCATATTGATGGATAAAATGCGAAAAAAATTACTGGTGGTTGAAATTTAGTTCCATAAAGATGAGGTACAATGATAATTAAACAGTTCCTTCAGGTTGTTGCACAAGAACGTATTCCTATAAACTAGCCATCACTAGCAGCAAATTTTAATGTCTGATATATTAATATTTCATCGTAATTTCAAGCGCAGCACTAGTTTGTGATAATAACAATTAGTAGGGCAGACACAAATTAATAATCGATTGTTAAATCACGTAGTCCATATTCAACTCTGCTGAAAAATATATAGATCAAGAGATTTATTAAACTGAGGGAGAGATTATGAGCCTGCATGGGGATAAAACATGACATCCATTAATTTTTCAAAGCAAGAAAAGTCAATTCACGTACAGAACCAGATTCTTTTAGATTTATGCGCGATGGAAGATATTTGAAAGCAAAGAAAAATATGCGTACGGTGAAAAAGAGCTCATAGAGAATGGCACGAAAGACTGAGGAAAACAAATGAGCCAAAATGAAAAATCGATCCTCCCTTGCCGTCGAAGAATAATAGATATAGCGTTTTGGCCTACGACTCTTGATCCAGGGCACGCTCAACTGTTTTGACGCCGTGATGGATCGCTTCTCCAACTCAGTAGCTATCATTTATACCAGCAAATAACGCCATAAAGTGAAAGACAGAAACAAGATATCTCTGCAGTTTCTATAAGCGTCTAAGAGAATAACTGTGATGAAGAAAGAAAAGTGTATAACAACAGCAAACAACAATATGAGTTTGCGGTAAAATAAAAATCTGATGTTACATTCACATGCCTTGCTCTAGCTGCTCTACAAACTTCCAACAAAAGATTCTTCTTCTTTCTACACAATGTCAATCGAGATAATCGCTAGCAGAATACTCGTATTACTTAATTCTTATAAGTAAAAGGAGACTAAGGCAATGCACTGGGCTAAAGTGATAGTCAAATGTTTTAAAAGCCATCGTTATGCGATTGTCATTGCAATCACTTCTTTGTTTGTCCAGGATAGGAACAAAACAAATACGTACACTTCCTGTCTGAGAAAAGTTTGGGTACTTTACAATTAAAACCAATAACAAGGCATATTTCGGAAGCGGTTACCTCCACAGCAAAAACGTAAAGGACATAAATTGTGTGTTTTCACCAGATGTTGGTTCATTTTTGTGTAGTGAGTTCTTGTCTATTTCTTACGGTTTAGCAGTTAAGCAAAATTCGGCAAAGTTCATCCAGAATAAAGAAGGTTATTCCCAGCAAATTTGAGATATACATTTTATTTAGAATATAAATACCTTTAATATACGGGATTTTAATCAAAATCGTTAGAGCTATTTTTAAGAAAATAAAAAATGTCGAAACTTTTTCCATTTAAGGGTGGTTTTAGGTGGGGGAATATTTTTGAAAATCTTCGTGTCGCATCCTTAGAAGGTACCTAATCTAAATACAAATTTTAGTATTTAATGGTGTTTTCGTTTTAGGGCTATGCTGTCCACAGACACAAACACAAACACACATACGCACTTTTTTTTAAAAATTTTCAGGGGATCCCAAAGGATATATTTCCGGTGAATCTCGACATCGAATTTTTGGGTGGATCACAGTACCTTCTCTACCCCTATGTACATTGTACATATGGGGCTATAGAAAGTAAAAAGAATAGTGACAACATATTACTAACAGTGATATTACAATGCAATTCACATAATCAGAATATATGAGTGTGATTGAAATGGATCATAGCCAGCGTAAATTATATTATTTTATATTATAAAGATTGGATGGATGGATGGATGGATGGATGGATGGATGGATGGATGGATGGATGGATGGATGGATGGATGGATGGATGGATGGATGGATGGATGGATGGATGGATGGATGGATGGATACCAGTGAGGGGAATTTTCCTCCGCTCGGAGACGTGGCCCGGGATTCACTCAGCCTCGTGAAATGCCTGGGGGGGGGGCAATTGAGGAGCTACTTGATTGAGAAGTAGCGGCTCCAGATCGAGAAGACTCGAGTAAGGGGCTGGAGGCGCTGATCATATCTCACCCTCCACGACTGCACCCCATTCATGACGCCTACGGGCCGAGATGGGTGATGCAGCGGCCGGACGGAAGGCCAAGGTCCTATGTAAACTGTCCCATGGAGTTAGTTATGTGTGTATGTAGGTATATATTTACATTGTATTGTGCATGGATGTATGTAGTACAAAACGTCAAGTATGTTTTGATGATGCTCTAGAACTTGACTCAGATGGCTTGGCTATAATGCTGGTATTCAGTGAAAACAGGATGGCCACAGCCTTACAGAATTTCACCAGCGTAGAGTAGTGGAGGGTCATTAGGTTTTTGTTAACAGAAGGGTTGAAACCAATCGAAATTCACTGTCGGATGACAGTGCAATATTGTGAAAGTTGAGTCGAACACAAGTAGATCAGTGGGTAGATAAGTTCAACGAGGAATTCCAAAAGCAAAGTTGGTGCGAACTGAAAGAAGTGCTGGTAAGTTCAGTTTGGACCATAAGGGTATAAGTCTTGCACATTACATGCCGAGAGATCAAAATATAAGCAGTGAGACGTAAACAAATCTTGTGTGTCAAAATTGAAAACAAACAAGTATGTGGACAGATGTCCAGTGGCGCACTGTTATTGCATAACAACGCGAGTCCATACACTACCAGAGTCACATTCGATACCATCAACCTAAAGTTCATCTGCATGAGGAAGTCTAGGCGGCAGTGCATAACTTGATACATACACGCCCCCAAAAATTATTTTCACATGGAGTTGAGAAGCTTATCCCGCGCTGGCATAAGAGCATAGAAATTAGGGGGGGGTTAAGTTGGTAAATACAGCTACCGTATTCCATTCTCGTAATAAATAATTGTAAAAAACATTTTATAGTTATTTACTGAACGACCCTTATATGTATATGTGTATATACGTACAAATACCGCCAAAGAAAATCATATTGTACCTCGCATTGACGCCACTCTATCGTTCCACATGGTCTTGCAAAGGCCTCGGTGCAAAGGTGCGGCCAATAACCACAACAAAGCTTACAAAATGGTGTAGAAAGGAAATATAAAATTGTATTGGCTAACAGAAAAAGGGATACAGTGAGCGCTCTCAGTGTGTCATACAGACCTACCATTATTGGTAAGCATTCCTTATCAGCTAGTACAGGACACGCCATAAAAAACTATCGAAAACAATACACAATCCTCTGAAGATTTTCTTAGGCGCTGAGCATATGTGTGTGTACATATGTATATAAGATAATCTTAAAAAGCAATAAACTGATTTTATTATTCTTTCAACACTGAAAAATCCCAGTCCTTTTTACGTACTTGAACTATGCTCATGTAACTTAATGCATTTTTAAAAGACACCAAAAAAAAAAAAAAATAAGATTTTTCATAACCCATGGAGCAAAAAGCATATGTAATCCATTCACATTACTTTCTGTACCTGTTCTGCAAAGAAATTATTCCTACTAAAGATTACCTTTGTATCTACACCATGCTAATCGAGATAAACTTTGGCAGAAAGTGCAATGCAAGTGGAATGGAAATAAAGGAAATACACTATCTAGGCTAACGCGATAGGAAAATCTTTTAAAAGCTATCACTATGTCAGAAAATTTAAATAGGTTCTATTTGCTCTTTAGGAATTAACAAAATAAGCAAAAAACGAAAGAAGACTTGCCGTCTGAGAAAAGTTTATGTAGTTCAAATTTGAAACAATAATAAGAAATATCTTGTTAACGGTTAGCTGTACAAAAATAGTAATAATAATAATAATAATAATAACAAATATATATATTGTGTAGTAAGTTTTTGTCCATCTCTCATGCAAAAAAGTCATCCAAATGAAGAGATCTTCCCAGGCTATATTTAATATATTGTTATAAAAATGAAACGGATAACTTGAATTTTCTGGGAATATCCTCTGAATACCTCTTCATTCTCAATAAGTTTTACCTATCTGGTAAACCGTAAGCGATAGACTTACTACACCATACATACAATTCTTAATAAAACACACAATTTATTCATACTTTTTTTTTGTAGAGAAGGCTATTTCCAAGTATTCCTGTTTATTGGTTTCAACTTTAAAGTACTTACACTTTTCTCAAAGGAGAACTCATATTATATTAATATCACTTATTTTTTACTCTTGGGCATGCAAAGAGGACCAATTTCAATTGCTTCACAAGGCGATAATATTTTAAAGGATTTGACTATCATTTTAGTTTTTATTTTCCTTATATATATAAAGGAATCAGGTGCTAAGATAACTTCTGCTAACATTTGTTCCGATTAGCATGATGTAAATAAAAGAGTAATATTTTATACTGATAATTTGTAGAGAAAATGGAACACATCAGATTTTTTTCTTCATTCTCAACCGAATACTATGTACACTCAAAGACGTTAAAAATACGCCTGGATCTGTGATTTTACTGAAAACGTGAATGCTCGACAGGGACACAGGTCTTACCACGATTTACATTGATACTATTCTGGCTCAACATACCAGGAGTAAGAAAAGTAGAAACCGATTGGACATCGCTTCATCCTTCAACCCCGCTCGATGCTCCCTAAAACCGCAGTATATTAATTAGGGTTAATTGTTTAAGCAATGTATTAATTTTTTCCATTACTTCCGCAAATTACCTTAGAATTATAATTTCAGCACGTAGTACACAGAGAAGGTTAGCCTAATTTTGTATCTTCCTTAGAGGTGGGTGATTTATTGTCCAACCAGAGAGTTTGGTATCACGTTTTCTCAGAACTTCATTCGTCACAAGTAACGTTTCATGTGAAGCACCTTGGCCTTTCGGTAACATGGCTTTTCCAATACAGTGTAAGAGCATAATAAGCATATAAATGATAGGCTACTCCAGGATCAGAAGGTGGCACGAGTGGCAACTAGCGCCATAACAGGTGGAAGACATGGGCGGATACAATGAAAACTATAGATGCATGCTTCCCGGCTTTAATGTCTTTGAAGGCACAGTGTGCATAATAGATAAGAGAAGCTATTTCATACCACCCAAAAATTGGTCAATGAGATTTTGTCCGAAATACATATATTGATGGTCCCTGAATCAAAAAAGGCATACTTAGAAAAAAGTTTGTGTGTCAATGTGTGTGTACATTATATATCAAACTTGCTATTTAAGTGAAGTATCTCCCAAGAATGAGATGCGAAGATTTTTGAGCAAATTTTCCATCCTTATTTGTCTTTTACAAGGAGGATTTTGCGAGATCTTTTATTTTCTTAAAAATGCCTCTATTTTCATTAAATTACCATATATTAAATATATTTACATGCCAAATAAAATGTGTAGTGTAAATTTCTTGTAAATAGCCTCTGAAGATTTCTTCATTCTGGATCATTTTTGCATAAGTAATAAACCGTAAGAGATAGGGACAGTTTACGGCACCGGTTTATTTCGTGAATATATACCGTACGGTTAACCATTTCAGAGAAATTCTTTGTTATTCGTTTCAGTTTGCAAAACCCATACTTTTCTTAAACGGATTACCTTCGTCTGATTTATCTTGTTTCTTTTTCCCATATGGTCATGCAAAGAGAACCGAATTTCAATTGCTTCACGCAGAAACCAGGTTGAAAGGATCTGATCAACCTTTAGCCTATATATTATTTTTTTATTTCCCTTTTGCTTGGAAAGTAGCAAGTAATAATACAATAATGATACAGATAGACGAATATTACTTTGTGAGAGGAGCTTGTTTTCAGAACAGAGAAAGTCATGGAAAATATCAGATTTATTCTTGTGAAAATAGCATTTTCATGGAATAGTAACTTTTGGTTGTTTTTATTATTATTTCTCGAAATAGAATGAGAAATTCAGTTGATGTTTGCTTACTTCTACAAAGATCTACAATTATTAATGCAGCTTTTCGTTTCTATATTTCTGTTATGCTTTTGGAAACATGTTCACGTTTTTCCTTAAAATACTTGATACCTTATAACTGCTATTTTAAATGCAATATTATTTTTCACCTTACTATTTATTATTTGTACCATATAGCGAGAGGATTGTAAATAATTACATCATTTTACAACAGATACACATGCCATTTTTTGGAACATTTATATTATGACCGTTTCATGCAGATATATTTTAGGCTTTTCTAGAGCATAAAACGCACATGATGACAAGGTTGCAGCGGTGGTGGCACCTTCCTTTTCATTACCAGAAACAGATCATCGTGTAAACATATATCGCTTTCGGTTGTCGTGCTTGCTTGAATTAACAGTCGTGTAGAAATGAAAGCACTAGTTCCCTCACCTCCCAATTCACTGATTCACATTGAGCCGGCTGTTTTGTCTGTACTTAAGCCACGTAATGTCTGCAAAACGGTGTTCGAAAAACTATTAACTATTTCAAAATCATAATTACATAACTACTACCGATACTAGGTCAGAAATAGGTTGCTCTATCCATTATTAAACAATTATAATTTCATAAATTCTCGTGAATAAAGTATCTAATTTGAAAAAAACTAATTTTTATTTTCGAAAATGTTTGGTCATATAATGCAATGCTTTTATATTTTTCATGCATATTGGAACATTTGAGAAGGACCTTCTCTCCGTAATATAAAAGGTATATTTTATTATTAAAGGTTATTAATTTTAAGAATATAATTCAAACTTTCTACCCAAAAAATCAAACAGGTACATATAGTTGTTCAAGCGTCATAAATAGAAAATGTACCCGTATATCGGCATTAAATAAATTGTTAGTTCTTTTTCAATAGAGCAAGCTATTAATAAGTAACATAAAAGACCGACCTCCAAATAAATTTTGTTTTAGACATATACGATTAAAATAATTCTTGGTGCAGAAGTAGCTTTGCAATAATCATTTAACCGATATAATGTGGGGAACCATAAAGCCAAGATAGAGCACTGCAATCTCATTCTTTCTTAGAATTTAAATCTCTCTCATTGGAATAGCATTAAACGACTTCCAGGATAATATATCAACGATGGCAGTTTCCGGTCACCGTTAAGTTAATGGCCGAACTTCCGCAAAATGAGCTGGAAATTTACTATTCGACTCTCATTGTTTCGTTTGGCATTTCCCTCAATTTTCATTTAATGGGGAAATGTGCTTAATCACAGAAGAAAGAATTAAACTCGAGATTAAGGCAACCCTTTTCTGCATTCTCTAGTACATATTGTAAGAGAAAGAATTGCATTGCGCCCAAAAATACGATGAAAGGGTTTCACCGGAAATATATGTTTTGAGATCCCCTCAATTAAAAAAATCATCTTTAGTAAAATATTTATTATATTGTCTGGTTGTCTGTAAGAAAGAAGAGGGAGGGAGGGAGGGAGGGAGAGAGAGAGAGAGACAATGTATCTATCTGTCTGTCTGTGAACTTAAAATAGGTTCCAAAGTTGCGGCACAAACACTTTATAAACTTAAATCAATTGAAATAAATGCTGGCTTACATCAGTACCCATTTAAGAGTCTTAAAAAGAGTGACGTAATCATGATTCTAGATATATTTTAAATATAGAATTTTTGTGTTCAACGAAATGCTAAGAATCCTAATTATTAAAAAAGTACAAATAGAATTTGGGCGGGGGCATGGCCCAATTAATCCAAACTAGAATATAGATATAAGATTCTGGAAATAATTGTACAAAATAAATTTTATAGTTTTCTTTCACGGCGACTTTTTCAGTCTGAATTATTTTCACTGAAAGGTTTTAAACATGATGTTCTTTATTTCTTTCTTCACAATATCACCTCATTAGAAGTTTTACTTTTATTGCTCTGTTCATTATCGGGAAATGACAATTTCTCAAAGTATTATACATTGCTTATAGGGAAGATAGGTCTGAAAAGTCTGATGTGATCCATTCACATGACCTTCTCTAGCTGTTCCAGGATCAAACTTTTCTTAGAAAAGATTATTCTTTTATCTGCATCATTATAATCAAGAAAACCACTACCAGAATTGGTATTATTACCTGCTTCTGTGGAAGTAGAAGAGAAATAAGGGAAAAAAAGGCTGGGCTAAAGCGATTATCAATCTTTTAAACGCCAGAGCTACGTCAAATATTTTGAATTCTGTAACTTTTGTTTGCTAGCAGTAAACAAAAGAGAGACGAAAGGTAGAATATCTTCCCGTTTTAGAAAAGTTGACGTAGTTTAATACAGAAACTAATAACTCGGAATATCTTGAAAACGGTTAACTCCAAAAAAATGTATATTACATAAATTGTGTTTTTTAAAGATATCTATATCTTTATGTAGTAATTTTTTGTCTATCTCTTAAGCGTTACTAGTTATGCAAAATCTATACAAAAGTCAACCAGAATGAAAAATCTTCAGTGACTATGCTTTTAGTTTCTTATGAAAATATCTTAAACATTTGGGAATTTTAATAAAGCTTGTTTGTTAGTCTTCGACAAAATAAAAAATTTGGATTGTTCTATGTAAATAATATTTGGGGATGGGAGATTTTCTTAAAAATCTTCGAGTCGCATCCTTGCAAGATACTGAGCTTAAACACCAAGTATGGTATTTAACTGACTTTGAGTTTTCGAACTATGCTGCCCACAGGCACACATGGAGATACTTATAAAAATGCTATTTTTATTCACAAGGTCTCAAAAAATGTATTTCCAGTATAAGCTCTGTTTATAATTATAGGTGGAATTCAATAAAGTAAAGCTTTACAATAAGTAAGTAAACTAAAAATCGAAACTATGAGATAACAAAAAATATCTCATGTGTTCCATTCACATGACTTTCTCTATACCTCTGCAACAAATTATTGCTTGTGTGAAAAGAACAATTAAATTCACACTAAAGGTTGATTTGCTATGAAATAAAACATTGGGATCAGCAATTTCCACCCCCAACCCCAACAAACTTTTACATAGAAAAATGTTCGAAAAGTTTGATTTTCTCAAAAGTGGTTCTAACGATTTTATTAAAACAACGTATATTAAATATATGTACCTGGCAAATAAAATGTATATCTTGAATTTTCTGGGAATAGCCTCTGGAGACTACTATATTCTGGATGAATTTTACGAAACTTTGCATAATTGGAAAACCGTAAAAAATAAACAAATACTTAACGGAAAATGTAGAGCTCGTTAAAACACACAATTTATGTTACATTTTTATCGTGGAGTTGATCAGTTTTGAGATATTCCTTTTTATTGGTTTTAGCTTTAAAACACTTTTACTTTTCTCATACGGGAAGTTGTTAACTCCTGTCCATACAAAGGACGAACCAGCTTTTAACTAATATTTTAGCCTATGCTACTCCCTTATTTCCCTTCTACTTGCATGGAGGCAAAGAATACGATTGTTTCTGTTAATTTTTTCACATTTATCATGAAATAAAAAGAAACATAAGCTCTTTAACAATTTGTTGTAGAGAAGTAGAGGAAGTCCTGTGAATGGAACACATCAGATTTTTTTATATAGGATGTTTCAAAAGTGACTTCAAACTTTAAGCTGCTATTATACTATTGACATAGAATGAAAATAAAAGTAGTCACATACTGTGCAAGAAAGTTTAGTTGTTTTTTTTTTCTCTCCCAGCGTTATGTATACATTTTTGTTGAATAAGTCATTAGTAGTTTTATTCACACTGCTATAAGAATTTGTAGGCTATACAAATAATGACTCTATTAGTAGATACTAGAATAAAGCTGAAGCAATACAATTCTGAAAGCAAGAGGAGTTTTTCACAAGGTCATTTAATAGCAGGGCCGCGTCGTAGCTGAATAGTTAAACCATCACCCAAGCGATCGTATATGAGATTTGTGGTGGACAAAACGGCTTTCTCCGAGTTCTCCGGTTTCCCCCGCCATCGCATTCAATTGGTGCTCCATTTTCAATCCATGTATCACACTGTCATTGCCTGCGATGCCACAAGTAGTAAAAGCGGACGTTAAACGCTATTAAAAAAAAATTATGAGCAGGACTATGTTGCATTCGTAAAACTCCAACAAAGCGGCCGTCGTGACCTCAAGTTCTCAATCCGACCAGTTTTTGGTATTTGGGATTACCTTAAGAAGGAGTTTTTCTGACGTATCCAACAATCCAGCAGCAACCGAAAGATGCCATCTCGCAAGAAATTCTTGCACAATGCTGTACATGGAGTAACACAAAGAATAGTGCACGTTGAACAACATTACGGAGGGCATCCCCCAAGTATTTTATAAAAAAAATATAAATGCATTTTTTTTATGGACGCTCTTTAACTGCTGTGACTCTTAGCGTCCCAGTCTATATTGGGGGTGAAATACTGCTTTATGCTGCTCAGAGGCCTATTTATCAGGTATCAGTTTCATTTTCGAATCGTAAATCTACGACATGGGACCAAGGCCTTTACTTCGCTTTCGAAGTAAGCCCATGTTAAGGATTTTAATGCCGGAAAAAACCCATCGCCCTCCGCCGGGTTTGAACCCGGAACTTGGTTATAAGAACTACACCACGGAGGAACGTATTTTATAAAACTTCTTTGTTTACTCAGTATAAGATTTCTTTGTTGTTGTTTCTTTCTATCCAAAATATTCTAGTGTTTATAACGGTTTAAAGTTTGAAGTGTCTTTTGAAAGACCTTAACGTATTATTTGACCTTTTATCTAAGTTCCAAAAGTTATGAATATTATTAATAGTACAGTGTATAATATACTCATAGATGTATTTATAGTACAATACAAAATAATGCAGCTGACTTCTAATGAAGTCAATGAATTGCACGTGTTGGCGCTGTCATGTGTAACATTTAAATTACATTAAAATTACAAATAATCGATTTTCTTTATTTTAGTTATACAAAATAATTTAAACTTTGCTGAATATGTCTAATTGTTCACCGAGCATTATTTTTAAACCCTTGAAGTCGCTGGAGGTACGGCAACGCATAAGATGCGAAACTGGGCTCGGTAAGAAAATCTTCAGTTTGACGAGATCTAAGCAGCAATGCAAGAAGAAAAGAACAGAAAAAACAGCAGCATAGGAGAGGAAATGAAAAACTGGGGGTCCAGCCTGCCAAGCATGTGGATTTTAATGTTTTTCTTGCATTCAAATCTTTCCTTGTTTTCTTACCAACGATATTTTTAGGGTTTTTCTCCCTGTAAAGTGCTCCTTGTGAAGCAGTTTTTCTGTTAGACAGTACAATTTGTTGTACATGTTCATTAAGGTGAAGGAATAAGAATTGCCCTCAACATAGCTTTAAAAAGTTTTGCAGACACAAAGAAACCTAACTGAATTTTAAAACGCAGATATATTGTAAACGTAGGGTTAAAACATTAGACCAACATGTTCAATTGTTTTTTGTCGCAACGGACCTTTTTAGTGACGTGACTAAGACATACAAAATTACCATAACTTCCAAACCATAAGACCAAATTTGATGACATTTGCAATGTAACTTATTTGTATTATATTGTATATGTAGTGTAAATTTAAAGTGGCTAGAATTATTAGTTGGAATTTCAAACTTTCAGTTATATATGTCCCTAGGCCGTGTGTTGCTCTCTGTTACAGTATGTTCGGAAATAAATAGAAGAGCGGAGAGTGGATTCGCTTCTTCCATTTGTAGACTTAAGATAGGATTATTGACACTCTTGCAGCTTCACCAGCCTCTCAGCTTAGGAACTGTTGTGGAACTGTGACGTAGCGGATGAAGCTCTCGCGAGAGCGTGTTAGAGTATCTGCTTTAAACCGTCTGTGTGCACCTATGCTTTAGTTGAGAAGAAATCTTTAAAACATCTGACATGTTTCATTGACATGACTTTCTCTAAAACTATTGTTGGTAATCTAATAAGACTTAGCAAAAATGGTTGTATTCCAGCTAAACAATAGCAGAAATGGTTGTCTAAATATTTGAGAAAAATATCTGATGTGTTCCATTCACATGACTTTCTCTACATTTCTGCAAAAAATTATTGTTAAAAAGCTTACACTTCATGCTCTATTTGAGAAAATTTAGCAGGAATAGTCTTATTACTTCCTTCCTTGTAGGTAGAAGAAAATAGGAGAACGCCATAGTTTAAAGCAGTAGTCAAAAGTTACTTTTTTTGTAATGACAGGAGTTGGCAACTTTCTGTATGAGAAAGCTGAAAAAAACAAGTGTCTCAGAAACGATCAACTCCAAGAAAAAATGCATATAACATAAATTGTGTATTTTAAAGTGTAATAAGTTTTTGTCCATCTCTTATGGTTTAGCAGTTAAGCAAAATTCCGTAAAATTCATCCAGAATAAAGTAGTCTTCAGAGGCTATTTCCAGATAATCAAGATATATATTTTATTTGTGAGGTAAATATCTGTGATATTCGATATTTAAATAAAAATCCTTAGAGCCATTTTTGAGAAAATCAAAACTTTCGAAAAACTATCTATGTGAAGGGTAGTTGGGATGGGAGCTTTTTCTTAAAAATCTTCGTGTCGCATCCTTGGAGGATACCAAACCTAAATAGCAAGTTTGGTTTTTAATGGACTTTTCGTTTTTGAGCTATGCTGCTCACAGACGCACACACACGCGCATAATGCTTTTTTTGGATTCAGGGGTCTCAAAACATGTATTTCCGTAGAAATCGCGGTATCGAATTTTTGGGTGCATTACTATACCTTCTCTATACACTATGTATAAAGTGCTCGTAGAGAAAGTATTAAGGTAAGGCCCTAGGCCAAAGCGACACTTAAATGTTTTATAAAGCCATTCCTATTAATTGAAACAGTTCAATTCGCTTTATACAGTCATGAGTAAAATAAGAGAGAGAGATGAAACGTTTGCCAAAAGTTTGAGTGTCTTAAAATTTAAATAAATAACAAGGAATATCTCTTAAACGGTAAACTCCTCAAAATGTAATTGACATAAATTTTGTCTTTGAACGTGATCTAAATTTTTGTGTTGCAAGGTTTTAACTATCCTACAAAATTTTGTCTTATCTCCTATGGTTTACCAGGTGTGCAAAACTCATCTACTATGAAGAGGTTATCAGAGGTTATTCCCAGAAAATTCAAGATTTAAATTTTATTTGTCATTTAAATACCTTTAATATACGGTATTTTAATTAAAATCGTTAGAGACCAGTTTTGATAAAACAAAATATTCACATTTTTTCCAACTAAAAGATAGTTTGGGGTGGAGAATTATCCTGATACACCTCATGTCCATCCTTGGAAGATACTAAACTTAAATATCAAGTTTAATATAAATGGCATTTTCGTTTATGAGCTATGCTATTCACAGACACAGACACACACACAGACACACATACACCATCAACACACACTTTTGCAATGTTTTTTCTTTTTCTGACTTAGAAGACCTCAAAACATATTTCCAGTTAAATCTAGATATCACATTTTTGGATGATATACAAAACATTTTCTATCTGATATATGCATATTACGTGAGGAGAAAGTTATAAACAACCCTATATTTTTTGGGCAAAACGCCATTAGCTTAAATTTAGCCCAATTTTCTACATTTTGAAAAAGAAAGTTGTACAAAATATAACCTTTTTAAAACAATTATATTGAGTATTTAATAGAAGTTTTATTTGGAATAAGAATTTGTTACTGATTTAGTGTTTCTCTACCCCTTCTTTTAACATATAAGAATGCTTTCGGCGTACATCAGGCGATTATTAATAAATCGTCAAATTATCAGAGGTGAGTGAAAAAAGAGTTGCTATCAAATTTTCGGACACAAATTAATCATGCTATACAAGTAAAGTTCTTGAACTGCTCTGAGAAACTACGCTCAAAGAGAGTCTATACTAAAACCTTCCTTATATTTGATAATATTGTTAATTAACAGCCTTGCACTAATATTTAAAATACTATGTTCAGAAAACTTTCGCTATCTTATAAAGAGAATGGCTGTAACATATGTGATTAATCTGTTCTGTATCCATTGTACAATAGAAGCATTAAAATCGAAGAGGAATAAACCTGCAATTAATCTAATATAACACCACCTTGCTCTACGGAATTGAAAAAAAAAACAGAAACCAAATGAGAAGATTAGTGTCAACAATAATGAAAGTTATTAGAATTATAACCAAATACACGTATTTTTAGCTCATTAGAGATAAGGAAAATTTTAATTTTAAGTAAAAGTATAAAGTATAAGTATAAACGAAGTTATTAAACAGTAAAGAGAAACATGGAAACATATATTGCGTAAATCCAGTTTTGTAATAAGCATTTCCGTTTAATTGTCTTCATCTCGAAGTTAAAAATGCTAGGAAAGATACAGTGTACTGGAGTTGACAGTCAGTGGTTTTTTCTTCCCCCAGAGGCACCGAACATTTATTTCAATCTTATTGCTGACGTTTGAATAGAGCAAAATTTAATGTCGTAACTTCGAAAATAATTTATGCATGTTTTATGTAACATTGCAAATTACATAATTTTAAGATTATGCAGCGGAAAAAGCACTTGCTATTATGCCCATAAACTGAAATCTCAGAGTGTGTTCCTGTCAAGTACTTTCTGTGAAAATAAAGGTGCGTTCTAGCCTTTGTGCTAAAGAACAGAGTTGTGTTTCGATAGTTTCGAGTTTGTAAAAAGCGGAGTGCACGAAATTTTCCTCAACCACTGTTATAATATAGTTATAAAATGGTTAGGGTAATAATACTTTTTTCCCTAAAACTTATAGCAATAAAAAGCTATAGACAGTAAATTAAACTTGATTTTTAGCTCAAAAAGGATGTAATTTTTTGAATTGTATTCTTGCCTCTGTTGCCTTTAAAAGTTGTCTTTCTTCATTCTAAAGATCACTAGCGTTAAGGGGCACGGTGTGAATTTTTTCCTACAATCGATCAAAAATCTAAATTTTTAGTAAATGTATGTTAGAACCTTTGGGAATCCATAGAAACTCAACATTTGCATATTACATTCTGGGATCCTCAGCCGTTTAAAGATTGTAAAATACAGCTGTTTCCTAGCATACTGTTGTAAAAACAAATTTCAAAATGTTTTCACATCGTCAGAATGTTCCATGCGTCCCGGTTTTTGTTTAAAATTTATTAAAATTTACCAGAAAGTGCATAGATATCCATATTGACATTCTGTAGAACAACTACGTTCTAATAATAATACTAATTTTACTTCAAAAATGCGGTCCATTTTAAATTTATTTATTTGCTCATCATGTTTATTTAAAATACTTTTTCATAGTATTTTTGCTTGTTAATTCAATGCTTTGATTGTAAAAATTGCAACATTTTTCTAAAATTATGAAACGTGTGACACATGGAATATGCGATGAAATATTTATACATAATTAACTTTGTAAAATAACTTATATTCCTGTGATTATTTATACAATTTCACTGCAATTTGGTATACATATTAAAAAAAACAGTAGTGCAATCACAGTTATTTTAATATAACCCAAAAATTGGAATTTCAAAAAGTTATCCCCATGTGCATTTACATTAAATTGCCTCTAAAACATATTATTAGAGGCGTATGAATACCAGCTTATTTTCCCAGTAATTTCCTTTCATTCATTGTTTGTTATGATAAAATGTGTCGCAAGGGTATACTAATAAAATAAATGAATTACACTTTCTTTAGCTGAGTCTCGTAAAACAAACATTGTGCATATGTTTACCAGTGAACTGAAAAAGCGAGAGACACGGAGTTTTACGAGGGCCCTTTTTTAAACCTCCGATAGGCTATAAATAAAATATAAGTTCAAAGAAAACAATTATTTTATTACTAACATTTTTGTACACTTATGGTTGGTTACTTTACAACATAATCACCGAAAAGATTGAGACATTTATCGTACCTGTGCACAGGTTTTGCAGTACCCGCTTCACAAAATGTGCCTCCAATGATTTTAAATGAGCATTGACGTTGTTGTAAAGATCATCGTTGGTTTGAAAGTGCCGCCCTGCCAGCCACGTCTTCAGTTCAGGGAAAAGGTGAACGTCACTGGGTTCTAGGTCAGGACTGTACGGCAGATGATCTAAAATGTCCCATTGAGATTGCTCAAGGAGCCGATGGGTTGTGCCAGCAGTGTGTCGACGAGTGTTGTCATGGATCAACACAATTCTTGAAGTCAGCATTCCTCTTCGTTTGTTTTGAATAGCTCTCCAATATAGTAAAGTTTCATAATAAACAGCTGCATAGATAGTGGTTCCGGGTTGCATCATTGGCGCAAGCGGGTATTGCAAAGCTTGTGCACAGGTACGATAAATGTTTCAATCTTCTCGGTGATTATGTTGAAAAGTAATTATAAGTGTACAAAACTTTTAGTAATAAAATAATTGTGTTCTATGAATTCGTCTTTTATTTATAGCCTATCAGAGGCTGAAAAAAGGCCCTCGTACAAGCTACCTACTTCTGGTAGCGAGACCAGGCGCGCGGCTTTGTTCCTAATTACATACCCAAGCTATATTATCGTTTCGCATAGGATCTGAGCATTGTAATTCTAATTTGGCGTTGTTTCAAAACAACCTGTATAAATATAAACTCTAAATAGCTCACAAGCCATTTACGTTCATCGTCCTGGGGAAGAAGAGCAGAGATAGAAAGAAAGAAATAAAGAAAGAAAGAAAATAAAACAAAAATACTTTGAAGGGTATGTTACATTTCGTCATAAAGCTGACAATGAGATATGCGACACATTTTTATACTTTATTTTGCTGTTTTATTTTTCTCTTTTAAAGTAAAGTTGGCAAAAACGGGACTCGCGACGAGTTTGAACTCGGAGGCGCCGCTTCTCTTTAACTGCCTGCCCATTTGTTTTTCACAGGCTGCTGAGTAGTGTAACGCGTGTTGCAGATTTGGTGACTCGCAAAGGCAAAGTTTTTCGTCACTCAGATTTAAAGGCTTAATAGAGTAAATGAATATATAGCTGTACGATTAGAAATATACTTTGTCACTGATTAAAAATAAATTCAATTACTGCAATGAAAGGAATTAGTGAACTATCATGATAGCACTTTTAAACTCGGCATTTTACGTTCTGTATGTTTTTATAATTATTCAATTTTTTTCAATTTATGAGTTATAAGTTTTGGCAATGATTTTTTATCTTATAAAATGCTTATGTTCTTATTTTCTAAGCCAAAGTCGGCAACACATTCAAATATGTTGCTTTGTAGGTTTTTAGGTTTCTGCTTTTCTTTAATTTCGCTTATTGTTAGAAGTAGTGATGAATATACGGATCATGGCTAGCAACAGAAACAAAAACTTGTCTTGGTACGTACATAATTTGAGGAACTCTTAACAAATACTCCCATTAAAGGCCCATTAATAAACTCTGTTTATTAAATTAAAATAGGAGCTGACGAAGAGCTCTTGATGATGAACCTTAGCACAATACAAAATAAAGTATAGGCAGGCAGGCAGGCAGGCAGACAGACAGACAGACGGACGGATGGACGGATGGATAGACAGACAGACAGACAGATAGATAGATATGGAGGGAGGCAGGCAGGCAGAGATATTTTTGGTGTGTTACCATACACTGTACAGGTACACTCGCCATAAATGTACATTAATTAAATAATACACATTCATAAAATTATATATTTTCAAAAGTTGGGCCCAATTATCATGTTAAGAGCCAAATTAACTGCAGTTTGTGGTAAAATTTTCAACAATATGGGTATTATGTTAAGACTTTCTGTCAGTAATTTATGATATTAAATAATCCTGAACTAAAGTTTGTGCAACATTGAAATCTAAAAGTTAATTTAACCAAAAAGTGTTCAGAATTTGTGTCACTACTGTAAAACACTCCCCAATGCTCTCTCAGATTATAAGGTTTTCTCTTTTGGCAACAACAATCCTGTCTCTTAGACACAAATTTTTATGCGTAGGTGCTTCAGCGAGAGAGTAAACACTTCATATAGAAGAGCGTGGGAGTGTTAGACTGGAGTCTTTTTGTTCTCCGACTGTGAATTTAATTACGAAACGATGGAGCACCTCATGGGCATTGTTATTCTAGTTACAGAACATTCTATTACTTGATTGTTTTCCCACCGATGGCGCCTTCACTGAATGTTCATGATGCTGAGCCTTCAGGGTGCTCGAGTTAACATTGCTCTTCGAAACGTTTCCCTTTCAATGGAATGAGTTTCACTGTGTGTGTTTGCTATATCAGCATTTCATCCAAAATCCGATTTAAAACGACTGGTGTATCAACACAGTAATAATTAAAAGAGATATTGACTGCTAGCTGATTTAGGCCTTTCCTTTACTATAACTAGATTCAAAAAGTCCCCAGAATCGTTTATTTTCTCTTAAATGTATACGAAAGTAAACCATATTTTATTTTACCATGTAAAAATTCACTATGTACAATGTAAATATATGTTTTAGGGGTCACCCGAGCCCGAAATAAGCATTTATAGATAAAGTTCCGTGTGTGTGTGTGTGTGTGTGTGTGTGTGTGTGTGTGTGTGGACAGTCCGTTAAATACCAAAGTCACCCTCCGTGGTGTAATGGTTACCATGCTAAATTTATATACCCAAGGTCGCGGATTCAAAGCCGGCGGAGGACGATGGATTTTTTCGGGTATAAAAATCCTTAGCATGGCTTTCTATGGAAGTGGTCACATGTCGTAGATTTACGGTACGTAAAGGAACCTCAAATCTGATATAGAGGCCTCTGAGCAAAATTAAGTGGTATTTCACGCCCAATTTAGAAATGCACGCTGAGAACCACAGTAGTTTAAGAGCGTCCATAAATAAAACACCATTTTAAATACAAAATTTGATATTTAAGTTCAATATCTTCCATGGATGCGACACGAAGATTTTCAAGAAAATTCCTCTTTCCTTAATTACCTTATACATGTATTTATTTTTTTTAATTTTTGATTTTCTCAAAAATGGCTCTAACAGAGTAAGCAGCTTTTAAAAGATATTACTATCGCTTTAGCCTATGGTAAGTACAACTGTTTCACCACTCGTGAACGGTACTTCTGCAATGTTTTACGAGCTGCATTTGTTCTGCCATGACACATTACTAACGGTCTCACCTTCCCCTTCCTAAGCTCACCAGCAGAAGGCAGTCTACGCATGCCCTTGCTTGCTTTAGATTAATTTTGCTATAGCTGTACATTAATACGAAGCTACTGGATAAATTGAACCAAATCGCATTAGTGAAGTGACAGTGATAATTGAACACATTCAGGACATACTGAGAAAGTATTGTGTTGCAACAGAGAGAGCCTCGGAGGGGAAGAGAGAGGGTTATCATAAGTAATACCATGAGTATTTTCATGTTGTTGATAATTTGGACCGGAGGGAAGCGACGGGAATGAATTGCCCGAAAAGGTGAAAACTTGAGTTGTATTTGCTAAGACAATTCAGCGAAATAGACTATTAATAATTTATAATATATAGGAAAGTAGACTTTACCAGGTTATGATTGAAATACATAGTTCTCAAATGGTAGATGATGCATTCGACCATTTTTTTTTGCCGATTTCTTTTTCCTTTCTGCACTTTCCTGAACTATATGGCCAGCCGTGCGGACACTTCATGTACAAATATCGATAGCAACAATAGAAATAGGGAATTATTATTTTATTTCAGCTTTTAATAATATATCTAATGGAAGCAAACGTTATTTTAAGGTTATTGCACCCATCTCACAGTTAAGAAATAGAGATAAGCTTATTTTAAACATTGTTTAACTAAATACATTATGAACTGAATAAAACCTTAAATAAAGGTTTTGACTGAATTAACTGAAAGTAGAATTGTGGAACTGAGTTATTAAAAGTGAATTTGCCTGAATGGATTGTCACCTTGTTACTAATCACCAAGACAGGAGATTAAACAAGCGAACGTCAAGTGAGACAAGATTTCAAAGAAATGAATATCAGCTGCGATAAAACTTTTCGACAATATCGCTCCAGTCAGATGACGCGATTGGTTGAAATTGCCTAATCCCAGCCATTCCATTGCCGCTTTAATAGTTCAGCCGAATTGTCTTCGTGATTACCTGATTTTTGACATCAAGGCAAAGGACCAAGTTTATTGTGGTGGGTAGATGTGAACATTGAGGAGTTGCTTCATTTTTATAATACGCTAGACCCTGTTAAAACCCAGCGGAGGACGATGGATTTTTTCGGACATAAAAATCCTTAGCATGGCTTCCTTCGGAAGGGAAGTAAAGCCGTTGGTGCCGTGTCATAAATGTACGGCACGTAAAAGAACCTCAAGCCTAATAGAGGCCTCGGAGCAAAATTAAGCGGTGTTTCACGCCCAATTTATAATTGGACTCTGAGAACCACAGTTGTTAGAGAGCGTCCATAAATAACACGACATTTATATATTTTTACCCTGTAAAAATTGACATAACTAACAAGATCACATTTATAATTTCACTCAATTTAACAACCAGTAGCCGAGAGTTGACACATTCGGAAAACAAGGTTTACACACTAAAGGGGTTCTCATTTTATTACATCTAATTACATAGTCGGCAGTATAAATTGTTCTCATTTTGTTACAGATAATTACATAGTTTGTAGTATAAATTGTTTAATGAGTGCCAATTAGTGTTAAACAAACCTTGAAAGAACCAGTTTTAATTGAATTCACTTCTGAGAACAAACTATTTCTGTTTACAAATTTTTCATGGAAAATAAAATCACCACACTTATTTATGTGAACTAAAGAGAATGTTTACTACTAGTTAAACAGTATTTTTGTCTAATTAATTGACATTAGAAAACAGAAACTTTACTAATGAAACATGTTTTCTGAAAGAATAACACATAACCTAAAAATGCAATATTAAACTACATAATTATTTTAAATCTCCCAACACTAATTCTCCTGATATTTTCGACTTTAACACCTGCAGTGATTTAAAAAAATGCAGATTAAACGCTCAATCACACAATTCAAACTACGATAACTTAAACGGTAGCGCAATCTGTTAAAAATATCATGTATACTTCAATCTTATTATTCTCTTTAACCACTCTTCTACAAACCATTCTTCCAAAAGCTCAATATACTCCCTACTTATTGCTAATCCATATCAACCTTTAAGTTGCTTATACACATTTCATTATAAATATACAAGTAGAGCAGTAGTCAGATTTTAAAATGGCGAGTCGCTATATAATGGGTTAAAAATCATATGGTTTTCGCTAGCTGTCCTGTAAGAACAAATTTTTTACACAAGATTATTCTTTTATTTACATAAACATTAAAAGAAACGTTTATTACTTGCCTCCTTGTAAGTAGAAGAGAATTAAGAGAATACACTAGACTTTAGCGATAGTCAAATCTTCTAAAATCCGGTCGTTGTGTAAAACAACTGAAATTAGGTTCTATTTGCTTACTAGAAATAAACAAAAAAGAGGAAAAGTAAAAATTCTTCCCATATAGATAAATTTACGTAGCTTTAAACTAAAACTAACAACTCGGAATTTTTCTTTCGAACAGTTAATTCTATAAAAATAATACATACATCATAAAATGTCTGTTTTACGGAGACTTGCATTCCTTTGTGTAGAAAGTTTTGTCTATCTCTTACAGTTTACCACTTATACAAAAGTTATTAAAAAATGATCCAGACTGAAGAGGTCTTCTGAGGCTATTCCCAGAAAATTCAAGATATATGTTTTTCATAGAAATATCTTAAACATATACCGTTTTAATAGAATTCAATAGAGTCATTTTTGAAAAATCAAAATGTTTATGTACCCTAAAACCGTAGGTATTTTCAGCAAAATCTCAGTATCATATTTTTTGAGTGGAATGGAATACCTATGTACAAATGTAGAGAAAATAAAAATTATAAGCATTCCAATGGATTTTATTTCAACCTTCAAGAGGAATTCTGTCGATTGCTCAATAGTTCAAGTCCCAGTAGTTCAAGTAAGTGCTTCAAACATTTTACATTTAAGATGTCTCGAGTTCTTTGGATGCCATTCTTTGATGTTATCAGATGAAAATCCTTCAAGAAGAAGTAATTAAGCCCATGCTGGTATATCAGCATGCATAAATTTCATTGAGATTCCCAAAGTATCAACTAGATATTGGTCCTTTATTGTATAGCTATTTATGTAATTTTTACTTTCTCTAGCTGTATATACAAAATACACAGTGGATAAAGGAGGTATTGAATATCACAAAAAAAGATATCAGATTTTTAGAAACGCATGTTTTACTTGGTATTTAAGACTAGTAACTTTTAAGGATGTAACACGAAGATTTACAAGAAAATCCCCCACCCCAACTGCTTTTTACATGAACTTTTCGAAAATTGTGTTTTTCTCAAAAACGGCTGAAACTATTTTTATTAACTGTCACGTGTTTAAGACATTTTCAGCTCAAACGAAATGTATATATTTTGAATTTTATGGGAGTAGCCTCTGAAGACCCCTTCATTCTGAATGATTTTTTTTTTTTTTTCGCTTAACATTCTTTAACCTGGTTGGACATATGAATGAAATTAGTGAAATGATGCTCAAATGATCTCGAGGACCATGGAGCTTAAAGTTACTAGACATTCGTCTTCTCAGGATAAGGGAAAACCCCGAAAAAAACCTTAACCGGGCAACTCACCCTTAGCAAGTTTAACTTACGACCTTTTGAATGTGAAACAGACACGCTACCACCATACTCCCCAGGCGGGCTCTGAATGAATTGTATATCTGGTAAACTAAGAGATGGGCAAAAGCCTGCTACACAAAAAAAAATTATGTTACATATTTTTTGGTAGAATTAATCGTTTTCGAGATATTCCGTGTTTTAAGGCGCATCTTCTTTTATATCTCTTTTGGTTTACTCCTAACAAACAACCAATATTTAAAAGGTCAGATTATCGCTTTAGTCTAGTGTATTCCCTTATTTCGGTTACCGAAGTAGATTTCTGGCAATATTTATCTTGATTAACTTGACATAGATAAAATAACATTCTTTTATAAGTTTTGTACGTTGAATTTGCCCTTCGTAAGTATTTCTCGAGTAATGTAATAATACAGCATAATGCAGGTTTATTTAAATAATTGCATTCACACGATGTCCATAGAAAATATGAGGTTCTTAAAAATGAAACAGTAGGTGCTGCAAACACCCATTCCATTCTCTTTCAGTGTCCTAGTTTCATTGGATGACTTTTTGGCTGTGTCTGATAATCCACTTTATGTTTGGGCAGAGGAAAATAAATTGTGGCACAACTTCAGCAACTACCTTTTAAATCGCGTCTTCCCATCTCGGTAGAGCTCATTTCAGATCGATTACATAGAGGAACTGCAATTTCATCCGCCCCAAACTATTTGGTTAAATGTAAATCCATCCTTGTTTTGGTTCACCGCCAAGTTTCATTGGAATGTCAACATTTGGCACACATTCGGACATTGCTGAATCTACCAAACACGCCGGTTGGCATTCTAACGATGACAAGACCCGTTTCAGCTTTCATCTGCAAAGAGTATTTGAATTCCAAAAGTAAAGTTTGGCAGTTTTAGTCCTAACGGTTTTAGCTTGCTTTGAGCGGTTGATATTACCTGTGTACACACACACTCTCCCCCCCCCCTCTCTCTCTCTCTACCCATATTGTGTACATAATGCATAGAGAAAGTATTTTATTGTTTTAAACACCGAGATTACACAGAAATATATGTTTTTAAACCTCCTTAATTAAAAAAAAAAAAATAGAAAAAGATCAGTATGTCTGTCTCAGTGTGTCCATGTATGTATTGATATTTAAGTTTAGTAACTTCCAAAAGTGAGACACAAAGATTTTTAAGACAATTCTCCCACCCCAGACTACCCTTTACATGGAAAATTGTTTGAATATATTAAAAATGGCTATAATAATCTTGATTAAAATATTGTACTTTAAAGATATTTACATGAAAAAAAAATTATATCTTGAATTTCCTGAATAGCTTCTGAAATCCTCTTCATTCTGGATGAGTTTTATACAGCTAGTAAATCGTTACTTCACAAAAAGTACAGATCTCCTCAAAATACATAATTTATGACGTTTAGTTTTTTGTTATGGAGATTTTTCTGAGTTACTCTTTGTTATTGGCTCCAATTTTATACTTTTCTCGAAGCCATTCGTGTTTCTTTTGTTTGATGTATGGTCTTGTAAAGAAGTGAATTTTTATGACAATCGCATTGCCATAACTTTTAAAACAGTTGACTATCGCTTTAGCAAAGTGTGTTCTCTTAGTTGCCGTCTATTTATGAGAAACTAATTAATACGACAATTGTGCTGAATCTTATCTCAATGGAATGGAAAGAAGAATAACCTTTAGTAAGAATTCTATTTGTAGAATTAGTACGGAAAGCCTGCGAGTGTAGTACATCAGATTGTTTTTAAATGCATTTTTGAGAATTTATATCTTATATCACAAAAGTTTTGTAATTTTCTGTACATTTAATATGACTTATATATTATTATATTATCTTAAACTTAATTTTATTTTGCATACACGAATTACATGTATTTCTATTTTTATATACTGTAGGATGCAAAGATGGTGCATAAATTAGCTTGCTCTAAGTTGATAAAAGTTGGTAAAGCTAGAGCTATAATCAGTTTAAAATCTTTATAAAATTTCAATTAAATACACCTTCAAATTCTGTTTCAATAACAATCTATTAATAAATAAAATTTATAGTAGTCCATTAGCTCCTCCTACATCCATGACTCCACCTAGCTCTATCAAAACAGGTATATTGGTATATTTTTTTTTCGCAATGGTGGATGTGCATTAGAGGCTAGCTTTACAGCGTTCTCCCCTGCGTTCTACCATTATTTTTATAATGTAAATTATGTTTTTCATATATTATTCATACCGGTTTCGGTTAGTTGGGTTCCTCGCTCGAGGGCGTGAACAGTAAAAGTAACTAATTCAGAGATAACACATTTTAACTATTAGTTTAAGCAATTTATTTAAAACGTTGCCAAGATATTTCATAATTTATGTTATTGTTTTATTTCTATGCGATCATAGCTAAAACTGCATTATGCGAACACTTATACCTGAAACTTAGATTTCGTGTATCACGTTTCTTACGTAAGTAATATGTAATAACATAATACTGGGAGTGAACAACTAAATGCACTTCTACCTAAAATTACTTTTCTGTACAATAAATAAAAACTAAATTTGTTAGGAGTTGCGTCTCCGTGTATATATGCAAACATCCTTGTTCTGCTTAAGCATTAAAACTGTGCTTTAATTGGCTTTCTTTCCCGCTCCCAATAGCGTCTCTTTTCTTGAACCAATAGAAGCTATTCTAATATTTAACTTAGATTGCTAAACTAAGTAACTTTCTAGTAACTTTCACAATCTCGCCACCCCTAAGATTATTTGTCTTTTTTTATAACTGAAGGACGTTCTTTCATACATCTTATCCAAACTCCTTTGCCATTTTGCACAAAAGCTTTGCGAAATGCCTATCCTTTATATGTTTTATACAGTTTCAGCTATTTCGTTTCTCTTATAACCAAGCTTATACTAACATCTTCTTTTAATATAATCTTATTTTATTGTTGCATAATTTGTTTATTTATATTATCTTGCTTATTCATTATTTAATCTTCTATATTCAAAAGTACTGCCTCAAAGTCTAATACGAATTTAAATGTATTGAGTAAACAATTAATTTAATTTTATTAAATGATGATAGAGAACTGAAATAATCTAAAGTGTATCGTTTTAGTAACATGCAGTTTATCTTAGATTATTTTGGAATTTGTGGCAATATGCAATCTTCGTTCTGTATGTCTTTTGTGCAACTGGTAAACCCTAGAGATAGACAAAATCTTACTTCACAAAAACTATAGATCCATTCCAACCATTTCCAAAATATTAATTATTGTTAGTTTCACTTTAAACTAGTTAAAACATTTTACAAACTGAATATTATCTTTTTTTATAGCTATGTTGTTTTAATCCTGGCCAGAAAAGAAAGCCAATTTCAATTGCTTTACATATAGATTGCTTTTAAAACATTTGACTATCTCATTAGCCTATAGTTTTACCTTATTTAGGTTTTGTTTACTAGGAAGAGGTAATACGACTATTAATGTTTGTTTCGTCTATCATGACGAATAATTTGTTTGCAGAAATGGTAGAGAAAGACGTGTGAATGGAACACGTCAGTCGTTTTCATGAGGGATCAAGATGTTTTCTGACTACGTATAATCTCAATTTTTCATCCAAATTAGTGTTATTTCTATCAACACCGAAATTTCTATGATATTTTGAAACGCTTAGAATTTTCAAGATTATGCTTCAATTGTAAGAGGTTTAATCAGTTATACGGATACGGCGTCCATTTTGTAGGAAATTCTTCTCATTGTAGACCTGATCTATACTGTAAAATGGGCGAGAACTCCAAAAAAATGCGTTATTTGCCTCTTAAAAGTGTTAAAATCTCAAGTATTTGTAGCAAAGGGATCAGAAGAATTCTAGTTTGATTTTATATCAGTCTTACTATTTGAGCTTGGAAAACACAATATCAACAAATCCATTTGACAGAAATGTGCAATGAATGCTTAATGAAACCGTCGAGCACGCAATTGCATGGGTTTTTAGATGTACCCATTCTGTTTGACCAAGTGAAACTAAATACTATGAAACGACTATAAGTAGATAGACGATCCATTTAATCGGATTACCCTACTTAGGTTTCTTTGTTCCTAGTATGCCAACTAGAATCAATCATTTAAAAAATATAACGTGACTATTAACATCAGAAATAAATTTCCGAGAAAAGTGAATTTGCTCATCACTTGTACATGAAAAAGTGGTGGATTATGACTGTACGAGCACGACTTAGATAGTTACTTTTTTACTTTCTCTAGCGCATATTACAGCGTACGTAGTAGATAGAAAAGGTATTGCATTACAATAAAATCCGAGATTTAATCGGTAATAAACGTTTTGAGACTTCCTGAAACTAAAAAATGTATTTTAGAAATAGGTCAGT
This sequence comes from Hymenopus coronatus, assembly GCA_030762935.1. Classification (NCBI taxonomy): domain Eukaryota; kingdom Metazoa; phylum Arthropoda; class Insecta; order Mantodea; family Hymenopodidae; genus Hymenopus; species Hymenopus coronatus. Next base: position 52,468,016 of record CM060885.1, read on the forward strand.
TAGTGTATCTGTCTGTCCGTACATCTGTGCATGTGGGGGGGGGGCGCGCACAACTAAAAAACTGAAAACCCCTAAATCGTGGTAGAAGTTTAACTACCCCAGGATTTGTCTGCTGACGCGAGAAAACCACAAAAAATCCTATGGGTCGGTGTGAGCGGTCGAACCCGGAATCCTCTGAATGCGGGCCAAAGAGAATACCACCTGAGCCATCCCACTCGATGCTGGTGGGTGAAATTGGCCAAAATGAAATAGGTGAAATGAGGCTTAGGTAAACTCGGGTCATAAAGCTTAAACTTATTTGACATTTGTCTTTTTGGGACAAGAGAAAATCCTGGAAAATTCTTATCCTCACATCAAATGGAATTAGCTTTTGAAGACCTGTTTATGCTGGATGAACTTTGCTTAATTTGACGTAACTTGTAAACCGTAACAGAAAGATAAAAACTTACCACAAAAAATGTAGATCTTGTTAAAATGCACAGTTATGTCATATTCATTTTTTTCGTGGAGTTCACCGTTTTCGCGTTTGATGTTAGTTTCAATTGCAAAGTACTTATATTTTTGTTAGATATGAATTTTCTTTTTTTTTTGCTCTTTGTTCTACCCCTGGCCAAGCACAGAAGGGATTTGCAATGACAATCATATAATGACAGCTTTTAAAACATTTGACTATCACTTTAGTCTATTGCATTCCCAACTAAGTACAGTTGAAACTCTCTTATACGTTATTCACTTCAAGATTTTTCGCGCATATACGCTAAAATTTTAGGGACCAGTCGTTCTCCAATAAAAGTTTGCTCAATTAGACGTTTTGGGTTATAAGTTTCCTCAGTAATGTGTCACTTTTTCTGATTCCCATACAGAAAATGTTCCCATTTATACGTTTAAAAAAAAAAAAACGTATGGTGGTACGCCTTGGAATTTCATTGTCGTCATATCGTTCCAACAATCTATTAAGCTTGGTTCCAACAGTCACTTCTCTGCTTTAAGTGGAGTGCTGCTAGTGTGCTGTTTACATTGTCATTTATCCTTTCATTGTCATATCGTTCCAACAGTCACTTATCTATTTTATGTGGGGTTACGAGTTACAAACAAAAGAAGAAACATGTGTGAATATCAACCAGCAAGGAAGAAAAAAAGAAAATCCTTAACTCTTGGTGAAAAATTAAAAATTCTGGACCAGGTCAACTCTTGAACTTTCTGGGAATAGCCTCTGAAGAGTACTTTATTCTGGATGAATTTTACGGAATTTTGCATAACTACTAAACGTAAGAGATGGAAAAAAAGTTAAAACACAAAATGTGGAACACGTTAAAGCACACAATTTATGTTATACATAATATTTTCGTATATTTGATCGTTTTTAAGATATTCCTTGTTATTGGTTCCAGCTTTGAAAAACTTATACTTTTCTCATACAGGAATTTGTCAACACCTATCCATACAAACAAAGGAACTTGAATCACATTGCAACCAGCTTTTGAATATCACTTTAACCTATGTTACTCTTTTATTTCGCTAGTTGTTTCTCGAGTAGTATGAAGTAAATAGAAGCATAAACTTTTTAATATTATTTTTGCAGATATGTAGAGAAATGGAACACATGAGCCTTTGTTTCATATTTTCTACTTTCTCAAGCACAAATGTACAATAACCACAGTAGGTAGGGAACCTATTATACTCGAACTGAAACTTCTACACTGCTATTTCACCGGAAACACATTTTTATTGTCCCTGAATTCAGAATAAAAACTGTTTTAGAAAAGGTACTGTGTGTGTCTGTGGGGGGGGGGGGTCTGAATGTTTATGTACACATTAACTTGAAAACGAAAAGTCTGTAAGCTACTTAACTTGGTAATTAACTTTAATATCTTCCAAGGAAACGACACGAATATTTTGAAGAAAATTACCTCAACTCAAGCTACATTTTATATTGAAAAAGTTTCTAAAATGTTTTCATTTTCTCAAAAGTGTCACTAATGATTTTGATTAAAATACTGTACATGCACAATATGTACGTGGTAAACAAAATGTATGTATGGACTTTACTGAAAATATCTCCTGAAGAGCTCTTCATTCTGGATGATTTTTGCATATTGTTAAACCGTAAGATATATACAAAAGCTTACAACACAAAAAATGAAGATCTCGTTAAAAAAAACTACAATTTATGTTATATATGTTTTTTCGTAGAGTCGATCATTTCTATGCCTTATATAGATTCCAGTTTTAAAACAATTAAACTTCTTTCATAAGGGAATTTGTAACCCCCTGGCATTGTAAAGAAATTGACTTCAACCACATGGCAACTAGCTTTTAAAATATTTGACTCTCGCTTTTGCCTAGTGTGTTCCCTATTTCCCTTCTACTTTTAAAGAGTTAAGTAATAAGTCCATTTTGTGTTCTTCTGCTTATCTTGATTATCTCGAAATAGAGGGATGTATCAGCTTTTGCAAGAATAATATGTTGCAAAGTAGCTAGAGAAAGTCATGTGAATAGTACACATCACATGTTTATATTTTGTAATAATAAACTAATGTTTACTGCAGAGCTATATACTTACTTCTATGCTCATCTATTTCTATAGCAGAAACTCAGTAGCTCCTGCCTCTCACCTCTCCGTTCACTTGTAAACAACATACAAGTATATTAGAAAGCAACTTAACCTAAAGCCATGTTCGAAGCTAAGTAACGCAAATTCAGTGTAGAAATATGTGTTCCATTTACATAACTTTCTCTACATCTGTGTAACAAATTATTGTCATAATCTTATTCATCTATTGAGATAAACATTAGTAAAAATAAGCGATGGTGAAAGCTTTTAAAATTTGATTGCCATGTGGTTGAAATCTGTTTCTTGGGATGGCCAGAAGTTTACAAATTTCCGTAAGAGAAAGCTGTATTTTAAAACTGAAACAAATAACAAGGAATATCACAGAAATGGCCACCTCCACGAAAAATAAGTGTAACACTTGTATTGTGTGTTTTAACGAGATTTACATTTTATGTAGTAAGGTTTTTCTGGCTGTTTTGGTTTATTTTTTATGCAAAGTGTAGCAAAACTCATCCAGAATAAAAAGAGCTTCAGACGCTATACCAGAAAATTCAAGATATGCATTTGGCTTTTCATGTAAATATCTTTAATTTATGGTAAGTAATCAATTTTTACTTTATTAGAGCGTAAAGTGTTAGGTTATATTCATCTTCCTAAGGGACCTAACAAAGTTGGGTTTGTAGGAATTTTATAATATTTCAGTGATGCTGTGAAATTGTTTTGTAAAGAACATATAAATATACAGATATTTCTGATAGAGTTACAATTTTCCATGTAAAGGGAAGTTCGGAGGTTGGGAACTTTTCCTCAAAATCTTCGTGTCGTAATTTTGAGAATACTTATTTTAAATACCAAGTTTGGTATTTTACCAAAATGTCGTTTTTGAGTTATCGTGTTCACGGACATATGGACACACACGGATCAATTTCTAAAAATCTGATGTGTCCCATTCACACGACTTTCTCTATATCTCTGTAACAAATTATTGTTGAAAAACATATACTTCTATTTACTTCATGCTAATCGAGATGCACATTAGCAGGAATGCCTTCATGTGGGCAGAAAATGAATAAGAGAATACACGAGCTAAAGGTATCGTCAAATTTTTTAAGAGCTAGTAGCCATTTGGATAAAATCCGTTTTTATGATTGCCTTGAGTTGGAAAATTCCCGTATGTGAAAACTTTTTAAGTATTTTAAGACAAACGAATAATATGGAATACGTTCAAAATTGGTCAACTCTACGAATAATATTTATATGACATAAATTGTGCGTTTTAATGAGATCTACATTTTTTGTCGAGTAAGCTTTGTCTATCTCTTACGGTTTAATAGTTACGCAAAATCCAACAAAATCCATCCAAAATAAAGAGGTTTTCAGAGGCTATTCCCAGAAAATTCAAGATATACGTTTTAAGTTTCGTGTATTTGTCTTTAATGTACGATATTTTAATAAAAATCGTTAGAGCAACTTTTGAGAAAATCAAAATTTTCGAAAAATTTTCCATGTAAAGGGTAGTTTAGGGTGTGTGTGTGGGGGGGATTTCCCTTAGAATACTAAACTTAGGTACACGTTTGGTATTTTATCGACTTTTCGTTTTTGAGTTATCGTGTTCGCAGACACAGGGACACACGGACCTTTTTCTAAAAAACCTTTTTTTGGATACGGGGACCCTAAAACGTCTATTTGCGGTGAAATCTCGGTATCGAATGTTTGGATGGAATGCAATACCTTTTTATACACATGTACATAGTAAAAGACATTATTTTGGATTTAAAGGACCATAAAATAATTTCAGATAAAATATCGGTATCGAATTTTTGAGCGGAGTGCACCATGGCTTCCTATGTTGCATGTACATACTATGTACGGAAAGTAAAATTTGTGGACAAATATCGTAAATTATCAACATTTTGAAGCTTCAACCAAATGTCAGCTTCGCACACAATAGTAACAATGTTCATATACTTCGTTATTGTTAGCAAATTTTGTGTAGTTCACAAATATGACGAGCGGGGAGTGGACAGGCAATCGAGTGTTTTGCTCTTCAGTTTACATTAATGGAAATATAAAATATAAAGTGTACATAAAAAACTGAAAAGCATAAGCATGTATAAAAAGTGAAGGCAGAGCGAACAAACGAAACATGCTTTGGTCTAGGAGATAACAAAGCTTTAGAATCGAATTTGCAAGTAATAAATCAAATAATGAATTCGCAGCAAAGTACCATTTCCCAAATTTAGCTGCACAGAAAAGTGGGTGACAGTAAAAATGTGTAGATATATTTTCTGAGTAGTGTATCCCGAGTTACAATACAGTTTCAGACCAGGTGTAAAGTCCTTTATTGATGGCTATTGCATGAATAATAAATTTTGGAAGATGAAATTATATTTTTTATTTGGATTGTTTATTTAATAAAAATGAAATGTAATAAATAGAGAATTATATATAATGATATTTTTTTATATTTTGCAGTTTTATTTCGCGTGTGAAAGTCGTGCATTATAAAAATAGCAGAACTCAACTGGGTAAATCCAAGCATACGCCAAGCAATGGCGTTGTAAGCAAGAGCCACCTTCGTTCTTCTCCTTTCGCATATGGGTAAACGGTGAGGGAATCGTGTTTATTGAGATGCGCCGGTACCCAGGCATGAACTAGAGTCCGTGACGATTAACAAAAAATGTAAACATATTGAGAAAGTTAACACGTTTTTCGCTTCAATTGCAGAGCTTTAATTTTTTAGAGTATAAAGTCACTTTTCCGATTCGCCAGTAATTAAATAATTAAAAAACCATATCGCCAATAACTAGTTTTGTAACATTATAATAATTCTGAATACTTCTGAAGTCCTCCTTACTCTGGATATACATAATCTTAGAGCACAAAAAATGTAGAGCTCGTTAAAACATAGTTCGTGTCATACATTTCTTGTAGAATTAACGATTTCTTACATATTCCTAGTTCTTGGTGTAAATTTTCTAATACTTAAACTTTTCTGTAATTCGTTTTCTTTTGTTTTCTTTTCTTGGCCATGCCTTAGCAGCCAACTTTTAGGACATTTGAATATTGTTTGAAGCTAGTGATTGCTCTTCTACTTAAAAATAAAACTAAGCGATGAGACCATTTATGCCAATGTCTATCCCGAATAACTTAATTAGATAGAGGAATAACTTCATATAAGAATGGTTTGTTACAGAAAAGTTGAAGAAAGTCATGTGAATAGAGCACATAGGGTTTTGTGTGTAGGACAGGTTGTAGAAGCAGCACTTGCCATCTAATTCAGTGGTCTATAGATCCACCCAAGAAGTTCATCCCTTTCGATGTTGCTTAACTTTCGGATCTTGTTTATGAAACTCCTTGATGCAATTAATCCGCCAGTCTTGCCGTAAAGACCACAGAATTGCGGTATGATTAGATATTGGCTTAAACGTGATCTTAGCGTAAGATTGGCTATCACACTCACTTTTGACTAAATTAAGTGAAGGGGTGAAAAGGCCAGTGATTAGGTCACGAAGGCTCTATATTTTTGTTTCAAGAGACCCATAGAGGGCAGTCTAACCTCTTATGATAAAATACATCTTGAATTTTTAAAAGCCCCATTGACTAAGGTTATCTCAAACTTGTAAGAGTTTTACATTGATCCATTAGCTTTGGAGTTCTTTACATGTACATCTAGGACTAAAAAGCTCACGGTGTAATGTGAAATTCTTCAGCAGATAATTGTTAACTTCCATAAGACACTAGAATCTCGAAATATGCAGTGCCTTCGTTTTATGGCATGGCCGGGATCTTTCGAATGCGTGCTTCGCACACGTCTTCTATACTGTGGGATATTCCGATCCGTAACTTCCGCGTTACATGCGAGTAATATTAACGCATATGTAATGAGTTCTAAGCACCTGATATAAGTGTCACTGGATGTGGTGTCCATCTGTACGAAGAGTTTCTTAACAATGTTGATTGACCATTCACACACTTAAGTCTTCCGTAATGTTTATACTTTTTGCACTATAGTCACACAGTAAGGTTTCAGTTTTGAAAGTTTAGTACCAAAGTATGTGCGACAAAGCTGAGAAACTTCTTAGTTTATCGTTACAATATAGCTCAATTTTGCGTAGCTTTACCTCCGTTAGAGCATGTCGTTTTCACTTCTTTGTGTTAGCGATACCGTTGTTATGAATTTATTGATCAAATATCTCACATAGCTTGTACCCGGAACTAGAATACCATGAAACTGCTGTTAAATTGTCAACACATCTGTCTACTTCATTCAGTTTTCACGTATGTATCCTACATAAAATTTGCTGTTCAAGCATTAATTTTTTGGCAGAAATTTCCATGGTCTTATAAGAGCATAATATTCCTAAGGATAGAACACACAATGCAATGCATTGTCAGAACACTTTACAATACGAAAACAAGCATCTGCTTGCCTCACAACTGATAAGTGTATCCTTGGCACATTCTGCACCACCTCTCCGCAGTGACATGATGTCGAGTTACTGCTCTCTTAGCCGATACGCATATGATGTGGTTGTGGCCTTGACATAAAACGAACGCACTGTATCATGGAGTAAAAACTCCTGCATATTATATCCTTTCTCATGGGGAAATTACCCTTTATCGGGGTAAATTAAGAATGTAATTTCAAATACAATTTTGAATAAAATGAAACATTGCTTAGTTTCGGTTCAGGAGTAAAGGAAAATAAAGGAGTAAGTAAATACTAAGTGAAATAGGGTAAAGAGTGGGGCTGAGCGTGGCAGAGACAGCTTGGTACTTCGTTACTAACATAAGTCACTGCGCAATACTTAGGTGCAATTGCATTTCCTCAACTGTACAGGCCAATGACCAAGTAGCGTAGAATCATTTATAGAGAATACTAGTTTTCATTCCCTTTATACAAAATAAAATAAAACTATTAAATACTGTGCTGTGAACTGTGAAAGTAAACCTTAAAATTTGGTTAATTTGCTAATATTTTAATCCTTGGCAATTTGTAATTAGAATGGGTATAAAAATACACTTGCAATTGATGGCCTAAAGCGACTACAGCTCCCACTACTCACCTTCTGATGTGACTTCTTACACAGAATGACATAACTTCTTACCTGAAAAGAAAGAAAATTATTTCAGTTATAAACTTTGGTATAGAGAAATGGACCAAATTGGCTTGAAAAATACATACAGTTGTATAAACCAATTAATTTATTTATATGTGGAAAACGACTTTATTATAAGTGGTGAAGTTTCAAATAAATATGATATGATTCACATATTTTATATATAATAATACTTTTGATACCTACCACAACAAAAATCCTACATGGAAAAAAAAACAATTATATATTCAGAACGATCACAATAAATGGCAGACATATGTAATCTATAGGAGTTTTATTATATACATTGACTATTTATTGTAGTAAATGGAACTTATATTTGCTGTTATGTATAATAGGGACTAAAGAGTTTAAGTAAGTTTAGCATATGATAAATTAAAAATGATTAACGTTAATATTAAATATATGACTTTCGTGGTACATACTGATTGTTCATTATCAATTGAAAAAAGTGTTACTATTATCGAAACACTCTTTTAATAGAATTAATGAGTGCTGCTTAATGAAACTATAGGATCAATTTAACCACACTGTTTGTTTTGCAATAATGCGTGTTATATTAGTTTAATCATAAGGGTTATAATATATTAATGCCATGTATACGCATATATTACGGCGAACCGGAATTGAATTGCCTGAAAAACTAATGAATATAAAATTAAAATTAATATGGAATGTCGTAAACTCTCAAAACATGGGGTAATAACAGTCGGCCGATTACCTATTTAAACATGCAATGCTTTTGCTACAATTCATATCGAATTTTGTTTAATTGTAACGATTTCTGCTTGAATAAAAGGTTCTAATTATGACTTCACGGAATCATCACAAGAGTATTATTAAAAATGTGGATAAGAAAATGTAAATATCCTCGTTTTTGAACTATTTTCTTTCTGGAGTGCTTTCTATATATCTATTTCTAACTGGATTATACGTTCTTAGCTTAGGAACCAAAGTAATCGAAATGATACCATAAAGAACGTAGCTTCCTTTAATATCTTAAGCAAAGCACCAAACTTCCACAGATGAGTATAATCTTAAAGCTGCTCGTGACAATACGTATGCATTATGAGAAAATACCAGAAAATGACGTCACATATAGCAGAATGTTAAACGTAGAAGTTCGCTTAATAAATCAGTTACTGAAGTAATACTTCATATATTTAGATGACCATTTCAGCTGCTTTACCTTCATTGATTGAGTTCTATTCCGCAAGATTTACACTTACGCATTGCAGAGCCCTACTGTGTTAAAGGGGCTGCAGAAGCCAGCGGGCCTTTTTCAGGTTAAAACGGTCAGTGGAGAGCTGATCGACCTTCGATTTATTCAACTGGCTTATCAGCAGAGATGGTGAGGTGGGCCACGCTCACTGAGAAAACTAAGACGAAGATCGCGCTCGTCAGTATACACTGGGCGTGTTTAATTTGAAATAGCTATTTTTGAGTTCTGCTACTCTTTTAATGTACGAAGGGATATCTGCAAACGTCATATAGCCAACGTCACCCAAGTTTATAAAGAACATCCACCTTCAGAGTTTACGGCCATCAGTTCGCCGTCGTTGCCATCCACAACCGTGGGTCAGTAAAGGAGGAAGCCGCACAACTGAGAGCAAGTCTTCAGGATCGTACGGCAGAAGCACTGAATGTGATTTCGACATGGCGCTGTCCGAAGAGATCTGGGAGCCCCTCGAGAACCGTTTTGGGGACCATCGGTTGGCTGACTACCACCGTAGTCAGCTTAAATCCAAGCTGCATTGGCCAGGGGAGACGATGCAGTTCACTCTGGCAATTGAGCAACTGGTGAACAAGACCCATATGAAATTTCTACCTAGTTACATATCCCAGGAAACCGCCTATTCCTTTGTTAATGGGTTGCTTATTGCCGAATAAGGCTGTGCCTTATGCTTGGCCAATAAAAGACCATCCTCGCGAATTTAACGGCAGCACTAAGGATGGAGTCAACCAGAAAACAACTGCACCGACCTCGAAGACGAGGAGTATTCGCTATGACAGAGACAACTCAGAGGCGACGATGCTTTCAGTGCTCGTGCTGGTGATGTTGTAAGCAAGGTCATCCAGTGAGGTACAGCACACCAAGACGACAATCAGGTAGAAAACGAGCAAGGACCTGCTTGGCGAGGCGCACATATAGGCTGTCTTCATCACCCCTCGAGTACCACCGCTACGTGATTGGGCAGAAGAGTGGACAACAGTCTCATCCCAGACCTCTGGGTACAAGAAAAGCTGTGACGGACACACAGGTGCAGGTGTTACTTTAATCATGCCTGACAAAAGCTCCTAGTCGGTTCTACCGGGCGGCATCTTATCTGTAGAGAAGCAGCCCTGCTGAAATTGATGTTAGGACAAAAGTATGTGAGCCTGTAACATTCTCATTACTTCTTCCGCTTGCTTATTTTCTTACAAAAGAATTATATGGAAAATTATTCTTTTATTTGTTGTTAATACAGGTGGAAGTATAAGGATAGTCAAATCTTTTCGATGGCGTTCACTTTGTGATGAGTCTCTCTCTCACTCTCACTCTCTCTCTCTCTCTCTCTCTCTCTCTCTGCATGAACATAAATCAACATAAGAAAACAATAATGACGACGTCCAGGCAAGATAATGTGTTTGAAAAATGTATACCTACAATAAAAACCAATATCTTGCAAATGATTGCCTAAAAAAAGTCCATAACAAATTATATCTTATGGTTTACCAGTTATGCAAAAATCGTTTCCCTTTATCTTAAGAGTGGAGAAATGTCGAATAAATTTAAGCTCCATGCACCTTGAGATAATTTTACAGATTGGCAGCTCCCAGCTGGTCTTAAATTTCAAAACAGGGAGCAAGTTTAAGTGGTGTCAGTTGGTTTAGTTTTACTTTAGATGCAATTTCTACGAGAAGATAGATGACTGGAGTAGTCACCTAAGACTGATAAACTTTTCTAACAACAAAACACATGAGCTCCAAAGACTGTCGCAGCTTGGTAGACTTCAGATGACCTTTTGCAAGGAGCTGGAGGCAGAGTTAAAGATAGGATTGCCGAAATGAACTTTATGGTCACGTTAAGGTTTGAAGCAGAAAATGAAAAAAATAAGATTGTGTTTTCTCCAGGAGAGGTCGTTAACTGCTCTGTCAGCGTAACGAACACAGAAAGACCGCCGGGTGAATCTTTTTTTCTCTGACATACTTGGTCAAATCAGTCCAATAACCCTCAAAGAAACACAACATTAAATAAAGCACCTATGACGTAGTGGGCCCCTTATTACAATGCAATAGACAACATATTAAAATGTGTGAGGTAATTGTTTCTTTCACATACTTCCATAGAGTTTCTCTGACTACTGAGCTACCATGCAGATCCGTGGTTCAAATCTCAGCAATGGCATTGCACTTTTCAGATGGAATCTGCCTCTTCAACTACCGTCCTGCATATGGCTGGTGTGAAAGAAATCATTAATTCACATTAAATTAACTAATGCTTGTTAACTATAAAGCTTAGGACTTAAATACTTGTGGACTTGATAAGTCGCCATGCAGGTATGCCATCTCAAAACAATTTGAGATTTCCTTGTGGGTTACCTGGAAAAACGCGAGTCAGTTTGAGAATTTAGTGTCCTGCCTCATGTTGTCACGGTAGTGGTCGGAGCAGCTGGAGTTAAAGCAGGAGATCTGTGGTATTGAAATTTTCAGTGTGACTCTGCCTCTTCATCTTCTATTAAAGTGTTTTAAGTATGTATGTAAAGGACAAAAGGAGGAAAACGGAGAGAGACAGATAGCATACTACAACATACACAGGTATATTACGGCTAACACACCTCAGAAGCCAGAAATGAGTGAGGGAGACATACAAGGTTACAGGTCAGATAGGACGATCAAGGCTTCAACAACCAGGCAGCCCTCTGCTCTCTTCAGGGAGTTCATTTTTCATTAAAAATGCATCCGCGTGATCTGCGTGCACGACCACACTACTAAAAATTAAATGTGTTCCATTCACACGACTATCTTCAGCCATTCCGCAAACAAGCTTTTCTTATAAAATGTTATTCTTGTATCTAAATTATGATAAACAATATCAGAATTGTCTTATTGCTTGCTTCTGTGTAAGTAGAATGGAAATAAGGAACGTACTGGCAAAGGCGATAGTCAAATGTTTTAAAAGCTGGTCGCTTTGTGAAACAACTGAAATTCAGTTCTCTTTGCTTGCTAGGAGCGAACAAATGAGAGACGAAAGGAAAGATGGCGTCGCGCTTGAGAAAAACTTAAGTATATTTAAACTGAGTCTAATATCTCGGAATATATCGAAAACAGTTAAATCTACAACAAAAATTAATATTCCATAGGTTATAAGTTTTACCGAGATCTTTTCGTATAGTAAGTTTTTTTTTTCTATGGCTTACAATATACCAGATACACAAAAGTTATACAGAAGTCATCCAGAATAAAGAGGTCTTCAGAGGTTATTGCCAGAAAATTTAAGATGCCTATAGGTACAATTTATTTGGCATGAAAAATGCTTAAATATATGGAATTTTAATCAAAATCGTTAGTCATTTTTCAGAAAAACAAAATTTTCGAAAAATGTTGCATACGGACATTTTTATAAAATTGATGTTCTTATATTCAGGGGGTCCGAAAACCTACATTTCCGGTGAAATCTCTGTATCACAAGTTTGGGTGGAATACAACAGGTAGATACTTCTCTATCTACTGTGTACATTGTACATACGTGCTAGAGAAAATAAAATGAGAAGGAAACGGAATGAATGGCAAATGATGGAAAGGAAATTGTGGAATATGAGAAATTAACCAGAAATACGTCTGCCGATCCCATGCAGCCAGTAAAAACCTGCGTGTCAGAGTGGTCGGTAGTCAGGGATCGAACCCGGGACATGCCGAATGAGAGTCGCACATGTTCGTTACTGCGGAGAAACTTAGCTCGATGTCTGTGTACTGTACTCTTTTCTGTTTATTTAAGTTAATCGCTCTCTACACCACGAATCTTGAAAACGTTCGGCTAGTAAAATGATTTAATTGAAGTTAAGCAAATTAACATCAAATTTACTAATACAAAGTGATCCAAATTATTACAAGCAAAATAATAAAATGAAAAACATGTCAATATTTAAAAATATTGACAATATTTTAAACTAAGTTGATATTGTACTCTTGTATTATTAATTCCTTCTCTATCGATGTTGCCGTGCCATTAGACCAGTGGCCTCTTACCCAGGCAGTGCGGGTTCGATCCCAGGCAATCGCATGAGATTTTTTTGTGGACAAAGCGGCGCAGGTCAGGTTTTATCCTGATTCCCCAGTTTTACGAGTTCTGGCATTCCACCGGTGCTACATTTTCATTCCGTGTAACAGCAGTGTCATCGTCTGCGGTCCCATTTGTAATATAAACGGACGTTAAACTTAAATAAAAAATCTGATATATTTCATTCGCATTACATTCTCTAAAAACTATTGTTACAAAAGGTTATTTATTCATTTATCTACATCGTGGTAGTCAATACAAACATTAGCAGGAATTGTCTTATTATTTGCTTCCTTGAAACGAGCGAATACGTTAAGCTAAAGATTTTAAAAAGCCGGTCATCCTATGAAACAATTGAAATTCGGTACTCTTTGCATTGCCAGGAGTAACAATAAAGAAAGCTGCCTTCCCGTTTCAGAAAAGTTTTACAGGAGTAAAATTGAAACCAATATCAAGGAATATTTGGGAGCGGTTAACTATACAGAAAATGTATATAGCATAAAGGAGATCTACAGTTTCTGTCTATCTCCTAAAATTTCGTAGTTGTAAAAGATTCATCCATAATATAGAGGTCTTCAGTGCCTATTCCCAGAAAATTCCAGATATGCAGTTTATTTTCATTTAAATATATTTAATATGCGCCATGCTAATCAAAATATTTACAGCCATTTTATATTTTATAATTTTTTTTTATGTAAAGGATAGTTCGGAATTCGGGAACTCTTTTTAAAATATTCGTGTCGCATCCTTTGAATACAGTAAACTTAAACAGCAAATTTTGTACTTAAAAGTGTTTTCGTTTTCTTTTCAGCTAAACTGTCCACAGAAGAACGCGCGCTCCTCTTTTTCTAAAAATGCTTTTTTGGAACCTCAAATAATGGGCGAAGTCTAGATTGGAATTTCTGAGTGGAATACAATACCTTCTCTACCTACTATGTGTATAGTGCTTGTGGAGAAAGTAAAAGGAAAACGTCTTTATCTACATAATATCTTGTGACCAGTGAAGACTTTTGAATATAAGATGACCTACCAAAGCTTTTAAACAGTTTCTTATTCTGAAAACTGAACGATTCTTAGGGTTAGGGTACAAAAGAGGCTACTGGACTTCCTAGCATGTCACAGAACTTTTCTCTTCTGTTGCTATAAAAGGAGTGCAATCGAAATTGCTCAAGCGTCACAGCCCTTCTCAGAGTTTAGAACTTGCAGAACTTAGCTGAGATTCCTGGTAAAAGATCCATTGTCGTCAATTAATATTTACATGCTCAGCATGAAAATACTACCCATGTTTTAGAAAATTTCCCTAAATTAGGCATTAGAAATGAAACTAAATGTCAGGTGGAGTGCTAGATTATAGAGGAATGCAAGCTATGGCAGCATTAGTCCTCGTGAGAAGGATGAGAAGGATTGTGAGAGGATTCATGATGTATACATCTGTCTCAGCGTTCTATTTCAGTCATTTTTTGCTAAACAACCATTTTCGCGTACATTTTCACGTCTGTTTGTTAATCTCCTTTAGTAGATCCTATCACAAAATTTCGTTTATACCTTCGCGTCGTTTGGCAAACTCGTGAGCTTATCGCGGTAAACTTTCTTTATTGCAAACTCGATACACCAACGTTAACATTTAGATCATCTGCCTTTGCGAGCTCTGAGTGCTGTGGATATTGGATAGATTAGATTTGTCCAGATATTTTTGTGTTTCTCTCACTAAGCCACGAGAAAATTTCTTTATCGGATGTACATGCATAAGAAATGTTATTTTGCCTTTGTTCAGAAAATCGTGCAGAAACTCCCTACTCAAGTCTGTTCTGTAAATCTGAGACACATAGGTAATCATGTGTTGCGATAGCAAAATAACTCATGTTGTTCTGAAACCTTAACTTTCCTAATGTTATGCTTGCTTGTATTGATATGCAAACATGAGGTTGACTTATAAGGACATTGAACACCAGAGACAGCCACAGAGAAGGTTTTCCTATTGTTATGTTAAAAGAGGTTATTTCTCACTAACTGTAAGCCCTATTTGGCTTCTGCAACACGTCGATTTCTTAAACTTATAATAAATAAATGTATATAGATAGCACACTGGTGAGTTGACAATGCAGCAAATCTAGTCTTTGCCGCGATCCAAGAGCTGGGATACTTTTAATGAAAGTAGATGTAAAATTAAAGTGTTCTACGTAGGTTTACTCTTCCAAAGGCCAATTTTGAAATGAAAAAAGTAATTTACGAATTAGGTGATTCATTACTACAAATATATACCTAATTTCTTATATATCGGTGATTAAAAGTATTAAACTAAAGAAATTACAAAAATGTGCATCTTCTGTTTCTTTTCTCTTTTTTTTGGAGATAACCTTCACTAGAATACAACGAAACGTGTGTATGGTTGATTTTGTCTTTGTGACATACGATCTTGGTTACAAGACTTATCCTGAGTACGGTTTTTCGCGGACATACTTGCAGCTGCTTACATAGTGCCAGGCAACTGCTCGTTGAGCAAGAGGCAGACCTAAGTTAAAAGCCTAAGGATTATTTTCCGTTAAATAAGGAGAGAACCCCGCGACATTTGTATTGCTTTTTCGATGACTTCACCATAAAAATTTGGACTACCGGCCAGAAAGTTGAGGGACCGCTCGTATAAGGTGGTTAAAAAGGTGTGCTTTTCCACCCAAAAATTGGATGTCGAAATTTCATCGGAAATACATGTTTGGTACCTCTTATATCCCCCAAAAAATTTAGAAAAATATGCTTGTGCATTTCCGTGTACGTGAGGGTCGGTGGGCAGCTTAGCTCAGAAACGAAATGTCGGTTAAATAGACAGTATCTTCCAAAGATACGATACGAAGATTTTCAAGAAAATTCTTGCACCTCACACTATCCTTTAAATTGAAGATTGTTTGAAAATTTTGAGTTTTTCAAAAATAGCTCCAAAATATTGGTTAAAATGTCGTTTGCTTAAGACATGTTTATGACAAACGAAATGTATATTTCGAATTTTCTGGAAATAGCCTCTGAATTTTGGATTGCTTTTGTATAACTAGTAAACCGTAAGTTATAGACAAAAGCTTACTACACAGAAATTTAGATCTCATTACAACATATTTATGTCATATACATTTTTGCAGAGTTAACCGTTTTTAAGATTTTCCGTTATTAGTTTCAATTCTAAGGTACTTAAGTGTTTCTCAAACGGGAGAAATATGACATTTCGTTTCTCTTTATTTCTAACAAGTAGAGAGAATCGAATCTCAATTGTTTAACTTAAGGGTCGGCTATTAAAAGATGTGACTATCTGTAGCTTAGTGCATTCCCTTATTTCCCTTCTACTTACTTGGAAGACCAATTCTGGCAGTGTTTTTCTTGATTAGCATGACATAGACAAAAGAATAACCTTTTGAAAGGAAAGCTTGTTTGCGGAACAGCTATAGAAAGGCATGTGAATGGAACACATCAGATAGCTTTACTATTAGCTAGAACAACCGATTATGTCGGTAGCCTAGAGAACTGCATTTTTGTAACTTTTCTTATATAGAAGCTTGTTACCATATTTCCCTTGGGAAGACCTAACTTCTGGTTAGTCGAGCGTTAGTTTCTTAATGAAGAGCAATAACTGCTTTACGTCTACATACATTTATTGCAAACAACCGCAAATTAAATAAAATGAAGCGGTATGTGTTACTACCAGAAAACATATAACACCGTTGTGTGTTCACATGTTCGATTAACTATCATGAAGGAACTCAGAGAGAAAGAAATGAAATGAATGCAGCATGTGGGTATGTGATCCCTGAGTTACCTGATTCAAAGACCACAGTTTTAGGGTGGATCTCAATAATGAGTACGTTGATACCTTCATTCGATGCACAGTGAGTCTAGAATTACAACACCGTATTTTGACTGGGCACAAAGTCGCTGCTTCCAATAGCATAGGCAATCACGTAATTTTGTATAAAAAATGCTAAGGCACGTTAATGCTTGGTTCTTATAATAGCATTGAGGACACATTCATTAGACTTTTATTTCGTCAAGTTTTATCTTTAGTCAATAAATGGTGTGATACTTTGATACTTACGATTGCCTTTATTCTTGGAATTTTAGACAGCTTCCGTGCTAGAAATTGAAACATCCCAAACTTCAACTAAAAGTTTGACCAGCACTTTCTAGTGGAACAGTATTTCAAAAACCTTGTAAACGAAAGTTCGTTCTTATTAAAGTCTGATTAACATTAGCGGATTGTCATGATTAACGCACGTTTTTACTTTCTCTATACGTACCATGTACATAGTGTATAGAGAAGGTATTGCACTCCACCCAAAAATTCGATACGGAGATTTCACCGGAAATATAGGTTTTTGGATCCCCTGTATACAAAAAAAAAGCATTTCAGAAAAAACGTCCGTGTGTGTATGCGTTCGTGTGTCCGTGTTTCTGGGAACATGATAGAGTTCAAAAACGAAAAGTCGATAAAATACCAAAGTTGGTATTTAAGTTAAGTATCTTCCAGGGATGCGACACGAAGGTTTTGAGAAAAATTCCCCCACTCCAAACTACCCTTTATATGGAACTTTTTTCGAAAATATTGATTTTCAAAAAAATGTCTAACGATTTTGATTAAAATTTCGTATATTAAAGATATTTACCTGACAAATAAAATGTATATATTGAATTTTCTGGAAATAGCCTCTGAAGATTACTTTATTCTGGATGAATTTTACGGAATTTTGCATAACTGCTAAACCGTAAGAGATGGACAAAAACTTACAACACAGAAAATGTAGAACACCTTAAAATACAGAATTTATCATATATATATTGTTTTCGTGGAGATGATCGTTTTTGAGATACTCCTTATTTTTGTTTTCAGCCTTAATAAACATACCTTTCTCGTACAGGAACTTAACAATTCCTGTCCATACAAACAAAGAAACTTCAGTCACATAGCAACCAAATTTTGGTTATCATTTTAATCAATAGTACTCCCTTGTTTCGCTTCTACTTACAAGGAAACAAGTAATAAGACTATTTCTGGTAATTTTTCTCGAATAGCGTGAAGTAAATGGAAGCATAAGCTTTTTAACAATACTTTGTTGCAGAGATACACATCAGATTTTTTGTTATAGAATACTCAATTTTCGTTCAGTGCAACTGCCAAAAACTTCGCGCATTCAGTTGTAAAACGAACCTAGCAGTTGATTAGCTAAGTATACTCACTCACAAGGGGTCCGTCCGCCCGAGATCTGGTAGACTCTTGGTGAGCCTAGGTATAGCTTCTGTGTACCTACCCTGGTAAGGGTTTAACCACAGGAATGAGGAGGATGGTTAAGGTTTGGTAATATTGAGGTTTTGGGTGATGATGTTAAGGAGGTAGCGCTAGATAGGCTCCTCGTACGGTTGCATTTACATTCCGTGTATCTGTTTATTATTCTCATTATTGATTCTGATACCGTATTATTACTGATTTTATGATGAATACGATATATTGATTACCCATTGAACAAACATAATTACGTTGCATTTCAGCAGTACTAATCTTTTTTACAGTCGATATTGAAAGTAGTGTCCTTCAGCAGATAAACATTCTTGGCATCTTCTGATGAAATTACCATTCACATGCATCAGTTCTTGTTGCGTAAATTCCCTAATTTCTGTTCTTATATTGTTTTTAAGATCGTCCATGGTGCGAGGATTATTCCTATACACTCTATTTTTGAGAGTTTCCCACAGATAAAAGTCACACACAGTAAGATCCGGCGATCGATCCTTTAGAGATAGTTCTGTCACCAAAAACATTCTTGATGTCTTCCGAGGAAGCCATTCGTTTCTTTTTACAACTTACAACATTAAATGATCCCGCTCTCTTCACTTTATCCACTAGATATCTGTTTCTCTACTCGGATCTGGACCATCAGGAAATTTATCGTGAAATTGGCTACAAACCTGTCTACATGAGTCGGTTTCCACATAGGTGTCATACAAAAAACTTCTTTGTTCAAGCGAATATTTGAGTACCATTTCTAGCTTGTAATAATCTGATAATTCAATCGCACACAAAATCGCACGCGTCCCGCCAGAAGTGATAACAGCTGACTAAAGCCCAATGTTCGAGAAATGGAAGAGCCCGTGGCCTTGAGTTCATTCAGATGTGCCGCAAGTCTCGGACAGAGCGCAGAGGGACCGCTCTGTACATTGCACAATTGGGATAGAGAAAGTAAATATTCTCTGCTGTAAAACATATCTCGATTCCACGGATATATATCTTCGTTGTCATCATCTACGATTAGTGCTATTTTCTCTCATTATATTATCTGTTTTCTACACCATACGTCATCATTCGGCAGTGGATGTATCAAATCTGCCTCCTGTCATCATTCAGGTAACACCATTATCTTGGAATCCCTCAAACGTTATCTAGACTTCGAGCTTTGCTTAAAACTATTAGAATACAGATTCATCCTCCATCCTAATCACAGGTTTATCCACCTGATATCTCCTAGAAACCTTTAATTTCTTAAATCCTAAATAACGAGCTAATATAATCCAGTATGCATAATATGTAAAATACCTGCGGAACAATTCTTCCCGCTATAAGATTAGGTCAGACATTAAACATGAAAACTGCAAATAGGGTATTTTGCATTGCCGACCGTGGAATTAAAGGTTTTCAACAAACATGGTAAACTAAAAGAGTTTTCATTTTGTATCAGCGTTCACAAGCAGTATATATAGGGTACTAGAAACCTCAAAATTGTAACGCAACAATAACGGTAACATCGTTATGTTCCCCCAATATCGTGCGTTTGGTTTCGAATCAAATTCCGCACAACGCATAGCTACAGAATTGTGTAATAAAATTAATGGGTCACGTGTCACTGTTGTAAAAAGTTTGAATTTATACTGATAAGGTTTAGGAAGCTGGGGGCTTGTGTGCATCCGAAGAACAATGCGTAAAATGCAAAATTCACATTTTGTACAACATACTCCAAAATTCTGCTACAAACGTGTTCTCCACATACATGAACGTTATTTGGTCTATGTTATGTTCAAACATATTTGATGTGTTCTAACTCCACGAAAAAAATGTTTATTATATAAATTGTGTGTTTTATCGTCATCTACAATTTTTATGTAATAATTTTTGGTCTCTCTCTTACGGTTTAGCAGTTATGAACAATTCCATAAAATTCATCCAGAATAAAGTAGTCTTCAGAGGGTATACATTTTATTTTTCAGGTAAGTATCTTTATTATACGAAAGTTTAATCAAAATCTTTAGAGCCATTTTTTAGAAAATCAAAATTTTCGAAAAAGTTCCATGTAAAGAGTAGTTTGGGGTTGGGAATTTTTGTCCAAATCTTAGTGTTGCATCCCTGGATGATGTTGAACTTAAATACCAAGTTTGCTATTTTACCACTTTTCGTTTTTGAGTTATCGTGTTCACAGACATACGGCCACACGGACACCCACACGCACAAATACGGACCTTTTTTCTGAAAATGCTTCTTTTAGATACAGGTGATCCTAAAACATATATTTCTGGTGAAATCTCGGTATAAAATTTTTGCCTGGAGTGCAATACCTTCTCTATACACTATGTACGTAGTACGTATAGAGAAAGTAAAAAGGTAATCTTTGAGTTCTTCATAGTTTTGGTAAAATTTCATAGATGGAGCACCTTAATACCACATCCTTGCAGAAATCATTAACACTTAGGTAAGCAACGAATGTATTGGAAATAAGCATTAAGTCCTCAATTAAGCGTATTTAAACTTACATTCTCATTTTTTCTATATGGAGCTGTTTTAGATAACTAAAATACATATTCGGGACGTAATAACCGTGACTAGTTCCCCCATTAGTTATCAGTTTCGTGCAAATTATGTTTACGCCTCCCGGTACCACACTTTTCTTTTATCTACGTCATGCTAATCAAGATATACATTGCCAGAAATTATCTTATTACTTGCGTTTCGTAAGTATAAGGGAAATAGGGAATACGCTGGGTTAAAGTGATGGACAAATGCTTTAAAAGCAGATCGTTATGTGAAACAACTAAAGTTCGGTTCTCTTTGCTTGCTAGAAGTAAACAGATAAAAGACGAAAAAGAAGATTCCCATATGAGAAAATTTGCAGTAGCTTAAAAATACAACAAATAACTTTGAATATCTCGAAAATGTTTAAGTAAAAAAAAATAAAGTTATACAAAATCATCCAGAATGAATAGGTCAACAGAGGCTATTCCCAGAAAATTCAAGATATACATTTCGTTTGCTATGAAAATAGTTTAAACCTATGGAAATTCAATAAACATCGTTAGAGCCCTTTTTTGGAAAATAAAAAGTGTTGAAAATGTTCCATGTGAAGGATAGTTGGGGGTGGGAGGATTTTATTAAACGTCTGCATACTGAATTTAAATATCAAGTTTAGCATTTAACCGAAATTTAGTTTTTCAGCCTTGCTGCCCTCAGGCACACAAACAGAAGGACACACAAGGACATGAATCTAAAAAAAAAAAAATTCTTTTTGTTTTCATGGGAGTAAAAATATGTATTTCAGGTGAAATATCCATATAGAATTTTAGGTGAAATGCAACACCTTCTTTATCCTATATGTACAGTATACATAGGGGTTAGAGGCAGTAGTAAACATATAAAATTTGTGTGTGCCACATTTACTTGGAAGTAATAAACAATGTGAAAACATACTACGTTTAATAACTAAAACTATTAGTCTGCAAATTATTTAAATATTGATGTAATGTTTCATAATATTGTCTGTAGTTGTCAATACACACACCTGCACTTATACCCGTATTTAAAGCCGTGGCAGAGGAAGAACGCGGCCAGAATTCACTGGGATTCCCACTCGTGATCTCCAGTCCCTGTGATCGAAATATGCATACAATCACATTGTAGTCATCTCTCTTTTCTGTGCATGGTTAGAACACACGAATGATCCAGATTTCAATTACAGTAGGATTTCCGGAGCACCACAACGAAAATGACCACCAGTTCGTGGCCCACTAAAGCTCCAAATACTGCGTTAAAGCCACACGGTCTGCGCGGAACTACACTCGCAGGTACTAATAGACTCTTATTCATATTTTAGAGTTTTGGAGCTCACCACAAACATGCCTGCTTCATAGTCCGGTTATTTATCACGCATATAATTCTCTCCTCACACCTAGACGGCACAGGTTCGATCCCAAGAGACCACATGTAGAATTAGAGGTGGACAAAGCCGTGCAGGGGCGGGATTTCTCCGGGTTCTCTGGTTTCCCCCGCCATCCCATTCCACCGGTGCTCCATCTTAATTTCATGTATCACCAAAGTCATTGCCTGCGGTGCCACAAGTAGTAAAAACGAGCTGTATAACTACAACAAAATATAACGTGTTCTACTCACATGACTTTCTCTATAACCCTGCAACAAATTATCGTTAAAAAGCTTATCCTTCTAATTATTTCATGCTAATTGAGAAAAAGTAGTAGAAATAGTCTTATTACTGTTCATTCTTGTACGTAGAACCGAAATAAGAGAGTACCCTAGCTTCAAGTGATTGTCAAAAGCTGGTTGCTATTTGATTGGAGTTCCTTTGTTTGTATGGGCAGGAATTTTTTAAACCTGAAACCAATAGAAAGGAATATCTCAAAAACGACTAACTCCACGAAAAACATGTATATAGTACATAAATTGTGTGTTTTATCGTGATCTAAATACTTTGTGTAGTACGTTTTGTCTATATCCTACTGTTTACCAATTATACAAAATTCAATAAAAATCATCCAGAATAAAGAGGTCTGGCTATTCCCAGAAAATTCAAGATATACATTTTGTTTGGCATGTAAATATCTTAAATATAAGAGATTCTAATAAAAATTTTTGGAACCATTTTTGAGAAAATCAAAACTTTCGATTTTTTTTCTATATAAAAGGTAATCTTCGTGTGGCATCCTTAGAAACTACCAAACTAAAAGTTTCGTTTTTGAGCTATGCTCACAGACATACACACACGCACACACGGACCTTTTTCCCACTGCTGCAGAAGCCCACAGTGGAAGATGAACAACCCAAACATCTGACTGAGCCAGGAAGCTGACATTCGGAAGACCGATTCCCACGACCGACCCTTCTGACCAACGTTTCTTTCGGGGGTTTTCTCAGGTCACTAGGCAAATGCTAGCAAGGTTTCTTCATTTCTCCGAACTTTCTGCATCTTAATTTCATCTGCATTTCATCCAACAGGTCTCTTTTAGAATTGTAAGTGGTGGTGGTGTTCTCCGATGGTGGTGACTGCGCTCTAAAAATATAGCTCTCGGAGGCGGGATAACTTTGGAAGTCGTCTATATATTCAGGATGTTTAATCAGAGCTGAAGCGCGGATTCCTAGCACTCCTCGCGTTGGGATTTAGAACGGCTTGTAATATATTAGGAATCCTTCACGGTGGCTCTTCCTCGCTGTTCGCGTTCGGCCGCCTTTTGAATTACCCTCATCTGATCCGATTCTTCTCGGATCTGATGTACAATAAGCCACTGACCTCAAGGCGAAATCCCGGCCGACATTAAATACACATACACACACAAACATTTGAGGTAAACCTCTGATTTCTACGGAGAATACGCTTTCCTTGCAGTAAGTCTCTACAGTATCCGTCAGCAGAAACTCATATTGCAAAATTTGAAATCACATCTGGAAAATGAGAGGGAGCTGAATGAAGGAGAGGCAGTAGTTTTAGAGAGGAGCTACCCCAGTATTCATCTACTGCTCTAGGAAAATCACGAAATCGCCAAAGTCCTCGAAGCAACTCCATCAATGCCCACGAATGCTTTATTTAGGGACAGGTTAATACAATCTTACAATTTGGACCTACTGGATTTAGGCACTACCATGAGGAAGAGAAGTTTGAGAGAATCATAGAAGACTGGAGACTGCAGG
Organism: Hymenopus coronatus; assembly: GCA_030762935.1. Taxonomy (NCBI): domain Eukaryota; kingdom Metazoa; phylum Arthropoda; class Insecta; order Mantodea; family Hymenopodidae; genus Hymenopus; species Hymenopus coronatus. Next base: position 52,491,886 of record CM060885.1, read on the forward strand.
CAGACAGGTCACAGAGACGTCCTTTACAATTACTCTTTTGGAACTACCCGGAAGGGACGATCCAGTTTTTTTCAACCAGGCAAACCTCTAGTGTACACATGGACTATTTTTTCCATTGAGATGTATCCGCACCATCTGTCCGGCACAACGTATGTCTGAATCTGAAAAATGAGACTTAAATGAAATGAAGGGGAATTATATAAAAGAAATCGTACTAAATAAGAAACAACCGCAAGCATTTGCCTACTATTCTCGTGCAAATTCCGAAAAAGCAATATGTTAGAGTGGCGCGTCGCCAAAGATAGAAAATGCATATATTTAAATCGTGCATCCTAAGGTTTCCTTGTGATTGGTGTAAGATATGGAATATAATACAAGTACACGCAAGGATTAATAGACTTACAAGGAATTATAACACACATGAAAAGTAAAAATATTAAAGAAGATTCATTGTAAATAAGGCACAAAATTAAATTTGTTTGTATTTCGTTATTTTTATTTTGTCTTTGTGTTTTGTTTAACATCCTTCATTCCGGTAGTCACAAAAAATGAACTCGTTGAAACAATGCTCAAATTAACTTGCTGTCCTTAAAACTTAAAGTTATGCGACATTTGTTTCCTCAGGATAGGGGAAAACCCAGAGAACAGAGCTTTCTCCGATTTACTCACTCTAATAAAGATTTGAACCCGGGACATTTTGTATAACACTGGGTTACCGGAAAATGTAATAAACAAATAAATCCATAAATAAATATCTGTGCACGTATGTATGCTTTTGCGACTCAAATTCTCGGTAGCGTTTCCTAGCTATTTTGCTCTATTGGAGACAACCTTGTTCATAAACCACGTAGGGAACAATTAATTTGCGGTAGAATTTCTGCTGTTTGCTGCCTAAAAGCTGCAAAGAATCCTTTTTCTAGCATGGGTAGTCTGATGGTAGCGTGTCTGTTCGCGAGTTTTTTATTTTTTTTATTTATTTATATAAATACAGTTCCGGAGGCTTTTCGGCAGACCTTCTCCTGTTTGTTGCCAAAAACTGCAAAGAAAATGTTACTAGCCCACCTGGATAGTGTGACGGTAGCGTGTTTGTTAGCGACTTTTTTTTTATGATTATAAATACAGTTCCGGAGGCGCTGTATTCATGTTTCCTTTTTCGTTTTCAGGTTCCTACATGTCCTTAGTTGACCTATTAATTCTTAACGTTTTCCTTTTTACATATACATACACAAACATATACGCATTTACAAACACAAAAACACCAATGCCCAAGGCGGGACTCGCTCCACGATCCGTGCACCATAACCAGACACTTTAGCGAGCGCAGCCACAGGGATCGATGAGTTCGATTCTCGCTTAGGGTGAGATCATATGAGCATCATTTCACTAGTGTCATTAATCGTTCTATATGACTTATCCGGTTAATGGATGTTAAGGTATTAAACATTTTGTGTGTTCCATTCACATGACTTTCTCTGTATCACTGTAACAAATTATTCTATTTACTTTATTTAATGGAGCAAAAATTGGCAGAAATAGTCTTATTACTTACTTCCTTGTTAGTAGAAGCGAAGTAAGAGGGTACCATAGGTTAAAGTGACAGTCAAAAGTTGGTTGCTCTGAGACTGAAGTTCTTTGTTTGTATGGACACGAGTTCACAAAGTCCTGTATGAGAAAAGTACAAGTTTTTATAGCTGAAACAAGGAATATCTCAAAAACAGTTAACTTCACGAAAAAAATGTGTATAACATAAATTGTGTGTTTTAAGGTGCTCTACATATGTTGTGTGGTAAGTTTTTGTCCATCTCTTATGGTTTAGCAGTTATGCAAAATTTCGTAAAATTGACCCAGAATAAAGTAGTCTTCAGAGGCTATTCCCAGAAAATTCAAAATATACATTATATTTGTCAGGTAAATATCATCAATATACGATATTTTATTCAAAATCGTTAGAGCCATTTTTTTTAGAAAATCAAAATTTTCAAAAAAAAAGGTCCATGTAAAGGGTAGTTGGGGATGGGGGGATTTTTCTCAAAATCTTCGTGTCGCATCCCTGAAAGATACTAAACTTAGATACCAAGTTTGGTATTTTACCGAATTATCTTGTTCACAGACACACAGACACGCACACGGAACTTTTTCTGAAAATACTTTTTTTGGATACAGGGAACTCTAAAACATATATTTCCGGTGAAATCTCGGTATCGAGTTTTTTGGTAGAGTGCAATACCTTCTCTATACACTATGTACATAGCACGTATAGGGAAAGTAAAAATTAAAATAATAATAAAAATAATAGTAATATTTATAATGCTTATCTTGTATATTGCGTATTTTAAACTTGATTAGTTATATCACAATAAAGTATTTTATCGAATTTTAATAGTTTATTTATGATACATTCGCTAACAATTTATCCTTGAACAGCTAATCCCCCAAATGTAACATAAGCTTTCACTGTAATACATTGATGTGCTGTAACGATAATGCAGCTTCGAGATTACATAGGGTGGTGCTAATGGGCAGGCTATGTGGCACATCTAAATTTCATTCCCCTGAAATGTGATGTTTGTACTTCACTCCTGTTTTCCTGGCTTTAACGCTAACAGGTGTTCCCATCAGGACAAAATATGCATCATATTTGCTTAATGCAGCTGCTAAACGGCTTTGGCCTAGGAAAGCAATGCAATTAGTCACTCTGTCACCGTTCGTTCACTCAGCTTGAACATGTCAAGGGACCACCGCTCCTTTAATGAAGACCAGTTGCTGCGACGACGCAAGGCAATTAGAGCGCGGGTTATTTGCATGAGAAAGCCGTTTAAGGGACCGCAAGTTTAGCAGAAAGCTGGCTGACAACGATCATTGCCCGATAGCCTCAGTGTCAACATATATGCGCAATCCCTGAGGGCAAACAGACATAACTATGCACGCCCATTTCGCTCCCCGGGAGATATTTGAGGGTTCCGGCGCTAATGCTGAGATACGCAACAATACGAGAGAGCAGTAGACAATGTGTTGTATTTGACAAACATTTTCAATAGAGATCCAATAACACCACGTAGTGGCGGATTCAATCCTTTCTATAGCACTCACATGTTCCGAAGAAAAGAGGGTTTAAGGTTGAAATCCTAAATTATAAAATTCTACAAGAAAAAACAGGGCGTGTGCGGGTATGGATCATTTTTACTTTCTCTATGCATACCTTATACATAGTAATATAGAGAAGGTATTGTGTTGCACCCAAAAGTTCGATAGCGAGATTTCACCGGAAATACATGTTTTGAGACCTGAATCCAAAAAAATAATGTTCAGAAAAATGTTCGTGTTTGTGTCTATGTATGTGTGTGTGTCTGTGGGCAGCATAGCTCAAAAACGAAAAGACCGTTAAAAACCAAACTTGGTATTTAAGTTTGGTATTGTCCATGAATGCGACACGAAGCGTTACAAAAATATCCCCCCACCCCAAACTACCCTTTACATGCAACTTTTTTCGAACATTTTGATTTTCTTAAAAATGGCTCTAACGATTTTGATTAAAATATCACATATTAAAGATGTTTATCTGACAAATAAAATGTATAACTTGAATTTTCTGGGAACAGCGTTTGAAGACTACTTTATTCTAGACGAATTTTACGGAATTTTGCGTAACTGCTAAACCCTAAGAGATGGACGGAAACTTAAAGCACAAAAAAATATAGAGCATGTTAAAACAATTTATGTTATACAATTGTTTTTCTTGGAGTTGATCGTTTCTGAGATATTCCTTGATTTGGTTTCAGCTTTGAAAGACATACTTTTCTCTTACAGGAATTTGTCAACTCCTGTCTATACAAACAAGGAACATCAGTCGCATAGCAACCAGCTTTGACTATCACTTTAACCTATGGTACACACTTATTTCGCTTCTACTTACAAGTAAGCAAGAAATAAGACTATTTCTGTTATTTTTTTCTCAAATAGGATGAAATAAATAAAGAACAAGCTTATTAACAATAATCTGTTACAGAGATATAGAAAAAGTCATGTGAATGGAACGCATCAGATTTTTTTAATAAGGTTTTGCTACTTGTAGTACCGCAGGCGATGACACTGGAGATGTATGGAATGAAGATGGAGCACCGGTGGAATGCGATGGCGGGGGAAACCGGGAAGCCCGGAGAAAACCCGCCCCTGTGTCGCTTTGTCTTTGAACCCGGGCCGTGTAGGATGGATAAAATAAAATTTTGTAAGCTAATATTCGACCTCCGTTGTGTAGTGACTACCATTCTAGCCTCTAGTACCGACGGTTGGGGTTCAAACCCGGTGGCGGGTCCGATTTTTTTTTCGGTCGTAAAAATTCATACGCGGCGCCGTGACAGTGGCCCGGATTCGATCCCAAGCGCCCGCATGGGGGTTTGTGGTGGACCAAATGCCGTCCGGTCGGGTTTTCTTCGGTTCCTCCGGATTCCCCAACCAAAACTTCCACCAATTGCAGCATCATCACTTTTCCTAACATCCGTTTCACTCATTTCATTTTATTCACTTCCTCATGCTCCTTCCTTACCACTCGCTCCAGGTTCTTCATTTTGAGTGTCATTGGCTCCCCGACTGCCGACTCTTAGGCACACTTTGTAAGTTCTAGAGGGGTGTCAGTCCTACATACGGGGAGGGTAAAAGTAACGTAAACATTTTTGGAATCGCTTTCTTCGGAAGGGAAGTAAAGCTGTCGGTCCCGTGTAGTGTTTATTTAGGTGTGAAGAGAGAATCCTATAGGTATCTTGGTAAAAAGGTCCCTGGACTAAATCTCACGTCCGTAGGTAGTGATTTCCTCTTATTAAACCATCTATGAGCGTTGAGTTGATCCCCGTCACCATGTGCGCCTTGGAAAGAACTTTCCAACTCTAAATTATTTTCATCAAGAGAGCACTCTAAGAGGATGTGTCTCAATATGCCGACATGGCTGGAAAAAACCGAAATGATTGGATGAATGTATGAATTAATAAAAACTAATATGAATGTAACATTCACAATACAGGTTATACGAGGTACGTCCAGAAAGTAAGTTCCGTTTCAATTTATCTCCGCTGCAGCGCTGCGATCGCAGTTCCGCACATGCGCGATAGAGGAGAAGAAACGTGCGCCATTTTGAGATCGCTGTCAGCCATATACGCTTTGTTGTGCTTGTTTACAATGTCGGTGTTGATTGGAAATCCCGCCGCTTGTGAAATCAGATCTGTGATTCGTTTTCTGATTGCTAGGAAAGTGAAACCAATTGAAATTTATCGGCAAATTTCCGAAGTTTACGGACAAAATGCGATGAGTGATTCAATGGTGAGAAGATGGGTCCGACAGTTCAATGAAGGACGTAGTGAAGTGCGCGATGAAGAACGAAGTGGGCGTCCATCTTTGGTTACAGAAGAACTGGTTCACGCGATTGATGACAAGATCCAGGAAAACCGCAAGTTTACAATTAGTGCTCTCGCTATGGAATTTCCCCAAAGCTCACGATCATTAATTCATGAAATTGTTACCGAAAAACTGAAATTTCGTAAACTTTGCTCACGTTGGGTATAGGCGGCAAACTTCTATGAAGAATGTATACAAAAACTTGTGCCACGCTAGGACAAATGCCTGCAAAATTTCGGCAGTTATGTGGAAAAGTAATTTAAGTGTTGTAGAATTTTGTGCAATAAATAATTATTCTGTATCTGTACACAATTTAATTTAATTACCAAAAGGAACATACTTTCTGGACGTATCTCTTATTATACTTAAAAGGTAGGAGTTTCTCCATATGATAATCAACAATGTACAACTTCAAATAACTAATGAAAATCCTAGATGATTAAAATGGATGATACCAACCATCAACGGGCGCAATTTGTTCTTTGGTGTGCTAAATAGGAGAGTGAGATGAGTTCCAGAGCATTTCGACATCAGTATGCTGTGCATAATGTATATAATTATGCTCTAGTGTGCGGGTGACATACGCCGGTGTGGGATGTTTAAGGATGGGTTCTAGCTCAGAGCAGCATAGATCTCATATTACATGGATCTCAGAACTGATATTCACGAGACTGGTTGATTTTATAATCTGTTTTTAACCTCTAGTTTTCCGTCAAGTCTTTACTTTCTACACCAAATATGTACAGTGTATAGAATAGGTACCTATTGTATTCCACCCAAAACTTCCATACCGAGATTTCACCGGAAATACATGTTTTGGGTCCCCTGAATGCAAAATAAGCATTTTAGAAAAAGGTCCGTGTACGCGTGCATCTGTGTGTGTGTGTGTGCGTGCGCATATGTGTATGGACAGTATAGCTAAAAAACGAAAATAAATGTTCATATCAAACTTGGTATTGAAGTTTGGTATCCTACAAGGATGCGATACGAAAATGTGCGAGAAAAATCCTCCCACCATAACTATCCTTTACATGGAAAATGACCAACGATTTTCGTTAATATCTCTTGTATTTGAGCTATTTACATGACGAATAGAATGTATATCTTGACTTTTCTGGGAATAACCTCTGAAGACATGTTTATTATGGATGAATTTTGCGAAATTTTGCATAATCGGTAAACTGTAAGACAGGCAAAAACTTATTACACAAATAATGTAGATTGGTTTTTATGTCATATTATTTTTCGTGTAATTGGCCGTTTTAGAGATATTCCTTGTTATTTATTTCAACTTTAAAATACTTTACATTTTCGCACACGGGAACCTGTCAACTCCTGGTTACGCAAGGAAATATATTTCAATCCCATAGCAATCGCACTTTAAAACATTTGTTTGTTGGTTGAGTCTATTGTATTCTCTTAATTCCTTTATACTTATAGGGAAACTAAGTAATAATACCGATAGAGGCACAAGCTTATTAAATAATATTTATTACAGAGATGTGGAGAAGGTCATGTGAATGTAGCACATAATTTTTTTGGTTTTTTGTTTTCGGTTTTTTTTTTTTTGCTTTTTTTAACCACGGCTAATTACATACGTACGCTATTATTGCACACTGTAATTTGATGCGTTATTTAGCAACAATACTTCATTGTGGCATTTTACTGACTCGATTTAATATTTCACTCCAAGAGTTATTGACATCACTGCTACGTACCCAGTTGTGGCGGGAACTGGTGGATCTGGGAGACGTAACTTTTGGTGCTGGGCTGCGCAGCGACGACAGGTCCTCTCTCCGGTGTTGCAGCTGCTGAAGTCGATTCTCGACGCTTCTCGGCTATTTGTGGACTCAGCGACGAGCAATTGAGATCTATATATAAAGCTCAGATATTCAGCGGCGGTGATCTCAAGGAATGGTACGGGAAATTAACTCAAAATAAGCGTCTGCACTTTTCGTTCAGTCAAAGGTTTAATTCCCTTCACAAGCGTTCCCGTGAAAAGTTCTGGCTCGACTGTGTTCCGGTAATTTCCCTCAAACAAGGGCGTAATTCGCACAAAGGTAACTAGAATTTACGCGGCGATAAGTGCAACTGTTGCGTGCAGAATAATTGTAGACACTTTAACTTTCTACCGTGGCGTCCTTGTTTCCGGCATAGCAGGTTCCGCGTGACATTACATTTCCACTACGTGAATCATAATAATAGCTTTGCTATTTTGCGCGGATTCTTGTTTTGGGCGTCCCAGGTTCCACGTGTAGTTGCATTTCAATTACATGAAATTTAGGGCGAATACTCTACATTTATAGAACATTCTACCCACGCGCAAAGATCTCAACTTGTAATCTCATTGGCCCATTTTGGCGCCGAAAGTAGCTTGGGTGCGCTTCTGCCATGACGTGATTAATACTTATTGGTCAATACGTCTTTCACGTGATTCTTGGCTCTTGACCCAAATTTCCTCGTGGTTCCCCTATTTATACGTCACCCCCACTTTCTCTTTCGGAGACGTGACTACATAATAGCGTCTTTCCCCTCTTGCAATATACAAAGAAAATACCGTAAACAACTGATCTCGTCGATTGAGAACTCTCGGGTTGAAGTTAGAAAACGTTTTCCAGGAATAATCTCTCTGAACATCCAGTATACAATAAACACATGATATTTTACTTGGTAATTAACTTAAACAATTTAATCAATTAAAATATAGGCTATGCGCTTATTCACCTGGGCGACAATCCGTCTCACATGCCCAACGAGGAGTGTAATGGCGGAGCTCCCGACTGAAGCAAATTGACTGTAAAGGTGACGCCAATACAAAATTTTGTTACGAATAAAGTTACTTATTTCGTCTTTAAACTATTTTCCAATTTCAACTTCTACTGGTTTCTAGCATTTTCGTGGTTCTAGTTTTAATACAAGATATTTATATCGATTCCCATTGATAATTTCGTTTCTTTTTCGGTGACGTTGTATGGCGTCAGCGGGTACCCTCTAGTCTCGCTCAGCTGGAAACGTTTTGTTAGCGGATTTGTTTTTGTGGTTAAATAAACTTTTAGCGGGATTGCCGAGATGCTTAAATATCCTGCCTAGTCTGATTGTTGAGGCAGCGAACAGAATCCAACCGTTACTGTTGAGTTTAATTTTGCTCGTGTTTATATGCATTTTCATGAGAACTTTCCCGATTAGTTGGCAAGTATGAAATTTGGAATCCACTTCTCGTGTTTTAAGACAGACGTGTTTATGTGGAAATAAAATTTTCAATAATTACACAGTTATTCCCAACACAATAATTAGGCCGTACCTTGGTCGAGTGGTTTCAATCCCAGACGACCACATGTAGAATTCGCCTTCGGTGCCATATGTAGTATAAGCAGGCGATAAACACTATGAAAGAGAGAGAAAAAAAAACGAAATAATTAACTGTATTCGTAAGGAAAATTTGTATTGGCATCACCTTTACAGATGTGTGAATTTTGCTGATTGAAATCTAGTTTTCACTTTTAGAATAACATATTTATAATTAGAGTAAGTAATTCACGATATAACATTATAGACAGTATGATGTGTTGTTTATCCTCTTCCTTTTACTATGTCAGCATGATGTATAAATAGAAAAAGTATTGCACTCCATCCAAAATTTTGATACAGATTTTATTTTTTGGAAGCACAATTTTAGTATCGCTTGTAACCATTTTTTTTTTAGTAAAAAGGTCCGAGTGTGTGAGTCCAAGTGTCTGAACACGATAACTCAGTCGGTAAAATACCAAATTTGTCATTTGAATTTAATATCCTCCAAGGATACGACACGAAAATTGTCAGAAAATCCCCCCAAACCAAATAAACGTTTAAAATTGCTGTAATGATTTTGTTTAAAATATATATATATATATATTAAAGATATTTACATTGCAAACGAAAGGTATATCTTCAATTTTCTGGGAGTAGATTATGAAGACCTCTTTGATCTAGATGAATGTTGCGGAATTTTGCTGGCAAACTGTAAGAGATAGATGTTATAATAAGTGTTATGTTTGAATATCAAATATGGTCACAGAATATGCGGATGTCAATACCCTCTTTGTTAGTAATGTATGTTTGCCATAGGACTTGTTTAACCAATGCTGTTATACTGAATCCTTTTTGTGTTATTTTGTATCAATAAACAATGAATAATCATATGAAGATAAACAAGGAGAAAATGACACAAGAAAAATATTACCTGAGGTTGATTGTTTTTGCTGTTATTACAATTTAATATAATACAGTTCACAATTTTATTAATCTTTCACCCATGTGGCTATTTCTTTTTGTATTTATTTAAGCATAACATCTTTTGTAATTATCTCACTGTGTATTACTCCATGATCAATTTCTTATATTAGACTATTATGTAAACCTTCATAATTACGTTTCATTTGTTTTCCCAGTGATGTATGTCTCCAAGGAAAATGAAGAAAGAAATAAAGAAAGAAAGAAAAAGAGAAAAGAAATAAAATAACACTCAGGAGTTAATAATTGCCCTTTTTTTTTTAGCTTAAAATCCTTTAACTTGGTTGATCATATTGGACAATGAACGAAATCGGTGAAATGATGCTCAAATGGCCCAAGGGCTCATGGAGCTTAAAGTTACTCGACATTCGTCAACTCAGAATTCAGGAAAACGCCGAATAGAAACCTTATTCTTGTAACTCACCCTAAGCGAGATTCGAACTCGTAACCTCTTGAACGTGAGGCAGACATGCTGTTCTTAGAAGATAATGAACATTTTTTTTTTTAATTTTCTTTTTAGTTATACTGTTTACAACAGACACTCGTACAGACCATTTCAAAAAATCCTTTTTGGAATCAGGAGTTTTCTATAGGTGTACTTCCGCTGAGTGGGATAAAAGGCTTTCCCTGCTTATATACTTAGTAGAGGAAGCAGATTTAAAAGTCAGAAGGGGTATTTTGTGACAACTGGTAGTACTGTTTGATAATCGTTGAAACAATCATGACAAATTCACTTAAAGCACTATTATTATCCTCTTACTACAATATCATTTTGAACCATTGCTGTATAATATCTCTAGGGAACGGGCATTTTATAACCGAAGCAATGCTGCCCCAGTTTTTAGGGCATTTTGTTGTATTGATTTCTGATGGGATCGAAGAATACAAGCGGCTGTAAATAGTGAGGCGTCATTTATTCATCTGTTTCCTGGATTGGAATCCTCCGTCCCTTGAGCTATTACTGGCCATACTGATACAAAACCGGCGGTGCTGTACGTTTCATGTTAGGTAAATGCATATTTTATCTAACCGTGCGTGCTACTTGACCATTACGCATTGCTGCTCATATTTCAGTGCTATTTGCAAACGTAACTGAACTCTGAAGCAAAGAGTACACCAGTTCGAGCTCGCTTAAATTCACTTTAGTTTGAATATAAAATACAGAGTAGTTTATGTAGAACTCACACATTTCTTTCTTTAATAATTCCGTTGGAAAGTTATTCAATGATCCAATTTTAGCAACGAATTTAGCAGAATGTTCTGGAGTTTCGATTCCTTATCACTAGATGCGAAGATGTTTATGTTTTATTCCTATTTGCGTTGTTGGCAGATGTTTCGACATTTTGTACTTGTAGTCAACGTGAAAATGCAGTACACATTAAATCAACGACTCTTCCTTGTGAAGCAATACTGGATTAATTCACTTGTTTGCCATACATCAAATGAATCCATGAACCTAATTTTAAGTTTCTTTGACGACCGGGTAATTTCCAGGAACCTCTGGCCACCGAGATCTCCGGATTTGAAATCACCGGACTTCTTTCTATGGGTTTACTTAAAAGACAGGGTTTACGCCACAGGTCCCCAGACATTGGACGATCTGAAGCACATCATCACAAAGGAAATTCAAGCTACTGACAACAGAGTCCTCCAACAAGTGGCCAGTAACATGGAACGACGTGTTGAGTTGTGCCTTATGCAGGATGGAAGACATTTTCAACAGATGCTATAAAGGTAAATAATCTCGCAAAATTCCTCTACAATTTAGGTATAATAGGTTGTCGCTAACATAACACGTTTTGAAATAATTCATGAAAGAAGTATGTCAGCTCTATATAAATCATCATGTATATGCAAGATGTACTGAAGAATAAATATACATTCACAATGATATAAACGAACATGTAACGCAGCATAAGTGCAGGCGCGAGGAAAGATCAATCACAATGCAGTCATAACTGTAACGCAAGAAGTTGATAGAGATTTCTAGATCTGCAAATATACAGTTCATTCGGGACACCTTTTTGGTTAGATAGGTAGAGTCAGACTGAAAAATTCAATGTCATAGCCGGGATTTGAACCACGGATCTCCGGATCTCTAGCCGGTTGCTCTTCCACTGAGCTAACATGGTAACATGCCGGCATAGCTTTGAATTTCTCAACTGTCTCGCATATTTCCCGGTAAACCACAAGGTGATCTCAAATTATTTTGATATTACAACCCTGATGGTGGCTTACAATGCTGTAAGTATTTTAAGTCCCAGGGTTCATAGTATAGCCAACTACTATGGTCAATTCAATGCTATGCTGGCATGTTGCCATGGTAGCTCAGTGGAAGATCAGCCGGTCAGAGATCGGAAGACCCTTGGTTCAAATTCCGGCTATGGCAGTGAATTTTCAGTCTGACTCTACCTATCCAACCCCTGTCCTACACACGGTTTGTGCGAAAAAGAAAACAAAAAGAAAAACAAACAATTAAATCAATAACATTTTGTTTAAATTAACCTTCAAATTTGAATATTTTATCAACTCTCATTCAGGATCATTCTTATCTGATAAATTATAGCCAGGAAGGCTACCATAAAGCAGTGTTAAATGTTTTACCATAAACTGGAGATAACTTGGCCCTTATTGGTTTACTTTTACCCAACTTTGGAAAATATGTTGTTTTATAAATATACTTTTATTTATTTTATATTGCACTCAATTTAAAAATCAGAATTATTGAGCTCCTATTACATAGTAATCATTTGTTAGATTTCATATTGGATGCACAAAAACATGAAAAGCATATTTGGAGATTATATATTTTATCGTATACTGCATCCAAAATTATATTGCGTAATATAATTTATATTATATTAATTATTAATTGCGTATATGAGGGAGGCTCAATTTTGGAGAAATCTGGTATTTATAAAATTATGGTGTTCAAGCTGTTGAATTTTTATAATCACAAAATTAATAGAATCTTTATAATATGATCATCTCTTTATAATATGCGAGAAATAAATCCAATTTTCACATTGAATACAATATAAAATAAAGTACGAATATAGGTGTATATTTATAACATAACAGTTTCCAAAGTTGGGTCAAAGTAATCCATTAAATCAGCTTTATTTTAGGTTAAAGGATTCAATGCTGTATTATAGTAACGCTTTGTGGCTAATTTATCAGATTAGAATGATCCTGAATGAAAGTTGAATGCAAAATTCAAATTGTCCAGAATTAATGCTGTTGCTTTACATTTTCTAAGCGTACCATAAATTTCAACATAAGTAACATATTTAAATAACCAATATCATAATAGAACATTTATTCAATCTTTTATACGTCGCCCTCCGTGGTGTAATGGTTACCATGCTAACTTCATTTACCCAAGGTAGCTGGTTCAAATCTGGCGGAGGACACTGAATTTTTTCGGGCATAAAAATCCTCCCTTCGGAAGGAAAGTAAAGCTGATATTCCCATGTCGTAGATTTACGGCACGTAAAAGAACCTCAAACCTGATAGAGAAGCCTCTGAGCAAAATCAAGCAGTCTTTCACGGCCAGTATAAAATGGGACGCTGAGAACCACAGCAGTTAAAGAGCGTCCATAAATAAAACGCCATTTCCTTTCAATCTTTTATAAATCAATAAATAGGTTATAAAATCAATTACACACAGTTGATGCTGACGGCAGTAAACACCTCAATAATTAAGGACGTGAATCTTTCCCGGCGCTGTTTATCTATGATTTCTTCTCAGGATGTCAGCCAGGTAAGTGATGGATTAATTTCCAGGCTTTCAACGAGAAACTCATTGATGGCGACAGAGTATATCGTTGGAAGCTTGGGAATTTATCCAACATTAATCTCAATAATTGTTTGACCAAAATTAAAATCTGATGTAACCATTCAAATAACTTTCTCCACCTCTTTGTAAAAAAATATAGTTTGAAAAGCATAATCCTCTGTCTACATCTTGCTAATTGAAATAAACATTAGCAGAAATGGTCTTATTAGTTTCTTCCTTGTAAGAAGGAAAACAGGTAATACACTGGGCTAAAGGAATAATCAAATCTTCTAAAAGCTGTTGCTATGGGATTGGTATCCTTTTCTTTGCATGACCAGGAGTTGCCAAACTCCCGTATGAGAAAAGTTTTAAGTGTGAATTTCAAAACAAACCAATAACGAGAAACATCTACGAAAGAAATCGAAAGAAATAGTCTACATTTTTTGTGTAGCAAGTTCTTGTCCATCTCTTACGGTTTATCAGTAATGCATAATTCGGCAAAGCTCAATTAAAATGAAGAGTTCTTCAGAGGCTATACCCAGAGAATTCAACATATACATTTTATTAGTCATGTAAATATCTTAAATAAGCAACATTTTGATCAAAATTATTACAATGATTTTTGAGAAAATAAAAATGTAGGAAATGTTTTCCATGTAAAGTGTAATTTGGGGTGAGGGAATTTTGAACAAAATATTCGTGTGGCATCCTTGAGAGATGGATACTAAACTTAAAACACCACGTTTGGTATTTTACAGACTTTTCATTTTTGAGGTATTGTGTTCTAGAGACACGGACACAGACACACACGAATCGTTTACTAAAATGCTGTTTTTGGATACAGGGTACAATAAAACAAGTATTTTCAGTCCTTATTGAAATGTTCGGTGGAGAGCAACACACTATCTAACAGGTAATATGTAGAGAAAGTAAAAATAATGTAAATAATGAAGACTATAGTAAGTGATAAAGCTACACATTTAATACAATGTGCATTATGTTTTTGCACTTTACTATTTAAGAGAGACGAGAAATACAGACACAGATGGTGGATACATCCATTAAATCAAAGAAGGATTCAGCAAGAAGACTGCCATAACATCTTGAGGGAAATGAGAGAAGGTGCATTGCCATATAGAAAAATAGCATGTATGTTCAGAAGGCACTATAACATCAAGTATTGCACAGGTTTGCTGTTGAACAGTAGGCAATGCTCCTCCATATACGCAACGCAAGAATGTAGTTTGGAGCTTGCAACTCTTACATTACATAGTGTGTTACGTGTTCTATGTGAATGCTTAATTATGTTAAATGTCATTGGTATTACAGTATGTTCAGCGGTGTTATAGGCAGTGGATTGGGACGGCTTATCGCTTAAGAAACCTGTAGCCTATGGGAGGGTTACACCTACGCTGAACTCGTGCCGTGCGTGGCAAAACTGTCAACAATGTTGCAATACTTTAAGTAGAGTCGGATGACGAGTGTTCAAAATCTACAGGAATCAGACAGTACACAGTGAATACATAAATATTATCGGCAAGAGTGCTTCCTTCTTCCACTCTGTCACGCGCCATTACACCTCGCTTGCTTGCTTGCTTCAGGCTGTGAAAGCACTACCTTGTTTCAATTTCTAAACCCTACTTGCTTGGAAGGGCGCCCCAAACTACTAACTAAAACACCCCCAAACAGACCTTCACTGCCCACAATTCACGAAGCTTCTCAAAAACTCGTGGTAAGCAAATGTGCACCAATGCATACTTTTTGGCCACCATTTGCTTTCTGATGCTGCTCGGACGTTTCACTTTCATTGGAGGATCGTCATCCGAAAATATGGCGACTGATGATTAGTCTTAGGACCAAACTGGACAATACATTGACAATGACCTGCCGAGAGTTGCCACCATCGAATCTGACTAGCATTTATATGCGCCAGTTAATGCGGATGGGCTTTTGTAGATCACTTAAATTATGACACCCAACGGGATAACACCTTACTCACGCCAGATAATCATGCAATATTTTGAAAACTTCTGGCGGTCCAGTTTACATAGTTTCATCAATTTCCTTGAATGTAACTCAGTTGTTTTAGCGGAATATTATTTCCACAGTAACTAGTTGTTTTTTTCAGTTACTGCTGTAGATGCACGGCCATTCCTAAACTTCGATATGTTATGAAATTTGGACTTTTTTAAATTCACGAAACCACCGAAAAACTGTGGCACGGGAAGGAGCACTATCCTAAAAGGCGTTATGCAAGTGTACAATACTTTGGGTCTCACGATTTTAAAATCGTATAAAAACGTTGCATTAAAGACCTCTCTTTCCACCTCCATTTTGGAAAGCAGCTGTCACTACTCTGGAGGTTGTTAACCTTTCACTGTAGACTGGGGGAGGATGCCAATTGATACTTTATATTCACAAAGAATGGGCTATCAAACTGTGCAATTCGTTTAATTTGACCAATCTTATTTTACACACATCTCAAACTGTCATTATAACCTACGTCGACATGACTTGATGGAATTTGACTTGCACAATTCTCTTTTAAATCTAGTAAATCTAAAGTTGAACGTGTTGTGTGCTGTTTGTGAATATGGTAAAATATCTGGAAAGGACAAATAATTGTTATGAATAGCAGCCTAATTTGTATCATATGTGTGGGCAAGCTGTTAGTTCAACGAACTCTAATATCTGACATTAAAGCGAGTTGCCTGGCACGGATATATTTCTGGAACCGCTTCAAAGCGTATTTATATGAAATGTTTATTATGTAAAAAAGTGCAAGTACAAAATAAAGTGATAACAATAAGCCACACTTGCACCCAATTATCTTGTTTTGTGCATACAAAGTATGACAATGTTATTCGGGATTTCTAAACAGTTTTTCATAATCATCGTAGTATACCTCCCTGAGGATAGCATCATTACTGTGTATTTTTTATATGAAAAATAAATTAATTTTCTCTAAAGAAAACCGGATAAACACTGAAGAGAATGGGCAGAGTTTGAATATAATTTGAGGCAGTTTAATTTATTCATGCTTTATTTTACTTGCAGTGGCACGTATGTACAAAATAAAAGTAGATAGATAAGGTGTTATATTGCATACAAAAAGTTGAGAACCATATTTCACTGGAAATATATGTTTTGAGATCCCTGAATAAAAATTATAAAAATGCCCGAGCGTGTCTGTGTATGTATATCTGCAGACAGCATAACTCAAAAACGAAAAGATCTTGAAATACCATACTTGGTATGTAAGTTGAGCATTTTACAAGGATGTGACACGAAGATTTTCAGGACTACCCATCACCCTAGCTACCCTTAAAACGGAATAATTTGTGAAAATGTTGATGTTCTCAAAAATTTTCCTTGTGATTTTGTCAAAATGCTATAAGTTTAAGACTTTTTAATGACAAATTAAATGAATAGCTTCAAATTTTTAAGAATAGCTTCAGAAGACCCCTGAATTTCAGATTAATTTTGTATAACTGATAAACTGTAAGAGATAGACTAAAACTTACAACACAAAAACAGTTGTAATTGCTAAAACACATAATTTATGTTTTATATATTTTTCAGAAGCTAACAATTTCGGGAGATATTCCTTGTTACTGGTTTCAATTTCAAAGTGCCTATATGTTTCTCAAACAGGAAATGGTCCTTATCTCTTTTGTTTTACTCCTGGACATACAAAGAAACGAATTTCAATGGCACTCACTTAGCGGCAACCTTTAAAACATTTGACTATCGCTTTAGCTCAGTGTATTTCCTTAGTTCCCTTTTACTTATAAGAAAACAGTTAAAAGTTAATTCTGCTAACGTTTATCTTAATTAGCATGAAACAGAAAGACGATTAAACTTAGGTAAGAAGTTTGTTTGCTGAGTAGGTAGAGAAAGTCATGTGAATGGAATCCATCAGATCTTTAATTTTAATTTTTTAAGTTTTAGAATCCAGTTTGATAGAACCTTATAGTTGTTGAATGACATGCTACTAAATGAACCTCAGGTTTATACTACATTATGCTAATCAGAATAAACATTACTTATTTTCAAATTTCTTATTTTCTTGTACGTACAAGGGAAACGGGAATACACGGCTGAAGCAACAATCAAATTCTTTAAAAGCCAGTCACTATGTCAAAGAATTAAACCTTCATTCTCTTAACAAGTATATAAGAAAAACATCTCATGAGTTCTATTCACATGACTTTCTCTACATCTCTGCTACAAATTATTGTTAAAAACTTATTATTCTATTTACTTCATGGTAACAGAGAAAAAATAGCAGAAATGGTCTTTTTACATTTTTTCCGTTTAAGTAGAACCCTAAATAAAGAAGTACAATAAACTAAAACGATAGTCAAAAAACTGGTTGCTTTGTACTTGGAATTCCTTTGTTTCTATGGACAGAAGCTGACAAATTCCCGCATGAAAAGTATACATATTTTAAAACTGAAACAAATAACAACGAATATCTAAAAAAATGATCAACTCTACGAAAAAATGTATGTAACATAAGTTGTGTGTTTTAACGAGATCTACATTTTCTATTACGTAAGTTTTTGTTTATCTCTTTCGGTTTAGCAGTTATACAAAATTCAGCAAAATTTATCCAGAATAAAGATGTCTTCAGAGCTATGCCAAAAAAATTCAGAATATGCATTTTATTTTTTATATAAAACGCTTTAAAGTACAGTATTTGAATCAAAATCGTTAAGAGATATTTTTGAGAAAATCAAAATTTTCTAAAGTTTTTCCATGTAAAGGGTAGTTGGGGGTGAGGGGATTTTCTTGAAAATTTTCGTGTCGCATGTTTGGAACTCTCGTGACTCCGGGCTCATTTGAGCTCTATTTGACCTATATATTTTATTCATTGACCTTCTAATATGATCTTTCAGGTTAAAGGCCGTTAAACTTACAATAAACAAACAAAAAAAAAAATAACTAGATTTTTGTCTTTCTTTGATTCCAAAAGGTATTCAAATTTCTAAAACTTAAACTTATGAATTTCTTTTTCTACAATTTAAACTTTTATGAAATTTAAAGAATAAAGAAGCGTTTGTAATAGTTAAAGGTATAAAAATAAGATTGCAATTGATATAAATAGGGAAATTGCACTTCCTAATATATTAGGAATGGAACGTAGGATAACATGAGCGAATAGAAAATATAATTCTGGTTGAACCTTCATTTTTTTAACTAAAGCTTTAAGAGAACATTTTAAAACTAAATTGTTTGTTTTAACGTGCTCTACAGTAATTATGTGGTAAGTGTTTGCCTATCTCTTACGGTTTAGCAATTATGCAAAAATCCTTACAATTCATCCAGAATAAAGTAGACTTTAGAGGAAGCAAGTAATAAGACTATTTCTGCTAATTTTTTCTCGATTACCATGAAGTAAATGGAGTCATAAGCTTTTTAACAATAATTTGTTGCAGAAATGTAGAGAAATTCATGTAAATGGAACTCATCAGAATGTTTACTTAAGTCTACCTAATTAAAAAATTAATACATACAAATTATAATTTATTCCAACGAATAAAAATGTTACTAAACACAATTTTACTTTCTATTTAGGTCTGTGAATTCTCTGGATCGAATTCTTGGGTGGAATAAATAACTTCTCTATTTGCTTTTAACATTGTATATACCTGCTAGAGAAAATAAAAATTACTTATTTTTTATTAAAAATGTCTGATTAAATCTCGGTAGAGAACTTTTGGTTACCGTGAAATTCTTCTTCTAGTTCCAACGAGAACACACACTTTATTTGTCACTAGAGCACTACACGTAATATAACACACTTTTGTTACATAAATAACTTTTCATTGCGGTCACATTCCTCACTAGATTAATCTTTATCTCACTTCATTTCCCACAACGGCGCTGTCGGCCCCATATATATTCCATAGCCGGCCTTCGAAAATCTTAAGTCTTATAAATTACTGGAAAATTATATTTTGTGCATTTAGAACGAGATTACTTTGGAAGAGAAATTTTCTGAGCTGCGGTAACAACACACTAAGGCCTTTGCCTGTTCGGCTATTGTGTCCGTTTGCTCCAGAAGGATACTTTATGAAAACATGGTTGGTTATGAGCTCTCTACATTCCAGTCTATTTTGAGCAGTATTAAAGAAGGGTCGCCTGGTCAATCTACCAGTACTGCTGGTAATTCACTCTTCATTCCACTTTTCCAACATGTTAATGTTACATAATCGTTTAATATGGCAGAAGGATTCTTACTGTATTTGTATTCTGTAGCTGCTGAGTTCACTTTGTAAGTCGATTGGCCCTTTCATTTCTAATTGTACCATCGTGTTCTCGTACCCATACCGTCCCATATATATATATATATATATATATATATATGTGTGTGTGTGAATTATTTTCCATCAGTAATTTACTAACACACACAGCCAGTGCATTAAGTGGAGTCAAAATTGGATTTTCATAATTTGTTCCATTTAATGTTTCAATTGCATATGAATAATTAGATTGTGGTTTAACATTCATAAGAGGTTAGCTAATTGTATATAATTTTAAAATATTGTTGAAAATAAACCTGTATAGTAGTATTTTTAGAACATTTTGGTACACTCACTTGGTAAGAGATCAATAACTTTGTAAGAATTAATGTTAAAGAAGAGATCTTTATCTTATCTTGATCGGAAAGTTCTACTTTAACTATTTACAATATTATTATGCCGCTAATATTTTCTTCATGTAAGAGTTTCGAAGTACTGCGAAGCTGTGTTTGGAAAGTTAGGTTACATGTCTTTTTAATCCTAAGTTTGAACGCGATTTCTGAAGTAAGATTATCTATACAAATGCCACACTATCTCAGAAACTAATTGACACTATGGGATGAAATTTTTACCTCATATTTGCAACTAAATAATCTTTCTATTAACAGAAAAGGTTTTAAATATATACATATATCTATATATACATATATGGATTAGTTATTTTTTAAAATTTAAAAATCATTATTTTTCAATAAAATTTTAAGAGATTTATTTTAAAAACTCATACATTTCCTTTTAAAAAACTTAAGTACTTTTCTTTTCATCAATCAATAATAGATTGTATTGAAACATATACCCTAAAAGTTTTAGTTCGTTATCTTAAATGGTTACAGAGATGAGTGAAACTTTAACATTGGCAAGATAGTGCATTTTTACTCCCCCTAAAAGACAATATTTATTATTAAATGCTTCTTGTGAATCACTAAAAACAGGTACATTAACTCTATTGTATATACTACATTGCACTGCTTCCTTAAGGGCTAGACGTTTTGCCTGGAATACAGTACACTGGAGTGCTAAACTAAATTTTACTGATATATTTTCAACATTATTACTGTAATCAAAGGTAGATCCAACTTGAGCTTTTCCACTAATTTACTCTCACGGTTAGTAACGATGGTAGGGAATACCCTAGGAGATCCAATAGTTGTAAATGGGCTGAATGCTATATTTCTGATCTTGAGAGCTTTCTTGATGCTAATAATTGTTGCTGTCGAGAGTACAGTGAAATATGAAGTTCCAATTCCAGCTATTATCCAAGCTGGATATGGTACAACATGTTTTGGTGATAAGAAGGAAAATAAAATAAATAAAAATAAAACTAAAAGTATTATTAATGAAACCAATTTGTTCCTAACAGTTTGAATTTTGGGCAGAAAATTCTTTTTTTTGGAGGAAGGACCTTTGATTAATTTACTTATTCACCCCTCTGTATCCGAGACAGTTGTCTGAAGCCTCTCTGAAACCTGTAAACAGTATAAAAGTAATGGTTCCGCAGCAGCACGATATATAACTATAAAATATCTGTTGTAAGTCCCCAGGAAGGCCCAACCGCTCCTGAAAGACATGTAATAAGTGTATTACATTTGCTTTACAGATATTTAAACGATAGTTTCCGGCCCCGAATTACTCTAAAGTATTTAAAATCATCATCCAAATCTATGAATACATTGTTCATGTGTATTTGAGGGACATCAAACTTCCTCCAAGCATGCGACAGCAAGATTTCATAGCACATTTTATGGTACTTTTTATTCCAGAGATCGTTTGCGTAACCGGTAAACCATAATGAAGAATAGATAATATCTGACAACACAAAACATCTAAACGTCGTTAAAATATACAATTTCTCACAACGGGGTTACCCATTTTCGGAACATTGATTACATTGGTTCTAAGCTTTCCTATATGTAACTTTTGTCAAGTGAATAGCAAAGAGAAGGGCATTTAAATTGCATCAAATGACGAGCAGCTTTTAATAACGTTTCTATAGCTTATTGTATTTATTTTTTTATTCTACTTAAAATTTTAATTTTAAAATATTTTGTTTGTTAATAACGCTGTCAATTGTCTTGATCATATCAGCGCTGCCGGTGTGCTGAATTTTGTCCCTCATTAACATGCCAGTAATTCTATTGATATGAGGCTGTCGCTTTTAAGTACAATTAGGACCATCGGTTTGGGATGGCTTTAGTCCCGCGCCTAAACAACTGAGCTACGCAGAGCGACATTATAACCAGAAGGAACTAAATGATTAAGCAATTTCTGCTAATGTTTTTCTCCACAAGTATGAATTACAGGGAAGATTCAACTTTTGTAGTAATAGGTAGTTGCAAAATAGACAGAGAAAGTCGTGTGATTGGAATACATAATATTTTGCTTTCTATCTCTTTGTTTCCCTTTTATAAATACAGTGTCGTCCTCCGTGGTGTAGTGGTTACCATGCTAACTTCATATACCCAAGGTCGCGGGTTCAAACCCGGCGGAGTAAGGAGGATTTTTCCGGGTGTAAAAATCCTTAGCATGGCTTCCTTCGGAAAGGAAGTAAGGCCGTTGGTCTCGTGTCGTAGATTTACGGCACGTAAAATAACCTCAAGCCTGATAGAGAGGCCTCTTAGCAAAATTAAGTGGTCTTTCACGCTGAGAACCACAGCGTCCATAAGTAACAAGAAATTCACATTTTTTTTTTATAAATACAGAAATCTAAATGCCTTAAAGTTACTAAACACACACACTCTATTTCCAAAACAAAATATTACTATTTTAGCCCCTTCTCACTGGCCTAGTTCTTGGCAAATTTTTGAGGTTATGTCATCTGCACAGCTCTCTTTTGGTCGCTCACAACCATACAGCCCGTTTCTGGCATTAATTATTTTTTGCTGAACTATGGACAAAGGGTAGGAGGTTTTAAGGGAGATTTAATCCTGAGCTGATTAGCATGTCCTTGTTAGCAGGTAGCACAAAGGAATACAA
Source organism: Hymenopus coronatus (assembly GCA_030762935.1). Classification (NCBI taxonomy): domain Eukaryota; kingdom Metazoa; phylum Arthropoda; class Insecta; order Mantodea; family Hymenopodidae; genus Hymenopus; species Hymenopus coronatus. The sequence goes on from CM060885.1 coordinate 52,514,599, forward strand.
AGAGAATACAAAGGTCACTGCTGTAGGCAAAGCCTGAAGTGTATCACATACGTACCAGGTTACATTCTGAGAATGAAGAGTATGATTATTTCATAGTGATCTTACTAATCACGTTAACTTTGAATTCTGGAGGAAAAAGTAATTCATGAGTAGGATGCCAAAAATATAATAATTATTACTTTCTCACTCCACTCAAAAATTCGATACCGAGATTTCACCGAAAATTTATGTTTTGGGGTCTCATGAGTCCGAAAAAAGCATTTTTATAAAAAAACTCCGTGTGTATATTTTCAAGAAAATCCCCCACCACAAACTACCCTTTATATGGAAAAACATTTAAAAATTTTGTTTTTCTTAAAAATGGCTCAAACGATTTTGATTAAAATACGTATATTAAACCTATTTACATCACAAATAAAATTATATCCTGAATTTTTTAGGAATTGTTTCTGAAGATCTGTTCACTCTGGATGAATCTTGGTAGAATTTTGCATAACTGGCAAACCATAACAGACAGACAAAGACTTACTACACAGAAATGCAGATCTCTTTAAATGCATAATTTCAAACTCACTTTTGTTGCAGAGTTTACCATTTCAAAGATATTCCTTGTTAATGTTTCAATTTTAAACTAAGCATCTTTTCAAATGGGTCACCTTTCCTTTCATTTCAATTTTTCTCTTATGGAAATACAAAGCGAACCGAACTTCAATTGTTCACATATTGACCGGCTTTAAAAGATTTCCTTCTGGTTATAAGAAGCTCAGTAGTAAGATCAATTCTGTTAATGTTTATCTCGAGTTTAGAAGAATAATCTTTTGCAGGAATTGCAGAACATGTAGAGAAAGTCCTGTGAATGCAAGGCATCATATGTTCAACTGGGAAGAGAGTATATAAAATTAAATTTCCAAACAATTTGGTTAAAACAAATTTCAGGAGAAAAATGCAATATTATTGATTTTAATACAAAATAGGAAACTGCCCATTCAACACTTTTAAACTGTCTTTCCGAATGGTGCAATAAAATCTGACGAAGTACCATCGGTGCTAAGTTCTTTCCTCGATTCAGTTGGGCAAGCATTTATAGTAATTAAGCCGCAAAAATTTACAGCATTTTACGGGAGGCAATAAACAACATTTATGTGGGATTGCAGTATCAACAGGGTTTATATGTTACACTCTTACCGGACACTAATACGGAGGATTTTGTTATCCACCGGATTATTATGCCATTAATGCTGACGAGAAAAATTATGGTACATGTATCCTTTATCGTTCAGATTTTATAAATAATGCTGACAACCTGTTAATGGAATATAGGCTGTAATTAAATTTGTCACGAGACATGATGGTAGATAGACAGGTACAACGTGCTCAAATTTTGTTAATAAACCCGTGTGCAGAAGCGCTTTGCTTGGAGAACGTTGGCAGTAAGGATCACAAACAAAGGACAGGCGTAAAACAGAAAACTGACATGCTTATAGTAAGTAAACAAAAAAATGAGATGTGCTCCATTCTTATGCCTTTCTCTACATCTGTGTAACAAAGTATTGTTAATAAGCTTATTCTTCTATACATTTAATTTAACAGAAACAGTCTTATTAATTAGTTTCTTTATAAGTAGAAGGGAAATGAGGGAATATACTAGGTTAAACGACAAACAGATATTTTAAAATGTTGTTGCTATGGAATTGAAATCCAATTGTTTGCGTGACCAGGAGTTGACAGGTTTGCGTATGAGAAAAGTTTAAGTATTATAAAGTTGAAATCAAAAACAAGTAATATCTCTAAAACGGTTAACTCCACAAAAAAAATGTATGCGATATAAATTGTGTATTTTATCGTGATCTACATTTTTGTGTAATTAGTTTTTGTCTATTTCTTACGGTTTACGAGTTATGCAAAATTTCCCAAAATTCACCCAGAATAAAGATGTCATCAGAAGCTATTCCCAGAAAATTCAAGATATACGTTTTATTTGACATGTAAACTTCAATATATACTACATTTTAATAAAAATTAAGTCATTTCTGAGAAAATTATAATTTTCGAAAATTTTTCCATGTAAAGTGTAGTTGGATTTGGGGCGATTTTCTAGAAAATCATCGTGTCGCATCCTAGGTGATGCTCAACTAAAATACCAAGTTTTGGTATTTAACGGACTTTTCGTTTTGAGCTATGCTGCCCAAAGACGAGCGCGCGCGCACCAGCACACACACACACACACACACACACACACACACACACACACACACACACACTCAGAGACTGATACATAAACGGACCTTTTTCCTAACATTTTGTTTAATTTAGGGGTTCTCAAAACATATTTTCGGTGAATCTTCAAATTTAATCTTTGAAAGCAATACAATACTGTCTCTATATAATATGCACATAGTATGTTTAGAGAAAGTATAAAAGACTAAATTAATCTTCACATTTGTCACTCCTGTATTAAAATTTACAATTACATCGATAAATGCGCACATTTATTAGTCAGGAAGTTAACTTTAATGAATCTTTCCTTGTGACCTTTTCGGGAACTCTTTACACATTTAAATGTTTCCACCGTAAAGAAAGAAAATAACAACTAATGTGTTTATTTATGTCTTTCTCAACATTTTACGGTTAGAAAGTATTACTTCTTTGTCTAAATCGTGAACCGAAACAAATATTACCAGAAATGGTTGTACTAGTTGCTTTTAAATAGGAGGGAAATAAGGTAATATACTAATATTCAATTATTTTAAATAGCCGGTCACTATGAGACAATTGAAAATTGGATCGTTTTGCATGGCTATGAGTAAAACCCACAAAAGCTAAACCCCGTTTGAAAAATGTTAGGCAATTTAAAATTGAAACAAATTCAACCTTGAAAATTGTCAATTTTACAACAATATGACATAAATTATTGTAAATTAAATATAATATCTCTTTATTGTTTATTTGTTGAGGTGGTTTCATTCCCACTTTATTTTTAATCTTTGTATGTGTCAATGAGATCTACTGTTTTTTCTAATAATTTTTTGTCTATTATAAAAGTCAGCAAAATACATCCAGAATGAACAGATGATTATATCTTGAATTGTCTGAAAAGATACAGACTTTATATTTTTAATATACTGTGTTTTAATTAAAATTGTTAGAACCATTTTTCAGAAAAATATTTCCAACATTTTTCCAAGTAACGAGTTGTTTACTGTGGGGAATTTTCTCCTTTGTATCGCATGCTTGAAATATACTAAACTTTAATTCAAAGTTTTGTGTTTAACGGTCGTCTAGGTTTTGAGCTATTGCTGTCAATAGACCAGACATACATATACAGGCCCTTTTCTAAGAATATTATATGTTCTATTCACATATTTTCTCTAGCTGCTCTACAAAGAAACTTCTTACAAAAACTTATTCTTCTTTCTACACCACGAAAATCGGGACATGCACTAACAAAATGTTTTTATTTCTTAGTTCCTTAGTTCCTTCTCCTTCTAAGAAGAAGAGAAATAAAGGAATGCACTAAGCTAAAGTCGTAGCCAAATGTTTTAAATGCTGTCGCTCTGTGGTTGCAATTTAAGTTCGCTTCTCCGCATAGCCAGGAGTTCAACAAAAGATTCTTGTCTTAAAAGAGTATACAAGTATGTTAAAATTGAAACTAATAACAAGGAAAATCTCAAAAATGGTTACCTACGCAACAAAAATTTAAATAATATAATTTGTGTGCTTTTACCAGATATACATTTTTGTTTACAACATTTTTGTTTATCTCTTACAGCTTGGTAGCTAAGCAAAACTCATCCAAAATGAAGAGGCTCTCAGGCTATTCCTAGGTAATTTAAGATACATATTTTATTTTCAGTTTCAGATGTAATTATCCTTGATATGCCTATTTTAATCAAAATCGTTAGAGCCATTTTCAGAAAAACTAACATTTTTTAAACTTTTTCTTGTAAAGGGTAGTTTAAGATGGGGAGTATTGTTATAAATCTTCCTGTTGCATTCTTGGGAACTTAAATACCAAGTTTGGCATTTAACGGACTTATTGTTATTGAGCTATGATTTCCATAGACACACACACACACACGCACACAAACGTGTTTCAAAAAACGTTTTTTTTTTTTCATCCAGGGAGTATGCAAACATGAATTGTCTAAATCTGCTTCATCTAATAATACAAATAGCTCTAAGTTCATTCCAATTAATAAAAAAAAATCCTAAATATAGTTATCTAATGATAAATACACAAAATTCTAAATTAATTATAATAAATACAACATTTTCTAAAAAGAAGAAAAAATGAAGAAAAGGAGGAATTTTTTTAATGAAATTATAAGTAGAATTTTGTATATTTATTATTGGATTAAGTAGACTCAGATATCGAATTTTTGGGTGGAATACAATGCCTTCTCTATATATATTGTAAATTCGTGTTAGAGTAAGCAAAAATGCTTTATATGGACTCTAGACACCTCTAAACGTATATTTCTTGACACCAAATTTTAGGATGGAAATCAGCATCCTCTCCATCTACTATATACATTGTACATACGTGTTAGAGTAAACAAAATGCTTTTCTAGACTCTGGGCAATTTAAAAGTATATTTCTGGCGAAATCTCGACTTCCAATTTTACTATGTACGAGTAGACAAAGTAAAATTAAGTACAAAATGACCTATGTGAAACTGTATGCTGTTATATTATTATTTGAATGACACTGACATTAGAGCAGTTTTCATTTTCCTTAGCTATCTCGTGCTCACATCTCTTACGTGGGAGCTCCTCATCGACCGTTGCCCCCTTTCTACCTTATTGACATTCAAAACGTGGAGGTCGACTTGGGCAAAGTTGTAGCAGCGCTCTCTCCGAGATGTTATCTGAACGTATCGAGCTGGCAGACTGGCTCCCCTGAATAGCTAAATAGCTGAGACAGTTAGCTGCAACCAAAACAACGGTTTTAATCAATTTCTGGCAAAGACAAGTGCCACAAAATACGCATTGTAATCGTGGACGTGAAACCTCGAAAACTCTCAAATTCCTCCTTCACGCGTGCTGTTTTATACGTGATACACTTCCGCTTTCAAACGTATTAACACTGCTTTATCATTGCCGCACTCATTAGGTTAACATGTTTCGTGCTTACTCGGTGTAATTTAACTTTAAGTGCTAATATCTTGACAGAAAACCTTCGCCAAACTCCAAAACTTACTTTAACGTGTTAATTAGATGAACGTATACCACCATGTGGGTTATCAAGCTTTAGTTCTAGCTATATAATTTGCAAATTATAGCTACAATTTTTTTTCTAAAGCGTGTATTTTGGACCAGAGGCGTGTAATTTGGTCTAAGAGGGCGTGTAAATTGGGTCACTATATAATAAATTTATAATCGATTCATGTACATTTATATCA